>OZ022511.1:76806557-78154965 GCA_963989385.1 Ctena decussata | reverse complement strand
CCTCTGAAACAACAAGGCCCATTGTTACCAAAGGACCTCTGACAGTATCAATGCATATTTGCCCATTTTTCGACAAATTACTGCACCTTCCTCGGGCTGCAAAAGTTGAAATATTTGGCATTAATATGTAGTCTTGTGTACTATAAAGACATTTTAACAGTGATGTTGAAAAATTATCATGCCTCTAGACTAACATAGACCAATTTTATCAAGAGGGGTATGTGAATTTTTCAGTCTCTGAAAATAAGTCCATTTATTTGGTTTTCTAAGATATCAAAATCTTAATTGATAACTATGCTAAAACTGACGTTCACACTTCTGTTACTGATATTATGCAATATTTTTTCAGTACTAAGGCCTTTAGCCTATTTTTAGATATAAAGGGTGTAAGTACCCCACCCACTTTTTCAGTTTTTCAGCTGTAGACTATCTTTTCCCCCCGTGCCTCAGCAAGCCACTCACATATAATGTGTATTATGATAGTACACACATACATGCAAAGTGGCTAGCTGAGGCACGGGGGGAAAATATCTTTAAAAACTTTTCATGTTTCCATTACGTTTAATTACAAAATTTGGCTTTTTCCACCACAAATTGAAGTCTATGTGCAAAGTAATCAGAAATTAAATTTATGGCCAGTTAGGGGAAGTTGAGAGCAACAAATTTCAAGAGAAATTCTTTGGTATATCAAAAATTTAATTTTGACTATTTTTATAGGCAAATTAACATTACAACCGTCAGAGGTCCTTTCATCTGTAGCATCTATAGGCAGGGGGAACCAATAATACTGTTTTTTTCTAATACGCTGCCACTACGGCAAAGGATTTCAAGCTACGCTTGATCTATGCTTATTGCAATGCATTTGCGATCGTACTACGACTTACATGTAAGTGCCAGAGCCGCGCTCATGCTGCGCTTGTGTTGCGCTTTGTAACCGCTTCTATGTTAATCGGCGGAGAATTCTGAAGAAGTTAGCCAAAGACTGATAAAATAATAATTCCAGTGGCTATGATCCAGCTGGCAATCATGAACTAATATTTACACTTGCCACTAACTTCCCATAGGTGAACCCTTTAGAGCAACAAGCTTCATACACCGATGAAGGTCAATTTATCATGTGACGTTGTCGTCGACGTCTTATGTAAACACACGTCTTCATTGGTTCTTGTAACGTTCGATTGACGCCACGTCAGGGCGACGGCTGTTTAACGTTATGACTGAACACGTTGTTACTAACTTTTCTTCGATCCATAGTTTGCCTACACTTAATTACCACGAAAACGACACAAAGAGGTTCACAAATCAAGTGTACATATAAGAATAAAAATTTGGTCTCTCTGCGTTCATCGTGTGAAGAAGCCAGTGGTCGTCGCTAAAATTCTACAAGAAGCGCTTCGCATTTCATGGAATTTTAGCTCCGCCCACTGGCTTCATCACACGATGAACGCTGAAAAATCAAATATTTACACTTGCCACTGACTTCCCATAGGTGAACCCCTTAGAGCAACAAGCTTTATACACCGAGGAAGGACAATTGATCATGTGACGTTGTCGTCATGCGACGTCTGATGTAAACAAACGTCTTCATTGGTTCTTGTAACGTTCGATTGACGCCACGTCTACTGGCGTGCGACCAGTGGTGGCCGCGTACCAGTGGTGGCCGTTTGCATTTTGCGGCGCAATTACGTATTTGATCCGTCTCAGATTTGGCTATTTTGTAAAAGGAAACAAAAGGAACTCCCACAAAAAAGACTGGTTAAATTATCTCCCCGGAAGGCAAAAGGTTAACAAGTTCCCAAAGCTACCCTCATACCAACATTATAGCCTTGCCGGGGATCACAACCCTTGATACACTCATACATTGAATACAGAAATAAACATGAACAAATTGCTTTATAAATGATTACCTATGACGAAAATGGTATAACCTGCAACCAACCTGCTAAAAAAGCATCCGTAAATATTTGTAAATGACAGCACACGTGTAACCATTATTTATATTTGTTTTAGACGTAATGTAGCGTGCGCCTACGAAATGACTACGCCAGAGTTTTAAAGTCCGTTTCTGATTGTTGCTTATATTCTATCTGTGCTGAACGCACTAAAACTATTAAACTCTGACAAAGACCACAGACTTACAATGACGTATCATCAAAGTTTAAATCCACAACAAGGTTTTGAAAAATGCATCATTCAACGCATGGCATTCGTGACGGCCATCACTGGTACGCCACGCTCGTATTTCAATGCGTTTTGGTGACCTCGTCTTGTCCCCTGTTCTGGCTCGTCTTGTCCCCTGTTCTTTTTCACGTGACTCGCCTCATGCGGCTCCATAGGAAATTAGCCACCTAAAATATTTGCCCTAATGTGCTTAAGTATTGGGACGCCTTAAACCATCGGTTTTCCACTTGTCCCAAGTGGAAAATTGATGGGTTTTAGGCGCCCCGTTGCTTAGGCACATTAGGTACGTTGATTTTATTTTCGTTCGCGGAACTGTTTTTTTTATGCCCCCGTGACGATAGTCAGGGGGCATTAAGATTTGCTCCTGTCTGTCCGTCCGTCCGTCCGTCCGTCAGTCTGTCTGTCCGTCCGTCCGTTCGTCACACGTTACGGTATAGAGTTTGTGTAATCAACTTCTTCCACAGTTTTCAGTGGATCTTTTTCAAACTTCACATACATGTTGTGGGCATAATGAAGATGTGCATGTGGGATTTTGTTGGAGCTAGAATTAATTTTGACAGAATTACGGCCTTTTGAACTTAGTCATTTTAGGCAAATTTTTGCATTGTAGGGTATGCAGTTTGTGTAATCAACTCCTCCCACAGTTTTCAATGGATCTTTTTCAAACCTTGCATACATGTTGTGGACATATTGAAGATGTGCATGTGGGTTTTGGTTGGAACTAGAATTGATTTTGACAGAATTACGGCCTTTTGTACTTAGTCATTTTAGGCAAATTTTTACATTTTTAGGGTGAGGAGTTTGTGTAATCAACAACTCCCTCAGTTTTCAATCGATCTTTTCCAAACTTTGCATACATGTTATGAACATATTGGAAATGTGTATGTGGGTTTTTGTTGGAGCTAGAATTGATTTTGACAGAATTATAGCCTTTGTTTAGGCATATGTTTGCATTGTAGGGTAAGTACTTTGTGTAATCAACTCCTCCCACAATTTTCATTGGCTGTTTTTCAGACATTGGAGACTTGTTGTGGACACAGTGAAGATGTGCATGTTGGTTATGATAGGAAAAAAAAATTCTGAAGGAATTATGGCCTTTTGAACTTAGTCATTTTGGGCTGCATTCTGCACTATAGGGTATAAAGTTTGTGAAATGTTTTCAGTGGATTCTTTGTAAATAGCATTTGTGCTTTAAAGGTGCTTTAGGGATGTACACATATCCTGTGACAGGCGCTGCACGGGGGCATCATTAGTGTCTTACAGACACAATTTTCTAGTTTTTTCTTTTTTTTCTAAGTTCCGACTTTGCTTGGTAGCTACACTACATAACCGTATACTATTCTGTTTACGTATGCAAATGAAACAGGTGTAGTGTATTGCTATTGGATGTTTGGATCATATACAATGGCTCTATTGGCTATTTACTTAGTGCGCCGGCCACGGATAATTTCTCAGTAGTTTCACGGGATAAGGTGCCTTGTTTATGCAGCCAACGTACCTGATGAAGTTTTTTTGTTTGCCAATTTCAAGAATTCTTGGGCTGTTTATGTGGATACCGATGTCCATGGTCAAACTTTAAAGTGTTGTTGTCTCTTCGCTGCCCCACATATTGAACGGGCACCTTATCCCGTGATCCGGCTGAGAAAAGCGATGACTTCAGCTACTTGGGCACTGTCTTAATAGAGATCAGCTGTGGAGAGAATGTGTCACGAGCACAAAGCGAGTGACGCATACTCTGTACAACTGGCTGGAGGGTAATGGTTTGCTTTAGTTTACACACAGTCTGAGTCAATAAAATGAGGTGGTTATTTTAATTTTATACTAAAATATGTGCATTGTTAATCGACGATTTATTTTGGCATGTTATGATCGATTTGTGAGGTGAAATTTCCCATTTATTACAGAGACGTTTTCGTGTGGCCACCTACTCCACCTAGTGGCGATCCAGTGTGTCCATCCGCCCACTCTCCTAGTGACGATCCAGTGTGTCGCCCCCCCCTCTCCCCCCTCCCCGTATTTTTTTTCTTTGCGCATGTTACCTGCTGTCATTTATGATAGTTGAATAAATTCCTATCCCCATCCCCTTTGCTCTTCAGTGTATCGTTTTTATTTTTTTTGCAATAGCCGTTAAAATTAAAATCTTTATAATTAAATACAAATATACCCCTCTTTTGTGCTATGGAAGATACTTGTAGAAATATTATAGAATAATCTCATCGGAAGCGTGGCGTCGACGTGTCCCTGTGCCAATGTTGATTCGACGTCACGGCGTCGAATTAGCGCTGCTACAGTGGTATTTCGAAACTACGTTCCGGATGAGATTTGTCTTACATAGTTTGCTTTTCGATCACAACTTTGCTTCCAAATTTACATGGCAACTAGTCTTGTGTTTTCATATGTTTTTTTGCTTTCATTAATTTGTTTCTTTTGTTTTTGTCACTCCACCTTTTTTCTGTATATACTGGTACTGTTTATAGTTATGTTATGAATATGTTCGCTTGCTGTCATTATTATGCTTATTTATATCTGTTAATGTATGATGTAGGGGGCGGGCCGTAACTAATGTTGTGAGAACTTGTGGCCCAACCCCATTGCTTGTCACTTATAGCAATAAAATATGCTTAAACTAAACTAGTTTGAGGATCTGTCACATGCACAAGTTATAGTCTATTTCAAAAAATAAATCAGTATTATAACGACAGTTACCCCTAGTTTATTAAATCAAAATATAGAATCACTAATCACTATATGTCCGTTACAAGATAAAAAGAGTAACCAAAAAACGGCCAACACTGGTCGCCCGCCAGTATGGCCGAACACGTCGTTACTTTTCTTCGACCAATATTTTGCCTATTCTACACCAAATTACCACGAATACGACAGGGAGAGGTTCACAAATGAAGTGTAAAATTAAGAATAAAAATTTGATTTTTCAGCGTTCATTGTGGGTAGAAGCCAGTGGTCGTCGCTAAAGTTCCACAAAAAGCGCTTCGCGCTTCATGGAATTTTAGCTCCGCCCACTGGCTTCATCACACGATGAACGCTGAAAAATCAAATTTTAATACTTAGTGACTTCATACATCTCGTCTTGTTCTTCTAGCTTTTCAGGCTCAGCTGGGTCTTCTGCTCGGCGTTCTGAGGGGCGCATGTCCGGCTCAGTTTAGAGTGCTCGCGCCTGGGAAGCAGGAATTGCGATACCCTCTCATGCGGCCCAGGCTGCGTTAAGATAGTCTCCTGACCAGGCCTGGTTGTGGATTTCGCCTTCAATCAGCATATGACGGGGATAGCATCTTGAATGAACCGTGTGAATCGAGTTCTGAAACGTTTTGAGCGCCAGCAAATAATGACGATCGCCGTGGAAACGCAGCGTTTTCATACCCGGATCGCCTTAAGAGCAGAGGAATTGGAGATAAAGCGGCAGGATCACAGCGAAGCGTCGTGGTTGCGTTATTTATAAATTGTATTGTCGCAGCGGAAGCGGCAAGAGCGCTACGAGAGCGTATAGAGCGCAACGGGGGCGCAAAGAGCGTTGCAGAAGCTAAGCTAGGTCGTTGGCAAATCTCCAAGGCGCTGTCAGCGAGATTCCACTGCGTTGGTGCTTCGCTGCTCGCGCTGCTGCCGCGATATTGCTGCGTTCATGAATTTCGGGCTGCGCTGTCACTACACTTTTGTTGTGCTTTGCGTCCACGGCGATTCCGCTACGTAAATTTTGAGCAAGTCAAAACAAGCGCCGTGACTTGGTGATCATACCGCTTCAGATACGCTTTCACTGCGACCTAGAAGCTTATGCCGCGCTGCTGCAGCTTCTGCTACGATACATGGCGTTATCTCCAAAATTTTGAAGCGCAGCAGAAGCGCCGCCCAGTGGAATGGGGGGTTTTATGTGTACGCTCCAAAATGCTATTACACGTGTGGTCATACGATGTTTATGACACGACGTTATATCCACTAAAAAACGGCCACGTCATATTAGTGGAGTTGCTTATGTAATCCCGTGTCCACTTTAGAGGTGCAACGATTCACTTCGATGCATCGAAAATCTGGTTCACAAGGGCCGATTCGATTCCGATAACAACTCCACTAATTTCGATTCAAAATCCCCCGCATGGGCCCTCAATTAAAACGGAAGTCCGTGTTTAGACCCGCTCTTAACATTATAACGCTGTTTATAACGTAACGTACGATTGGTAAGTAATAATTAGGTCATCCAATCAATACGGGTGTTTCGTTTCCTTATCGGTAGGGTTATCAAAATGGCGTCTAACGATGACTCGCAGAAACCTGTGCTCAAAGATGCACCCAAAGATAAATAGAAGTGTAAATATAACAAAATAAAGTGATAAACATGATGAATTAAGGTAGCATAAAATCAATCATGAATCGAATCGAATTAATCGAATCGAGGTGTCTGAAATCGAAATCGAATCGAATCGGTCGTTGGGTGAATCGTTGCAGCTCTAGTCCACTTTTTGTTAATCAGGAATGCTATATACCAAAATGTTTGTTTTCACAAGCAGTATTCAAAAATGGTTCCTGCGAATTTTTTCTATCACTTTTCAAGGTCAAGGTCAAAGGTCAACGCTTCAAAATAGAAAGGAAAAGTTTAAAAGTCGTGATTTATGGTGGACACAGTGTAAGATATGGGACTAAATTTTGGTATTATCGAAAGAAAATAAATGTTTGTAATTAAAAATATATTTTACAATTGTCTTTGACCGCTAGTGTGGCAAGGTCAAGGTCATTTCATTAAAGGTCGTAAGAAAATTTAAAGATATAAACACTATAATTATTGTTTCGTTAAACGCGAATTTGATATGGCATTCCTCAGATCATTCTTACGGTTAAAATAGTTTAGCAGGCCATTGTATTCAATATTATATCTTAATTATCAAATCCGTTGTCATGGCATCAGATTTATGCAAGCATATTTCTAAAAACTGGGCATTTTAAAGATAAGCTTTGGAGTTTGTTGTGCAAACCTGATGGGTTTTGAGGCAGTAAACCTTGATTGTTATATGCGAAACGGTTTGTTTTGAGCATAGATGTTAGACTTCTGTATTTTTTTTAAGAAGGAAATGTGTATATCTTTATTCTTAGCAACCAGTTTAAGCCCTTAGCAACCAACCTTTAACAGATTTGAAACCTTTGACTTCATTCCACGAAGAATAGCTATTGTGTGTAATAAATCATGATAAAATTGTTGTAAATATTCAAAGGACAGCTGATGGATTTTCAATTGGTTGAAAAGATGCTTTTATATTTGTCTTAGCAACCAGTTTCAGCCCATAGCAACCATCTTTTGTAACAATTTTGGAATTTTTGATTGAATTCTAAATGAGATATCTTCTATTTGCAATGTGTTATGCAGACAGTTGTAAGTAATATTTAACAAATAAGTTATGAAAATTAACAATGTGTTGAAAAAACCTGCGTATACGTTTGTCCTTAGCAACCAGTTTCAGTCCTTAGCAACTTTCAATCAACAGATTCAAGACTTTAGATTATCTTTCATTCTGGATATCTGTTATGAGCAAAAAACTATGTAGACAATTGGAAGTAATATTTAAAGCACAGCTGCCTGACTTTGAAAATCTGTTGAAACATATAGGTATCTATGTGCCCTTAGCAACCAGCTTGAGCCCATAGCAACCACCGTTTTATAAATTTGGATTATTTTTACTTATTTCCAAATGAGATATCTTCTATTATCAATGTATTATGCAGACAATTATAAGTTATATTTAACAAACAAGTAATGGATTTTAACAAACTGTTGACAAACCAGTCTATACATTTGCCCTTAACAACCAATTTTAGTCCTTAGCAACTTCCTATCAACAGATTATAGACTTTAGATTATCTTTCATTCTGGATATCTGTTATGAGCAACAAACTACGCAGACAATTGGAAGTAATATTTAAAGCACAGCTGTCTGACTTTGAAAATCTGTTGAAACATATGGGTATCTTTATGTCCTTAGCAACCAGTTTGGGCCCATAGCAATCACCTTGTAACAAATTTGGATTTTTTTAGTTTATTCTAAATGAAATATCTTCTATAATCAATGTTTATAAAGATAACTGTAAGTTATGTTTATAAAACCAGTTACAGACTATAACAAATTGTTGAAAAAGAGGCGTACATTTTGTCCATAGCAACGACCCTTAGCCCTTAGCAACTTTCTCTTAACAAATTTTAGACATTGTACTGAAATATATAAGGGATATCTTTTATGTGCAACAAACTTTGAAGACAATTTGAGGCATCGCCGGCTGACTTTGAAAAATCATAGAAACAATATGGGTATATATTTGTCCTTAGTGACCGATTTAAGCACTTGACAACCACCTTCCAACAGATTTAGAGCTATTGAGAGAATTCCAAACAAACCTTCTTCTATACAATGTATTATATTAGCTGTTGTATATACTTTTGAAGCGTAAGTATTGGACTTAAACAATTTGTTGAATTAATATACACTTTTTCCGGTTGGAGCCCCTAGCAACGAACTCTTATGAGATTTGGAATGTTTGACCATATTACACTAAGATTATCTTTTAAGCCCTACAAATTATGTAGACAAAATAAAGTCGATAAAGTTAAAAAAGAAACCTTGAAAACCTCTATGTATCCGCCTTAAGCGACTAAATTTAAACAGCGCTCAAACCTTAACTGAATTTCAAACTGAACATCCTATATGTGCGATGAACTTGATTGCAATGTTTGAAGTACAGCTGTGTGACTTTTAATTCTCTTGAAGAAAAAAACGTGTTTTGTATTAGACTTGAGCAACCAGTTTGAATCCTCAGCAACCAACTCTAAACTGACTTGAAGCTTATGAATGAATACTAAACAATGGATCTTTATGCTCAATAAACTAGTTATACAACTGTACTCGCAAGTAACGATTTCACTTTTAGCATATGTGAGCCGCGACACGACAAAACCAACAAAGTGGCATGTGCACCCAGCAAAAACTCAGATCAACTTGGGCATCCGCCCAGTCTGACCAGAGCCTGTGCTGTGCGCTTGAAGGGTAGCTCAGGGTCTAGGCTAGCTCCATGCCGACAGCGAAGTCTCTGATCAGACTGAGCGGATTCCCAAGAGGATCAGAGTCGAGCTCGGCGCAAATGCCACTTTGTTCGTTTTGTCGTGTCGCGAAAAATATTATCGCTATAACATACGTTCATTTCTTAAGAAAAAAGTTAATCAATCACGAACATGATATGAACCAGATCACAGGAGTTTGTCTATCCACTGCCTTACCTCCTCCCACCCCGTTCCCATTCTGCCGGAGTGGTATATTACCCCGTCTATAAAAGGAAATGTATCGAACTGTTATCTTGGTTTAAACATATTTATTTCTTCAATAAATTCCAATTACAATACATATATAGACAACACAACTAAACAAAGAAATGGATCAGAACGAAAGCTGAAAGCTTATAGAGCTCTTCTCCTAAACATTAATAAATTGTGTACTATTCGGCGGAACATATAACATTCAGTGAAATATCTATATTCTGTTAGTTTAAACACATACAATTTGTATCATTATGATACATTAACACAGAAAAAGGGCAATTATGAAAGACAGATTACTATTGTAAAGATGTCTGCGATGAATCAAAGTTCGCTAATTATCAGTTTTAAATAGATCTGTATAAGCCAGTCAACTACAAACAACGCAAACAGCGACACATCCCAAAGATCAGTACAATGACAGCATTCAAATACTACATAAGAAAGAAAAGAAAAAAAATATGTAGATAAACAAATATAGCATACACACACATACAAGGGACGGAAAAACAAAAATAGACAATTCGGGTTTTGGGGGGAAGAGAAAGATGGGGCGCAGACTCCGGGGCACTCAGATTTTGGTCGTTAATTGTGTAGATCGGTCGCGTGTGTTTGATTTCCCAAAGAATATCATTGCTCAAAAACGATGCGTGTTTAAAATATATTTGTGCACACTTTCAAATATTTTTTTGTTTATTTCATGGGATAAAAATAAATCCCCATATAATAACAGATTAAGAGAAGGAATAGTGTATAAAGAAATGACGTTTAATAATTCTGTACGTTGAATTTCATAGTATCTGCAATGAAAAAAGTAGTGTTGCGCATTTTCGATGCTGCCACAACGGCACAAAGGCGAATCTGAAATGTTCTTTAGAAAAAGATCGAGATTCAATGAACTACAGTTTGTTCTTAATCGAGTATGAAGGATCTGTGACCGTCTGCTACCAATATAAAAGTGATAAGGTACTGATGTTTTGTCTTTATTGAGGTGACGTTTAAGCGAATTTATAGAATAAGATTGCTTAGCCTCTGCAGATAAACTGTTCCAGTCCCTGATTGTTGACGGCAAGAAAGATTGATAGTATTGCTGAGTTCTAGCATCTACAGTTCGAAGATCATTTGCATTACGTAAATTATAACGAGACAGGTTATTAACTGACTGTGGAATTAGGCTAGACAGGTATAAGGGTGTAAGATTATACATCATTTTATAAAATAAGGTAAGCCTATGGTTTTTCCGTCTTTTTTCAAGTGAATCCCAACATACTTCGTTATATAGTGCATTTATTGAAACAAGTTTTGTTGCTCCAGTCGAAATCCTAGTTGCTTCATTTTGTATCTTATTTAATTCATTTTTTTTCATATTCTGCACAATTATCCCAAATAACATCACCATATTCTAATAACGGCCTAATAAAAGCTATATAAATTGTTTCAAGTGATTTTCTGTCTAACCTGAATTTCAATTTTCGCATTATATTGATTCTGAACCAAGCATTTTCTGTGATGTAATTTATGTGTTGATGCCAAGTACAGTTATTAGAGAGATATATCCCAAGATGTTTATGGCAGTCAACTTCTGTTATTTGGTGATTTTGCATATTAAGTGTAGGATGATGCGGCTTAATTAATTTACGGGAGACAAGAAGTGCATCAGTCTTAACAGGATTGAAAGAGACCAACCAAGTTGCAGCCCATTTTGAAATTTCAAGATCCATGTTTAGGCAGCCCGCCGCTGTTGTCGGGTCATCGACAATTATAAAAAGACCTGTATCGTCCGCAAATAACCGAATACTCGAACCAATGTCAATTACAATGTCATTAATGTATAGCAAGAAGAGCAAAGGTCCCAGTATAGATCCCTGAGGAACTCCGGCTCTGATAGAAGTCCAGTCAGAAATAGCGCCAGGGAGCACAACACGTTGTTTTCTGCCAGAGAGATAGTTTTTAAACCAGTCAAGGACTTTCCCTGTGACACCAGCTGCTTTGAGTTTATGCAGGAGACCAGAATGCCATACGCGATCGAATGCTTTGCTGATGTCACAGAAAACAGCCCTGACCTCTTTGCCAGAATCAAGAGCTTGACAGAAGGTATTGTAAAGGGATGTTAACTGATTAATAGTCGAATCGCCCGGTATAAAGCCAGACTGAAAAGAAGATAGTAAATTATTATCCCGAAGATGATTGTATAAATATTTAAATACAAGCCTCTCAAAAACTTTGGCTTCAGCATTTAACAAGGATATGGGTCTATGATTGGAGACAACAGACATGTCTCCTTTCTTGGGAATTGGACATACATTGGCTTCTTTGTAGAAAATTGGTAAGATACCTGTTTGCAGGGATTGATTAAAGAGTGAATGCAGTGGGGTGGAAAGTTCCGATGAGAGTTCTTTAAGAATACGATTATTGAGCCCATTTGGACCAGAAGCTTTTCCAACGGGTAAGGTTTTAAGGACCGATTCAACTTCAAGTGGAGTAAAAACAATAGTATTCAATTCTGAATTAATAACGGGAGGTATTAAGTCTGGAAGGACAGCCTTACTTTCATCTAATATCGTTTGACTTTGAAAATATTTATTGAATATATTGGCTTTATCCGTTTCGTCTGAGTAAACATTATTATCATATTCAAGTGGCGGAATTGATGAATTTGAGTTTGGAGCTATAAATGTCTTAAGAGTTGACCATCAGTCCTTAGTTGAGAGAGAATTTGATTTGAGTTTTTCTGCAATCTTTTCATAGTATGATTGTTTTGATTCACGAATCATTGTAACGACCCTATTTTGTAGTTTCTTGAAAGTTTTCCAGTGTGAGTCCTTATTAGTTTTCTTGGCTTTTCTGGAAGCTCTTTTACGCTTACGAATATGCCTTTTAAGTGTTATCTTTCTATAGTACCATGAAAAAATTAAATGATTTTCACAGCTTTTTATCAACGATCTCTGCGGTAGAATATATTTGGTGGGGGTTCGACACAATTATCTTGATAATGAATGTGATCCTGAACTGCATAGAGCGTAATGCATGTTTAACTCTTTTGTCAGCATGAGCATTCCAAATCAGATTTTTTCTCTCTTTTTGTCCGCTTCTTGAGTCTTACTTATATAGAGATGAACAGCCTATATCATAGCTTCCATATGGATTTATCGTGTGTTTTGTGTGATCTGGCACAAGTTTTCGAGGCTTTTCTAAATCTTGCAACATATCACATTACACCATACCGATATGTCTGATATCAGGGCAGTTAATAATGTAGGAGCAGCACACGTAGTTCTAGAATCCTCCATATCATCATACTCCCTATTTTTAATTTCGCGACTTCGATGCTTGTAAGTTTACGACTAATTATCTATTAAGCGTAGACATTAGTATATATTCAAAACGTTCTCTTTTAGAAATTATAGATATAATATCTCCGTAGAGAAATGAAATTAGTGCACCTTGCTAATAATTTGGAAACAACTACTGGCAGGATAATAGGTCTTTATCTGTTATCTTTTTATACCAACATGTCGGGAACCTGAACATTGACAATACCGCTATTACAGATTGAAGAAATAAACCCTAAAACTGAAACAGTCGGCTGGTAGAATAGAGGATTAAGTATATAATGTATAAATTATTTAATTCAGTTAGAAAAATGGAAATAATAGCATGGCGAGATATCTTAGTCATATTTGATTACTTAGTATTCTCGACCTGGGCTATAAAAGCTCTTTCCTAGTTGGCAAGATGATTTCTGTGCAAGCTCAGTACTCGTTTCTTATATTAACCAGCTTATAAATCTCTTACACTACACTAGTAATGCTTTAAAACAGAAAACAGAAATGTACAGCAAGCTTCTATGTACCCTAGACTTTCTCCGAAATCTCACACCTACGATATCAGTTTATACGGTGTTAAGTGTGACCATTCGTCTTACGGTATTTCCAGTTACCTACAAAAATAATAAAAGGTGTTAAGTGTTACCAGCCTATGGGCCTTCAGCATTCTATTTCTCCATCTCGAACGGTTGACCATAAAATGAATCAGCTAGCGCATTTCGGATATAGAAATCCGATTCGATTTAAGGTTTGCTGGTCGAAAATATTGGTTGCCATGGCAACAACTGTGTTCGTTAGGGCCCAACCCTATGTTTTCATAATTTAAGGGATTGCTATATAATACCATCCGAAGTCTGAAACCGAATGTTTTGTGAACTCAGTATATATAAAGCTCTATTTTCATTGTATTTATGTGGAAAAAGCACCGCAAATACCCGCAAAATGCTCGCCAAAGCTCTCCAAAATCAATTTTTCTTATCGTTTTCCTGATTTCGTCCATCAAATGATAATTTTCATGAAACAAAATTCATTTACGCCTTTGAAACACGACATTAATGTCTTAAAATGGAGAGAAATGAAATAAAGGTGATTTCATGCTCACTACAGAACTAAATCCTTTTAAGGTGAGGTGGGAGTAATTGACAAAAGATATGATTTTATTCATACTTCCTTATATTGTACATCTTCAGTGCCTCTTTCAGAAAATGTAATAAAACGTGGGGGTCGCCGATGTCGTTTTCAAGATATCTGACCTCGAAAACGTCAATTTTTCCACTTTTTCGACCCGACGTTATAATGGCGTTCTATGGAAAATGCACTTTTTTGGCTCGTCACTCTTGGATAAAAACCTTCATTCTGAGAAAACAAAACACATTTTTTTTCTTCAAAAACTAATACAGTATGGCCCAACGATAAAAGTTCACATTAAAGCAATAAAAATAGTAGGTCGCCGACTTAACTTTCCAGCTAACATGCATAAAATATCCACCCCGTCGTCTCTTTAGACTGAAATGTTAACGTTTTGCATGGTGACGTTAACGTTACTTAACTTTTCGCGCCACATATCAACTATCGCTTTTTGTAGGTTACCTGCAAAATTTGTCTGGAACTTTCATCACTCAGGTTTGTCATCGTCCGGAAAGTGCAGGATGAAGGCAGATTAAAAACGTTTCTCTCGATCTCTGCATAAGCCGTCTTAACTATTTTTAATTAAAAAAAATTTCGAAAACATTGCCATTATGCCCACCCATACAGCTGACGCGCACCCGAGTTGGGGCGGGCTTCCACGTGTTATGACATTTGAACAAGCCCCTGGGTGACCTTGACCTTTTTTACGGCAAGGTCAAATATGGGAAAATGCTAGAACATAAGATTTCATGGGAAGCTTTGAAGATTAAGGCCCAAAAATTGGTATATACAGTCATCTTAAAGAGAACATAAAGATTTATGAGTAGAAGAGGTGAAGGTCATGCTTTGACCTTTGACCCAGAACTCTCATGTTTTGACAATTTCAATTAATCTCCTCAGAAACCACTGGGCCAATTGTAACTTAATTTCATTTAGAGCCTCCATGGGTTGAGGGAATGAAAATTTGTTCAAACGGTCCAGGTCACATAACCAACATGGGCGCCATGCCCATATATGGTAAAAACCTATAAAAATCTTCTTCTCCAGAACCAATCAACCGATGGCCTTTAAACTTGGTATGTAGCATTGGGTACACCAGTACTATCAAGATTTTTCAGAATGATATCCTTGTGTCGACCTTGACCATTTTACGGCAAGGTCAAATATGGGAAAATGCTACAACATAAGATTTCATTGGAAGTTTTGAAGATTTTGGCCTAAAAATTGGTATATACCATCGTCTTAATGAGGTCATGAAGAATTAAGAGTACAAGAGGTCAAGATCATTCTTTGACCTTTGATCAAGATCTCTCATATTTTGGCATTTTCAGACATTTCTTCGAAAGCCAAAGGGCCAATTGTAAACAAATTTCATATAGAGCCTCCAGGTGTTGATTGAACAAAAATTTGTTCAAACGGTCCAGGTCACATGACCTGAACAAAAATTTGTTCAAACGGTCCAGGTCACATGACCAAAATGGCCGCCATACCCATTTATGGTATAAACCTTTAATATTTTTCTTCTCTAGAACCAATAGACTTGCGGCCTTGAAACTTTGTAAGTAGCATAGAATACTAGAGTACTACCAAGACTGTTCAAATGATGACCTTGGGTTTGCCTTGACTTTTTTATGGGAAAATGCCAGAACATAAGATATCATGGAAAGTTTAGAAGATTTTGGCCTAAAAATGGTATATATGTGTGTCTTAATGAGCACATGCAGATTTATGTGTACAAGAGGTCATAGTCATTCTTTGACTTTTGACCCCAGGCTCATATTTTGACAATTTCAGATGTAAGAAAAACCCACTTTGCCAATTGTTCAGGTGAGCCAGTGACCTATAGGTCACTGGGTGAGCGCTTCAGGGCCTCATGGCCCTCTTGTTTCAGTTTCTTCTCTACAGCACTTTCTATTTCCTTTTTTTGTCGAATGAAATTGGTAATAGAATTATTGCAACTCAATAGCTGCGAACTCCGTGTAATAAACTGTTAAGAAACTGTCAGCTATCCCGCAAGTAGTCTTCCCCTCGGAAAAACTAGGTATACTTTTATCAGTTTCTTCTCTACGGCACTTTCTACTTCCTTTAACAATTCGCCCAGTTCTCAGCAGCCTTGCATCTTGTGAGCAGACCATGTTATGTTCACAGAAGCGGCTAACGTTGACGCCATCTTGTTTTTATCAAACGGAACGTTTGATGTCATATGTAATGTAGCGACAGAAACTACCGCACGGCGGCGCTAAATTACTCCCACCTCACCTTAAATGTGCACTCTTTTCTTTCTCCTATTCTGATCTTTCTTTACTTTTCTATAATTTTCTAAAGCATGTGACATAAATTCGTCGAACTTGCTTTTCTTTGATATGGGTACCATGTAATCGTTGTCTTTAATTTTTACAGGTTTAACGCTGGGTACCAGCTGCTCTGAGTCCAACAGGACAGCAAATCTTAACCAGTGCCTTACAGACATCCACGCGGCGGGCTTAGATCCCGATGCCTATTGGTTCGGCAACCAGTACAGTACCAACTGCCCGCTGGGAAATGCAGACTTTTCACTTGGGTGTTCTAATCCAGATACCAACGGTTTGAGTATATTTACCAGACTGTTCTCTACTGGACTTAGCTCAGATCTGCCAGACAGATATTTGAAAATGGTGTTTACTTCTGGGGCAGGTACGTTGATTCTATCTGGGTTCGAGGTTATAAAACTTGAAAATAATCTCAAATTCAAAATAAAGCACACTGATTGGCTGCTTCCGAGCACATGCTCGGAAACAGCGAATCAGTGTGCTTTATTTTGAGTTTGAGAATGTACTCGAGTTTTATAACCTCTGGGCCTGATCCGTGTATTTTAGCTGAAATTATTGGCCCCACCCACTACCACCTTTTATTGGGGGTGGCGTTTGAGCGTCTGTTCTCTCATCAGAAATAATTCTGTACAGCACTTTTCTAAACTCAGAATACGAGAGTCGTTCATTTAATTGTGTCACTAATGGCCTACCATACCGCGTGGCTGTAAGGAGCACGTGGAAACTGCGGTGATTTCACGGGGTGTGATTTTCTATAATGGGATAAAATTTCGGTCTAATCCGTTCAGTCTTTCATTTCGGTCTAATCCGTTCAGTCTTTCAAAAGTTATTGAAAGTGACCGACCATTTGATATTCTGGGGGGGGGGGGGGGGGGGGGGAATGAAATTTCGGTCTAATCCGTTCAGACTTTCATTTCGGTCTAATCCGTTCAGTCTTTCAAAAGTTATTGAAAGTGACCGACGATTTGATATTTGGGGGGGGGGGGCTGAAAGTGACCGACCATTTGATATTCTGGGGTGGGGGGGGGGATGAAATTTCGGTCTAAACCGTTCAGGCTTTCATTTCGGTCTAATCCGTTCAGTCTGGGGGGGGGGGGGGGGGCTGGTATTCTTGATG
Source organism: Ctena decussata (assembly GCA_963989385.1). NCBI lineage: Eukaryota > Metazoa > Mollusca > Bivalvia > Lucinida > Lucinidae > Ctena > Ctena decussata. The sequence goes on along the minus strand of OZ022511.1, from coordinate 78,137,601 downwards.
TAGACTGGACATTTTATTTCACTGGCCTCTGGAAACAATTTCATTTTTTTTTTCACCTTGAGGGAGATAATTTCTTTTTTTTTAAAAACTAACTCGAACAGGTTATTTATTTAAAAAAATTTTATAGGTTGAACTGTCAGATCCTTGTTTACTTGACCTTAAATTTCTTTTATTTTACCCACATCAGTAATTTTTACACCTTTTTTCTCACAAAAAGAGAATATGGTGCTGTCTTTAACCAGGCTAAGGGCATGGCTTAGCTTGCTTTTGCAAACCAGTGCCTGGGGCATGTTACTCTCTTCATCTATGGTACAGATACAAACATCCCTGTATGAGTTTGGCAAATAATTAGGCCTTAAATTAGAGATATTTTCAAATTAGGGCTATTTTAGCAAAGGTTTAGGGCTAACATTAGGAATTTAAGGTATTTACCTCGCCCAATCATATGCCCAAACATGCTTTATTCGCACTTTAGAAAGTTTAATTACTTAATGATACACTGTAAAAAAATCCGTAGATTTTACGGTAAAATAACTGGCAACCAGCTGCCAGTCCTTTAACCGTTATTTTTACAGGCGCCCGTAAAAATTGCAGGAATCATCAAGCAGAGTGGGACAGAATAGAACAGGTGTCGTTTTGGTCAGATAGCCCTTCAACAATACAAAGTAATTTTCGAGTGCGGCCAGTTAACATAAAACCTTCATTTCGTGATTTCCAACAATGTCTTACAGGCAAATGCCCGTAAAAATAACGGGAAAAGGACTAGCAGCTGGTTTCCAGTTATTCTACCGTAAAATCTACAGACTTTTTTACAATGTAGAGTCACATTATACATGTTGGCAGTTAATAAAATGGCTGAAAGTTCTGTTCTAAGAAGTTAACAAAGGGGGTCTGGGCAAAGCCAAAGCAATTTCCCAATTTTAATGGCAGTTTTAAGACTGGAAACAATAGAGAAAAACTAGGGATGATGATAAAAATAAGGGTTTTCTATTTTAGGACTTTTGCCTCTTAGAGTGTTTATTTTGCCATATTGGCTTTGTCTCCCATAACCTAGTGACTCTTTTGCAATTCAGTTTTAGTGGAAACATTTACTTAGTAATGGGGCAGATCAAAAAAAACATGTATGTGAATGTTGTATAGGATGTTTTTGTAAATGTATACACATGCGGGCCCGCTGGTCAATTGTAGATAATATAAAAATATTACTATAAATATGGGTGGGGAGGGGGGGGCACAGCCCCCCCAGAAGTCAGAGACATTATATAAACTCAATTCAAATGGAAGTATAGATCTGTAGACTATGCCTATATTTTTTTTTTGGGTGGAGTCAGGTTATTTTTTCACTTACTTTTGAGGCCAGATTATTTCCCCTTATGAGCCAGGTTATTGTTTTCTTGCATATCCAAACCTGGGAATTTTTTGGATAAAAATACCAGCCCCCGTCGCGTTGGTCTGAATGTTTTTTTCAGTTTCACAGATACCCTATATAGTGAACTGTGTCAGATACATGGGACATCTGTTGTCTCTAAAAGTTTTCAGGTGGCATAAAAAATTTAAAGGCGGTAAAACTGACCTGAAAGATGAGCCCCTTCCCGGCCAGCCAAGAAGCAAGGTCAGTCATTGCAAAAAGAATTAAAAGCGTGGCAAAAGTTTTGTATGGGATATACCTAAAAAGGCCTACTTCTCTGCCTTTACAGAATTGATTTCGAGACTTGAAAAGTGTGTTTCCGTCAAGGGAGAATACTTCGAAGGGTTGAAGTAAACGAAATGTGTATGGGATTAATAACGCGCCCTGTAGAACCCCAATGACAACATTAAATGAACGCCCCTCGTATGGTATGCATCTCAATTCAAGATACTGCATGTTTCTTAAATGCAAGCGATGTAGCCTACATTTGAGCCATGACATGAAAAAACAAACAAAGTGGCATGTGCGTCTACAGAAGACTCGAATCAGCCTGGGCAAACGCTCAGTCTGATCAGAGTCTTCGCTGTCCGCATGGAGCTAGCTTAGATCCTTAGCTACTCTTTCAGCGCGCAGCAAAGACTCTGATCAGACGGGGTGGATGCCCAGGCTAATCTGAGTGTTCGCTGGACGCACATGCTACTTTGTTGGTTTTGTCGTGTCGTGGCTCAGATATTTACCGTTATCATCACGTAATTGTGACGTAAGTTGACCATCTTGAGTTTGTAAGATGTCATGCCATGCGCAGGACATTCAGAGCTATCCGATTAGTCTCTGTGTTGCATCAGTAATTTTAGACGCGACACGACAAAACCAACAAACTGGCATGTGTGCACAGCGAAGACTAAGATTAGCCTGGGCATCCGCCCAGTCTGATCAGAGTCATTTGCTGTGCGGTTAAAGGGTAGCTAAGGGTCTTAACTGATTCCATGCCGACAGCGAAGATTCTGATCAGACTGGGTGGATGCCAAAGATGATCTGGCTCTTCACTGGGCGCACATGCCACTTTGTTGGTTTTGTCATGCTGTGGCTGGGGAATTAGGCAAGGCTGATCTGAGGCTTAGCCGTTAGCACGCCCAATAGCCCACGTTTTGTCATGGTCGTGTATTTGAACCGCGATACGACAAAACCAAAAACTGGCATATGTGCCCAGCAAATACAGCATTCGCCCAGCCTGATCAGAGCCTTTGCTGTTCGCTTAGAGATTCCTTTAAGAGTAGACCCAAGCTCAGAGAGGTACCTCAGCCATAGAAGGAAACAGAAATGCATATAAGTTAATATAACATAATTTTCACAAAAAGAGAGCTGGGGTGTTTGTTGGGATTAATATGGTAGCTGTTAAGATGGTCTTATGTACAGTAATATGGAATTTCATAAACACTCAGATGAATTGACTTTGGACACTTCCGATATGGTGGCTTGGGTGCTCCTTGGGCTACTCATACTTCGGGTGGCCCAAGGTCTATATGTCAGAGCTCCAAGTGGGGATGGGGATGACGGGGATGATTGGGGGATGTTTTTTGTTCATATTTCACAGTGGAAATATATATTGTGGCCCCTCATTGGAACCTTGGAACCGTCTCGACAAGACGGTTCTAATGAGGGGTCACAATATGTGTTTTGGTGCCAGGGTGTTGAGGATTGTCCCTGAGTTGTCCCTGGTATCCCTTCTTATCTGGAGGAATTTAGGTGTTGCTCAGGCTTGTCCGAGTGATAGGTAAATGCGCTTTATGGGCAATAACTGGAACAGTTAAAGGAATGTGGGTTTGTGCTTAGTTTGTCTCCCTTAGAACCTTATTTTGAACAACTCATTTACACACATAGCATACTGGAAAATAGGATCTGATAACAAGCGTTAACCACTTTTCAACAATCTCCTGTGAATTTGTATTTATTCAAGGTAACTATAGTGGGTGCGGTAACACTTACCGTGTTGATGATGTCTGGATCCAGGAAATTGACCCCCTGGGTGATATTGTGGTGAAGCCATGGTATGTTCGAAACCTTCCTCATTTGGAGTGGCGCTATGACCCGGGTGATTTGTTCACTCTTGTGATGTACGATGTGGGGAATTTTATATTCCATGGAGTGTACGTCAACATCAATGGCGACAACGTTATTGGAGCTTCAGAGGTTCTTGATAAATTTGAGCCGCGACACGACAAAGCCTACAAAGTGGTTGTGCGCCCAGTGCAGACTCAGATCAGCCTGGACATCCGCCCAGTCTGATCAGAGTCTTCGCTGTCGGTGTGGAGATAGCGGAGACCCTTAGCTGCCCTTCAAGCACTTAGCGAAGAGTCTGAGCAGACTGGGCAAATACCCAGGCTGATCTGAGTCTGCACTTGGCGCACAATCACTTTGTTGGTATTCTCGTGTCGCGGCTTAACTGTCCTTTTTATTTTAAAGAAGTCTCACAATATCAGATGTGGCCCAGCGTAGCGAGGATGTCAGAAAATTTTACCATTTTCTGCATTCAAAAGTTTTAAGGCGACAATATTGTAGGCAATGAAATGCTTGATATCGGTTTGAATGACGTAAAAAATCTTTAAGTATGGAGACACACCTTGCTGTGCAAACAGTGCTGACTGTGACGGGGAGTCGGAGACCATACTTCATAGTTCCTACCTGGCTGTGTTTGGAACATGTACGATTACACAAGGGGTTGAAATCCTCAGGTCACTGATAATTTTTTGTCGTTTTTAGCGCGCCTTTGCGAAGCAAAGGAGAGCTTATGCTATACCCACGGCGTCGTTATCCTAGTATGAGTCCGCGTTCGCGTCCGTGTCTGTGAGCAGTTTAACCTATGCTAACCATTTGCTTTTAGGTCTTTTTCTCACAAAGTATAAGGGCTAGAGTAATGTAACTTGGTACACACTTACATTAGCACATGATGGCCTCAGTGTATGCACCATGTATGACCTTTACCTACTTGTCATGGGCTACTGACTTTGGAAAAAAATAGGTTAATGTATGTTAAGCGTTAATTTGTGTTTTGGTCAGTATTAAAGTAGCTATTAGGTTTAGAGTAATGATATTTGTTCGGCACTTATGTCTGGGCGAGATCATTTGAGTGTAACCAACCATGTGGGACAGTGACCTACATTTTTTACACTTAACTGGCTTTGTGATATTTTTCAGTCCCTGTATGGATTACAAAGTCAAAGTCAAAAGTCAAAAGTAGTTTATTCGGGCAAAAACATATAAATGTTCATCGCCCCATGTAGGCGGTTAGCAATATACATTCATTTTCGTACAATATACCAAACGTAATAAATTAAATGCAGATACATACATCAAACTGTCTCAAATGCAATACATACATCAAACTACCACTGGTGTCCCTGAGAGGAGCATGCAAATATATTAATATACCAATTCAATAATTCTAACCATTTTTTTTTCTATTTATGACACCTATAATTCAAAAAATATACAAATGAATATAAAATATATAAATTGTATGTCTATATTATTCATTCGAAACATTTTCCCTCTTTAGATTTGCACAATAGATATACTTAGCTATTTTTTTAATTACACTTGTTTGCGTGGAATTAAGCAAATGTTCGAAGTTTTGCTGGTTTGGCCAAACACAGTAATAATGCGGTAAAATCTCATTTCTAATATCTCTATATAAAGGACAAACTAACATAAAATGGTACTCATTTTCTATGACATTAATATTACATTTAGTACAAAGACGCTGATTCCGCTCAATATTTCTGTATCTTCCTTCTTCAATGTTTAGTTTGTGGGCCGAACAACGGAATCTTGAAAGTGCTATCCGATGTTTATCATTAGTGACACAACTTAAATATTTTTCTGGAATAAACATTCTTTTTATTTTATTATAAGTAATTAATTTAGAACATGTGCTTAACTCGGAATAAAAATATTGTAAATACTGATCCTTCAATCTCTCAATGACCTTGTTTACTTGTAAAAGAGTAATATTCTCGTAATTCCACAAATAACTAAATCCGAGATCATGTAACAGTTTGTTAACTTCTGACGCCCATCCTATTACCCGACTATTATCATCGTTAAGGTTTAAAAAAGGTTTATATATAAGAGATTCCGGGGATTTCATTAATTTATACCAATATTTCAAAATTCTTTCCTTACGTATTATGCTTAGTGGCACCCTACCTAATTCACCATAGACAGTAACATTAGAAGTTTGAGGCCTAACCCCAAGTATCTGCTTGAGAAATTTCATGTGCACACGCTCTATATCAGGTGCAGGGTGAAATCCCCATATTTCAGATCCATAGGTCAAAATAGGTAGAATCATTGCATCAAAAAGTTTATTTTTTTCTGAAACATTCAACGATACTTTCTGGAATAAGCTATTAAGAAAGAACAACGCTTTCGACGCTTGATAAGTTAGAGATTTCTGAGCTTGATAAAACTTGCCGTTTGATGAAAGTGTAACACCTAAATATGTGAATTTGTTAACGTTTTTCAACTTTTCGTTATTATAATAAAATTCCGATGTGTCCGGTCTTGTACCTTGTTTGAAAGTCATAGCAACCGTTTTATCAACATTCACCATAATACCCCATTTACTGCAGTAAACATGTAATTTATTTAATAGAGTTTGTAAACCTTCCGGCGAATGTGAAAATAGTGCAAAGTCATCAGCAAAAAGTAACAAAAAAATTTGAAGCTCTTCAATTGAGATTAAATCAATGCTATCATTTTGTGACGTTACTGACATATCATTAATGAAAAATATGAATAAGAGCGGGGAGAGTGGCTCCCCTTGTTTTACCCCCATATAGGAATCAAAGTGCTCACTTAATTTCCCATTAACCCGTACACACGACTTTACTGATTCGTATATAGCTTTTAACATAAGAACCGTTCTTGACGAAACCCCATTACTTATAAGTTTATGCCAAATTCCATTTCTGTATACTAAATCGAATGCTTTTCGAAAATCAACGAATGCGCAGTATAGCTTCCTTTTGTCGCAATTAACCAATTTACTTATTATAGACGATAAAACAAACACACAGTCTACCGTACTTTTATTCTTCCTAAACCCGAATTGAAAATCAGACAAAACATTATTATCCTCGGACCACTTTCGCAACCGATTATCTAACAGCAAAGAAAATATTTTGGAAAAGACACTGGTAAGTGTAATGCCCCTATAATTGTTGACATCATTCGGATTACCCTTTTTTGGAACAGGTACGATTATCCCCCTTGTCCAACTTTCGGGGTAGATAGCTTTCTCGAACATAAAATTAAAGAGTCTGCATAAAACCGGCGACAAAATATTTTTGGTTTCAATGAATATTTCCGGAATCAATAAGTCTTCACCCGCGCTTTTACCCCTTTTTAAACAACAAATAGCTTGTTCAATTTCCTGTATACTTAACGGGCAGTCTAGCTGCTCAATAGAATTTAGGTTAAATTCTTCATTCTGTAGCTCGGTTTCAATGTCGTCATTTACAAATATATTATCCCTAGAAAAAAGTTCTTTGAAGTGGTCGACAAAATCAGCAGCTGATAGATTCGATCGTGAATTATTATCACCCCGAATCTTACGGATTTCACGCCAGAATTTTTGCGGCTGAGTTTTAGCTGCATTATGCAAAAACGATTTTTGATTAAAATTATACCTAGCACGAGCACGGCGCTTCTCTAAACAATATTTCCGTCGTTTTAGAATAACCTTTTCACGACAAACCGCAGACTTTTTCTTTTTGTATTCTCTGTTGGCACATTTCAGCTCCCTTCGAGCTAACTCACATTCCATAGTAAACCACGGACTTTTGTTTTTACGTGAAGTTCTATTGTTCACGCCCCCGCATTGTTTAGTAATCCCGCATATACTAAAAGTTGTAGCGTACAGTAACTCTGCAAAGTTATTTACACCTTGGTTGATATCAATTTCAGAAGGTATGGTTTTATCAACAATTGAATTGAATTTGTTAACTTCCGAAGAAATTCTGTCCATAAATGTCGCTAGTTTACAGTCGTCCCATATCAATTTATCTATATTAAAGCTTTCGTCGGCTGTTTCTGGCAAATCGTAATTAACTTTAAAATTTAATTGGATAGGTACATGGGTGGAACATGTATACAACTCATGTACGACAAAATTCGAAATCAAAGGAAAAATATCTTGAGGCATTAAAACATAATCTATCAGGCTCTGACCATTTGTAGACATAAAAGTATACTGACCAATGCCAGCATCATCACCAACTCTGCCATTGACAATTTTCAAATCAGTGCTGTAACATTTATCTAGAAGTTTTATACCTGAAGCATTACAGACAACACCCATAGAAGATCTGTCAGGGATATGTACAGGACTGATTTGGTCGTCATTTGCATCTATAACATGTATATATTTGTCAAAATAATGACTATTTTCTATAATATCAGACCGTAACCCACAACGGGCATTTAAATCACCCACAATCCCGACTTTTGCAAACGCCGAATACTTTCGAATACCTGCTTCTAATAGCTCAAAATATCCCGTATCATGCATTTTGAAATAAACAGACTCTTGGGGTGGTATATATGCAAAGCAAATGCAAAGATCCTCATTCAAACAGAAAAAATCATTACACAATTTGACCCATATGTAGCCAGAATCATTTCTCTCTAATGGGCAGCGTGAACTAATTGTTTCTCCCATAGACTTCTATAGTGACCCCTACTGTCTTTGGCAGTGTGGCACCCTTTATGCAATGTTGCTAGACCATCCAAATTTGCCTTAATTCCAAGCTAAAATGTTGATCACTGTAGGCAAATAGGAAAAACAACACCTTACCCAGCACTTTCTGGCAGTTTCAGGATGTTGATATACAGCAACCCATATGAGTCCGCAGAAAAGCGCCAGAATTTGCTAAAATCACCAATCATAAAATATTGCCTCCACAGTCCACATAAGAAATACTTATTTCTTTACAATATCCATAAAATTAAACAAAACTGATTTCTACAGTTCATCAAAACATTATTTTCAACCTCATCAGCATTATTATCCAATCAAACAGCACCATGTGACGTATAATAGCTCCGAGCTTCCCTGCACCTTTTTGAATTTCTGGTCTCTATGACTACAATTGGTTCCCGCTGACCTATAGGACAACTCTAAATTTCTTCAAAGTAGTATTTTATGGTAAGTTTTTTAAATACATGCTATTTCGAATAAAATCACATCAAGCTTTCCTTGCTATTCACTTTCATTTGTGCCTAGGAACATTGTTTAGGCACCTACCCCCATTACTATATTTCTTTAAATTTCCATAGGAAAACTGAAGATTGCCAACAGAGAGGGAAAAAGTTAAATGTCTGTTTCTCCTTAAGCCAACATCAGAGTCAGCTGAAATTTGCAGAACATAGTAAGCTGAGCTTAAAGTAGAAACTGGGCAGCAAGAATCCACTGTCTTTATCTTAATGGCCATATAACTATGCTCTTACCCCACCCACCCCCCTTTGTACAGGCTACTACCCCCTGGTTAATGATTCACATATTTCCCACTGGAATGCTGGCCTGCAGTAATAATATCTAGTATAATTGTTGGATAACTGCTCTGGACATAATTTCATTTAGTAAAAGTTATGTCATTCTCATTTTGTAACATTATCTATGTATGATAAAAAGGGCTGATAATGCTAGTAGAAATAACACAGAATAGCATATTATTGGCTAACCCCTGACCTTACAAAACTGTTCCTTCTGGAGACTGGACATACCAAAAGATAGAAAATATAATATGATGCTGCTCCAGAAACATCTCTTCACCATTTGCTATCTAGTTTTCTTAATAGCAACACATACAATTGTGGAAAATAGGATCATGAAATCGAGAAAAGGAGTACGAAAAATGAGGAAAACCTGGTTCAGAAAAGGTGTGGCACCCCACAATAAGGGTATAAAGCAGGAGGAGAAGGAACAGGGTGATATTACACAATTTCATTACATCAGGCCATCACATTCTGAAGTTTCCATGGCAAGTCAGGACCCACTCGCACCATATGGGAAGTCCACTGAGAGAGAATCCAACGGTGGGGTCACGTCAACAATGGTACTGCGGCCAAAGGCAGACATGCCATTAGAAGTTGAACAGATGAATTCAGATTTTAATGAGAGGTGGGTGTATTTCATTTTATACCTTAGCTTGTTAGTTTGTAAGTGAACAACAGCATATTTAGTCTCTGAACTGCAATTATCAATAGATAACAACAGAAAATATGACATAAATTGACGTATTTTGGCAGATTTTCACAAGTTTTTCTCAGATAGCACATGAAAAAGTAATACAGAAAAGAAAACTGTGGCTCCAATTCACAAAAATGTAATATATTTTGTATTAAAAACATAAAAGATTCAATAAATCTATCACACAATTGTACAAATTGCTAGATAGAAGTCACAGAATTGACTTGGACAAAATCCCAGTAGTGCAAGGGAAATAACTCCAATAATCTTGCTTGCATAGCTAATATAGAAATATCAAGCATGTATCACATGCTAAGAGCATATCTATGTCTTCTACAATAAATATCTCATTTTAAGCTCTGTTTAAAGGCATATCATGCAATGAAACACTTTGATTAACCAACTACAATGTATCTAGATCTATCAAAGACTATGCTAGAGCTCCAGATTTCTAAAGTGTTCAATGAGCACCTACCACATCAGTTTTGGTGCTTTTTTGTGATAAATAGAGAAGAAGTCAACAGAAATAGAATTATTACCCGACAAGTTTCCAGAAATCTGTCTCCAGTGGCTGTGTCAGAGATGTGATAACAAGACAAAAAAAAAAGAAAAAAAGAAAAAAAAAACACGGACAGATGGACAGACGACGGACAGGTGACAGATGGACAGACAGGTGGACGGCACAAGGTCAGCTCTCCCAAAGTGTACTCCACTAGAGCTAATTATAAAGAAAAAGGGGTGCTCACTTGCCATTTTCTTTATTTTAATTTCAGAAACAACTCAAACTGCTACCGTATTTTTCATACTGGAAAGCTATGGGATATGTTCAACGAGGTTTTCCATGAACATCAAAAAACAAGTCACCACTGCCAAGGGCGCCTTAATTTTGATTACTCCACCGAGGAGCAGAGGATGTTCTGCTGGCGAGAGCGGGTCATTTGTGATCGCTGCTCATATACGTCTAAGAAGTATAATCTTTATGATGAAATAGAAACTGGAAAAGTAGGGAGAAAAACTGCCACAGCCAATGTTGGCCTTAATATCGCTTTAAGCCAAACACCTATTGGGCCAAGCAGTATCAGGAAACTATGCCTCAGTACAAGTATTCCTGCACCTTCCAGGCGTGGATTACAAAAAACTGCTTATAAAGTGTCTAAAGTAATAGAAGAAGTTAACAAAAGAAATATGAAAGCAAGAAGACAGGGTCTGAAGACCATAAATTTGCTAAGAGGCCAGCCGGCCGGTGAAATTTCTGTGCAGTCTGATGGTGTTTTCAATAACGCCTTATATTCTGGAATAGGGAGAACTCCCTTTCAGCCTGCAACACAGTGCTGCTACACAATGGTAGAAAATATTACACCTAAAAAGCAGGTTATAGCTATAGAAAATATTAACAAACTGTGCTCTAAACATGGATTTCATTCTGTTGAGGATGAAAATGGGTGTGACATTATGTCTGAGAAGTGCGCGTCCCAAATTCCAATGGAGCAGTCTATTGGTGATGAAAAAGAATGGGCTAAAGCCTGTTTGCTGGACCTCAAAGAGGACAACCTGGAAGTAAAAAACATAATCACAGATCCAGATACCAGTGCATATAAGGCAGCCGAAGAATTAAATATGGCCAAAATCACCAAATTAACCCCAGAACACCAAATCGATACACGGCACCTGGCAGAAAACCACAGGAAATTTATAAAGAATAAATGTGCAGTATTAAATATGATGCCCGGATTAACAAAATCATTCAAACAGAAGATGCAAAACAGGTTTTCTACAGATTTAAGCCTGCGCTGTCAGGCGGAATTTGAAAATTGCCATCAGAGAGCCAGAGGAGACCTTGAAAATCTGAAAATTAGCATCACTGAAAGTACTGAGGCCATTCTCAGGTGTTATGCAGGTGACCATAAGCTCTGCAGGGCCCATTCAAGTGTATGTGCAGGAGAAAATGACAACAACTGGATACTGAAGAATGAATTTCTACCAAATTCTTTTAAAATAAGCCTCAATACTGAAACAGAGAAGATTCTACGAGAGTGCATAAACTTCCGACTTGGACCAACCATGCTTGAAAAAACCAAATTCAACTCAAACACACAGAAAGTGGAATCTGTTAACAATGTAATCAGACGATCCTTACCTAAAAATGTCACATATCCCCGCAACTTTTCCGGGCGAGCTCACAGTGCCATCTTTTCATCTAATAATGGTCCAGGGGAATCAATCGCACGACTCTGTAATGCAACAGGCTGTTCCGTTCCTCCAAACAGTAGGGTATCGGCTGCACTTCTAAATGAACAACGTATATCTGAAAAAGAGAAGGAACGCAAAAGGTCAAGCAGGCGAAAATTGAAAAGAAAAATGAGAAGAATAAGATTATTCAAACTGTATGAAAAACATCAAGAGGAGATCGCTTATCGAAAAGCTCAGCTGCTTGAAAGAAGCTCTCATACACGACAATTAAACGCAAGAATCAAGAAAGACCACTCTTACATCATCAATCAGATCAAAATGAAAAATCTGCTGAAGAAATCAGTTTCAAAAGATCATACTTACATAAAACAAGCAACCAAAAAGCCCTATCAGAAGATGCAGGCAGGAGAATGCTCCAAAGAACAGCAACAATGAATGAAACACGATGCCCTGGACATATTTACTGAATGGGGTTCGAACACAAGATGATCAGGGTTAATACAACGTTTACGGTGGCACAGATGGCTAACTTCCATGAAGTCCCCAGATTCATTTTCCCGAGGCAGTTCTGTAAGGTTATGAGAAACCATGTATGCTAGTCTGTGAGTGCTTTCCATTTTTTTCACCTCAAAACCCCATGTGACTTTTTTTCTCCCATACCCATACCGGTCACAGCTGCCTGTCCACAGTATACAGTCCCCCTCCCCCCTTGCAGAGTATTTCTTTAGACTTTTAGAGATCCTTTCCAGCACTTGAGCCATAATTTTGGTTTGTTGGAGCTTAAAATCATGAAAAGATGTTGAAATAGTTCCAGAAAACTAGACAAATTACCTTCCAAGCAGCATAAACCTTCCACATGAAATGTAGTATAGGGCAGCGTGAACTAATTGTTTCTCCCATAGACTTCTATAGTGACCCCTACTGTCTTTGGCAGTGTGGCACCCTTTATGCAATGTTGCTAGACCATCCAAATTTGCCTTAATTCCAAGCTAAAATGTTGATCACTGCAGGCAAATAGGAAAAACAACACCTTACCCAGCACTTTCTGGCAGTTTCAGGATGTTGATATACAGCAACCCATATGAGTCCGCAGAAAAGCGCCAGAATTTGCTAAAATCACCAATCATAAAATATTGCCTCCACAGTCCACATAAGAAATACTTATTTCTTTACAATATCCATAAAATTAAACAAAACTGATTTCTACAGTTCATCAAAACATTATTTTCAACCTCATCAGCATTATTATCCAATCAAACAGCACCATGTGACGTATAATAGCTCCGAGCTTCCCTGCACCTTTTTGAATTTCTGGTCTCTATGACTACAATTGGTTCCCGCTGACCTATAGGACAACTCTAAATTTCTTCAAAGTAGTATTTTATGGTAAGTTTTTGAAATACATGCTATTTCGAATAAAATCACATCAAGCTTTCCTTGCTATTCACTTTCATTTGTGCCTAGGAACATTGTTTAGGCACCTACCCCCATTACTATATTTCTTTAAATTTCCATAGGAAAACTGAAGATTGCCAACAGAGAGGGAAAAAGTTAAATGTCTGTTTCTCCTTAAGCCAACATCAGAGTCAGCTGAAATTTGCAGAACATAGTAAGCTGAGCTTAAAGTAGAAACTGGGCAGCAAGAATCCACTGTCTTTATCTTAATGGCCATATAACTATGCTCTTACCCCACCCACCCCCCTTTGTACAGGCTACTACCCCCTGGTTAATGATTCACATATTTCCCACTGGAATGCTGGCATGCAGTAATAATATCTAGTATAATTGTTGGATAACTGCTCTGGACATAATTTCATTTAGTAAAAGTTATGTCATTCTCATTTTGTAACATTATCTATGTATGATAAAAAGGGCTGATAATGCTAGTAGAAATAACACAGAATAGCATATTATTGGCTAACCCCTGACCTTACAAAACTGTTCCTTCTGGAGACTGGACATACCAAAAGATAGAAAATATAATATGATGCTGCTCCAGAAACATCTCTTCACCATTTGCTATCTAGTTTTCTTAATAGCAACACATACAATTGTGGAAAATAGGATCATGAAATCGAGAAAAGGAGTACGAAAAATGAGGAAAACCTGGTTCAGAAAAGGTGTGGCACCCCACAATAAGGGTATAAAGCAGGAGGAGAAGGAACAGGGTGATATTACACAATTTCATTACATCAGGCCATCACATTCTGAAGTTTCCATGGCAAGTCAGGACCCACTCGCACCATATGGGAAGTCCACTGAGAGAGAATCCAACGGTGGGGTCACGTCAACAATGGTACTGCGGCCAAAGGCAGACATGCCATTAGAAGTTGAACAGATGAATTCAGATTTTAATGAGAGGTGGGTGTATTTCATTTTATACCTTAGCTTGTTAGTTTGTAAGTGAACAACAGCATATTTAGTCTCTGAACTGCAATTATCAATAGATAACAACAGAAAATATGACATAAATTGACGTATTTTGGCAGATTTTCACAAGTTTTTCTCAGATAGCACATGAAAAAGTAATACAGAAAAGAAAACTGTGGCTCCAATTCACAAAAAGGTAATATATTTTGTATTAAAAACATAAAAGATTCAATAAATCTATCACACAATTGTACAAATTGCTAGATAGAAGTCACAGAATTGACTTGGACAAAATCCCAGTAGTGCAAGGGAAATAACTCCAATAATCTTGCTTGCATAGCTAATATAGAAATATCAAGCATGTATCACATGCTAAGAGCATATCTATGTCTTCTACAATAAATATCTCATTTTAAGCTCTGTTTAAAGGCATATCATGCAATGAAACACTTTGATTAACCAACTACAATGTATCTAGATCTATCAAAGACTATGCTAGAGCTCCAGATTTCTAAAGTGTTCAATGAGCACCTACCACATCAGTTTTGGTGCTTTTTTTGTGATAAATAGAGAAGAAGTCAACAGAAATAGAATTATTACCCGACAAGTTTCCAGAAATCTGTCTCCAGTGGCTGTGTCAGAGATGTGATAACAAGACAAAAAAAAAAGAAAAAAAGAAAAAAAAAACACGGACAGATGGACAGACGACGGACAGGTGACAGATGGACAGACAGGTGGACGGCACAAGGTCAGCTCTCCCAAAGTGTACTCCACTAGAGCTAATTATAAAGAAAAAGGGGTGCTCACTTGCCATTTTCTTTATTTTAATTTCAGAAACAACTCAAACTGCTACCGTATTTTTCATACTGGAAAGCTATGGGATATGTTCAACGAGGTTTTCCATGAACATCAAAAAACAAGTCACCACTGCCAAGGGCGCCTTAATTTTGATTACTCCACCGAGGAGCAGAGGATGTTCTGCTGGCGAGAGCGGGTCATTTGTGATCGCTGCTCATATACGTCTAAGAAGTATAATCTTTATGATGAAATAGAAACTGGAAAAGTAGGGAGAAAAACTGCCACAGCCAATGTTGGCCTTAATATCGCTTTAAGCCAAACACCTATTGGGCCAAGCAGTATCAGGAAACTATGCCTCAGTACAAGTATTCCTGCACCTTCCAGGCGTGGATTACAAAAAACTGCTAATAAAGTGTCTAAAGTAATAGAAGAAGTTAACAAAAGAGATATGAAAGCAAGAAGACAGGGTCTGAAGACCATAAATTTGCTAAGAGGCCAGCCGGCCGGTGAAATTTCTGTGCAGTCTGATGGTGTTTTCAATAACGCCTTATATTCTGGAATAGGGAGAACTCCCTTTCAGCCTGCAACACAGTGCTGCTACACAATGGTAGAAAATATTACACCTAAAAAGCAGGTTATAGCTATAGAAAATATTAACAAACTGTGCTCTAAACATGGATTTCATTCTGTTGAGGATGAAAATGGGTGTGACATTATGTCTGAGAAGTGCTCGTCCCAAATTCCAATGGAGCAGTCTATTGGTGATGAAAAAGAATGGGCTAAAGCCTGTTTGCTGGACCTCAAAGAGGACAACCTGGAAGTAAAAAACATAATCACAGATCCAGATACCAGTGCATATAAGGCAGCCGAAGAATTAAATATGGCCAAAATCACCAAATTAACCCCAGAACACCAAATCGATACACGGCACCTGGCAGAAAACCACAGGAAATTTATAAAGAATAAATGTGCAGTATTAAATATGATGCCCGGATTAACAAAATCATTCAAACAGAAGATGCAAAACAGGTTTTCTACAGATTTAAGCCTGCGCTGTCAGGCGGAATTTGAAAATTGCCATCAGAGAGCCAGAGGAGACCTTGAAAATCTGAAAATTAGCATCACTGAAAGTACTGAGGCCATTCTCAGGTGTTATGCAGGTGACCATAAGCTCTGCAGGGCCCAATCAAGTGTATGTGCAGGAGAAAATGACAACAACTGGATACTGAAGAATGAATTTCTACCAAATTCTTTTAAAATAAGCCTCAATACTGAAACAGAGAAGATTCTACGAGAGTGCATAAACTTCCGACTTGGTCCAACCATGCTTGAAAAAACCAAATTCAACTCAAACACACAGAAAGTGGAATCTGTTAACAATGTAATCAGACGATCCTTACCTAAAAATGTCACATATCCCCGCAACTTTTCCGGGCGAGCTCACAGTGCCATCTTTTCATCTAATAATGGTCCAGGGGAATCAATCGCACGACTCTGTAATGCAACAGGCTGTTCCGTTCCTCCAAACAGTAGGGTATCGGCTGCACTTCTAAATGAACAACGTATATCTGAAAAAGAGAAGGAACGCAAAAGGTCAAGCAGGCGAAAATTGAAAAGAAAAATGAGAAGAATAAGATTATTCAAACTGTATGAAAAACATCAAGAGGAGATCGCTTATCGAAAAGCTCAGCTGCTTGAAAGAAGCTCTCATACACGACAATTAAACGCAAGAATCAAGAAAGACCACTCTTACATCATCAATCAGATCAAAATGAAAAATCTGCTGAAGAAATCAGTTTCAAAAGATCATACTTACATAAAACAAGCAACCAAAAAGCCCTATCAGAAGATGCAGGCAGGAGAATGCTCCAAAGAACAGCAACAATGAATGAAACAAGATGCCCTGGACATATTTACTGAATGGGGTTCGAACACAAGATGATCAGGGTTAATACAACGTTTACGGTGGCACAGATGGCTAACTTCCATGAAGTCCCCAGATTCATTTTCCCGAGGCAGTTCTGTAAGGTTATGAGAAACCATGTATGCTAGTCTGTGAGTGCTTTCCATTTTTTTCACCTCAAAACCCCATGTGACTTTTTTTCTCCCATACCCATACCGGTCACAGCTGCCTGTCCACAGTATACAGTCCCCCTCCCCCCTTGCAGAGTATTTCTTTAGACTTTTAGAGATCCTTTCCAGCACTTGAGCCATAATTTTGGTTTGTTGGAGCTTAAAATCATGAAAAGATGTTGAAATAGTTCCAGAAAACTAGACAAATTACCTTTCAAGCAGCATAAACCTTCCACATGAAATGTAGTATAGGGCAGCGTGAACTAATTGTTTCTCCCATAGACTTCTATAGTGACCCCTACTGTCTTTGGCAGTGTGGCACCCTTTATGCAATGTTGCTAGACCATCCAAATTTGCCTTAATTCCAAGCTAAAATGTTGATCACTGCAGGCAAATAGGAAAAACAACACCTTACCCAGCACTTTCTGGCAGTTTCAGGATGTTGATATACAGCAACCCATATGAGTCCGCAGAAAAGCGCCAGAATTTGCTAAAATCACCAATCATAAAATATTGCCTCCACAGTCCACATAAGAAATACTTATTTCTTTACAATATCCATAAAATTAAACAAAACTGATTTCTACAGTTCATCAAAACATTATTTTCAACCTCATCAGCATTATTATCCAATCAAACAGCACCATGTGACGTATAATAGCTCCGAGCTTCCCTGCACCTTTTTGAATTTCTGGTCTCTATGACTACAATTGGTTCCCGCTGACCTATAGGACAACTCTAAATTTCTTCAAAGTAGTATGTTATGGTAAGTTTTTGAAATACATGCTATTTCGAATAAAATCACATCAAGCTTTCCTTGCTATTGACTTTCATTTGTGCCTAGGAACATTGTTTAGGCACCTACCCCCATTACTATATTTCTTTAAATTTCCATAGGAAAACTGAAGATTGCCAACAGAGAGGGAAAAAGTTAAATGTCTGTTTCTCCTTAAGCCAACATCAGAGTCAGCTGAAATTTGCAGAACATAGTAAGCTGAGCTTAAAGTAGAAACTGGGCAGCAAGAATCCACTGTCCTTATCTTAATGGCCATATAACTATGCTCTTACCCCACCCACCCCCCTTTGTACAGGCTACTACCCCCTGGTTAAAGATTCACATATTTCCCACTGGAATGCTGGCCTGCAGTAATAATATCTAGTATAATTGTTGGATAACTGCTCTGGACATAATTTCATTTAGTAAAAGTTATGTCATTCTCATTTTGTAACATTATCTATGTATGATAAAAAGGGCTGATAATGCTAGTAGAAATAACACAGAATAGCATATAATTGGCTAACCCCTGACCTTACAAAACTGTTCCTTCTGGAGACTGGACATACCAAAAGATAAAAAATATAATATGATGCTGCTCCAGAAACATCTCTTCACCATTTTCTATCTAGTTTTCTTAATAGCAACACATACAATTGTGGAAAATAGGATCATGAAATCGAGAAAAGGAGTACGAAAAATGAGGAAAACCTGGTTCAGAAAAGGTGTGGCACCCCACAATAAGGGTATAAAGCAGGAGGAGAAGGAACAGGGTGATATTACACAATTTCATTACATCAGGCCATCACATTCTGAAGTTTCCATGGCAAGTCAGGACCCACTCGCACCATATGGGAAGTCCACTGAGAGAGAATCCAACGGTGGGGTCACGTCAACAATGGTACTGCGGCCAAAGGCAGACATGCCATTAGAAGTTGAACAGATGAATTCAGATTTTAATGAGAGGTGGTTGTATTTCATTTTATACCTTAGCTTGTTAGTTTGTAAGTGAACAACAGCATATTTAGTCTCTGACCTGCAATTATCAATAGATAACAACAGAAAATATGACATAAATTGACGTATTTTGGCAGATTTTCACAAGTTTTTCTCAGATAGCACATGAAAAAGTAATACAGAAAAGAAAACTGTGGCTCCAATTCACAAAAATGTAATATATTTTGTATTAAAAACATAAAAGATTCAATAAATCTATCACACAATTGTACAAATTGCTAGATAGAAGACACAGAATTGACTTGGACAAAATCCCAGTAGTGCAAGGGAAATAACTCCAATAATCTTGCTTGCATAGCTAATATAGAAATATCAAGCATGTATCACATGCTAAGAGCATATCTATGTCTTCTACAATAAATATCTCATTTTAAGCTCTGTTTAAAGGCATATCATGCAATGAAACACTTTGATTAACCAACTACAATGTATCTAGATCTATCAAAGACTATGCTAGAGCTCCAGATTTCTAAAGTGTTCAATGAGCACCTACCACATCAGTTTTGGTGCTTTTTTTTGTGATAAATAGAGAAGAAGTCAACAGAAATAGAATTATTACCCGACAAGTTTCCAGAAATCTGTCTCCAGTGGCTGTGTCAGAGATGTGATAACAAGACAAAAAAAAAAAGAAAAAAAGAAAAAAAAAACACGGACAGATGGACAGACGACAGACAGACGACGGACAGGTGACAGATGGACAGACAGGTGGACGGCACAAGGTCAGCTCTCCCAAAGTGTACTCCACTAGAGCTAATTATAAAGAAAAAGGGGGGCTCGCTTGCCATTTTCTTTATTTTAATTTCAGAAACAACTCAAACTGCTACCGTATTTTTCATACTGGAAAGCTATGGGATATGTTCAACGAGGTTTTCCATGAACATCAAAAAACAAGTCACCACTGCCAAGGGCGCCTTAATTTTGATTACTCCACCGAGGAGCAGAGGATGTTCTGCTGGCGAGAGCGGGTCATTTGTGATCGCTGCTCATATACGTCTAAGAAGTATAATCTTTATGATGAAATAGAAACTGGAAAAGTAGGGAGAAAAACTGCCACAGCCAATGTTGGCCTTAATATCGCTTTAAGCCAAACACCTATTGGGCCAAGCAGTATCAGGAAACTATGCCTCAGTACAAGTATTCCTGCACCTTCCAGGCGTGGATTACAAAAAACTGCTAATAAAGTGTCTAAAGTAATAGAAGAAGTTAACAAAAGAGCTATGAAAGCAAGAAGACAGGGTCTGAAGACCATAAATTTGCTAAGAGGCCAGCCGGCCGGTGAAATTTCTGTGCAGTCTGATGGTGTTTTCAAGAACGCCTTATATTCTGGAATAGGGAGAACTCCCTTTCAGCCTGCAACACAGTGCTGCTACACAATGGTAGAAAATATTACACCTAAAAAGCAGGTTATAGCTATAGAAAATATTAACAAACTGTGCTCTAAACATGGATTTCATTCTGTTGAGGATGAAAATGGATGTGACATTATGTCTGAGAAGTGCTCGTCCCAAATTCCAATGGAGCAGTCTATTGGTGATGAAAAAGAATGGGCTAAAGCCTGTTTGCTGGACCTCAAAGAGGACAACCTGGAAGTAAAAAACATAATCACAGATCCAGATACCAGTGCATATAAGGCAGCCGAAGAATTAAATATGGCCAAAATCACCAAATTAACCCCAGAACACCAAATCGATACACGGCACCTGGCAGAAAACCACAGGAAATTTATAAAGAATAAATGTGCAGTATTAAATATGATGCCCGGATTAACAAAATCATTCAAACAGAAGATGCAAAACAGGTTTTCTACAGATTTAAGCCTGCGCTGTCAGGCGGAATTTGAAAATTGCCATCAGAGAGCCAGAGGAGACCTTGAAAATCTGAAAATTAGCATCACTGAAAGTACTGAGGCCATTCTCAGGTGTTATGCAGGTGACCATAAGCTCTGCAGGGCCCATTCAAGTGTATGTGCAGGAGAAAATGACAACAACTGGATACTGAAGAATGAATTTCTACCAAATTCTTTTAAAATAAGCCTCAATACTGAAACAGAGAAGATTCTACGAGAGTGCATCTAATTCCGACTTGGACCAACCATGCTTGAAAAAACCAAATTCAACTCAAACACACAGAAAGTGGAATCTGTTAACAATGTAATCAGACGATCCTTACCTAAAAATGTCACATATCCCCGCAACTTTTCCGGGCGAGCTCACAGTGCCATCTTTTCATCTAATAATGGTCCAGGGGAATCAATCGCACGACTCTGTAATGCAACAGGCTGTTCCGTTCCTCCAAACAGTAGGGTATCGGCTGCACTTCTAAATGAACAACGTATATCTGAAAAAGAGAAGGAACGCAAAAGGTCAAGCAGGCGAAAATTGAAAAGAAAAATGAGAAGAATAAGATTATTCAAACTGTATGAAAAACATCAAGAGGAGATCGCTTATCGAAAAGCTCAGCTGCTTGAAAGAAGCTCTCATACACGACAATTAAACGCAAGAATCAAGAAAGACCACTCTTACATCATCAATCAGATCAAAATGAAAAATCTGCTGAAGAAATCAGTTTCAAAAGATCATACTTACATAAAACAAGCAATCAAAAAGCCCTATCAGAAGATGCAGGCAGGAGAATGCTCCAAAGAACAGCAACAATGAATGAAACAAGATGCCCTGGACATATTTACTGAATGGGGTTCGAACACAAGATGATCAGGGTTAATACAACGTTTACGGTGGCACAGATGGCTAACTTCCATGAAGTCCCCAGATTCATTTTCCCGACGCAGTTCTGTAAGGCTATGAGAAACCATGTATGCTAGTCTGTGAGTGCTTTCCATTTTTTTCACCTCAAAACCCCATGTGACTTTTTTTCTCCCATACCCATACCGGTCACAGCTGCCTGTCCACAGTATACAGTCCCCCTCCCCCCTTGCAGAGTATTTCTTTAGACTTTTAGAGATCCTTTCCAGCACTTGAGCCATAATTTTGGTTTGTTGGAGCTTAAAATCATGAAAAGATGTTGAAATAGTTCGAGAAAACTAGACAAATTACCTTCCAAGCAGCATAAACCTTCCACATGAAATGTAGTATAGGACAACTCTAAATTTCTTCAAAGTAGTATTTTATGGTAAGTTTTTGAAATACATGCTATTTCGAATAAAATCACATCAAGCTTTCCTTGCTATTGACTTTCATTTGTGCCTAGGAACATTGTTTAGGCACCTACCCCCATTACTATATTTCTTTAAATTTCCATAGGAAAACTGAAGATTGCCAACAGAGAGGAAAAAAGTTAAATGTCTGTTTCTCCTTAAGCCAACATCAGAGTCAGCTGAAATTTGCAGAACACAGTAAGCTGAGCTTAAAGTAGAAACTGGGCAGAAAGAATCCACTGTCTTTATCTTAATGGCCATATAACTATGCTCTTACCCCACCCACCCCCCTTTGTACAGGCTACTACCCCCTGGTTAAAGATTCACATATTTCCCACTGGAATGCTGGCCTGCAGTAATAATATCTAGTATAATTGTTGGATAACTGCTCTGGACATAATTTCATTTAGTAAAAGTTATGTCATTCTCATTTTGTAACATTATCTATGTATGATAAAAAGGGCTGATAATGCTAGTAGAAATAACACAGAATAGCATATAATTGGCTAACCCCTGACCTTACAAAACTGTTCCTTCTGGAGACTGGACATACCAAAAGATAAAAATATAATATGATGCTGCTCCAGAAACATCTCTTCACCATTTGCTATCTAGTTTTCTTAATAGCAACACATACAATTGTGGAAAATAGGATCATGAAATCGAGAAAAGGAGTACGAAAAATGAGGAAAACCTGGTTCAGAAAAGGTGTGGCACCCCACAATAAGGGTATAAAGCAGGAGGAGAAGGAACAGGGTGATATTACACAATTTCATTACATCAGGCCATCACATTCTGAAGTTTCCATGGCAAGTCAGGACCCACTCGCACCATATGGGAAGTCCACTGAGAGAGAATCCAACGGTGGGGTCACGTCAACAATGGTACTGCGGCCAAAGGCAGACATGCCATTAGAAGTTGAACAGATGAATTCAGATTTTAATGAGAGGTGGGTGTATTTCATTTTATACCTTAGCTTGTTAGTTTGTAAGTGAACAACAGCATATTTAGTCTCTGAACTGCAATTATCAATAGATAACAACAGAAAATATGACATAAATTGACGTATTTTGGCAGATTTTCACAAGTTTTTCTCAGATAGCACATGAAAAAGTAATACAGAAAAGAAAACTGTGGCTCCAATTCACAAAAATGTAATATATTTTGTATTAAAAACATAAAAGATTCAATAAATCTATCACACAATTGTACAAATTGCTAGATAGAAGTCACAGAATTGACTTGGACAAAATCCCAGTATTGCAAGGGAAATAACTCCAATAATCTTGCTTGCATAGCTAATATAGAAATATCAAGCATGTATCACATGCTAAGAGCATATCTATGTCTTCTACAATAAATATCTCATTTTAAGCTCTGTTTAAAGGCATATCATGCAATGAAACACTTTGATTAACCAACTACAATGTATCTAGATCTATCAAAGACTATGCTAGAGCTCCAGATTTCTAAAGTGTTCAATGAGCACCTACCACATCAGTTTTGGTGCTTTTTTTTGTGATAAATAGAGAAGAAGTCAACAGAAATAGAATTATTACCCGACAAGTTTCCAGAAATCTGTCTCCAGTGGCTGTGTCAGAGATGTGATAACAAGACAAAAAAAAAAAGAAAAAAAGAAAAAAAAAAAAACACGGACAGATGGACAGACGACAGACAGACGACGGACAGGTGACAGATGGACAGACAGGTGGACGGCACAAGGTCAGCTCTCCCAAAGTGTACTCCACTAGAGCTAATTATAAAGAAAAAGGGGGGCTCACTTGCCATTTTCTTTATTTTAATTTCAGAAACAACTCAAACTGCTACCGTATTTTTCATACTGGAAAGCTATGGGATATGTTCAACGAGGTTTTCCATGAACATCAAAAAAACAAGTCACCACTGCCAAGGGCGCCTTAATTTTGATTACTCCACCGAGGAGCAGAGGATGTTCTGCTGGCGAGAGCGGGTCATTTGTGATCGCTGCTCATATACGTCTAAGAAGTATAATCTTTATGATGAAATAGAAACTGGAAAAGTAGGGAGAAAAACTGCCACAGCCAATGTTGGCCTTAATATCGCTTTAAGCCAAACACCTATTGGGCCAAGCAGTATCAGGAAACTATGCCTCAGTACAAGTATTCCTGCACCTTCCAGGCGTGGATTACAAAAAACTGCTAATAAAGTGTCTAAAGTAATAGAAGAAGTTAACAAAAGAGATATGAAAGCAAGAAGACAGGGTCTGAAGACCATAAATTTGCTAAGAGGCCAGCCGGCCGGTGAAATTTCTGTGCAGTCTGATGGTGTTTTCAATAACGCCTTATATTCTGGAATAGGGAGAACTCCCTTTCAGCCTGCAACACAGTGCTGCTACACAATGGTAGAAAATATTACACCTAAAAAGCAGGTTATAGCTATAGAAAATATTAACAAACTGTGCTCTAAACATGGATTTCATTCTGTTGAGGATGAAAATGGATGTGACATTATGTCTGAGAAGTGCTCGTCCCAAATTCCAATGGAGCAGTCTATTGGTGATGAAAAAGAATTGGCTAAAGCCTGTTTGCTGGACCTCAAAGAGGACAACCTGGAAGTAAAAAACATAATCACAGATCCAGATACCAGTGCATATAAGGCAGCCGAAGAATTAAATATGGCCAAAATCACAAAATTAACCCCAGAACACCAAATCGATACACGGCACCTGGCAGAAAACCACAGGAAATTTATAAAGAATAAATGTGCAGTATTAAAAATGATGCCCGGATTAACAAAATCATTCAAACAGAAGATGCAAAACAGGTTTTCTACAGATTTAAGCCTGCGCTGTCAGGCGGAATTTGAAAATTGCCATCAGAGAGCCAGAGGAGACCTTGAAAATCTGAAAATTAGCATCACTGAAAGTACTGAGGCCATTCTCAGGTGTTATGCAGGTGACCATAAGCTCTGCAGGGCCCATTCAAGTGTATGTGCAGGAGAAAATGACAACAACTGGATACTGAAGAATGAATTTCTACCAAATTCTTTTAAAATAAGCCTCAATACTGAAACAGAGAAGATTCTACGAGAGTGCATCTAATTCCGACTTGGACCAACCATGCTTGAAAAAACCAAATTCAACTCAAACACACAGACAGTGGAATCTGTTAACAATGTAATCAGACGATCCTTACCTAAAAATGTCACATATCCCCGCAACTTTTCCGGGCGAGCTCATAGTGCCATCTTTTCAACTAATAATGGTCCAGGGGAATCAATCGCACGACTCTGTAATGCAACAGGCTGTTCCGTTCCTCCAAACAGTAGGGTATCGGCTGCACTTCTAAATGAACAACGTATATCTGAAAAAGAGAAGGAACGCAAAAGGTCAAGCAGGCGAAAATTGAAAAGAAAAATGAGAAGAATAAGATTATTCAAACTGTATGAAAAACATCAAGAGGAGATCGCTTATCGAAAAGCTCAGCTGCTTGAAAGAAGCTCTCATACACGACAATTAAACGCAAGAATCAAGAAAGACCACTCTTACATCATCAATCAGATCAAAATGAAAAATCTGCTGAAGAAATCAGTTTCAAAAGATCATACTTACATAAAACAAGCAACCAAAAAGCCCTATCAGAAGATGCAGGCAGGAGAATGCTCCAAAGAACAGCAACAATGAATGAAACAAGATGCCCTGGACATATTTACTGAATGGGGTTCGAACACAAGATGATCAGGGTTAATACAACGTTTACGGTGGCACAGATGGCTAACTTCCATGAAGTCCCCAGATTCATTTTCCCGAGGCAGTTCTGTAAGGTTATGAGAAACCATGTATGCTAGTCTGTGAGTGCTTTCCATTTTTTTCACCTCAAAACCCCATGTGACTTTTTTTCTCCCATACCCATACCGGTCACAGCTGCCTGTCCACAGTATACAGTCCCCCTCCCCCTTGCAGAGTATTTCTTTAGACTTTTAGAGATCCTTTCCAGCACTTGAGCCATAATTTTGGTTTGTTGGAGCTTAAAATCATGAAAAGATGTTGAAATAGTTCCAGAAAACTAGACAAATTACCTTCCAAGCAGCATAAACCTTCCACATGAAATGTAGTATAGGGCAGCGTGAACTAATTGTTTCTCCCATAGACTTCTATAGTGACCCCTACTGTCTTTGGCAGTGTGGCACCCTTTATGCAATGTTGCTAGACCATCCAAATTTGCCTTAATTCCAAGCTAAAATGTTGATCACTGCAGGCAAATAGGAAAAACAACACCTTACCCAGCACTTTCTGGCAGTTTCAGGATGTTGATATACAGCAACCCATATGAGTCCGCAGAAAAGCGCCAGAATTTGCTAAAATCACCAATCATAAAATATTGCCTCCACAGTCCACATAAGAAATACTTATTTCTTTACAATATCCATAAAATTAAACAAAACTGATTTCTACAGTTCATCAAAACATTATTTTCAACCTCATCAGCATTATTATCCAATCAAACAGCACCATGTGACGTATAATAGCTCCGAGCTTCCCTGCACCTTTTTGAATTTCTGGTCTCTATGACTACAATTGGTTCCCGCTGACCTATAGGACAACTCTAAATTTCTGCAAAGTAGTATTTTATGGTAAGTTTTAGAAATACATGCTATTTCGAATAAAATCACATCAAGCTTTCCTTGCTATTGACTTTCATTTGTGCCTAGGAACATTGTTTAGGCACCTACCCCCATTACTATATTTCTTTAAATTTCCATAGGAAAACTGAAGATTGCCAACAGAGAGGGAAAAAGTTAAATGTCTGTTTCTCCTTAAGCCAACATCAGAGTCAGCTGAAATTTGCAGAACATAGTAAGCTGAGCTTAAAGTAGAAACTGGGCAGAAAGAATCCACTGTCGTTATCTTAATGGCCATATAACTATGCTCTTACCCCACCCATTCCCCTTTGTACAGGCTACTACCCCCTGGTTATAGATTCACATATTTCCCACTGGAATGCTGGCCTGCAGTAATAATATCTAGTATAATTGTTGGATAACTGCTCTGGACATAATTTCATTTAGTAAAAGTTATGTCATTCTCATTTTGTAACATTATCTATGTATGATAAAAAGGGCTGATAATGCCAGTAGAAATAACACAGAATAGCATATAATTGGCTAACCCCTGACCTTACAAAACTGTTCCTTCTGGAGACTGGACATACCAAAAGATAAAAAATATAATATGATGCTGCTCCAGAAACATCTCTTCACCATTTGCTATCTAGTTTTCTTAATAGCAACACATACAATTGTGGAAAATAGGATCATGAAATCGAGAAAAGGAGTACGAAAAATGAGGAAAACCTGATTCAGAAAAGGTGTGGCACCCCACAATAAGGGTATAAAGCAGGAGGAGAAGGAACAGGGTGATATTACACAATTTCATTACATCAGGCCATCACATTCTGAAGTTTCCATGGCAAGTCAGGACCCACTCGCACCATATGGGAAGTCCACTGAGAGAGAATCCAACGGTGAGGTCACGTCAACAATGGTACTGCGGCCAAAGGCAGACATGCCATTAGAAGTTGAACAGATGAATTCAGATTTTAATGAGAGGTGGGTGTATTTCATTTTATACCTTAGCTTGTTAGTTTGTAAGTGAACAACAGCATATTTAGTCTCTGAACTGCAATTATCAATAGATAACAACAGAAAATATGACATAAATTGACGTATTTTGGCAGATTTTCACAAGTTTTTCTCAGATAGCACATGAAAAAGTAATACAGAAAAGAAAACTGTGGCTCCAATTCACAAAAAGGTAATATATTTTGTATTAAAAACATAAAAGATTCAATAAATCTATCACACAATTGTACAAATTGCTAGATAGAAGTCACAGAATTGACTTGGACAAAATCCCAGTAGTGCAAGGGAAATAACTCCAATAATCTTGCTTGCATAGCTAATATAGAAATATCAAGCATGTATCACATGCTAAGAGCATATCTATGTCTTCTACAATAAATATCTCATTTTAAGCTCTGTTTAAAGGCATATCATGCAATGAAACACTTTGATTAACCAACTACAATGTATCTAGATCTATCAAAGACTATGCTAGAGCTCCAGATTTCTAAAGTGTTCAATGAGCACCTACCACATCAGTTTTGGTGCTTTTTTTTGTGATAAATAGAGAAGAAGTCAACAGAAATAGAATTATTACCCGACAAGTTTCCAGAAATCTGTCTCCAGTGGCTGTGTCAGAGATGTGATAACAAGACAAAAAGAAAAAAGAAAAAAAGAAAAAAAAAAAAAAACACGGACAGATGGACAGACGACAGACAGACGACGGACAGGTGACAGATGGACAGACAGGTGGACGGCACAAGGTCAGCTCTCCCAAAGTATACTCCACTAGAGCTAATTATAAAGAAAAAGGGGGGCTCACTTGCCATTTTCTTTATTTTAATTTCAGAAACAACTCAAACTGCTACCGTATTTTTCATACTGGAAAGCTATGGGATATGTTCAACGAGGTTTTCCATGAACATCAAAAAACAAGTCACCACTGCCAAGGGCGCCTTAATTTTGATTACTCCACCGAGGAGCAGAGGATGTTCTGCTGGCGAGAGCGGGTCATTTGTGATCGCTGCTCATATACGTCTAAGAAGTATAATCTTTATGATGAAATAGAAACTGGAAAAGTAGGGAGAAAAACTGCCACAGCCAATGTTGGCCTTAATATCGCTTTAAGCCAAACACCTATTGGGCCAAGCAGTATCAGGAAACTATGCCTCAGTACAAGTATTCCTGCACCTTCCAGGCGTGGATTACAAAAAACTGCTAATAAAGTGTCTAAAGTAATAGAAGAAGTTAACAAAAGAGATATGAAAGCAAGAAGACAGGGTCTGAAGACCATAAATTTGCTAAGAGGCCAGCCGGCCGGTGAAATTTCTGTGCAGTCTAATGGTGTTTTCAATAACGCCTTATATTCTGGAATAGGGAGAACTCCCTTTCAGCCTGCAACACAGTGCTGCTACACAATGGTAGAAAATATTACACCTAAAAAGCAGGTTATAGCTATAGAAAATATTAACAAACTGTGCTCTAAACATGGATTTCATTCAGTTGAGGATGAAAATGGATGTGACATTATGTCTGAGAAGTGCTCGTCCCAAATTCCAATGGAGCAGTCTATTGGTGATGAAAAAGAATGGGCTAAAGCCTGTTTGCTGGACCTCAAAGAGGACAACCTGGAAGTAAAAAACATAATCACAGATCCAGATACCAGTGCATATAAGGCAGCCGAAGAATTAAATATGGCCAAAATCACCAAATTAACCCCAGAACACCAAATCGATACACGGCACCTGGCAGAAAACCACAGGAAATTTATAAAGAATAAATGTGCAGTATTAAATATGATGCCCGGATTAACAAAATCATTCAAACAGAAGATGCAAAACAGGTTTTCTACAGATTTAAGCCTGCGCTGTCAGGCGGAATTTGAAAATTGCCATCAGAGAGCCAGAGGAGACCTTGAAAATCTGAAAATTAGCATCACTGAAAGTACTGAGGCCATTCTCAGGTGTTATGCAGGTGACCATAAGCTCTGCAGGGCCCATTCAAGTGTATGTGCAGGAGAAAATGACAACAACTGGATACTGAAGAATGAATTTCTACCAAATTCTTTTAAAATAAGCCTCAATACTGAAACAGAGAAGATTCTACGAGAGTGCATCAACTTCCGACTTGGACCAACCATGCTTGAAAAAACCAAATTCAACTCAAACACACAGACAGTGGAATCTGTTAACAATGTAATCAGACGATCCTTACCTAAAAATGTCACATATCCCCGCAACTTTTCCGGGCGAGCTCACAGTGCCATCTTTTCATCTAATAATGGTCCAGGGGAATCAATCGCACGACTCTGTAATGCAACAGGCTGTTCCGTTCCTCCAAACAGTAGGGTATCGGCTGCACTTCTAAATGAACAACGTATATCTGAAAAAGAGAAGGAACGCAAAAGGTCAAGCAGGCGAAAATTGAAAAGAAAAATGAGAAGAATAAGATTATTCAAACTGTATGAAAAACATCAAGAGGAGATCGCTTATCGAAAAGCTCAGCTGCTTGAAAGAAGCTCTCATACACGACAATTAAACGCAAGAATCAAGAAAGACCACTCTTACATCATCAATCAGATCAAAATGAAAAATCTGCTGAAGAAATCAGTTTCAAAAGATCATACTTACATAAAACAAGCAATCAAAAAGCCCTATCAGAAGATGCAGGCAGGAGAATGCTCCAAAGAACAGCAACAATGAATGAAACAAGATGCCCTGGACATATTTACTGAATGGGGTTCGAACACAAGATGATCAGGGTTAATACAACGTTTACGGTGGCACAGATGGCTAACTTCCATGAAGTCCCCAGATTCATTTTCCCGAGGCAGTTCTGTAAGGTTATGAGAAACCATGTATGCTAGTCTGTGAGTGCTTTCCATTTTTTTCACCTCAAAACCCCATGTGACTTTTTTTCTCCCATACCCATACCGGTCACAGCTGCCTGTCCACAGTATACAGTCTCCCTCCCCCCTTGCAGAGTATTTCTTTAGACTTTTAGAGATCCTTTCCAGCACTTGAGCCATAATTTTGGTTTGTTGGAGCTTAAAATCATGAAAAGATGTTGAAATAGTTCCAGAAAACTAGACAAATTACCTTCCAAGCAGCATAAACCTTCCACATGAAATGTAGTATAGGACAACTCTAAATTTCTTTAAAGTAGTATTTTATGGTAATTTTTGGAAATACATGCTATTTCGAATAAAATCACATCAAGCTTTCCTTGCTATTGACTTTCATTTGTGCCTAGGAACATTGTTTAGGCACCTACCCCCATTACTATATTTCTTTAAATTTCCATAGGAAAACTGAAGATTGCCAACAGAGAGGAAAAAAGTTAAATGTCTGTTTCTCCTTAAGCCAACATCAGAGTCAGCTGAAATTTGCAGAACATAGTAAGCTGAGCTTAAAGTAGAAACTGGGCAGAAAGAATCCACTGTCTTTATCTTAATGGCCATATAACTATGCTCTTACCCCACCCACCCCCCTTTGTACAGGCTACTACCCCCTGGTTAAAGATTCACATATTTCCCACTGGAATGCTGGCCTGCAGTAATAATATCTAGTATAATTGTTGGATAACTGCTCTGGACATAATTTCATTTAGTAAAAGTTATGTCATTCTCATTTTGTAACATTATCTATGTATGATAAAAAGGGCTGATAATGCTAGTAGAAATAACACAGAATAGCATATAATTGGCTAACCCCTGACCTTACAAAACTGTTCCTTCTGGAGACTGGACATACCAAAAGATAAAAATATAATATGATGCTGCTCCAGAAACATCTCTTCACCATTTGCTATCTAGTTTTCTTAATAGCAACACATACAATTGTGGAAAATAGGATCATGAAATCGAGAAAAGGAGTACGAAAAATGAGGAAAACCTGGTTCAGAAAAGGTGTGGCACCCCACAATAAGGGTATAAAGCAGGAGGAGAAGGAACAGGGTGATATTACACAATTTCATTACATCAGGCCATCACATTCTGAAGTTTCCATGGCAAGTCAGGACCCACTCGCACCATATGGGAAGTCCACTGAGAGAGAATCCAACGGTGGGGTCACGTCAACAATGGTACTGCGGCCAAAGGCAGACATGCCATTAGAAGTTGAACAGATGAATTCAGATTTTAATGAGAGGTGGGTGTATTTCATTTTATACCTTAGCTTGTTAGTTTGTAAGTGAACAACAGCATATTTAGTCTCTGAACTGCAATTATCAATAGATAACAACAGAAAATATGACATAAATTGACGTATTTTGGCAGATTTTCACAAGTTTTTCTCAGATAGCACATGAAAAAGTAATACAGAAAAGAAAACTGTGGCTCCAATTCACAAAAATGTAATATATTTTGTATTAAAAAACATAAAAGATTCAATAAATCTATCACACAATTGTACAAATTGCTAGATAGAAGTCACAGAATTGACTTGGACAAAATCCCAGTAGTGCAAGGGAAATAACTCCAATAATCTTGCTTGCATAGCTAATATAGAAATATCAAGCATGTATCACATGCTAAGAGCATATCTATGTCTTCTACAATAAATATCTCATTTTAAGCTCTGTTTAAAGGCATATCATGCAATGAAACACTTTGATTAACCAACTACAATGTATCTAGATCTATCAAAGACTATGCTAGAGCTCCAGATTTCTAAAGTGTTCAATGAGCACCTACCACATCAGTTTTGGTGCTTTTTTTGTGATAAATTGATAAATAGAGAAGAAGTCAACAGAAATAGAATTATTACCCGACAAGTTTCCAGAAATCTGTCTCCAGTGGCTGTGTCAGAGATGTGATAACAAGACAAAAAAAAAAGAAAAAAAGAAAAAAAAATCACGGACAGATGGACAGACGACAGACAGACGACGGACAGGTGACAGATGGACAGACAGGTGGACGGCACAAGGTCAGCTCTCCCAAAGTGTACTCCACTAGAGCTAATTATAAAGAAAAAGGGGGGCTCACTTGCCATTTTCTTTATTTTAATTTCAGAAACAACTCAAACTGCTACCGTATTTTTCATACTGGAAAGCTATGGGATATGTTCAACGAGGTTTTCCATGAACATCAAAAAACAAGTCACCACTGCCAAGGGCGCCTTAATTTTGATTACTCCACCGAGGAGCAGAGGATGTTCTGCTGGCGAGAGCGGGTCATTTGTGATCGCTGCTCATATACGTCTAAGAAGTATAATCTTTATGATGAAATAGAAACTGGAAAAGTAGGGAGAAAAACTGCCACAGCCAATGTTGGCCTTAATATCGCTTTAAGCCAAACACCTATTGGGCCAAGCAGTATCAGGAAACTATGCCTCAGTACAAGTATTCCTGCACCTTCCAGGCGTGGATTACAAAAAACTGCTAATAAAGTGTCTAAAGTAATAGAAGAAGTTAACAAAAGAGATATGAAAGCAAGAAGACAGGGTCTGAAGACCATAAATTTGCTAAGAGGCCAGCCGGCCGGTGAAATTTCTGTGCAGTCTGATGGTGTTTTCAATAACGCCTTATATTCTGGAATAGGGAGAACTCCCTTTCAGCCTGCAACACAGTGCTGCTACACAATGGTAGAAAATATTACACCTAAAAAGCAGGTTATAGCTATAGAAAATATTAACAAACTGTGCTCTAAACATGAATTTCATTCTGTTGAGGATGAAAATGGATGTGACATTATGTCTGAGAAGTGCTCGTCCCAAATTCCAATGGAGCAGTCTATTGGTGATGAAAAAGAATGGGCTAAAGCCTGTTTGCTGGACCTCAAAGAGGACAACCTGGAAGTAAAAAACATAATCACAGATCCAGATACCAGTGCATATAAGGCAGCCGAAGAATTAAATATGGCCAAAATCACCAAATTAACCCCAGAACACCAAATCGATACACGGCACCTGGCAGAAAACCACAGGAAATTTATAAAGAATAAATGTGCAGTATTAAATATGATGCCCGGATTAACAAAATCATTCAAACAGAAGATGCAAAACAGGTTTTCTACAGATTTAAGCCTGCGCTGTCAGGCGGAATTTGAAAATTGCCATCAGAGAGCCAGAGGAGACCTTGAAAATCTGAAAATTAGCATCACTGAAAGTACTGAGGCCATTCTCAGGTGTTATGCAGGTGACCATAAGCTCTGCAGGGCCCATTCAAGTGTATGTGCAGGAGAAAATGACAACAACTGGATACTGAAGAATGAATTTCTACCAAATTCTTTTAAAATAAGCCTCAATACTGAAACAGAGAAGATTCTACGAGAGTGCATCTAATTCCGACTTGAACCAACCATGCTTGAAAAAACCAAATTCAACTCAAACACACAGAAAGTGGAATCTGTTAACAATGTAATCAGACGATCCTTACCTAAAAATGTCACATATCCCCGCAACTTTTCCGGGCGAGCTCACAGTGCCATCTTTTCATCTAATAATGGTCCAGGGGAATCAATCGCACGACTCTGTAATGCAACAGGCTGTTCCGTTCCTCCAAACAGTAGGGTATCGGCTGCACTTCTAATAATTCTTATAATTATAAAGAAAAAGGGGGGCTCGCTTGCCATTTTCTTTATTTTAATTTCAGAAACAACTCAAACTGCTACCGTATTTTTCATACTGGAAAGCTATGGGATATGTTCAACGAGGTTTTCCATGAACATCAAAAAACAAGTCACCACTGCCAAGGGCGCCTTAATTTTGATTACTCCACCGAGGAGCAGAGGATGTTCTGCTGGCGAGAGCGGGTCATTTGTGATCGCTGCTCATATACGTCTAAGAAGTATAATCTTTATGATGAAATAGAAACTGGAAAAGTAGGGAGAAAAACTGCCACAGCCAATGTTGGCCTTAATATCGCTTTAAGCCAAACACCTATTGGGCCAAGCAGTATCAGGAAACTATGCCTCAGTACAAGTATTCCTGCACCTTCCAGGCGTGGATTACAAAAAACTGCTAATAAAGTGTCTAAAGTAATAGAAGAAGTTAACAAAAGAGCTATGAAAGCAAGAAGACAGGGTCTGAAGACCATAAATTTGCTAAGAGGCCAGCCGGCCGGTGAAATTTCTGTGCAGTCTGATGGTGTTTTCAAGAACGCCTTATATTCTGGAATAGGGAGAACTCCCTTTCAGCCTGCAACACAGTGCTGCTACACAATGGTAGAAAATATTACACCTAAAAAGCAGGTTATAGCTATAGAAAATATTAACAAACTGTGCTCTAAACATGGATTTCATTCTGTTGAGGATGAAAATGGATGTGACATTATGTCTGAGAAGTGCTCGTCCCAAATTCCAATGGAGCAGTCTATTGGTGATGAAAAAGAATGGGCTAAAGCCTGTTTGCTGGACCTCAAAGAGGACAACCTGGAAGTAAAAAACATAATCACAGATCCAGATACCAGTGCATATAAGGCAGCCGAAGAATTAAATATGGCCAAAATCACCAAATTAACCCCAGAACACCAAATCGATACACGGCACCTGGCAGAAAACCACAGGAAATTTATAAAGAATAAATGTGCAGTATTAAATATGATGCCCGGATTAACAAAATCATTCAAACAGAAGATGCAAAACAGGTTTTCTACAGATTTAAGCCTGCGCTGTCAGGCGGAATTTGAAAATTGCCATCAGAGAGCCAGAGGAGACCTTGAAAATCTGAAAATTAGCATCACTGAAAGTACTGAGGCCATTCTCAGGTGTTATGCAGGTGACCATAAGCTCTGCAGGGCCCATTCAAGTGTATGTGCAGGAGAAAATGACAACAACTGGATACTGAAGAATGAATTTCTACCAAATTCTTTTA
The DNA here is from genome assembly GCA_963989385.1 of Ctena decussata. Lineage (NCBI taxonomy): Eukaryota > Metazoa > Mollusca > Bivalvia > Lucinida > Lucinidae > Ctena > Ctena decussata. The sequence continues at coordinate 78,102,156 of OZ022511.1, read as the reverse complement.
AAATAAGCCTCAATACTGAAACAGAGAAGATTCTACGAGAGTGCATCTAATTCCGACTTGAACCAACCATGCTTGAAAAAAACCAAATTCAACTCAAACACACAGAAAGTGGAATCTGTTAACAATGTAATCAGACGATCCTTACCTAAAAATGTCACATATCCCCGCAACTTTTCCGGGCGAGCTCACAGTGCCATCTTTTCATCTAATAATGGTCCAGGGGAATCAATCGCACGACTCTGTAATGCAACAGGCTGTTCCGTTCCTCCAAACAGTAGGGTATCGGCTGCACTTCTAATAATTCTTATAATTATAAAGAAAAAGGGGGGCTCGCTTGCCATTTTCTTTATTTTAATTTCAGAAACAACTCAAACTGCTACCGTATTTTTCATACTGGAAAGCTATGGGATATGTTCAACGAGGTTTTCCATGAACATCAAAAAACAAGTCACCACTGCCAAGGGCGCCTTAATTTTGATTACTCCACCGAGGAGCAGAGGATGTTCTGCTGGCGAGAGCGGGTCATTTGTGATCGCTGCTCATATACGTCTAAGAAGTATAATCTTTATGATGAAATAGAAACTGGAAAAGTAGGGAGAAAAACTGCCACAGCCAATGTTGGCCTTAATATCGCTTTAAGCCAAACACCTATTGGGCCAAGCAGTATCAGGAAACTATGCCTCAGTACAAGTATTCCTGCACCTTCCAGGCGTGGATTACAAAAAACTGCTAATAAAGTGTCTAAAGTAATAGAAGAAGTTAACAAAAGAGCTATGAAAGCAAGAAGACAGGGTCTGAAGACCATAAATTTGCTAAGAGGCCAGCCGGCCGGTGAAATTTCTGTGCAGTCTGATGGTGTTTTCAAGAACGCCTTATATTCTGGAATAGGGAGAACTCCCTTTCAGCCTGCAACACAGTGCTGCTACACAATGGTAGAAAATATTACACCTAAAAAGCAGGTTATAGCTATAGAAAATATTAACAAACTGTGCTCTAAACATGGATTTCATTCTGTTGAGGATGAAAATGGATGTGACATTATGTCTGAGAAGTGCTCGTCCCAAATTCCAATGGAGCAGTCTATTGGTGATGAAAAAGAATGGGCTAAAGCCTGTTTGCTGGACCTCAAAGAGGACAACCTGGAAGTAAAAAACATAATCACAGATCCAGATACCAGTGCATATAAGGCAGCCGAAGAATTAAATATGGCCAAAATCACCAAATTAACCCCAGAACACCAAATCGATACACGGCACCTGGCAGAAAACCACAGGAAATTTATAAAGAATAAATGTGCAGTATTAAATATGATGCCCGGATTAACAAAATCATTCAAACAGAAGATGCAAAACAGGTTTTCTACAGATTTAAGCCTGCGCTGTCAGGCGGAATTTGAAAATTGCCATCAGAGAGCCAGAGGAGACCTTGAAAATCTGAAAATTAGCATCACTGAAAGTACTGAGGCCATTCTCAGGTGTTATGCAGGTGACCATAAGCTCTGCAGGGCCCATTCAAGTGTATGTGCAGGAGAAAATGACAACAACTGGATACTGAAGAATGAATTTCTACCAAATTCTTTTAAAATAAGCCTCAATACTGAAACAGAGAAGATTCTACGAGAGTGCATCTAATTCCGACTTGAACCAACCATGCTTGAAAAAACCAAATTCAACTCAAACACACAGAAAGTGGAATCTGTTAACAATGTAATCAGACGATCCTTACCTAAAAATGTCACATATCCCCGCAACTTTTCCGGGCGAGCTCACAGTGCCATCTTTTCATCTAATAATGGTCCAGGGGAATCAATCGCACGACTCTGTAATGCAACAGGCTGTTCCGTTCCTCCAAACAGTAGGGTATCGGCTGCACTTCTAAATGAACAACGTATATCTGAAAAAGAGAAGGAACGCAAAAGGTCAAGCAGGCGAAAATTGAAAAGAAAAATGAGAAGAATAAGATTATTCAAACTGTATGAAAAACATCAAGAGGAGATCGCTTATCGAAAAGCTCAGCTGCTTGAAAGAAGCTCTCATACACGACAATTAAACGCAAGAATCAAGAAAGACCACTCTTACATCATCAATCAGATCAAAATGAAAAATCTGCTGAAGAAATCAGTTTCAAAAGATCATACTTACATAAAACAAGCAATCAAAAAGCCCTATCAGAAGATGCAGGCAGGAGAATGCTCCAAAGAACAGCAACAATGAATGAAACAAGATGCCCTGGACATATTTACTGAATGGGGTTCGAACACAAGATGATCAGGGTTAATACAACGTTTACGGTGGCACAGATGGCTAACTTCCATGAAGTCCCCAGATTCATTTTCCCGAGGCAGTTCTGTAAGGTTATGAGAAACCATGTATGCTAGTCTGTGAGTGCTTTCCATTTTTTTCACCTCAAAACCCCATGTGACTTTTTTTCTCCCATACCCATACCGGTCACAGCTGCCTGTCCACAGTATACAGTCCCCCTCCCCCCTTGCAGAGTATTTCTTTAGACTTTTAGAGATCCTTTCCAGCACTTGAGCCATAATTTTGGTTTGTTGGAGCTTAAAATCATGAAAAGGTGTTGAAATAGTTCCAGAAAACTAAACAAATTACCTTCCAAGCAGCATAAACCTTCCACATGAAATGTAGAATAGGGCAGCGTGAACTAATTGTTTCTCCCATAGACTTCTATAGTGACCCCTACTGTCTTTGGCAGTGTGGCACCCTTTATGCAATGTTGCTAGACCATCCAAATTTGCCTTAATTCCAAGCTAAAATGTTGATCACTGCAGGCAAATAGGAAAAACAACACCTTACCCAGCACTTTCTGGCAGTTTCAGGATGTTGATATACAGCAACCCATATGAGTCCGCAGAAAAGCGCCAGAATTTGCTAAAATCACCAATCATAAAATATTGCCTCCACAGTCCACATAAGAAATACTTATTTCTTTACAATATCCATAAAATTAAACAAAACTGATTTCTACAGTTCATCAAAACATTATTTTCAACCTCATCAGCATTATTATCCAATCAAACAGCACCATGTGACGTATAATAGCTCCGAGCTTCCCTGCACCTTTTTGAATTTCTGGTCTCTATGACTACAATTGGTTCCCGCTGACCTATAGGACAACTCTAAATTTCTTCAAAGTAGTATTTTATGGTAAGTTTTTGAAATACATGCTATTTCGAATAAAATCACATCAAGCTTTCCTTGCTATTCACTTTCATTTGTGCCTAGGAACATTGTTTAGGCACCTACCCCCATTACTATATTTCTTTAAATTTCCATAGGAAAACTGAAGATTGCCAACAGAGAGGGAAAAAGTTAAATGTCTGTTTCTCCTTAAGCCAACATCAGAGTCAGCTGAAATTTGCAGAACATAGTAAGCTGAGCTTAAAGTAGAAACTGGGCAGCAAGAATCCACTGTCTTTATCTTAATGGCCATATAACTATGCTCTTACCCCACCCACCCCCCTTTGTACAGGCTACTACCCCCTGGTTAATGATTCACATATTTCCCACTGGAATGCTGGCCTGCAGTAATAATATCTAGTATAATTGTTGGATAACTGCTCTGGACATAATTTCATTTAGTAAAAGTTATGTCATTCTCATTTTGTAACATTATCTATGTATGATAAAAAGGGCTGATAATGCTAGTAGAAATAACACAGAATAGCATATTATTGGCTAACCCCTGACCTTACAAAACTGTTCCTTCTGGAGACTGGACATACCAAAAGATAGAAAATATAATATGATGCTGCTCCAGAAACATCTCTTCACCATTTGCTATCTAGTTTTCTTAATAGCAACACATACAATTGTGGAAAATAGGATCATGAAATCGAGAAAAGGAGTACGAAAAATGAGGAAAACCTGGTTCAGAAAAGGTGTGGCACCCCACAATAAGGGTATAAAGCAGGAGGAGAAGGAACAGGGTGATATTACACAATTTCATTACATCAGGCCATCACATTCTGAAGTTTCCATGGCAAGTCAGGACCCACTCGCACCATATGGGAAGTCCACTGAGAGAGAATCCAACGGTGGGGTCACGTCAACAATGGTACTGCGGCCAAAGGCAGACATGCTATTAGAAGTTGAACAGATGAATTCAGATTTTAATGAGAGGTGGGTGTATTTCATTTTATACCTTAGCTTGTTAGTTTGTAAGTGAACAACAGCATATTTAGTCTCTGAACTGCAATTATCAATAGATAACAACAGAAAATATGACATAAATTGACGTATTTTGGCAGATTTTCACAAGTTTTTCTCAGATAGCACATGAAAAAGTAATACAGAAAAGAAAACTGTGGCTCCAATTCACAAAAATGTAATATATTTTGTATTAAAAACATAAAAGATTCAATAAATCTATCACACAATTGTACAAATTGCTAGATAGAAGTCACAGAATTGACTTGGACAAAATCCCAGTAGTGCAAGGGAAATAACTCCAATAATCTTGCTTGCATAGCTAATATAGAAATATCAAGCATGTATCACATGCTAAGAGCATATCTATGTCTTCTACAATAAATATCTCATTTTAAGCTCTGTTTAAAGGCATATCATGCAATGAAACACTTTGATTAACCAACTACAATGTATCTAGATCTATCAAAGACTATGCTAGAGCTCCAGATTTCTAAAGTGTTCAATGAGCACCTACCACATCAGTTTTGGTGCTTGTTTTGTGATAAATAGAGAAGTCAACAGAAATAGAATTATTACCCGACAAGTTTCCAGAAATCTGTCTCCAGTGGCTGTGTCAGAGATGTGATAACAAGACAAAAAAAAAAGAAAAAAAGGAAAAAAAAACACGGACAGATGGACAGACGACGGACAGGTGACAGATGGACAGACAGGTGGACGGCACAAGGTCAGCTCTCCCAAAGTGTACTCCACTAGAGCTAATTATAAAGAAAAAGGGGTGCTCACTTGCCATTTTCTTTATTTTAATTTCAGAAACAACTCAAACTGCTACCGTATTTTTCATACTGGAAAGCTATGGGATATGTTCAACGAGGTTTTCCATGAACATCAAAAAACAAGTCACCACTGCCAAGGGCGCCTTAATTTTGATTACTCCACCGAGGAGCAGAGGATGTTCTGCTGGCGAGAGCGGGTCATTTGTGATCGCTGCTCATATACGTCTAAGAAGTATAATCTTTATGATGAAATAGAAACTGGAAAAGTAGGGAGAAAAACTGCCACAGCCAATGTTGGCCTTAATATCGCTTTAAGCCAAACACCTATTGGGCCAAGCAGTATCAGGAAACTATGCCTCAGTACAAGTATTCCTGCACCTTCCAGGCGTGGATTACAAAAAACTGCTTATAAAGTGTCTAAAGTAATAGAAGAAGTTAACAAAAGAGATATGAAAGCAAGAAGACAGGGTCTGAAGACCATAAATTTGCTAAGAGGCCAGCCGGCCGGTGAAATTTCTGTGCAGTCTGATGGTGTTTTCAATAACGCCTTATATTCTGGAATAGGGAGAACTCCCTTTCAGCCTGCAACACAGTGCTGCTACACAATGGTAGAAAATATTACACCTAAAAAGCAGGTTATAGCTATAGAAAATATTAACAAACTGTGCTCTAAACATGGATTTCATTCTGTTGAGGATGAAAATGGGTGTGACATTATGTCTGAGAAGTGCTCGTCCCAAATTCCAATGGAGCAGTCTATTGGTGATGAAAAAGAATGGGCTAAAGCCTGTTTGCTGGACCTCAAAGAGGACAACCTGGAAGTAAAAAACATAATCGCAGATCCAGATACCAGTGCATATAAGGCAGCCGAAGAATTAAATATGGCCAAAATCACCAAATTAACCCCAGAACACCAAATCGATACACGGCACCTGGCAGAAAACCACAGGAAATTTATAAAGAATAAATGTGCAGTATTAAATATGATGCCCGGATTAACAAAATCATTCAAACAGAAGATGCAAAACAGGTTTTCTACAGATTTAAGCCTGCGCTGTCAGGCGGAATTTGAAAATTGCCATCAGAGAGCCAGAGGAGACCTTGAAAATCTGAAAATTAGCATCACTGAAAGTACTGAGGCCATTCTCAGGTGTTATGCAGGTGACCATAAGCTCTGCAGGGCCCATTCAAGTGTATGTGCAGGAGAAAATGACAACAACTGGATACTGAAGAATGAATTTCTACCAAATTCTTTTAAAATAAGCCTCAATACTGAAACAGAGAAGATTCTACGAGAGTGCATAAACTTCCGACTTGGTCCAACCATGCTTGAAAAAACCAAATTCAACTCAAACACACAGAAAGTGGAATCTGTTAACAATGTAATCAGACGATCCTTACCTAAAAATGTCACATATCCCCGCAACTTTTCCGGGCGAGCTCACAGTGCCATCTTTTCATCTAATAATGGTCCAGGGGAATCAATCGCACGACTCTGTAATGCAACAGGCTGTTCCGTTCCTCCAAACAGTAGGGTATCGGCTGCACTTCTAAATGAACAACGTATATCTGAAAAAGAGAAGGAACGCAAAAGGTCAAGCAGGCGAAAATTGAAAAGAAAAATGAGAAGAATAAGATTATTCAAACTGTATGAAAAACATCAAGAGGAGATCGCTTATCGAAAAGCTCAGCTGCTTGAAAGAAGCTCTCATACACGACAATTAAACGCAAGAATCAAGAAAGACCACTCTTACATCATCAATCAGATCAAAATGAAAAATCTGCTGAAGAAATCAGTTTCAAAAGATCATACTTACATAAAACAAGCAACCAAAAAGCCCTATCAGAAGATGCAGGCAGGAGAATGCTCCAAAGAACAGCAACAATGAATGAAACAAGATGCCCTGGACATATTTACTGAATGGGGTTCGAACACAAGATGATCAGGGTTAATACAACGTTTACGGTGGCACAGATGGCTAACTTCCATGAAGTCCCCAGATTCATTTTCCCGAGGCAGTTCTGTAAGGTTATGAGAAACCATGTATGCTAGTCTGTGAGTGCTTTCCATTTTTTTCACCTCAAAACCCCATGTGACTTTTTTTCTCCCATACCCATACCGGTCACAGCTGCCTGTCCACAGTATACAGTCCCCCTCCCCCCTTGCAGAGTATTTCTTTAGACTTTTAGAGATCCTTTCCAGCACTTGAGCCATAATTTTGGTTTGTTGGAGCTTAAAATCATGAAAAGATGTTGAAATAGTTCCAGAAAACTAGACAAATTACCTTCCAAGCAGCATAAACCTTCCACATGAAATGTAGTATAGGGCAGCGTGAACTAATTGTTTCTCCCATAGACTTCTATAGTGACCCCTACTGTCTTTGGCAGTGTGGCACCCTTTATGCAATGTTGCTAGACCATCCAAATTTGCCTTAATTCCAAGCTAAAATGTTGATCACTGCAGGCAAATAGGAAAAACAACACCTTACCCAGCACTTTCTGGCAGTTTCAGGATGTTGATATACAGCAACCCATATGAGTCCGCAGAAAAGCGCCAGAATTTGCTAAAATCACCAATCATAAAATATTGCCTCCACAGTCCACATAAGAAATACTTATTTCTTTACAATATCCATAAAATTAAACAAAACTGATTTCTACAGTTCATCAAAACATTATTTTCAACCTCATCAGCATTATTATCCAATCAAACAGCACCATGTGACGTATAATAGCTCCGAGCTTCCCTGCACCTTTTTGAATTTCTGGTCTCTATGACTACAATTGGTTCCCGCTGACCTATAGGACAACTCTAAATTTCTTCAAAGTAGTATGTTATGGTAAGTTTTTGAAATACATGCTATTTCGAATAAAATCACATCAAGCTTTCCTTGCTATTGACTTTCATTTGTGCCTAGGAACATTGTTTAGGCACCTACCCCCATTACTATATTTCTTTAAATTTCCATAGGAAAACTGAAGATTGCCAACAGAGAGGGAAAAAGTTAAATGTCTGTTTCTCCTTAAGCCAACATCAGAGTCAGCTGAAATTTGCAGAACATAGTAAGCTGAGCTTAAAGTAGAAACTGGGCAGCAAGAATCCACTGTCTTTATCTTAATGGCCATATAACTATGCTCTTACCCCACCCACCCCCCTTTGTACAGGCTACTACCCCCTGGTTAAAGATTCACATATTTCCCACTGGAATGCTGGCCTGCAGTAATAATATCTAGTATAATTGTTGGATAACTGCTCTGGACATAATTTCATTTAGTAAAAGTTATGTCATTCTCATTTTGTAACATTATCTATGTATGATAAAAAGGGCTGATAATGCTAGTAGAAATAACACAGAATAGCATATAATTGGCTAACCCCTGACCTTACAAAACTGTTCCTTCTGGAGACTGGACTGAAGATAAAAAATATAATATGATGCTGCTCCAGAAACATCTCTTCACCATTTTCTATCTAGTTTTCTTAATAGCAACACATACAATTGTGGAAAATAGGATCATGAAATCGAGAAAAGGAGTACGAAAAATGAGGAAAACCTGGTTCAGAAAAGGTGTGGCACCCCACAATAAGGGTATAAAGCAGGAGGAGAAGGAACAGGGTGATATTACACAATTTCATTACATCAGGCCATCACATTCTGAAGTTTCCATGGCAAGTCAGGACCCACTCGCACCATATGGGAAGTCCACTGAGAGAGAATCCAACGGTGGGGTCACGTCAACAATGGTACTGCGGCCAAAGGCAGACATGCCATTAGAAGTTGAACAGATGAATTCAGATTTTAATGAGAGGTGGTTGTATTTCATTTTATACCTTAGCTTGTTAGTTTGTAAGTGAACAACAGCATATTTAGTCTCTGACCTGCAATTATCAATAGATAACAACAGAAAATATGACATAAATTGACGTATTTTGGCAGATTTTCACAAGTTTTTCTCAGATAGCACATGAAAAAGTAATACAGAAAAGAAAACTGTGGCTCCAATTCACAAAAATGTAATATATTTTGTATTAAAAACATAAAAGATTCAATAAATCTATCACACAATTGTACAAATTGCTAGATAGAAGACACAGAATTGACTTGGACAAAATCCCAGTAGTGCAAGGGAAATAACTCCAATAATCTTGCTTGCATAGCTAATATAGAAATATCAAGCATGTATCACATGCTAAAAGCATATCTATGTCTTCTACAATAAATATCTCATTTTAAGCTCTGTTTAAAGGCATATCATGCAATGAAACACTTTGATTAACCAACTACAATGTATCTAGATCTATCAAAGACTATGCTAGAGCTCCAGATTTCTAAAGTGTTCAATGAGCACCTACCACATCAGTTTTGGTGCTTTTTTTTGTGATAAATAGAGAAGAAGTCAACAGAAATAGAATTATTACCCGACAAGTTTCCAGAAATCTGTCTCCAGTGGCTGTGTCAGAGATGTGATAACAAGACAAAAAAAAAAAAGAAAAAAAGAAAAAAAAAACACGGACAGATGGACAGACGACAGACAGACGACGGACAGGTGACAGATGGACAGACAGGTGGACGGCACAAGGTCAGCTCTCCCAAAGTGTACTCCACTAGAGCTAATTATAAAGAAAAAGGGGGGCTCGCTTGCCATTTTCTTTATTTTAATTTCAGAAACAACTCAAACTGCTACCGTATTTTTCATACTGGAAAGCTATGGGATATGTTCAACGAGGTTTTCCATGAACATCAAAAAACAAGTCACCACTGCCAAGGGCGCCTTAATTTTGATTACTCCACCGAGGAGCAGAGGATGTTCTGCTGGCGAGAGCGGGTCATTTGTGATCGCTGCTCATATACGTCTAAGAAGTATAATCTTTATGATGAAATAGAAACTGGAAAAGTAGGGAGAAAAACTGCCACAGCCAATGTTGGCCTTAATATCGCTTTAAGCCAAACACCTATTGGGCCAAGCAGTATCAGGAAACTATGCCTCAGTACAAGTATTCCTGCACCTTCCAGGCGTGGATTACAAAAAACTGCTAATAAAGTGTCTAAAGTAATAGAAGAAGTTAACAAAAGAGCTATGAAAGCAAGAAGACAGGGTCTGAAGACCATAAATTTGCTAAGAGGCCAGCCGGCCGGTGAAATTTCTGTGCAGTCTGATGGTGTTTTCAAGAACGCCTTATATTCTGGAATAGGGAGAACTCCCTTTCAGCCTGCAACACAGTGCTGCTACACAATGGTAGAAAATATTACACCTAAAAAGCAGGTTATAGCTATAGAAAATATTAACAAACTGTGCTCTAAACATGGATTTCATTCTGTTGAGGATGAAAATGGATGTGACATTATGTCTGAGAAGTGCTCGTCCCAAATTCCAATGGAGCAGTCTATTGGTGATGAAAAAGAATGGGCTAAAGCCTGTTTGTTGGACCTCAAAGAGGACAACCTGGAAGTAAAAAACATAATCACAGATCCAGATACCAGTGCATATAAGGCAGCCGAAGAATTAAATATGGCCAAAATCACCAAATTAACCCCAGAACACCAAATCGATACACGGCACCTGGCAGAAAACCACAGGAAATTTATAAAGAATAAATGTGCAGTATTAAATATGATGCCCGGATTAACAAAATCATTCAAACAGAAGATGCAAAACAGGTTTTCTACAGATTTAAGCCTGCGCTGTCAGGCGGAATTTGAAAATTGCCATCAGAGAGCCAGAGGAGACCTTGAAAATCTGAAAATTAGCATCACTGAAAGTACTGAGGCCATTCTCAGGTGTTATGCAGGTGACCATAAGCTCTGCAGGGCCCATTCAAGTGTATGTGCAGGAGAAAATGACAACAACTGGATACTGAAGAATGAATTTCTACCAAATTCTTTTAAAATAAGCCTCAATACTGAAACAGAGAAGATTCTACGAGAGTGCATCTAATTCCGACTTGGACCAACCATGCTTGAAAAAACCAAATTCAACTCAAACACACAGAAAGTGGAATCTGTTAACAATGTAATCAGACGATCCTTACCTAAAAATGTCACATATCCCCGCAACTTTTCCGGGCGAGCTCACAGTGCCATCTTTTCATCTAATAATGGTCCAGGGGAATCAATCGCACGACTCTGTAATGCAACAGGCTGTTCCGTTCCTCCAAACAGTAGGGTATCGGCTGCACTTCTAAATGAACAACGTATATCTGAAAAAGAGAAGGAACGCAAAAGGTCAAGCAGGCGAAAATTGAAAAGAAAAATGAGAAGAATAAGATTATTCAAACTGTATGAAAAACATCAAGAGGAGATCGCTTATCGAAAAGCTCAGCTGCTTGAAAGAAGCTCTCATACACGACAATTAAACGCAAGAATCAAGAAAGACCACTCTTACATCATCAATCAGATCAAAATGAAAAATCTGCTGAAGAAATCAGTTTCAAAAGATCATACTTACATAAAACAAGCAATCAAAAAGCCCTATCAGAAGATGCAGGCAGGAGAATGCTCCAAAGAACAGCAACAATGAATGAAACAAGATGCCCTGGACATATTTACTGAATGGGGTTCGAACACAAGATGATCAGGGTTAATACAACGTTTACGGTGGCACAGATGGCTAACTTCCATGAAGTCCCCAGATTCATTTTCCCGACGCAGTTCTGTAAGGCTATGAGAAACCATGTATGCTAGTCTGTGAGTGCTTTCCATTTTTTTCACCTCAAAACCCCATGTGACTTTTTTTCTCCCATACCCATACCGGTCACAGCTGCCTGTCCACAGTATACAGTCCCCCTCCCCCCTTGCAGAGTATTTCTTTAGACTTTTAGAGATCCTTTCCAGCACTTGAGCCATAATTTTGGTTTGTTGGAGCTTAAAATCATGAAAAGATGTTGAAATAGTTCCAGAAAACTAGACAAATTACCTTCCAAGCAGCATAAACCTTCCACATGAAATGTAGTATAGGACAACTCTAAATTTCTTCAAAGTAGTATTTTATGGTAAGTTTTTGAAATACATGCTATTTCGAATAAAATCACATCAAGCTTTCCTTGCTATTGACTTTCATTTGTGCCTAGGAACATTGTTTAGGCACCTACCCCCATTACTATATTTCTTTAAATTTCCATAGGAAAACTGAAGATTGCCAACAGAGAGGAAAAAAGTTAAATGTCTGTTTCTCCTTAAGCCAACATCAGAGTCAGCTGAAATTTGCAGAACACAGTAAGCTGAGCTTAAAGTAGAAACTGGGCAGAAAGAATCCACTGTCTTTATCTTAATGGCCATATAACTATGCTCTTACCCCACCCACCCCCCTTTGTACAGGCTACTACCCCCTGGTTAAAGATTCACATATTTCCCACTGGAATGCTGGCCTGCAGTAATAATATCTAGTATAATTGTTGGATAACTGCTCTGGACATAATTTCATTTAGTAAAAGTTATGTCATTCTCATTTTGTAACATTATCTATGTATGATAAAAAGGGCTGATAATGCTAGTAGAAATAACACAGAATAGCATATAATTGGCTAACCCCTGACCTTACAAAACTGTTCCTTCTGGAGACTGGACATACCAAAAGATAAAAATATAATATGATGCTGCTCCAGAAACATCTCTTCACCATTTGCTATCTAGTTTTCTTAATAGCAACACATACAATTGTGGAAAATAGGATCATGAAATCGAGAAAAGGAGTACGAAAAATGAGGAAAACCTGGTTCAGAAAAGGTGTGGCACCCCACAATAAGGGTATAAAGCAGGAGGAGAAGGAACAGGGTGATATTACACAATTTCATTACATCAGGCCATCACATTCTGAAGTTTCCATGGCAAGTCAGGACCCACTCGCACCATATGGGAAGTCCACTGAGAGAGAATCCAACGGTGGGGTCACGTCAACAATGGTACTGCGGCCAAAGGCAGACATGCCATTAGAAGTTGAACAGATGAATTCAGATTTTAATGAGAGGTGGGTGTATTTCATTTTATACCTTAGCTTGTTAGTTTGTAAGTGAACAACAGCATATTTAGTCTCTGAACTGCAATTATCAATAGATAACAACAGAAAATATGACATAAATTGACGTATTTTGGCAGATTTTCACAAGTTTTTCTCAGATAGCACATGAAAAAGTAATACAGAAAAAAAAACTGTGGCTCCAATTCACAAAAATGTAATATATTTTGTATTAAAAACATAAAAGATTCAATAAATCTATCACACAATTGTACAAATTGCTAGATAGAAGTCACAGAATTGACTTGGACAAAATCCCAGTAGTGCAAGGGAAATAACTCCAATAATCTTGCTTGCATAGCTAATATAGAAATATCAAGCATGTATCACATGCTAAGAGCATATCTATGTCTTCTACAATAAATATCTCATTTTAAGCTCTGTTTAAAGGCATATCATGCAATGAAACACTTTGATTAACCAACTACAATGTATCTAGATCTATCAAAGACTATGCTAGAGCTCCAGATTTCTAAAGTGTTCAATGAGCACCTACCACATCAGTTTTGGTGCTTTTTTTTGTGATAAATAGAGAAGAAGTCAACAGAAATAGAATTATTACCCGACAAGTTTCCAGAAATCTGTCTCCAGTGGCTGTGTCAGAGATGTGATAACAAGACAAAAAAAAAAAAGAAAGAAAAAAAGAAAAAAAAAAAACACGGACAGATGGACAGACGACAGACAGACGACGGACAGGTGACAGATGGACAGACAGGTGGACGGCACAAGGTCAGCTCTCCCAAAGTGTACTCCACTAGAGCTAATTATAAAGAAAAAGGGGGGCTCACTTGCCATTTTCTTTATTTTAATTTCAGAAACAACTCAAACTGCTACCGTATTTTTCATACTGGAAAGCTATGGGATATGTTCAACGAGGTTTTCCATGAACATCAAAAAAACAAGTCACCACTGCCAAGGGCGCCTTAATTTTGATTACTCCACCGAGGAGCAGAGGATGTTCTGCTGGCGAGAGCGGGTCATTTGTGATCGCTGCTCATATACGTCTAAGAAGTATAATCTTTATGATGAAATAGAAACTGGAAAAGTAGGGAGAAAAACTGCCACAGCCAATGTTGGCCTTAATATCGCTTTAAGCCAAACACCTATTGGGCCAAGCAGTATCAGGAAACTATGCCTCAGTACAAGTATTCCTGCACCTTCCAGGCGTGGATTACAAAAAACTGCTAATAAAGTGTCTAAAGTAATAGAAGAAGTTAACAAAAGAGATATGAAAGCAAGAAGACAGGGTCTGAAGACCATAAATTTGCTAAGAGGCCAGCCGGCCGGTGAAATTTCTGTGCAGTCTGATGGTGTTTTCAATAACGCCTTATATTCTGGAATAGGGAGAACTCCCTTTCAGCCTGCAACACAGTGCTGCTACACAATGGTAGAAAATATTACACCTAAAAAGCAGGTTATAGCTATAGAAAATATTAACAAACTGTGCTCTAAACATGGATTTCATTCTGTTGAGGATGAAAATGGATGTGACATTATGTCTGAGAAGTGCTCGTCCCAAATTCCAATGGAGCAGTCTATTGGTGATGAAAAAGAATTGGCTAAAGCCTGTTTGCTGGACCTCAAAGAGGACAACCTGGAAGTAAAAAACATAATCACAGATCCAGATACCAGTGCATATAAGGCAGCCGAAGAATTAAATATGGCCAAAATCACAAAATTAACCCCAGAACACCAAATCGATACACGGCACCTGGCAGAAAACCACAGGAAATTTATAAAGAATAAATGTGCAGTATTAAAAATGATGCCCGGATTAACAAAATCATTCAAACAGAAGATGCAAAACAGGTTTTCTACAGATTTAAGCCTGCGCTGTCAGGCGGAATTTGAAAATTGCCATCAGAGAGCCAGAGGAGACCTTGAAAATCTGAAAATTAGCATCACTGAAAGTACTGAGGCCATTCTCAGGTGTTATGCAGGTGACCATAAGCTCTGCAGGGCCCATTCAAGTGTATGTGCAGGAGAAAATGACAACAACTGGATACTGAAGAATGAATTTCTACCAAATTCTTTTAAAATAAGCCTCAATACTGAAACAGAGAAGATTCTACGAGAGTGCATCTAATTCCGACTTGGACCAACCATGCTTGAAAAAACCAAATTCAACTCAAACACACAGAAAGTGGAATCTGTTAACAATGTAATCAGACGATCCTTACCTAAAAATGTCACATATCCCCGCAACTTTTCCGGGCGAGCTCATAGTGCCATCTTTTCAACTAATAATGGTCCAGGGGAATCAATCGCACGACTCTGTAATGCAACAGGCTGTTCCGTTCCTCCAAACAGTAGGGTATCGGCTGCACTTCTAAATGAACAACGTATATCTGAAAAAGAGAAGGAACGCAAAAGGTCAAGCAGGCGAAAATTGAAAAGAAAAATGAGAAGAATAAGATTATTCAAACTGTATGAAAAACATCAAGAGGAGATCGCTTATCGAAAAGCTCAGCTGCTTGAAAGAAGCTCTCATACACGACAATTAAACGCAAGAATCAAGAAAGACCACTCTTACATCATCAATCAGATCAAAATGAAAAATCTGCTGAAGAAATCAGTTTCAAAAGATCATACTTACATAAAACAAGCAACCAAAAAGCCCTATCAGAAGATGCAGGCAGGAGAATGCTCCAAAGAACAGCAACAATGAATGAAACAAGATGCCCTGGACATATTTACTGAATGGGGTTCGAACACAAGATGATCAGGGTTAATACAACGTTTACGGTGGCACAGATGGCTAACTTCCATGAAGTCCCCAGATTCATTTTCCCGAGGCAGTTCTGTAAGGTTATGAGAAACCATGTATGCTAGTCTGTGAGTGCTTTCCATTTTTTTCACCTCAAAACCCCATGTGACTTTTTTTCTCCCATACCCATACCGGTCACAGCTGCCTGTCCACAGTATACAGTCCCCCTCCCCCTTGCAGAGTATTTCTTTAGACTTTTAGAGATCCGTTCCAGCACTTGAGCCATAATTTTGGTTTGTTGGAGCTTAAAATCATGAAAAGATGTTGAAATAGTTCCAGAAAACTAGACAAATTACCTTCCAAGCAGCATAAACCTTCCACATGAAATGTAGTATAGGGCAGCGTGAACTAATTGTTTCTCCCATAGACTTCTATAGTGACCCCTACTGTCTTTGGCAGTGTGGCACCCTTTATGCAATGTTGCTAGACCATCCAAATTTGCCTTAATTCCAAGCTAAAATGTTGATCACTGCAGGCAAATAGGAAAAACAACACCTTACCCAGCACTTTCTGGCAGTTTCAGGATGTTGATATACAGCAACCCATATGAGTCCGCAGAAAAGCGCCAGAATTTGCTAAAATCACCAATCATAAAATATTGCCTCCACAGTCCACATAAGAAATACTTATTTCTTTACAATATCCATAAAATTAAACAAAACTGATTTCTACAGTTCATCAAAACATTATTTTCAACCTCATCAGCATTATTATCCAATCAAACAGCACCATGTGACGTATAATAGCTCCGAGCTTCCCTGCACCTTTTTGAATTTCTGGTCTCTATGACTACAATTGGTTCCCGCTGACCTATAGGACAACTCTAAATTTCTTCAAAGTAGTATTTTATGGTAAGTTTTAGAAATACATGCTATTTCGAATAAAATCACATCAAGCTTTCCTTGCTATTGACTTTCATTTGTGCCTAGGAACATTGTTTAGGCACCTACCCCCATTACTATATTTCTTTAAATTTCCATAGGAAAACTGAAGATTGCCAACAGAGAGGGAAAAAGTTAAATGTCTGTTTCTCCTTAAGCCAACATCAGAGTCAGCTGAAATTTGCAGAACATAGTAAGCTGAGCTTAAAGTAGAAACTGGGCAGCAAGAATCCACTGTCTTTATCTTAATGGCCATATAACTATGCTCTTACCCCACCCATTCCCCTTTGTACAGGCTACTACCCCCTGGTTATAGATTCACATATTTCCCACTGGAATGCTGGCTTGCAGTAATAATATCTAGTATAATTGTTGGATAACTGCTCTGGACATAATTTCATTTAGTAAAAGTTATGTCATTCTCATTTTGTAACATTATCTATGTATGATAAAAAGGGCTGATAATGCTAGTAGAAATAACACAGAATAGCATATAATTGGCTAACCCCTGACCTTACAAAACTGTTCCTTCTGGAGACTGGACATACCAAAAGATAAAAAATATAATATGATGCTGCTCCAGAAACATCTCTTCACCATTTGCTATCTAGTTTTCTTAATAGCAACACATACAATTGTGGAAAATAGGATCATGAAATCGAGAAAAGGAGTACGAAAAATGAGGAAAACCTGATTCAGAAAAGGTGTGGCACCCCACAATAAGGGTATAAAGCAGGAGGAGAAGGAACAGGGTGATATTACACAATTTCATTACATCAGGCCATCACATTCTGAAGTTTCCATGGCAAGTCAGGACCCACTCGCACCATATGGGAAGTCCACTGAGAGAGAATCCAACGGTGAGGTCACGTCAACAATGGTACTGCGGCCAAAGGCAGACATGCCATTAGAAGTTGAACAGATGAATTCAGATTTTAATGAGAGGTGGGTGTATTTCATTTTATACCTTAGCTTGTTAGTTTGTAAGTGAACAACAGCATATTTAGTCTCAAAACTGCAATTATCAATAGATAACAACAGAAAATATGACATAAATTGACGTATTTTGGCAGATTTTCACAAGTTTTTCTCAGATAGCACATGAAAAAGTAATACAGAAAAGAAAACTGTGGCTCCAATTCACAAAAAGGTAATATATTTTGTATTAAAAATATAAAAGATTCAATAAATCTATCACACAATTGTACAAATTGCTAGATAGAAGTCACAGAATTGACTTGGACAAAATCCCAGTAGTGCAAGGGAAATAACTCCAATAATCTTGCTTGCATAGCTAATATAGAAATATCAAGCATGTATCACATGCTAAGAGCATATCTATGTCTTCTACAATAAATATCTCATTTTAAGCTCTGTTTAAAGGCATATCATGCAATGAAACACTTTGATTAACCAACTACAATGTATCTAGATCTATCAAAGACTATGCTAGAGCTCCAGATTTCTAAAGTGTTCAATGAGCACCTACCACATCAGTTTTGGTGCTTTTTTTGTGATAAATAGAGAAGAAGTCAACAGAAATAGAATTATTACCCGACAAGTTTCCAGAAATCTGTCTCCAGTGGCTGTGTCAGAGATGTGATAACAAGACAAAAAGAAAAAAGAAAAAAAGAAAAAAAAAAAAAAAACACGGACAGATGGACAGACGACAGACAGACGACGGACAGGTGACAGATGGACAGACAGGTGGACGGCACAAGGTCAGCTCTCCCAAAGTATACTCCACTAGAGCTAATTATAAAGAAAAAGGGGGGCTCACTTGCCATTTTCTTTATTTTAATTTCAGAAACAACTCAAACTGCTACCGTATTTTTCATACTGGAAAGCTATGGGATATGTTCAACGAGGTTTTCCATGAACATCAAAAAACAAGTCACCACTGCCAAGGGCGCCTTAATTTTGATTACTCCACCGAGGAGCAGAGGATGTTCTGCTGGCGAGAGCGGGTCATTTGTGATCGCTGCTCATATACGTCTAAGAAGTATAATCTTTATGATGAAATAGAAACTGGAAAAGTAGGGAGAAAAACTGCCACAGCCAATGTTGGCCTTAATATCGCTTTAAGCCAAACACCTATTGGGCCAAGCAGTATCAGGAAACTATGCCTCAGTACAAGTATTCCTGCACCTTCCAGGCGTGGATTACAAAAAACTGCTAACAAAGTGTCTAAAGTAATAGAAGAAGTTAACAAAAGAGATATGAAAGCAAGAAGACAGGGTCTGAAGACCATAAATTTGCTAAGAGGCCAGCCGGCCGGTGAAATTTCTGTGCAGTCTGATGGTGTTTTCAATAACGCCTTATATTCTGGAATAGGGAGAACTCCCTTTCAGCCTGCAACACAGTGCTGCTACACAATGGTAGAAAATATTACACCTAAAAAGCAGGTTATAGCTATAGAAAATATTAACAAACTGTGCTCTAAACATGGATTTCATTCTGTTGAGGATGAAAATGGATGTGACATTATGTCTGAGAAGTGCTCGTCCCAAATTCCAATGGAGCAGTCTATTGGTGATGAAAAAGAATGGGCTAAAGCCTGTTTGCTGGACCTCAAAGAGGACAACCTGGAAGTAAAAAACATAATCACAGATCCAGATACCAGTGCATATAAGGCAGCCGAAGAATTAAATATGGCCAAAATCACCAAATTAACCCCAGAACACCAAATCGATACACGGCACCTGGCAGAAAACCACAGGAAATTTATAAAGAATAAATGTGCAGTATTAAATATGATGCCCGGATTAACAAAATCATTCAAACAGAAGATGCAAAACAGGTTTTCTACAGATTTAAGCCTGCGCTGTCAGGCGGAATTTGAAAATTGCCATCAGAGAGCCAGAGGAGACCTTGAAAATCTGAAAATTAGCATCACTGAAAGTACTGAGGCCATTCTCAGGTGTTATGCAGGTGACCATAAGCTCTGCAGGGCCCATTCAAGTGTATGTGCAGGAGAAAATGACAACAACTGGATACTGAAGAATGAATTTCTACCAAATTCTTTTAAAATAAGCCTCAATACTGAAACAGAGAAGATTCTACGAGAGTGCATCTAATTCCGACTTGGACCAACCATGCTTGAAAAAACCAAATTCAACTCAAACACACAGAAAGTGGAATCTGTTAACAATGTAATCAGACGATCCTTACCTAAAAATGTCACATATCCCCGCAACTTTTCCGGGCGAGCTCACAGTGCCATCTTTTCATCTAATAATGGTCCAGGGGAATCAATCGCACGACTCTGTAATGCAACAGGCTGTTCCGTTCCTCCAAACAGTAGGGTATCGGCTGCACTTCTAAATGAACAACGTATATCTGAAAAAGAGAAGGAACGCAAAAGGTCAAGCAGGCGAAAATTGAAAAGAAAAATGAGAAGAATAAGATTATTCAAACTGTATGAAAAACATCAAGAGGAGATCGCTTATCGAAAAGCTCAGCTGCTTGAAAGAAGCTCTCATACACGACAATTAAACGCAAGAATCAAGAAAGACCACTCTTACATCATCAATCAGATCAAAATGAAAAATCTGCTGAAGAAATCAGTTTCAAAAGATCATACTTACATAAAACAAGCAACCAAAAAGCCCTATCAGAAGATGCAGGCAGGAGAATGCTCCAAAGAACAGCAACAATGAATGAAACAAGATGCCCTGGACATATTTACTGAATGGGGTTCGAACACAAGATGATCAGGGTTAATACAACGTTTACGGTGGCACAGATGGCTAACTTCCATGAAGTCCCCAGATTCATTTTCCCGAGGCAGTTCTGTAAGGTTATGAGAAACCATGTATGCTAGTCTGTGAGTGCTTTCCATTTTTTTCACCTCAAAACCCCATGTGACTTTTTTCTCCCATACCCATACCGGTCACAGCTGCCTGTCCACAGTATACAGTCCCCCTCCCCCCTTGCAGAGTATTTCTTTAGACTTTTAGAGATCCTTTCCAGCACTTGAGCCATAATTTTGGTTTGTTGGAGCTTAAAATCATGAACAGATGTTGAAATAGTTCCAGAAAACTAGACAAATTACCTTCCAAGCAGCATAAACCTTCCACATGAAATGTAGTATAGGGCAGCGTGAACTAATTGTTTCTCCCATAGACTTCTATAGTGACCCCTACTGTCTTTGGCAGTGTGGCACCCTTTATGCAATGTTGCTAGACCATCCAAATTTGCCTTAATTCCAAGCTAAAATGTTGATCACTGCAGGCAAATAGGAAAAACAACACCTTACCCAGCACTTTCTGGCAGTTTCAGGATGTTGATATACAGCAACCCATATGAGTCCGCAGAAAAGCGCCAGAATTTGCTAAAATCACCAATCATAAAATATTGCCTCCACAGTCCACATAAGAAATACTTATTTCTTTACAATATCCATAAAATTAAACAAAACTGATTTCTACAGTTCATCAAAACATTATTTTCAACCTCATCAGCATTATTATCCAATCAAACAGCACCATGTGACGTATAATAGCTCCGAGCTTCCCTGCACCTTTTTGAATTTCTGGTCTCTATGACTGCAATTGGTTCCCGCTGACCTATAGGACAACTCTAAATTTCTTCAAAGTAGTATTTTATGGTAAGTTTTTGAAATACATGCTATTTCGAATAAAATCACATCAAGCTATCCTTGCTATTCACTTTCATTTGTGCCTAGGAACATTGTTTAGGCACCTACCCCCATTACTATATTTCCTTAAATTTCCATAGGAAAACTGAAGATTGCCAACAGAGAGGAAAAAAGTTAAATGTCTGTTTCTCCTTAAGCCAACATCAGAGTCAGCTGAAATTTGCAGAACATAGTAAGCTGAGCTTAAAGTAGAAACTGGGCAGAAAGAATCCACTGTCTTTATCTTAATGGCCATATAACTATGCTCTTACCCCACCCACCCCCCTTTGTACAGGCTACTACCCCCTGGTTAAAGATTCACATATTTCCCACTGGAATGCTGGCCTGCAGTAATAATATCTAGTATAATTGTTGGATAACTGCTCTGGACATAATTTCATTTAGTAAAAGTTATGTCATTCTCATTTTGTAACATTATCTATGTATGATAAAAAGGGCTGATAATGCTAGTAGAAATAACACAGAATAGCATATAATTGGCTAACCCCTGACCTTACAAAACTGTTCCTTCTGGAGACTGGACATACCAAAAGATAAAAAATATAATATGATGCTGCTCCAGAAACATCTCTTCACCATTTGCTATCTAGTTTTCTTAATAGCAACACATACAATTGTGGAAAATAGGATCATGAAATCGAGAAAAGGAGTACGAAAAATGAGGAAAACCTGGTTCAGAAAAGGTGTGGCACCCCACAATAAGGGTATAAAGCAGGAGGTGAAGGAACAGGGTGATATTACACAATTTCATTACATCAGGCCATCACATTCTGAAGTTTCCATGGCAAGTCAGGACCCACTCGCACCATATGGGAAGTCCACTGAGAGAGAATCCAACGGTGGGGTCACGTCAACAATGGTACTGCGGCCAAAGGCAGACATGCCATTAGAAGTTGAACAGATGAATTCAGATTTTAATGAGAGGTGGGTGTATTTCATTTTATACCTTAGCTTGTTAGTTTGTAAGTGAACAACAGCATATTTAGTCTCTGAACTGCAATTATCAATAGATAACAACAGAAAATATGACATAAATTGACGTATTTTGGCAGATTTTCACAAGTTTTTCTCAGATAGCACATGAAAAAGTAATACAGAAAAGAAAACTGTGGCTCCAATTCACAAAAATGTAATATATTTTGTATTAAAAACATAAAAGATTCAATAAATCTATCACACAATTGTACAAATTGCTAGATAGAAGTCACAGAATTGACTTGGACAAAATCCCAGTAGTGCAAGGGAAATAACTCCAATAATCTTGCTTGCATAGCTAATATAGAAATATCAAGCATGTATCACATGCTAAGAGCATATCTATGTCTTCTACAATAAATATCTCATTTTAAGCTCTGTTTAAAGGCATATCATGCAATGACACACTTTGATTAACCAACTACAATGTATCTAGATCTATCAAAGACTATGCTAGAGCTCCAGATTTCTAAAGTGTTCAATGAGCACCTACCACATCAGTTTTGGTGCTTTTTTTTGTGATAAATAGAGAAGAAGTCAACAGAAATAGAATTATTACCCAACAAGTTTCCAGAAATCTGTCTCCAGTGGCTGTGTCAGAGATGTGATAACAAGACAAAAAAAAAAAAGAAAAAAAGAAAAAAAAACACACGGACAGATGGACAGACGACAGACAGACGACGGACAGGTGACAGATGGACAGACAGGTGGACGGCACAAGGTCAGCTCTCCCAAAGTGTACTCCACTAGAGCATATTATAAAGAAAAAGGGGGGCTCACTTGCCATTTTCTTTATTTTAATTTCAGAAACAACTCAAACTGCTACCGTATTTTTCATACTGGAAAGCTATGGGATATGTTCAACGAGGTTTTCCATGAACATCAAAAAACAAGTCACCACTGCCAAGGGCGCCTTAATTTTGTTTACTCCACCGAGGAGCAGAGGATGTTCTGCTGGCGAGAGCGGGTCATTTGTGATCGCTGCTCATATACGTCTAAGAAGTATAATCTTTATGATGAAATAGAAACTGGAAAAGTAGGGAGAAAAACTGCCACAGCCAATGTTGGCCTTAATATCGCTTTAAGCCAAACACCTATTGGGCCAAGCAGTATCAGGAAACTATGCCTCAGTACAAGTATTCCTGCACCTTCCAGGCGTGGATTACAAAAAACTGCTAATAAAGTGTCTAAAGTAATAGAAGAAGTTAACAAAAGAGATATGAAAGCAAGAAGACAGGGTCTGAAGACCATAAATTTGCTAAGAGGCCAGCCGGCCGGTGAAATTTCTGTGCAGTCTGATGGTGTTTTCAATAACGCCTTATATTCTGGAATAGGGAGAACTCCCTTTCAGCCTGCAACACAGTGCTGCTACACAATGGTAGAAAATATTACACCTAAAAAGCAGGTTATAGCTATAGAAAATATTAACAAACTGTGCTCTAAACATGGATTTCATTCTGTTGAGGATGAAAATGGATGTGACATTATGTCTGAGAAGTGCTCGTCCCAAATTCCAATGGAGCAGTCTATTGGTGATGAAAAAGAATGGGCTAAAGCCTGTTTGCTGGACCTCAAAGAGGACAACCTACAAGTAAAAAACATAATCACAGATCCAGATACCAGTGCATATAAGGCAGCCGAAGAATTAAATATGGCCAAAATCACCAAATTAACCCCAGAACACCAAATCGATACACGGCACCTGGCAGAAAACCACAGGAAATTTATAAAGAATAAATGTGCAGTATTAAATAACATAAATGTGCAGTATTAAAAAACATAATCACAGATCCAGATACCAGTGCATATAAGGCAGCCGAAGAATTAAATATGGCCAAAATCACCAAATTAACCCCAGAACACCAAATCGATACACGGCACCTGGCAGAAAACCACAGGAAATTTATAAAGAATAAATGTGCAGTATTAAATATGATGCCCGGATTAACAAAATCATTCAAACAGAAGATGCAAAACAGGTTTTCTACAGATTTAAGCCTGCGCTGTCAGGCGGAATTTGAAAATTGCCATCAGAGAGCCAGAGGAGACCTTGAAAATCTGAAAATTAGCATCACTGAAAGTACTGAGGCCATTCTCAGGTGTTATGCAGGTGACCATAAGCTCTGCAGGGCCCATTCAAGTGTATGTGCAGGAGAAAATGACAACAACTGGATACTGAAGAATGAATTTCTACCAAATTCTTTTAAAATAAGCCTCAATACTGAAACAGAGAAGATTCTACGAGAGTGCATCTAATTCCGACTTGGACCAACCATGCTTGAAAAAACCAAATTCAACTCAAACACACAGAAAGTGGAATCTGTTAACAATGTAATCAGACGATCCTTACCTAAAAATGTCACATATCCCCGCAACTTTTCCGGGCGAGCTCACAGTGCCATCTTTTCATCTAATAATGGTCCAGGGGAATCAATCGCACGACTCTGTAATGCAACAGGCTGTTCCGTTCCTCCAAACAGTAGGGTATCGGCTGCACTTCTAAATGAACAACGTATATCTGAAGAAGAGAAGGAACGCAAAAGGTCAAGCAGGCGAAAATTGAAAAGAAAAATGAGAAGAATAAGATTATTCAAACTGTATGAAAAACATCAAGAGGAGATCGCTTATCGAAAAGCTCAGCTGCTTGAAAGAAGCTCTCATACACGACAATTAAACGCAAGAATCAAGAAAGACCACTCTTACATCATCAATCAGATCAAAATGAAAAATCTGCTGAAGAAATCAGTTTCAAAAGATCATACTTACATAAAACAAGCAACCAAAAAGCCCTATCAGAAGATGCAGGCAGGAGAATGCTCCAAAGAACAGCAACAATGAATGAAACAAGATGCCCTGGACATATTTACTGAATGGGGTTCGATTACAAGATAATCAGGGTTAATACAACGTTTACGGTGGCACAGATGGCTAACTTCCATGAAGTCCCCAGATTCATTTTCCCGAGGCAGTTCTGTATGGTTATGAGAAACCATGTATGCTAGTCTGTGAGTGCTTTCTTTTTTTTTCACCTCAAAACCCCATGTGACTTTTTTTCTCCCATACCCATACCGGTCACAGCTGCCTGTCCACAGTATACAGTCCCCCTCCCCCCTTGCAGAGTATTTCTTTAGACTTTTAGAGATCCTTTCCAGCACTTGAGCCATAATTTTGGTTTGTTGGAGCTTAAAATCATGAAAAGATGTTGAAATAGTTCCAGAAAACTAGACAAATTACCTTCCAAGCAGCATAAACCTTCCACATGAAATGTAGTATAGGGCAGCGTGAACTAATTGTTTCTCCCATAGACTTCTATAGTGACCCCTACTGTCTTTGGCAGTGTGGCACCCTTTATGCAATGTTGCTAGACCATCCAAATTTGCCTTAATTCCAAGCTAAAATGTTGATCACTGCAGGCAAATAGGAAAAACAACACCTTACCCAGCACTTTCTGGCAGTTTCAGGATGTTGATATACAGCAACCCATATGAGTCCGCAGAAAAGCGCCAGAATTTGCTAAAATCACCAATCATAAAATATTGCCTCCACAGTCCACATAAGAAATACTTATTTCTTTACAATATCCATAAAATTAAACAAAACTGATTTCTACAGTTCATCAAAACATTATTTTCAACCTCATCAGCATTATTATCCAATCAAACAGCACCATGTGACGTATAATAGCTCCGAGCTTCCCTGCACCTTTTTGAATTTCTGGTCTCTATGACTACAATTGGTTCCCGCTGACCTATAGGACAACTCTAAATTTCTTCAAAGTAGTATTTTATGGTAAGTTTTTGAAATACATGCTATTTCGAATAAAATCACATCAAGCTTTCCTTGCTATTCACTTTCATTTGTGCCTAGGAACATTGTTTAGGCACCTACCCCCATTACTATATTTCTTTAAATTTCCATAGGAAAACTGAAGATTGCCAACAGAGAGGAAAAAAGTTAAATGTCTGTTTCTCCTTAAGCCAACATCAGAGTCAACTGAAATTTGCAGAACATAGTAAGCTGAGCTTAAAGTAGAAACTGGGCAGAAAGAATCCACTGTCTTTATCTTAATGGCCATATAACTATGCTCTTACCCCACCCAACCCCCTTTGTACAGGCTACTACCCCCTGGTTAAAGATTCACATATTTCCCACTGGAATGCTGGCCTGCAGTAATAATATCTAGTATAATTATTGGATAACTGCTCTGGACATAATTTCATTTAGTAAAAGTTATGTCATTCTCATTTTGTAACATTATCTATGTATGATAAAAAGGGCTGATAATGCTAGTAGAAATAACACAGAATAGCATATAATTGGCTAACCCCTGACCTTACAAAACTGTTCCTTCTGGAGACTGGACATACCAAAAGATAAAAAAATATAATATGATGCTGCTCCAGAAACATCTCTTCACCATTTGCTATCTAGTTTTCTTAATAGCAACACATACAATTGTGGAAAATAGGATCATGAAATCGAGAAAAGGAGTACGAAAAATGAGGAAAACCTGGTTCAGAAAAGGTGTGGCACCCCACAATAAGGGTATAAAGCAGGAGGAGAAGGAACAGGGTGATATTACACAATTTCATTACATCAGGCCATCACATTCTGAAGTTTCAATGGCAAGTCAGGACCCACTCGCACCATATGGGAAGTCCACTGAGAGAGAATCCAACGGTGGGGTCACGTCAACAATGGTACTGCGGCCAAAGGCAGACATGCCATTAGAAGTTGAACAGATGAATTCAGATTTTAATGAGAGGTGGGTGTATTTCATTTTATACCTTAGCTTGTTAGTTTGTAAGTGAACAACAGCATATTTAGTCTCTGAACTGCAATTATCAATAGATAACAACAGAAAATATGACATAAATTGACGTATTTTGGCAGATTTTCACAAGTTTTTCTCAGATAGCACATGAAAAAGTAATACAGAAAAGAAAACTGTGGCTCCAATTCACAAAATGTAATATATTTTGTATTAAAAACATAAAAGATTCAATAAATCTATCACACAATTGTACAAATTGCTAGATAGAAGTCACAGAATTGACTTGGACAAAATCCCAGTAGTGCAAGGGAAATAACTCCAATAATCTTGCTTGCATAGCTAATATAGAAATATCAAGCATGTATCACATGCTAAGAGCATATCTATGTCTTCTACAATAAATATCTCATTTTAAGCTCTGTTTAAAGGCATATCATGCAATGAAACACTTTGATTAACCAACTACAATGTATCTAGATCTATCAAAGACTATGCTAGAGCTCCAGATTTCTAAAGTGTTCAATGAGCACCTACCACATCAGTTTTGGTGCTTTTTTTTGTGATAAATAGAGAAGAAGTCAACAGAAATAGAATTATTACCCGACAAGTTTCCAGAAATCTGTGTCCAGTGGCTGTGTCAGAGATGTGATAACAAGACAAAAAAAAAAGAAAAAAAGAAAAAAAAAACACGGACAGATGGACAGACGACAGACAGACGACGGACAGGTGACAGATGGACAGACAGGCGGACGGCACAAGGTCAGCTCTCCCAAAGTGTACTCCACTAGAGCTAATTATAAAGAAAAAGGGGGGCTCACTTGCCATTTTCTTTATTTTAATTTCAGAAACAACTCAAACTGCTACCGTATTTTTCATACTGGAAAGCTATGGGATATGTTCAACGAGGTTTTCCATGAACATCAAAAAACAAGTCACCACTGCCAAGGGCGCCTTAATTTTGATTACTCCACCGAGGAGCAGAGGATGTTCTGCTGGCGAGAGCGGGTCATTTGTGATCGCTGCTCATATACGTCTAAGAAGTATAATCTTTATGATGAAATAGAAACTGGAAAAGTAGGGAGAAAAACTGCCACAGCCAATGTTGGCCTTAATATCGCTTTAAGCCAAACACCTATTGGGCCAAGCAGTATCAGGAAACTATGCCTCAGTACAAGTATTCCTGCACCTTCCAGGCGTGGATTACAAAAAACTGCTAATAAAGTGTCTAAAGTAATAGAAGAAGTTAACAAAAGAGATATGAAAGCAAGAAGACAGGGTCTGAAGACCATAAATTTGCTAAGAGGCCAACCGGCCGGTGAAATTTCTGTGCAGTCTGATGGTGTTTTCAATAACGCCTTATATTCTGGAATAGGGAGAACTCCCTTTCAGCCTGCAACACAGTGCTGCTACACAATGGTAGAAAATATTACACCTAAAAAGCAGGTTATAGCTATAGAAAATATTAACAAACTGTGCTCTAAACATGGATTTCATTCTGTTGAGGATGAAAATGGATGTGACATTATGTCTGAGAAGTGCTCGTCCCAAATTCCAATGGAGCAGTCTATTGGTGATGAAAAAGAATGGGCTAAAGCCTGTTTGCTGGACCTCAAAGAGGACAACCTGGAAGTAAAAAACATAATCACAGATCCAGATACCAGTGCATATAAGGCAGCCGAAGAATTAAATATGGCCAAAATCACCAAATTAACCCCAGAACACCAAATCGATACACGGCACCTGGCAGAAAACCACAGGAAATTTATAAAGAATAAATGTGCAGTATTAAATATGATGCCCGGATTAACAAAATCATTCAAACAGAAGATGCAAAACAGGTTTTCTACAGATTTAAGCCTGCGCTGTCAGGCGGAATTTGAAAATTGCCATCAGAGAGCCAGAGGAGACCTTGAAAATCTGAAAATTAGCATCACTGAAAGTACTGAGGCCATTCTCAGGTGTTATGCAGGTGACCATAAGCTCTGCAGGGCCCATTCAAGTGTATGTGCAGGAGAAAATGACAACAACTGGATACTGAAGAATGAATTTCTACCAAATTCTTTTAAAATAAGCCTCCATACTGAAACAGAGAAGATTCTACGAGAGTGCATCAACTTCCGACTTGGACCAACCATGCTTGAAAAAACCAAATTCAACTCAAACACACAGAAAGTGGAATCTGTTAACAATGTAATCAGACGATCCTTACCTAAAAATGTCACATATCCCCGCAACTTTTCCGGGCGAGCTCACAGTGCCATCTTTTCATCTAATAATGGTCCAGGGGAATCAATCGCACGACTCTGTAATGCAACAGGCTGTTCCGTTCCTCCAAACAGTAGGGTATCGGCTGCACTTCTAAATGAACAACGTATATCTGAAAAAGAGAAGGAACGCAAAAGGTCAAGCAGGCGAAAATTGAAAAGAAAAATGAGAAGAATAAGATTATTCAAACTGTATGAAAAACATCAAGAGGAGATCGCTTATCGAAAAGCTCAGCTGCTTGAAAGAAGCTCTCATACACGACAATTAAACGCAAGAATCAAGAAAGACCACTCTTACATCATCAATCAGATCAAAATGAAAAATCTGCTGAAGAAATCAGTTTCAAAAGATCATACTTACATAAAACAAGCAATCAAAAAGCCCTATCAGAAGATGCAGGCAGGAGAATGCTCCAAAGAACAGCAACAATGAATGAAACAAGATGCCCTGGACATATTTACTGAATGGGGTTCGAACACAAGATGATCAGGGTTAATACAACGTTTACGGTGGCACAGATGGCTAACTTCCATGAAGTCCCCAGATTCATTTTCCCGAGGCAGTTCTGTAAGGTTATGAGAAACCATGTATGCTAGTCTGTGAGTGCTTTCCATTTTTTTCACCTCAAAACCCCATGTGACTTTTTTTCTCCCATACCCATACCGGTCACAGCTGCCTGTCCACAGTATACAGTCCCCCTCCCCCCTTGCAGAGTATTTCTTTAGACTTTTAGAGATCCTTTCCAGCACTTGAGCCATAATTTTGGTTTGTTGGAGCTTAAAATCATGAAAAGGTGTTGAAATAGTTCCAGAAAACTAGACAAATTACCTTCCAAGCAGCATAAACCTTCCACATGAAATGTAGTATAGGGCAGCGTGAACTAATTGTTTCTCCCATAGACTTCTATAGTGACCCCTACTGTCTTTGGCAGTGTGGCACCCTTTATGCAATGTTGCTAGACCATCCAAATTTGCCTTAATTCCAAGCTAAAATGTTGATCACTGCAGGCAAATAGGAAAAACAACACCTTACCCAGCACTTTCTGGCAGTTTCAGGATGTTGATATACAGCAACCCATATGAGTCCGCAGAAAAGCGCCAGAATTTGCTAAAATCACCAATCATAAAATATTGCCTCCACAGTCCACATAAGAAATACTTATTTCTTTACAATATCCATAAAATTAAACAAAACTGATTTCTACAGTTCATCAAAACATTATTTTCAACCTCATCAGCATTATTATCCAATCAAACAGCACCATGTGACGTATAATAGCTCCGAGCTTCCCTGCACCTTTTTGAATTTCTGGTCTCTATGACTACAATTGGTTCCCGCTGACCTATAGGACAACTCTAAATTTCTTCAAAGTAGTATTTTATGGTAAGTTTTTGAAATACATGCTATTTCGAATAAAATCACATCAAGCTATCCTTGCTATTCACTTTCATTTGTGCCTAGGAACATTGTTTAGGCACCTACCCCCATTACTATATTTCTTTAAATTTCCATAGGAAAACTAAAGATTGCCAACAGAGAGGAAAAAAGTTAAATGTCTGTTTCTCCTTAAGCCAACATCAGAGTCAGCTGAAATTTGCAGAACATAGTAAGCTGAGCTTAAAGTAGAAACTGGGCAGAAAGAATCCACTGTCTTTATCTTAATGGCCATATACAGTACTGGTTTCATGGATTACTCGTTTTCCACGCTACACGGTGTAAGAATTTAATTAATCCACGAACGGTCCACCGTGTGTGTATCGTGGTAAAACGCGTGGAAGCGTGTGCATCTGTGGGAATTCACAGATAACCGTGTCGATCAACGCTCCACCGTGGATGTAATAATTCGTGGATTTCCTTTAAACACGGTGTGCAAGCGTGACAATCAACGTTCCACCGTGATTTCAAAAATTCGTGGACTTCCTCTCAATTCGGTGTGTTTGAAATCGTGGCAATCAACGGTACATCGTGCATATTATAATAAATTTATATCCTGTCAACACGGTAATGGTTAATTAAGCTATGCAGCTGTGAAACATTTAAACATTAATTAGTCGAACAGTTTTGTTAACAATTATATGCACTGACACAATAAAAACAATTGATATTTTAGCGATACTTATAGATTTATAGCATTCCGATCTCTTGAAACTCGGATGGATGGATGGATGGATGGATGGATAGATGAACGGAAGGACGGACGAATGGACGGACGGATGGGTGGATGGATGTAATTTTCACATTCCTCTCTATACGATTTCAGTCATATAGAGACGATGGTTGATGATGATGAAATGTTGTAAGCTAAAGTATTCTGCTGCCCGCAAAATTCGAAGCACGGACCTCTAGCACAGTAAGAACGCACTTAACCTAATGCCCGAAAATGCAAATTAGAATTTATGCTACTAGTTTATCGTTTTGAGATCCAATAAGCTAGTAGTCAAAGGTCGAAACTACGGTAACTACGGTATGTACACTTTGCAAACTATTTGTCCCAGAAAAAGCTGTAACACATAGTAAATGCCAAACAACCTTATTCGTTAAATTCATATTCCTCGCTCGAACAGTGGTTTGTTGAGTAATAAATCTTGGTTTGGAGGTCAATTGGTCAATAAATCATATCACGAGTGCGGAAGCACGAGTGATATATCTACTTACAACTGACGCACAAACAGTGATTTATTATTCAGCAAATGACTGTAAAAGCGAAACTATTTCGATTCTAACACACAAAATTACAGACAAATATTCATTTTCCTCTAATTCTCTCAACTATCATTCTAGTGTGCGAATATTTCCGCCAACAATGTAGGCTAGCGTCTATATATTTCTTTTCCATGCTTTTCTTCCGCACCGTCAAACGTTAAGGTATAGCTGTTTGACGTCATTTTTGACGACGACGTAGGTGATGAGCTCATGCCCGACGAAATAGAGATCTGTTGCAGAATAATTCACTGCAGTTTAGTTCTCAATTGCCTCTATAGGCGCGCGGTTTGAATAAAACTTTACCATATAAAATTGGCAATGAAAATGTCAAATTATTTTTCATTTACACGACCATATTTTCATTTACTCATGTGGACATGTGGGCGTAGCTTTAGTCAGTAAATCTATGACGACAGCATACTCCGTGAAAAAGAGTTCCCGCTTTATTAATACGCTCGCTTGAAATTCAATGATTACTTTTATTTTTGTGATTATTGCGGGAGTACTCGTGCCTTCAAGCCCATAGCATGGCGAAATATTTAAAATATAGATAAGGATTGATGATGAGCTGTAAATTTTAATGCATTAAATAATTTTGTAGTATCTTATATTTCATTGAGAGGCGTCGTGGTCGAGTGGTTAGGGGCACTCGTTTACGGTGCAGAAAGTTGCCGGAGGTCGTGAGATCGCGCCCGGGTTACGCCATCCGACGACTGGCAAACTCTCTCTGTCAACCCAGCAGTAAATGGGTACCTACTTCGAATCAGGGAAGGATAAGGCAGCTAAAAGAGATGGATGGGCTCCGCCTTTCATATGCCGTGCCTCTAACCCCACTGCCCCTACGGCTACTAACGAAGGGAAACCCCTACCTTTACTTTTTTGATTTTATTAAGAATGTTTCCACCAATCTTAGTTTTCAAGATCTAAGCATTTGTGTATGTAAAGTTTATGCCTTCTAACTTATCTTTAAAATGACGGCCATCGATTAAATTTAAAATTTTAATTGCATACGAATGCTCTATCAGTGCCACAAAATCACGAAATACGGTATGATAGCACGGGGTATCGCTGCAAGCCTCTCACTACGTTTTGCCATTGTAATACGAGCGCGATTACCAGCCTTGAACAATTACAAGTATTAGCTCTCGCAAAAAAGCTTGCCTCACAGTTAAAAACAAATTTCACTGACGACCCTAACAATATGGCAAGCATTTCACTCATTTTCTGGATCGACATGACGTTTGGACTGGTATGAGCGCTGAGGCGGGACGTCCCCTATCAGCTGGGAGGTGTGGTCACCAAACAGGATTTGACCTCACTCTGGGTACACAAATTTAAATCAACATTGAATTGAATCAACGTTGATTCAACGTTGTGTGCCGGCTGGGCTTTATTTAAAAATGTTTCGGCACTTAGTGACTCTACAAGAATGTGTCAATGTCGATAGTGTTTTTGGTACTTGTGTAGCTATTCAGATGTTAGGGAGATCATCCTTGACGAAGGATGATGTGCGGGAGGCCGCCACTCGGCGCAACACCATAAATTGAAACAGTAACTACACTTCAGGAACAGACTGAATCAGATCCCAAACCCTATCCCCAACATGAAAGGCCGGAAAGATAGACAAAGACATTCCAACAAACAATAAATTACAAGTGATAAACCGAGTCAGCAGCTCTTTCCCGAACAAGTCGCTTTTGTTCATATTTTATTGCTCAACAGGGAACCGGAAACAAGTTGTTATGAAGAGACTTGTCATTTCAAACAAAAAATAAAAAAATAAATACTTTCTCCTTCTGTCCGCCAGTTATATGGCGCAAGAGAAGCACACCAACCGACATATTGTCATTAAAGATTGTCTCTCTCGTTTATTTCATGTTTTCAGGAACAAATATTTTAACATAATTTCGTTAGACAATATGTAATAGTCTCATAATTAACCGTACAAGTTTTGAGAAAATGCATGTTTTATCGATAAATGTGGAATGAAAAATAATCTTCAAATTAAAATGCAAATCACCTTTTTCCTCACGGCCTGTAAGAGTATCGATTTTGACCACGTGTGTCATGTGATCGTGTACAGGTATTTTTTTATTCGTGCACATGATTATGACGTATGAATAAATTATTTCTGTCCAGTAATGCAATTTCGAGCGCGGTCCGCGAACGTTTAAAAATGTATCTTATTTTTTGTTTAAAGTAACTTTTAGCAAATATTACTATCTAAACCTTATTTCAAATGTATAGTTAGACCATGTCGGAGGTATTGCATGAAAAATTTCATCTAATCATTTTTGTTATTATTATCAAGGGAGTAAATCTTTAAGTCTTGAAGGCTGCAGAGCTTTCATAATGATATGTGCTTCGACAATTTACCACTGCCAGGACTATGGAGACTTTAAAGTGAATAGGTACACTTCTATGGGAAGCAACTCCGCCATTTTCACTTCCCCCTCTTTGCTATATGCTGTCAACTTTCGAAGGAAAGAATTTGCTCCCCAAGAGAAACTATTTCCTTTCAGGTGTGAAAAGGCAGCATAATTCTTTCGGGAAGAAAGAAAGAAATTGATCAAATATGAGCAGCCTGTGCGTATCAAACCCACGGTCCCTTGCTTGAAGGCACTAGATCAGGCGCTCCTCTATACTCAGTATAGCGACTGGTAATATATAAGTTACAGCTCTGTGTTGTGCATATCAATTAGACTTTCATGGTTTGGACAAGCCTGGGTTATCATTAACATGTACTGGCGACTGATTATGTTTAATTAATGGCTGGTTTTGCGTGTTGTGCTTGATCTACTTTAAAGGATCTTTCGGCTATGCGCCGGCTGAAAATATCTCAAACCAGCCTGTGCAAACAATCAAATGTTCCCCTTCTATATTTTAGATTCTGCATAAACGTTCAGAACAGGGAAACTCAGATCATATTTGATTATGCGTAAACGCAAGCTGATTTGAGTATACCCTGTGCTTACATAGGGTGGGGGTGGTGCGGTCGGGCGATGGTGCTATGTAACTTTCAGTGACGAGACGTCCTACTAATTTGGATTAGAGTAGGGCAAGGGCCTACTGTGTTTGCAGTAGATGCGGGTTGGGGTCGTTTAGATATTTCCTCTCTCGCCTGTCGATTCTCTTTTCTCTCTCCCTCTTTCTCTGCGAGACGGCTTGATATAGAATGAAGTACTATCTCAAAGCTGCTAAACCCAAAACAATCGTTCAATGTAACGTTCCTTTCTTTCGCAATGCCATTTAAGTGTGAACAGAAAAAATTAACGCATGTATAGAAAATCTTAAAAGAGGCAAGCCCCTGAGATAAATTAGTAAAGAACCTTGATCCCTGAGACCTTAATAACTGATGAAGTTTGAAAGGCCTGAGGCTTAGGGAAATAAAGACACGTGAGACCCTAGCTGGAGTGGTTCTTCATATATTTTGTTCACAAGGTTGATTCTGACAAAAGCGACTTAGTCCAGGCTGTTGTTTTTCATAATAGCAGGCCCCTGTGCCATTGTTTAATACAAAGTGCCCTGGAGCAGCCTGATGCGTACGCTAACAAGGCTTGGAAAGTGTGCAATGTAGACCACCTGGAACATTTTTGGAAAAAGACATGGCAACTGTTACAGGCCAGTACAGGTGTGTGGGGGCAAAACCAATATCTGTACATGTGCTGGCGGCCAAGCCAATCAGTTACTGTACAAACAAAAGTGGCCCTCGGCCTAGACAATCGGCAGCAGCATCAACTCGGTCGACGGCCATTAACAAAAGTATCATTTACCAATCCTTGTATTGCTGCCGACCGTTTCTCAGTCGAGAGCATCAATACCAGATAGCACAGGTAAACCAACTAATAATCAGTGCGGAATGGAAAGCAAGGTTTGAACATAATGCATCTATTTCTCACATTACACATATACATGTAAGGGCTTAAAGAGGTCTGTCAGCGTAATATTATGGGAATTAGACTGAGCTAAAATAGCTTCTAGCACATTGAAAGCCTTTTTGCGCTTTGTGAGTCATGGGAACTTTCAAAGGCCACAACTTTGTGAACTTTCTGATAAACCTCACCGTGAAATTTATTTGAGGCGAAAAGCAAATCAATATTTTTCGGTACAAAAATCCATCTAAAAATGAATCTTTTATTGTGCTTAAAGTTTTTCCCTGTGGACCAGGAATCATTTGTATGGGTAAACCTCATTTTCCGTCAATTTTACAAAGGGAGACAACTTTTGAAACTTCCTTTCTGTTTTCCTGGACGATAAAAGCATTCAAACAAGGTGTTTACTCCTAAATGAAAGAATTTGCTCTTAAGGGAGCTAATTCTTTCCTATAAGAATTAACTTCTAGTGATGTTTTGTAAACCTTTGAACGAGAATGTAGGCCCTTTTTGTATTGATTTTTACAAGCAGTATGTCAGTATAATATGGGTCTGTAGTTTTTTGCGGAGACAGACTGGCCGAATATTTTGGAGGAATGCGGTTGGAAATTTGATTTAAACATTACATATTAAGCATGCACATATTAAACAAAATGTTACAATTTATAGGATTAGAACGAAAGCAGCATCTATTCCTCTTCTATATCATTACATACACATTTAATATAAATGTACGTATACGTTATCATTCAAGGCTTTTGGAACCTACTTCAGTTACTGAAACCATATTTTTGTGAGCATATGTCGTTACAGCGGTAGATAAAACAGGATTTAAAAGAAATATTATATAAATCACTAAAAGTGAAACTTATATTTTTGTTGTTGTTGTTGAATAGTGAACACAGTAACGCTCTAAGTGCAAGAGAGAGAGAGACAGACAGACAGAGAGAGACAGAGAGAGATTTAGGTAAGTCTGATAGATTAGAGAGAGAGAGAGAGAGAGAGAGAGAGAGAGATTTAGGCTAGTCTGATTCTAACATGGAGACCATGCGGATGCGGGAAGTTTTAGTTCCGTTCACGGTTAATGGATTTCATTTGGGAAATTGGACAATTTCAAAGTAGATTCCTTACTTTAAACGGTTACCAGATTATACAGGTACCCACCACCCCCTGTCTAAACGCCCGGCCTGAATGTAAAACTGCGTAGACCTTGATATGACAACTGTTTCGAGAACAAGTCTGATCTGGTCCTGCATACTTTGCCTAGGCATTTATACATTTGGAGTTTTGAGATCACATTAGTTTAAAAGCATTTGACAGATTAAGCGTATAAGTTGGAATCTATTATTAGTTGTCGTACTAGATATGCTTCGCACAAGAGCGAAAAAAATATACCGCCAATGACTTGAAAATGATAATACCGTGCTTGAAATTTGACGTGTTTTCTGAAATAATATTTGCGGATACATGTATCGATGATATTTTGTATAAACCCTGTCATTTAAAACGACTGTAACACGCCCAGTTCCTCAAAAGAGAAGCCCAGGTAGCTTGGTGGGATAAGCACTGGCCCGTTTATGAAAAGTTCTTTGGTTGGAGACCGCGGGAGGCTGAAATCGATCCAGTCGTATAAAACCTTTTACTAATCACCCTCCCATCATCCTGATATGGCTGAAATACTGTTGAAATGGACGTAAAGTGCAAGTTAGTCATCCATCCATCCTCCAAAACAATAGACTCGAATTGTTTCTAAGATAACTACATTAAAGTTTTCAATCGGTTATTAGCAACAAACTCTGTTAATTATATACATGTATATTGCAAGAAATAATGTTCCTGCAATCAATGAAACATAGTATATGAGCCGCGACACGAGAACACCAACAATGTGGTTGTGCGCCCAGCGCAGACTCAGATCAGCGTAGGCATCCGCCTAGTCTGATCAGAGTCTTCGCTGTCCGCATGAAGGTAGCCTAGACCCTTAGCTACCCTTTAAGCGCTTAGCGAAGAGTCTGATCTGACTGGGTGGATGCCCAGCCTGATCTGAGTCTGCGCAGAGCGCACAACCACTTTGTTGGTTTTCTCGTGTCGCGGCTCATATATAATACGCAAAGTCGACCGCAAAGACGCTGTAGCGTAAAAGCCATTGTTCTGAAGCGGCTTTTTTCAGGAACTACGGTGGTTCTAAATACGGAATCAGGTGGTGGGATAAAGACAGTCTTCTGCTATTCTGCTATTGAATTTATCTTCCAAAAAAAAAAAAAAAAAAAGAATTCGGTAATGATTTGCCCAACATACATTAATTGCTTCATTTCAAGGTCAAGTGATTCTAATGATTGGCTATGGTACAGAGGTCGCAGGTTCGAGACCGATACGAAACAATGACTGGAAATGATTCTGTCGGTCCGGAAGCAAATGGGTACATTTGTACCTGTTTAGAAAATACAAACAAATAGAGATAGGCTTCGTCTTTGAAATGCGTTGGCCGCTTAAAACTCTAACTTTACACCCACAAGGGAATCGGACACTTTACTTTTATTTTTATTTTGTTTATAAATCTTTCTCTCAACCCCTCTCTCTCTTGATGTTTTAATAGCTTTTACCAATTACAATTAAGCTATTCGTGAGCCCGTGAGCTCAGTGAGGGATGGCATGTGAAATTGTGTCTAGTATTTGAACCCACTGGTATCATACTAGTCTAATTTCGCTGATTTCTGCTATTAAATGGGTCATGTTGCGACATTCCTATAGCACACATCTTCCAAAAAGTCTGGTAAGTAGCCTTACTCCCCCCTCTGGGGCTAATAGCCACTATATAATTTGTGTGAACGTGTAAATGGGACATCAAATAATATCAATCGCGCACAGTCACAAGCTCCAGCTGTGACAGGCTGGTACATATTAATAATCTAATTGTTTTATGATACTAAGAAACTGACTGCGATTTCAATGTCTGTTTTTTTTAACATGCCTTTTTATATCTCATTTTCCGTCTTACGAAAACAAAATAAATAAACAAATAAAAAACGAGCATGTTTACACGTTATCAATATATTGTAATCATATTATCTACAACACGCGTTCTAATATTTGAATTGGTATCATCTGGGATAATTAATGTGCTGCACAACTTCAATAATTCAGTGCTTTCAATAGACTGAACTGCGACAAGTTATTTTGTCTGAGTACGGTCACAAAAACAAATAGGACGTGGCACGAGAAAACTAACAATTTGACAGTGGGATGCGCGCCCAGTGAACACTCAGATCAGCCTGGGCATCCGCCCAGACTGATCAGAGTCTTTGTTATGCGCTTTTAAAGGGTAGCTAAGGGTCTGCCGACAGCGAAGACTCTGATCAAACTGAGCGGATGTCCAGGCTGAAATGAGTCTTCACTAGAAGCACATGTGACTTTGTTGATTTTGTCGTATTGCGGCTCAATTAACGATTATATGGATTTCAGTTTTGAGCAAGCATATACTATACGTATGTTTGGTTTTGTTTGTTGCTTTTCGTCCACGGTAAACAGCTATGGCCATGTCGAGACGGTCAGTTAACCTAGCCACACTATTCCTGGGCAGGCTTAGACCTCCTAGGCGGTTAACCAGTACTGAGTGCACATACTTTCGCCAGTAACCGACAACTGCCCTTTTTGAATCAGTGGAAGGAGAAACGAAAGTATGTAGCCGGACCGGTTATTGAACCCAGGACCTCTGGCTCTTGAGTCAGAGGCGCTGGGGACTGCGCTACGCGGCCCGCGTAATATATACTGAAACGCAAATAGTTTTTGTTGTATTATTGCTTTACGTCCGCGGTTAACAGAGAAACGAAAGTAAGTGGCTGGACCGCGTATCGAACCCGGGACCTCCAGTTCTTGAGGCAGACGCGCTGTCGACTGCGCTGCGCGGCCAGGCAAAAAAGAATCGTCAACAAAGTATAAATAATAAAATTTTAAAAGTATTGAGCTCCTATGAGTTTTATTCTTGTTAGTTTTATAAGCGCCATGAGTTTAGACAAAACGAATGGCTGAAATACTCGATATTCTGGACATGAAACTTTCACCTATGCGAATTACATGTATAGCTGTATTAAAGCCAAAAAGCATAAAACGGGCGAACATCAGGTATAATTGCGTTTGGCACCTTGCGTACTTGCTTTTTCATTAGCGCGTGTGTTGCATGTCTCAGCCATACAAAAGGATTTACTTGGATGATACAGGCCGCCATAGGCGAAAAATTGCTAATTATCCTGATGATACATGTATGATCTACCGGTGGTCTTAATATTTGAGTCTCGACATGAAAAAACTAACCAAGTGGCATGTGCGCCACGCAAAAACTCAGATCAGCCTAGGCATCCTCCGAGACTGGTGAGCTTCTGCCTGTCGGCATGGTTAAGTGCACTGTGAAGACTCTGATCAGACCGGGCGGATGTCCAGGCTGATCGGAGTCTTCGCTTGGCATGCATGCCACATTGTTGTTTTGTCTTGTCTCGGTTCATTTACAGTGAACCTAGTTATTATCTGTTACGGAATATCCTAACACTTTCTTGATGAATTGGAAGAATATGTTTCCTTATCCCTTAATTTTTACATGTTTGTTCCTAAAATGGAAACTACCAACTGCGCGCGCTTAGGTGATGACGTAATGTAATCTACCGTTGCAAACAGAAAGAAGTGTCGAAGTCTTGAAATTAATTTTACCAAGTACGGAAACATATTTCTTAAGAAAAAAAAAAACAAAAAAAAAACAAACACTTGAGAATGACGTTAACAGGAGTTGGAGCTGATTGCATAGTTTTGCAAGATAATTTTTCTGATAGAGGGAAAATATTATGTATTTAATAACTTTAACATATCATTCTAGACGAAAAAAACCCAAAACAAATAAAATTATACATCGTAATTGCAGTAAAGTTACGAAGAGAAACCCCTTTGTTTGAGATAGATACCAGGAGTTTTCGTGTCCACTAAGCCGGAAAGGGTCAGATATAAGAAAGTCGAGTGAAAGATAATTCGGAAGTTTTGGGTTTACACCGTAGAAAATATGCGCCATACAATGTATCCACAAACAACCAAGACCGAAACCAGTCTGCGAATCAGTGAATTTTAATAAGAGTTTCCATGTAAATTCCTGAGGGTCCGTGCCTGGTCTTTCTAGACTGCACAGATCCGCAAGCTAGTCGCACCCTCTGCGGTTCGCATATGTCACAAACACTTCTTTTGCGTGTTGCGGCTCTATTCATGCTTCCGTGAGTTCCCTTAAGCTCCGCCTACCCTCATTTGCATAAGAAAAGAATTATTTTCGAACAAATTTTTGTCAAATGTAGAATATATTTTTCTTATAACATATAAAAGTTCTTCCGCAAATTTCAGAAATATACCT
The DNA here is from genome assembly GCA_963989385.1 of Ctena decussata. Classification (NCBI taxonomy): domain Eukaryota; kingdom Metazoa; phylum Mollusca; class Bivalvia; order Lucinida; family Lucinidae; genus Ctena; species Ctena decussata. Next base: position 78,060,921 of record OZ022511.1, on the reverse strand, counting down.
TTTGTAGTTATTTAGGTAAGAATTTACTATATATTTTAATCATTTTCAGTTTGTATGTGGACTTGTCCCCCAAACGGCTGAATTTGATCTTATCTTTCACAGCATGCTCAGTCAGTGGCACTTCCTACTGACCAGTGAGTAATTGTGAAGTAGGTGCCAATTTGGTTTGAGTGGCATTTCGGAACCATGAATTATGCATTTAACTATCTTTCGTTTATATTTACGTGAAATAATTGTCCATTACAATACTCTGTAACATACATGTACCTGTACGTATGAATTAAAAACATCTATAAGAAAGAGAACTTTGAAGATAACGCAAGTCTGACATATTACTTATTGGGTGCAGTATTTCTTCCCTTATTATAGGTATCCATAATTTCATTTATGAATATACATACGTCGAATTAGTTATATCCATAATTCAGCACATTTATTGATATTACTAAGTGAATTCGAATAACGAATTTACATAATTCGAATAAGTGATATCCCGTTTCGAATTATGGATATCCGTAATTCGAATGTATCATTCGAAATATAGATACCCATAATTTCAATAAGTGATATCATTAAATACGGCAGTATCCTTGATATCTATATTTTAAGTTACAGATATCCGTAAATCTCCGGTAAATAAAATTATTATTTGCAAAGACGAATTATTAATGTCTATAAATAGGCCGAATCACTGACATCCAAAATTCGCTTGAGAATATCACTAATTTGAAGAATGGATATGTTTAATTGACATATCCAGTTCGAACTGTGGTGGATATCACTTATTCGATCCATAATTCGATATACATAAATGGGCAGAATTATGGAAACCAAAACTTCGAAAGCGTGATACATAAATCGAATAAAGTGATATCCATTTATTCATAATTCGAAAAAGTGATATCCATAGTTCGAATTATGGATATCCATAAATAATTTCGGGAATCCGTAGATAATAATGAATTTCACAAATTCGAATTATATAGCTCTTTTGAATAATTATGGATATCTTTAAATAGGAAATAAATAGTAAAACAGCATCCCATATCTGTTGGCCCTAACAACAATTTGGAGATTTAGAACACGGAATTACCAAATGTTTTCACGTCAGGACAGATAATGTGATGCTAACGCCTTTTCAAACAAAGAGCCGACAATGAATGAAATTAAGCGCAAGTGGGAGGATTTTTTTTTTATTCTAACAAAATAAAAGATTACTGTCTTCCGCCTTTTCGAAGAAAAGCAAGGATCATAGTATTTGGCTTTCCGTAGTTCCGTGGTTCCGCCCACCTTGACAGTCGAAGTCTTATTTGTAGTATTTGTATAACTCATTCTGCAACTTTGCGAGCTTCTTTTTTCATGGCGTGTAAATACTCACATGGTTTAGTCAGGGGTGTTGATCGAATATTTTGTATTCTTTCTCTTTGCGAATTTAGTCACTTTTTCTGCATCCGAAGACCCTTTCAGTAGATAACCTTGTGTGCGCAACCCCTCTTACAGTTTTCATAACTGCGACTAAGGGACCTATTAGGTTGGCCTTCATGCACGCATCTCCTCCTGCAGGTTTCCATGAATTATTCTACAGTTTTCATACTTCTTGTTCATGGTCTGTATTAATTATGCGTATGGCTTACTGTATGTGCTTGGTCGGTAAATTTTACCACTTTTCGCCCTTTGCGATTTCAATCAGTTTTTTTTTGCATCAGAAGACCTGTTAAGTGTGTGCCTTGTGGGCGCAACTGCTTCTACAGTTTTTTATGAATCATTCTCTGAATCTATGCGGTTTGCATAAACATTGACTAAGGCGTTGTGGACGGACGTTTGACATGAACGGCGGCGAGGAGTCATTATCAAACGATCACTGCACATCCATACGACGTCGTTATACAGCCGATTTTATATATTAGAAAGCGGCGTTTAGACAAACATACATGAGCGCTCCAACTCCGCAATAAGCCCTCCTCTACCCACTCTTCCACGTAGCAGCATTTTCCCGAGTTTCAAATCAACATTTGATTATTTGTCGAAACAATAGCATTTTCTTCAAAACTGCTGCATACGCAAATGCATATATGCTCATGTAATGTAAGGCGAAGCTAATTCATTTCTGGTTCGAGCAATACGCATCTCCTCGTGGGCCGTGCCACACGGAAGCTATTGATTATATACACCGTGTAGCGTGTTGATTTGATCCAGGAAAGAAACACGATACACGGTGTATTTAATTAGGACCGACTTAATTAGATACACCGTGTACCGTGTTTTGCCTTGATTCACGATCCGATCGTGGAAGCAAATACGGCTCGTGGACGGTTATGTAATTGCCCACCGTGTACAGTGATAATCCGTGTATCCACGCAAGTTGTAGCCCACCGTGTAACGAGGAAATAGAGTAATCCATGAAACCAGTACTGTAACTATGCTCTTACCCCACCCACCCCCCTTTGTACAGGCTACTACCCCCTGGTTAAAGATTCACATATTTCCCACTGGAATGCTGGCCTGCAGTAATAATATCTAGTATAATTGTTGGATAACTGCTCTGGACATAATTTCATTTAGTAAAAGTTATGTCATTCTCATTTTGTAACATTATCTATGTATGATAAAAAGGGCTGATAATGCTAGTAGAAATAACACAGAATAGCATATAATTGGCTAACCCCTGACCTTACAAAACTGTTCCTTCTGGAGACTGGACATACCAAAAGATAAAAAATATAATATGATGCTGCTCCAGAAACATCTCTTCACCATTTGCTATCTAGTTTTCTTAATAGCAACACATACAATTGTGGAAAATAGGATCATGAAATCGAGAAAAGGAGTACGAAAAATGAGGAAAACCTGGTTCAGAAAAGGTGTGGCACCCCACAATAAGGGTATAAAGCAGGAGGAGAAGGAACAGGGTGATATTACACAATTTCATTACATCAGGCCATCACATTCTGAAGTTTCCATGGCAAGTCAGGACCCACTCGCACCATATGGGAAGTCCACTGAGAGAGAATCCAACGGTGGGGTCACGTCAACAATGGTACTGCGGCCAAAGGCAGACATGCCATTAGAAATTGAACAGATGAATTCAGATTTTAATGAGAGGTGGGTGTATTTCATTTTATACCTTAGCTTGTTAGTTTGTAAGTGAACAACAGCATATTTAGTCTCTGAACTGCAATTATCAATAGATAACAACAGAAAATATGACATAAATTGACGTATTTTGGCAGATTTTCACAAGTTTTTCTCAGATAGCACATGAAAAAGTAATACAGAAAAAAAAACTGTGGCTCCAATTCACAAAAATGTAATATATTTTGTATTAAAAACATAAAAGATTCAATAAATCTATCACACAATTGTAAAAATTGCTAGATAGAAGTCACAGAATTGACTTGGACAAAATCCCAGTAGTGCAAGGGAAATAACTCCAATAATCTTGCTTGCATAGCTAATATAGAAATATCAAGCATGTATCACATGCTAAGAGCATATCTATGTCTTCTACAATAAATATCTCATTTTAAGCTCTGTTTAAAGGCATATCATGCAATGAAACACTTTGATTAACCAACTACAATGTATCTAGATCTATCAAAGACTATGCTAGAGCTCCAGATTTCTAAAGTGTTCAATGAGCACCTACCACATCAGTTTTGGTGCTTTTTTGTGATAAATAGAGAAGAAGTCAACAGAAATAGAATTATTACCCGACAAGTTTCCAGAAATCTGTGTCCAGTGGCTGTGTCAGAGATGTGATAACAAGACAAAAAAAAAAGAAACAAGGAAAAAAAAAAAACACGGACAGATGGACAGACGACAGACAGACGACGGACAGGTGACAGATGGACAGACAGGTGGACGGCACAAGGTCAGCTCTCCCAAAGTGTACTCCACTAGAGCTAATTATAAAGAAAAAGGGGGGCTCACTTGCCATTTTCTTTATTTTAATTTCAGAAACAACTCAAACTGCTACCGTATTTTTCATACTGGAAAGCTATGGGATATGTTCAACGAGGTTTTCCATGAACATCAAAAAACAAGTCACCACTGCCAAGGGCCCCTTAATTTTGATTACTCCACCGAGGAGCAGAGGATGTTCTGCTGGCGAGAGCGGGTCATTTGTGATCGCTGCTCATATACGTCTAAGAAGTATAATCTTTATGATGAAATAGAAACTGGAAAAGTAGGGAGAAAAACTGCCACAGCCAATGTTGGCCTTAATATCGCTTTAAGCCAAACACCTATTGGGCCAAGCAGTATCAGGAAACTATGCCTCAGTACAAGTATTCCTGCACCTTCCAGGCGTGGATTACAAAAAAAATGCTAATAAAGTGTCTAAAGTAATAGAAGAAGTTAACAAAAGAGATATGAAAGCAAGAAGACAGGGTCTGAAGACCATAAATTTGCTAAGAGGCCAGCCGGCCGGTGAAATTTCTGTGCAGTATGATGGTGTTTTCAATAACGCCTTATATTCTGGAATAGGGAGAACTCCCTTTCAGCCTGCAACACAGTGCTGCTACACAATGGTAGAAAATATTACACCTAAAAAGCAGGATATAGCTATAGAAAATATTAACAAACTGTGCTCTAAACATGGATTTCATTCTGTTGAGGATGAAAATGGATGTGACATTATGTCTGAGAAGTGCTCGTCCCAAATTCCAATGGAGCAGTCTATTGGTGATGAAAAAGAATGGGCTAAAGCCTGTTTGCTGGACCTCAAAGAGGACAACCTGGAAGTAAAAAACATAATCACAGATCCAGATACCAGTGCATATAAGGCAGCCGAAGAATTAAATATGGCCAAAATCACCAAATTAACCCCAGAACACCAAATCGATACACGGCACCTGGCAGAAAACCACAGGAAATTTATAAAGAATAAATGTGCAGTATTAAATATGATGCCCGGATTAACAAAATCATTCAAACAGAAGATGCAAAACAGGTTTTCTACAGATTTAAGCCTGCGCTGTCAGGCGGAATTTGAAAATTGCCATTAGAGAGCCAGAGGAGACCTTGAAAATCTGAAAATTAGCATCACTTAAAGTACTGAGGCCATTCTCAGGTGTTATGCAGGTGACCATAAGCTCTGCAGGGCCCATTCAAGTGTATGTGCAGGAGAAAATGACAACAACTGGATACTGAAGAATGAATTTCTACCAAATTCTTTTAAAATAAGCCTCAATACTGAAACAGAGAAGATTCTACGAGAGTGCATCAACTTCCGACTTGGACCAACCATGCTTGAAAAAACCAAATTCAACTCAAACACACAGAAAGTGGAATCTGTTAACAATGTAATCAGACGATCCTTACCTAAAAATGTCACATATCCCCGCAACTTTTCCGGGCGAGCTCACAGTGCCATCTTTTCATCTAATAATGGTCCAGGGGAATCAATCGCACGACTCTGTAATGCAACAGGCTGTTCCGTTCCTCCAAACAGTAGGGTATCGGCTGCACTTCTAAATGAACAACGTATATCTGAAAAAGAGAAGGAACGCAAAAGGTCAAGCAGGCGAAAATTGAAAAGAAAAATGAGAAGAATAAGATTATTCAAACTGTATGAAAAACATCAAGAGGAGATCGCTTATCGAAAAGCTCAGCTGCTTGAAAGAAGCTCTCATACACGACAATTAAACGCAAGAATCAAGAAAGACCACTCTTACATCATCAATCAGATCAAAATGAAAAATCTGCTGAAGAAATCAGTTTCAAAAGATCATACTTACATAAAACAAGCAATCAAAAAGCCCTATCAGAAGATGCAGGCAGGAGAATGCTCCAAAGAACAGCAACAATGAATGAAACAAGATGCCCTGGACATATTTACTGAATGGGGTTCGAACACAAGATGATCAGGGTTAATACAACGTTTACGGTGGCACAGATGGCTAACTTCCATGAAGTCCCCAGATTCATTTTCCCGAGGCAGTTCTGTAAGGTTATGAGAAACCATGTATGCTAGTCTGTGAGTGCTTTCCATTTTTTTCACCTCAAAACCCCATGTGACTTTTTTTCTCCCATACCCATACCGGTCACAGCTGCCTGTTCACAGTATACAGTCCCCCTCCCCCCTTGCAGAGTATTTCTTTAGACTTTTAGAGATCCTTTCCAGCACTTGAGCCATAATTTTGGTTTGTTGGAGCTTAAAATCATGAAAAGGTGTTGAAATAGTTCCAGAAAACTAGACAAATTACCTTCCAAGCAGCATAAACCTTCCACATGAAATGTAGTATAGGGCAGCGTGAACTAATTGTTTCTCCCATAGACTTCTATAGTGACCCCTACTGTCTTTGGCAGTGTGGCACCCTTTATGCAATGTTGCTAGACCATCCAAATTTGCCTTAATTCCAAGCTAAAATGTTGATCACTGCAGGCAAATAGGAAAAACAACACCTTACCCAGCACTTTCTGGCAGTTTCAGGATGTTGATATACAGCAACCCATATGAGTCCGCAGAAAAGCGCCAGAATTTGCTAAAATCACCAATCATAAAATATTGCCTCCACAGTCCACATAAGAAATACTTATTTCTTTACAATATCCATAAAATTAAACAAAACTGATTTCTACAGTTCATCAAAACATTATTTTCAACCTCATCAGCATTATTATCCAATCAAACAGCACCATGTGACGTATAATAGCTCCGAGCTTCCTTGCACCTTTTTGAATTTCTGGTCTCTATGACTACAATTGGTTCCCGCTGACCTATAGGACAACTCTAAATTTCTTCAAAGTAGTATTTTATGGTAAGTTTTTGAAATACATGCTATTTCGAATAAAATCACATCAAGCTTTCCTTGCTATTCACTTTCATTTGTGCCTAGGAACATTGTTTAGGCACCTACCCCCATTACTATATTTCTTTAAATTTCCATAGGAAAACTGAAGATTGCCAACAGAGAGGAAAAAAGTTAAATGTCTGTTTCTCCTTAAGCCAACATCAGAGTCAACTGAAATTTGCAGAACATAGTAAGCTGAGCTTAAAGTAGAAACTGGGCAGAAAGAATCCACTGTCTTTATCTTAATGGCCATATAACTATGCTCTTACCCCACCCAACCCCCTTTGTACAGGCTACTACCCCCTGGTTAAAGATTCACATATTTCCCACTGGAATGCTGGCCTGCAGTAATAATATCTAGTATAATTATTGGATAACTGCTCTGGACATAATTTCATTTAGTAAAAGTTATGTCATTCTCATTTTGTAACATTATCTATGTATGATAAAAAGGGCTGATAATGCTAGTAGAAATAACACAGAATAGCATATAATTGGCTAACCCCTGACCTTACAAAACTGTTCCTTCTGGAGACTGGACATACCAAAAGATAAAAAATATAATATGATGCTGCTCCAGAAACATCTCTTCACCATTTGCTATCTAGTTTTCTTAATAGCAACACATACAATTGTGGAAAATAGGATCATGAAATCGAGAAAAGGAGTACGAAAAATGAGGAAAACCTGGTTCAGAAAAGGTGTGGCACCCCACAATAAGGGTATAAAGCAGGAGGAGAAGGAACAGGGTGATATTACACAATTTCATTACATCAGGCCATCACATTCTGAAGTTTCAATGGCAAGTCAGGACCCACTCGCACCATATGGGAAGTCCACTGAGAGAGAATCCAACGGTGGGGTCACGTCAACAATGGTACTGCGGCCAAAGGCAGACATGCCATTAGAAGTTGAACAGATGAATTCAGATTTTAATGAGAGGTGGGTGTATTTCATTTTATACCTTAGCTTGTTAGTTTGTAAGTGAACAACAGCATATTTAGTCTCTGAACTGCAATTATCAATAGATAACAACAGAAAATATGACATAAATTGACGTATTTTGGCAGATTTTCACAAGTTTTTCTCAGATAGCACATGAAAAAGTAATACAGAAAAGAAAACTGTGGCTCCAATTCACAAAATGTAATATATTTTGTATTAAAAACATAAAAGATTCAATAAATCTATCACACAATTGTACAAATTGCTAGATAGAAGTCACAGAATTGACTTGGACAAAATCCCAGTAGTGCAAGGGAAATAACTCCAATAATCTTGCTTGCATAGCTAATATAGAAATATCAAGCATGTATCACATGCTAAGAGCATATCTATGTCTTCTACAATAAATATCTCATTTTAAGCTCTGTTTAAAGGCATATCATGCAATGAAACACTTTGATTAACCAACTACAATGTATCTAGATCTATCAAAGACTATGCTAGAGCTCCAGATTTCTAAAGTGTTCAATGAGCACCTACCACATCAGTTTTGGTGCTTTTTTTTGTGATAAATAGAGAAGAAGTCAACAGAAATAGAATTATTACCCGACAAGTTTCCAGAAATCTGTGTCCAGTGGCTGTGTCAGAGATGTGATAACAAGACAAAAAAAAAAAAGAAAAAAAGAAAAAAAAAAACACGGACAGATGGACAGACGACAGACAGACGACGGACAGGTGACAGATGGACAGACAGGCGGACGGCACAAGGTCAGCTCTCCCAAAGTGTACTCCACTAGAGCTAATTATAAAGAAAAAGGGGGGCTCACTTGCCATTTTCTTTATTTTAATTTCAGAAACAACTCAAACTGCTACCGTATTTTTCATACTGGAAAGCTATGGGATATGTTCAACGAGGTTTTCCATGAACATCAAAAAACAAGTCACCACTGCCAAGGGCGCCTTAATTTTGATTACTCCACCGAGGAGCAGAGGATGTTCTGCTGGCGAGAGCGGGTCATTTGTGATCGCTGCTCATATACGTCTAAGAAGTATAATCTTTATGATGAAATAGAAACTGGAAAAGTAGGGAGAAAAACTGCCACAGCCAATGTTGGCCTTAATATCGCTTTAAGCCAAACACCTATTGGGCCAAGCAGTATCAGGAAACTATGCCTCAGTACAAGTATTCCTGCACCTTCCAGGCGTGGATTACAAAAAACTGCTAATAAAGTGTCTAAAGTAATAGAAGAAGTTAACAAAAGAGATATGAAAGCAAGAAGACAGGGTCTGAAGACCATAAATTTGCTAAGAGGCCAACCGGCCGGTGAAATTTCTGTGCAGTCTGATGGTGTTTTCAATAACGCCTTATATTCTGGAATAGGGAGAACTCCCTTTCAGCCTGCAACACAGTGCTGCTACACAATGGTAGAAAATATTACACCTAAAAAGCAGGTTATAGCTATAGAAAATATTAACAAACTGTGCTCTAAACATGGATTTCATTCTGTTGAGGATGAAAATGGATGTGACATTATGTCTGAGAAGTGCTCGTCCCAAATTCCAATGGAGCAGTCTATTGGTGATGAAAAAGAATGGGCTAAAGCCTGTTTGCTGGACCTCAAAGAGGACAACCTGGAAGTAAAAAACATAATCACAGATCCAGATACCAGTGCATATAAGGCAGCCGAAGAATTAAATATGGCCAAAATCACCAAATTAACCCCAGAACACCAAATCGATACACGGCACCTGGCAGAAAACCACAGGAAATTTATAAAGAATAAATGTGCAGTATTAAATATGATGCCCGGATTAACAAAATCATTCAAACAGAAGATGCAAAACAGGTTTTCTACAGATTTAAGCCTGCGCTGTCAGGCGGAATTTGAAAATTGCCATCAGAGAGCCAGAGGAGACCTTGAAAATCTGAAAATTAGCATCACTGAAAGTACTGAGGCCATTCTCAGGTGTTATGCAGGTGACCATAAGCTCTGCAGGGCCCATTCAAGTGTATGTGCAGGAGAAAATGACAACAACTGGATACTGAAGAATGAATTTCTACCAAATTCTTTTAAAATAAGCCTCCATACTGAAACAGAGAAGATTCTACGAGAGTGCATCAACTTCCGACTTGGACCAACCATGCTTGAAAAAACCAAATTCAACTCAAACACACAGAAAGTGGAATCTGTTAACAATGTAATCAGACGATCCTTACCTAAAAATGTCACATATCCCCGCAACTTTTCCGGGCGAGCTCACAGTGCCATCTTTTCATCTAATAATGGTCCAGGGGAATCAATCGCACGACTCTGTAATGCAACAGGCTGTTCCGTTCCTCCAAACAGTAGGGTATCGGCTGCACTTCTAAATGAACAACGTATATCTGAAAAAGAGAAGGAACGCAAAAGGTCAAGCAGGCGAAAATTGAAAAGAAAAATGAGAAGAATAAGATTATTCAAACTGTATGAAAAACATCAAGAGGAGATCGCTTATCGAAAAGCTCAGCTGCTTGAAAGAAGCTCTCATACACGACAATTAAACGCAAGAATCAAGAAAGACCACTCTTACATCATCAATCAGATCAAAATGAAAAATCTGCTGAAGAAATCAGTTTCAAAAGATCATACTTACATAAAACAAGCAATCAAAAAGCCCTATCAGAAGATGCAGGCAGGAGAATGCTCCAAAGAACAGCAACAATGAATGAAACAAGATGCCCTGGACATATTTACTGAATGGGGTTCGAACACAAGATGATCAGGGTTAATACAACGTTTACGGTGGCACAGATGGCTAACTTCCATGAAGTCCCCAGATTCATTTTCCCGAGGCAGTTCTGTAAGGTTATGAGAAACCATGTATGCTAGTCTGTGAGTGCTTTCCATTTTTTTCACCTCAAAACCCCATGTGACTTTTTTTCTCCCATACCCATACCGGTCACAGCTGCCTGTCCACAGTATACAGTCCCCCTCCCCCCTTGCAGAGTATTTCTTTAGACTTTTAGAGATCCTTTCCAGCACTTGAGCCATAATTTTGGTTTGTTGGAGCTTAAAATCATGAAAAGGTGTTGAAATAGTTCCAGAAAACTAGACAAATTACCTTCCAAGCAGCATAAACCTTCCACATGAAATGTAGTATAGGGCAGCGTGAACTAATTGTTTCTCCCATAGACTTCTATAGTGACCCCTACTGTCTTTGGCAGTGTGGCACCCTTTATGCAATGTTGCTAGACCATCCAAATTTGCCTTAATTCCAAGCTAAAATGTTGATCACTGCAGGCAAATAGGAAAAACAACACCTTACCCAGCACTTTCTGGCAGTTTCAGGATGTTGATATACAGCAACCCATATGAGTCCGCAGAAAAGCGCCAGAATTTGCTAAAATCACCAATCATAAAATATTGCCTCCACAGTCCACATAAGAAATACTTATTTCTTTACAATATCCATAAAATTAAACAAAACTGATTTCTACAGTTCATCAAAACATTATTTTCAACCTCATCAGCATTATTATCCAATCAAACAGCACCATGTGACGTATAATAGCTCCGAGCTTCCCTGCACCTTTTTGAATTTCTGGTCTCTATGACTACAATTGGTTCCCGCTGACCTATAGGACAACTCTAAATTTCTTCAAAGTAGTATTTTATGGTAAGTTTTTGAAATACATGCTATTTCGAATAAAATCACATCAAGCTATCCTTGCTATTCACTTTCATTTGTGCCTAGGAACATTGTTTAGGCACCTACCCCCATTACTATATTTCTTTAAATTTCCATAGGAAAACTGAAGATTGCCAACAGAGAGGAAAAAAGTTAAATGTCTGTTTCTCCTTAAGCCAACATCAGAGTCAGCTGAAATTTGCAGAACATAGTAAGCTGAGCTTAAAGTAGAAACTGGGCAGAAAGAATCCACTGTCTTTATCTTAATGGCCATATACAGTACTGGTTTCATGGATTACTCGTTTTCCACGCTACACGGTGTAAGAATTTAATTAATCCACGAACGGTCCACCGTGTGTGTATCGTGGTAAAACGCGTGGAAGCGTGTGCATCTGTGGGAATTCACAGATAACCGTGTCGATCAACGCTCCACCGTGGATGTAATAATTCGTGGATTTCCTTTAAACACGGTGTGCAAGCGTGACAATCAACGTTCCACCGTGATTTCAAAAATTCGTGGACTTCCTCTCAATTCGGTGTGTTTGAAATCGTGGCAATCAACGGTACATCGTGCATATTATAATAAATTTATATCCTGTCAACACGGTAATGGTTAATTAAGCTATGCAGCTGTGAAACATTTAAACATTAATTAGTCGAACAGTTTTGTTAACAATTATATGCACTGACACAATAAAAACAATTGATATTTTAGCGATACTTATAGATTTATAGCGTTCCGATCTCTTGAAACTCGGATGGATGGATGGATGGATGGATGGATAGATGAACGGAAGGACGGACGAATGGACGGACGGATGGGTGGATGGATGTAATTTTCACATTCCTCTCTATACGATTTCAGTCATATAGAGACGATGGTTGATGATGATGAAATGTTGTAAGCTAAAGTATTCTGCTGCCCGCAAAATTCGAAGCACGGACCTCTAGCACAGTAAGAACGCACTTAACCTAATGCCCGAAAATGCAAATTAGAATTTATGCTACTAGTTTATCGTTTTGAGATCCAATAAGCTAGTAGTCAAAGGTCGAAACTACGGTAACTACGGTATGTACACTTTGCAAACTATTTGTCCCAGAAAAAGCTGTAACACATAGTAAATGCCAAACAACCTTATTCGTTAAATTCATATTCCCCGCTCGAACAGTGGTTTGTTGAGTAATAAATCTTGGTTTGGAGGTCAATTGGTCAATAAATCATATCACGAGTGCGGAAGCACGAGTGATATATCTACTTACAACTGACGCACAAACAGTGATTTATTATTCAGCAAATGACTGTAAAAGCGAAACTATTTCGATTCTAACACACAAAATTACAGACAAATATTCATTTTCCTCTAATTCTCTCAACTATCATTCTAGTGTGCGAATATTTCCGCCAACAATGTAGGCTAGCGTCTATATATTTCTTTTCCATGCTTTTCTTCCGCACCGTCAAACGTTAAGGTATAGCTGTTTGACGTCATTTTTGACGACGACGTAGGTGATGAGCTCATGCCCGACGAAATAGAGATCTGTTGCAGAATAATTCACTGCAGTTTAGTTCTCAATTGCCTCTATAGGCGCGCGGTTTGAATAAAACTTTACCATATAAAATTGGCAATGAAAATGTCAAATTATTTTTCATTTACACGACCATATTTTCATTTACTCATGTGGACATGTGGGCGTAGCTTTAGTCAGTAAATCTATGACGACAGCATACTCCGTGAAAAAGAGTTCCCGCTTTATTAATACGCTCGCTTGAAATTCAATGATTACTTTTATTTTTGTGATTATTGCGGGAGTACTCGTGCCTTCAAGCCCATAGCATGGCGAAATATTTAAAATATAGATAAGGATTGATGATGAGCTGTAAATTTTAATGCATTAAATAATTTTGTAGTATCTTATATTTCATTGAGAGGCGTCGTGGTCGAGTGGTTAGGGGCACTCGTTTACGGTGCAGAAAGTTGCCGGAGGTCGTGAGATCGCGCCCGGGTTACGCCATCCGACGACTGGCAAACTCTCTCTGTCAACCCAGCAGTAAATGGGTACCTACTTCGAATCAGGGAAGGATAAGGCAGCTAAAAGAGATGGATGGGCTCCGCCTTTCATATGCCGTGCCTCTAACCCCACTGCCCCTACGGCTACTAACGAAGGGAAACCCCTACCTTTACTTTTTTGATTTTATTAAGAATGTTTCCACCAATCTTAGTTTTCAAGATCTAAGCATTTGTGTATGTAAAGTTTATGCCTTCTAACTTATCTTTAAAATGACGGCCATCGATTAAATTTAAAATTTTAATTGCATACGAATGCTCTATCAGTGCCACAAAATCACGAAATACGGTATGATAGCACGGGGTATCGCTGCAAGCCTCTCACTACGTTTTGCCATTGTAATACGAGCGCGATTACCAGCCTTGAACAATTACAAGTATTAGCTCTCGCAAAAAAGCTTGCCTCACAGTTAAAAACAAATTTCACTGACGACCCTAACAATATGGCAAGCATTTCACTCATTTTCTGGATCGACATGACGTTTGGACTGGTATGAGCGCTGAGGCGGGACGTCCCCTATCAGCTGGGAGGTGTGGTCACCAAACAGGATTTGACCTCACTCTGGGTACACAAATTTAAATCAACATTGAATTGAATCAACGTTGATTCAACGTTGTGTGCCGGCTGGGCTTTATTTAAAAATGTTTCGGCACTTAGTGACTCTACAAGAATGTGTCAATGTCGATAGTGTTTTTGGTACTTGTGTAGCTATTCAGATGTTAGGGAGATCATCCTTGACGAAGGATGATGTGCGGGAGGCCGCCACTCGGCGCAACACCATAAATTGAAACAGTAACTACACTTCAGGAACAGACTGAATCAGATCCCAAACCCTATCCCCAACATGAAAGGCCGGAAAGATAGACAAAGACATTCCAACAAACAATAAATTACAAGTGATAAACCGAGTCAGCAGCTCTTTCCCGAACAAGTCGCTTTTGTTCATATTTTATTGCTCAACAGGGAACCGGAAACAAGTTGTTATGAAGAGACTTGTCATTTCAAACAAAAAATAAAAAAATAAATACTTTCTCCTTCTGTCCGCCAGTTATATGGCGCAAGAGAAGCACACCAACCGACATATTGTCATTAAAGATTGTCTCTCTCGTTTATTTCATGTTTTCAGGAACAAATATTTTAACATAATTTCGTTAGACAATATGTAATAGTCTCATAATTAACCGTACAAGTTTTGAGAAAATGCATGTTTTATCGATAAATGTGGAATGAAAAATAATCTTCAAATTAAAATGCAAATCACCTTTTTCCTCACGGCCTGTAAGAGTATCGATTTTGACCACGTGTGTCATGTGATCGTGTACAGGTATTTTTTTATTCGTGCACATGATTATGACGTATGAATAAATTATTTCTGTCCAGTAATGCAATTTCGAGCGCGGTCCGCGAACGTTTAAAAATGTATCTTATTTTTTGTTTAAAGTAACTTTTAGCAAATATTACTATCTAAACCTTATTTCAAATGTATAGTTAGACCATGTCGGAGGTATTGCATGAAAAATTTCATCTAATCATTTTTGTTATTATTATCAAGGGAGTAAATCTTTAAGTCTTGAAGGCTGCAGAGCTTTCATAATGATATGTGCTTCGACAATTTACCACTGCCAGGACTATGGAGACTTTAAAGTGAATAGGTACACTTCTATGGGAAGCAACTCCGCCATTTTCACTTCCCCCTCTTTGCTATATGCTGTCAACTTTCGAAGGAAAGAATTTGCTCCCCAAGAGAAACTATTTCCTTTCAGGTGTGAAAAGGCAGCATAATTCTTTCGGGAAGAAAGAAAGAAATTGATCAAATATGAGCAGCCTGTGCGTATCAAACCCACGGTCCCTTGCTTGAAGGCACTAGATCAGGCGCTCCTCTATACTCAGTATAGCGACTGGTAATATATAAGTTACAGCTCTGTGTTGTGCATATCAATTAGACTTTCATGGTTTGGACAAGCCTGGGTTATCATTAACATGTACTGGCGACTGATTATGTTTAATTAATGGCTGGTTTTGCGTGTTGTGCTTGATCTACTTTAAAGGATCTTTCGGCTATGCGCCGGCTGAAAATATCTCAAACCAGCCTGTGCAAACAATCAAATGTTCCCCTTCTATATTTTAGATTCTGCATAAACGTTCAGAACAGGGAAACTCAGATCATATTTGATTATGCGTAAACGCAAGCTGATTTGAGTATACCCTGTGCTTACATAGGGTGGGGGTGGTGCGGTCGGGCGATGGTGCTATGTAACTTTCAGTGACGAGACGTCCTACTAATTTGGATTAGAGTAGGGCAAGGGCCTACTGTGTTTGCAGTAGATGCGGGTTGGGGTCGTTTAGATATTTCCTCTCTCGCCTGTCGATTCTCTTTTCTCTCTCCCTCTTTCTCTGCGAGACGGCTTGATATAGAATGAAGTACTATCTCAAAGCTGCTAAACCCAAAACAATCGTTCAATGTAACGTTCCTTTCTTTCGCAATGCCATTTAAGTGTGAACAGAAAAA
Organism: Ctena decussata; assembly: GCA_963989385.1. Classification (NCBI taxonomy): domain Eukaryota; kingdom Metazoa; phylum Mollusca; class Bivalvia; order Lucinida; family Lucinidae; genus Ctena; species Ctena decussata. Next base: position 78,044,937 of record OZ022511.1, on the reverse strand, counting down.
ATTAACGCATGTATAGAAAATCTTAAAAGAGGCAAGCCCCTGAGATAAATTAGTAAAGAACCTTGATCCCTGAGACCTTAATAACTGATGAAGTTTGAAAGGCCTGAGGCTTAGGGAAATAAAGACACGTGAGACCCTAGCTGGAGTGGTTCTTCATATATTTTGTTCACAAGGTTGATTCTGACAAAAGCGACTTAGTCCAGGCTGTTGTTTTTCATAATAGCAGGCCCCTGTGCCATTGTTTAATACAAAGTGCCCTGGAGCAGCCTGATGCGTACGCTAACAAGGCTTGGAAAGTGTGCAATGTAGACCACCTGGAACATTTTTGGAAAAAGACATGGCAACTGTTACAGGCCAGTACAGGTGTGTGGGGGCAAAACCAATATCTGTACATGTGCTGGCGGCCAAGCCAATCAGTTACTGTACAAACAAAAGTGGCCCTCGGCCTAGACAATCGGCAGCAGCATCAACTCGGTCGACGGCCATTAACAAAAGTATCATTTACCAATCCTTGTATTGCTGCCGACCGTTTCTCAGTCGAGAGCATCAATACCAGATAGCACAGGTAAACCAACTAATAATCAGTGCGGAATGGAAAGCAAGGTTTGAACATAATGCATCTATTTCTCACATTACACATATACATGTAAGGGCTTAAAGAGGTCTGTCAGCGTAATATTATGGGAATTAGACTGAGCTAAAATAGCTTCTAGCACATTGAAAGCCTTTTTGCGCTTTGTGAGTCATGGGAACTTTCAAAGGCCACAACTTTGTGAACTTTCTGAAAAACCTCACCGTGAAATTTATTTGAGGCGAAAAGCAAATCAATATTTTTCGGTACAAAAATCCATCTAAAAATGAATCTTTTATTGTGCTTAAAGTTTTTCCCTGTGGACCAGGAATCATTTGTATGGGTAAACCTCATTTTCCGTCAATTTTACAAAGGGAGACAACTTTTGAAACTTCCTTTCTGTTTTCCTGGACGATAAAAGCATTCAAACAAGGTGTTTACTCCTAAATGAAAGAATTTGCTCTTAAGGGAGCTAATTCTTTCCTATAAGAATTAACTTCTAGTGATGTTTTGTAAACCTTTGAACGAGAATGTAGGCCCTTTTTGTATTGATTTTTACAAGCAGTATGTCAGTATAATATGGGTCTGTAGTTTTTTGCGGAGACAGACTGGCCGAATATTTTGGAGGAATGCGGTTGGAAATTTGATTTAAACATTACATATTAAGCATGCACATATTAAACAAAATGTTACAATTTATAGGATTAGAACGAAAGCAGCATCTATTCCTCTTCTATATCATTACATACACATTTAATATAAATGTACGTATACGTTATCATTCAAGGCTTTTGGAACCTACTTCAGTTACTGAAACCATATTTTTGTGAGCATATGTCGTTACAGCGGTAGATAAAACAGGATTTAAAAGAAATATTATATAAATCACTAAAAGTGAAACTTATATTTTTGTTGTTGTTGTTGAATAGTGAACACAGTAACGCTCTAAGTGCAAGAGAGAGAGAGACAGACAGACAGAGAGAGACAGAGAGAGATTTAGGTAAGTCTGATAGATTAGAGAGAGAGAGAGAGAGAGAGATTTAGGCTAGTCTGATTCTAACATGGAGACCATGCGGATGCGGGAAGTTTTAGTTCCGTTCACGGTTAATGGATTTCATTTGGGAAATTGGACAATTTCAAAGTAGATTCCTTACTTTAAACGGTTACCAGATTATACAGGTACCCACCACCCCCTGTCTAGACGCCCGGCCTGAATGTAAAACTGCGTAGACCTTGATATGACAACTGTTTCGAGAACAAGTCTGATCTGGTCCTGCATACTTTGCCTAGGCATTTATACATTTGGAGTTTTGAGATCACATTAGTTTAAAAGCATTTGACAGATTAAGCGTATAAGTTGGAATCTATTATTAGTTGTCGTACTAGATATGCTTCGCACAAGAGCGAAAAAAATATACCGCCAATGACTTGAAAATGATAATACCGTGCTTGAAATTTGACGTGTTTTCTGAAATAATATTTGCGGATACATGTATCGATGATATTTTGTATAAACCCTGTCATTTAAAACGACTGTAACACGCCCAGTTCCTCAAAAGAGAAGCCCAGGTAGCTTGGTGGGATAAGCACTGGCCCGTTTATGAAAAGTTCTTTGGTTGGAGACCGCGGGAGGCTGAAATCGATCCAGTCGTATAAAACCTTTTACTAATCACCCTCCCATCATCCTGATATGGCTGAAATACTGTTGAAATGGACGTAAAGTGCAAGTTAGTCATCCATCCATCCTCCAAAACAATAGACTCGAATTGTTTCTAAGATAACTACATTAAAGTTTTCAATCGGTTATTAGCAACAAACTCTGTTAATTATATACATGTATATTGCAAGAAATAATGTTCCTGCAATCAATGAAACATAGTATATGAGCCGCGACACGAGAACACCAACAATGTGGTTGTGCGCCCAGCGCAGACTCAGATCAGCGTAGGCATCCGCCTAGTCTGATCAGAGTCTTCGCTGTCCGCATGAAGGTAGCCTAGACCCTTAGCTACCCTTTAAGCGCTTAGCGAAGAGTCTGATCTGACTGGGTGGATGCCCAGCCTGATCTGAGTCTGCGCAGAGCGCACAACCACTTTGTTGGTTTTCTCGTGTCGCGGCTCATATATAATACGCAAAGTCGACCGCAAAGACGCTGTAGCGTAAAAGCCATTGTTCTGAAGCGGCTTTTTTCAGGAACTACGGTGGTTCTAAATACGGAATCAGGTGGTGGGATAAAGACAGTCTTCTGCTATTCTGCTATTGAATTTATCTTCCAAAAAAAAAAAAAAAAAGAATTCGGTAATGATTTGCCCAACATACATTAATTGCTTCATTTCAAGGTCAAGTGATTCTAATGATTGGCTATGGTACAGAGGTCGCAGGTTCGAGACCGATACGAAACAATGACTGGAAATGATTCTGTCGGTCCGGAAGCAAATGGGTACATTTGTACCTGTTTAGAAAATACAAACAAATAGAGATAGGCTTCGTCTTTGAAATGCGTTGGCCGCTTAAAACTCTAACTTTACACCCACAAGGGAATCGGACACTTTACTTTTATTTTTATTTTGTTTATAAATCTTTCTCTCAACCCCTCTCTCTCTTGATGTTTTAATAGCTTTTACCAATTACAATTAAGCTATTCGTGAGCCCGTGAGCTCAGTGAGGGATGGCATGTGAAATTGTGTCTAGTATTTGAACCCACTGGTATCATACTAGTCTAATTTCGCTGATTTCTGCTATTAAATGGGTCATGTTGCGACATTCCTATAGCACACATCTTCCAAAAAGTCTGGTAAGTAGCCTTACTCCCCCCTCTGGGGCTAATAGCCACTATATAATTTGTGTGAACGTGTAAATGGGACATCAAATAATATCAATCGCGCACAGTCACAAGCTCCAGCTGTGACAGGCTGGTACATATTAATAATCTAATTGTTTTATGATACTAAGAAACTGACTGCGATTTCAATGTCTGTTTTTTTTAACATGCCTTTTTATATCTCATTTTCCGTCTTACGAAAACAAAATAAATAAACAAATAAAAAACGAGCATGTTTACACGTTATCAATATATTGTAATCATATTATCTACAACACGCGTTCTAATATTTGAATTGGTATCATCTGGGATAATTAATGTGCTGCACAACTTCAATAATTCAGTGCTTTCAATAGACTGAACTGCGACAAGTTATTTTGTCTGAGTACGGTCACAAAAACAAATAGGACGTGGCACGAGAAAACTAACAATTTGACAGTGGGATGCGCGCCCAGTGAACACTCAGATCAGCCTGGGCATCCGCCCAGACTGATCAGAGTCTTTGTTATGCGCTTTTAAAGGGTAGCTAAGGGTCTGCCGACAGCGAAGACTCTGATCAAACTGAGCGGATGTCCAGGCTGAAATGAGTCTTCACTAGAAGCACATGTGACTTTGTTGATTTTGTCGTATTGCGGCTCAATTAACGATTATATGGATTTCAGTTTTGAGCAAGCATATACTATACGTATGTTTGGTTTTGTTTGTTGCTTTTCGTCCACGGTAAACAGCTATGGCCATGTCGAGACGGTCAGTTAACCTAGCCACACTATTCCTGGGCAGGCTTAGACCTCCTAGGCGGTTAACCAGTACTGAGTGCACATACTTTCGCCAGTAACCGACAACTGCCCTTTTTGAATCAGTGGAAGGAGAAACGAAAGTATGTAGCCGGACCGGTTATTGAACCCAGGACCTCTGGCTCTTGAGTCAGAGGCGCTGGGGACTGCGCTACGCGGCCCGCGTAATATATACTGAAACGCAAATAGTTTTTGTTGTATTATTGCTTTACGTCCGCGGTTAACAGAGAAACGAAAGTAAGTGGCTGGACCGCGTATCGAACCCGGGACCTCCAGTTCTTGAGGCAGACGCGCTGTCGACTGCGCTGCGCGGCCAGGCAAAAAAGAATCGTCAACAAAGTATAAATAATAAAATTTTAAAAGTATTGAGCTCCTATGAGTTTTATTCTTGTTAGTTTTATAAGCGCCATGAGTTTAGACAAAACGAATGGCTGAAATACTCGATATTCTGGACATGAAACTTTCACCTATGCGAATTACATGTATAGCTGTATTAAAGCCAAAAAGCATAAAACGGGCGAACATCAGGTATAATTGCGTTTGGCACCTTGCGTACTTGCTTTTTCATTAGCGCGTGTGTTGCATGTCTCAGCCATACAAAAGGATTTACTTGGATGATACAGGCCGCCATAGGCGAAAAATTGCTAATTATCCTGATGATACATGTATGATCTACCGGTGGTCTTAATATTTGAGTCTCGACATGAAAAAACTAACCAAGTGGCATGTGCGCCACGCAAAAACTCAGATCAGCCTAGGCATCCTCCGAGACTGGTGAGCTTCTGCCTGTCGGCATGGTTAAGTGCACTGTGAAGACTCTGATCAGACCGGGCGGATGTCCAGGCTGATCGGAGTCTTCGCTTGGCATGCATGCCACATTGTTGTTTTGTCTTGTCTCGGTTCATTTACAGTGAACCTAGTTATTATCTGTTACGGAATATCCTAACACTTTCTTGATGAATTGGAAGAATATGTTTCCTTATCCCTTAATTTTTACATGTTTGTTCCTAAAATGGAAACTACCAACTGCGCGCGCTTAGGTGATGACGTAATGTAATCTACCGTTGCAAACAGAAAGAAGTGTCGAAGTCTTGAAATTAATTTTACCAAGTACGGAAACATATTTCTTAAGAAAAAAAAAAACAAAAAAAAAACAAACACTTGAGAATGACGTTAACAGGAGTTGGAGCTGATTGCATAGTTTTGCAAGATAATTTTTCTGATAGAGGGAAAATATTATGTATTTAATAACTTTAACATATCATTCTAGACGAAAAAAACCCAAAACAAATAAAATTATACATCGTAATTGCAGTAAAGTTACGAAGAGAAACCCCTTTGTTTGAGATAGATACCAGGAGTTTTCGTGTCCACTAAGCCGGAAAGGGTCAGATATAAGAAAGTCGAGTGAAAGATAATTCGGAAGTTTTGGGTTTACACCGTAGAAAATATGCGCCATACAATGTATCCACAAACAACCAAGACCGAAACCAGTCTGCGAATCAGTGAATTTTAATAAGAGTTTCCATGTAAATTCCTGAGGGTCCGTACCTGGTCTTTCTAGACTGCACAGATCCGCAAGCTAGTCGCACCCTCTGCGGTTCGCATATGTCACAAACACTTCTTTTGCGTGTTGCGGCTCTATTCATGCTTCCGTGAGTTCCCTTAAGCTCCGCCTACCCTCATTTGCATAAGAAAAGAATTATTTTCGAACAAATTTTTGTCAAATGTAGAATATATTTTTCTTATAACATATAAAAGTTCTTCCGCAAATTTCAGAAATATACCTTTTGTAGTTATTTAGGTAAGAATTTACTATATATTTTAATCATTTTCAGTTTGTATGTGGACTTGTCCCCCAAACGGCTGAATTTGATCTTATCTTTCACAGCATGCTCAGTCAGTGGCACTTCCTACTGACCAGTGAGTAATTGTGAAGTAGGTGCCAATTTGGTTTGAGTGGCATTTCGGAACCATGAATTATGCATTTAACTATCTTTCGTTTATATTTACGTGAAATAATTGTCCATTACAATACTCTGTAACATACATGTACCTGTACGTATGAATTAAAAACATCTATAAGAAAGAGAACTTTGAAGATAACGCAAGTCTGACATATTACTTATTGGGTGCAGTATTTCTTCCCTTATTATAGGTATCCATAATTTCATTTATGAATATACATACGTCGAATTAGTTATATCCATAATTCAGCACATTTATTGATATTACTAAGTGAATTCGAATAACGAATTTACATAATTCGAATAAGTGATATCCCGTTTCGAATTATGGATATCCGTAATTCGAATGTATCATTCGAAATATAGATACCCATAATTTCAATAAGTGATATCATTAAATACGGCAGTATCATTGATATCTATATTTTAAGTTACAGATATCCGTAAATCTCCGGTAAATAAAATTATTATTTGCAAAGACGAATTATTAATGTCTATAAATAGGCCGAATCACTGACATCCAAAATTCGCTTGAGAATATCACTAATTTGAAGAATGGATATGTTTAATTGACATATCCAGTTCGAACTGTGGTGGATATCACTTATTCGATCCATAATTCGATATACATAAATGGGCAGAATTATGGAAACCAAAACTTCGAAAGCGTGATACATAAATCGAATAAAGTGATATCCATTTATTCATAATTCGAAAAAGTGATATCCATAGTTCGAATTATGGATATCCATAAATAATTTCGGGAATCCGTAGATAATAATGAATTTCACAAATTCGAATTATATAGCTCTTTTGAATAATTATGGATATCTTTAAATAGGAAATAAATAGTAAAACAGCATCCCATATCTGTTGGCCCTAACAACAATTTGGAGATTTAGAACACGGAATTACCAAATGTTTTCACGTCAGGACAGATAATGTGATGCTAACGCCTTTTCAAACAAAGAGCCGACAATGAATGAAATTAAGCGCAAGTGGGAGGATTTTTTTTTTATTCTAACAAAATAAAAGATTACTGTCTTCCGCCTTTTCGAAGAAAAGCAAGGATCATAGTATTTGGCTTTCCGTAGTTCCGTGGTTCCGCCCACCTTGACAGTCGAAGTCTTATTTGTAGTATTTGTATAACTCATTCTGCAACTTTGCGAGCTTCTTTTTTCATGGCGTGTAAATACTCACATGGTTTAGTCAGGGGTGTTGATCGAATATTTTGTATTCTTTCTCTTTGCGAATTTAGTCACTTTTTCTGCATCCGAAGACCCTTTCAGTAGATAACCTTGTGTGCGCAACCCCTCTTACAGTTTTCATAACTGCGACTAAGGGACCTATTAGGTTGGCCTTCATGCACGCATCTCCTCCTGCAGGTTTCCATGAATTATTCTACAGTTTTCATACTTCTTGTTCATGGTCTGTATTAATTATGCGTATGGCTTACTGTATGTGCTTGGTCGGTAAATTTTACCACTTTTCGCCCTTTGCGATTTCAATCAGTTTTTTTTTGCATCAGAAGACCTGTTAAGTGTGTGCCTTGTGGGCGCAACTGCTTCTACAGTTTTTTATGAATCATTCTCTGAATCTATGCGGTTTGCATAAACATTGACTAAGGCGTTGTGGACGGACGTTTGACATGAACGGCGGCGAGGAGTCATTATCAAACGATCACTGCACATCCATACGACGTCGTTATACAGCCGATTTTATATATTAGAAAGCGGCGTTTAGACAAACATACATGAGCGCTCCAACTCCGCAATAAGCCCTCCTCTACCCACTCTTCCACGTAGCAGCATTTTCCCGAGTTTCAAATCAACATTTGATTATTTGTCGAAACAATAGCATTTTCTTCAAAACTGCTGCATACGCAAATGCATATATGCTCATGTAATGTAAGGCGAAGCTAATTCATTTCTGGTTCGAGCAATACGCATCTCCTCGTGGGCCGTGCCACACGGAAGCTATTGATTATATACACCGTGTAGCGTGTTGATTTGATCCAGGAAAGAAACACGATACACGGTGTATTTAATTAGGACCGACTTAATTAGATACACCGTGTACCGTGTTTTGCCTTGATTCACGATCCGATCGTGGAAGCAAATACGGCTCGTGGACGGTTATGTAATTGCCCACCGTGTACAGTGATAATCCGTGTATCCACGCAAGTTGTAGCCCACCGTGTAACGAGGAAATAGAGTAATCCATGAAACCAGTACTGTAACTATGCTCTTACCCCACCCACCCCCCTTTGTACAGGCTACTACCCCCTGGTTAAAGATTCACATATTTCCCACTGGAATGCTGGCCTGCAGTAATAATATCTAGTATAATTGTTGGATAACTGCTCTGGACATAATTTCATTTAGTAAAAGTTATGTCATTCTCATTTTGTAACATTATCTATGTATGATAAAAAGGGCTGATAATGCTAGTAGAAATAACACAGAATAGCATATAATTGGCTAACCCCTGACCTTACAAAACTGTTCCTTCTGGAGACTGGACATACCAAAAGATAAAAAATATAATATGATGCTGCTCCAGAAACATCTCTTCACCATTTGCTATCTAGTTTTCTTAATAGCAACACATACAATTGTGGAAAATAGGATCATGAAATCGAGAAAAGGAGTACGAAAAATGAGGAAAACCTGGTTCAGAAAAGGTGTGGCACCCCACAATAAGGGTATAAAGCAGGAGGAGAAGGAACAGGGTGATATTACACAATTTCATTACATCAGGCCATCACATTCTGAAGTTTCCATGGCAAGTCAGGACCCACTCGCACCATATGGGAAGTCCACTGAGAGAGAATCCAACGGTGGGGTCACGTCAACAATGGTACTGCGGCCAAAGGCAGACATGCCATTAGAAATTGAACAGATGAATTCAGATTTTAATGAGAGGTGGGTGTATTTCATTTTATACCTTAGCTTGTTAGTTTGTAAGTGAACAACAGCATATTTAGTCTCTGAACTGCAATTATCAATAGATAACAACAGAAAATATGACATAAATTGACGTATTTTGGCAGATTTTCACAAGTTTTTCTCAGATAGCACATGAAAAAGTAATACAGAAAAAAAAACTGTGGCTCCAATTCACAAAAATGTAATATATTTTGTATTAAAAACATAAAAGATTCAATAAATCTATCACACAATTGTACAAATTGCTAGATAGAAGTCACAGAATTGACTTGGACAAAATCCCAGTAGTGCAAGGGAAATAACTCCAATTATCTTGCTTGCATAGCTAATATAGAAATATCAAGCATGTATCACATGCTAAGAGCATATCTATGTCTTCTACAATAAATATCTCATTTTAAGCTCTGTTTAAAGGCATATCATGCAATGAAACACTTTGATTAACCAACTACAATGTATCTAGATCTATCAAAGACTATGCTAGAGCTCCAGATTTCTAAAGTGTTCAATGAGCACCTACCACATCAGTTTTGGTGCTTTTTGTGATAAATAGAGAAGAAGTCAACAGAAATAGAATTATTACCCGACAAGTTTCCAGAAATCTGTGTCCAGTGGCTGTGTCAGAGATGTGATAACAAGACAAAAAAAAAAGAAACAAGGAAAAAAAAAACACGGACAGATGGACAGACGACAGACAGACGACGGACAGGTGACAGATGGACAGACAGGTGGACGGCACAAGGTCAGCTCTCCCAAAGTGTACTCCACTAGAGCTAATTATAAAGAAAAAGGGGGGCTCACTTGCCATTTTCTTTATTTTAATTTCAGAAACAACTCAAACTGCTTCCGTATTTTTCATACTGGAAAGCTATGGGATATGTTCAACGAGGTTTTCCATGAACATCAAAAAACAAGTCACCACTGCCAAGGGCCCCTTAATTTTGATTACTCCACCGAGGAGCAGAGGATGTTCTGCTGGCGAGAGCGGGTCATTTGTGATCGCTGCTCATATACGTCTAAGAAGTATAATCTTTATGATGAAATAGAAACTGGAAAAGTAGGGAGAAAAACTGCCACAGCCAATGTTGGCCTTAATATCGCTTTAAGCCAAACACCTATTGGGCCAAGCAGTATCAGGAAACTATGCCTCAGTACAAGTATTCCTGCACCTTCCAGGCGTGGATTACAAAAAAAATGCTAATAAAGTGTCTAAAGTAATAGAAGAAGTTAACAAAAGAGATATGAAAGCAAGAAGACAGGGTCTGAAGACCATAAATTTGCTAAGAGGCCAGCCGGCCGGTGAAATTTCTGTGCAGTCTGATGGTGTTTTCAATAACGCCTTATATTCTGGAATAGGGAGAACTCCCTTTCAGCCTGCAACACAGTGCTGCTACACAATGGTAGAAAATATTACACCTAAAAAGCAGGTTATAGCTATAGAAAATATTAACAAACTGTGCTCTAAACATGGATTTCATTCTGTTGAGGATGAAAATGGATGTGACATTATGTCTGAGAAGTGCTCGTCCCAAATTCCAATGGAGCAGTCTATTGGTGATGAAAAAGAATGGGCTAAAGCCTGTTTGCTGGACCTCAAAGAGGACAACCTGGAAGTAAAAAACATAATCACAGATCCAGATACCAGTGCATATAAGGCAGCCGAAGAATTAAATATGGCCAAAATCACCAAATTAACCCCAGAACACCAAATCGATACACGGCACCTGGCAGAAAACCACAGGAAATTTATAAAGAATAAATGTGCAGTATTAAATATGATGCCCGGATTAACAAAATCATTCAAACAGAAGATGCAAAACAGGTTTTCTACAGATTTAAGCCTGCGCTGTCAGGCGGAATTTGAAAATTGCCATTAGAGAGCCAGAGGAGACCTTGAAAATCTGAAAATTAGCATCACTTAAAGTACTGAGGCCATTCTCAGGTGTTATGCAGGTGACCATAAGCTCTGCAGGGCCCATTCAAGTGTATGTGCAGGAGAAAATGACAACAACTGGATACTGAAGAATGAATTTCTACCAAATTCTTTTAAAATAAGCCTCAATACTGAAACAGAGAAGATTCTACGAGAGTGCATCAACTTCCGACTTGGACCAACCATGCTTGAAAAAACCAAATTCAACTCAAACACACAGAAAGTGGAATCTGTTAACAATGTAATCAGACGATCCTTACCTAAAAATGTCACATATCCCCGCAACTTTTCCGGGCGAGCTCACAGTGCCATCTTTTCATCTAATAATGGTCCAGGGGAATCAATCGCACGACTCTGTAATGCAACAGGCTGTTCCGTTCCTCCAAACAGTAGGGTATCGGCTGCACTTCTAAATGAACAACGTATATCTGAAAAAGAGAATGAACGCAAAAGGTCAAGCAGGCGAAAATTGAAAAGAAAAATGAGAAGAATAAGATTATTCAAACTGTATGAAAAACATCAAGAGGAGATCGCTTATCGAAAAGCTCAGCTGCTTGAAAGAAGCTCTCATACACGACAATTAAACGCAAGAATCAAGAAAGACCACTCTTACATCATCAATCAGATCAAAATGAAAAATCTGCTGAAGAAATCAGTTTCAAAAGATCATACTTACATAAAACAAGCAATCAAAAAGCCCTATCAGAAGATGCAGGCAGGAGAATGCTCCAAAGAACAGCAACAATGAATGAAACAAGATGCCCTGGACATATTTACTGAATGGGGTTCGAACACAAGATGATCAGGGTTAATACAACGTTTACGGTGGCACAGATGGCTAACTTCCATGAAGTCCCCAGATTCATTTTCCCGAGGCAGTTCTGTAAGGTTATGAGAAACCATGTATGCTAGTCTGTGAGTGCTTTCCATTTTTTTCACCTCAAAACCCCATGTGACTTTTTTTCTCCCATACCCATACCGGTCACAGCTGCCTGTTCACAGTATACAGTCCCCCTCCCCCCTTGCAGAGTATTTCTTTAGACTTTTAGAGATCCTTTCCAGCACTTGAGCCATAATTTTGGTTTGTTGGAGCTTAAAATCATGAAAAGGTGTTGAAATAGTTCCAGAAAACTAGACAAATTACCTTCCAAGCAGCATAAACCTTCCACATGAAATGTAGTATAGGGCAGCGTGAACTAATTGTTTCTCCCATAGACTTCTATAGTGACCCCTACTGTCTTTGGCAGTGTGGCACCCTTTATGCAATGTTGCTAGACCATCCAAATTTGCCTTAATTCCAAGCTAAAATGTTGATCACTGCAGGCAAATAGGAAAAACAACACCTTACCCAGCACTTTCTGGCAGTTTCAGGATGTTGATATACAGCAACCCATATGAGTCCGCAGAAAAGCGCCAGAATTTGCTAAAATCACCAATCATAAAATATTGCCTCCACAGTCCACATAAGAAATACTTATTTCTTTACAATATCCATAAAATTAAACAAAACTGATTTCTACAGTTCATCAAAACATTATTTTCAACCTCATCAGCATTATTATCCAATCAAACAGCACCATGTGACGTATAATAGCTCCGAGCTTCCCTGCACCTTTTTGAATTTCTGGTCTCTATGACTACAATTGGTTCCCGCTGACCTATAGGACAACTCTAAATTTCTTCAAAGTAGTATTTTATGGTAAGTTTTTGAAATACATGCTATTTCGAATAAAATCACATCAAGCTTTCCTTGCTATTGACTTTCATTTGTGCCTAGGAACATTGTTTAGGCACCTACCCCCATTACTATATTTCTTTAAATTTCCATAGGAAAACTGAAGATTGCCAACAGAGAGGAAAAAAAATTAAATGTCTGTTTCTCCTTAAGCCAACATCAGAGTCAGCTGAAATTTGCAGAACATAGTAAGCTGAGCTTAAAGTAGAAACTGGGCAGAAAGAATCCACTGTCTTTATCTTAATGGCCATATAACTATGCTCTTACCCCACCCACCCCCCTTTGTACAGGCTACTACCCCCTGGTTAAAGATTCACATATTTCCCACTGGAATGCTGGCCTGCAGAAATAATATCTAGTATAATTGTTGGATAACTGCTCTGGACATAATTTCATTTAGTAAAAGTTATGTCATTCTCATTTTGTAACATTATCTATGTATGATAAAAAGGGCTGATAATGCTAGTAGAAAAACACAGAATAGCATATAATTGGCTAACCCCTGACCTTACAAAACTGTTCCTTCTGGAGACTGGACATACCAAAAGATAAAAAATATAATATGATGCTGCTCCAGAAACATCTCTTCACCATTTGCTATCTAGTTTTCTTAATAGCAACACATACAATTGTGGAAAATAGGATCATGAAATCGAGAAAAGGAGTACGAAAAATGAGGAAAACCTGGTTCAGAAAAGGTGTGGCACCCCACAATAAGGGTATAAAGCAGGAGGAGAAGGAACAGGGTGATATTACACAATTTCATTACATCAGGCCATCACATATTGAAGTTTCCATGGCAAGTCAGGACCCACTCGCACCATATGGGAAGTCCACTGAGAGAGAATCCAACGGTGGGGTCACGTCAACAATGGTACTGCGGCCAAAGGCAGACATGCCATTAGAAGTTGAACAGATGAATTCAGATTTTAATGAGAGGTGGGTGTATTTCATTTTATACCTTAGCTTGTTAGTTTGTAAGTGAACAACAGCATATTTAGTCGCTGAACTGCAATTATCAATAGATAACAACAGAAAATATGACATAAATTGACGTATTTTGGCAGATTTTCACAAGTTTTTCTCAGATAGCACATGAAAAAGTAATACAGAAAAGAAAACTGTGGCTCCAATTCACAAAAATGTAATATATTTTGTATTAAAAACATAAAAGATTCAATAAATCTATCACACAATTGTACAAATTGCTAGATAGAAGTCACAGAATTGACTTGGACAAAATCCCAGTAGTGCAAGGGAAATAACTCCAATAATCTTGCTTGCATAGCTAATATAGAAATATCAAGCATGTATCACATGCTAAGAGCATATCTATGTCTTCTACAATAAATATCTCATTTTAAGCTCTGTTTAAAGGCATATCATGCAATGAAACACTTTGATTAACCAACTACAATGTATCTAGATCTATCAAAGACTATGCTAGAGCTCCAGATTTCTAAAGTGTTCAATGAGCACCTACCACATCAGTTTTGGTGCTTTTTTTGTGATAAATAGAGAAGAAGTCAACAGAAATAGAATTATTACCCGACAAGTTTCCAGAAATCTGTGTCCAGTGGCTGTGTCAGAGATGTGATAACAAGACAAAAAAAAAAAGAAAAAAAGAAAAAAAAAACACGGACAGATGGACAGACGACAGACAGACGACGGACAGGTGACAGATGGACAGACAGGTGGACGGCACAAGGTAAGCTCTCCCAAAGTGTACTCCAAATTATAAAGAAAAAGGGGGGCTCACTTGCCATTTTCTTTATTTTAATTTCAGAAACAACTCAAACTGCTACCGTATTTTTCATACTGGAAAGCTATGGGATATGTTCAACGAGGTTTTCCATGAACATCAAAAAACAAGTCACCACTGCCAAGGGCGCCTTAATTTTGATTACTCCACCGAGGAGCAGAGGATGTTCTGCTGGCGAGAGCGGGTCATTTGTGATCGCTGCTCATATACGTCTAAGAAGTATAATCTTTATGATGAAATAGAAACTGGAAAAGTAGGGAGAAAAACTGCCACAGCCAATGTTGGCCTTAATATCGCTTTAAGCCAAACACCTATTGGGCCAAGCAGTATCAGGAAACTATGCCTCAGTACAAGTATTCCTGCACCTTCCAGGCGTGGATTACAAAAAACTGCTAATAAAGTGTCTAAAGTAATAGAAGAAGTTAACAAAAGAGATATGAAAGCAAGAAGACAGGGTCTGAAGACCATAAATTTGCTAAGAGGCCAGCCGGCCGGTGAAATTTCTGTGCAGTCTGATGGTGTTTTCAATAACGCCTTATATTCTGGAATAGGGAGAACTCCCTTTCAGCCTGCAACACAGTGCTGCTACACAATGGTAGAAAATATTACACCTAAAAAGCAGGTTATAGCTATAGAAAATATTAACAAACTGTGCTCTAAACATGGATTTCATTCTGTTGAGGATGAAAATGGATGTGACATTATGTCTGAGAAGTGCTCGTCCCAAATTCCAATGGAGCAGTCTATTGGTGATGAAAAAGAATGGGCTAAAGCCTGTTTGCTGGACCTCAAAGAGGACAACCTGGAAGTAAAAAACATAATCACAGATCCAGATACCAGTGCATATAAGGCAGCCGAAGAGTTAAATATGGCCAAAATCACCAAATTAACCCCAGAACACCAAATCGATACACGGCACCTGGCAGAAAACCACAGGAAATTTATAAAGAATAAATGTGCAGTATTAAATATGATGCCCGGATTAACAAAATCATTCAAACAGAAGATGCAAAACAGGTTTTCTACAGATTTAAGCCTGCGCTGTCAGGCGGAATTTGAAAATTGCCATTAGAGAGCCAGAGGAGACCTTGAAAATCTGAAAATTAGCATCACTTAAAGTACTGAGGCCATTCTCAGGTGTTATGCAGGTGACCATAAGCTCTGCAGGGCCCATTCAAGTGTATGTGCAGGAGAAAATGACAACAACTGGATACTGAAGAATGAATTTCTACCAAATTCTTTTAAAATAAGCCTCAATACTGAAACAGAGAAGATTCTACGAGAGTGCATCAACTTCCGACTTGGACCAACCATGCTTGAAAAAACCAAATTCAACTCAAACACACAGAAAGTGGAATCTGTTAACAATGTAATCAGACGATCCTTACCTAAAAATGTCACATATCCCCGCAACTTTTCCGGGCGAGCTCACAGTGCCATCTTTTCATCTAATAATGGTCCAGGGGAATCAATCGCACGACTCTGTAATGCAACAGGCTGTTCCGTTCCTCCAAACAGTAGGGTATCGGCTGCACTTCTAAATGAACAACGTATATCTGAAAAAGAGAAGGAACGCAAAAGGTCAAGCAGGCGAAAATTGAAAAGAAAAATGAGAAGAATAAGATTATTCAAACTGTATGAAAAACATCAAGAGGAGATCGCTTATCGAAAAGCTCAGCTGCTTGAAAGAAGCTCTCATACACGACAATTAAACGCAAGAATCAAGAAAGACCACTCTTACATCATCAATCAGATCAAAATGAAAAATCTGCTGAAGAAATCAGTTTCAAAAGATCATACTTACATAAAACAAGCAATCAAAAAGCCCTATCAGAAGATGCAGGCAGGAGAATGCTCCAAAGAACAGCAACAATGAATGAAACAAGATGCCCTGGACATATTTACTGAATGGGGTTCGAACACAAGATGATCAGGGTTAATACAACGTTTACGGTGGCACAGATGGCTAACTTCCATGAAGTCCCCAGATTCATTTTCCCGAGGCAGTTCTGTAAGGTTATGAGAAACCATGTATGCTAGTCTGTGAGTGCTTTCCATTTTTTTCACCTCAAAACCCCATGTGACTTTTTTTCTCCCATACCCATACCGGTCACAGCTGCCTGTTCACAGTATACAGTCCCCCTCCCCCCTTGCAGAGTATTTCTTTAGACTTTTAGAGATCCTTTCCAGCACTTGAGCCATAATTTTGGTTTGTTGGAGCTTAAAATCATGAAAAGGTGTTGAAATAGTTCCAGAAAACTAGACAAATTACCTTCCAAGCAGCATAAACCTTCCACATGAAATGTAGTATAGGGCAGCGTGAACTAATTGTTTCTCCCATAGACTTCTATAGTGACCCCTACTGTCTTTGGCAGTGTGGCACCCTTTATGCAATGTTGGTAGACCATCCAAATTTGCCTTAATTCCAAGCTAAAATGTTGATCACTGCAGGCAAATAGGAAAAACAACACCTTACCCAGCACTTTCTGGCAGTTTCAGGATGTTGATATACAGCAACCCATATGAGTCCGCAGAAAAGCGCCAGAATTTGCTAAAATCACCAATCATAAAATATTGCCTCCACAGTCCACATAAGAAATACTTATTTCTTTACAATATCCATAAAATTAAACAAAACTGATTTCTACAGTTCATCAAAACATTATTTTCAACCTCATCAGCATTATTATCCAATCAAACAGCACCATGTGACGTATAATAGCTCCGAGCTTCCCTGCACCTTTTTGAATTTCTGGTCTCTATGACTACAATTGGTTCCCGCTGACCTATAGGACAACTCTAAATTTCTTCAAAGTAGTATTTTATGGTAAGTTTTTGAAATACATGCTATTTCGAATAAAATCACATCAAGCTTTCCTTGCTATTGACTTTCATTTGTGCCTAGGAACATTGTTTAGGCACCTACCCCCATTACTATATTTCTTTAAATTTCCATAGGAAAACTGAAGATTGCCAACAGAGAGGAAAAAAGTTAAATGTCTGTTTCTCCTTAAGCCAACATCAGAGTCAGCTGAAATTTGCAGAACATAGTAAGCTGAGCTTAAAGTAGAAACTGGGCAGAAAGAATCCACTGTCTTTATCTTAATGGCCATATAACTATGCTCTTACCCCACCCACCCCCCCTTTGTACAGGCTACTACCCCCTGGTTAAAGATTCACATATTTCCCACTGGAATGCTGGCCTGCAGAAATAATATCTAGTATAATTGTTGGATAACTGCTCTGGACATAATTTCATTTAGTAAAAGTTATGTCATTCTCATTTTGTAACATTATCTATGTATGATAAAAAGGGCTGATAATGCTAGTAGAAAAACACAGAATAGCATATAATTGGCTAACCCCTGACCTTACAAAACTGTTCCTTCTGGAGACTGGACATACCAAAAGATAAAAAATATAATATGATGCTGCTCCAGAAACATCTCTTCACCATTTGCTATCTAGTTTTCTTAATAGCAACACATACAATTGTGGAAAATAGGATCATGAAATCGAGAAAAGGAGTACGAAAAATGAGGAAAACCTGGTTCAGAAAAGGTGTGGCACCCCACAATAAGGGTATAAAGCAGGAGGAGAAGGAACAGGGTGATATTACACAATTTCATTACATCAGGCCATCACATATTGAAGTTTCCATGGCAAGTCAGGACCCACTCGCACCATATGGGAAGTCCACTGAGAGAGAATCCAACGGTGGGGTCACGTCAACAATGGTACTGCGGCCAAAGGCAGACATGCCATTAGAAGTTGAACAGATGAATTCAGATTTTAATGAGAGGTGGGTGTATTTCATTTTATACCTTAGCTTGTTAGTTTGTAAGTGAACAACAGCATATTTAGTCGCTGAACTGCAATTATCAATAGATAACAACAGAAAATATGACATAAATTGACGTATTTTGGCAGATTTTCACAAGTTTTTCTCAGATAGCACATGAAAAAGTAATACAGAAAAGAAAACTGTGGCTCCAATTCACAAAAATGTAATATATTTTGTATTAAAAACATAAAAGATTCAATAAATCTATCACACAATTGTACAAATTGCTAGATAGAAGTCACAGAATTGACTTGGACAAAATCCCAGTAGTGCAAGGGAAATAACTCCAATAATCTTGCTTGCATAGCTAATATAGAAATATCAAGCATGTATCACATGCTAAGAGCATATCTATGTCTTCTACAATAAATATCTCATTTTAAGCTCTGTTTAAAGGCATATCATGCAATGAAACACTTTGATTAACCAACTACAATGTATCTAGATCTATCAAAGACTATGCTAGAGCTCCAGATTTCTAAAGTGTTCAATGAGCACCTACCACATCAGTTTTGGTGCTTTTTTTGTGATAAATAGAGAAGTCAACAGAAATAGAATTATTACCCGACAAGTTTCCAGAAATCTGTGTCCAGTGGCTGTGTCAGAGATGTGATAACAAGACAAAAAAAAAGAAAAAAAGAAAAAAAAAACACGGACAGATGGACAGACGACAGACAGACGACGGACAGGTGACAGATGGACAGACAGGTGGACGGCACAAGGTCAGCTCTTTCAAAGTGTACTCCACTAGAGCTAATTATAAAGAAAAAGGGGGGCTCACTTGCCATTTTCTTTATTTTAATTTCAGAAACAACTCAAACTGCTACCGTATTTTTCATACTGGAAAGCTATGGGATATGTTCAACGAGGTTTTCCATGAACATCAAAAAACAAGTCACCACTGCCAAGGGCGCCTTAATTTTGATTACTCCACCGAGGAGCAGAGGATGTTCTGCTGGCGAGAGCGGGTCATTTGTGATCGCTGCCCATATACGTCTAAGAAGTATAATCTTTATGATGAAATAGAAACTGGAAAAGTAGGGAGAAAAACTGCCACAGCCAATGTTGGCCTTAATATCGCTTTAAGCCAAACACCTATTGGGCCAAGCAGTATCAGGAAACTATGCCTCAGTACAAGTATTCCTGCACCTTCCAGGCGTGGATTACAAAAAACTGCTAATAAAGTGTCTAAAGTAATAGAAGAAGTTAACAAAAGAGATATGAAAGCAAGAAGACAGGGTCTGAAGACCATAAATTTGCTAAGAGGCCAGCCGGCCGGTGAAATTTCTGTGCAGTCTGATGGTGTTTTCAATAACGCCTTATATTCTGGAATAGGGAGAACACCCTTTCAGCCTGCAACACAGTGCTGCTACACAATGGTAGAAAATATTACACCTAAAAAGCAGGTTATAGCTATAGAAAATATTAACAAACTGTGCTCTAAACATGGATTTCATTCTGTTGAGGATGAAAATGGATGTGACATTATGTCTGAGAAGTGCTCGTCCCAAATTCCAATGGAGCAGTCTATTGGTGATGAAAAAGAATGGCCTAAAGCCTGTTTGCTGGACCTCAAAGAGGACAACCTGGAAGTAAAAAACATAATCACAGATCCAGATACCAGTGCATATAAGGCAGCCGAAGAATTAAATATGGCCAAAATCACCAAATTAACCCCAGAACACCAAATCGATACACGGCACCTGGCAGAAAACCACAGGAAATTTATTAAGAATAAATGTGCAGTATTAAATATGATGCCCGGATTAACAAAATCATTCAAACAGAAGATGCAAAACAGGTTTTCTACAGATTTAAGCTTGCGCTGTCAGGCGGAATTTGAAAATTGCCATCAGAGAGCCAGAGGAGACCTTGAAAATCTGAAAATTAGCATCACTGAAAGTACTGAGGCCATTCTCAGGTGTTATGCAGGTGACCATAAGCTCTGCAGGGCCCATTCAAGTGTATGTGCAGGAGAAAATGACAACAACTGGATACTGAAGAATGAATTTCTACCAAATTCTTTTAAAATAAGCCTCAATACTGTAACAGAGAAGATTCTACGAGAGTGCATCAACTTCCGACTTGGACCAACCATGCTTGAAAAAACCAAATTCAACTCAAACACACAGAAAGTGGAATCTGTTAACAATGTAATCAGACGATCCTTACCTAAAAATGTCACATATCCCCGCAACTTTTCCGGGCGAGCTCACAGTGCCATCTTTTCATCTAATAATGGTCCAGGGGAATCAATCGCACGACTCTGTAATGCAACAGGCTGTTCCGTTCCTCCAAACAGTAGGGTATCGGCTGCACTTCTAAATGAACAACGTATATCTGAAAAAGAGAAGGAACGCAAAAGGTCAAGCAGGCGAAAATTGAAAAGAAAAATGAGAAGAATAAGATTATTCAAACTGTATGAAAAACATCAAGAGGAGATCGCTTATCGAAAAGCTCAGCTGCTTGAAAGAAGCTCTCATACACGACAATTAAACGCAAGAATCAAGAAAGACCACTCTTACATCATCAATCAGATCAAAATGAAAAATCTGCTGAAGAAATCAGTTTCAAAAGATCATACTTACATAAAACAAGCAATCAAAAAGCCCTATCAGAAGATGCAGGCAGGAGAATGCTCCAAAGAACAGCAACAATGAATGAAACAAGATGCCCTGGACATATTTACTGAATGGGGTTCGAACACAAGATGATCAGGGTTAATACAACGTTTACGGTGGCACAGATGGCTAACTTCCATGAAGTCCCCAGATTCATTTTCCCGAGGCAGTTCTGTAAGGTTATGAGAAACCATGTATGCTAGTCTGTGAGTGCTTTCTTTTTTTTTCACCTCAAAACCCCATGTGACTTTTTTTCTCCCATACCCATACCGGTCACAGCTGCCTGTCCACAGTATACAGTCCCCCTCCCCCCTTGCAGAGTATTTCTTTAGACTTTTAGAGATCCTTTCCAGCACTTGAGCCATAATTTTGGTTTGTTGGAGCTTAAAATCATGAAAAGATGTTGAAATAGTTCCAGAAAAACTAGACAAATTACCTTCCAAGCAGCATAAACCTTCCACATGAAATGTAGTATAGGGCAGCGTGAACTAATTGTTTCTCCCATAGACTTCTATAGTGACCCCTACTGTCTTTGGCAGTGTGGCACCCTTTATGCAATGTTGGTAGACCATCCAAATTTGCCTTAATTCCAAGCTAAAATGTTGATCACTGCAGGCAAATAGGAAAAACAACACCTTACCCAGCACTTTCTGGCAGTTTCAGGATGTTGATATACAGCAACCCATATGAGTCCGCAGAAAAGCGCCAGAATTTGCTAAAATCACCAATCATAAAATATTGCCTCCACAGTCCACATAAGAAATACTTATTTCTTTACAATATCCATAAAATTAAACAAAACTGATTTCTACAGTTCATCAAAACATTATTTTCAACCTCATCAGCATTATTATCCAATCAAACAGCACCATGTGACGTATAATAGCTCCGAGCTTCCCTGCACCTTTTTGAATTTCTGGTCTCTATGACTACAATTGGTTCCCGCTGACCTAATATCTGAACACCCTCATAAACATTTTCATGAATATAAAGACATACGCCGCCATGTCCGCGTTTGCATTTTACAGACACACGTTCTTTACGTGGAACATTTACACAATGATAATTACTCAACTGATATTGTTCGTCTTTCTTTACCCAAGTTTCGCAAATGAACAATAAATCAAACCCCCTGATGCAATCCAAACAATCTTCATCATTCAAACAGTTTTTCAAACCCTCAACATTCCATGATAATATGGAGAGTTCATGCCCCTCTCCGAGTCCCTACTCGACACTTGGTTCGTATAGTTTATTGTTTATGTACAGTTTGTCTCTCACTAGCACGGCCTTTTTGCGTTCATCCCTTGCCTTCAACATTACTGGTATTAAGCTCCTTCGTTTCTCTTGCACCTCAGGTGGGTATTGGTCAAATACACCAAACGGTGTTTGTTTCAAGTCAAACTGCCGGGCTGCAGTTTTCACTAACATTTTTGAATCGGTATCTTTGAATTTAACGATCATCGCTCTCGGTTTGTCCGGTTTAAAAGCCCCTGAACGATGTGCTCTGTCAATATGAACCCTCTCCCTCGCGTTTGAAATTTTCAGTACCGACTCACAGAATTTCCACACTTTAGCATTGCAGTCCTCCCCTGATGCCGCCTGAGCATAGCTTTTCGGTTGTGCATGCTGCTCTTATCGCCACTTGCCTGAGCGGTGTCCATTTGTTCTCTCTGATCGGCACCACCAATTGCTCCCATAAATCCCGGAAAAGAACGGGCTGTCTCAGGAGTCCCTACTATGACTAAATTGTCTCTCATCGATCTGCATTTTAAATCAGTGACATCATCAGATAAAAGTTGGTTAGCCTTTTTCAAGTCAATGTTCTTTTGGGTCAAACTTTTGACCTCGTTCTGTACTTTGGAAATGTCAGTATTGTTTACATCCAGTGCTTTACTCATTCTATCATATTTGTCACTGAGGAAGTTCTGACTTTTTTCTATCTCTACCATTTTACTGTTTGTGGATTCAATCATTCGTTTGTTCTCGGATACAGCAGCCTCAATGCTACTTAAACGTGTCAATATCGTGCTTTGCTGTGCCTCAATACCGTCTAGCTTACTAACTTTGGACATTATAAAGTTTAATTGTGATGACAGTTGTAACGAAAAGTCATTAGCCTGGTTATGTTGAGGTTGAGGCTGAGGCTGAGGTTGAGGTTGAGAATTTACTGAGGGTACTTGAGGAACACAGGCGTTCGGTACATTGCAAGTTAGAGGGGGTCAGGACATAAAGATATTATAAAGACAAGGTTACTAACTCTGCATGGGCCTTTCTAGGGGTTACTGGGTTTAACAAGCTGATTTGGATCACTCAATCATTTTTATGAAGCCCTTTTTTGCCTTATGTCTCTTGGACATACTGCTCTTATGTACGAAACATGCCTTTTCTTTTGGCTTCAAACTGTTCTCGAGTAATTCACCAGACAACCCCACTTTCACGTTTGCCAGCACGATGTTGGCCAAGAAAAGAATGCTTTGTTTCACTACTGCACGCGCTCATCCAGGCGCTCTGCCATTAATCTGATATGTGTACGACGAAAAACAACTGAAACCATTTTCATTTACCAGCTGGTACAACTACTAGTTTCTTCCTGGGTGTCGCTACAAAATTTGTTGATTTTTCGTTTTTTTGTCAGATGCAAGTGTCCGCCATGACACCGTTCATCGAAAACAACCGAACATATCCGAATAAAAATCGCTTGTGTATCCCTTTTTTGATTGGATAATGGAAAACAGTACTGGTTCTCGGTTTTCTGGCATTTCTGCGATAGCGGAAAACCAGCGAAATCTCTCGCCATCTGTCAAGAGCAAAAATAAAGCTCGATGACAAACGAAGACTTGCGGTTGATTTTGCTGTTTCTGATCACAACTTTTTATTGTTGGGCGAGGCTGGGAATCGGGAAAAAATGTTTTCGTTCTCAATTTCACCGCGGAAAAAAATCTTGTTTACATTGGTTACGGAAATTTTACTGGACAGCATTCTTGGCCAATAGCAATGCCGCTCTCAATGTGTCACGTGAGAGCTCATTCGGATATCCATTAAACGGTGTCATGGCGGACACTTGCATCTGACAGAAAACGAAAAATAAACAAATCTTGTAGCGACACCCAGGAAGAAACT
Organism: Ctena decussata; assembly: GCA_963989385.1. Classification (NCBI taxonomy): domain Eukaryota; kingdom Metazoa; phylum Mollusca; class Bivalvia; order Lucinida; family Lucinidae; genus Ctena; species Ctena decussata. The sequence continues at coordinate 78,020,818 of OZ022511.1, read as the reverse complement.
AGTAGTTGTACCAGCTGGTAAACGAAAATGGTTTCAGTTGTTTTTCGTCGTACACATATCAGATTAATGGCAGAGCGCCTGGATGAGCGCGTGCAGTAGTGAAACAAAGCATTCTTTTCTTGGCCAACATCGTGCTGGCAAACGTGAAAGTGGGGTTGTCTGGTGAATTACTCGAGAACAGTTTGAAGCCAAAAGAAAAGGCATGTTTCGTACATAAGAGCAGTATGTCCAAGAGACATAAGGCAAAAAAGGGATTCATAAAAATGATTGAGTGATCCAAATCAGCTTGTTAAACCCAGTAACCCCTCGAAAGGCCCATGCAGAGTTAGTAACCTTGTCTTTATAATATCTTTATGTCCTGACCCCCTCTAACTTGCAATGTACCGAACGCCTGTGTTGAGGAACTGTACTTGGTGAATATGTGCTTGGTATAGGAGAAACATTGGAATACTCAGGAAATCTTGGTAACGGATAAGGAATATTCAGGAGACTACTCACAGGAAAGTTAGATGGTAAGGTATTACCTCCAGAGTTTATAGCACCAGTACCACTACTATTACCACTAGAACTAGCCATTTTCTTTGCACTACTTTTTTGCTCCTTTGTCTCCTTTGTCTCCTTTGTTGTTGATTCAGAATTTTTGGTATTTCTCCTACGACGCTTTTTTTCCTGCTTTTTATCAGACATAGATATCAATTGTCCCTTCCACAATAAAACTGTTCAAATTTAACCAAGAATTTCGCGGTATAATAGTTATTTTAGAAGTATTTTCACTCCGCTCCAAAATTTTCCTGCCAACCGCCATAAATCACGTGACCACGTAATTGCAGTCGTGATACTTTGCACACACTTACATATGGACAAGATTATTTCAGCAGCCTCATCTATGTATGGATTTGACCTTTAGGATTTGCTTTACTGACTTTATGATATTTCTCAGTCCCTATATGGGTTACAGTCATGATACTTGACACACACTTATAAATGGACAATATCATTTCAGCAGCAGCATCCATTAATTGATCGGACATGTATTTTTGCTTCATTGACTTTATTATATGTTTCACTGACTTTGTGATATTTCTCAGTCCCTATATGGGTAAGAGCTATGACACTTGGTTCACATCTATATATGAGAAGGACCATTTTAACTTAACCATCCATATATGGATTTGACCTATATTTTTGCTTCAATGACTTTATGATACGCTTCACTGACTTAGTGATATTTCTCTGTCCCTATTTGGGTTAGAGCCATGATACTTGGCACACACTTATATATGGACAAGAACATTTTAGCATTTCCATCCATGTATGGATTTGACTTATATTTTATGCTCCACTGACTCTATATATTTTGATTCACTGACTCAAACTTTTTTCTTTGTCCCTATATGGATGGCAATCAATATACTTGGCACTCAAATACATTTGGACAAAAGCCTTTCAACACCACCATCGCTGTCACGGAGAGTCAAGCACCTGTTAAGCGCACTTTGTTTATTTCTGATAACTCTAGTTTTTCTTTCAGGTCGAGTTGCGGTTGTCTGCTCTTCATGTAATTTCTGGCGATTGTAAACTAATACGCCGAAAACCAGTTACGCTAAAATCAATGCCAGTCCATATCAAGAAGGTTTATAAGGTCCTTGATAGTCCGGTTATCGGATCCCCGACCTGGCATGGGATGCAGTAAAGATTTGTTCATAAAACGGACTGCCATTGTTCGTATCATGACTTGTGCGAATTGGGTATGCTTACATTAGAACGTAAAGGATGTACAGTCAAATTCTCGACATGTCAAAGTTAATCTCAAAATACTGATATCTCAAAGTAGATTTTCTGGTCCCAGAAAATTCGCTCTAAGAACCGGTAGTTTGAGATAGGGTAGAGTCGAATTACTTCGGACAGCGGGTATATTCGGACATACCATTGCAAACAGAGAAAACTCAGATGAGACGACTCATGATAAGCTGTTTCATCAGGATTTTCACTGTTTGCCCGGTTAATTTTGTTTTAATTCCAAATAACTGACATATAAAGGAAATATACCTTGAGCTGACAATAGACCCCCCTCCCCCCCCCCCCCAGGGGGAGTTTTGTACCCTTATGATTTTCTAAAACTACATTATATAAGAAACAAAATGACACATGCTAGCCCTCTGTACGTTGGGGCGTTAACGTATTACGTCAACGTCAATTACACTACCCAAATTTACATATTCACGTTATAATAGAAGATACGCATTGTTGTACACATGTTAGTATTCGCCCTAAAGAATGTTGAGTTTTGTCTTCTAGTACATAAATCACTGTTTCAAAGTTATTGACATTGTCAAGGATAAGTTGACTAACCCGTATAACGTAGTTTACATTGCGTTTGACGTTTTTTTTTCCCTTCAGTGTCTAAATACATGTAATATAAGGAGCAAATTTTAAGAATTTAAGTGTAGCGAAAAGTTAATGTCATATATATAACTGTTTCAATATTCTAGTATAAAAAAACAATCTGAAGTCTTTTAAAACTCGTCAGCAGTCACGATAAATATGTAACGTATATATCCACAACAAAAATACGGAAAAAAAACCCGAAAAAAAAACCAGGAACAGACTAAATCGCTGAATTGGTGGACAGAAGTTTATACGTGCTCCATCAATCCTCTTTTATTCATGCCCAGCTTAGATAATTTAGGCAGCAGTTAAATTAGCAGTGGATACATTAAATGGGGACAGAAACTATCTTATTTTTGAAGAAGTTAACCTACAAAATGAAGAGAAAAGTTACGAAAGCCAACATCAGCTGCATTTTATATTTCAATGTTATCTTTGTCTTCATTAGATACTGTTGTATATGTAAATATGAAGAAATGTCAATGTTATGTGTCCTCAAACTATATAAAAACACATCTAATAGTGGATATTTGAAAAGCAATCTAACAGTAACATTACGTTACATAATTTATATGTCGAGGAATAAGATTTGTGCGTCATCTGTTATCAAAAGTTTAGTTCCCTGGCGGCATGAAGTATTTATTGCTGTGGTATAAGCTTACCACTGGTAGTCAGATGGCAAATTTAGCTCTTTGAAATACACAAGAGTTCAGCAAGACGCACATAGATTGTTACAGCTGAAGCAGTTCGACCTTGCCTTCAATTTATTCTCACTTAAAAGTGACTTCATAAAAATGTTTTTGTTTTTTTAATTTATGCATTAAATGAAGTAAGTATAAGTTGATATATACTGCAACTGATTAATATTTAGGTTCTCGTTATGATGGAGATAAAACCAGTTTCGCTACCTGTGCTGTTGGCTGAGCCATTCAATTACCCTACATACAAATATGCAACTGTGACTACCAGCCGAGGCAATCAAAAGCAGTACCAACTCTGCCAGCATGCATTAGCACCATTTTTCTATGCTGTCAGTCGAATCGTCAGCCACGAGCCTCTTTGCACAGAAACTGCTTTACATGGATTAACAAATATGTGTGGCTCGCGTGGTCATAACTTATATGTTAATTTGTAATCTACGTGATCTGTTTATGCAGCTCCCGGCCATCAAATACATTACAAAATGTTAACAATGTGAAAATTTAAGTAGTATAGAAAGCGACATACTTTATAACGCATACAACATTCTGTCTTCAGCCTGTTCAGGAGCTCTATTTTTCATTATGTTGTTACAAATATCCAAATGGTCAGGTAATTTTTGCAAACCCCTATGGTTTTATTCCCACTTGTTGTTACTATCAAGGACTAAATGTGTTGCGAAATACAAATTTCAGTCTGACCATTTTCAATAATGTAACAACTAAAATTGGGGCTTTATTCTCTAACAGTATTTAACATATTTGGACAAGGATGATTTGATAAGCAGTAAGATATCATAAATAAGCAGTTTGCAATCACATTTATTGCTAAAAAGTAAACAATATGGTAATACAAGGTCACGGAGATCAAATGCAGTAAGTTACTTAGGTTAGCCCTTCCTTGGCATGTATAGGTATGCACTATTTCTATTGTTTGATTATTTGCTCTTCAGAAATACTGTATTACTAGTTAAGGATATCGGAAATGAAGAATTCATAAACTCTCAATAAATACGTTGTATACATTACTTGTTTGGTCGGTCTGTTTTTCTCAATATTATGCTGCAAAGCATATAACTACAGTGTAGACAAATACATTCTGAAGGAGAAAAACTAAGATTTGCTCATAAATATCTGAACAGCGATGACCAACATTAATATATTCTGTCATTTCATTTGCCATTTTATTATGCGTGCAGAGCTACTGGAACACTGTCCCTGACAAAAAACCCAGTTTTGTCCAACTAAACGTGTCTTGATGTTCTTTAGTGAATAGATTCTTTAAGAGATGATTGAATGTAGTTAGATTCTTATGGAGATTTTTAATGTAGCTAGACTTTAAAGAGCAGGAAACTAAAGCATAGAAATATAGATCATCTTAAACAAAGCATTTATAGATTTATATATTGCTACAGTATACTAGTAAACTGCCAGTGTCTCTTTTCTGTATTAAATATTTCTGATACTATTCTCCCAAACTCCTGGTTGACACAGACATGTAAGTGTTAGTTACATAAATGAACTAAGTAAAGCAATGTATTAAAACTACAATTAATTATTTTCAAAAGTTTGTTTGTTTCTTAACTGTAAATCAGCAATGTTGTTTTCTCTGGTTACGTAAAATATACGATAGTCTTACAAAAGTAAGTATACGCTGCCAGCAAATATCTACATTAGCTTTGATGCAGAACTGTATTTGGCTTAAGCCTTTAAACTTCAGGTTACTGTTCTGCTTTATAGTTTTTCAGTGTGCACGTAAAAGCCTTAACAAATCATGTCAATAAACAAGGTGGAACTCCAGTTTGCATAGCTGATTACTGATTATTTTATAGTTTTAAACTAAACACGTCGTAACCGCTTAGCTTTTTAATGGTATCAAACTGATTGCATATCATTTTATTCGAGACCTATATGCAAAATCAGTGCTGGCTTTTAATAGCTGCGGCTTTATCTTTTCTGAAGTATTTTTTTATCTTTCATTTTGTTTTATTTTATTTTATTTTTTATTTATTTATTATTTTTGGGGGGATTTTTTGGATTTTTCAGCTGTATATAACAAAATTTCAGGTATGTTACTGTCTTTAGAACTCAGATGTACAATTTGTAAAAGAAACAAACTGGCCAATGTCATTATGAAATACTTTTATTTTTGATATAATAACAATGTAAACAGCAAAACCTGTTTTACATGTGCAGAATATGTCAAAGCCCTTAACATTACATTTTGAAGTATACCGTGATTAATCACGTATAAAACACATCTCAATCCCTAAAAATAATAACTGAGAGAATTGTTGATAGGTCCAAATGCACAATATATCATAAGAACACCCAGATTTATATGTGTTATTTTTTAATGTGACAGTGGAAAAAACCGGATTAAAGGTATTATAATAAAATATTTTAAATGTTAATGTTATTTACGTTACTACTAGTAATAGCTTATCATAGAAAATAAACCAGAATGCATTCTTCTCTTATATTAAAAGATTCTTTTATGAAGAAACTGCTACCATAGAAGATATAATGATTCTTTCTTCAAATGATATGATTTGAACAGAAGTAGCCATAGGTAACGTATATAATCTATCATTATGGCCGACTAAAATGCATTCAAAATATTGTTGAACTGCTCCTTGCTGTTTAAATAGGCTGGCATATTCAATATTACCTTTTACTATTGTTTTCAATTCCAATAGTGTAGTTCAAGCGCTTGAATTATATGGAAAGTGATAATTGTAATATGGAACATTCATAAGGGGTTACTGTGTTCAGCGTTCTATATCTCCCAAAGTATACAAGATAGGATAATAATTTTTGCAGATCTGAAAAGATCAATAAATTTTCTTTAACACATTAACAAACATTTGGTCTAATATAAAAGGAATAACTTATAAAAAGAAAGTATTTTGGATGGAAATTGCAATTTTAATGGAGAGTAAAGAAAAACGTCACGTATATTACACCACGTAGGCTAAAGTGACGTTTCAAACATAACTTTTAGCTATAGGATTGTTCTATTAGATTCCATTATAATTTTAAACATAGGAAAGTGACTTTCGTTTTTTATAATTTTTGATAATTTTTATTTTATGTTTATTATTTTAATGGGGAACGTAATGTAACAGGCTGTTACAGCTTAACGCCCCACTCGCCAGAGGGCTATCATGCTGCAAAATACTTCTAAGATGCTGGTCTTTAAGAAAAGTATGGTCTACAAAACTCCCCCTGGGGGGGGGGGGGAGGTAAACCATATCTGGCCCATGGCCTAAAACAATATCACTGTCCGAATTTACCCGCTATTCGAAGAAAAAAAGAGTAAAATGTTCATCCAAGCTATATTCTTTGATATAAGAGGGTACTTTGAGATATCATTGTCTGAAATAATGCGAGTAACTGAGTGTACTGTTTTGACAGATAATTCAACGATACCATGGTCCACAAAAAGCCTTCTCCCAGAAGAATGTTTACATTTTCCTGGTGTTAAAACAGAGCGGTCAGCTCACTGTGTCTCAAGATTGGAAAAATCTGCTGGGGAGCAACACAATGGGAAACATATCAGTTTTCACAAACTTAATTGATCAGTAGAACTTAGCAGGTAACTGGCCCAGAGGTTATAAAACTTGAGTACATTCTCAAACTGAAAATAAAGCACACAGATTGGCTGCTTCCGAGCATGTGCTCGGAAGCAGCCAATAAGTGTGCTTTATTTTGAGTTTGAGATTATTCCTAAGTTTTATAACCTCGAACCCTGGTAGTCCTCGGCCATGTTGGTTGTTGACTTTTAATCATGAGGCCGTGGGTTCGAGTTTTGCAAATTTTGTATCTTTTTCTCAGCCTCTATATTATTTAGAGAAGCGCCGTAGTCGAGTGGTTAGAGTGGCTAGGATATTGTGCAGAAAGTCACCGGAAGGTCGTGAGTTCACCGTCGCCATCCGACGACTGGAACACTCTCTCTGTCAACCCAGCAGTAAAAGGGTACCCTTTTCGAATCAGGGAAGGAAAAGGCAGCGAAAGGAGAGAGATGGGCTCCGCTTTTCACCAGATGTGCCCAAGATACAGTGGGTCTCTAACCCCCACTGCCCCAACGGCTATTAGGCTATGGAAAACCTTTACCTTTTACCTACATGTATATTATTTCAGCCTACTTTTATTTCGCTCATTTTCACCATAAGCTCAAAATAACTGAACTTCTTTTGAAAGGGTGGGTTTAACTTCCCACAATACATAGATCATATAGAGATAGGACTTACTGACCAAAGATGTGCACTTAGTACTGGTTAACCGCTTAGGAGGTCTGAGCCTGCCCAGGAATAGTTTCGTTTGTAACTGACCGTCCCAACTTGACCATAGCTGTTTACCATAGACGTAAAGTAACACAACAACCTCGGTTTTACAGTCTCGCCCGAAAGACTGGAGGGGTGGGGTTCATACCTCCGACCCGTGTATCACCGCTTAAGTGTAAAATAACCCCAAACCATTGTGATAACTCTGTGCCATACCGCTTTTGAATAAATCTGTGAGCCGTGCCGTTTCAATTATCATAGTTGCTCGACTAGGGAGTACCCAGAGCTCCAGATAAGAAGGGGTAACAGGGATAATTAAGGGACGATGATCCATATTTCTTTATAAGAAAACATATTTTGTGACCAACCATCAGAACCGTCTTGTCGAGACGGTTCTAATGAGGGGTCACAACATATGTTTTCTTTGAGAAATAAGAAAAATATCTTTGAACTATCCTCAATACCTCTTCTCATCCGCAAGCTCTGATATATCCTTGTATAAAATTATGTCCCTTGACTTTGACTATAATTTGTTTTGCTATACTACCTTTGCTGGGAATAGAATCTCTTTCGAAATATTTTACTTTCTCCAATGTTTACCATCATCTATAGTATTAACCTATTCCATTCGGGATACCCCTTTAGGGGTATCTGGGCCAACAGTTTGGATCCAGATCAGGCCCCACAAACGTGGGGCCTGATCTGATATCCAAACTGTTTGCTGCCTAGACATCATTTCTACAAGATTTAGACCAAAACTGTCAAAATATTCTTGTTTTTATGCAGACGACATTTTCAGCTGACGACAAAAAATACCCAGAATGCAATGGGCTAATGACGTCGTTACTATGCTGCATGGGTAAATGTAAAGAAATTCCAGTTTCTAAGACAGGGACAGGCAGTTATGACATAGGCTACAAAGTATATTGAAGGCATGAAAAACAGCTAAAATCTGGTCTGCTAATAATTCGAATGAAATATTAGTGACAAGGCATAGAAAATCGTGTCAAAACTTATGCCTCAAAATATCACATTTACTAAGCCTTACAAAACTTTTTGAGTTGTTTGCAGTTTCCTAAATAGGAATACATCAGGTCAAAATACCCCCCAGTCGAAATAGAAGTTGTCCGCAGCTTTGTGCACTCTTTTCGCAATGAAGGAGTATGTTTGAAAGCTAGCAGCATCTACAGCTGACAAGCTCACTCAAAATCATTTTTAGATCGCCAGAACTTTATCAGCAGATCTGAAAATCATTCAGAAATCAAACAATCTCTTTGCGGCAAAATTCAAAGGGAGATAACATCTGTGAAGAAACTTTTTAGTGATTAATTTCGCAGAGATATGTAGTAAACTGACGAAACAAATATATATACAGCATGTACTTGGCCGATCAACTATTATTGTCCAATATTTACTTAAAAAAAGGTCTGAATAATTTTTGATGTACTATGCAGATAACTCTCGAAAGCTCGAAGTCGAAGTTAACCTAAAAACTACTGATATCTCAGAGTAAATTTTCTGGTCCCAGAAAATGTACTTTGAGATACCAGTAGTTTGAGATAACAGGAGTTGAAATGCATAGAGAAATAGGAAATGTATCCAATTTATAATAGTCTTTGAAATAAGAGAAAATTTAGTGATATCAGTGTTTGGGATATCGTGAGTTGACTGTATGTTAAAATGAATAGGGGCACAGCAATTGGGTGTTTTGCAAACTTTTTTTTGACAATTTCAGGTCCTGTTGCCATGAACTGGATTGTCGCTACTGGTGATGTCTATGCAGCACAAAGAATGTTAAATCTTGGTATCATAAATACGTGCCTTGAATTTATAGCAGAAGGTAAGGGGTGTCCAAATGACCACATTAACCACGACACGACAAAACAAGCAAAATGGCATGTGCGCCCAGCAAAGTCTCAGATCAACCTGATTAGGGTCTTGGCTGTCGGCATGGAGGTAGCTTAGACCCTTAGCTACCCTTTAAGCGCAGAGTAGAGACTCTGGTCTGACTGAGTGGATGCCCAGGCTGATCTGAGTCTTCGCCGGGGACACTTGCAACTTTGGTAGTTATGTGTCGCCGCTCATAAAGAGAGGTAAATATAGACAATTTCATGATGTGCACGGTTATGGTTTATACCCCTGGAGGATTTCTTTACAGTAACCAATAAATCTTGTTGTAATCTTAGAACGAATGATTTTACAAACTTCAAACAAAGTTATAGCCTTTACAATAGTAAAATCTTGCAATTCCTGGTGCTGGGGAGGTACTCAATTTAATGTAACTCAAAATGTTTACCAGCGGCCTTCAATTTTCTTTTCAAATTTTTAGATTCTGTCATTTGAGGACGTTAGAGAAAATAGATTTTAGAACTATTTCTTTTGTTTAATATTTTGTAATGATTTGGTCTCTTTGCAAGCAGTCATATCATGTTGAGTCTTATGAGGGCAAACCTCGGAATTTCGTTCTGGTAAAACTAGTAGGCTTATCAATTTCTTTATATTTCATAGAAGCTATAGTACTTTTGTAAATGCATCGTGGAAGCACAAAATGGTATTTTAACTTATGTAAGAATCATTTAGTTTCGTAATACAAATTCTGGTGCGAACAGGCTGATCAAAGTCTACACATTACTTTTTACTTTATTTCAAGCTCTCTGGCCCGTATGGAACTATCGTACAGGTATAAGGATGTTACAAGCCCCATGTTATCCTAAAAGCCCCAAACTAAGCATCTTTGCTAGCCAATGGTACTAAGTCTATTACGTTAGCCCACGTTCCTTCTTCTGAATGTGTTCTCTGCTCTTGAAGGATTTCTTTAAGATTTTAATTTTACTTTACTGCAGCTGGTGTTGTGCCGTGTGGCGGCCGTAAAACGTCTACCCGTACATCATCCATAGTGAAGATTATGCTTGTATTTTTGTCCTTTGTGATCAGAGGATATGCTCTGAGGAATCTGAAATTTTAGATTGGTTCAGACTCTTATCCTAGATCATCGTCTTTTATATTATTTGGACTCTTTTTTTTTTATACCAGTCAGTCTTTGAATGGGCTGCCCAATTAAAATTAAGAAATTACACTATGCGTTTCTTTAGTTTCGTCACCAGATATTGTCAGGGTCGAAGCTACAAAGTTTGGCCCTTGTTCCTTCTTCTGAATGTGTTCTCTGCTCTTGGAGGAACTCTTTGAGATTTTAATTTTACGTAAGTAAGGAACATAGTGGATTTAGTACCAATGGCTAGTCGAAGATATAAACTAAGGTGCAAGGGTTATTTGGCTGAGAATATAGTACAGACTCAGATAGACTGCTAACAGAGTAGTCCGGTCAGAGTCTGCACTAGAGGAGCAAAGTTTTTCCTTAAAGAGTTTACTTTCAATTAGAAGGGGAACAAAAATGATATTGGAAGAGTTGCTGACCATAAAACTTAAGAAACTTTAAACCTAACCTACCTTATATAGCTTGATATAAGATTGATGGCAGAATATGGTTTAACATTAAGGTGAAACATGTAAGCCCATTGTAAAACATAGACAGACATGGGTGGAAATTAACATGCTGGAATACATATTGTAATTAACACCACAAACCCATTGGCGTCACGTGAAAATGTATCTTACGGCAGTTTACGACCAGCGAAGGTCTAGTCAAACTCTTCTCCATTGGCATTTACAATTTCTTGATTCCGATGAAGGTCTGATAGCTTTCATTGCATAGCGTAGTTTTTCATGCGATGCCAATCAAATTTGATTGACTCGTATTACCAACCTCTAATTACCTCCCTTAGTATAATAAATATATGGTATTTTTACATGCCCATTACTAACGTTGTGCCAATATAGCTCAGTAGTTAAAAGCACAAGGAGGAGTCCGGTAGTGGGTTATTCACTAGCCTGTTAAGCCAGCTGTCCGCTGGATCCTGGGTTTAACTGCACACCGCTTTTCATTGTCACTCTTCCCTGGTCTAGATATAACTGAACTGTCATTGAAAGGACTGTGAAACCATAAGTCCTCATCCATCCATCCATCCATCCATCCATCCGTCCGTCCGTCCATCCATCCATCCAGCCATCAAGCGTTCCAGGTTAAGTCATGCCACCGCCATTATATAAAACTGTCGCATTTTCGGAAAATGTGAATGTTTGTATCACTTGCTGACAAATGCAAAAAACAATCATTAAAATAATGTTCCATTGTGTTTTCACAGCTTTGAACAATACGACACGTCCATTCCTTCCCACACAAGCTTCTCTGGACGTAAGCGTTGACGTTACAATTGACGTAACACCTACAACTTTCACCGTCTGCTGTGGATCACACAACTATGTGTATGTATCAAGTAGCGCGAGACCTCGGAGTAATATTAGTGAACAGTGTAGACCTATATTAGACTGCTACGCTACTCCTATAAGATCATTTCCTGCGCTGTTTACTATGACGTTTACATTGTTGAGCAGCGACACGACAAAGCCAACAGAATTGCATGTGCGCCCTGCGAAGACTCAGATCAGCCTGGGCATGCATCTGGCTACCCATTAAGCGCTTAACGAAGACTCTGGTCAGACTGGGTGGATGCCGAGGCTGATCTGAGTCTGCGCTGGGTGCTCATGCCACATATTTTTTCATGTCGCGACACAACAACATCACTTCTAAAGCGTATTGCTTTGAAAGATTTCACCAGAGAAAGTCAGTAAGTTAACATGCACGTTTATCCATTACGCTTATACGCCCAAATGTTTAAAACTAAAGTCATCATTAATTAACGAAACGCTATATTTTCAAGCGATTATAGTGCGCAAAACATTGCCGTTTTTGCCAAAAAATGCGAGGAGCTTTTGCAGAACTCCTACACATTTTTTTTTGCAAAAATATTAGCGCGTTTGATTTTATGTGTTTTAGAAGTCTTAAAGGAAAACACTCACTTAAATATTAACAGACTTCAGATTATAGATCTTGATTAGCAATTAAATTTGGTGAAAATTTCATGTAAATCGGACTTGAAATAAGAAAGATATGAAGATTTTTAAAAAATCAAAATGGCGGTCTCGGAGGTGGCCATTTTGGAATTTCCTGTCACGTGATAACTATTTAAATCTAGAATAAGAGCATAAATTGCTTACTTTTACAGTATTATTTGGTTTTAAATGTTTCTTTATGAAGTAAAATATAGATTTGCGCATTTCATTTATCTACAGTTTGTTTCAATCTGCAATTATTTAGGATTTTCATTTTTGAATGTGAGTTAATGACGTCATTAACTCACAGATTTGCTGGTTCCCAGCTCAACATTTAAATATCTTTAAATTGTCATATCTTTCATATTTTAAGTCCGATTTTCATGAAACTTTCGGCGAATTTCATGTTTTATTAGAATCTTTAATTCGAGTCCAACATGCATTTTAGTGAGTGTTTTCCTTTAATGAATCATTTAATAAAAACTTCATTAAATCGGCATCATTCCGCTTAAAAAAGCAAAGAATTGCGGAATTTCCAGACCGTAGCTATAGCTACGTATTGGACTAAGGTTTGACCTTAATGGATATTTTATTCGAACAGGACCTAGCAGCACATATAATGACGTCGTACTGACAAAGACGTCGCATCGACGTCAGTACGACGTCATTTCAACGTCATGTGCCTGCTGGGATTACATCAAATGACATCTTATCAACATTTGTGGAACGTCAAGCAAAATCGACGTCAATTCGAAATATTTACACTCGCCACAGATTTTCCATAGGTAAACCTATTAGAGCGACTGGCTTCATACACCAATGAACGTCAATTGATCATGTCACGTTGTCGCCAAGCGACATCTAGTCTAGTAAACAGAAGTCTTGATTGGTTCGCGTAACGTTCGATTGACGCCACGTTATGGTGACGGCTGTTCAACGTAATGGCCGAATACGTCGTTACTCACTGTGTCGTTTCTACATTTTCTTCGACGTATATCTTGCATATTCTACATTAAATTACAAAGAAAACACCACAGGAAGGGTGTTAAAGCAAAGTGTAAATATAAGAATAAAAATTTGATTTTTCAGCGTTCATCGTGTGTAGAAGCCAGTGGTCGTCGCTAAAATTTTACAAGAAGCGCTTCGCGCTTCATGGAATCTTAGCTACGCCAAATGGCTTCATCAAACGATGAACGCTGAAAAATCAAATTTCAATTCTCAAGTAAAATGACGGCTGGGGATGACACATATCGGACTAAGATTACCAAGCTGATGCAGAGGAACTAACACGTGGCTGACCCGTGGATACTTTATTTTTTCAGACAGGAGTCTTTTGACTTAAACCCTCTGGGTAATCCACTTTACGACACATACAAGACCAGTCAAACTCCAACAATAGACTTAATGAAGATGGGAATGGTGTTTTCAGCAAAAAACTTTGGCAGTAAGTTGTGCAACAAGTTTTGTAACAGTCATTGTGAGGCCCCCGGTAGGTCTGTGGGTACAGCGCTGGCGGGCTGAACTAGCGGTCATGGGTTCAACCCCGCTGGAGGCAGGAATCTTTTCAGCCGTACACGGGTTCAGCTGCACACTGAATTTCATTATCACCCTCCCATTATAACCCTCCCACTGTCTGATAAGACTGAAATACTATTGAAAAGAACGTAAAGTCGATACATCCGTCCATACATCTATAAATTAAGAAACTACAGGTGGACGTAACAGATAATTAAAGTGTATGGGTGACTCTATTCAGCGGCCAGTGACGTCGAAATGACGTTGCACACACGTCGTTGCGCCGAAATTGTCGTCGTAATGGCGTCAAACTGACGTCGATGAAACGCAGTTACGTCATATCGACGACTGTATGGCGTTATTTTGACGTCGTGTGCCAGCTGGGAAAGTTTTCCGTCATTTTGTACGAAAGGAAACTGCTTTTGTGACTGTCTGTGGCCCCAGAAAATAGAATTCTTCCAAAATTAGATCTACTGTTAAAGGGAATAATTTACTGATGGGAGGCTAATTCTTTACACTTAGAACGGGGCAAAGATGAAAATTTGTAAAATTGTTCAATTAAAAGTATACCCATTCATTTTAAACTGGATAATTTTTCTGACATAGAGGATTTTACACGAGTGGTCATTTCATATGAAATTTATGAAACGAGCTTTTGGCGAGGTCCATGAATTTCATGTGAAATGATCACGAGTGTAAGATTCGGTTTATCATATGACCCTTTAAAATGAAATTTTATGTTTAAAACCGGCCATTATTTCAATAAAAATACACATAGTTGACATGGACGTTGTCAAGGACGTTTAGCTCTACGCGCCAAAGTGTTATCACAGGTGTGGTCATACGATTTTATAATTACATTCCCTTTGATTTTCCTTAGATGAACCTATGTCGGGGAAACAGTGTTCATACTTCCATGAACAACAATCGATCACGTGACGTTGTTGGTACGCAACGTCACATGTACACAAACGACGCCATTAGCCGTTGTAACGTTCTACGTAAGCGGCTTACCTGTTGATAGTGACAGCTTTTCGCCGTAAGTTTTACAAATATTGCTCTCAAAAATCGAAAATTATGCTCAAAATAATTTTCAAATTAACGTGATTAGAAGAGAAAAAATTCGTTTTTCCGAATGTAATTGAAATATGAACACAAAGGGTCAGGTGCAAAGTTATGGAATGACGTCCCTTGACATTGTTTGCCCGGCTGGGTAAAAGTTAAACCCAGCAGGGAAATGACGTGGAACTGACGCCGATGCAGCGTCATTACGTCACACCGATAACAGTCAGACGCCATTTCGACGTCATGTGCCTGCGGGGAAGCATTTTGATTTAAATATATTTTAACTTTTCTTCACTAGGTACTAAGTACACCCTCATAGTGGTTGATCCGGATGTACCTTTTGATACTGTGGGCACACAATTAAGACCTTTACTTCACTGGCTTGTGCATAACATCGGAAATGGGAACATTAGCACAGGTAAGATTGTGGCTATAGAACCTTATAACGCACTTCCCATAAAATGCAAACGTCAGTACAAAATATTTTGTACCCTGCATTCTACAATGGTAATGCAGGTACATGGATAAGAACGATGTAAGAGCCAGGTACAGAAACGTTCTACATGCATCTCTACCATATTATACAGTTATTGACTCTTGTTGTGGTGGACATGAGGTTTGTTTTGAACAGTATACTTCATACTGACCGACGCGAAGCGGAGGTCAATATGAATTGTTTAATGTTCAGTAACACTTCATGTTCACCGAAACAAAAGTCAACAACTGTTTTATTATATTTAAAGATAAGTTAAGTTAAAGGGGTTACGATTTTAGTTAACTTGACGTCAAATTTCTGTTGATGTTACTTTTAAAAACATGCACCATTAAGACGTTACGTCATCAACCATGCGACATTGGGACGTTACGTCACAAACCATGCAACATTAAGTAATGTCTGGCGCACGTAATCAGCCTCTGAGCCAATGAAATGAGTTTTATTGATAAATAATATAATAAAAACATAATTAACTTCGAAGAGAACATATTAGTTTCCCCTTGTCCATTGCGTCAGTTCGTCCATTACGCCTGATGCAGCTACAGCGCCTACGAGTCACCGGGCTTATTTATAGTTTTGAAATTTCATTCATGGATAGATACTCCCTACACCACTTTAAAGGAAAATCTTGTTACCATATGTCCGGAAGTACTTAAGCTAACATGATGATATTTGGTAAACAGGTTGTGGTGCCCAAGAACTGAAAAGGTTTTGGGCAATTTCCATCAAACCTGACAAAGAACTTGCCCTTTGTGTCAAACTTGAACGCTCAACCTAGGAAGCTAGACATGTATTTTGTAAATAAGTAGACTTTTTCTTTATACAAATGGGACACCATGCATTTACTCATTAAAGATTTATTTCTGCTGATAGTCAAGTGACGATACTAAGGCAGCCACTGGGCTCAAGAATCACTGGGCAGAGTATTTCAAAATTTTATACAAGAATAGGCCATGCAAAATCAGCTGACACCTATTTTTTCCATCGACCTTACAGTTTTAGAGTTACCTCTTCTTTGTTGAAAATAAAATGAAATTTTGATTCCAAAATATCTGAAGAAGCATTTAAGCTAGGATTGTGACATTTGATATACAGGTTGGAGTGAAATATTCAAGCGCTGATTAACTTTTAGGCAAATTCCGTCAAATTATGACTTGAGTGATATACCCCTTAATGAAATTGCCTTTTCAAACTTCTGAACAGTTTGATACAGGAGGCTGATGTTTGTATATTGGTAGTCCTTGGTGTGTAAAATATTTTGGTTAAAGTGAGTTAAGTCTGCATCCCTTTATTACAGAGTTTTTATCCCCTGATAAGCAATACTTATTCAGAAAATGGGATAACGTGTAGTTTTGGATTCACATGTCTTATCGGTAGTTGGCAAAATAAAAAGAAATTTTGTTTCCACGATATCTTTAAAAGTATTTAAGCTAGGATATTATTTGATGTATACATGTACGTTCGGGTTAGGACTTTCCTTTTTAAATGAATTATATAGGATAATATAGTTCCCTATGAAATTCATAGGATAACTTAAGACCTTTATGTAGTGGGAGGCTGAATTTCAACTTTTGAACTGTTTGACCAAGAGAGCTGATTTTTCGCGGCTAAGCCGCGTATAATTTCAATATTGTTCCACATTTCACAAGATTTCCTTGGTCAAATAACACGTATGTCCAAATTAAGCCAATAATATCAAAGGTCAATGAAATTTAATCTTCGTTTTTTCCCGTCGTACAGCACTCCGTCAGATATTTATTCAAAATATTTCTCTTGTTTGTAAATTTACAATAAATTTTTTATCGAAAACAGACGAAGATATTTAAAACTTTGTTTTCGTTGTAGATCTACTTTTGATTTCTAATTTCGGTTCAATACACACAAACAAACACTGCATCATGTTGGTAACTGTTTTGAAAGGTCAATCTCAAGATTCACCGGGGTCTTTTTTTTTGAATTCCAAATTGGACATAGGTCATTGTCGCCACCCAGTGTCAAAATCACGGTTGTGGGTGCCTACCAACATAGTTCACTTTGGTCATATTCATAAAAGTTATTGTCAACTCTTTACCCAGACACACTTCCATTTAATTTGCACCGATTATCTTTTTTTTTAAAGATTTGTCTTGTTTATTATAATATTAGTATTTGATATTACAATCATTCTGTTGAAGGTGTTATGCTGTGTCCAGTGTTGACACTGTTATTCTCCATTTTAGACTTTCGGAGTATGACATTTAGCTGAAACAAGAGTTTCAATAATATATCTAGAGAACCATTTGAGCTAGTATTTTGATATTTGGCAAACAGTTTGGAATTGGTATGTAGATAACCTGTTTAACTTAAGAGGAATTTCTAATAAATAAAAAACACCAACAACAACATAAATTTTGCCCCTTTTCAGGCTTTAGATGCCTTTAGTGGCAAACATATGGTTGAGGGCATAGTGTTTCACAAGAATTTTATTAACAATTATACCATCCTTGTCATAAAACGCCAATTTAAGCATGAAATATTTCGCAGTGAGCAAGGTCTACACAGATAAGGGTGGTATAAAATAGTTATTCCATAGTTTTTCCGCCTATACGGGAGTTAATCCACATGCTAAAGCTCGTGGATCATCTCCTCGCACAGGCGGAAAACCCATGGTATAGTTTTTCCGCCTGTACGGGAGGCAATCCACTCGATAAAGCTTGTGGATTATCTCCCGTACAGGCGGACAAACTATGGTATAAACAATATCTTTGCAGGTGATGAATACACGGCATACAGGGGACCTGCTCCGCCCGACAGGAAGACCCACTATTATTACTTCCTGTTGTACAAACAAAACAGTGATACAAGTAAAAAGTTGCTCTAGTATAGAGCAAAGGAGGAAGCGCTGCGGAAAACATTATTTAAGACTTTATTATCCATTTTTTAGTAACTTTGTTTACAATACGATATCAAGGTATCAATGAATTAAAGTAGCGATAATATTTATTCTTAAATCATTAAAAATGACACGTAACGCTGGATTGTGATACATGTAAGTATTGTAAGTTAAAGGACATTTACATTGAATTTCAAAGTGTTGTGACGTATAACAGAATTTTACAACCTTTTATTCTTTGTTAGATTGAGCTTGAAGCTGTCCAATAACTTGTACTCAAAATAATCTAAGAAAATGTCAAGTAAGGAATTAGTGTGTGTAGGAATTTGTGTGTGAGTCAAATGACGTTTTTGCAAAACATTGCGTTATTTGTTTGTTCTTGGACTCTAAAACTTTTATTTTTTTTTTATTTATATTTATTTATGTTGGTGAGTGGGCATTAAGATTAATAGAATGATAACGTGTGAATTTTCTGATGAAGACTGCCTAGTTTAAAGGCCCATGCAAAACTTTATATGATAGTAAAATATCTAAGTATGTTTTTGAAAGATATTGATCTCGGTCATGTGTATACCTTTATGTTTTGGGTTGTTGGGGTTTTTTTTCATCATTTTACAAAGGGAACAATTTGTGTTTTGTTTTCCTGGAAAATGTAGCCTTTCCAAAAGGGACTCTACTGTTAAAGGAAAGAAAATGCTCCTCAAGGGGCAAGTTCTTAAGTTGATCTCCACTGTGAAGGGAGGCAAAAATGAAATTGGCATGAGTTGTTTCCCCTGATAAAGTACCCATTCACCGTAAGCACACTTTATGTGTGACACAGCTCTCATGAAAGTACTGTAAACCAGAAAATTTTAGCAAAGCTGAGTTTTAGAAACTGTTTCCAAGTTTTGTATTTAGCTTCTCATAATGGTTCTTTGATTTTAAGACAACGACTATTTCACCTCAGTTTTACTTTCAAAAACTTTGCATTCCTGATTGATTGATTGATTGATTGTTTTGGGTTTAACGGCTCTTTGAGACAGTATTTCAGTCTATATCGGGCCGTCTCCCAGAGAGAGGGAGAAAGAGGAGAGAAATGATAGATGAGAGAAAAAATGTCCAAACAACCCCCATCCGCACCTACTGCAAGCACAGTAAGCCCTTGCCCTACTATTATACAAATCAGCAGGACGCCCCGGCACTGGAAGTTACATGCAGCACCATCGCACCACCCGACCACCCCCTTGCATTCCTGAAGTTTCGAGTACATATTCGGAATTTTTCCCGACTTAAAGTTCCATAATGACTGCAATTACTAGGACAGAAGTGCCCCAGAATCTATAATTTGGTTTAGATGGAGAGAAGGAAATCTCAAGTCTCATGCTTGGCAAGTCTTGCATGACACCTATTTAAGGTCAAGCTTTCCTCTTTGGGATTTTAACGAAATCACTATTTCTTTGCCCATTAATTTTCATTTGATAAAAAAAGATTTTGAACCAGGTCATTACTATATTCCTTCATTTGACTTTCTCTTAATGGTTCTGTCCGTAAGCCTAGGCCGTGAAAGCTGTTTCAGTCTGTCAGTCATTGCTATTTTATCTATCTCTTCATACAGCATACACCCTCATATGAGTATTACATGCTATTCAGAATGATACAAAATCAGGGTTCAGAGGTTACAATTTTCTACCCCATATAATATGTAATTGAAATTGAGCCGTAAAATCATGGTCATGATAATAAGACATACGTCCGGGGATGGGGTAGGATCAATGCAGCTGAAAGAATTTATCCCGTGTCGTAATATTAACAGGAGATGCGCCCCTTTCTGTTTCACGGAGTCAATTTTCCCAGCATATTCCAAGCAGGCACATGACGTCGAAATGACGTGAAGACGTCACATCAACGTCAATAACATATTTCCGACGCAATGTGTCCGCTGGTTGCTTGTAGTAATGGGAATGTAGATTATCTTATCTTTTCCACTCCATTCCATTCCAGAATTCAAACTATGTGGCTGTTTAGAACAATATTATAATCATTATGCATAATTAAAACAAAGCAACAACATAGTTATTAAAGCGCCAAAACGGTGATTAGCTCCGTAAAATGAGACTAGATCAACCACGGATGGATATATAAAAGAAATGCACGTTTCCTGTTCGTGCCCTTATATCAGATCTATCAACGGTAATGATATGGATAAACCGATTCTAAAAATAAGGCAGTTACGCAATAGCTGAGTTCCATCGCGCGGTCTTCTTCGCGTGTCGATGACCTCAAGTCTTGTAGGTCATATATGAAAAGAGATTTCCTAGAAAAATCGAAAGGATACTATAGTTAAAGACGATATGTATATGCTTTTAAACTTTTCTTTCACGCTAAACAATTATTATTTTACCCAATACCATGAATGCTAAACGCTAACTTGATAAACACTTACAGTGCAAAAAAATGAAAAACGTCGTATAGCTGACTTATTTGCAACAATACAATGCGTTTATCAAAGCCGATAATCCTTTCGACATTTAGGACGGAAAAATAGTTCCATGTTTTTATCCCGAAATATAATAAAATAAAACAATTAAGATCTAAAAAAAGATATTTTAATGTTATGTTTCAGATAATGTGATGTCATAATCGAAATTTTAGTGATAAAATATGCATGAAAGTTCACTTTTTAAGTCGCTTATAGCAATAATCAATAAAACAAATCTACACCCAACGCCTTCCCAAACTCATCACAAATAGCACTGCGTTGGTACGCAGCGCAATAAGCGATGCTACCATTAGGAGTTACGCAGGGAACTGTGCAGAGAGTTTAATTGGAAGGTAATAGCCAGCAGGCACACGAAGTCGAAATGACGTCGTTGATTGGCGTCAGTGTGACGTTCTTTCGACCTGATGTGCCTGCTGGGTAGCTGTTGTTTTATGCACGTGAAAGAGAGAGAGAGAGAGAGAGAGAGAGAGAGAGAGAGAGAGAGAGATGATAGAAACAGAGAGACAGTGAAGAGGGACAGAGAGTCGAGAGGTACAAATAGAATGCTGAGAGAGAGAGAGAGAGAGAGAAGATTGCAAATTCTTACAACAGCATTGCAGCAGTCTTACAGTCTTTGCACAGCCGCTGCCCCGTCATCTTAAGGCAGCCGTGCAAACTTATGCTTGTCCTTTCTCACCGTATGATTCAAGCTGCGAACACCATGTGACCTGATGCACATGCATAGGATTGCTGCCTTGCAATGACCTGTGTGAGTGTGTCTAGTTATAATATGAGCCGCAACACCAGAAAACCAACGAAGTGGTTGCGCGCCCAGCGCAGACTCAGATCAACCTGGGCATCCGCCCATTCTGATCAGAGTCTTTGCTGTCCGCGTGGAGGTAGCTGAGACCCTAAGCTGCTCTTTAACCGCTTAGCGAAGAGTCTGATCAGACTGGGTGGATGCCCAGGCTGATCTGATTCTGCACTTTGCGCACAGTTGGTTTTCTCGTGTCACAGCTCATATTGCGAATTTGTCTGCGACCTGTCTACGGCACCCCGGGCCTGCGAAATGGTACAACCAAATAATCGCACGGCTGTTATGAATTGGTTGGTTGGTTGTTTTGGGGTTAAACGGCTCTTTAAAACAGAATTTTAGTCTTTATGGAGCCGTCTCCCAGAGAGCTGGAGAAGGAAGAGAGAAATGATAGGCAAGAGAAACAATTCCAAGCAACCCCTACACGCACCTACCACAAGTGCAGTATGCGTTTGTCCTACTATTATCCAAATCTGTAGGACTTTCAGATGCCCCGACACTGAAGCTACCTAGCACCATCACCTGACCCGACTACCCCCTACTGATGTGAAAAGGCTTTAACCAATGATCAAAATGATGTCATGCCATATAGTCCAACTGACCTTTACAAACTGACGAAGTCAGCTGGACCGGGGAAGTCGGTGGTGCCTGTAATTTTTTTTCTAAAATATTGTTCACACCATCCTTCAGGATTTTTTTCAGATATTGTTGTCCAGGAAATGGTTGGTAAAATCGCAAAAAGTGCAAACCCTGATCAGACTGTCCTGATCTGGATCTGGGTCTACACTCTTTGTCTAGATATTTTTCTAAAAATCATCAATGTTCGAATCTTAGGGAGCTATTTCATTTCGCAAGCCACCATATAATATAATTATGTATAACACGGCCCTCGTGCAAAGAGCACATGCACTGATGAAATTTCTAATTCTTTCCTCCAGATGTTTGTTCGACATCAACGGCCTGGCATCTCAGCAAGGATTAACTTTAGTTGGTGCATCGTGGATGACAGCTGCTACAGATATCTACGTTGCTAAGAACAAAATAGGGGACGGATCCAACACCAATGAGTGGTGTGACGGTATGCCAGGGTATGGTGGAGACCCGGAATGTCGGGTTGGGGCTTCCTCAAAGACGTTGAGCTCCTGTGTTCTGATATTATTTGCATTTGTTATTATATTGGTATCTTAAAGATTTACTCCCTTGATAATAATAACAAAAATGATTTGATGAAAAATTTCCTGCAATACCTCCGACATGGTCAAACTATACATTTGAAATAGAGTTTCGATAATAATAGTTGATAAAAGTGACTTTAAACAAAAATAAGACAATTTTTAGCTCACCTGAGCCGAAGGCTCACAGGTGAGCTTATAGTATAGGCAGGCATCCGTCGTCCGTCCGTCCGTCCGTCGTCCGTCAATATTTTCAAAAGACATCGCCTCTGAAACTACAAGGCCCATTGTTACCAAATTTCATATATAGCATCTATAGGCAGGGGGAACCAATAATACTGTTTTTTTATCCAAATCGCTTCTGAACTTTGGTTGCTATGGCAACTTAAAGTTTCCATTGACTTGTATGGGAAAAATTGAAAATTTGCATTTATTGCTATGTCACTGCAGATATTTTGACAAAACTTTTACAGAAATGTTTCTTGGGTAGTCCTCTATACCTCTATACCACATGAAATATATGTAAATTGCACAATTAGGCTGGTTGCCATGGCAACCGAAAGGTTAAAGATAGAAAAGATATTCAATAATCATCTCCTCAGAAACTATACGACCAATAAAGCTCAAACTTCACAGAAAGGATCAAAGTACAACCGTCTATAAAAAACTGTTTTTCTTGGCAACTGCTCCAGCAGTTTGGTTGCTATGGCAACTTAAAGTTGCCATTGACTTATAATGGGAAAATTGAAAATTTGCATTTATTGCTATGAGACTGCAGATATTTTGACCAAACTTTTACAGAAATGTTTCTGAGTAGTCCTCTATCAACCACATGAAATTTATGTAAATTGCACAATTAGGCTGGTTGCCATGGCAACCGAGTGGTTAAAAATAGAAAAGATATTCAAAAATCATCTCCTCAGAAACTATACAACCAATAAAGCTCAAACTTCACAGAAAGGATCTAGGTACTACCGTCTATAAAAACGCTGTTTTCCTTGGTAATTGCTCCAGCAGTTTGGTTGCTATGGCAACTTAAAGTTGCCATTGACTTATAATGGGAAAATTGAAAATTTACATTTATTGCTATGTGACTGCAGATATTTTGACAAAACTTTTACAGAAATGTTCCTTGAGTAGTCCTCTATCAACCACATGAAATTTATGTAAATTGCACAATTAGGCTGATTGCCATTGCAACCGAATGGTTAAAAATAGAAAAAAATATTAAAATATCATTTTTGCAGAAACTATGTGGCCGATAAAGCTCAAACTTTACAGAACAGATCTTTGTACAAGCCTCTATAGAATCACAGTTTTTTGTGGCAATCGCTTCAGCGGATAGGTTGGTATGACAACTTATAGTTTCCATTGAAATATGATGGGGAAAAATGGAAAGCTGCAGTTTTTGCTATCTCCCTGCAGTTATTTTTGGATTTTTTATCTACAGAAATGTTGCTTGAGTAGTCCTCTATGATTCCTATCAATTTTGTCCAAATTGAATTTGATTTGTTGTCATGGCAATATTAAGGAAATATTTTTGAAAAAAAAATATTTAAAAATCTTTTCCTCAAAAACCATATAGGGGGATGAAGCTGATTCTTTGCATACATGTTCATGACATTAGCCACTACATAAATATTGTTTTTTTTATTATTGTTGCCCACATGGTTTCATTACTAGGGCATTTTAAAGTTTCCATAGACTTGTATTGGGAAAAGTGCAAATTGGCATTTATTTCTGTGTTACTACAATATTTAGGCAAAAAGTTTTACAAACATGCTTTTTTTAATTGTAACTTCATCAAACTTGCTAATATTTATAGGATAAACATAACAACTCAGTCAAAGTTGAAATTAGGCCGTATTGTACAACTTACTTCAGTGTTTCTTACTCTTGAGTGCTAAGGATGAATGGACTCAGGTGAGCTACAGGACCAATGGTCCTCTGGGTTAAACTATCGCGGACCGCGGACGAAATCGCATTATTAGACAAAAATGATTTATTCATACGTCACAATCAGTGCACGAATAAGAAAAATACCTGTACATGATCACATGACACACGTGGCCAAAATCGATATTCTTATAGGCCGTGAGGCAATAGGTAATTTGCATTTTAATTTGAAGATTATTTTTCATTAACATTTATCGAAAAAACATGCATTTTCTCAAAACTTGTACGGTTAATTATGAGACTATTACATATTGTCTAACGAAATTTTGTTAAAATATTTGTTTCTTAAAGCATGAAATAAATGAGGGAGACAATCTTTAACTTTAGCTTTAACTTTATTCTGCTGCAAATGATTGACGTTGCATGAAAAAGGACCTTACACTATGCGCATCCTGTACAGATTAAAATCAGCATGTGCTTTGGCACAAACTGGTGAGACTCTTTACTTTCTCTCTTTCCTTAGATTTCCCAGGCTTCATAGAGTTATATATGAAAAGTAAAGACTCTGAACAGACTGTGTGGGTGCGCAGGCTGACCTGGGGCTTTTCAGTAAGCACCTATCATAAGGTATTTTTTCACACAATGTCAATCAATAGTCTTTCTCAGATGTTCATTTGCTCTTTGTAACTATACCACTTTGAAGATATTTGTGTATGCCAGTTTGGACATATTTGTGTATGCCAGTTTGGACATATTGCCCAAAAAATGTCTCGTCTATCTATGTGTGCACAGTGTATATATATATATAGAGACAGATTCTATGTTGCTTTAAGTCCTGTTAATATGTGATGATGTTTAGCAATGAAAGGTTTTGTATTAACTCTAGTTTGTATATATCTTGTTAAATATGTGTGTATAATTCATAAAGTATTCTTGTGTACTTATTCAGGTTTATTAACTTCAACTGCTTTGATGACACAGAAACTCATTTTCTTCACATAGGGGATGTCTGTACTCAAAATTGTCATTTGGGGTGGTAAATCGTCTTTTTGTGGTCGCAAAGTCACTTTATGGCGACGCGTCAGTGAAGCCGAAAACGCAATTTACGCGCATAAAACTGACGATTTACCTCCCCAAATGACAATTTTCAATACAAATATCCCCATTCTAATGCACTTCTAACATTTTCAACTTTGAAAGTGTACTTATTTGAAATCAAATCTAGTGGCCTTCAGCAACGTAAACCAGACGTTAGCCAATGAGAAGCGACGTTACGTAATGACGTCGGGTTTCCGACAGTATATCGCATTACGTCAAACCGACGTCAATGCCACGTTATTACGTTGCATCGACGTCGGTATAACGTCGTTTTGACGGCATGTGCCTGCTGGGCTGTCTCCTTACATATAAGTACATTAGAATTTTAATTTACTGACTGATTGTTTTGGTTTTAATGACCCTATGAGACAGTATTTCATTCTGTGTCGAGTGCTCTTCCAGGCACAGCTGTAGTAATACGCAAAAAAATATATAACCTTATTGTCGCAAACATTCAATAAGAAGGGCCAACCGGTCAGTATCTAAACTGTTCATCATTCAGCCAACAGTTTTGCAAAATACTGATATAGAAAACAGATGTACAGATGTGGAACAGCCCATCACAGAATTAGTAGGGAGTTGTGTATGCCCAAATACATACAGTTATCATTATAATTAAGGAGAATGTAAGTTTTAATGCCAGTTTTCAAAGGGAGACAAGATTTGTGACTCTCTGATTACTTTCCTGGATAACAAAACTTTTCAGAATGGTGTCTGCGTTTAATTCTTTAAGCATCAAAAAGCAGACGACAAAATTTAAGTCTGCAAAAATTCAAAAAATGCCCGCCAAGACATTTGATATTGAGAATTCAAAGACTAGAGGGCAAAAAGTGTAGATCTAGATGAGGCGGCTCATTATGAGCCGCTTCATCAGGATCTACGCTGTTTGCAAATTTTGCTAATTTCGTCACTGGGGATTAAAGAGTTAAAAGAATTCTTTCTCGAGGTTCAAATTTAGGCGCAAATTATTTCATTTTAGAATTGACCCCTATTGAGAAACCTGGCAAAATTGAAAATGGCAGAGTTGCTTCCCCTACACATGTAGCCATACACCTTAGGACTAACTTGTTTTGTAAACAGAAATCCATGAATTGCTTTTCTTATTATTTACACACTAGTGATATAAAATTTACACTATTTACCTTACGTATTTCCTCACGTTTTAAGCACACAGTGACGATCCACATCAGACTATACCTCTGCTCCAGGAGCAGCGTATTCAGGGTCTGTTCTGTCGCCAATAGCTTAAAAGACAGATTTTTCCCGTTCAAAATCAATACCAGAAATCTAGATCCACTATTTAACACGAATCTAGATTTTTGGGATTGTTTTGGAAGAGTAAAACAATCTAATAGCCAAATATAATATATGTTTGAATGTTACATACATGTACATGTATGTGGGGCACATATATTATTTGGGGGAAAGAGAAACCCCGTTTTGTAGCCGAGTAGATAGGTAAATGACCTGTCCAGATTTGAAGATGCAAAAATATTGCAGAAATGACGGAGGTCTCTTTCGTATATGCAGACTACCGTACTTAATCGACTATAAGACAAGGGTTTTGACCAAATTTGTAAACCAGTCTGAGTATTTCTTTCAGGTATAAAATTTGAGTTTCTCTTCCAAAACAGTCCCAAAAATCTAGATCCGTCTTATAAGACGGATCTAGATTTTTGGGACTGTTTTGGTTGGATAAACCTCTGTCTTATGACTGAAGAAATAAGGTACATTAGCCGCAACACGACAAAACCAACAAAGTAGTTGTGTGCCGAGCCACAGACTCAGATCAGCCTGGGCATCTGCCTAGTCTGATCAGACTCTTTGTTAAGCGTTTAAAGGCTAGCTAAGGGTCTAGCTACCTCCATGCGGACAGCGAAGACTCTGATTAGAATGGGTGGATGTTCAGGCTGATCTGAGTCTGCGCCGGGCGCACATGCCACTTTGTTGGTTATGTCGTGTCGCGGCTCACATGCAATAAGGATGCTTAGCAGATCTACAAGCAGTGAAAATCCAAAACTCAAACCTGTCACTTTATCTATGCAGTGTGTTTGTTTTGAGCCTGTATTGTGGAAAAAGCAAAGGTTCTTTGTACATTCTGCTACAAAGCACAGGCTGGTCTGAAACTATAAGCTCCCTTTCATGTTTGTACATGTCACAACTAATAATCAGTATTTTATATGGAGTTGTTAAATAAAACATATCATGGAACTTGCTTTTGGTTACTTTTCAAGTATCTTATATTTCGGATGAACGGATTTAAACAGAGAAAGCATATAAAAGCTGATAATTTCAAACTTTGAATAACAATAAGATGACTCTTAATAAGCCATCTATTTCGGACCTACTGATTTTCGTTTTTGTCACAAATACATGAGCCGCGACACGACAAAACCAACAAAGTGGCTTGTGCACCCAACGAAGACTCAGATCTGCCTTGGCATCAGCCCCGCCTGATTAAATTCTTCGCCGTGCGCTTTAAGGAGAGCTAAGGGTCTAAGCCAGCTCCATGCACACAGCAAAGAGTCTGATCAGACTGGGGACGCCCAGGCTGATCTGAGTCTTTGTTGGACGCACAGTCCACTTTGTTAGTTTTGTAGTGTCGCGGCTCACATATTTTCTTACTCTTATGCCAGAGACAGCATAAGTATGCTACATTATTGAACAGGAGGGGGTGGGGGAAAATACTTCTATATTTATGCACGTAGTAGTTTGCATCTTCAACATAACGTATGAAACTTGAATGAAAATAAAAACAAATATTTACATTCTTGGTGTATTTAACGAAAAGCCCTATAGTAAACCACTGGAACGTAATGTAGTTTACATTCCAATAATTACATTGAGACACGCGACGTCAATGACGTAAAGATAAACAATGGATCTCTACAACCCGATTGGACGTTAGCAACGTCATGACGTCATGCATGCCGTTCTGCTGTTAGCAGAAAAAATGCGTGTACATGTTTTATTGCTTCAATTTTAGCGCTCATATGAGATTTTTCATGAAAGATTTGATTGAAAGGAATGTAAATATAAGCAATGAACTTAATTTTTCTGATGTTTATCGAAGTGTAAACTACATTGGGTCACTAGCAAAGTTTACATGAACCCCTTCGGGGTTCATTCACTTTGCACGTGACCCAATGTAATTTACACTTCGATAAACCTCAGAAAAATGAAATTCATTCCTTAAATAAAAAAACCCCCAAAAACTGTAGCTCTGGAATCTCATTAAAAATTGTATTCACTTTCGTTAGTCAAAACAATACTAGATCTTCCGATTTATATGTTACTATTGTAGACGTTTCGAGATTTCGCTGCAAAGTAGACAAGTGTGTGAAGCAAATACTAAACAGAAAGAATTTAGGACTGAACGTCCTGGCCCGATTTTCCCATATATCAAAGGCTGTAAAATGTCAACAGGCCCTTGAATTTATTGGTTAAAATAAATCTAGGATATTGTAGACGTTTCGCGATTTCGCTGCAAAGCAAACAAGTGTGTGAAGCAAATACTAAACAGAAAGAATTTAGGGATGAACGTCCTGGCCCTATTTTCCCATATATCAAAGGCTGTAAAATGTCAACAGGCCCTTGAATTTATTGGTTGGAATAATGCTTTTTTAAACTCTATCGAAATATCATTAAACTGTTACTTTAAAACAAAAATTGTTCTTCCCAGCGCCTGGATGTTAAAAAACCTATCTTACCAACAGAAAGCCGTTCACACACATTGTGGGGGCTCTCGACTTTTAAGGCATGAAAAGACGTGAGCCTGGCGCCTAGGCAACAGAGCTGCCAGAAACATAGGGAATTGGGGTCATTTATCTCGGGTCCAGAAGAGATTTTCCACGAATTCAAAGGCAATAATTGAATGTAACTAAAATAATGTTGACTGCGTTATAAAACTTAACCTCAACCAGCTAAACTTGTATTGTTTGATTTGAACGTTCACAAAATCAGTTTGATGATAAGCGGTAAGTCGGTAACAAACAAAATAATTATTATTGGTAAGTAATGTATTTTTCAAATCACGTGTTATATGTTCTTTTCTGTTATTGCAAAATGGGATACAGACTTGAATAAGTCAGCTGACTTTCTTCTGAATCCCGTTTTGTATAACATATGATATATTTTGTGAATGAATGTACTGTTTCATATGTTGGTTATACAAAGAAAATAAAGTTTAAACCAAAATAATTATTACAAGCACATCGGATCTGGTGGGATTTAGACAATAATTTCTGGCAAGATTTTCATTCTTGGTAACTTTATGCTGTAGTCCATCATTTTGGAAATTCCTCATCGCCTCTCATGAGAACAACCATTCAGCCCTGACTGCCTCAAAGATTTTCGTACCTAAATTTAAAGAGTAACTACACTTCAGGAACTGACTGATTCAGATCCCAAACCCTATCCCCAACATCAAAGGGAAAGATTGACTAAGACATCCCAACAAACAATAAATTACAAGTTTATTCTAAGTTGCTCTGACAGTAGTGGCAAATGTTAAAGTAAAGAGAAGCTACTATCTGAGAACGTCTGGGAAGATTCAGATTAAGTTCACCTTTACAATAAATCTTGTAGCTCCTAAAACACGCTTGGTAAACGCGCAATTCTATTCCAATTCAAAAACAAACGTTAGCCAAGTTATGACAATGCTATTCCAGTGATATGAATAAATGTGTGTTTAATATAAGTTTTGATATAAAATAGTTTTAAATGTTATCACTTTACTCCTGAGAATGACCACACCTAAATGCATTAGACACTGCGCTCTTTGTCGTATGAGCTAACCGTTATAAAGGCCCATGTTAAACGTTTGTTCATTCGTTTCCTTGGTAGATTTAGAAAACATTTGTTACTTTTTAGAACCAAACAAAAACAGTAGTAGTCAAATCGCATTACAATAATAGTACACACTATTTTGCACCGAAAAGAATTTGATAGTGCTCCGATCTATCTTACCAATTTTCCATTAGGCTAATATTTTACAGAAACACTGTTCAAAATGGGTCAGACATGTTAAGAACAAGTTTGAGCAGTTAAACTACATCGTGTCAAAAACCTAGTTTCGGTTTATTTCGCCAGGAACGGGTTAAAGTGATATTTAGTTCCGAAATTGAATATCGCTGATACATGGTGGCAGTTCTAATAAAGTTTTTAGTAATCAAGAATAACATATCAACCTACAGAAGACACACACGCGCACACAAAGAGAGAGAGAGTTAATTAAGTACAGAATCGATCTGCATACTTTTCAACGAACTAGATCACCTTTATGAGATAATACAGGCATTTGCTGCAGTTTTGGTCTCATCTCCCTCAAGTCGTCTCTGTCGCTCATCGTCTAACTTCTTTTCTATCTCCACATATGTCTCATTTGTATAGTAAGTATTGTTGTTCGACTTCACGATATTCTGTAACAGATTCATAAGCTTTTCCACTTGAATCTTCCTTGCCCCTTCATCGGCACGGTTATTGAATCCAACGACGCGGTTGTCACACTTGCTGATGATTTTTCCAAGAGTGTGGCTGATGTCCGTCTGAATGAACTCATCAAATTCTATACCATCACACTCCAAGTCATCTGTTCCAGTAAACAAAATGACCATTCTTTTATACAATTCCGGTCCGAACTCCGCAACTAGCATGTCAATACAGTGTTTCTCTTCATCAGTGAAACGACCAACTCTCACAACAAGGATAACAGCATGGAACCCCGGAGAAGTTATACCCATTAACTTCCTGATCTCGGACAATGTTTCTTTTTGTGTCAGGTCCGTGCTATAAAGGTCCGGTGTGTCAACAACTAAAAGATCGGTGCCACCAACCACAATTGTTGCTGATTGGCATTTTTTTGTCATGCCTATGGTTGACGGATTGTTTACAAATAACTTCTCTCCGGCAATTGTGTTAATCGTTGAAGATTTTCCATTACCAGTTTTGCCTACCACTATTATTCTCATTTCTGAAAAAAAAAAAAAAAAAGAAGAAAAAATAAATAACCAGAAAACAAACAATAAAAATTTATCTATTAAGGATGTTCTGAAAACAGAGCACACATACACGAACGAAAACTGGAGTCGCGTTTTCGAATCCTTTCATATGACAGCGACTGCAAGGCTGCATAGGCCTCCTCACTTATAAGTCTGTTATAAATGTGGTTTATGTGAGAAACACAACGAATTCCCGAGCCTTTCCCGCTTCATTCAGATCTCACACAGAGATCAAGTTGAAAGACTCAAGATCAGTATTACTTCTTTGCCGGCCTCCATACATACCAGGGACCAGTAAAAATGGTCCTGGGCCGGAATATCTGTTGAAGTTTGTCAAATCTTAAATCCAGATATTCCATGTATATATACCTGATTGTGTTAGCACAACTTAATAAAACAGCCCTATCCGATGGGTCATTAAGATAAATCAAGCTTAACATTGTATATGAAACTTCTTTTTTGAGGAGCGTAGTGGCGCAATCGGTAAGCTGATGTCTCTGAAAGGCTAGGCGGAGTTGTCGTAGTCGGCGTGGGTTCGAGTCCAGTTGGGTACTTCTTTATTTCTCAACCATACACTTTTTTCGGATGTACCTTTACCAGTAAAAATGGTCCTGGGCCGGAATATCTGATGAAGTTTGTCAAATCTTAAATTTAATCATATAATATTTCAAAGCTTCGGTATCGTATGATCCAGATATTCCATGTATATATACCTGATTGTGTTAGCACAACTTAATAGAACAGTCCTATCCGATGGGTCATTCGGAGAAATCAAGCTTAACATTGTTCCATGAATCTTCTTTTTCACAGTGGACCAACGTACAGTCTATGAAATCGGAAGCTGCTGTCACTGTACGCAAAAAATCAGTTAGCTGCTTTACACCTGGTTGTGTAAACAGCTTTAAAACTTTTTTACTATGTTCGCTTCTATATTTGAGATAACTGCATTTGAAAGGTAAGATATACTTCTTTCCATATTTGCTTCGATTTGGAACCATCAATCAGTTGTTTCTACACAAGAATATGATTTCGCTGTTGAATCAGTGATTGTTTTCATTTTCGTCTGCGGTGAACCACGAATTTTTGCTTTTCGTCTTTCCAGAAGCCATTATTCATATTTTCTAACTAAGCGAAACGAAAAAGTGACCTTTCAGCATCAATTCTCATTACCAACATGATAGCTCAGTGACCATGCAGTTCAAATGCTTCCGCTTTTGCTCAGGCCCTATCCGTTTGGAGGCTGTACGGTTAGCTGCAACTGTACACAGTCATTAGCCGCAAAGCGCGGAAAAAAATCTGTACGATTAGCTGCAAATAATAAACCTAGTTTTTAAAGGCCGAATACACTGAAACTGCACATTATCACGCTATGTAATCACGTTACCTAACTGTACTACGACAGATGCTGCTTTGGTAGCCGTACTGCTTAATTGTAAAGGAAAATGGTGGTCACGCGCTTCGTTCTGACGGTAAGCTGGTTTATTTCTTGTCTAATTATTTCAAAATTGAAATGATTTACATCGAGCAAGTGGTATCAGCGAATAATCTGCTTTGTACTTTGACAACTAATCTGTGAATACGGTATTTAAGCGACAATCTGAAGAAATCTGCATCGGTCATGTGCTTCAGTTTTTGTCATCTCAAATATTTGTGTTTTCTCTCGATTTATTATGTTATTTTTGAATGATTATATATGTATTATACATCAATTATACTGATGTTTTGTAAAAATACTGGTACTTATTACGTGAAAAGAACAGGGGGCCGTTTTGCATGTTTTGTTTAATGTACTGCTTTTTGTTGTGATGAACTGCTTTTCAGGTATTACATTCCATCAACTGTACTGCTTTTCGTAAAACGATGTATCACGGTTTAGGACTTCAGACTACCGTATCGGCCTGAAAATTAAAAAAAAAAGTCAAAGCACACTCAAACCTGTCTTAAAGGGTCACCCAAATGAAAATTGGCTGCTTAGAACAAGTGACTCCTTAACACAGGTTCATTTGCACAGTAGTTTGGTTCAAGAGACCAAGATAAGGTGGCTGCTAAATACAGGTGTCCCCTTAATGGAGGTGACCACATAAGCATGTTTGACTGTAACACCGATTCGCCTCGACTTGAGCCTTGATGCCTATGCTGTACTGCCTCTACACTGCTCTTCCTAATGAGCCACTGTTGCTTTATTAATGGCAGAACTGTGTGAATATTGCAGCCTATTAGTATTTTGTATGCTAGGTCTCATCTCTTTCTCACTCCATATTTGCTAGAGGCAAGAAATTCTAAAGGAGTTAAATTCCTGTCTATATTGTGAAGAAGAATGTTTATTCAAGTGCTATAGGCTATGTAGCCCTTGAGCATATACATGTACATACATGCAATATCTTTTCCCTGATTGGTTACGAACATGTTGCTTTACCTGTTTTATAATGCACCGAAACAAATCGCTAGCCCCCACCCTGTCAGGTCACTTCATGTAGGCGTAACCATAGCAAACGTATATTTTCGCGTGTTGTGTAGATGAAGAAACGTTTTACTCCTTACATGAGGGGTGCCCATAAAGGGCAGGGTGAACTATAATTGTTTCTACCATAGGCTTCTATAGTGACCCCTACTCCCTTTGACAGTGTCCCGCCCTTTATACAATGTTGCTTCACTATCCAGATTTGCCCTTATTTCAAGCTAAAATGTTAATCAGCAAGACGAAAAAGGGAAAACACCACTTTCCCAGCAAGTTTTGACACTTACAGGAACACATACACTAACACATGCATCATCGCATGTCACCCTATACTAGTACACTTACAGCAATACTTAGTACTGTACATGTAAACTGTAAATTTTAGGTAGTTTGCAGTTTATTGTGTTTTATTTGAATAACTTTTGGTCATTCTGTAGTCGCAGTAACAGACTCCTGGAAACCAAAAATGCAGTTCAGTTGGATTTGTTTCGTGCTAGGAAAGCAGTTCACTTTTTCCCACGCAAAATCCTATTTTTCTCATAGAATATTAATCTAATCAAGCTAAACTCTGTTTAATTTGGAAAATGCACTTTCTGTCGCACCATAGGCAGACTTTTCTTTGTCTTTTTCGTTTTATTTCTAGGTAAAAAAATACTTTTTTCGTACAACAATCGTGGTAAACGACTAACTCAAACCCGTTAAATTGCGATATTCTCATTTCTTTTCCATCCCTTCAAAATGACACCTCTGCTGCAAGAACCGACATATATGGTGTAATTATTTGTGCAAGAACTTTCACCTTTCTGGCTATATTAGAGAAGGAATTCTTCAAAATACTCACATGGTGCAAACGCCGTTCTGCGGAAGTCGTCCCAATTAAGCAGTACGGTTACCAAAGCAGCATCTGTCGTAGTACAGTTAGGTCACGTGATTACATAGCGTGATTATGTGTTAAAATACTAATATTCTCCTATAGTAAATGAAAATCAAAACAAAAATTGACCACAAATTGATGTGTAAAACTCCAAAGTCCACTATGACAATCAAAATTAAAATGACATGGAAATAGTACTGATATATTAGTCATGTTAAGCCTTTCTGATTTATACAATGCAAGGATGGGGGCTGATGTGATGTAATGGGGTAGGGTTTGTTGCGACGTGTTGTCAAGAATTTACGTTTAATATAAACATTATTTTATTTGCATAAACTGACAATATAAATACAACACACATGACAAGACATATACAGAGAATATACATAAAGGATTCAGAAAAAGTCAAACGACTTATGTAAATCTGTATCCGGTTTGACAATAATGTTATAGCATATAATGAGTGATTTGGTATGTCAGCTACAGTAAATAATGTTTAATTGAGCAATATCAATGGAAAAAGAAACGTGATACAATAAATAAGCATCTTTAGAGAGATGGACAAAAAATGTTTTAGAGCATATTGGAAGGTGTTCGCAAGATATTGCCAATAGGACAAAATGCAATCACGTAAAATAGTTGCTATCAAGGGCGGGCTCTGATGAGAGTTCTGAATGAGTCAATTCTTTTCGTCTATCAGGGATAGATGAACCATGGCCCCTAGTGGAACCGCCTCACAGAAGCGGTTCTAATGAACGTCACGACACACGTTGCAATGATAAGAAATTGAGTAAGGAAATAAAATTTATGTCGAAGTCATGGCATCCAGGCCCACCCTTATGTGCATCTATGAACGAGACAGAACAGAAAAAGAATTTAAAAAAAAATGAATAAATAGATAAACAAATTTAGATATACAAAAAGGAGAAGGAAAGGAAAGAAAAGGAAGACTCCACAGCGGACTTACCGAGTAACCAAGACATGCTAAGCTGGATGGCTCGGTTGGTTTGTGTTGCCATGTTGCGCACAAAATCAAAGGCTAAAGATTAACTTTTTTATCAAAGTTGTATGTACTTAAACATATGTACAGTGTGTCTGGAAACGCTTTGTTTTCGAAATTAAAGACTGTACAGCCAAACAATAGACTCATTAGCTTCATTTGTTAGCTCTAGATTCCCAAAGAGTAGAGTATTTAGTGTGGGAGC
Organism: Ctena decussata; assembly: GCA_963989385.1. Lineage (NCBI taxonomy): Eukaryota > Metazoa > Mollusca > Bivalvia > Lucinida > Lucinidae > Ctena > Ctena decussata. The sequence goes on along the minus strand of OZ022511.1, from coordinate 77,984,574 downwards.
GACTATTTCAGAAATGGTCGCTATCATCTCTTGTCTAAAGTTCTGGAATAAGTTGCATTCCAAGAGAAAATGATTAGTGTCTTCGACAGCCCCACAAATACAGTTCGGATGCGCTATAATATTTTTTGAAAACAGATGCTGGTTTGAGTACTGCAATTCATTCTAAATCTGGTATGATATATCTGATCACTTCTTCTACCGATGTTATAGAACTTTGGAGGCCCCCCTAATATTTACATTTAGTTTGTGTTTGAAAATTGATAGTGTACTTGAATCACGAATTTCTTGTGAAAGCTCATTCCAGTAACGAACTACTGCAGGTAGAAAAGAATTGAAGTACTGTTGTGTGTTACAATGAATAGTCTGTGCATTATTAACGTTACGCAGGTTGTATGAAGATGCGTTGCCGACGCTGTCAGGAACTAAGGTTAACAAGTATGCTGGAGAGAGTCCATTTTGCATTTTATAAAACAAGACAAGCTTGTGTTTCTTCCTTCTAGAAGCTAGTGTTTCCGAGCCTGTATCCAAAAGTAAAACACAATTTCCATGCAATATTACATGAAGTTTGGAGTGCAAACAAGTCGCAGCTAACCGTACATTTGCAAAAAACAGATTTGCAGCTAACCGTATAGCCACCAAACGGATGGGACCCGAACAAAAGCGGAAGCATTTTATACTGGATGGCCACTGAGCTATCAGGAAGGTAATGAGAGCTGATGGTGAATAATCACTTTATCGTTTCGCTTAGTTAGAAAATATGAATAATGGCTTCTGGAAAGACGAAAAACAAAATTTCGTGGTTTACCGCAGACGAAAAAGAAAAAAATCACTGATTCAACAGCGGAATCATATTCTTGTATAGAAACAACTGGTTGATGGTTCCAAATCGAAGCAAATATGGAAAGAAGTATATCTTACCTTTCAAATGCAGTTATCTCAAATATAAAAGCGAACATAGTAAAAAAGTTTTAAAGCTGTTTACACAACCAGGTGTAAAGCAGCTAACTGATTTTTTGCGTACAGTGACAGCAGCTTCCGATTTCATAGACTGTACGTTGGTCCACTGTGTTAATGGCTAGGCGGAGTTGCCGTAGTCGGCGTGGGTTCGAGTCCAGTTGGGTACAGATAATCAGGAACACATATGGCGGTTTGTGTCGCATGGAGGTGACGTTAGCAACGTAGCGCCCTTGTTGCATGCGCCGCATCGTCTACATCCGCTCAGTACAGTACCCCTTGATATCTATACAGCATAGTGTAATAATGGCGTACAGTTCGTTTTACTAAATATAAGAGTAAGTGGTTATTAATACATGTATTCCATAGCGATATACGTTGCTGGTACAGATTAGGAAGACCTATTTACACTGTCTGGATCTTGATCCGGAACGTCCATCATAGGAAACGGAACGGCAGACCACCAAAGATGGCGGACCCTTTTACTCACGCTAGGTAGGTGCTTCGTTTTATCAAATTTTCTGACTATATATCGTACGCATCAGTTAAACGAGCAATACCAAGGAACGAAGAATATATTTCTCCATATAAAACAGGCAGTGATGTGGCTAAAAATATACACATTCGCTTGGATCGGCATATTTCCAATTATTGGTATTGTTTAGTTTTGATTTTAAGTGGTGACCGAAGTATTTTCTGGACTTTTCTATGAAAAGCTATTTATAGTTCTTATCATTTTGATAACATACGATGCCGAATTCATTTTGATCCAGGACCCCAAAAAACCGTGTTTAAATCTCTTGGCTGGTTTTTGAGACATATTCATTTTTATTAGCCGTGTAATTTGCATTTGTCATCGGAACAGACTCGCTAGTTCAACACAATTAATTTCACTGTATATAGCGAATATTTTTCGGCGACAAGGGCAAATTACACGGCTAATAAAAAACGATTATTTCTCAAATTCAAGCCAAGAGATTTAAATTCGGTTTTTGGGGACTGGAATCGAATTGAATTGGGCATCGTATTTCATAAAGTGATAAGAAAATATAAATGGCTTTTCATAGGAAAGTCAAGAAAATATTTGGGTCACCACTAAAAATTAAAAGTGAACAATAACAGACTTGAAAATATACCGATTTAAGTAAATGTATGCATTTTCGCCATATCACTGCCGGTTTTGTATGGAGAAATGTATTCTTCGTTCCCTGATAGGGCTCGTTTAATTGATGCGTACGATATAGGAGATAAAAGCGTGACATCAGTGATAAGACACCTGGGGGATTCCTCGAGTATGGTTGGCAGAAAGATTGATACAGTATTATATCATACAGCTAATGCGCGTGATTGTTTGTGTAAGATATGAACTTAAAACATCAAGTTATAAACTGTTTTAAAATCAATACTTTAGGTGGCATTTACTTGTTTTAGGATATAGCTTGAAGCTTACACTGAAACGAGATGAAATGCGAAATTCAATTTTATCAGTGAATTATTGTTAGCATGAAACTGTTCTTAACTTGTTAGATCTCGCATTCACAACATACAATATATACTTCTTATCATAAATACTCTTATAAAAAGGATCTGAGTCTGTATCCTATGTTAATTTTCTGAATTAAAATGTTTGTTCCCTGTTGTATAATAGTGTCTTCGCTGTCTTCAGTGGATCCTTTAATCAAGGACTTCTTATCATAGTTCAAAAACGCCGCTAGTGTCCTGTGGTGGCAATTTGAAATAAACATATATCTAGAATAAACTGTTTGTGCGCCGAGTGCGGCTAATTATCCGTTAGCACAAACGCATGGCTTTTTCTATTTTTCTTTCTTTCTTTCTTTGTTGTTTATAAAAATTTAAGAAATCGCAACCATCGATAGATCTTATTATTTCTATTATTTTTGTTTTTTAATTTTCTTGTCCCTAAATCCGATCGACATTTTACAGTAATTCCGATTAAGTTTAATATAATATTCATTTTTATTCACATTATCCTATTTATACTTATAAATATACATCATAGTAAAAAAGATTACGATACTTATGTCACACAGGTCTTTTATTATCATTTTCATAATAAAAAACCATCTTCATTTATCATATCAATTCATACATTTCATAGTGCAGCTTTTATTTCTAAAACCTGTGATATGCCGCTGCACTCTCACCAAAGAGCTCTTTGATCATCTCATAGCATCAAGAAACCTTTTACGAATTATCCCGATCATTTACGGAATCATGCGAATCATGTTTTATTTATCGTCCAATCAGAAGATTCGTTGTAAGTGTGTTGTATGCGTCAGCGCTCGAACTAACCAATCACGATGCATGTCACTTACCTGCACCACAACCGTTTCCCACAATTTTACGAAAAGGCTAAATTCTTCGTGACAGCTGGTAAAATTGTTTTCTGTCCTCTTCTACAGTGACTTCAAGTCTTGTAGAAGAGACAGGTATGTTGCTAAGTAATATCTTTGTCTTGCTGAGTTCTTCGTTATACTTTTAAAGCAAGAAGTCGAAAGACATTTATATTATAGTGTAACGGTGTCATGTATTTTCGCGGTTTCACTACTGTGTGTTTACATGTCATTCTCTTAGATAATATCTAAGCTTTATGTATGTGCAGAATATTTATATAAAACTGATGCATCGTGATTTGACCTCACATGGTAAAGCGCCACAGACAAGCTGTTATTAATCCCCTTTGACGAACTGAGGCATATTGTAAGCCACCGGTTGTGGTGTTGGAAAGGTTTCGGTTAATTAGGATTATTGTCATTTCGTTTGGGTTGTAAGGTCTGTTATGAGCGATATATATCATAGTCATTCTTGTACATAAATTCATGCGTCAGCTATTTGAAGTCATTATTTCTTGTATGTCAAATGTCTGTCATGGACATTTATAATAGCATTATGTGTAGTATTCTTAATGTGTGGTATTTGTTTATTTTAGGGACGTTTTTCTTCCATGATCTATTAAATCATCAATACATCTGAATTATTACTTTTCTTCAAAACCCCTGAGCATCCGAGTATGACACTAATCTACAGTATTTTCATTTTATTCTGTTAATATTTTTTCAGTCGAAGTTATTAAGAAAAACAGTCCAGTTAAGTTGATGGGTATACCAAAATACGCGTTTTACTAGATGAATTCAATTAATTAAATGATTTCTTTTTCGTACGACAGATGACTAAGACCTTATTTCCAATTGTTTTAAATCGGTAGCTATTTATTCGCACTTATTTTAATTATCATTTACACATTTTAGTGATTACACTTCAACCTATCCTATAGAAAAACATTGTCCGCTGCTAATCTTTTGCCAACCAAGCTACCCACGTGCTCATCCGATGACGTCACTGCGGGGATTCCCGTTATCTCCTATATAATCAGAAAATTTGATAAAACGAGGCACCTACCTAGCGTGTGTAAACCGGGTCACCATCTTTGATGGTCTGTTCTGTTTTCCATAAAGGATGTTCCGGATCTCGATCCAGACAGTGATTGAGCTTAGATTTAAGGAGGTAAATGAAATATTTTTCTTTTGCGCGCCTTAATGGCATTCTTTCAAAATACATTTTGTAGAACGGGAAGATGTAATATTTCGGATCTTACCGATTAGCACATGTACCTATGTGTTCACTTACATGAATCATTCTAGTGCTTGGGTCTCAGGTTTGCTGACTGTGCAATGTGACCCGTATTTGTAAATAGTTTTCGGTTTTGCCTTTATATTCTTCGCCGCATCCTCTGCATTTTATGATATAAATCACATTTTTTACTTCAAAGGTCATTGTTTCATGTACGTAATTTTTTACCACAATTAAAATTAAATGCGGTGCCTTCTACTAGATGAGTGCAGAGGCTGCAGTTTGACCTCTGACAACGTTTTACTTTGTGTTCAGAGTCATGGTTAAATTTGGCTTTTGTTAGAATTCGCTTCAAACATTTTGGTTGCCTTTTGATTTTAATCATTGTAAACTTTGAAGGAATACTTTTTATCATATGACGTCGCTGTTATTCAATGGACAACGTCGTGTCATAAAAATCATATGACCACCCGTGTAATAAATACACATTATTATAACAGTAACTTGATCTGGTGCACTGTATCACGTCTAGTGGATGAGCTCATACCATCGGATCATCCGAGACGCTTGCGTCGAGGGTGATCCGATGGTATGCGCTCGTCCACGAGACGTGATACAGTGCGCTAGATCAAGTTACGGTTTTAATAATTTGTTTATTATATACCTTAGGGAACAGTCAACCATTCATACTTGCCAGCGCTAATGCATCGACCCGGATTCAAACCTGCGCGCGGCAGAGGTAAAAGCTAGTCGTGAGACGAACGCAAGCGACTGAGCTATCGTTGCGCGCCATTTGACGTGTTTGTTGACGTTACGTCACTAGTACCGTTTCTCTGGTTCTCGTTTCTACGATTCACGTTAATAAATGACGCGCTTGAAGCTTGGACTCAGAAATAGCCTCGTTTTAAAGGATAGTGATACGGATTCAGAAAACGTCAGTTTGATACGGCTCTCTGTATCAGATGGCAAGAAAACGGGGCTGTTCAAAGGGTGTATCATTGATAGGTATATAATAACACTATTTATTATATACCTATCAATGATACACCCTTTTAATTGCCTGTTTTCTGGCCATCTGATACGGAGAGCCGTATCAAATTGACGTTTTCTGAATCCGTATCACTATCCCTTAAAACGAGGCTATTTCTGAGTTCCGGCTTTAGACGCGTCATTTGTTAACGTGTATTATAGAAACGAGAACCAGAGAAACAAGACTAGTGACGTAACATCAACAAACACGCCAAAGGGCGCGCCACGATAGCTCAGTCGGTAGCGTTTGTCTCACGACTAGCTTCATACCTCTGCCACGCAGGCTCGAATCCGGGTCGATGCATTAGCGCTGGCAAGTATGAATAGTTGACAGTTCCATCAAGTATATAATAAACAATTTATCATAAGAGTAACTTGATCTGGCGTACTGTATCACGTCTCGTGGATCAGCTCATACCATCGGATCACCCTCGACGCAAGCGTCTCGGTTGATCCGATGGTATTGAGCTCATCCACTCGATGTGCCAGATCAGGTTACTCTTATAATAATGTGTATGGCGCGTACACGCAACGTCACCGACAACGTCCATGTCAACAATACGTTTTCTAATGGAAGTTTGAAGGCGTTAAAATCCCAGTTTAAAGGGTCATATGATAAACAGAATCTTACACTCGTGGTCATTTCATATGAAATTTGTTTCATATGAAAGGACCACTCGTGTAAGATCCTCTATTAATTTTGGGTCTCCTTGTAAAATTGAAAGAGTATGTTTTATGATATTTGCATTGCGCGGATATTGTGTGGGCACATTAGTAATAATAGGTTCCTCCCTCTTTTGCGAACTTGTCTTAATTTAGTTCTATCAAGAAGTATATCTCTGCCGATACCCGTGACAATAATGGTCTCAGGGTATTTTGTTTGACTAAAAACATATTCAGTTCCATCATTCGAGTTTCTAGCACCTGTTCATCTGAAATTACTGTTCTTAACATGCTTAATTTACGTGCCAGATTGTAGGGTATGTTAATGTTTGTATGTCGGGGTTGGCATGAAGAAAACAAATGATGTGTACTGTCAGTCTCCTTATAGTAAATATCTGTCTCAATTTTCCTCTTTTGTTCCGGACCATAACATCTAAAGATGATTGTTCAACTGTATCAGATTGTAATGTGAATTTAATGTCATTGTGACGATTGTGTAAAATGTTATAGAAATGTATTAGCTCTTCTTTAGATTTAGCCCAGGGGACGATGCAGTCGTCTAGAATACTTTTCCAGTACTGTTTAAAGTAAATATAAAATTCTGTATCAGAACTGGTTTCTACAGAATCGTACAATTTTTCCTCCAAGTACCCGATAGTTAAGGTTGCGTATACAGTAGTGCAAACTTGGTACCCATAACTGTGCTCTTTACTCTTTACTTGCTCGAGATTAGTGTTAATGAAACGAAAATATTATTCTCAAATATTAGTTTCATTTCGTCAGGTATGAAATCTTTTGAGAATCTCGAATGAGAGGTTGCCGGGATACTTGTCTATCCAATAATTTACCGCCTCTTTACCGCGATCGTGTGGACTATTCGAATAAAGGGATTCTATGTCAAATGAAGCCAGTATGGTATTTGTTGGTACGTTTCTCGGAAGGTTGTTAAGGAAGTCAGTAGTGTCCCTTAAATAGCTGGTGACATGTTTGGTATAGGGTCTTAAAAGTATATCAAGTAAATTACTAAGCTTATGCGTGTGACAGGAGGGGCCAGCAACAATTGGTCTTAATTTCAGATCATGTACTTTTTCTGTAATTTCTACATAACCTGATTTTGTCAGTTTACTTTTTTAAATTATTTCTTTGCATTTATATACTGATTACTAGTTTTAGATTCAAAATTTGTAGATAATCAGATTCTTTTTCAGTCATTTGACTTTAATATTCTTTTAGAAACTTCTTATATTTAAATAGTAAATCTTTTTCTGGATCTGTGTTTAATTCAGAATAATAGGTTTCATCATTCAAAATTATTTTTACCATACTTTTGTAATCTTCTTTGTTCATTATTACTGATGCCCCACCTTTGTCGGCTTTGTCCAATTAAGTCCCCAATACTTCACAAGTATTCCAATCCCTTCAAAAGACCTGGAATGTATCCTAATATCTCTAGGTGCAATGCCAAGAGGTGTAATTGTTGTAAACATTTATGTACCAAATCTACCATTCCATCATCTGTCAATGGTAGAACATTTTCAGTGGTCAATAATTCTGAACTGGACTGTAAATCGACTGATCTGATATACGTTTTAACCTGAAAAACACAAAATTGCAACATGCAATATGTTGGAGAAACTAGTCGTGCCCTTAAGAAACGATTTGGTGAACATCATCGTAGAATTAAAAATCCTAAAAAAATTGATACTTTTCTTTATCAACATTTTAAACGTACAGGCCATTCTCCTGCTGACGTATCTATACAGCCTGCAGAGAAAATAATTTATGACACTAAATCATCCTCGCGTTTCCAAAATATAAAGAGACACGAGGTTGAATTAAAATGGATACAATTGTTACAAACTGCATTTCCATTAGGGTTTAATGACAACATTTATCAAGAAGTAACATTTCGAAAATGCCTAATTTTGATGTATTTTCTCTTTTTGATATTCCAAAACCAAAGCATAGAAGTCATGGTTTAAGAAAAAATGGTAACATAAAACGAAAAAATACTGCTTTTAAGAAAACCAATACTTCCCTTAAAATTTTGTCGGAAATACTAAAAAACCAAGGTCGACATTCTATGCTCTCATTTTTATGTTCTCTTCCGGTTTCTGTTAAATGCATTTAGATAATGAGGCTAATAAGTTCTACGATAAGGGTCATCAACTGTACGAGGCCGCACTCCTGACAAGATGTTATACTCAACATGCTCTTCGTCCATTGATCGAATCTGAGATCAACCATAAAAGACATTTTCTCAAAATTCCTTTTATAAATAAAGGAATTGATTTTATTGACGTACAAAGTATTTTTAAGGATCGGTCTGTAACTGCATCGATTCCGGATTATTTCGTGAATAAGGAGCCACCTATCATATGTTATAAATATAACAAACCAATAAGAAACACTATATCTAACTTTAATAAACTGGTCTCAGATCTTGATGTTCACACAAATACACACGATACATGAGATTGTATGGACTCCAAATTTATCTATCCTGCCGCTGGTCATGTCATTACAGGGAATCTTAATATTATTTCAGATTCAAGAATTCGTAACATTATTTCGAAGGGACCAAAATATAGATTTCCTAACCGTATTGATTTTAAAAAATGTAGGGAAGATACAGCCTGTTCTTTAACTGATTTTGGTAATCGATGGTGCAAGCGGGAACATGTTGAGTCTGATGCCTTAAAGGAATGGAAGGTGAACATTTTTAATGTAATGGATAAACGTATTAAATTCTATTCCCAAAACACAAATCTTTTGCCGCCAAAACCTAAATCAACATTCCGTCACCTGAAGTTGGGTATCCAGCAGTTTCGATCGATTCAAGCCCCCCCCCCCCCCCCAGTAAAATCGATTTAAGCCCCCCCCAGTAATTCATTACTGACCGTTCCAAGGCGGTAGTTCTGTTGTGTTTCTCTGTTGCCTGTTTTTGGTGTCAGAGTTTCTGTGATGTTTTACCTTATGTATGTTCTTATTATTTTTGTTTCGGTTTGGGTTGCTGAGTGGCCACTTTTGGGAACAAGCTGCTCACTCGGTTGGCCATATGTTCTCTGTATCTTGATTATTTGTAATCTTGGTTGTTTCCAACTATGGTTTGAGGGCTGGATTTGGATTTTGATTGTTTCAGTTCCTGGTCTTTGCATACGTTTTACTTTCATAGTAAGTACGTTCTGGTTCCAGCAGACAAGGCTGCAAATAACGTTGTCGTTGTTTGACGGTTACACTATATTAACACATTGAAACAAGAACTTGGCGGCACTAAGGCCTATGAAGAGACTTCAGAAGACTAAAAGTCTGTTGTCTTTAGGCACTGTAATGATATAGCCCACAAGTTTTCTGTAAATGTAGAGGAACGGCAGGACAAGGTTCCTACGATGTACTGGTTACCTAAACTTCATAAACAGTGAAAAAGTTTACGAACGGTCAGGAAAAAATTTGTTTTGGTCAATTAAAAATTCTACCGAGGTTCTTGATAAACTGAAGTCTAGAGGATATCGCGCGTCTAGTTTGTCTACATACGGTTTTTCTACACTCTATACAACTTTGCCCCATAATTTAATAAAAAAGAAACTATTAAATTTAATTGAGACTACTTTTCAGAGAGAGAGGGTGCTCTTTATCTTGCTTGCAATGATAAACATACTTTTTTACTTCCGATGACCAAAAAAGGAACTGACTGAATCAGATCCCAAACCCTATCCCCAACATCAAAGGGAAAGATTGACAAAGACATCCAAACAAACAACAAATTACAAGTGATAAGCCGAGTCAGCAGCTCTTTCCCAAATAGATGGCAACTCGGCTATCTTTATTGAACTAAATAATTTAGACCAACAGACGGGTTACAACGGACTAAGCAAATTATATGAAAAACATTTAACAATTATTTTTACCTATTTTCTATTTTTATGATAGAAGGATTAAACTGAGAACACACTAATTTAAACAGCACCGAAATAAATGCAACCGCAACAAAAGTACCGCCTTGGGACGGTCAGTAATACTGGTGGGTTTAAACCGGTTTTACTGGGCCCAAACCTTCACCCTCACCCTCCGCTGCGGTGCACACAATTAGTTGGTAATTCAGTTCGTATGGAGGTCCCCTAACTCATCAGAGAGTCATCACGGTCAACAATTAAGATCAAGAAAAGACCGTGATGAAGCAAGGATGAGGACTCGACAGCCAAAACGTGTTGAGACACCCGGAGATCACTGGGGCGTCAGCAACACCACTGGAGTACTGGAGCAAAAGAAGACCACTAGTTGAATCCCGGTGGGCCAAGAAACAGACAAACATCCGGCCCCTATCAACTAATATATAGCTTTATGTAGGGGCTATCATAGAGTCTGAACCCCGACCCACCGGCGTGCAATTGAAGAGGACAGCAAAGTTGTCAACCGTGATTGGGTTAACCACTAAGCATGCAGACTGTCGCATTACATCTATGTTATAGCCAATGCGTTTAAATCGTATGATAATTTTCTTAAATTGATCGGGAAATTCTGTTTTCCCTACGATTTTGCGTAATTTATATACTAAGTCACCATAAAATTCAGGTTCCGATAGGCCTTGTTGCAAAAGTGACCTTAACCCTATATTATATTTAGAAACCAATTCAAAGTGTCTACGATAAAATTTAAAAAAGCTTTCCGAAGTTTATGATACCGATAACCCTGCTGTAAAAGCTTGGCAGTCAAACTTTTATTACGAGCATTGAAGTCAGCCAGATGACTAGACACCCTAGCGAAGTGAATAAGCTGAGAAATGTAAACACCATAAGAAGTGGTGCGGGGAACATCACCATCCAAGAACGGAAAATTAACAATGTCGAAATCAAAATCATCGCGTTTTTCATAAATTTTAGATGAAACAAATCCATCTAAAATAGATAAATGTAAATCCAAAAATGGGGCCTCGGTATCAGAAGTATTTGCTTTATTTAACTGCAATTCAGCAGGATAAATTTGACTAACCATTTCTTTAAAATAAGGGTTGTCAATATTTAAAAGGTCGTCCAAGTATCTAGACGTTGAGTTGAATGCTTCAATGACATGAGCTTGAGTATCATCAGAAAGAGAGATCATAAAGCCTCTTTCATAGCAAAATAGAAACAAATCTGCTACAAGAGGAGCGCAATTAGTACCCATCGGAATTCATATAATTTGTCTGTGTAACTTAGTACCGAATCTGATGAAAATGTTATCTAGAAGATATACTAAAGCATCACAAACATTTTGGCAAGACCACATTTTAAACCCTACAATAATCAACGAATAAATCACGTAACACTATTTTTTTGCTACAGCTCGAGAAGCAGTGGAACTGCATTACAGTTAAGGTAACGTTTGGTGAGTTGTTGGTTGTATTGGTCTTACTGGTCCCTAGAGACGGCACTTCCATCCCTATCAGGGAGAGTGGGTTGAAGCGTAAGATTGTATGGGAAAAGAGAGAGAAAAAAGAAACCGTCACCAGGAGGCCATTGGCTACCCCGTCGGTGGAACAAGGCTTACATGTCTACTAGGCGTCTACAGCCAAGAACAATGACAAATAAGGGGGACAAAAAGATGCGTCCCGCACCTACTGCAAGCATAGAAGGCACTTTTCTGTTTAAAGTCAAAGAAACTGGACAATAAGGTGGCAAAAGAAATATGTCCTGCGCCCACTATAAGTACAGCAGCCACTTGTCCTCTATTGTCACAATCTCAAGGACGCCCCAGTGCTGAAAGTTTCACGGCATCTGCATCCAGGGAGGGTGAACCGAAGTTAAACAGCCCTATTAGGGCAGAGTTTCAGCTTACTTGCCTTTGTGTGGCAAAGGCAATGTGTTTGATGGTTCTGGTTTGTAGCGAAGAAGGTCTTCTCTTCTCTGTGATTAAGATTTCTAAGTCGCTATGGCAATTGTTTGTCCTCGTCATCGAAGCTGATTCATACTTTTTCTCTACCTTGCTTTGTTAATAAAAATGAATATTTTTGTTACTTGTTTCATGCATTGTGTAGTCATATTACATGCAACATTATACTATAAAATCTTGGAAAGTATTCATACTATTCGGCACATTTTTCCCAAGAGAGGCTGCTTTAAAAGCACCTTGCATATGTGCTCTTCCACTATTGTGCGGCTGTAAAGTAAATATATTGCACATCATATAGCAGTGTTTTAAGGTCGATAGGTTCAGCGTAAATAAATGCAATTTCAGATCAAAAAGGATTAAAGAATATCGAGCTATGACTAGCTTACAATTGGATTTTATCTGCATTCAAATATATGTAAACCGAATTCACTGGCGGCGAAAATATACACCGATGTATAAACAGCTTCTGCATATTCTACTCAGTAACAGAAGTATTTTTCGAGTTTAAGTCGTGCATTAGCACTGGGGCAAGGATTTCTGAAGTTTCGTTGGCAAGGTGACTGTTCATGCAAAATTGTGATGTATTTAATTTTAAGTGTTTTTTCAAGACACTTACCCGTTTTCCCACAAATAAAGTCCGTATGTGTCAGGAATAGAGACGAAACTTACGAGTAGTATTCTGTTATCACGACTACAAGAATCCGACACGATTGTGCACCGAGTTTTATAGCTTATACAATCGACTCACCTCGTATGACACCGGAATCCATTGTCAATACCTCGGCTGTATGACGGACGAAGCCATTTTGGCCTACTCTCAAGATGGCTTCCACGGGAAAAACTGCAGCGTATCGTAAGAAAATCCCAGTTTTTGCGGGTCTTTTCGGTCCATAATTTGGTCAGGTCGTTTCGGCCTGGGTCGTTTTGGTCGGTGTACCTGAAACCAGTAATGTCCAGTAGTGTACAGTAATGTCCAGTAATGTACAGTAATGTCTAGTAGTGTACAGCAATGTCCAGTAGTGAACAGTAATGTACAATATTTTATGCCCTAGTGACGTTATTCAGAAGCAGTAATATCCGGTCCTGTCTGGATGTCTGTCTATCTGCCCGTCTTCATGTCTGTCCGATTGTCAAAGTTCTGGGATAAAGTTAAAGCAATCATCAACTTCTGCAATTTCTTTTTCAAACTTTTGCAAAGGTTGTGGACATAAAATCATGCAATTGGCTTTTGACTTTTAATAAAAGCAACATTAACATAATTAAGGACTTTTGAACTTGGTAATTTCAAGCAACGTAGAGCTCTAATACTCAGCTCCTGAATGTTTCTTTGTTGGTATTGTGAAAATATGTTTTTGGCTTTTGGACGGAAATAATAGAACTTTTGATAAAATTGTGGACTGTTGAACTTAGTATTTTTGAGCAACGTATTTGCAGTTTGGAGTTTTTGCTATTTCAGTTTTTCCACAACATATATATACACAGTACAGCATGAAATTTTAGGATTTGAACGAAAGCATATTGCTTATTTAGTACTTCTCCTAGCGTTAATGAATTTGCAAATGTTATATGGCAGAAAAGTAATTGTAAGTGAAAACAAACTATAGAAGTGTACAATAAACTCTCACACACGCACAGTCACATAAGCGACCACACACTCACGTGCACATTGAAATGCTAGTAAAGAATAAATGGAAACACTGCGCCAAGCGAAATAAATGGATAAGCGGCATCACACGGAAACTGACCTCATGGCATGCACAAACATAAAATACTCAAATCAGCCTGTGCATCTACACAATTCCGACACACTCATCCAAGTTTCCATGAAAATGTAAATCCCAGGGACTACATTAACACTCTAGTCTGCACATATATTTACTGTCTTACCATTTACTATTGACAAACTAAATCAGATGGATAGATCGATGGATGTCTTGTGATTTTACGTCCTTTTTAACAGTATCTCAGTCATATCAGGACAATGGGTAATGATAATGGAAGGCTTTGTGCAGTGGAACCAAATTTAAAGAGCAACTACCCTTCAGGAACTGACTGAATCAGATCCCAAACCCTAACCCCAACATCAAAGGGGAAAGATTGACAAAGACATCCAAACAAACAATAAATTACAAGTGATCAGCCGAGTCAGCAGCTCTTTCCCAAATAGATGGCAACTCAGCTATCTTTATTGAACTAAATAATTTAGACCAACAGACGGGTTACAACGGACTAAGCAAATTATATGAAAAACATTTAACAATCATTTTTACCTATTTTCTATTTTTATGATAGAAGGATTAAACTGAGAACACAATAAATTAAACAGCACCGAACATAAAAAATGCAACCGCAACAAAAGTACCGCCTTGGGACGGTCAGTAATAACTACAGGGGGGTTCAAACCGGTTTTAATGGGCCCAAACCTTCACCCTCACCCTCCGCCGCGGTGCACACAATTACTTGGTAGTTCATTTCGTATGGAGGTCCCCTAACTTATCAGAGAGTCATCATGGTCAACAATTAAAATTAAGAAAATACCGTGATGAAGCAAGGATGAGGACTCGACAGCCAAAACGTGTTGAGACACTTGGAGATCCCTTGGGAGTCAGCAACGCCACTGGAGCAATGGAGCAAAAGAACACCATCAGCTGAACCCCGGTGGGCCAAGAAACAGACACACATCCGGCCCAAACCAACTAATATATAGCTTTATGTAGGGGCTATCATAGAGTCTGAACCCCGACCCACCGGCGTGCAATTAAAGAGAACAGCAAAGTTGTCAAAGGTGATTGGGTTAACCACTAAGCATGCAGACTGTCGCATTACATCTATGTTAAGCCAATGCGTTTAAATCGTATGATAATTTTCTTTAATTGATCAGGAAATTCTGTTTTCCCTACGATTTTGCGTAATTTATATACTAAGTCACCATAAAATTCAGGTTCCAATAGGCCTTGTTGCAAAAGTGACCTTAATCCTATAGTATATTTAGAAACCAATTCAAAGTGTCTACGATAAAATTTGAAAAAAGTTTTCCGAAGTTTATTATATCGATACCCCTGCTGTAAAAACTTGGCAGTCAAACTTTTATTACGAGCATTGTAATCAGCCAGATGACTAGACACCCTAGGGAAGCCAATAAGCTGAGAAAGTAAACACTATAAGAAGTGGTGCGGGGAACATCACCATCCAAAAACGGAAAATTAACAAAGTCGAAATCAAAATCATCGCGTTTATCATACATTTTAGATGAAACAAAACCATCTAAAATTGATAAATGGGGCCTCGGTATCAGAAGTATTTGCTTCATTTAACTGCAATTCAGCAGGATAAATTTGACTAACCATTCCTTCAAAAAAAAGGATTGTCAATATTTAAAGGCCTGGATTTTGTCCTATCATTTTGACCCCCCCCCCCCCCCCCCAATCTAATCCCCTCCAATAAACAGGTGATAAGAAAATCAAAGGCACCTCCTAATCACATCATTATTAGGGTCATAAAACAATGCAGTGCTGAAACCACTGCCTGCCTGTGGGGCCCCAGTGGGATAAATCCATGCATCAGTCAAAATACTCAAATATTTTTCAAAAAAAAATATTAGTCAAAAATAAAAAACAAAAACAAAAACTTTGAGGAAGTAAGAAAAAAAAAGAATCTATTTTACAAATGTTTTCTTGTATTATCACTTACTAACTTACTATAATTTTTTGTATATTTTTGATATGTTATCTGTAATTTTACTTTCTTTAATTTTATTTACTTATTTACATCTAATCTCTATTTATTCATTTATTTATTCATTTTTTGTGAAGTAAGTCAACTGCTTTGTAATTTATTTAATACATTATCCATTATAATAATCTCAAGAAGAAGAAAATATGCAAGATTTGAAGACGAAATTTTGTTCCAATGATCACTTCAGAGACCCAAAAGACTTCAATTTAATTAGATTGTGAAACCTGTGTTTTGAGCAGTTTTGTGACATCAAACATGTATTTGACACCTTTTGAAAACAGTGAATTGGTCAAAATTCATTTGTTTTTACAAGAGTTGACACTGTAGTTTGTTGGTTTTGGGCTGCGATTTGTAATTTATGGATTTATCTAATCAATATTTTGCTGCGATTTGTCATTTATGGATTTATCATAATCAATATTTTGTTTCCACAAAGTACATACTTTTATTTTGTCTTCTCTAATTATGAATTTTGATTGTGAAAAAGGATAAATGTGAACTAAAGATTTTGTAAACATTACCAGAGTATTTGTATCTAAAATGTTTTTCTACATCAAAGTTTGATGAATACTGATGCCAAAGGTGTCTCTTTTATTGATTTTCCCCATTTTGGGCCTCCAAAAGAGACTACTGGGACACTGGTCTAGAGAAGACAGGCCAGCCAGGGAAGACTGTTTATTGGATTAGATAAGGATTACATAACTTACTAATGACAAAAATCCAGGTCTTTAATATTTAAAAGGTCGTCAAAGTATCTAGACGTTGAGTTGAATGCTTCAATGACATGAGCTTGAGTATCATCAGAAAGAGACATCATAAAGTCTATTTCGTAGCAAAATAGAAAGAAATCTGCTACAAGAGGAGCGCAGCTAGTACCCATCGGAATTCCTATAATTTGTTTGTGTAACTTAGTACCGAATCTGATGAAAATGTTATCTAGAAGATATACTAAAGCATCTCAAACATTTTGGCAAGACCACATTTTAAGCCTTTTTTGGTCATCGGAAGTAAAAACAAGCATGTTTATCATTCCAAGCAAGATAAAGAGCACCCTCTCTATGAAAAGTAGTCTCAATTAAATTTATTAGTTTCTTTTTAATTAAATTATGGGGCAAATTTAAAGAGTAACTACACTTCAGGAACTGACTGAATCAGATCCCAAACCCTATCCCCAACATCAAAGGGAAAGATTGACAAAGACATCCAAACAAACAATAAATTACAAGTGATCAGCCGAGTCTGCAGCTCTTTCCCAGATAGATGGCAACTCAGCTATCTTTATTGAACTAAATAATTTAGACCAACAGACGGGTTACAACGGACTAAGCAAATTATATGAAAAACATTTAACAATCATTTTTACCTATTTTCTATTTTTATGATAGAAGGATTAAACTGAGAACACAATAAATTAAACAGCACCGAACATAAAAAAATGCAACCGCAACAAAAGTACCGCCTTGGGACGGTCAGTAATAACTACAGGGGGGTTTAAACCGGTTTTACTAGGCCCAAACCTTCACCCTCACACTCACCCTCCGCTGCGGTGCACACAATTAGTTGGTAGTTCGGTTCGTATGGAGGTCCCCTAACTCATCAGAGAGTCATCACGGTCAACAATTAAGATCAAGAGAAGACCGTGATGAAGCAAGGATGAGGACTCGACAGCCAAACGTGTTGAGACACTTGGAGATCCCTGGGGCGTCAGCAACACCACTGGAGTACTGGAGCAAAAGAAGACTACCAGTTGAACCCCGGTGGGCCAAGAAACAGACAAACATCCGGCCCCAACCAATTAATATATAGCTTTATGTAGGGGCTATCATAGAGTCTGAACCCCGACCCACCGGCGTGCAATTAAAGAGGACAGCAAAGTTGTCAACCGTGATTGGGTTAACCTATAAGCATGTAGACTGTCGCATTACATCTATGTTATAGCCAATGCGTTTAAATCGTATGATAATTTTCTTAAATTGATCGGGAAATTCTGTTTTCCCTACGATTTTGCGTAATTTATATACTAAGTCACCATAAAATTCAGGTTCCGATAGGCCTTGGTGCATAAGTGACCTTAACCCTATATTATATTTAGAAACCAATTCAAAGTGTCTACGATAAAATTTAGAAAAAGCTTTCCGAAGTTTATGATACTATGGAAGCCCTGGAGGGACTTCTGACTTCATCACTTCACACTTCAGACTTCATCACTTCAGAGTTCATACTTCATCACTTCGTACTTCAGAGTTCAGACTTCAGAGTTCAGACTTCAAACTTCAGAGTTCAGACTTCATAACTTCAGAGTTCAGACTTCATAACTTCAGAGTAAAGAATTCAAACTTCAGACTTCAGAGTTCAGACTTCATAACTTAAGAGTTCAGACTTCATAACTTCAGAGTTCAGACTTCAAACTTTAGAGTTCAGACTTCATAACTTCAGAGTTTAGACTTCAAACTTCAGAGTTCAGACTTCAGAGTTCATACTTCATAGTTCAGACCTCAGAGTTCATACTTCATAACTTCAGAGTTCAGACTTCAAACTTCAGAGTTCAGACTTCAGAGTTCAGAGTTCAGGCTTCAGAGTTCATACTTCATAACTTCAGAGTTCAGACTTCAAACTTCAGAGTTCGGACTTCATACTTCAGAGTTCAGACTTCATACTTCAGAGTTCAGACTTCAATCTTCAGACTTCAAAGTTCACACTTCAGAGTTCAGACTTCATACTTCAGAGTTCAGACTTCAAACTTCAGACTTCAAAGTTCACACTTCAGACTTCAGAGTTCAGACTTCAAACTTCATATGAGGGGTGATAAAAAAATACGTGGTTACAATGTTGTATGAGTATGTTTGCATATGTATTATTGAACAATGTTTATTCTAAATAAAAAAAAATACGTGGACTTTGCTGTCGCGGTGAGCATGATGCAGTTATAGTATTTTTCTTATACCGCGAAAAATGCATTCTTTTTTTATCTGCGTTATGTGAAATTTTGACGAAATTTCATTGAACAGTAAGTATTTTCTTTTATTTTATATAAAGTAGGTACTACTACAGTACAGCGGAGCACCACATTAATGACGTTGACGTTTTGTCTTTTTTTAAACATTTCAGTGGTTCTTTTGTTTCTCTGTTTTCATAAACAAACAGCCTCTTTGCAGATATTTCATAATTATGACCAATTTTAGACACAGCAGCATGCAATACCATTGTTTTGAAGAATATCATATCGTACTCTCCTCATATTTCTATTCTATTCTATTCTATTCGATCCCATAACCTTACTAGGTCGTTGGGGCACCACAGATTACTTCGAAACAATCCCTTTCCACCTTGCCCTGTTTTCGGCTGCCCTAGCTGAGCTGGCAAATCCATCCCTGTCCACTCTTTAATATTGTCTTCCCACCTCTTCTTCTGTTTACCTCTTCTTCTTTTTCCCTCACTGTGCCCTGTAGAATGGTCTTTGCTAAACCAGAAGACCTTGAGATGTTCATAAATCCAAGCCAAACTTTTGCTTTCAATATCGTGTCAACGTACACTATATTTGCGGTGTATGTCTAAAGGCAGGCCTTCAACCCTTTAATCAGAGCCAACATCAGATAAAATAAGCATAAAAGGATCAAATAACATTAAATTTGAACTGAATGTTCTTCAACTCTTCAATTTTCCCCATCTTTTTTTTTTTTTTTTTTTTTTACAATTATATACAAAAAATGGATTTGCATAAATACGCGGTATAATGTTTGACGTCATTTCGTCACTCATGTATGGCCCACATAGCATGTTTTAGCCTGCTTATGCAAGCATACCACCTTTTGACGACAATCATTCCTTGACAGTGAAAGGCGGAAACCATAAACAAATAACATACAAAATATCAAGCATTTTACTCTACTGCAAATATCAGATATGTCCAAACAATTTGAAATAATACGGCAAAGTTTTACCGTACTCGCCGTAACGTCGTAGGGTTACTATGACGACCCATAAAGACTTTTTTCCGAATATTGACCGGTAAAATAAAAATATCACTGGATAGATGAAAGGCGAGTTTGTATTTACTGCAAATAATGGGTTTACTATCAATGATAAAAATTCTACAGCAAAAGTCCACGTATTTTTTATCATCCCTCGTACTTCAGAGCTCATACTTCAGAGTTCACACTTCAGACTTCTGACAAAACAATGTAAAAACATACTATAGCCAAAATAGAGAGTCCCGCATTATTCGAACATCCTAAAAGAATAAGTGCGAAGTGTGAAGTCCGAAGTCTGAACTCTGAAGTATGAAGTCTGAAGTTTGAAGTCTGGACTCTGAACTGTGAAGTCTGAAGTCTGAACACTGAAGTATGAAGTCTGAACTCTGAAGTATGAAGTCTGAACTCTGAAGTCTGAACTCTGAAGTATGAAGTCTGAAGTATGAAGTCTGAAGTCTGAAGTATGAACTCTGAACTCTGAACTCTGAACTCTGAAGTCTGAAGTTATGAACTCTGAAGTATGAAGTCTGAAGTCTGAACTCTGAAGTATGAAGTCTGAACTCTGAAGTCTGAAGTCTGAACTCTGAAGTATGAAGTCGGAAGTATGAAGTCTGAACTCTGAAGTATGAAGTCTGAATTCTGAACTCTGAAGTCTGAAGTCTGAAGTTATGAAGTATGAACTATGAAGTGATGAAGTCTGAAGTGTGAAGTGATGAAGTCAGAAGTCCCTCCAGGGCTTCCATATGATACCGATACCCCTGCTGTAAAAGCTTGGCAGTCAAACAAAGTTGTATAGAGTGTAGAAAAATCCAGGCGCGCGATATCCTCTAGACTTCAGTTTATCAAGAACCTCGGTAGAATTTTTAATTGACCAAAACAGATTTTTTCCTGACCGTTCGTAAACTTTTTCACAGTACCTAATTACATTAATTTTGATAGCGGTAACGCAAGAAGTTAATAATTTAGAAAGTTCAGTAGTGGTACAAGCACTAGAATTAGCAATAAACCTGGCTTTATATGGTCGTATATGAAGTTTAGGTAACCAGTACATCGTAGGAAGCTTGTACTGCCGTTCCAAGTTTACAATTGAAAAGATTCCCGCCTACAGCGGGGTTCGAATCCGGGAAAGCTAGATCAGCAGGCCAGCGCTTAAGCTACTGAGTTATCGGGGCTTCTTACAAATTACATCTAAATCATATTGACAGTAAATATTTCTTTATAAACCGTATTGTTATTGTGACATTCTGGAACGGTGTCTAACTTTATTTCAAAATCCTTTTGAAAACATTGTTACAAAAATTCGGCCTTGATTATGATTGTATTGCTTCGAGTGTTTTACATACAGCATTGATGCATTTCCGAAAACGGTTTGCAGAATGTTTGGAATTTTTGGACGGGTGCATGGAATTTGGGGGTGTTTCATAAAAAGTGTTTTTGTAACTTTATTTAAATGCAGTAAGACTACGACCGCGTGAAAATTTTTATCTATAATGCGTTCTCAAGGCAGAAAGAAAAATTCTAATGTCGATAAAAAGTGCAAATAATATATGGTCAATTAATTTTCTACTTTATCTCATTAATCCCTCTCCTTTATTTATTTTTTTTCTATCATTTTCGTAAACGAAGCGTGATTTTAGCGTTATAGTATTGGTGGCAGTAGTTCGCAGAGGGGAGTAATAATTATCAGGCAGGTGCCAATTTGTTGCACAAGCTCCAACCTGGGGTATAATTAATGATAATGAGATTCGTCGAATCGGCGTGAGGATACGGAGAGTGGGGGGGGGGGCAATTTATATAACTTGGTCAATTAGTTTGCAGGTGCGCGTAGCTGTATACTTCAAAAAACGTTTCACAGCATGAGATCTCTGATGCTATGTTTAAACAAATGCCGAAGCAAGATAGATATACGTTATGAATAACAAAAAGGTAATTCGGAAAAAAATACATACAGATATATGCAGTATTTTCAAGATCAGAATATGAGAAAGTAATGTATATGAAAATAAATTAATATATAGGAAAGTAAGAGACGGCCCAATATACTCTGAAATACTGACTCTAAGGGCTGTAAAACCCAAAATAACCTTAGTTGTGTTATTGTTTAACGCCCACGGTAAACATATATGATCATGTCGGGACGGTCAGTTAACGTAACCATACTATTTCCTGGGCAGGCTTAGGCCTCATAAGCGGTTAACCGGTACTAAATGCACTAAAAGAAAGCACCTGGTATCGAACCCGGGACCTCTGGCTTATAAGTCAGAAGCACTACCGACTGTGCTACGCGGCCCGACCCCCAAATAACCTATTAACCAACTACATGTATACTGTGCAAAAATAAAAACTTCAGAGTTTTTATTTCACATTCTCGGCCGTTCTAGCAAACTTTTAATCTAAATATGGATTATTTCGGGTTGGACAGACGTCTGCTTATAAATTTAAATTATGGACAATTTTTCGTGTCTGTACTGCCCGGAGTCATTTCACTTTTTCTTATTTTAATAAATCAGACCTTAATTTTTAGTTTTCGCTTGCGCAGAAAATGTTTTCTTGTACACAATAAATATTAATTTTAGCAATCACGCCCTAAAATAAAGTTTAATGATTCTAAACGTTCAAATAACCTCCCTTTAAATTAAAAATTCTCAAAGCCGACCATTGATTGTAAGCGTGTTAAAACAGGAGTTTCAAAGAGAGAGAGAGAAAACTAAATTCTCGTTTGAAGACCCAATTGCTCTATATGTGATATAAATTCATGAAATAATTCATCGCAAGGTATTGCTGCAAGATTCTCACTGCAGAATTATGGTAATAATGCAGGCTCTGAGCAGCACACACCTATTTGCAGGCCAATATAAACTGCCAGATATGCTCAAATGCATGTCTATCACTTCACAAGTGAAATAAATTATCTGAAACACACAGCAATAAGCAATAGCGAAACAAAAGCAAAACAAAATAAATTTGAATTAGCTTGGTCTACATGACCGCAGTACAACTAAGGAACATAAAATGTAAATACACATGTACAGTGCTTCAGACATGAGGGGCATTTGATGACACCACTGTGACAATTCCTCCTATCTTTAAATAAAAACATATATCGTGACCCCTCACCAGAACCATCTTATTTAGATGGGTTTAGTGTGGTGCCACACCACTCATTTCCACGGACAACTATCACAAACCTATCCATAGATAAGAGGGGTACTTGAGGACACCTCCAAGACAATCCCATCCATCTTTGACCAAAACATATATTATAACTCCCCACCAGAACCGTCCTATGAGACAGCTCTAGTGGGGTGCCACAACATACATTTCCACAAAAAATTATCCTCATACATCCCCAACTAATTCATGAAATAGTTCATCGCAAGGTATTGCTGCAAGGTTCTCACTGCGTTTTCGTCATTGTAAATGACCGTGATTAGCCAACTTTAAACAAAATGAAAAAACAATGAAAAAAACTTTTCCATAGAAAGTGTTGAAAAATATTATAATATTGAATAAAATGGTAAAGATTCAATGTACATGAGTTGGGCCTAAGCCATTGTCTTGGTTTTGTTTACGACATTCCGCGACCGGTGGCATTTTCTAGAGCGGTTTATAATTTAAAAAAAAAAATAAACAAATAATGACAATTTTCCCCTATTATATGACTCAGTAAGTGCACATTAGGCGACATTTGATCACCAAACAGGAAGTTTGAGCTGCTTTTCATTTTCATTGTGTTTTTGTTTTGATGCTTTTAGCAGTCGTAGTAATATGGACACTTTAAAGTCTCCATGGTCCTAACAGTGATAAATACGTCTAAACACAAATCATAATGATCATTATGTGAGTTGATGGCATATACTGGTAAAATTACGTGAAACATGTTCTAAGAAGAAAATGACAAATTTCTTCAAAAAATGTTACGCAAAATAAACAAAAGCGGATGACTGGATTGGACCCAACGCCTGCACATTGTATCTTACCACCTTTAATATTCAAGTTTATGATTTCGAAAAGGCAGTCTGGTTGCAAACTAAAATGACCTAAATCATTCTTGAACCATTTTTATGAGGAAGTCGATGATGCTTTATTCGTTTAAAAGTTGGCTTTTAACGGTCATTTACAATGACGAAACTATAGTGAGAAGCTTGCAGCGAGCGATACCTCTCATGGATGATTACCACTGATAGAGTAATGGGGCCTTTATTGTACTCGACCTTGGCTTTCTCACATATAACCTATGGAAGACTCGAACAGCATCGATGAGATTCCTAGTGAAAGAGTCAGTACTTTCATATACGGTACATTTTTTCCTATGAAAGTTTTCCATATTTGATTTACCTCGGACGTCTGGAAGTTGGGTGATGGGTATTGAGCGTATTAACTTATCAACTGGTTGCAGAAGATAAGGTAATAGACCCCATATGGTGAGGTTGTGAATAAAGTGCCGGTTATAAATTAGTGTCATTAATGTTCTGATACTTCAAAATAAATAATAAAATTAAATTCATAAGCATAGATTTTAGTTCCGATGTTTTTTTTATTAATCTCATTTCGTTCGCTAGAATTTTAGGTTTCTGATTTTCAAAAGTTCAATCGCTTTGTTCGCTCGAAATTAAGTCGATTGTTGCAACCACTTCAAAGCACTATGCGCAGTAATTCCCTACAGTAATTCCATAATAAATTTGCCGGCTTGGCATTAAGAAATCCTTAAGAGATGTAATTTGCATTTACTCTCAAGCATAGACGCATTTGCTCCTTCTTAACACTTCTTCAGTCACAAAAAAAATAAGTAAAAAATGTATTTAAATGAAAAACTGAAACAATAATAATAAAGATAATAAATCAAATTAAGTATTCTGAAATCTTATGAAACCTTATTGTACGTTTTATTGAAAACGTCACAATGCTATGTTTCCTTTAAACCTAAAAATTAACATAGCATTTCTTCAAAATCAATTTATCTTATTAATCTAATTTATTTATTTATTTTGTAGAAATGCGTTGTTATTTTCCAGAGCCTATAGTTAAATTGGTCATGTTTTAATAAGAACAAAAGCAGAATCACAAATTTCAACATTAATCACGCCTGGTAAACTATCACAGATACCTCCGGCGGAGGTACCGATACAAAATTGTGACAGGCATATGGAGCTGCCTGTGACTGTCAAAAAATGACAATAAACGGTAATATTTACATTTTTGGTGTGTTTACTGAAAAGCCCTATAGTAACCCATTGGAACGTAATGTAGTTTACATTCCAATAATTACACTGAGACACGCGACGTCAATGACGTAAACATAAACAATGGCTCTCTACCAGCTGATTGGACGTCAGCAACGTCATGACGTCATGCATGCTGTTCTGCTGATAGCAGAAAACCCTGCGTGTACATGTTTTACTGCTTCAATTTTAGGGCTTATATAAGATTTTTCGTGAAAGATTTGATTAAAACAAATGTAAATATAAGCAATGAACTTAATTTTTCTGATGTTTATCGAAGTGTAAACTACATTGGGCCACTAGCAAAGTTTACATGAACCCCTTCGGGGTTCATTCACTTTGCACGTGACCCAATGTAGTTTACACTTCGATAAACCTCAGAAAAATGAAATTCATTCCTTAAGGAATTCCTCTTTTTTGACAAATTATAAAATAACCAGGGAGTTTATTAAACATTAAAAATTGCTATTCGACCCTTATAGACATTAAGTTTTGTCACACATCATATTCCCCAGAACTTTCCATATCAACCAAAGATTCGACTTTTGAAGTGGCCCATAGTACTCAAAACATACAGAAATTGGCCGTTTTTGGTATTAAATGCAGTGATCTTGCATACGAATCTGTTTTTCTCGGTACACTGATGTTAAGGTGACCTCCTTGCCCAAATATAAATGTCAGTTGACTACAAATAAGGCTTGATTTGTCAAAACAACAGCTGGAGGTGCCTGCAGTGGCGTGGAGGTGCCTGTGATGTAAGAAAATATAGTAAAAATCTGAATAGTTATTGCAGCTGGAAATATTGGCATACTTCTTCTCTAAACCACTGCCTGGAAAGAATCCCAATAAGCTATAATAGTGCATATATCATGAAATTCCATGTTAAAATTCCTAGAACACCATCTCAAAGAGTTAGTGCCCATTATGTTTCCGCTTCTGTTAGTCTACATTGACGAATTTCACATAGTTGCTGAAAATTAACTAAAATCGTTATGAAATGCGCGCTGAAATAAGAGTCAACATTTTTGTGAATGGTGATGACTGTAGTCGGCAGGTGCTGCCTGTGAGTTATTCTAATTTCTCAGAAATTGTTGAGGTCACATGTCATACCAGTTACACGTATGGCGAGTCAAATGGGTCTAAATTACAAATATCCGTCAACAGGCATACACGTACAGGTACCTTTTGGTACCTCATATGCCTGTCGCTCGCATTTGTCGTATGGCGCTCGCTGTATGTGTTAAAGGCAGGATTTCTGTGACCGAGGAGGGATAATGTTTCCAGCAATAACATATCTTACCTGTACAGGTAAAAGGTGTGAAAATTTATTAGACCAATCAGTGGACCAGAATTACCAATTTTAATAATTTCATTGGCTGATTGGAGGTGTTGACACTATGTGCGCAAGAGACAGAATGACATTTCTGTTCTGTCCAATTCTCCTTACGACGTTCCCCAAGTGGCTCAGCAGTACATGACCATAGTTGCACGCACTTGGCTCCGTGTGTCCGCCCAAGAGAATGACATTTGGAAGTTAATCCTCCTTACATAGTCCACTCCTGCCTTTAACTTTATGGTTACTGGAGTGATAGATGCAACAAGTGAGTCAGTCGGTCTATTTTTAAATTGCTGGCGCTAGAATCCAAATACATCCATAAGGCCTATAGATTACATCATCGGCAGGTGACATATTCTCAACATTACACCTTTTAGTATGTTGAAGTGATTGGACTCTTACTGTAAACTATGTGTAATTCAAAGTCTCCGAATAGCCACTGCATCAAATTTGGTAACAAAAGAGCACTTTTACTACATAAAAGTCATCTTCCGAAACATTGTTTTTGCAAACGTTTCGAGTAGCTGGCATGGCGTGTGATCTCGACAATTTTAACTAGTTGGAATGACTAACAGGCAGTCATCACCATTCATGAAAACGTTGTCTCTTATTTAAGCGCATTTCATAACTATTCTAACACTGAATTAGGCAGTAAATTTTCAACAGCTACGTACAACTCGTCAATGTTTGACTATGAGATATGGAAACAAAACGGGCAATAACTCTTTGAGATGATATGATTCGGATTTTGGATTTCTGTTGTGAAGCATCAGTGTTACGTGTTCTTATGTCCAATTGTCTGTAGTCTTCTAGCAATAAGGTCACATGTTCAGCTGCCCACTTTGCTTTCTGGTTTGTTTTGTAATTTAAAATATAAAATTGGTAAAACAGAAGTTAGCGTTGTTTTCATTTGGGGTAGGTGAGTAACCACCTGTCTGGGAAAGAGCTGTTTATTCGGTTTACCATGCATGTCTTTGATGAACTATTGTCAATGTATTATGTTGTGGTTCTCTGTTGCCTGTTTTTGGTGTCAGAGTTTCTGTGATGTTTTACCTTATGTATGTTCTTATTATTTTTGGTTCGGTTTGGGTTGCTGAGTGGCCACCTTTTGGGAACAAGCTGGTCACTCGGTTGGCCATATGTTCTCTGTATCTTGATTATTTGTAATTTTTAAGACTTAGTTGTTTCCAACTATGGTTTGAGGGCTTGATTTGGATTTTGATTGTTTCAGTTCCTGGTCTTTGCATACTTTTTACTTTTACTTCTATCTTGGTTTTGAGAGCAGGATGTAGAATCTGATTGTATATGTTCATGATCATTGTCTGTCGTTTTGATAAAGATATGCTTGATATACGCATTATGATAGATTATTGCGACGTTTAATGAACGATTCTTTCAAGGCAGTGGTCTAGAGATGAAGAATATAAATATTTGCAACCGCAATAAACCTTCAGATTTTCACTATATTTTCTTACATCACAGGCACCTCCATGCCTTCACAGGTACCTAGTTGATTTTTTACAGAATCCAGCCTTATTTAGAAGTAAAACGTATGCAAATACCAGGAACTGAAACAATCAAAATCCAAATCCAGCCCTCAAACCATAGTTGGAAACAACTAAGATTACAAATAATCAAGATACAGAGAACATATGGCCAACCGAGTGAGCAGCTTGTTCCCAAAAGGTGGCCACTCAGCAACCCAAACCGAACCAAAAATAATAAGAACATACATAAGGTAAAACATCACAGAAACTCTGACACCAAAAACAGGCAACAGAGAACCACAACTTAGAGTTTATCGGCAGTTATATTTGGGCAAAGAGGTTTACTTTACGTCAGTGTGACCAGACAAACAGATTCTAATGCTAGAAAAGTGCATTTAGGACCTAAAACAGCCGGTTTTTTCTTGTTTTGAGTACTTTCGACTGACCTTAAAGCCACTTCAACAGTCATATCTTCCGCATATATGTAAAGTTCCTGGGGATATATTGTGTGACAAAACTTCATGTATATAAGAGTCGAATAGCATTCTTTGATTTTCAATAAACTCCCTGGTTATAATGTACTTTATCCCAAAAAAACGAATACCTACCTTTTTTCTGTCTATTTTTGGACCGTCACAGGTAGCTCCGGATGCCTGTCACAACATTTTTATCGGTACCTCCGTGGAGGTACCTGATATAGTTTACCAGGCGTGTTAATATTCCTGTTTATAAAAACTAATTTAATCCTAGCGAAAGGCGTTATTAAAAACGTACTGAACTTGGGGCAAACATAACAACATTTTTGAAATCGTTAGTCAAATTATGCGAGGAAAATATTTCCAAATTAAATATACATTACTGTACATTGCTGGACATTACAGTACACTACTGGGATTTACTGTACATTACTGTACATTACTGTACACTACTGGACATTATTGTTTTTAGGTACACCCGTTTTGGGTCAGTTTCAGGGGTGGGTCATTTTGGTCCAATTTTCTGGCAATATTGATTTATTCTAGTCATAAATCTCTTTACATACATACGTCTGTCTATGTGTTTGCATGCATATCTATCTATCTATCTATCTATCTATCTATCTATCTATCTATCTTGGCCTTGCACTTCATAAGTAGATGTAGATTTTCTGAATTGCATATTGAACTCACAAACGCACACAGAAACAGAAATTTCAGTAGTATGACGAAAAGCCATCCAGAAATTCGAAAAGGCGCGTCGAAATCAGAGTACCAGATTCCATAAGGCGAATCTGTTTTCAGCCTGAACGTGCACATAATGGCGTGCTTTATAATAGCACCCGGATGACTGATCCATTTGACTAGTATTGTCGGAAGTAGTCTGAATCTAAATTGTTAACTGTTGCCGTGTCCAAAAGTTTACCACCTTACTGGAAGGGGTTTGTCAGATAAAGGATCCCAGAAATACTTAATTTTGTACGCCAAAAAATGCACTGTTGAATTTGTATATTACATATAACAACAGAACTATCGATTAAAATGCTGCATGCCGGCCAATCTGCGTCCAGAACGTTTTTGGAAATGTACTGTAACTGTGCAGCACTAAAGTTTGTCCTGTCTGAAATTGTTTGGAAAATCCATACCTTCTAAAGCCTTTGTGTAGAGAAAGTAAATGTGATGCCCAGTCGTGACAAAAACACTAAACTCTTGGACTTTAACAAACTATGGTTTGAGGGCTGGATTTGGATTTTGATTGTTTCAGTTCCTGGTCTTTGCATACTTTTTACTTTTAACTGGTATCAGTAAAAGCCAGGCTTGAGATGCTGACACAGACGGTCTTCAGCCCAAACAATAATTTTTCAGAATAAGGGAATCCCTACAAGCTTTTCTTATATGTAGACTATGGACACAACTACAAGATGGCACTTAAGCAGGGTTGGTACAATACACCCTGATGCCATATTATTTAAAGTTTATACATAGTACTATGTAGATAAAGTGAAAAAAATGTAGGAAAAGTTTGGCTCACTTCACATTTTATTTATTTCTAACTACATTTAATCAAAAGAGTCTTTGTAAAACTTATAGCTTTGTATCAAGCAGAGCCTTTCTGTACCAACCTACCAAATAAAATTTGCTAGAATCTGTTTTTGGCCACGGGGTTTTGCCCCCACCCCCTCCCAGTCCCAGATTCTCTACTAGAGCATCGCCCCTGGAATCCAACGGGGACCTAGGTGATTCCCGACCCCAAACTAAATTAGGGGCCCTGGAAACTAGTGGGGCACATCCACGCAACTTTACAGAATTATCCATGTTATCTGTAAATCTACCTGCATGTATCTATATCTACGTGTCTTCCTGATCTTATTTCACACAGGTTAAGATGTGCAAACATCTGCTAGATGGGGTCTAATGTAAGCTTCCTGCCAAATCTATTCAAAATTGTTCCATTTAGAGTAAAGGTCAAGTACCCTCTTATTGTACTATTTCGTCTTCTGGTAATTCTTTTTAAGGACTATTCATATATAGATATCAAGCACAGCTCTATTTGTGAGCAGAATTATTCCACATGTTGGAGGAGATGGATCAATATGTATTGGCTGGTTGATGCGAACTGGTGTTTGTCTGATAATAACTCAACACTCATCAATATTGTATTTTTGAGCTTGCCATGCATGATTCCACCAACCACACATTAACGACATAAATTAAAATCTTAAAGAGTTTCTTCAAGAGCAGGGAGTACATTCACAAGAAGGAACATGGACCAGACTACGTAGTTTCGGCTAATAAAGCCTCTTCAGTGACCCTGAGAATATCTTGTGACGAAACCAGAGAAAAGCATACTGTAATTTCGTAATCTTAATTTGACAGTCGATTGAAAGACTAATTAGTATCAAAAATGGGGCCAAATAATTTATAAAACGAAGAAGAATGCTATAGTTGACCGAAACTTCTGCATTTCCTTAAATAGTGCATTACACGAGAGATTTTTTAACAGGGCGGTATGTATTATTAAGCTACATGGTATGCATGTAGATGGTTTGTATTACTACAAAGATTTGGCCATGATTTTTTTCTTTTACAAAACTGATATTCTGCTATTAGAACTGTTAGAGGACTTCATTTTTTACAGTAAGAAGAGTTTTCTTGATTACTACTTTGTTATTATGTCCCCTTCATGAAATGGCGGAAGGGCAGATAGTGTTTACCCTGTCTATGGGTGTGTTTGAGTGTTACCAGCTATAACTTTTTCCTGCATGGATTGTTGATTTTGAAAATTATTTGGCAGAAATGATGTCCATGACAAGATGATGTGTTGCATACAACTTAGAGCTTTGTTATACTTTATTACTTCTGTGTTATTATGCCCTGTTCATGAAATGGCAGAAGAGCATATGTCTGTGCGTGTGTTTGTTTGTTACCAGCTATAACATTTCCTGCATAGTTTGAAGGGATTGTAAAATTATTTGGCACAAATGATCATCATGACAAGATGATTTGTTGCATGCAACTTAGACTTTTGTCCCTAGCTGAAAGGTCAAGGTCACAATCCATGCTTGAACTTGGTGCATATGCTTTAGTGAAAACATGTTCATGTCCGGCTCATGACTTTTTCCTGCATGATGGGATTTCAAAATTGTTTGGCATAAGTGTAAGTCACTTTGACCTATATTTCATGGTCCCTTGAGTTTTCCCTTCTATAATACCGGTACAAACGTCTGACCCTATGAACATAGTTATCATACAAATTCCAGTATCTTAATCAAGGTGCCATCTTATTTTATACACTCGGAGGGGACATCCATGTACTAAGGACACATTTCCAGGTGTTGTTTTTCTGAGTATTCAAACATTTTGAATCATTTTCAAGAAATTCAGTGAAATTGATATCTTTTTGACACTTAACAATTGTGTTTGTTTCTCTCACTGAAAGAAAAACACACACAAAAAACAGTAAGTATTTGACTAACCTTCCACTTTCAGCAATGTTGTTTATGGCTTGCCCAGTGGGCTATTTTCAGATCAAAATGCATGGAGAGTGTGTCGATCATCCACAATTGATAACAACTGAATCATACGACTTGGTCTCGAAAATGACTGCTTCTGTGGTTCTTAAATTTCATGTGAAGCACAAACAGGCTGCGTGGTTTCAAAATTATAAAAAATTGAATAAATTCATTGCATTTGCACATTAAATTTCATAAACTTATACGAGCCACGTAGCTCAATCGGTAGGGCACCTGACTCATAAGACAGAGCTCCTGGATTCGATATCCGGTCTGGCCACATACTTTCGTTTCTCCTACCGCTGATTCAAGAAGCGCAGTTGTCAGTTACTGGCGAAAGTATATGCACTTAGTACTGGTTTACCGCTTAGGAGGTCTAAGCCTGCCCAGGAAAAGTGTGGTTAGGTTAACAGAACCTCCTGACATGACCATATTTGTTTACCGTGTACGTAAAGCAACACATCAGTTAAAATCCTAAAATTATGTTTTATCACAATATTAGTTTTTAGCTCACCTGAGCCAGAAGCTCTGAGGGAGCTTATAGTATAGGCATGCTCCGTCGTATTTGTCTGTTCTTCCACAACTTAGAACGACTTATTCTTTAAAACTACTGGGCTGAGTGTAACCAAATTCCATATATATCCTCCAGGGCTTGTGGGAATGAAATATGTACAAATGGTCTGGGTCACATGACCAACATGGCTGTTACGCCCATATATGGTAAAACCCGTTAAAAATCAGCCTCTCCAGAACCAGTTGGCTGAAGGCCTTTAAACATGGTATGTGGCGTGGCCACAGGTACACGAGTTCTACCAAGTTTGTATAAAAGATGATGTTCGGTTGACTTGGCCTTTTTTACGACAAGGTCAAAATAGCTTTCTGGTTCTTATATATAGGAAAATTCTAGAAAATAATATTTCATGGAGGTTGGATAGTTTAGCCTAAAAATGTATTTACGAGGGCGAATCAAAATATACGCGGACAAGTCTTTTTATTCATAAAATAATGACGATTTTTACATAAAATTCATATCAGCGTTAAACTGGCATTAATTCAAATCCGAAAGAGTGGTCTATTTTAAATTTTCTTTGAACATGTGAAATTTATAATCATTTTATGTACAGCACGGAGCACGTAAAGTTTTGAATACAGCAAATACGCATGGAATAATTTTATTTTCCTGTAACTGACTAATAAGGCGACAAAAAGTAACTTAACATTGTGTGGACGTTGAGTGACGTCACGGCTAACAATATTCAAAAGTTTGACGTCGTATCTTTGTCCGTTACAAAGTAATCTACTAATACGCGGAATACTTGAAAAAGCAACACGGCGAAAAAATGACGTCCACGGACTACATGGAGCAATGTGCAGTCATCAACTTTTGCGTTTCATTAGGGAAAACACCCGGAGAAACTATGAAAATGCTTGAAAATGCCGACATGAAGCCAAAGGCATGTGGGACACTCGTATACAAGTGGCATCGGAGGTTTCGCGAAGGTCGGTCATCTTTAACAGACGACAAACGGAGCGGCAGACGGAAAATTGTGTCAGATTTCATCGTTCAATGGTTTAGTGACGTCGTTTAAGAGGATGCTCATGTCAATGGAGCCGATTATATTCCACCAGGACAATGCCCCAGCGCACCGAGCAGATTCAGCACAGCTAGAAGTGGATCTCCTAGAATTTCAGTGCCTAGGCCACTCACCTTACTCCAAAGACTTAGCACGTATGGACTTTGCCGTGTTTCCTGAACTGAAGTCAACATTGAGATGTAGGTGCTTTCAGAACCTTAACAACATGAGATATGCAGCAAGATCAGTGGTGGAGAAGTACAACAAACAGTGGTATCGAAATATTTTCAATAACTGGGTTAAGCGCCATCGTAAGTGCGTGTTGGCAGCAGGTGCGTACTTTGAGAAAAAATGAAGGGCGCTATGCGTACTTTGAGAAAAATTGAAGGGCGCTAAGCGACGTCGACACGACGTCGAATCGGTGATGTGACGTGCTCCGTGCCGCAGAAACTAGTGTGGCTTAAAGATCTGTAGACTGGCGAGACAGTGACATATCTTGTCGAAATTGTGCATGTATATAGTGTAAACGATGCACTTTTGTGTGATGTGAAATTGAATTTTACATATTATATATCTACCATTTAAATTAAGTAGTCCGCGTATTTTGTGATTCACCCTCGTACAGTCCTCCTGTTGAGTACATGAAGGTTTGTGAGTACAAGAGATCAAGGTCATTCTTTGACCTTTGACCCAGGTCTCTCATATTTCGACAATGTCAAACATCTCCTCTAAAGGCACTGGGCATTTGCAAAATTACAGCCTCCAGAGGTTGAGCTACTGAGCTCGAGAACCACTGGGCATAGGGTCTTGAAGTTTCATATATGAATTCCTCATGGAAAACTAGCTGACACATATATTTTTTTTCTCTTTGCAATTATTCCCCCTCTCAGAATTGCACCCCCTTTAAAAATGAAATGAATAGCTTGTGGGCAATATATTTCAAAACGTTATTGAGATATGGCCTTGATGTTTAATATACTGATCGAGTATGAGAAGTAGATTACCTCATTAACGTTTGAGAGATTCCTTGATGTTTTGATAGAGAAGTAGCCCTTGTATGAATTTGGTATTTTCCAGCTTTTGAACCACTTGAGCTAGGAAGCGTATTTTTGGTATGGAAAAAGTTCTTGATGAGTTAAATATTTTAATAAAGGCTCAGTAATTCTGTAATTTTCAGTAATGGAGATTTCCCCTGATGTTCAAATCAATGCAGCTACTGGATTTAAGAACCACGTAAAATAGAGTTTTGAAATTTCGAATATGGATTCCTCATGAAAAATTACTTGACACGTATTTTTATTTCTTTTCTCAGTTATACCCTTTTTACAGTTATGCCCTTTTAAAAGATAAGATGACTATTTACCTTGTTCGCCAGATATCTATATAGGTATTAAAACTATGGCCTTGATACTCTGAATGGGTATGAGGAGTTAATTATCTGATTAACTTTTGGCAGAATTCTGTAAAATTTTGATTGAGTTATGGCTCTTGTCTGACTTGACATATTCTAACTTCTGAACCGCTTGACATAGGAAGCTGATTTGTGGTAGTAGTTCTTGCTTAGGTTAAATATTTCAATAAAGATTTTAGGTTAAACATTTCAGTAAAGATTGGGTTAAATTAAAATCTCAAATAGTTTCTTCGAGAGCAGAGAATACAATCAAAAGAAGTCACATGGGCCAGACTACGTAGTTTCGGCTAATAAAGCCTCTTCAGTGACACTGACAATATCTGGTGACGAGATCAGAGAAAAAGCATACTGTAATTTCTTGATTTTGATTAGGCAGTCGATTCAAAGACTGATCAATATCAAAAAGGATAAAAAAAATAAATAAAAAAAACGATGCTCTAGAATAATAGTTTAAATCAATCTCCAATTTTAGAATTTTCAGCAAATATCCTCTGATCTCAAAGGACCAAAATAAAATATAATCCGGATTATGGATGATGTATGGGGAGACGTTTTACGACCACCACACGGTACAACACCAGCTGCAGTGAAGAAAAATTTAAATCTCAAATAGTTTCTTCGAGAGCAGAAACTTGGGCATTCTAAAGTTTACACCTTTAGTGGCAAGCATATGGTTGGGTGTATTGTGTTTCACAAACATAATTTCTAGTTTCATATTATTTACACTGATTGATTTATGCGTCACTTTCCAGCCTGCATCTTCCCCTTTCTAAAGACAATTTAATGGAACATCAAAGTACCAAACTTTTGCCAAGGACTCTGTTATAAAAAGTACGATCAGTAAATGGCGAAACTAAAATTGCGGCATAGTCTGCACGGATATCAGTAGGAATTTTGTGACAGAGTCTTTGCTCCAAGTATATACCGTTGTGGTATAATCTAAGCGTCGTTAGAACCGGAAAGATATGGACCGGACAATGGTGCATAGCTGAACTAGTGTAAATATTTTAAAGAGACATTTCAAGCCAACAGAAACCAAAATCTACTCACTGCATTGCCATTACCCTTGCAGCGTATCAAAATAAACACCACGTAATGCCCACCCTGCCAACTTTTATTATTACATTCGCTGAAACAGGGAGAGAATTGTTAAATATGGGAAATCTTGAAAAATATTAAGTACTCCATGCAGCTATATTTTTGTCGAAAGATTATTACACACTAGTACTGAATCAATTTGGCTAGCCGACTTTCTGTCAAACACCTTCACTTAGTGTCGGTTTAATTTCAGTAGAACCTGCGGTTATGATGTTGGTTCTAAAGCTGAATGACTCTCTTACAGAACATCACCTTCAATATTTGTTTCATTAATTAACAATCAGCGATGAGTGAAACTCTATTTACAAAGAGAGTGTAAATACAATACAGGTTCGACTTTTCCAGTCAAATAGATAACTTTTTATGAGATAACACAGGAACTCTGTCGAAACCAGCTCAAGAACTTTTTGCCAAATCCCTTCTCTTCTTCTATGTCTTCTCGTATCCCCTTTGTCACCTGTTTTCGAGATTTTGTTTTATCTTCTTTCAGCTGTTTCTGTCGCTCTTCTTCTATTTTCTCTTCTGCCTCTTTGTATGTCTCATTGGTGTAGTAGGTGTCGTTGTTGGACTTCAAGATATCCGTTAGAAGCTTCAACAGCTTCTCTATTTGAATCTTTCTTGCCTCACCCTCGGCACGATTATTGAATCCAACAGTGCGTTGGTTACATCTTCTGATAATATCACTAAGATCGTCATGAATATAGTCCTTAATGTACTGATCAAATGACAGTCCATCTGCTTCCAAGTCATCCAGTGAAGTAAACAAAATGAGGGCTCTATTATAAAATTGCGGTCCAAACTCCTTCGCTAGCATTTCAACAGTGTGTTTTTCTTCGTCAGTGAAACGACCAATTCTCATAACAATAATGAATGCATGGAAGCCCGGAGAAGTCATTCCCATAGCTTTCCCGATTTCTTTCAGTGTATCTTCATGTTTCAGATCTGTGTCGTACAAACCCGGTGTGTCAACAGCTAACAACAAGGTGTTGCCAAGCTTAACGTTTGCTAACTTGCATTTTTTTGTTATGCTCTTTTGTGATGGTATGGCTACCAGTATCTTCTTTCCGGCAAGAGTGTTAATGACTGAGCTTTTGCCATTACCAGTTTTTCCTACAACAATGGCTCTCAATTCTGAAAGAAACAGACAGTACGTAGACTCATTAATTGCTTTCATCAACTTATTAGCCGCTATAAAAAATTGAATACAACAACGCTGTCATGTGACAGACTGCGTCCTTAGTGTTTAACTCAGTAACGGTAGACATATTTGCTTCCCTGTATCATTGTTTGCAGGTAGAGGCAGCATTAATCACAAGACAGCCCCTACTTCAAGCTTATAAGATAAGTTGGAAGTTAAAATGAAAAGACAGGCAATGATCAGGAAATAATACAATCAGATCCCATATCTCACCCTAAAAACCAAAGGGAAAAAAAAACAAGTATAATAAATATATTGACAACAGCTCACGAAAAGCACTGACAGTAAATCTCAACAGAACTTCTGTACTTCTGTTGTGTCGATTTTTATCCTTTCTGCAGTCGGTTCTTCGAAAATCAGTTGATGGATTTCTTTAGGACAAAAACTCTAGCGGCAGCATATCTGTTGAGTTTTTATTTTTGCTTTATCGAAGTTCTTATTTTTGTTTCCTATATTGATAGCAAATGATTGTGTTAAATGAATGTGCTATATATGCTTTTGGTGTAACATTATCTTTTTGTGTTTTGGTTTGACTGGGTATAGCTTCTGTCGAGAGAGTGTTGTAACGTTTTGTCTTTTGTATATTTCTTTTCTTCTTCTGTCGATGGTTTTCGTGAGCTGTGCTTTGTTTGATGCTTCATCATAGTTTTTTGAGGATTGTATGTGCTTTACTGTGGTATTTTACTAATGAGTTAGTAGACTTCTAAGCAGTTCAAGCACGTCTCAGTTTCAGAAGCAGCGTCAGAAGGGAATAAAGGTTGTGTGCATCAAGCTAGTTAAAGCCCATAGAAGTTAAAGCTACCGTCTATGCCGAGGCAAAAACTTCTGAAGTATATCTCATGTGTTGTATTTCTGGCATAGTGGTCACCTGTATAGCTGTCAACTCTGCTTACTAAAAAGTCTCCCCGCACATTCGTTTAATGTTCTTATTTTTCCAATCCTCAGGAATTGTTTGCAATCACTTTTCAGTTGTTCTAATAGTCCACATCGTCGCATTCATTAGTCTGTTCAGTGAACCGCAATTGCTGTGTTTGGTTGAACCATTTTGGAGGCTAAGAGCGAGGATTGGCACCAGTTAAACATGTTTAAGCCCCAGTGATCTTTTGCTGACCGTTCCAAGGTGGTAGTTCTGTTGTGGTTCCTTGATGTTACATTGTGCTATATCCGCTTGTCTATGTTCTTTTGCGGGTTCGTCACCTGGTTTGCTGCCCAACCTGCCTTTTATTATGTTTTGTTTTGTGAGTTAAAAATAAAATAGATGTCGATGCTGTTATTGATTAGGGTAGCTGAATGACCGCCTGTTTGGGAAAGAGCTGCGTATTTGGTTTACCGTGCGTGTCTTTCGTGAACTTGTGTCAAATTTTCCGTGTGTGTGCGTCTTTCCCTATTGGTTTTGATAGCGGGATGTCAGATTTGATTGTATTAATTCTTGATAATTGCCTACCTTTTTACTTTAACTATTTTGCATCGTGCTCCAAAATGGAAAATAGGTAAATATAATTATTATTATTATTATTATTATTATCAAAGGGAACCAGCGTAGGTTTTCTTCGAGAATCGCTCATTTTAATGCGATTTCCAGTCCATCTACAACAACTGGAAAGAAGGATCAAGAATGAACACGACTAGTTTTCACATCCTGTTACACCAAATGAGAATAGAAACAATTACAAAAGCATACAAAGTAAAACCAGATAAGTGAAAAGTTCTTTTCATTCAGATGGTCATTAGGCTATCCTTATCAATAAAACAAAGTTGAAGACCAATAGAAATTTTAAGAGTAACTAAACTTCAGGAACTGACCGAATCTGATCCCAAACCCTATCACCAACATCAAAGGGAAAGATTGACAAAGACATCCCAACAAACAATAAATTACAAGTGATAAGCCGAGTCAGCAGCTCTTTCCCAAATAGGTGGCAACTCAGCTATCTTTATTGAACTAAATAATTTAGACCTGCAGAAGGGTTACAACAGACTAAGCAAATTATACGAAAAACATTTAACAAATATTTTTACCTATTTTCTATTTTTATTATAGAAGGGTTAAAATGAGAACACAATAAATTAAACAGCACCGAACATACAAACAATGCAACCGCAACGAAAGTACCGCCTTGGGACGGTCAGTAATAACTACTGGGGGGTTTAAACCGGTTTTACTGGGCCCAAACCTTCACCCTCACCCTCCGCCGCGGTGCACACAATTAGATGGTAGTTCGGTTCGTATGGAGGTCCCCTTACTTATCAGAGAGTCATCATGGTCAAGAATTAAAACTAAGAACATACCGTGATGAAGCAAGGATGAGGACTCGACAGCCAAAACGTGTTGAGACACCTGGAGATCCCTTGGGAGTCAGCAACACCACTGGAGCACTGGAGCAAAAGAACACCATCAGCTGAACCCCGGTGGGCCAAGAAACAGACACACATCCGGCCCCAACCAACTAATATATATCTATATGTAGGGGCTATCATAGAGTCTGAACCCCCACCCACCGGCGTGCAATTAAAGAGAACAGCAAAGTTGTCAGCCGTGATTGGGCTAACCACTAAGAATGCAGACTGTCGCATTACATCTATGTTATAGTCAATGCGTTTAAATCGTATGATAATTTTCTTAAATTGAGCAGGAAATTCTGTTTTCCCTACGATTTTGTGTAATTTGTATACTAAGTCACCATAAAAATTCAGGTTCCGATAGGTCTTGTTGCAAAAGTGACCTCAACCCTGTATTATATATGTTTAGAAACCAATTCAAAGTGTCTACGATAAAATTTAGAAAAACGCTTTCCGATGTTTATGATACCGATACCCCTGCTGTAAAAGCTTGGCAGTCAAACTTTTATTACGAGCATTGAAATCAGCCAAATGACTAGACACCCTAGAGAAGCGAATAAGCTGAGAAATGTAATCACCATAAGAAGTGGTACGGGGAACATCACCATCCAAAAACAGAAAATTAACAATGTCGAAATCAAAATCATCGCGTTTGTCATAAATTTTAGATGAAACCAATCCATCGAAAAATGGTAAATGTAAATCCAAAAATGGGGCCTCGGTATCAGAATTATTTGCTTTGTTTAACTGCAATTCAGCAGGATAAATTTGACGAACCATTCCTTCAAAATAAGGGAAGCCGATAGAATCATCTTAATAGAAAACGACAACTGAAGCACATTATACATTTTGTGGTGGTGGTGGAGGTTTACTCGTTCGTAACTCTCATACTGAGTTCTGTTGTAGATCATAAACAAACTACTTACTTGAAAACCATGAAACATCTATTTATACCTAGTTTCCACATTAAATCACAAAAGAAAGCGGAAGCAAAGTGGACCAGCAGTACAGGGACCATACTGCAAGAAGACTAAAGATAAATTGACACAAGAAACAAACAATATCAATAATCCACAGTGGGAGCACCGCATCGATCTGAAAATAGTACAAACGTTTACCTTACTGCTATTACCAACACGCTGTTAAATACCATGGTAAAATATACTGAACAAAAATAAAAACTTAACGGTTTTTATTTCTCAATTCCGGCCAACCTAGCAATTGTGTAATGTATATATGGATGTTTTCGAGTTGGACAGACATCTGATTACTTAAATCATGAAAAATTATTGGTAAATGTTTGTCCTGTCCGGAGTTATCTAACTTATTCCTATTTTATTAATTCAGAAAAAAACTTTTATTTGCGCATGCGCAGAAGAAAGTTCTTCTGTACGCAATAAACAGTAGTTCCAGTATGCATAGAAAACACTTTAAACGCTTATGGTAATTGTAACCACAATCTGAAAATAACGTTTGAAGTTTCAAAACTTTCAGATTACCTCCCTTTGAATTAAACATATAGAGATTTATGAAATGCCGTATCTTCTATACCAAAGCGTCTTTTTCGTGATTATCTTCGTGATTAGTTTGCTTGTCTTGCAAACTCAATGTGTTTATTACTAAATTTATTTGAAAGCCATTTCTAAAACTGCCATAAAGACTCAAATGTGTAATGGGAATTCCATTGAAACTGAATTTCTGACTTCATAGTGGCGGGGACTGAGGTTTTTTGTCTAGTCCTTGCGGCCTCCTAGTCGACCGTGCATCGGCATAATTTTAGCTTATGAGTCCATACAGATTGGATTTAATAACGGCAAAGCGTTGTCAACAGAATGTTTTTCAATTAAGCAGACTTCGACGATTTCAAATTTGGTATTTTTTTGGTTTTGAGCATAGAAAACAGAAAAGTACCCTTGTGACGTTTACAATAGCCTCAATTTTGCTGTATCTATGGAATCTTAAAATTTGTGTGATTATGATGTGACAGAATAATTACATTTTCTTAAACTACAAGAATTTTTAGGTCTCACTATTTCCCGACTACCGTAGGATGAAAAATAGCGACCGTCAAGTTTTTATTTTTGCTAAGTATATTTGAGGGATTATGTAAGAAAACTCTTTTGGTCTGTTGGATAAGCTAGAATCTTGATAATTTAGATTGTCTGCATACGATTTTCTACATTTTATACAAACATTTTTAAAAGTTAACTTGAAAGAACTCTCAACAGGGAAACTGCCTTTATATTGCTTGTAGCGAGGAACACTCATTCGTTTCACTTCCGAAAGTTATAGGCATTATATGTTACAACCTGTTAAAAAGATTGCGAGCTTCTCTCCTGCCTTTTTACATATATTGGCACAAACTAAAAACGACAAATTGAGAGAGCTCGTGTTGTGCGTCCTGTGCATTTCTTTGTTTTGTGCGCATGCGTTCTTCCTTGTTAGCTCGCCTGAACGAAAGTTCAGGAAGAGCTATTGTTGTCACCACGGCGTCGGCGTCTGCGTCGGCGTCGGCGTACAGATTGGATGTTTTGGTTAAAGTTTTTTAAAGACCTATATCTCCTTAACCCATGGATGGATTCTTTTGATACTTGCACTGTAGTTAGATATTGGTCTAAAATTTTACAGGGTACCACCCCCACTCCACTCAGTGACCTTGATGTCAAGGTCATGGACTTAGACAATTGGGAGTTTTTTTTGACTGGATCTTTTGGTTAAAGTTTTATAAATCCCAATATCTCCTTAACCCATGGATGGATTCCTTCGATACTTGCACTGAAGTTAGATATTGGTCTAAAGTTTTTGGAGGTACTACTCCCACCCCCTCAGTGACCTTGATATCAAGGTCATGGACTTAGAAAATTGTCTTTTTATTGATTGGATGTTTTGGTTAAAGTTTTTTAAAGACACATATCTCCTGAACCTATAGATGAATTCTTTTTATATTTGCACTGTAGTTAGATCTACGGAGTACTACCCCAACCCCGTTCAGTGACCTTGATGTCAAGGTCAGGGACTTAGGAAATTTTGGTCCTTATTAAAGTTTTGTAATTGCATACTGATTCATAATGCTTTGCAGAAATTTAGTTTATACTTGAACTGATGTTATACACTTTTTGGGGTTTTCACAAAACACCTCATACTTACCCCACTGGTTGACCTTGAAGTGAAGGTCATGGACTTAGAATTTTGTCTTAAAGATTTTGGT
Organism: Ctena decussata; assembly: GCA_963989385.1. Lineage (NCBI taxonomy): Eukaryota > Metazoa > Mollusca > Bivalvia > Lucinida > Lucinidae > Ctena > Ctena decussata. The sequence goes on along the minus strand of OZ022511.1, from coordinate 77,941,901 downwards.
TAAAGTTTTATTTATGCAGACATAATTTCACAGTGCCACTATGATGGACTCAGTTGATACTAATACTTGGACTGATGTTAGATAATGGTTCAGGGTTTTGATACATCCTAGCCACCCCCCCCCCCCCACACACACACACACCTTTCCCCTACCCCTCAGTTGTTTTTTACCTCATGCTCATGGACTTTGAAATTTCATTTCATTTTTTTATGTTAATTTTATTTTAAGACTTATTTCTGAGATAGCTTTTGGTTATAAATGTGTTTACATTATGGACATGCTTGCCTGAAGTTTTATGCACAGTAGTCCACACCACCATAGTGGCTGTGTGATGGGCAAGCACCAATTCAGGCGAGCTATACTGTCAGGCGACAGCTCTTGTTCTCTTTCTCTTGGCCTCAAGGGTTGACTGCGGTAAGTGAGTGTGGCATACCATGGACTTTTCTATTAAATTTTTGTGGACCTTTCGAAAGGAACATATGCTGTACTCACAGCTGTCTCCTCTGTTTCTAGGTCTTGTGAAGATTTCTGGGTGAAGGCTTGGAGGGAGGTATGATGCGGATAGAAAGGCAGATTAATATTGACATGGAGGTAGGAAGCCTTCATGTAGCACTGGGCCATGCCTAGAGGAAGACCGGGAAATGACGCAGTCTATAGAGATCTACTCGTTCAAGGTCAAAAACATGTACAGAAACTTTTAGACTGTTGCTACATCATGGCCATCAAGGAACACTGGCTTTACAACCTTTAGCTACCGAACATTGTAAAAAAATCCTTTGTTACACATTCTGCCTACAGTATAGCAATTGGTGATGACAACCTTCTCCTCCAACTAAAACAACCGAGGCTTTGGGGAGATCGCGATTCTTTACAAGAATAAGTTGCGTGTCTCTGGCAAGAAATTACCAGTCGGAGGAAACAGGATTGTAGCCACTGAAGTGCTGACTTCACTGCCGTTGTGTGTTTATTTGTATACTTGCCCAGCAGCAATTTCAAAAGCGACTCTGCAGATACAGAGAATTACCAGAAAGTACTGGACCAGTTAGAAAAAATCCTGTAAACCCACAACAAGGCACATTCAGTATTGCTTTTTGGAGGTATGAATGCATCCCTCCATCAAAGAAAGGGAAATAACCAGGATACTCTACTGAAAGACTGCCTCAATTCAAATGACCGTCTGTGTTTACAGAATGGTGCAGAAACCGTATTTCACCCTAATAAGACTGATGACAAAGCTGAAATTGACTACATTCCTTGATGAGCATAGTAAACTGATTCTCAGGACAGTGGGAATGGATAGAAAACTTCCCTGAACAAGTCGGATTATCTCCCGGTCATCGGTACCCTTAACCTTCAAGGACAGGAGACAAGCATACAACAAGAATTATGTGCAAGCCAAGGTGGGACGGGTGCGATGGGGATTCTTTCCGACTGTCTGTCAGAGAGAATCTACTCCCGTCATTTCTTCCCAGTATAAATAGTAGCATAGACATCCTTGGACTTCTTACCCATCTGAATGTTGTGCTTACGAAGGCTACTTTCGACAGTATCCCAAAGTTCAAAACTGAGCTCACGGTCAAGGAGATGAAGATCAGTCCATGTTCAACAAAAATTCAAGATGCCGTAAAAGCCTACCATCTGGATTATTGGGAATGGGATAATGACAGACAAGGCCGACCAACTGTCGAACAGAGGAGAACAAGAAAAAGTAATCTGCAAAAGGAACAGAGACAGGAAGCAGTCAAGTCTAGAGGTAAGAAAGTGGAAAAAAATATGAATTCCGGTGACGTCTTTTTAGTGTTTACAAGCTGCTTGGGGAACAACGGAAAGGTATAAATACTCTCCTTCTGACTCTGATGGTGAATGGTATAGGACGAGAGACCCCGGATGAAATACGCAGAGGATAGGTAGAACATTTCCAGGAGCTAGCCACGCATTGCGCAACCCTAGATTCGACCAATGGTTTAAATAGATGTTGGATGTTAATGTGGAAGTCATAGAACGGCTCTGCAAAAAGGAAGTACTCCCATGGACCCCGTCTCTGTGATCAAGTTCAATACGGCTTTGAAACGATTTAATAATAACAAAACTGTGGAGATCCTTGGGCTTACGGCCGAGCAATTCAAACTAGCGGGTCATGAACTTTCACATTCCTCACATACTTCCTAACTAAACTATCTGATTGATATAGAGACTGTTTCAGTGAATTTGAAAGAAGGCATACTTACGCCAGTCTCGAAGAAAGGAGACCTTAGCAATCCAGGCAACTACAGAGGAATAACAGTCATCCCAGTTCTACTCAAGATTTTAGAACACATACTCAACGCCAAGCATAGTTTGACTCTCCTGAATACTCAATTCTGACTACAGAAACGACTTACCCCTGGTGGCTCCTCGCTTAATGCAGCTTTGATTCATACGTTTAGATTCATTTTCTAAACAAATTTGAAATATTTTGGTATTTTTCGACTTATATCAGTCTTTGAGACGACTGCCATGTTAAACCTGCAAATTTACTGTTTTTTTCCTCTGGCTCCTTGTGCCAGATTTAAAGGGTCACTGATGAGGCTTGAATAGCCGAAACCGCGGTATGGCCCAACTTCTTACTTATGAATGTTTTCTTTGCTCTTAAAGGATCTAAACTTTTATCATTATTGAGTCTGTCAGAATGTATTTTGGAGGCCGCTATCAATAAACGGGGTTTGTTTTTACTACTAGAAGGCAGTTGATGTGTCGATCAGAATTCTCTTCTCGGAAAGTTGTACCAACTTGGCATTTTATGCAGTGGCTGGTTGCTGCTGAAAGACCTCAACTTAGACTGTTCTTCAATAATTAAATATGCAGGTGAATTTTCAGATCCCATCAATTTCAGACAAGGTGTCAGACAAGGTGGAGTGCTTTCAGCAGGCAATTATAAGCGGTATAATAACCCGTTGTTTCTAAAACTAGAGGACAGGTATTCAGGTTCAAGATCGGCTCAATGATTATCACACATATGACTTGGCCTTATTAGCTGAAAACAAGTCGGAAAGGCAAGTGATGGTCTGGGAGGTCGAGGACAGCGCCGGGCGTGAAAGATACTGTATTCATCAAGCAAAGAGCCACATCGTATGATATTTCTGGTGGGGGTGGGGGTGGGGGAGAGATGTTGGGGGAGGAGGAACGACACGGATTCGGAACAAATTCGTGACAATGAAGTGTAGTTGACTAGTCCTGCTACACATTTAGGAATTAATCGCAATAGGTCAACATCCCAAGCAGTTGATATTTAAGTCAGATTATCTTTAGGAAGGAATACTGCCCATTTACTGTTGGCGGCTAGGTTCCATGATGGTGGTGGTTTTAAAGCTGCAAAGAATGGACATATCTGGTCGACCTTTGTTACACCTAGGCTACTGTACAGTATAGAATGTCAATCACTCAAAGAGAAAGATTTTGAGTCTTTAGAGAAATTTTTGCTCGAGTACTACAGAAAATTCTAAACCAAGAAGCTAACAGACAGTGCAATTCTATCAGACAAGGATATTCTCCAGCTACAGGACCCAGAACTTCTTACTCAGTTGACACCTGACTGTATCGACTTACAGGCTTTTTGTCTGTTGCTTGGTCCACCGGGGCTCAACTGGTGACCTTCTTTTGCTTTAGATTTCCAGTGGGGTTGTTTGGCAGGACAGGGATCTCCACCTGTCAGACGGCCCGTTGTATCTGTTGAGTCCTCGTCTTTGCTTCTTCATGGTGTTGAAATTTGATTTATGTGTTTACCGTGATGATTCATTGACGAGTTAGAGGGTTATCATGCGAACCGAACAACCAACTAAATGTTTTGTACCACTTCAGATACTGAGGGTAAGGTTGGGCCTGTAAAATCGATTTAAGCCCCCCCCAGTAATTCATTACTGACCGTTCCCTGTTGTGGTTTAACTGTTGCCTGTTTTTGGTGTCAGAGTTTCTGTGATGTTTTACCTTATGTATGTTCTTATTATTTTTGGTTCGGTTTGGGTTGCTGAGTGGCCACCTTTTGGGAACAAGCTGCTCACTCGGTTGGTCATATGTTCTCTGTATCTTGCTTATTTGTAATCTTATTTGTTTCCAACTATGGTTTGAGGGCTGGATTTGGATTTTGATTGTTTCAGTTCCTGGTCTTTGCATACTTTTTACTTTTTGTATTCCGAGCAGTTGGGGTTGCTTGAGCTGTATTTTCGGAAATAATTATGCATAATACATCTCAAGAAACTTCTAGCTTTACGATATCGTCAGCTTGGCACAAAAAGTCAATAACTCCAAAATTTCTAAAAATCACTTTTCTGCCTAATTTGATACTTAATAATGATATTCATATCATATTAAAATTTCACAATCTAGTTCTGGACGAAAAAGGTGTTTTTGGCATAAAATGTAAAATGGGTTATGTACAACTGTATTTTATCTTGGTGCAATAACTCAATAAGAGCACTTATTGAGATTTTGCTCCAAATTATATTGAAATATATATGATATTGATAAGTGCAAAAACTGTATTAGAGCAGTTATTGAGTTTTTGCACCAAAATATTTTATTGTGAATTTAAATTATATTGGTGCAAAAATACCATAAAAGCTATTGTTTTGTTGTTGAACATGAAGAAACACAGATAAATTTGTAAACTGTTATTGTTTTTAATAAATAATAGTAGTAAGCGATGAGTCCGTCTCACAATTAGCACACAGCACGTAACAGTAGAACTCATTTTTGTCATCAATATGACATTACTTATTGACACCACGGTCATGATATAATATCAACATTGATACCAAACTTTAGGTACCTAAGGGAAACAGATAGCTGGTTTTATGACACCACCATAATGTAGTAAAATGTGAGTGACTGTGATGTGATGACAGCTTGTGTGTGATAGGCATTTAACCACGTGGTTTAATAGGCCATGACAAGGAAGTTTTCAATGAATCTGTCTCTTTTAAGCAAAATATTAACCTTGTGATTTTCTCTAGATTTCATCAGTCAACATTTTAGGTTATTACAGAAGGTAAAACAGTATAAGGTTACTCCCTTATGTTTAGAGAATGGAATAAATTAGCATTAAAGTAATACCTCTTTGCTTACTTGTGCTGTCGACTGTTCCGTTACTGTGTGAAGTAGCTGTTGACCAACAATGTACTCATAAGCTGTACCAATAACGGTAAATGATACTATTGTTAATTGCTTTCAAAAGAGCTGATAGTTCAGTGGTATTGCCACTAGGCTAACTTGTGCTCAAACAATCCAGTACTGTACCAAGTGGCTGTTGACGAGAATGCAGTCATAAGCAGTACCAATAACAGTAAATGATACTATTATTAATAGTAAAAAGTATGCAAAGACCTGGAACTGAAACAATCAAAATCCAAATCCAGCCCTCAAACCATAGTTGGAAACAACTAAGATTACAAATAATCAAGATACAGAGAACATATGGCCAACCGAGTGAGCAGCTTATTCCCAAAAGGTGGCCACTCAGCAACCCAAACCGAACCAAAAATAATAAGAACATACATAAGGTAAAACATCACAGAAACTCTGACACCAAAAACAGGCAACAGAGAACCACAACATAACTACCGCCTTGGAACGGTCAGTAATGAATTACTGGGGGGCTTAAATCGATTTTACAGGCCCAACCTCACCCTCACTTTCTGAAGTGGTACAAAACATTTAGTTGGTTGTTCGGTTCGCATGATAACCCTCTAATGGCTGTTGAAAGATGATACTGCTGTCAAGTGTCTCAATTTACAGACACTTTTGCAGGTATGGTAACTGACCGGCTCGGTCGACATCAAAGGTACGGAAATTGGTATTACCCCTATGAGATTGAATTGTATTTGTAATAATTTTATTCAGAATTAAGTGATGATCAAACTACATATAATTAAATTGAGGAATAGGTGGATGATTTGCGATATTACGTCCTTTTCAACATTTCTTTCGTTCATATAAGAACAATGGTAGGGTGATAATGAAAGGTTGTGCGCAATGGAACCCCATTATGGTTGAAAAGTTTTCTGCCTCCTGGTATCGTACTCGGGACTGCTAGATCACAGGCCAGCATTTAGCCCGCTGAGCTTCTGGGGCTTCTCAAATTAGGTGAGAAAATTACTTAGATTGTGTCACCAATACTAAATATCAGTTAGCACATTCCTGGCTTCATTGTTTGGCCCACAAATTTGCTATTAAAGACAAGAGATACACAAATATTGAGCAGAACGGGCATCTGTGTCCTCAGTGTAACATTAAAATTAAAATCTTAAAAAGTTCCTTCAAGAGCAAAGAATACATACAGAAGTAGGAACATGGGCCAGACTACGTAGTTTCGGCTAATAAAGCCTCGTCAGAGACCCTGACAATATCTGGTGACGAAACGAGAAAAAAGCATACTGTAATTCTTAATTTTAATTGGACAGTCGATTCAAAGACTGATTAGTTTCAAAAGGATCCAAATAATATAAAAGACGATGATCTAGAATAATAGTCTAAATCGATCTCCAATTTTAGATTTCTCAGAATCTATCCTCTGATCTCAAAGGATGTAAATAAAATATAGTCTGCACTATGGATGATGTACGGGGAGACGTTTTACGGCCGCCACACGGCACAACACCAGCTGCAGTGAGGTAAAATTAAAATCCTAAAAAGTTCGTTCAAGAGCAGAGAATACATACAGAAGAAGTAACATGGGCAAAAATTGACAAAGTTAATCAACTCACAACACAAGTTGTAGGGCAAATAGTAATAAGAAACATCTTTAAAAAAGATAATCGGCTTAGATTAAATAGTAAGTGTGTATTGTAATATGCCGGTACGAGTCAGGTACATGTAAGATATCGTATGTGCTGATCAGATTGTACGGATGCACATGCTGATGTGCATATTTGTTGTTGGCGTGTTGGGGTTCGGAAATGCTGTGGAATTTTGATTGGGGTCTCTCTGTGTTGCATCTAACAATGAGGATTGGTTGGCTGACCGCCCAATATAAACCTCAAAAGTGTCGCAGTTCCAACACAACATCAACAACTTAGCCAGCTACAATAACTTAATTTCGTCTTCCATTTCTGTGTCAAATTGTCTTGTTGGTTTTATATTTTACATGAGATACATAACAGGCGAAATGTTCTTTGGCAAAAAGCGATTTGGACCGAAATAATTACCGGTAGATTTATCACAAGGTTAATAAGCCAAAAGTCAAATAAAAATGAAAGTAGAAAGAGAAAGTGAAAGTAAGCTACTTACATAAAAAATCCGGGTGTATTCATATTGGCCAATAAAATACTTAAGACGTATGTCAGTGCTAATGTTATATTACAGCTAAAGCCGAAAAAATCTAAATATACTCAGCGTCAATGAAAACGCACCAGTCTCATGATGTCATATAGTTCCTTAAATTCAATGATCATACTATATCAACCTGATATAGTTATCATTTCGAACCATTTCATTACACCTTTTATGTTGCTTTGCCTAAACGAACGCTGTGAGTGTGTGACGTAACGTAAGCTCTGAAATCAAGAAAAACGAAATTCTAGCATAATTTCACTTGGCAGAAAATCCCAAATGATGGATTTTGCTAGAGAATAGAAAGTTTTATTGGGCAAACTTCAACCATTATCCAGCCCGAGCATGACGTTACATGTATAACGTCACCCTATGTTACGAAATGGATCTAATCGTCCACTATGTCGTCGAGATTATTTTAATCCTTTCAATCAGTAAGGCTACAGTTTTTAGGGTAACTGTGGTAATAAAACATTTACGGAAATTGTGGCTACGTTACGCATGGGTTGTTTGTGAATACCTCTCGTGGACAGCGTATTGCATGATTTTAAGGTGAATACCTGCATGAGTCTTTTGATTGTGGAAAGCGTGTTGCATGATTTTAATGTGAGACGCATAGTATTTATACGCCTATCTTTAAATGAAAAGTTAGACGTGGCTGTTTAATTCTTGATGGATGTTATATTGTTGTGTGCCCAGATTCTGTGTTAAGACCTAGAAGGGCATATCAAGTCCGGCAGTCAGCTGTTAGGGCTTAGAGCCACGTCTCACCTGGAGATGCGATATACGTCTCCAGGTTAATACCAACCCGGGTAGAGGCAGTTACAACGCCGTTTGTGCATGGTTCCTAAGCAGAGGCGGGAAGCACAAAATGTAGGCGGAAGTGGTTAGCACCGTTTTGCCAGATTCTGTGATAAGATCTGAAGGTCACATCAAGTGTGGGACAGTGTTCGTCCACTAAGGTGTGTTAATATATATAGACTGGTTCCTGGTACGATCCAGGAAGCGACCAGTATATAATCGTGCACGTGTCAATATAAGTTGGTGTTCCTCATGATATATGGACTGGCCCATGACATGATCCAGGGAACGACAAAGTGAAGTCTACCAACATAAGGCCTTGGTTTTTTATGTATGAGCTCAAACTGACGTCTTTTGTTCTTTGCGTTTTCCTTTAGTTCATGGCGCTGAGCCGAGTACGGTGTTGACGTCAGACAGTAATCTATTTGCGCATTGCACGCAAATCGATTACAGATTTGAAACAAACACCTTACTTGGGCCAGCGACATGAACTAATATGTGTTGTATATTATTGTAATTGTGACAGTTGTAAATTGTATTGTTGTATATAAAATTTACATTATATATAAACTTAAAAAAATTCTAACGTTGTTAGAGTTTCCCTGTTAGTGTATTACACTAGTAGATAACCCTTTAGCCGGAAGTCACCCTCCACCGTCCTGGCGACGCATAAGGCTCTACACCCGTGTCGACCGAGTGTAAAACCTTCTGCGTAACATGGTGTCAGAAGTGGGATTTGATTTCCGGTTAATATCTGCCAGTGTAACACATTGACAATATATACAGAATCTAGGCACAATTTTGTCAGAATTTTTTTTTATTATTATTATTGACTTTCTGATTGTTCTTTTCTAAGGTGACGTAAGGCTGTGAATTTTAGGGGAGCAATTTTGCCACTAAATTCTTTGTAAATGTAACCTACACTCAATTAAGGTCAACTATCCTTATTCCCTGCGTGATGAAGTGCGATAGCCCATGCATTAATTTGTGATAGAATGTAACAGGTTGCATATCTGAGAGGGGAAACTGAGGTATATAGACCTGAATTGTCTTGGCACGGATGATACATATTTAGTTTTAAGGTCCGGTTGAGTACCTTGGCACTGCTGTTGCATGACAATCTGTAAGTTTATTAACCTAAACGTTTTGTACGTTGTGTCGTAACCGTTACTGAGGTCCATTTTATGTCCTGATTTAGTAACGTAGGTCACTCGTAACGTTATATAATATCGTTACAATGAATTAAACCTAATAGCCGAATCTTAAGTTTGATTTACCGTTGGTATCTTATATGGTTTTGTAATGTAGGACGTACAGTTGTCGTGTCAGTGTTAATACGTTGCGTTACATACGTTACGTTTGTATATCCGATACGCTAGATCAAGTTGGGCGTAATTGTATGTGGGTTATTTACGTCATCTAATTACGTCATCTAATAGTGAAAAGTAATTCTCGGCAAAGTCAACGTCAGTTTATGACGTCATTTCTGGTCTGTTATGAACGTAACTTTAATGGCTACGTCCAGATCGCGAGTATACTAATTAATCAACGTTTTAGTTGGATTAGTTTGTTATTATTATTGTTAACGTTTTAGTTAACGTGTGTGACTATAAGTGAACGTCGGTTTCAGTTAAGTTAACGTGAGCATTACGTTAAGCGTCATGGATCAGTTAGTTAAGACGGGAAAGGAGTTAGGTTATGAGGGGCAGGCTTTGCAGGAATTTGTTAAGCAACAGCAAGAGACTGAGAGGACAGAAAGGCACGCGGTAAGGGAACTTGATAAAGAAAGGATCGCGCAGGCCGAAAAAGATAGGCAAATTGAATTGGCTAGGATCGCGACGGAAGAAGCTAAGATTGCGGCGGATAGGGCGACGCATAAGGCTCTACACCCGTGTCGACCGAGTGTAAAACCTTCTGACACCATGTTACGCAGAAGGTTTTACACTCGGTCGACACGGGTGGAGAGCCTTATGCGTCGCCCTATCCGCCGCAATCTTAGCTTCTTCCGTCGCGATCCTAGCCAATTCAATTTGCCTATCTTTTTCGGCCTGCGCGATCCTTTCTTTATCAAGTTCCCTTACCGCGTGCCTTTCTGCCCTCTCAGTCTCTTGCTGTTGCTTAACAAATTCCTGCAAAGCCTGCCCCTCATAACCTAACTCCTTTCCCGTCTTAACTAACTGATCCATGACGCTTAACGTGATGCTCACGTTAACTTAACTGAAACCGACGTTCACTTATAGTCACACACGTTAACTAAAACGTTAACAATAATAATAACAAACTAATCCAACTAAAACGTTGATTAATTAGTATACTCGCGATCTGGACGTAGCCATTAAAGGTACGTTCATAACAGACCGGAAATGACGTCATAAACTGACGTTGACTTTGCCGAGAATTACTTTTCACTATTAGATGACGTAATTAGATGACGTAAATAACCCACATACAATTACGCCCAACTTGATCTAGCGTATCGGATATACAAACGTAACGTATGTAACGCAACGTATTAACACTGACACGACAACTGTACGTCCTACATTACAAAACCATATAAGATACCAACGGTAAATCAAACTTAAGATTCGGCTATTAGGTTTAATTCATTGTAACGATATTATATAACGTTACGAGTGACCTACGTTACTAAATCAGGACATAAAATGGACCTCAGTAACGGTTACGACACAACGTACAAAACGTTTAGGTTAATAAACTTACAGATTGTCATGCAACAGCAGTGCCAAGGTACTCAACCGGACCTTAAAACTAAATATGTATCATCCGTGCCAAGACAATTCAGGTCTATATACCTCAGTTTCCCCTCTCAGATATGCAACCTGTTACATTCTATCACAAATTAATGCATGGGCTATCCCACTTCTGACACCATGTTACGCAGAAGGTTTTACACTCGGTCGACACGGGTGTAGAGCCTTATGCGTCGCCAGGACGGTGGAGGGTGACTTCCGGTTAAAGGGTTATCTACTAGTGTAATACACTAACAGGGAAACTCTAACAACGTTAGAATTTTTTTAAGTTTATATATAATGTAAATTTTATATACAACAATACAATTTACAACTGTCACAATTACAATAATATACAACACATATTAGTTCATGTCGCTGGCCCAAGTAAGGTGTTTGTTTCAAATCTGTAATCGATTTGCGTGCAATGTGCAAATAGATTACTGTCTGACGTCAACACCGTACTTGGCTCAGCGCCATGAACTAAAGGAAAACACAAAGAACAAAAGACGTCAGTTTGAGCTCATACATAAAAAAACCAAGGCCTTATGTTGGTAGACTTCACTTTGTCGTTCCCTGGATCATGTCATGGGCCAGTCCATATATCATGAGGAACACCAACTTATATTGACACGTGCACGATTATATACTGGTCGCTTCCTGGATCGTACCAGGAACCAGTCTATATATATTAACACACCTTAGTGGACGAACACTGTCCCACACTTGATGTGACCTTCAGATCTTATCACAGAATCTGGCAAAACGGTGCTAACCACTTCCGCCTACATTTTGTGCTTCCCGCCTCTGCTTAGGAACCATGCACAAACGGCGTTGTAACTGCCTCTACCCGGGTTGGTATTAACCTGGAGACGTATATCGCATCTCCAGGTGAGACGTGGCTCTAAGCCCTAACAGCTGACTGCCGGACTTGATGTGCCCTTCTAGGTCTTAACACAGAATCTGGGCACACAACAATATAACATCCATCAAGAATTAAACAGCCACGTCTAACTTTTCATTTAAAGATAGGCGTATAAATACTATGCGTCTCACATTAAAATCATGCAACACGCTTTCCACAATCAAAAGACTCATGCAGGTATTCATCTTAAAATCATGCAATACGCTGTCCACGAGAGGTATTCACAAACAACCCATGCGTAACGTAGCCACAATTTCCGTAAATGTTTTATTACCACAGTTACCCTAAAAACTGTAGCCTTACTGATTGAAAGGATTAAAATAATCTCGACGACATAGTGGACGATTAGATCCATTTCGTAACACCCTTATATGCCAAAACGCGTCAAAATTCCGTGGAGGAAAAGTGGTTTTATATCAGGATACCTTCCAAAGAGCGATTCGTTTGCAATCAAGTGTCTGGCAGAGCGCGAAATATGGATTTATTACGCTTTAAATGTGTCATTTGATATCGACAGTGTTCAAGCACGTCACTTTAGACGTCACGATCGATAACACCGACTGGTTAACGAATTTAATTTGTAAACATCCTATCCCAACACCAGAAATTAAAGATTAATCAAATTGTCTGTTACGTAAATAAACCAAATATTAAACGGACATAATGTGCCATATGTCATAACTGCTGCGTTTTTTGAATTGACGCTGAGTATATATTTTATTTGGAGTTCATAACAGAGAAACAAAAGAAAGTTTATATTCATATACCGGTAAAACACACACCTTAAGGGGTTAATTCTAGATATTAGAGCAGCCACTTGGGGCAAATGGAAATGTTAGAAACTACTGGTATGATTCCTGCTTTACTAGGTCTTGTCTGTGACATAAAAGTAAAACGTATGCAAAGACCAGGAACTGAAACAATCAAAATCCAAATCAAGCCCTCAAACCATAGTTGGAAACAACTAAGATTACAAATAATCAAGATACAGAGAACATAGGGCCAACCGACTGAGCAGCTTGTTCCCGAAAGGTGGCCACTCAGCAACCCAACCCAAACCAAAAATAATAAGAACATACATAAGGTAAAACATCACAGAAATTCTGACACCAAAAACAGGCAACAGAGAACCACAATATAACTACCGCCTTGGAACGGTCAGTAATGAATTACTGGGGGGCTTAAATCGATTTTACAGGCCCAACCTCACCCTCAGTTTCTGAGGTGGTACAAAACATTCAGTTGGTTGTTCGGTTCGCATGATAACCCTCTAACTCGTCAATGAATCATCACGGTAAACACATAAATCAAATTTCAACACCATGAAGAAGCAAAGACGAGGACTCAACAAATACAACGGGCCGTCTGACAGGTGGAGATCTCTGGCCTGCCAAACAACCCCACTGGAAATCTGAAGCAAAAGAAGGTCACCAGTTGAGCCCCGGTGGACCAAGCAACAGACAAAAAGGCTCCGGTCCCAACCAACTAAAATATATAGCTGTAGGTCGGGGCCATCATAGAGTCTGACGCCCGATTCCCCGGTGTGCAATTAAAGAGTGCAGCAAAGTTTCCAACCGTGATTGGGTTAATCACTAAGCATGCAGACTGTCGCATAACATTTAAATTATAGCTTAACACCAGGATTATGATTTTTGAGTTGCAGAGAACAGCCTGTGTCGTCCAATATTTGATACCCCACAACACAACAGAATTCAACACCCACATGTCCGCCCATCTATCCAGATGTTGATTCGGATTAATAAATCAAGATATTCTTCAAACTTGATACAATGTGTACTGTATGGCTTCTAATTAACATCTCCTCATAACCATCCTTTCTCTAAAAATGCCTCCACTCACCTTTTCTGTAAAAAGTTGACGAATTCCAGCAAGACTGGCTTTAGACCTCCAAAATTTGTTACATATTGCCCCAATTTGTCGCATTAATGCCATTCATAGAACTTCAGCATTGCAATGTCCCCGGGCATTTATTAGAATAAATATGTTATGTGCATTGGTCTCATACATCTAACATCTAAGAAGTCTCGTACATCTAACAAGTCTCATACGTCTAACAAGAACCAAAATGTCATTAAAACCAGACCTGCCCGAGCCAGAGATAGCTCGCCTTAACCTGCACTTGCCCATCAAACGAACATGTTTAACAAGAAATACAAAAAGTGGGAAGACACCAGGTTGGCTTCTATAGGTCTAGAGCTTCTTTGCATGTGAAAAGTTGTGGTTTTGGTATATAGCATATGCCTTATGCTTGCCCAGTTCTACACTTGAGTAAACGGAGATATGCCTTAAGTTCTTAGCAATGTAGCAATTAATTGTTTTTTCTAATCATGTCATCCACAATGTAGTCTTTATTATTTCTCTTTATTTATATGATAAAAGTCATTTTATGCATAAAGAGACTTTGCCTTTAAAGTAAAGCCGACCTATTTCTCTCAGCTGGTGTTACCATATATTTTCTAATCTTTCTTCATTATCATTTCCTTGAGTCTAGTACCATTACACAAAAACACTTTCAATTATTTTCAGTTGTAGCATGTCTTTCCAAAATTTTCTTCTGGACTAAGTCCATATCTTAATAGAAAACTAGCAGTATAACTGCACTCATTGAGTTTTTGCACCAACCTTCTGGTTGTAAGTTTATGATAGCTACAGTTTTTCCTAAATTATCTTTTATATGTTAATTAATAAATTTTGGATTTTTTACTGCTTAAACCATAAGAGAAAACTACAGCAAACTTAAAAATGCTGATGGTCATTGAGTTTGTCTCAAAAGAGATAAAATGGTTTTTGCTTCTCCTGAAAAGTTGAAAAAAATGCAGTTATTGACTTTTTGCGCCAAGTCGACGATATATTTCTGGGAATTAAAAGTAAAAATACCTAAAGGTCAGTTGCGAAAAAGTGGAGGGCAAGAAATCGACTTTATTTCATTACTACTGAACAATCTTTCAAGAAACTCTTCCTACCTTTATCTTTTACCTATACATTCTCATGCAAGGAAATTCAGAAATTTTTGACTTTTCAATAAGAAATTACTTAATTAGTTATTACCATTGTTCATCTCTATTTCATGCCATTCTTACATAGGAGGTAACCATAAAGTTTGCACACGTCATTGTTGATTCTACTATAGACCCTCTGAGATCGTCTCCGTCCAAAAAAACTGTTTTCCTGTCAAAATCTAATGTGTCGCGTTTATCATAAATTTTGATTTTGGTTGGTTGATTTGATGCTTAACGTCCACGGTAAACAACTAAGGTCATGTCGGGATGGTCAGTTAACCTAACCACACTATTCCTGGGCAGGCTTAGACCTCCTAAGCGGTTAACCAGTACTAAGTGCACATACTTTCGCCAGTAACTGACAACTGCCCTTCTTGAATCAGCGGAAGGAGAAACGAAAGTATGTGGCCAGACCGGGATTCGAACCCAGGACCTCTGACTTACGAGTCAGGCGCCCTACCGATTGCGCTACCCGGCCCGGCTCATAAATAAATATACTCAAACGCAAAATAATGCCTATTTTTCTTTTTTTGTGTTTTATGTCAAAATATAAAAATCTGTTGAACTTGGCAAAACAGGGTAGATATTATCAATGCATGGAGTACTCTTCGTCGCAAAAGTATTGAAATTTTCTTGTTAATTCATGCGTAACAAAAGCGTAAACAATCAAGGGGTCCATCTTAAAATTCACAAATACTGATAAATTAACTCATTTTCTGGTGCTGAGTTGTCCCTGGCTGCAAAACTAATAACGTCTTGATTTTAATTGTTGACCGTGATGACTCTCTGATGAGTTAGGGGACCTCCATACGAACCGAACTACCAACTAATTGTGTGCACCGCGGCAGAGGGTGATGGTGAAGGTTTGGGCCCAGTAAAACCGGTTTAAAACCCCCCAGTAATTATTACTGAACGTCCCAAGGCGGTACTTTCGTTGCGGTTGCATTTGTTTTATGTTCGGTGCTGTTTAATTTATTGTGTTCTCATTTTAACCCTTCTATAATAAAAAATAGAAAATACGTAAAACAGTTGTTAAATATTTTTCGTGTAATTTGCTTAGTCTGTTGTAACCTTCTGTTGGTCTAAATTGTTTAGTTCAATAAAGATAGCTGAGTTGCCACCTATTTGGGAAAGAGCTGCTGACTCGGCTTATCACTTGTGATTTATTTTTTGTTGGGATGTCTTTGTCAATCTTTCCCTCTGATGTTGGGGATAGGGTTTGTGACCTGAATTAGTCAGTTCCTGAAGTGTAGTTACTCTTTAAATTTATCTAGGACGTCACAATGTCTCAGAAACATCATCAAGAATTTTCAGCATTGTCTACTAGTTACAAACAAAGATATGCCTAATTAAAGAAATCCCATAAGGCAAGCAATTTTTGCGAAAACAAAGGAAAATAATTTGGATTTTTAAGCAAACCGAATTGGAGTCAGATTCCAATTCAGGTTAAATTAAAGGGTAAGTGGTCACAATCAAATAGAGCATGCTAACAAAGGGAAGTAACTCTGTACGTCCTTCAAATAATGCATCCACAAATCAAAGTTTTGGGCGCTGGTTCTTGAAATCACTGGGCAAATTTGAAAGAAAATTTTACTGCATCTTTATAATGAGGGGCAGTCTACGATTAGCGAATCGGGAGATGAGATTTTTTTTAGGTACAAATTTTTATCAGCCTATAAATTTCATAACTCAAACCGGACGTGAGCCAAAACGTGCACATTTTAAACAAATATTTGTCTTAAACGGATACATTGTCCATAGCCTTACTCACTACATATCACAACTACCAAATTTTTCTAACAATTTGATGATTCAGACGATTTTCAAAAACCTTTAAAAATTTTGGAAAATGGGGATTTTTAAATGTGTGATTAAACTGTATAAGAGTCAATTTTTATTTTTTTTTACCATTTTCCAGATGGTTACATCATGCTGAACTCACGTGCAGCAAACTTGTATATATAATTCAATTGTTGACACTCTGAACCAGAATTTTGTGAGTTTTTGCCCTTTTCGAAGAATTGCACTGTGACAAGAAAAATGTTGCAAAACTTATGACTGGGTACAGGCATATCCCAGTCATAAGTTAAAAATAAAGTGTCATTATATAACATGAGGCAAAACGAAACGGTGAAAACTATTTGTCCTTGAGATGACCCAGCTAAATTTTCCTGTGGCTGCAACCAAGAGGGGACAAAGGTTTTGTGGTACCATTTTAAAGGTACGAAAGTCAGCTTTTAGAATCAGCTTGTCTTTTACTTGTGGAGGTATCCGTTTGGGTTGTAGACACGTTTTTGTAAAGGAACCCTCTGTCACATTTTTGTCGTCAATATAACTAAAATGCCAATATGTAAATGTTATGAGTATTGATTAGAGCCAATTTCATGTATATATAGAGCTGATCACAGATTCCCTTCTCTAAGACGGAGCTCTTGTAAGTAGTATTTGCAGAAAGTCCTGTCAAAATGGTGTTAAATTACATCCGTTAACACTCTGACTGCTTTGCTTAAGCATGTGACTGTAAATTACATATGTTACTTGTGGATATTTCAACTCTATTAAGTCATAGCAGCTGAATCAATTTGTTTTGTTTCCTGCTAGCATTTGCCTATTGCGCTAGCTTGAGGAATTGGAAATATGACAATCTGTTTGATTTCTTTTGTTATGGAGGACACGTAAATAACACTGTTTCATATAATTCCATTCCAGTAAACTAATCAACGTTCCCAAATGTTTTCAAATCCTCTTATATTACATTCTTACCAATTTTAGTAACTGTTGCTGCTAAAGACTTGTTGACACTTTTACAATTTAGGTTTACGATGTCACTGGGTGTGTTTTATACGTGATAAAAATAGAACATGCCAATCTTATACTGATTGTAACTTGGACAAATTCTGAACACAATCAGTTTGTGTAGTGTTCTAGATTCTTGCTGCATAAATCAACAATTGTACTGTTGTACTATCCCAATTCAGTATACTTGCTATCTTTCGTTTGGCACTAGATACTTGATATTTAGTCTGAAAAACAAACCAAAGACATTACATAAAGTCACTGCAGTTGTAGGTCCGCACTTTTCCATGTCTGAATTAAATTAAATGACAAACAGTGAGCAATTGATCTGGTAAGGAAACTGCTTCATCAGCTTTATGCATGATTTTTTTCAAGTAGAAATGCCTAGTTCGACTTGTAATCTACAATACATCTACAAGTTGTTACAGTGTTTATTAAAATGATTTGGATTTTAAGAGCATACAAAGAGAAACACTGTTTACTAGGGAAATGCGAACTGACATTTAAAGTATTTTTTTCTTTTTGACTGAATGTTAGTTTAGCATTTGCTTGTTGAGCACGTTTGTTTTTATTAAGATTAATGGACAGTTTACGTTACGAAGGAAAATGTCTTTTCTGAACTGAAATTTTTAGATAAAATCGAGAAATAATTAATGTCAAAGATTATATTGCATTGTCTATTTATGTTCTTAACAGGACTTTTGGAATATAATATCAGTAGCATGAAATTAAAATTATTGTACTAGTGATACGAGGAGATGAGTAATCTGCTATGCAGCCAGCTGGAGTTGGACTCGAGAAATATTTCCTTTAGGATTGTCTTAACTTCCGTAATGATACTTTTGCTTTTTCTCGTGTAATTCACACTTTTCAAAAGTACTTAAAGAGTTGCTTAAGCATGGGACCTTGTGTTCTTTTTATTGAAAAAGGTTTTGTTTATAATTATTATTATCATCTCTTTCTTTATTTTTTCAAGTTGAAATATCAGTAGTAGGATTTGTGTCAGTGGTTCAATCAATGTGTATGTGCAAATGAAAAAGGACTGAATGTATTTATTTAGGACAATGCTAATGAAGGATTTATTGGCCAAGCTCATTTGTCTATTTCTCCTATAATGTTTTGCAGCATGATAAGAGAAGAAAGGGCAGACAAACACAACGGGTAACGTTTATAACCATTTTGTCGAGCAATTCACTGCTACATCCCACCGAATGTGTAGTAATATGGCATTTTGAGTAAGCCTTAAACAAATGATATAGTTAATTTATAATTTTACTTATCAAGGATTAATACAAAATGTTATTCTTATTATCTCACCTTAAACAGCCTATTTTGTTGCAATCATTTTGGTGTAAATCATTTATAAAGCCCTACTGCTTATCAGCAGCATCCTTTGCCAGACATAACAACTAAAGATGATACAACATTTTGGCTATATCCAAGCGAATATTGAAGCAATATGTATTGAAAGTTGTTTGAATGTTATCAGTCTTTCATAACAGTTTATGCACTGATAAAAGCATAACGTAATAAGCAACGGGCATGAAAATAACCTGCTCAGGAAACCAAAGTAATATGATGGAGATAAATAAAGCTAGGGAAAAGATGAATGATGGGAAACTCTAAGTTTTGTTCTAAGCTTCAAAGTTTACAGCCTCAAATCTAAAAGATTTGCTATTGGTTGAGTTCATGTCAGTAATATGCTGCTGTATTAATGACGCGGGCTACACAAACAGGTAACGTTGATTACAGCTCAGAAGGTACACGGTAAACGTTTTACTTAAGCTAAATGCACACCAATATATGTACTTGCTGAATCTGAATTAAATGTTTGTTTTAAATGCTAGTTTTAGTAATGTTGCTATAGCGGCACATTTGAATAGTGGTAAAAGCAATCTACTTCATATTTAAAGACCCCATGTGTCTTGTTAAGATGTTTGAACTATTCAAGATGCAATTATAATACATATTTTTTGTTTTAAGTTATTAAGTATATAATGAAGCACTGAAAGGTAGATTGTGGGCCGCAAATGACTCTTTACACACATTTTACACGTCTTATCCTGGGGCCATTGAAGCTGAATTAAATTATATATAGACTGCAACTATGTTACTCAAGGTTACTGCTAGACTTCCATCTCAAATCCAACTAACTAAGGTAATTATAATTTAAAGACATGTTAAATTCGTAGCTCGATTTAGTGACGTCTATGTTGGGCTACTTAAGATTAAGTATGATCACACTGAAGAAACACTATCGATAATTCGAACTTTCATCTTTGTCTAACAGTCATTCGTAAAAATTGAATGAATTCTTACAAAATAACTTTCTTTCTCGATTCAGTTGATTCGCAAGTGCTACATAAATCTCATTTAAACCGAAAAAAACTGATTGAAAATCAGTTCTGGCGGTAAGGTATAATTTGAAAATGCATGATAGTATATGTTCAGTGAGAATTTAAACTATAAACTTCAAATCCCGGGTTATTAACATCCTGGTTGTTTAATTGTATTTGTGTCATTGTTATCTATGTTACACAGCTTATATAATTGTTTTTAAGTTTAAAACATCATATTGCTTTATGTATTAAAATAAATGCAATATATGACATGATTGATTAAGGTTTCTACTATGTCTTCAGTAGGTGCAAGTGTGAGTTGCTTGCAAATATTTTCTCTTGTCCATCATCCCTTTTCTTTCTCCCTTTCTCTTAGAGACAGTTCAATATAGACTGAAATACTGTCTCAAAGAGTCATTAAACCAAAATTAACTAACCAACTAATGAGAAGCACGCCATTGTCCTACTGCAATCCAAATTTATAGGACTAACCCGCATTGAAATTTACCCAGCTCCATCGCCCGAGCCGACCAACCCTTAAAATTAGTGAGCTAGGCATATTATGTAGGTAGGCATGTGATACATTATAAAAATAAAATGAAACAACTTAAACGATTGTTGTTACTATCCAGTAAACACGTTTTGTTTATTGTAGAAACAATGTAATTGCAAAACGGTGTTTTCGTTTTAAGTTTTGTCCACCATGTGGAGCGACAAGTCTTTCACTACCGTCTATACCTATAAAACTGATGATTATTGATCAGTGTCATGTCTACGCCCTGTAGCATAGATCGGTCACAAATGCTGAAATAGCAAACAAAATTAAGTACACCATGTTGGAAGCTAAGATAAACCTGTACAGAAAAATAAAATAAACATTTTGGATAATCTTTAATCGTGTTTGCCATAAAATGCATTTGCAGTGGCCACCATTTTGACATTCAAAATGGCCGCCATGAACAAACCTTTTAGCTTTGTATCCACGTTTAAAATGCTTAGAATAGCTTTGTCTAGCACTGTGCCAAATTTCATGCTTTTATCAAAAAATGCACAATGTTTTCTGCCCTGGCATGGTGTCAATTTTATGGTTGACAAACTCGCTTATGCTGGCAGGAGGGTTGGTCTGTTCCTGGTTGTCTAAAATGCAAACAGACACATGTACAAGCGGAAGACAAACAGAAACAAAATTTGCACATTCTAAGTTTTCAAATTAGACTAAGAAACCTTTGTCCCGCTAGGGGTGCAGCCAAATCGATTTTTAAACGACTTTTTGATTTCCATATCAAGGTCTACAGATTTTAAGCTACCCCAAGGGCTAGAGTTTTCAAGCTGCTCCATAGATACGTCTCGGAAAGATCTAATAAAAGCATAAACGCATATCCGGCCCTAGGTTAAATTTTACGGTCGATTGTACATAAGAAAATATTAACCTGTTACGTTAAACTCAGTTTCTAAGTACCCGCAAGGTCTAGAGTCTTCAGTTTTGCTCCATACTATGGAAATACCTTTTTGGAAAGATCGGCTGGAAGCAGTGATGTATATAGGCCAGTGACCGATATGTCACGGTGAATTGAAAGAAGAAAAAAGCACCCGTTGCGTTAAACTACGTCCGTGGAAGATTTCCTTAATACAGTGATGCACATTGAGCAATGACCTATATATTACGGCTGATTAAACATAGAAAGAAATATTCACCTGTTGCTTTAAACTCAGTTTCTAAGTAACCGCAAGTGCTGGAGACTTTAAATTTGTTCCACAGACACGTTTGGGGAAGATCTACTGAAAGCAGCCATGCATATTGGGCCATGATCTTTATTACTATTCTATTCTATTCTATCCCATAACCTTACTAGGTCGTTGAAGCAGCCCAGATGACTTCAAAACAATCCCTTTCCACCTTGTCCTGTCTTCAGCTGCCTTAGTTGAGCTGGCAAAATCCATTCCTGTCCACTCCTTGATATTGTCTTCCCACCTCTTCTTCTGTCTACCTTTTCTTCTTTTTCCTTTCACTGTGCCCTGAAGAATTGTCTTTGCTAAACCAGAAGACCTTGAGACGTGGCCAAAACACCTTAGTTTCCGTTTCTTGACCAGCGTCAGGAGTTCATCATATTCTCCAATGGCTGCTTGGATCTTCCTGCGAACCTCCTTATATGGTCCTTGTACGAAATGTTCAGTAACCTTCGGTAGCATCTCATCACAAAGGCCTGCGTTCTTTTCTCTAACTCTGCTGTCAAGGTCCACGATTCACAGGCATACAGAAATATGGAAATGACAAGGGAGCGTATAAGTTTCACCTTCTATCCAAAAGATATGTTGTTATCTCTCCAAATTGATTTCAGCTTGGTAAGAGCTGAAGTTTTGAGCCATCATCTGAGACAACTGCTCCAAGGTATTTGAAGCTGCTAACAGTACCCAGCTTCTGCCCCTTTACCTTGATCTCCCTCTGGATGCCATCTGCGCTGTTTGTCATCAGTTTGGTCTTCTCAGCACTTATCTCCATCTTATACCTTGTGCAGGTTGGTCGAGACTATCAACTAGAGCTTCTAGTTCCTGCTCTTCCTCAGCTAGAGTGTCTATGTCATCGGCACACCGCAGGTTGGTAATATTTCTGCCGCCTATGCTAACCTCTCCGCCATGTTCTTCCAGAGCATTATACATGATCCGTTCGAGTAAAATGTTGAAGAGGGTGGGTGACAGAAGACATCCTTGTCTTACTCCAACTGTCGTATAGCTGCTCAATGGTGCGAACTAGGTTTGCATTGATATTGTACTTCCTCATGGTGGCCCATAAGGCTGCATGCCATACCCTGTCAAAGGCTTTTTTGAAATCAATGAAGACATGGTACAGAGTCTGCTGATGTTGGAGATACTTTTCACACAGGATTCTAAGGTTGAATATCTGTTCTGTGGTGCTCCTTCCTGCTTGGAACCCAGCCTGTTCCTCAGCGATTATCTCTTCGGCTTGTGGCTTAAGCCTGTTCAAGATGACTTTCAGCATAATTTTGCTTGAATGACTGATGAGGCTGATGGTTCTGTAGTTCTGGCAGAGCTGTAGGTTGCCCTTTTTAGGGAGCGTAATAATCAGCGACTGAGTCCATGGGGTAGGCCATTCTCCTGTCCTCCAGATCCTGTTACAGATATCTGTTAAAACATCAATCATGGTCTCCCCTCCAGCTTGAACAAGCTCTGCTGGTATATTATCAACTCCGGCAGATTTTCCCTTCTTCAGTGCTGCTACTACAATCTCAACTTCCTCATGAAGGATTGGTTGTTGATCTTCTTCTGGGAGCTCTCTCGTTTGTCTCGTCATTGCAGTAGAGTCCACAAACGTTTCCCAGTCTGCCTGTGCATCCTTTCCAACCTTAGCATTCCAATACCCTTGTACAACCAGAATGTCCTTCTTGGGTGTTTGGTCTATGATTTCCTGGAGTTGCTAATAGAAGTGTTCTACCTCATTGTCGTCATGTCCAGATGTTGGTGCATAAGCCTTTGTGATGGTGATGTTGAAAGGAGCTACTCTCAGACGAATTGAAATCAGTCTGCTGGAGATCTTTATTACACGATTTATTAAACATAGACAAAAATATACACCTATTGTGTTTTCAATTCAGTTTCTAAGAAACGGAAGGGCTCGAGTCATCATACTGGCTCCACAGAAAAATCTGGAAGCGATCTAATAAAAGCAGTGAAGCATATTGGTCGATGACCTTTATTTCATGGTTTATCGGAAAGAGCAAAAATAGTCACCTGTGGCTTTAAGCTCAGTTTCTTAGTTACCACAAGGGCTAGAGTCTTCAAACTTGCTGCATAGATACGTCTGGGAAATTTACAGATAGCAGCGACGTATATTGGCCCACGACCTATATTTAACGGTTGACTGAATATAAAAATACTCACCTGTTGCGTTTAGCTTAGTTTCGGAATGACCACATGAGCTAGAGTCTTCAAACTTGCTTTATAGATACATCTAGGGAAGATCTACTTAAAGCAGCGATGCATATCATTGCATTATCTATATTTTTGGTTTTATTGAACATAGAAAAAATATTTACCTGCTGCGTTTAACTTAGTAACCACAAGGACAAGAGTCTTCAGACTTACTAGATTGATTCATCTGGGGAAGATCTACTGAAATCAACGATGCATATCGGCGCATGGCCTGCAATTTGTTAAGTAACAACAAGGACTAGTGTCTTCACACTCCCTCCATAGATACGTCTAAGAAAGATATAATGAAAGCAGCGATGCTTATCGGGTACTAAGCTGTATTCATGGCCCAGTGATTTTTGCCTGATATCTCCAAGACTATTAATTTTGATGTATGAACATGATCGTTTGGGATAATGACTTAGTATGACCCAAAGATAAACCTAAACCTAACAGTAGGGAACAGTGACCTATATTTCATGATTCGGTGTTCTGCCTTACATCTTGGAGGCTATTTGATGTACGAACATGATTGCTTTGGATAATGACTCAGTTTGACAGGATGTTTGCCCTGAAGTTAATAGAGGTCACATTCCATATATTTTATGGTTAGTAATTTTACCTTATATAATTTGAAGACTGTTTTATGCACAAACATCATTCTTCTTGTTTATCAAATAGTATTCAAGATATAAGGCAAAATCACTGGGAAATGAAATATAGGTAAAGACCAAAAACAAAAGAAGATGATTCTGGTTATACAAGGGAATTGGAATGCATAAGGTTGAAAGGACGCACAGGCAGACTGGGGAGACGTTTGTGGTTCCTCCTGCATTGCTGAGACGAGTTAGAGAGGTATAAGACTTCTAGAGTATTCAACCTTTAACAGCCTAATACTGACAAACCCCCTTGACCCTCACAAACCATCCAGAAGATCGACGTGGCTTAGCCCAGTTGGGAAATACCACAATCAGATTGATTACATCTTCGTAGGAAGCGTCTCCAATCAGGAGTCAACATTCACAGGACAAAAAGCTTTCCCGGAGCAGACATAGAAAGTGACCATTACCTAGTGCTGATTACCTTCTGAGTTCGTCTAAAGAAGGCCAGAAAGGCAACTCAGCCTCAACTGAAGTTTCATCTTGAGAAGTTAATGGACCCAGATGTGGCATGCACTTTTGAAGCAACAGGTGGGAATAGGTGGGAAATTCGCACCACTCATTGATCTGAAGGATGATGACATGGACATAGATACCATGATTACCATATACAGTCCAGCAGTGACTGATACAGCCAGTGAGATGCTTGGGAAGGAACGTGGCAGCAAGCGCCTTGGATCACTAGAGATGATCTCAACCTCTGTGATGGGTGGAAAGATTTAAAGAAGAGGTGCTATAACGAAGCAGGAGCAAAACATACAGGGAAGCTAATAAGAGGATAGAGAAGGCAGTGAAGAAAGCCAATCAGGACTGGATAGCTAGTCAGTGCGAGGAGATCGAAATTTGCATAAACAAAACAAAAACAGCAACAGAGCATACTAGCTGGTGATGAGGATCTAACTTCAAAGAAACATATTGGTCCACAGCTATTCAGGACTGGTCTTGGAAATGTCTTACAGAAGAACTTGAGATTCTCAGCAGATGGAATATTGCTCAGAACTAAAAAACCATGAAAATGATGGTGACATTGGGATTCTGCACTGCAATTAGCCCACAGGAGCGGATCTACAGCCAATCCTTCGCGACGATGTCGAATTTGCAGTAGCAGCACCGCAGAAGGGAAAGTCTGCCGGAGTAGATAATATACCAGCAGAATTTATTCAAGTTGGCGGGGAGACTATGATTGATGTAATAAGAGAAATCTGTAATAGGTCCTGGAGAAAAGGAGAATGGCCTACCTCATGGACTTAGTCGCTGATTATACCACTCCCTAAAAAGGGGCAACCTGCAGCTTTTCCAGAACTCTCATCAGTCATTCAAGCAAAGTAATACTGAAAGTTATCTTGAACAGGCGTAAACCCCAAACCGAAGGTATAATCGCAGAAGAATAGGCTGGGTTCACAGCTGAAAGGAGCACCACAGAACAGATCTTCAACCTTAAAATCCTGTGTGAAAGGTGTCTCCAACATCCGCAAAATCTGTACCATGTCTTCATTGATTTCAAATAGCCTCTCACAAGGTCTGGCATGCAGCCATATGGGCCACCATGCGGAAGTACAGTATCAATGCAAATCTAGTTCGCACCATTGAGCAGCTCTACGACAAGGCTACAAGTGCAGTCCTGATTAATGGCAGCATGGGAGAATGGTTCAGAACAATAGTTGGAGTAAGGCAAGGATGTGTTCTGTCACCCACCCTGTTCTACATTTTTTCTCGAATGGCTCATTTCTGATGCTCTGGAAGAGTATGACGGGAAAGTTAGCAAAGGCAGTAGAAATATAACGAATCTGCGGTTAGCCGATGACATAGAGGCTCTAGCTGAGGAAGAGCAGTACCTAGAAGCCCTAGTTGACAGACTCGACAAATCAGATGGGGATCAGTGCTGAGAAGACCAAACTGATGACAAACAGCGCCAATGACATTCGGGGGAAGTTCAAGGTAAAAGGGGAGAAGCTTGGTGCTATAACAACCTTCAAATACCTTGGAGCAATTGTCTCAGATAATAGCTCTAAAAAGGAGATTCTCTCGAGGATTGCACAAGCCATTTTAGCTCTTACAAAGCTGAAGCCAATTTGGAGATATAACTACATATATCTTGGATCAAAGGTGAAACTTATGCGCTTCCTTGTCATTTCCACATTATTGTATGCCTGTGAAAAATTGGCCTGTCAAAGTTAGAGAGAGAGAGAGAGAGAGAGAGACAAAAAAAAACGCAGGCTTTTGAGATGAGATACTACCAAAGGTTACTGAACATTTCGATCATATATAACCAATGAGGAAGTTCGCAAAAAGATCCAAGCAGTCATTGGAGAATACGTATGATGAACTCCTTACCCTGGCCAAGAAATGGAAACTAAGGTGCTTTGTACTCGTCCCAAGGTCTTCTGGTTTAGGAAAGCCGATTCTACCGGGCACAGTGAAAGGAAAAAAAGAAGAAGAGGTAGACAGAAAAAGATGTGGGAAGACAATATTAAAGAGTGGACAGGAATGGACTTTGCCAGCTCCACTAGTGTAGCTGAAAACAGGACAAGGCGAAAAGGGATCGTTTCGAAGTCATCTATGGTGCCCCAACGACCTAGTAAGACTATGGGAAAGATTCGAATAAAATAGATTAAAACAAATATATTATGGTAGAAGAATAGAGACGAGTCATTTCTTATCAGGGGGGGGGGGGGGGCGTGTACATTTTCATATGGTTAACCAAATTTTTGCTGACCCCACCCCAGTCTCTCCAGAATTGTTTCCGACCCCCAACCCCCACCCCCGCCCCCTTCCGGATTGGTAACAAAAATTTGTATGACCCCCTACCCCAGAAGTCCCCCAGATGCAGAGACATTTTTAAAAAATGAAGACTGATGGAAGAATTCAGTCCCCCCAATATGCCAAATAAAGATATGACTCCCCCGCCCCCTAAATGTACCTACCCCTCCCACCTGATAATAAATGACTCCCCCCTTACTGAATAGAAATATTGGCGGCGCATTAAAACCATTATACCATCTAATTAACCCAAAGAGCTATTAAAATTGGATAAGAAAAAAGAAAAGAAAATAAAAACACCGATTTCCTAAAAAACAACAACAATATTTTGTATTTCTACATACTGATTTACACATTTTGCATTAAAATTATTATATAAATCACTTGAATGCATTTTCATTTCTGCAAATCATATAACCTTTAATATACGATATTTGAAACAAACTGGTCAGTATATTTTTACATTAAAAATAAAAAATAAATAAATAAAATAAAAAAAAGATGCAAGAAAACTGAGTTTCATTCAAAACGTCATGAAAAATATATTCAAGCGATGAGGCATGCTGATGCATATTATTTTAGTAAAACTTACAATGTATGTTACAGAATAAAATAATCACCGTTTCGTTTTCTAGAAAAGCAATGTTTAAGTTTAAAAATATCCTTCTCAACATATCCCACATTCTGCACCTGTTGCAAGCACAGCTGGTCCTTGCGCTACTATTTATTTTCCTGTTATTCTGGTTCTACCATAGAGTAATACCTACAGAAATGCGCAGATGGGATGGCAACTGCCCGAAAGATTAGGATTTTTATGTTAGACATCGTGAGTCTGTGTTATTACTGAATATATATTCAACAGTGATTGATTTCACCATGAACAATAAGTCTCTTGTGTTATAGCAAACAAAAAACAGAGATATTCAGTATACAACTACCTTCACATTTATTATACTTGGTTCAATCAGATACAAATTTTGACTTCATGTCTCATGTTACTACTAGGTACGTATGAGCTATATTTTACTGTTCATTGATATTGTCATATCTCTTGCAATATTTTAGAGGTTTGAATTATTCATAGGAGAACTGTTTATTTTGAAACTGCAGTTGATCTCATTTCACTTTGCGGGTATATTCCATTTTTTAAGAGTAACTACACTTCAGGAACTGACTGAATCAGATCCCAAACCCTATCCCCAACATCAAAGGGAAAAATTGACAAAGACATCTCAACAAACAATAAATTACAAGTATCAAATCAAACAATCCATATCAAACTTGCTCTTGGTAAAGCCAAGTTCCATAAAAGACGCGCTTTATTGTCTTTCGACAATTGTTGTTAATCGAACTATACGGCGTTACAGAAAATATATCTTAATTCATACATGAATTCGTCTGATAATGCTATCATGATCTCACCAATCGGACTATATTTTTTTGCCTATAAATATAGCAGTGTTGAAAGCCGGTTATTATATTTTGCCTATGACAGCTAGAAATGACAGATGAAATCTGTCAAGACAAGAACTCTGCAGAATGCGCTACCTTGTCTGTCTGGGCATTGTCATAAAACGAAGCTTAACCATAAAAGTAAAACGTATGCAAAGACCAGGAACTGAAACAATCAAAATCCAAATCCAGCCCTCAAACCATAGTTGGAAACAACTAAGATTACAAATAATCAAGATACAGAGAACATATGGCCAACCGAGTGAGCAGCTTGTTCCCAAAAGGTGGCCACTCAGCAACCCAAACCGAACCACAAATAAAACCTGATATAAAAATCTACCAATGATGACATCGAAGTAATCGGAAAAAATAAACCTATGTTTCCCTTCTGCTAGTCGCACGCGACACAGAAATTACAAAAATTATGTATTTCATACTCTTATCAAAGAGACATTTGATGCATTATTAAATAACATACAGTATTTCCTTTAACTACAGTTTTTAGTATTTTTTTACTTTGAAAAAAGATTCATTGCGCCAACATCTGCATACATTCCACATATAAAGACAAGAGGGCCAAGATCCCTGAATCGCTCCACTTGGAAAAAAGGTTAAAGATCAAACTAGGGTCATCATTTGAACAAACCTGATAGTTTGCAACCATTTCCAAATGGTTCGGAAGAAGAAATGTTTTGGATATTTTTCTATGTATTGCTATGGTTCAAACCCTAGACCCCTTGGGGTGGGGCTGTTTTGAACCCTGGGTTGGTTGGTTGACTTGATGCTTAACGTCCGCGGTAAACAGCTAAGGTCATGTCGGGATGGTCAGTTAACCTAACCACACTATTCCTGGGCAGGCTTAGACCGCATAAGCGGTTAACTAGTACTAATTGCACATACAGTAACTGACAACTGCCCTTCTTGAATCAGAGGAAGGAGAAACGAAAGTATGTAGCCAGACCGGGTTTCGAACCCAAAACCTCTGACTTATGAGTCAGGTGCCCTACCGACTGCGCTACACGGCCCGGCATTGAAAACCCTGGGACCATCATTTGAATAATCTTGGTAAAAGACTACTAGGTAATGCTACATACTAAATTTCAAGCATCTGAGCCAAGTGGTTCTGAAGAAGAAGATTTTTGAATGTGTTTCTATGTACTTATATGGTTCAAACCCAGGACCACCTGGGGTGGGGCCATTTTGACACTAGCGCCATCATTCGAAAAATAAGTGGTAATGCACCACTAGGCAATGCATTATACCGAATTTCAAGCATCTGCACTTAGGGGTTCTGGAGAAGAAGATATTTAAGTACATTTTAATTGCAAACCCAAGACTCCCAGCCCCAGGACCATTTTGGATCCCAGGACCACCAATAACATATTCTTTGTAGGAGTCTACCAGGCAATGCATCATACCAAATTTCAAGCATTTTAGCCAAGTGGTTCTGAAGAAGAAGATTTTTGAATATATTTCCATATGGTACAAACCTAGAACTCCCTGCCGCGAAGCCATTTTGGACCTTGCGCCACCATTTGAACAAACTTGGTAAAGGACTACTTGGTCATGCATCATACCAAATTTCAAGCATCTAAGCCTTGCGGTTCTAAAGAAGTAGATTTTTTAATATTTTTCTTTGTATTTGTATGGTTCAAACCTTGGACTCCATGCAAAGGAGCCATTTTAAAACCTGGGGCCACCATTTGAACAGACTTTGTAGAGGACTATTAGGCAATGCTACATACCAATTTTCAAGCATCTGAGCCTGGTGATTCTGAAGTAGTAGATTTTTGAATATTTTTGTCCGTGTATTTTTATTGTTCAAACCTAGAACTTCCTGCCGCGGGGCCATTTGGACCCTGGAGCCATCATTTGAACAAACTTGGTAAAGGACCACTAGTCAGTGGATCATACAAAACTTCTAGCTTCTGAGCCAAGTGGTTCTGAAGAAGAAGAAGATTTGTAAGTATGTTTCTATGTATTTCTATGGTTCAAAACTAGAACTTCCTGCCGCGGGGCCATTTTAAACCACGGGTCACCCTTTGTACAACTTGGTAAAAGAATACTAGGCCATGCATCATACCAAATTTCAAGCACCTAAGCCTTGCGGTTCAGAAGAAGAAGATTTTTTAATAGTTTTCTTTGCATTTCTATGGTTCAAACCTTGGAATACATGCCAAGGAGCCATTTTGAACTTTGGGGCCACAAGTTGAACAAATTTGGTATAGGACTATTTGCGCATGCTACATATCAAATTTCAAGCATCTGAGCCTTGTTGGTCTGAAGAAGAAGATTTTTGAATACATTTCCATGTATTTCTATGGTTCAAACCCGGAACCCTCTGGGGTGGAGCCATTTTGGACCCTGGGGCCATCATTTGAACAAACTTGGTAAAGGACCACTAGGCAATGCTACATACCAAATGTCAAGCATCTAATCCTTGCGGTTTTGAAGAAGAAGATTTTGGAATATTTTTCCATGTATTTCTATGATTCAAATCGGGGACTCCCTAGCCCAGGGCAATTTTGAACCCCGGGGCCACCATTTGAACAAACTTAGTAGAGGACCACTAGGCAATGCTATATACCAAATTTGAAGCTTAAGCATCAGAGCTAAGCATTTCTGGAGAAGAAGATTTTTAAGTATATTTTAGTTTTGAACACATGACCCCCTGCCCCAGTGTCATTTTGGACCCTGGGGCCACCATTTGAAAAAACTTGGTAGACGTCCACTAGACAATGCTTGATATCAAATATTAAAGGCCTAGGCCTAGCGGTTTTAGAGAAGATGTCAATTAAAACAAATTGTTGACGATGCACGACGGACGACGCACGACGGACACTGGGTGATCACAATAGCTCACCCTGGGCCAAAGGCTCAGGTGAGCTAAAAAGAAACAGATACTGCTACCTAGCTTAGCAAGTATTTATTGGGAACCGTAAAAATCCCGCAAGAAAGTGGTGATGCTTTCTTACCTTCATTGTCCGTTGAAGAACATTCTATGTCTTGATCAGTCGTTATTCGTATTTCTTTAACTTTCTTAATATCGTCCATAAAACCTTTAATAAAATGCAGAACGTACAACTGGCACTGGCAACACAACCTCCAGCCCCCTCCCTGTCACCCCTTCCCATAAACACAGACAACCGCCCCACCATTCGAAGCCTGGAGAAATGGGTAAACAACAGTGGTCCGAAAATATCTGAGAGCAGGTAAGTTAAAATTTTAGTTATTATATGCACTTTATAAGAAATAACTGCTTGATTTTCAAATTATACCAGGCAAATTAAATCAAGACTTTAACAGCGATGTGTTGTCTCTAACTGCTGAAACAGATTAGTTGCATACTGTAGACTTTGGCAATTAGACACTTTCCTCTCATTTTGTTTTGGTAAAAAATACTAAAAAATTTCCAGGTGAATATACGTTGGCAAAATGCTAAAGAATGTCTAGGTTTCAAACACCGGAATTTTGCCAAAGCACATTTTCTAAGTCCAAAACATTTAAAAACCTATTTTTTTTCATTTTTACAAATCTATAATCAGAGTGGATGATCACGTGCTTTTCACTTCACAGGAACTAATGGAATTTCCTGTACAATGATTGCTTCGTGGTTATTATTTTCAGGATAACTTCTTTGTTGCCAAATGAAGTAAGTACTTTAAACGAGTGTTCTTTTTTTAACTGAGAGTTTACTTGTTTTAACGTTTAAACCTCCACCAGTGTTTGGAGCATCAAGATCATTCACGTGCCACAGCCTACTTTCGGTTTCGGATGCTTGGGGACGATTAAATACGAAAACTATAAAACTCACTTTAAAATCGCATAACTTGTCTGAAATTAATCATGACTACACATTCACTGCGCTGCAATTTGAAAAAAAAATGCACACAGGAACAATGAAATTATTAAATAAAACGTGAAGAATTTTTGGGGTTTCCTTGTTCAAGATGACGTAAGAAAATGACGCAGGAAGCACGTGATCATCCACCCTGATAATATTTGGTGCCAATTTCCCGACGTATTGGTTATCAGCAGTTGGAAATTTCAGGCCTTAACTTTTGTTGACCTATATTCATTACATAATCATTGAAGATGTTGAGTATTAAAATAAGCTTAAACAGAGCGGTCAAAGTACCAAATTCATACGTCCGAATTCATACAATCCATTTGAACATCGACAAATCATAAAATATATGTAGATACACAGACATGGACCCCCAAAAGGAAGTGTGATCAGGTGTTCGCGAGTAGTGAGCATCACCTGCCCATTATAATACACCCGCCATGTCTATACATCTAATGATCTTTATGGTAGACATTGTTAGCGTGTGTTATAGCTGTATATACTCCACATTTGATCGACTTAACCATGAACTACAATTCTGTTCAGTTTTAACAAAAAAAAGTTATTCGGTATACAACTACCTAAACATCTATAATATTTGGTGTTATGGTACATTTAGATACAGTGACTGCCTATATGCTACTACTACATAAATGTGATCTATATTTTACTGTTTATTGATATTGTCATATCTCTTGCAATATTATAGAGGTTTGAATTTCTCATAGGAGAACTGTTTATTTTGAAATTGCAGTTGGGCTCATTTCACTTTGCTGATATTGTTCATATTAAATTTGCTCTTGTTAAAGTCAATCTCCATAAAAGTCGTGCCTTATTGTCTTTCGACAATTCTTGTTAATCGCACTATAAGACGTTCCTGAAAGCATGTCTTGATGACCACGTTAATCAGTCTGATAATGCTATCATGATCTCACCAATCGTACTATATTTTATTGCCTATATGTAGTCGTGGTGAAAGCCAGTTACAATATTTGGCTTATGATAGCAAGAAATGGCAGATAAAATCTGTTAAGACAAGAATTCTGCAGAATGCGCTGAATCGCATGCCTGCGCACTGTCATAAAACAGAGCTTAACCATTAAACCTGACGCAAAAAAAATGTACAAACGATGACATCGACGATATCGGAAATGTATTACCTATATTTCTTTTTGCTAGTCGCAGTCGAAACAGAAATTATGAAAATAATTATTTCAAACTCTAATCAAAGAGACACTTGATGAATTATTACATAACATACCGGATTTCCATCAACTACAGTTTTTAGTATTTTTGTACTTTGAATTAGGTTTATCGCATCAGCAATTTGCGTACAATTCCATATATAATGAAATGAAACAGACACTGCTACCAAACTTAGCAGGTTTGGCAATGACTCCAATAACGTTATTTATTTGAGAAACATAAAAATCTCGTAAGAAAATAGTGATGCGTTCCTACCTTCATTGTCCGTAGGGGAACGTTTTATGTCGCCACCAGTCGTTAGTCGTAATTCTTTCCTTTTCCTAAGGTCGTCCATAAATCCTTTAATTAAATACAGAATGAACAACTGACATTGACAACACAACCTTTAGCGCCTTCTCCCACCACCCCCATCCACAAACACACACAACCGCCCCAACGTTCGAAGCCAGAAGAAGACCTTCGATAAAACTAGACATAGAACTAGTTCTTTTGAGACATATGAGAAATTGGTAAACAACAGTGGTAGTCAATCATTACGAAAACATTTAAAGATTATTTATTATATGTACTTTTTAAGAAATGACTGCTTGGTTTTCAAATTATACCAGGCAAATTAACCCAAGCCTGTAACAGCTATGTGTTGTCTCAAACTGCTGAAACAGAATAGTTGCATACTGTCTATCTATTATATTCTATCCCATAACCTTACTATGACGTTAGGGCACCACAGATGACTTCGAAACAGTCGCCTTCCATCATGTTCCGTTTTCAGCTGCTCTTGTTGAGCTGGCAAAATCCATCCCTGTCCACTCTTTAATATTGTCTTTCCACCTCTTCTTCCTTTCACCTCTTCTTTATCCTTTCACTGTGCCCTGTAGAATCGTCCTAAGGTGGTACTTTTGTTGCGGTTGCATTTTTTTTTATGTTCGGTGCTGTTTAATTTATTGTGTTCTCATTTTAACCCTTCTATAATAAAAATATAAAATAGGTAAAAATAATTGTTAAACGTTTTTCGTATAATTTGCTTAGTCTGTTGTATATTTTAAGAGTAACTACACTTCAGGAACTGACTGAATCAGATCCCAAACCCTATCCCCAACATCAAAGGGAAAGATTAACAAAGACATCCCAACAAACAATAAGATACAAGTGATAAGCCGAGTCAGCAGCTCTTTCCCAAATAGGTGGCAACTCAGCTATCTTATTGAACTAAATAATTTAGACCAACAAAAGGTTTACAACAGACTAAATAAATTATACAAAAAACATTTAACAATTATTTTTACCTATTTTCTACTTTTATTATGGAAGCGTTAAAATAAGAACACAATAAATCAAACAGCACCGAACATAAAACAAATGCAACCGCAACGAAAGTACCGCCTCGGGACGGTCAGTAATACTTACTGGGGGGTTAAAACCGGTTTTACTGGGCCCAAACCTTCACCCTCACCCTCCGCCGCGGTGCACACAATTAGTTGGTAGTTCGGTTCGTATGGAGGTCCCCAAACTCATCAGAGAGTCATCACGGTCAACAATTAAAATCAAGAAAAGACCGTGATGAAGCAAGTAACCCTTTTGTTGGTCTAAATTATTTAGTTCAATAAAGATAGCTGAGTTGCCACCTATTTGGGAAAGAGCTGCTGACTCGGCTTATCACTTGAAATTATTGTTTGTTGGGATGTCTTTGTCAATCTTTCCCTTTGATGTTGGGGATAGGGTTTGGGATCTGATTCAGTCAGTTCCTGAAGTGTAGTTACTCTTTAAATTTGCTAAACCAGAAGACCTTGAGACGTGGCCAAACCACCTTAGTTTTCATTTCTTGACCAGCGTCAGAAGTTCATCATAGTCTCCAATGGCTGCCTGGATCTTTCTGCAAGCTTCTAATTGGTAATCTGGTCCTTGTACGAAATGTTCAGTAGCCTTCGGTAGCATCTCATCTCAAAGGCCTGCGTTCTTTTCTCTAACTCTGCTATCAAGGTCAACGATTCACAGGCATACAGAAATATGAAAATGACAAGGGAGCGCATAAGTTTCACCTTTGATCCAAGAGCGATGTTTTATCTCTCCAAATTGGTTTCAGCTTGGTAAGAGCAATCCTAAAAATAACCTCCTGTTTTAAGACACCATCTGAGACAACTGCTCCAAGGTATTTTAAGCTTGTTACAGTACCCAGCTTCTGCCCTTTTACTTTGATCTCCCTCTGGATGCCAGCTGCACTGTTTGTTATCAATTTGGTCTTCTAAACACTGATCTCCGCCTTTTACCTTGTGCAGGTTTGGTCGAGACTTTCAACTAGGGCTTCTAGTTCCTGCTCTTCCTCGGCTACAGCATCTATGTCATCGGCAAACCGCATATTGGTAAAATTTCTGCCGTCTATGTTAACCTTTCCGTCATGTTCTTCCGGAGCACCAGACATGATCCGTTCTAGAAAACTGTTGACGAGGGTGGGTGACGGAAGACATTCTTGTCTTACTCCAACTGTTGTTGTGAACCATTCTCCCATGCTACAATTCATTGGGACTGCACTTGTAGCCTTGTTGTATAGCTGCTCAATGGTGCAAACTAGATTTGTAGTAATATTGTACTTCCGCATGATGGCCCATAAGGCTGGATGCCATACCCTGTCAAAGGCTTTTTGAAATCAGTGAAGACACGGTACAGATTCTGCTGATGTTGGAGTTACCTTTCACACATGATTTTATGGTTTAAGATCTGTTCTGTGGTGCTCCTTCCTGCTCGTTACTCAGCCTGTTCTTCTGCAATTATATTTTCAGCTTGTTTTTCTTAAGCCTGTTCAAGATGACTTTTAGCATGACTTTGCTTGAATGACTGATTAGGCTGATGGTTCTGTAGTTCTGGCAGAGCTGTAGGTTGCTTTTTTATGGAGTGTAATAATCATTGACTGAGCCCATGAGGTAGGCCATTCTCCTGTTCTCAAGATCCTGATACAGATAAACGTTAAAACGTCAATCGTAGTCTCTCGCCAGCTTGAACAGGTTCTGAGGTATATTATCAACTCCTGCAGATTTTCCCTTCTTTCGTTCTGCTACTGCAATCTCAACTTCCGCACGAAGGATCGGTTGTTGATCTTCGTCTGGGGTCCGATTGTAGTCCTGAATCGCATTGTCACCGTAAGTCTTATGGATCTATATTTCTGAGCAATATTCTGTTCATCTGCTGAAAATCTCTTGTTCCTCTGTAAGGCATTTCCCAGACCTGTCCTGGATAGTTTTTGATCTACCCTGTTTCTCTGAAGTCAGATCGTCCACCAGCTGGTATGCTTTTGTTCAGGCCAGTTTCGATCTCCTCGCATTGAGTACCTATTTAGTCCTCCTTAACTTTCTTCACTGCCTTCTGAATCCTCTTGTTTGCTTCTCTGTATTCTTTTGCTCTTCCTGCTTTGTACCGCTTCTTCTTCAAATTTCTCCGCTCATCACAAAGTTCGAGAATACCTCTCGGTGACACAGGGCTTTTTCCTGCGACGTTCCTTCCCAAGTATCTCACTGGCTGCATCAGTCAAACTGTATTGTAGGTGGTAATCATGGTATCTATGGTCATGTCATCGTCCCTGAGACTGGTTAGTGGTTCGAACTTCCCACTTATTGTTGCTTGGAAAGTGCATGCCACATCTGGGTCCCTTAACTTCTCAAGATCAAACTTCAGTCTTGACTAGATTGGTTTTCTAGCCTTCTTCAGGCGAACTCGGAAGGTCATCATCACAAGGTCATGGTCACTTCCTATGTCTGCTCCAGGAAAGCTCCTTTTCCTATGGATGTTAACTCCTGATCGAAAGCAGTTCCTCACCAAGATGTACTACGGGCCAATCAACTACTGCAACATTTCGTTGTTGGAAGAGATTCAGAAACGTTCCGTTATCTCAAAATGATAGAAAGACAAAGGATCAAAGTCTGTTTTTCACAGACGGCGGCTAAGTTGATCGTTGTCACAAATTGATTTATAACGGTACTTGTGAGCTACATTATAAACGATTTCCGCAGCGGTCACTTTGCTTGCTAGCGGTTCACAGGGTACAAGGAGGCTCTGGTATAGAATGACGTCACAGATCTAGTTACAGCGGCCTTAACTGAGCGGTTTTAATACAGTTATAATTGCATCAAAGAAATCGAATTTTCGACGGAACGTTTGATCTGACAGCTGACCGTAACAGATTTTCATTGCTTTTAGAAGGGTGTTTATTGCGGTAGATAATTGATGGGTAGTAATCAATCTGACTGTGGTGTTTCCCATCTGGGCTGTGCCATGCCAATCTTCTTGATGGTTTGTGAGGGCCAAGGGTGTTCTTTAGTATTAGGCTGTTACAGGTTGCAAACTCTAGAAGTCTGAGACCTCTTTCATTGTCTCTACATTGCAGTAGGGTCCACAAATGTTTCCCAGTCTGCCTGTGCATCCTTCTCAACTTTAGCATTCCAATCCCCTTGTACAACCAGAATGTCCTTCTTAGGTGTTTGGACTATAATTTCCTGGAGTTGCTGGTAGAAGTGTTCGACCTCATTGCCCAGATGTTGGTGCATAAACCTGTATGATGATGATGCTGAAAGGAGCTGCTCTCAGGCGGATTGGAATCAGTCTGCTTGAGACTGGTCGGAATCCCTACACAGCACTTACCATACTTTAGACATTGGCAATTACACACGTTCCTCTCATTTTTGGTAAATAAATACTGAAAATGTTCGAAATGAATATATATTGGCAAAATGCTAAATAATGTCTATCTTTCAAACACCGGAATTTTGCCAAAGAACATTTTCCGCGCCCAAAACATTTTCCATACCTATTTATTTTCTTTTACAAACCTATAATGTGGGTGCCAAATTTCCGACGTATTGGTTATCAACTGTCGGACTTTTCAGGCCTTAACTTTTGTTGACCTGTATTCATTACATAACCATTGAAGATGTCGAGTATTAAAATAAGCGTAAAAATATAAAGGTCAAAGTACCAAATCCATTCGTCCGAATTTATATAATCCATTTAAACATCGACAAATCAGAAATATGTATAGATACACAGACATGGACCCCCAAAAGGAAGAGTGATCAGGTGCTCGAGGGTAGTAGGCATCACCTGCGTATTATAATACACCCGCCATGTCTATATATCTGATGATCTTCACGGTCTACATTGTTAGTGTGTGTTATAGCTGTATATACTACACAGTTAATCGATTTCACCATGAACAATTACTCTGTTTTGTTAAAACAAAGAAAAAAAGTTATTCGGTAAACAATAACCTTAACATTTATTATATTTGGTGTTTTGGTACATTCAGATACAGTGATCGACTATATGCTTTAACTGTTCACTGATACTGTCATATCTCTTGCAATATTTTAGAGGTTTGAATTATTCATAGGAGAACTGTTTATTTTGAATCTACAGTTGATCTCATTTCACTTTGCGGGTATTGTTTATATTAAACTTG
This sequence comes from Ctena decussata, assembly GCA_963989385.1. Classification (NCBI taxonomy): domain Eukaryota; kingdom Metazoa; phylum Mollusca; class Bivalvia; order Lucinida; family Lucinidae; genus Ctena; species Ctena decussata. The sequence goes on along the minus strand of OZ022511.1, from coordinate 77,902,668 downwards.
CTCTTGTTAAAGTCAAGCTGCCACAAAGTTGCGCTTTATTCTCTTCCAACAATTATTGTTAATCGCACTAAAGACGTTACTGAAAGTTTATCTTAATTCACACGTTTATCAGTCAGATAATGTTGCCATGAATTCACCATTCGTACTTTATTTTATTGCGTATGTATAGTGGTGGTGAAAGCCAGTTACAATATTTGGTTTATGATAGCTGGAAATGAAAGATAAAATCTGTCAAGACAAGACTTCTGCAGAGTGCGCTATCTAGCATGCCTGCGCATTGTCATAAAACAGAGCTTAACCATAAAACCTGACGCAATAAAATTCTACAAAAGATGACGACATTGGAAAAGTATTACCTATGTTTCCTTTCTGCTAGTTGCAGGCGGCACAGAAATTACAAAGAAAATATTTTTCATATTCTAATCAATGTTACATTGGACGAATTATTAAATAACATACAGGATTTCCATTAAGGTGGTGATTTATGGTAAATGTAAAAATCTGCATAAAACCATAAAAAAGTAACGTACCTCCCTGAAAGTTAGCAGACTTCTTATTTTTGTTGTTCTTTACAGTTTAGAATACAAAAAAGACGTACATGCTGCTTAAAATAGTGTTTTTATAAGGAAAGATCAAAGGGTAATTTTCTGCGAATAAATCTGAAAGAATAATATTGTTATTGAAAATTTATGTAGTGCTGAAGGTGCACTACTGCATAATGAAGAGCGTCCTAGCAATTATTTATTCCAAATCTTTCTCAAATTGTAATGTAGACCAGATGAAAACGGTAGCTTTTTCTCAAATGTTCAACCATGTACAAAGTAAATGTACACTGGACGCATTTATTAAATATAGGGTAGGCAAGCATACCTATGTTAACACCTACAATATAAATAATACATTACTGACATGATCAGTGGTGTGTAGATGAAATTGTTCAACCTTGTTATAATAGTATCACCTGTCTCACCTGTGTGTTTTGACAAAAAAATTTGGACACAGACTGCATCTTTTTTCATCTGCTCAGCCTGATAATGTGTGAAAGAGTTTGAAAAAAGAATTGCTAGGACGCTCTGCATTATGCAACAAGGTACTCTAAGCACTAAGTGTATTCTTAATAATGATATTATTTTTTCAGACTTATTCGCAGAAAATTACCCTTTGATCTTCTCTTATAAAAACACTTTTTGACATTAACAAATGCTGCATTTTGGGATTCTAAATTATGAGAAACAACATAAAGAAGGCATCTGCTAAGTTTTGGAAAGATCAGTGTTATTTTGAGTATTTTATGCAGATTTTTGTCTTTGTCCCAAATCAGTGATTATCACCACCTTAAGTACTGTCTTTAGTATTTTTTTACTTTGAAACAGGTTCATCGCATCAACATTTGCGTACCATTCCATATATAAAGAAATGAAACAGATGCTCTACCTAGCTTAGCAAGTTGGGCAATGACTCCAATAACGTTATTTGTTTGAGAAGCATAATATCGTGTAAGAAAATAATGATGCTTTCCTACCTTTAATGTCCGTTGAAGAACGTTCTATGTCGTCATCAGTCGTTAGTCGTAATTCTTCAGCCTTCTTAATGTCGTCCATAAAACCTTTAATAAAATTAATAAAATACAAAGCGTAAAACTGGCATTTACAACACACCTCTAGCTACACATTCTCCAGCCCCCCCCCCCTCCTTGCCGTTCGCCCCCAAACACACACAACCACCCCACGCTTCGACGCCTGGAGAATACCTCTGACAAAACTAGAATATTGTTCTCTTAAGACATATGAAAAAGGCCTAGGTGCGATACGCATCAATTTTGGCCGCAAAATTTCAGGGAAAATTAAAATTTGAAAATTTCCTAAAAATTCCTTGATATTAATATGTGACGGTACCTTATTTTCAAATCAGATGTCGGTTTTTAAGCTCTGGTCATGACGTTGCCATCGCAACGCTCCAAATATGCTACTTTTTCGCTTTTTGCACTTTTTAGCTAATTTCAATGTATTCTGACAAAATTCTAATGCTTCCGCATTCGACGAACAACTTCATACTTTATCAAACGAATTTGTTATGAAAACGTGATTTTTATAAATAGTTTCATATTGTTTGTTGCATTCGGAGATGTTTAAAAATATAAAATATGTCCTCCAGCCACGTACGCCTTGCAACATGAATAATTATCTAAGGCTGACACACGCCGTTTTGAGCTTGTCATTTCTCAGAGAGTTCGATTTTGTAAGTTAATATACTCGAGGACTTTAAAAACGCCTCACCCTAAATTGTGGTGTATTCTAGTAATTCCACATTTCAAACTATTAAAGATGACTAGGAATTTTTTAGAAATGTAAAACTGATCAAATAAAAGACATTACACGAATTTATGTCATGCGTGACGACCGTTGCACTCTGCAGGTCAACATTGCTTCCCCTTAATATTATTTGAAACTTCTTTATGATACAGCCCTTAAACTCGATCCCAACTTTGCCGTGAGAGATATCATACTGCAGAAACACAAAATTAAAGTCGACATGACTTTATGTGCTGTCAGAAAGCTTTAACCGAAAACTGGAACACACAAATTGGAATCTCAGAAAAGTGATTTTCTGGAAAATAACGTTATTTGACGTTTTACACTTCACATGAACAGCATCTGATACAAACAGCTCACAGATTTACTTTCTAAGCATCCGTCAATATCAGTGGATACTTTGATATCAGAACCAAACGTCTGTTTATCAGCGCAGTGAATGACGTCAACGTCAATGATTCCATTCTGAACGAACTCTAAAGTGCACATTTTAACTACACGCGGTTCTAGAGTAGACCACCATTGGTCGTAAAATACTGTTTGAATGAATTTATTATTGTCGGTTTCAAAGTTTGATGCCATGTTTAAAATGCCATTATTACATTCCATGAGCGTTTGTTTACCTCGCTTCAATTCATTAACTGTTGAAAGATAGCGGGAGACGGGAACCTCGCTATACTCCGATAAGCATTCGGACGGTACATTATAATCGTTTTGCTGAAATCCCACGTTTTAAAACGCCCTTTTATCTTTGCCGCGTGTTTTTAAACCGTTAAGATTCTAAGATTGTACTGACGATTATCTCCTGCATTTGCTTTATGCATGCAGTTTCACTTATCATTAGTTTTATTTTAGCTGATAATATAACAAACGCAGCATTTCACTTTATTTCAGGTGAGGCGTTTTTAAAGTCCTCGAGTATATGTAAATATATTTGTATTACACAATCATTAGATAAAAATCGCCTCCGTTGCTAAGGCACTTGTGCCATTGCCATGGTAACCATGATCATTTTTCATGTTGTTTTTTGTGTGTGTGTTTTTGCAACACCGTTTCATCTAAAAGATTCATTTTTTTTGAATGTTTGACTTTTCTCTTCTTGCTCGAAAGCATAGCAAAGAGTAGTTCTCTTGCACAAATGCCGTTGACATGGTAACCAAGGAGACAATCGTTGTTTTTTTTGGTCAGTAAAAGCCTTTAAACACCGTTGTTTATGGCTAGTTTTTTATGTCGTTTTTTTCTATTTCCTAAACTGAATCAAATAAGTTGGACCCACTTCTGTTGCTTTCATGCTGTTGCCATGATAACCAAGAGCATTTTATCTCTTTTTGACCATTATTGTCAATTATAAACTTTTCAATATACATATTTTTAGCTTCTAGTTCTTTCTTCTTGCTCGAGAACTGTGGGTTAATATCATCAATAGTGTTTCTTCTTTGGCATACATTTTTTGCACTTGTATGATTATGACGTCGTCGGGGCTCTACCATATTTTAATGTATCGACTATTTACATAAAAGTATACTATTTACATAGAAGTATAGTCATTCAAGCAAAGTCATGCTGAAAGTTATCTTGAACAGGCTTAAGCCACAAGCCGAAGAGATAATCGCTGAGGAACAGGCTGGGTTCCGAGCAGGATGGAGCACCACAGAACAGATCTTCAACCTTAGAATCCTGTGTGAAAAGTAACTCCATCATCAGCAGAATCTTTACCATGTCTTCATTGATTTCAAAAAAGCCTTTGACAGGGTATGGCATGCAACCTTATGGGCCACCATGAGACAGTACAATATCAATGCAAACCTAGTTCGCATCCTTGAGGAGCTATACGACAAGGCTACAAGTGCAGTCCTGATAAATGGCAGCACAAATGAAGGGTTCAGAACAACAGTTGGAGTAAGACAAGGATGTCTTCTGTCACCCACACTCTTCAACATTTTTCTCGAACGGATCATGTCTGATGCTCTGGAAGAACATGACGGAAAGGTTAGCATAGGCGGCAGACATATTACCAACTTGCGGTTTGCCGATGACATAGACGCTCTTGCTAAGGAAGAGCAGGAACTAGAAGCTCTAGTTGAAAGTCTCAACCAGACCTGCACAAGGTATAAGATGGAGATCAGTGCTGAGAAGACCAAACTGATTACAAACAGCGCAACTGGCATCCAGAGGGAGATCAAGGTAAAGGGGCAGAAGCTGGGTATTGTAAGCAGCTTCAAATACCTTGGAGCAGTTGTCTCAGATGATGGTTCAAAACAGGAGGTTCTCTCAAGGATAGCACATGCCACTTCAGCTCTTGCCAAGCTGAAACCAATTTGGAGAGATAACAACATATCTCTTGGATCAAAGGTGACACTTATGCGCTCCCTTGTCATTTCCATATTACTGTATGCCTGTGAATCATGGACTTTGACAGCAGAGTTAGAGAAAATAACGCAGGCCTTTGAGATGAGTTGCTACCGAAGGTTACTGAACATTTCGTACAAGGACCATATAACCAATGAGGAGGTTCGCAGAAAAATCCAAGCAGCCATTGGAGAATATGATGAACTCCTGACGCTGGTCAAGAAACGGAAACTAAGGTGGTTTGGCCACGTCTCAAGGTCTTCTGGTTTAGCAAAGACAATTCTTCAGGGCACAGTGAAAGGAAAAAGAAGAAGAAGTAGCCAGAAGAAGAGGTGGGAAGACAATATCAAGGAGTGGACTGGAATGGATTATGCCAGCTCAACTAGGGCAGCTGAAGACAGGACAAGGTGGAAAGGGATTGTTTTGAAGTCAGCTGTGGTGCCCCAACGACCTAGTAAGGTTATGTGATAGAATAGAATAGAATAAATACATATTTCAGTAAAAAAGAGCAGAAAGAGTAATATGATGCTCAATAGTCAATATATACCGTTTTCTTACGTCTCGTGTGTGATGTACATATGTTGTCTTTTTTTCTTAATCGTGCATGAATTTTGTACTCGTTGAGAGAGAGAGAGAGAGAGAGAGAGAGAGAGAGAGAGAGTTGATGGATGACTTGTTTGCAAATTTACAACATTATTTCAGTCACAGTTATACCAGGACTATGGGAATTTGATAATAAAAGTATTTGCGTGCACTGGATCCCCGTTTAAAACTGAAACAAATTGCCGCCTCCATCCTCCAACGATAGGGGTCGAACCCGAGACCGCTAGATCAGCAAGTCAGCCCATAACCCAATGAACTATCTATCGAAGAGATGGAGAGAGAGAGAGAGAGGAATACATTTTCGATTATACTGCAGCAACTTCACTGCTAACCGTTTCATTTTTTTTTATTTTGTACCCAAACTAAATTCTTTCGCTAATCGTAAGAAAACTTCTATTCCCAGAGCCAACAGTCTTCATCTTAAAAATCGTATTATTAAGGCGGGGGTAATCACTGATCTGAGGTGAATGCATATCCCTGCATAAATACTGAAAGTGTAACATAATTATGCAGATGATTTCTTTAGATTGTTTTGTTGATGTGAAAAGATAAAGCGGCAATATTCTGCGAAAAAATCTAAAAAAAACATTGAAAATATATTTAGATGAGATAGTTTGTCACGGTTAAAGTTGCCTAGCACGGACATTTACAATAACGAAACAGTAATCGCGAAAAAATATTTCATGTATTTATTCCACTGAGAGAGTAATGGGACTTTAAGCCAATACCTGTAAAATGTCCCAATACAGAAAGTTTCGAAGCATTCTAGCGTATCCTACCACCACCTTCTGAACATAAATGCAAGAACTGGTTATGTAATGTTTCATTATGATTCTGATGGTACTATAAATATTATTCTAACTTTCATCAAATTTGTAATCTCAATGTACCTTTTACGATTATTTTTGAAAAGGATTTTGCTAAACGGCCACCGCCCCCTCAACAATCCCCTCCCGCCCGACGTGAAAATGTAAGTTCGCTAGTATTCTTTTCTATCATTTCGATTGTTCATTACCCTGTTTGACGCTTTAAAGATAACAGGCCCTACTGTCTGATAAAAAGTGTTATAAAATTACCTAAATATTTTTGTTTGGAAACTGAATGACAAATTACAGTTAACTTTTATATATAGTAAAAGTACACGGTACAGGACAAGCATCCCGCTTCTTGTTTCGCTTTTGTTTATAATTTAGTATTCGATCTAGAACCTGAAGAAATCGCTATTTTGAGGACCGATTTGTCAGGTTTCAAAAATCGCCCCTACCCGCACCCCAAGCACGCGCGCGCTTTAGTGTGTGCATATTTGACAATATACAGACATTGTAAGGAAAAGAACAGTGCTTTTCATCCTTTTCATTATGATGTATTTTCAGGGGCTTTACACCACCCGTGATGGAACGTATTTTGACAAGTCTATATTTTGTGCTTAATGTGCGCTAGCCCTATAAACGGAGAGCAACTGAAGAAGTTTTTAAGAAGTAAAAGCGAAATCATATGATAATAACAATAAAAATATCAAAGAAAGTCATTTGGATAAGGATTGTCACGCGAACTAGTAAGGCAATGCTTGCTACATGGTGGCACGAACCAGCTAGCGTGTTTTTTTTTTTATCTCTGATGTGGGCGTTTATGAGACCGATTTGAACTGACAGGTTCGATCCGAGATCCGTGCCAAGCTACGTTTCTGCGAGAACATCCTTACGCGTCGCCTTTCTCCTTTAACGCTCGTGACGTTAAACTTCAACCTTGCTCACGTACATGACGTCACAGTACGTTTTATTAACAAACAACGTATATATATATATATATATATATATATATATATATATATATATATATATATATATATATAGCTAAAATCGATAAAGACTTCACATGCTATTTTTTTGTTTAATCGTCACAAAAACAAATGCATTTCGTACCAACTCATCAGTGTACGAGGGGTGTTCGAAAAGATTTGCAAATTGCGTAATTTCTTGATAACGACTATAAAGACAGAATTACTGATAGCAAAAACACATAAAGCTATGTTATGCCTACAGAAGTTTGCAAACGCACCCATATTTTCTTAAAAGGACAAGTTTTTAACCTCTTTGAAAGAGGTATACCCTACAGGCACTGCAGAATTCTGCTTTAGTAGGCCGTAATTCATATATGAACAGTCTTTGATTTTTTTTAAATTTTTCTGCTTTAAGACAATGTCCAGACAATATTATCCTGTAAATATGGCGGAAATTATATTTAAACTAGGTTCAGTACTGTCCCGTAAATATGTATTATCCGTATTTTTAATGTTATAGCAAATTCGCCCTTTCTACTAAAGTTATTATGATTTTGTTATGAAAATAAGTCTGTTAGTAATCGAAATCTTGTCAGCAAGAGCATTTGCATGGATCAGCTAAAATCTGTCAATAAATTCAAATCAATGCAAAATATGAAACTGCTACAATCTTTCAAAAATGACGTTGACGTCGATTTTAATAGCGTCACAAGAACTGCGCATTGCGTTGCAAGGAATGACTCGATAACAGTGCCACCCTTCTAACTTTTATATGGATAATGTGGGCAACGATGGACATGCAGTTGACAAAGATATATTTTGTATTTATAACGATATTCGAATTAAGGGCCTAACACTGAAAAGATTTGACATGTAAAATTAAGCCAGTGGTATGACTGGGGCCTAATAAACTGCAATGTAAGTCAGTAAGAAAAAGTGCCTGTGTAATTTGTTTGGTATCATTGTAAAGACCAAATGTAGTGCTTTCAGTACATGCATAGCATTTGTACCCAGTATGCCCTTACACAAAGTTACGAGGCCATTTGCAAAACTTTTCGAACGCCCCTCGTATATATATAAAATGAAATATCAATAAGGATTTTTGAGTGTGAGACGAACCCTGACGGTATAATGCTTGCAGTTATTTGTTTTCAAATCTTAACAAATATACGGGTAAAAGAAAAGAAAGGGGAAAACCGAAACCTATTTATCTGATCGTTGCTAAGGATTTCCACGTGTTACTATGGAGCGACAATTACCATTCGCCACTTTATTATGTCGATTAACCATAATTCAGTGATATGAAACTGATCCCACTTCTAGCAACCAAAGAGGGTTTCATGTAATCACCACGATAGACAATCGTACAAAAAACGAAGGAAATAGCCAGCCCATGCTCTTGTAAAGCTCGTTGCCATGACAACGTGCATTAGATGACAAAACAATTCCTGTAATACTAATCCCGAATAACTGTCCGATGATTTGTCAGCATACAACCAGTTTTGGACATGAGGCCGAAAACACCCTTTATCGACCCTACGCCTTTGTAAACAACAGTGGTAGTCGTTCCTTACGCTAATATCTGAGAGCAGTTAAGTTGAAATATTATTTATGAATGTACTTTATAAGAAATAACTGCTTGATTTTCAAATTGTACGAGGTCATTTAAACCGAGACTGTAACAGCTCAAACTGCTGAAACAGATATGTTGCATACTGTAGACACATTGGCAATTACACACTTTCGTCTCATTGTTTGGTAACTAAAACTGAAGATGTTCGAAGTGAATATATATATAGGCGGTACTGCAGTTGTGGTTCCTTGATGTTACTTTGTGCTATGTCCTCTTGTATATGTTACGTGGCGGTTTGGTCACCTGTTTTGCTACCCAATCTGCGTTTTGATTTGTTTTATTTTGTAAGTTAAAAATAAAAATAATAAAAAAGATGTTGATGTTGTTTTTGATTAGGGTAGCTGGATGACCACCTGTTTGGAAAAGAGCTGCTCATTCGGTTTACCGTGCGTGTCTTTCATGAACTTGTGTCAATTTCTCCGTGTGTGTGTGCTTCTTTCCCTATTGGTTTTGAGAGCGGTAATTGGGATTTGATTGTATTAATTCTTGATCATTGCCTGTCTTTTTATTTTCCTGGTGCGTCTTCTTGGGGGAACAAGGTGATTTGTGGATTTATTTTCTACGCCCTTCAGACGATTGTAAAGCATCATAAGTCTACCATCTTTCACCTCCTTTTCTCACTCCGTTTTCTTCAAAATGCCAGTCACTCTTCCATTTTAATAGGTGTAATTGCCTGCTACAAATCTAGCCACCCTTTTCTACGCCTTCATCAGTTCACCTTGAGAAGTATACTTTGGGGGTCCCAAGCTGAACTCACTTATTCCAGGACTGTACGCACCAGTCCCTTGTACGCTGACTCTTTAACGCCCTAAGGACATTCTGGCAAGTTATGTCTAAGAAAGTCATGTGTCCTGTTAGCTTTTGTGTATATATAGTTGACAATTGTGTTCCATTTTAAATCGTCTGTAATGGTTATGCCAAGATACTTGATATTCTCTACGTTATGGAAGACCGTTCCCTCTAAGGTATAGGAAGCATTGATCTTGATCCGTTCTCGTTATCTGTATTATATTGCATTTGACTACTTGGAATCTCATGCTACGACTCCTTGCCCAAAACCCTAAACCGTCTATGTTCTCCCAAGGTTTCACTATCTCTTCACTATCTCTGAGTTCATGGTTGCAAAATCAGTCGTCAGCAAAAAGTCTTACTTCTGAAACAATACATTTTGATACCGTTAATGTAGAACGAGACCAACAATGGTCCAATTTTAAAGCATTAATTAACACCGCTAGTAGTATGACAACACGAGCGTAAAGCAAAATGGACACTATTTCCAAGGTAGGTGGTCACAAAGCTACCCAAATTAAGCAGAAAAAATTTGTATGATTATCTATTTTCTGATCAATTATCTTGTTAAGTATGACAGTTTGATCTTCAATAAGCACGTCAAAGATATGGTCTTAACATTTTAACGTAAACTGGTAAGGAAATACGGATAAAAATTACGGAAATGTTTTAAGTTTTAGATCCAAATAATTTGCCCAAGACTAATTTCTGGCCTGCTAATCTAGCTATCTTTGAAATATGTGTAATATATGTGCAAATTGCAATTTTAAACTTTAAGAGGAACCAACCTAAACCTCACATAATAGTACAGAAGGTTGGCACCTGACACCCGTTCCGGGACGTCTTGGTCCGGCACCCCGGGGTTAAACTGGTAGTTTCTTCTGCTCCGGAATAGCAGTGTTGCTGTTTCTGTGAGTCCTCATGTTTGGTTTAAATTAGTTTTAATTTAAATGTCTATGTTCTTGACATATAACATTTATGAGCTAGGAATCTGCCACGCAAACCGAACAACGAAGTACATGTATCTGATGAACCAAAGCAGAACCAAGAGCTCGACCACAAACCAGTCGAGCCCTTTCATTGCTGAGTGTTCAAAAGCGGCACTTCTGTTTTAGTTCTTCTTGGTTGTTCTGTGAGTTTTTTGTTGGTTTGTCTATTATTGATATAGTATGTGTGATGAAAAGGCTATTCCGAAAATAATGATAATAACAATAATAACAATAATAATAATAACGAAAATAGTTAAAATATTGGTGTAATGTTTTTCGTATATATTGTTCTTATCATCAAAATTGATGATTTCTTTGGTATGTTGTGTGGGTTGTAATTGTTTTGGCTAAATTTAACAAATAAGTGTCTGATGAACAAAGGAAGAACCAAGAGCGACAGTTGGTAGACCACAATTTTGGTTAAATTAAAATCTAAAAGAGTTCCTCCGTCCCAAGGCGGCTCCTCTGTTTTAGTTCCTCTTTGTTGTTTTATGTGTTATTTGTTGCAATGTCTGTCATTGTGATATTAAGGCTAGCCCGTTGACCACCTACATGGGAATAGCTGTTCACATGGCAGCCGCTGGTGATGTCTTTGGTAGTGCTTTATTTTGTGTTGTTGTTTTTTTCTTTCCGATATATTGTCTTTGGTGGAATCTGGGATTGAATTTTGTCAGTTCCTAAGAATTTTTCTATTTACGGTTTAGTAATGCTAATGCTCTAACCTATATTTGCCAACTGAATTTAGAAGTGAGAAGACAATGATCAAAATCTGGCAAATTCGTTAACCATACCCTGCCCTTTGAGAAAAACAAAATAATCACAAAAGCACAAGAAGACAAGCGAAAGGTTAAGTGGTCAGTCCTTTCTCAGCTGATGGACGCGAGACTGTCTAAATAATATATAAAAGTCAAAGAAAGCCGACGAACAATGACGATTATAGCAAACCACAATAGACAGTCAGTAACAAATAAATTGGGGCGGTCACGTTGCTAAAAAGTATAGACAATAGGTCTTTTACCTATTTTCTATCTCTTTAGCGAAGTGGGCACTTATGCAGGTGACCACAATGCTAGAATTGCAACAAACAAATATTAAGCACAACAGACTGGAACGGTCAATGATAAATTACATTTCAAAATGTTCCATTTTGCTTTAAAAAAAGGTCCCTTTTTCAATATTTACACAAAGTTTCATCTAAGTCTGACAGCATTTACCACTTTTCTATTATTTCATTTTGATTATATAGGCCTAGCCTTAACATCACACACACTATATCAATAACAGACATAGCATAGCAACAAATGACATACAAGTCAACTTAGAGGAACCAAAAAAAAAAAAAAAAAAACAGAAGTGCCGACTTGGGATGGCCAGCAATGAAATTACTGGGTGAGGTGAGAAGGGGAGGGGGAGGGGGGCTTAACCAGTTTGCGATCGAGCTCTTGGCTCTGTTTTGGTATATCAGACATTAAATGTTTCGTTGCGTGGAAGATTCCTACATCATACGTATAATATGTCAGGACATAAAAATCAAAATTAAAACTTACGTAAAACAAAATATAAGGACTCAAAGAAATAGCAACACTGAAATCACGGAGCAGAAGAAACCTACCAATTAAACCACTGTGAGCTCGACCCAAGACGTTCCGGAATGAGTGTCAGTTGCCAACCGCCTGTGTTACTATTACGTTTAGGTTTAGGCGAACCGAATGAACAGCTCTTTCCGAGACATATCAGCTTTCATCTGTTGAAATTGAAAACATCACTTACACAATATGTGAACGAAAGCACTGTCATAGAAAACCAGAACAAATTAAAGTAACAACTTGGTTTCATCTCCTTTGTGTTTTCAATTACAGCACAAAACAAAAAGCAAAGTGGTAAGATATACAGGTGTACATATTGCTAGAAGAGCAAGCTGTGATGAGAACAAGTAACATTAAGAAACCAAAACAGAAGTACCGCCTTAGACCGGTCAGTAGTACATTACTGAGGGCTTAAACTAGTTTGTTTGGATCCAAACCCTCGCCATCAGCTTAACGATTCGAAACATTTGGTTTGCTTTTTAGTCCACACGACGGTTCCCTAACCCATCCCTGGTTATTTATCCTTTCGACAACCAGAGGTTCCAAGAAAAGCGCTGGAAAACGGGCTGGGGTGGAATATTTGACCCTAGATTTTGACTTGCTTACTCGATGAGTAAAATCGAAAGTACAATCGATAGGAGACATATTTAGCTTCACAATAAATGACACTTATTTGACTCATGACGTCAGAGGTCACTGCGCAGGGGTCACCATACCAAGAAAGTTGCGCACGGACTTGTTTTGTTTTTCAATTTTCCAACAGATCTTTCTCTCTTTTCTTCTCTTTTTTTCTCTCTCTTCTTATTTTCCTTTTTATTGCGCATGTATCCCGTATTTTTTCTTTTGGCCCTGCTTGTTTGGTAAGATTAGTAGGGCGGTTTGAAAAAGTCCAGATAAAAGCCGAATTTCAGAAGTGAATTATTCAAGTTCTTTCCGGCATTTGAAAGCGTCTAGTGTCCTCCCAGTATGCATTTTAGAACTGATACTAAGAGCGTGCAAGGCCATGTTTCTGGTATATATAGAGAAATCAAAATTAATAAGATGCCTGTATAAATGAGCTTGTGAGAGTCGTTCAAAAAGTCATTGTCAGCAATTACGTATAAATACGCTACGGCCGTGGAAAGGATATGTATATGCGAGGGCCGTTATGAAACGAAAAAGAGCTGTTACGCACCGAAAAAGAGTCATAGTTACCAAGCGAAATAATGACCGGGTTGTTTGGTAATATGACTCTTTTTGGTTCTGTTACCGTTTTTTTTTTCGTTTCTTAACATCCTTGAAACCATAGTTAACCAGGTGTATAATCCATCAAAGAATCATCACGATAAACATAGCAAATCACGGATAAAACCTATGATGAATCAAAGAATATGGTATCGAAAGAAACAACTAATTGCGGTCGTCGGGGTATCAAACATCACCACTAAATACTGGGACAAAGCAGGGAGTCCTGAGTTTGAACCATAGAAATACATAGAAAAATAAAAAAAAATCTTCTTCTTCAAACCACTTGGCTCAGATGCTTGAAATTTGATATGTAGCATTGCCTAGTGGTCTTTTATCAAGTTCGTTCAATTAATGGCCCCAGGGTCCAAAACGGCCCTGCGGCAGGGAGTCCTGAGTTTAAACCATAGAAATAAATAGAAAAATATTCAAAAGTCTTCTTCTTCAGAACCACTCAGCTCAGATGCTTGAAAATTGAGATGATGCATTGCCTGGTAGCCCTTTTACACGTTTATACAAATGATGGCCTCAGGGTCCAAAATGGCCTCGCCCAAGAGGGTCCTAGGTTTGAACCATAGAAATGCATAGAAACATATTCAAAAATCTTCTTCTTCAGAACCGCAAGGCTCAGATGCTTGAAATTTGGTATGAAGCATTGTCTAATAGTCCTTAACCAAGTTTGTTCAAAAGGTGGCCCCAGGGTCCAAATGGCTCCTTGGCATAGAGGCCAAGTTTTGAACCATAGAAATGCAAAGAAAAATAGCAAAAAATCTCCTTCTTCAGAACCGCGTGGATTAGATGCTTGAAATTTGGTATGGTGCATGGCCTAGTAGTTCTTTACCAAGTTTCTTCAAATGGTGGCCCAAAAAACCAAAATGGCCCCTTGGCAGGGAGTTCTAAGTTTGAACGATAGAACTACTCAGAAAAATCAAGTTTGTTCAATTGATTGCCTCAGGGTCCAAAATGGCCTTCGAACCATGGAAATACATAGAAAAATATTCAAATATCTTCTTCTTCAGAACCACCTGGCTCCGATGCTTGAAATTTGGTATGTGGTATTTCCTAGTGGCTCTCTATGAAGTTTGTTCAATTGATTGCCCCAGGGTCTAAAATGGCCTTGCGGCAGGGAGTCCTGAGTTTGAACCATAGAAATACATAGAAAGATATTCAAATATTTTCTTCTTCAGAACCACTTGGCTCAGACGCTTGAAATTTGGTATGTAACATTGCCTAGTGATCCTTTATAAAGTATATTCAATTGATGGCCCTAGGGTCCAAAATGGCTCTGCAGCAGGGAGTCCTTGGGTTGAACCACAGAAATACATAGAAAAATATTAAAAAATCTTCTTGTTCAGAACCTTCAATAAAAGGACTAGGTTCAGCTGCTTGAAATTGGATATGCAGCATTGCCTGGTAGTCCTTTACGACTTTTATTCAAATGATGGCCCGGGGTTCCGAAATGGTCCCGCCCCAGAGTGTCCTGGTTTTGAACTTAGAAATACATAGAAAAATATTCAAAAACGTTCTCCTTCAGGACCGCAAGGCTCAGATGCTTGAAACTTGGTATGTAGCATTGCCTTCTAGTCCTTTACCAAGTTTGTTCGAATGGTGGCCCCAGGGTCCAAAATGGCCCCTTGGCATAGAGTCCAAGTTTTGACCATAGAAATGCAAACAAAAATATTAAAAAATCTTCTTCTTCAGAAACGCAAAATTAGATGCTTGATATTGGGTATGGTGCATGGCCTAGTAGTTCTTTACCCAGTTTGTTAAAATGGAGGCTCCAGGGTTAATAATGGCTCGGTGGTAGAAAGTTCTAGGTTAGAACAATTGAAATACATAGGAAAATATTAAAAAATATTCTATTTCAGAACCACTTTGCTCAGATGCTTGAAAAGAGTATGCTCACGAAGGATCAAAATCGGCCCTGTCTCAGAAACTGATGAAATTTGTATATAGTTTATATTTATATTTCTTGTGACTGAAAACATTTTATGTTGGTTCCCCTGTAGTTTGTCGTTCTTTATATACATTTGAGACGTCATAAACTACCTACCCCACGACACGTATTTAATTATTTTTATGACGTTAACGTCGCTATTAGCTTGTCCTGAAGCGCTGTATGTTTGAAGCTCTTTGCCTAGGTGGCTGTATTTTTTTCTATGGGAGCTCTTACACACATGTAAATCTATCTACTGGTCCCCGCGTTTTCCTTGCATGATGATATCACACATGTAATACTGCCAATTGTAGATTTTTGTTTTTCTGCCACACAATCTAATTTCATTAGGCGCTTGCGGACAAAATGAGAAAACAACAGACAAGTAAAATAGGCTAGTGTCCAAGCACTGGGGACAAAATGACGACAATAAACCATGAACCACGGCCACACCCTTTACGCTTGAATGCAAACAGATTTCCAAAAATTGATTCATAATACGGTCCGTCTCTGGAGTAACATTTTACACGGTCAATGCCAGTCCGAGGATCGAACCAAAATTGAGCGCAAACAGTAGAACTACCAAAACGAACCTGCGAACGGACCGGCATGGACCACAACACGACCGGTAACGGGTTGGTTTATATACATTAAACTAGCCACACACTCAGTGGTAACAGACAATGTCTTCAGACAATAAATACTCGAATATGATGCTTTTGGGTCATTTTTACAAAGGGAAGAACCACCTTCAAAACTTTCCCTTTTCCTCCCTGGACAGCGCTTCCAAACTAGGGTCAATTCCTAAAGAAAGGGATTTTCTCCAAGAGCAAAGGAAGCACAGCTGAAAATGGCACAATTGGTTCCCCTGAAATGACGAACTAATGTCAGTATATATAGGACGCAGATATGTACATTCAAATGAATATTCAAAATCAGGAGGCTAAATCCAGCCCTGCAAGCTTTCAGTAGCAACATAGTTCTAGGCCCGAAATCTGTATCTACGCTAGAAAACACTTTCGCTCTCCCTAAAGAGTGAAGTTTGGCACCCATGTGGATGTTAAAGCCTGTACCCCTCTGGATATAATAAAGCCCAGAGACATTCTGAGAAATCCATCTGGGGCGCTAGAGGGGTGAATTTGTAAAAATGACAAAAATGATTATTTTCTCTCATTTTTTAAAATTTTGAAAAAAATCTGGTTGTCTTAATGTTGTATTTAATTACACACACATATACGAGGCTTGATCAGAAACTATTGAGACAAAGGAAATAACAAGGAAACAAGTAAAGCTACGAACTTGAATTTTCATCACCGAATACCTGGACTTATTGGATATCATCGTGCCAAATATCAAGGCACAGGGACCACTAGTTCGGTTTTAAACTTCGTCTGCAACTCATTACCTCGCCGGTACCGGAGCACGCTAGCGCCATTAACGCGACGTCATTCAGATTCAAGTTGACGTCAAACCAGAAAAGAGCGATCACTCTTTCTCAAAGTACACTCCATCCAACTCAATACACTTCCTATGTCTCTGAATCCACTTATCAAATATGTTTTGCTCCACTGTTCATCTAGTCTCCGCACAGCATTTTAGGTGGCGAGCTTCAGCTCACAGAAATCACTAAACTTGATATCCCGCAACTCAGCCTTGACATGAGGAAAAACAGCGAAATCCATGGGTGCCAGGTCAGGACTGTAAGGCGGATGAGTGATCTGGTAGAACCCTAGTAGTCCGATTTCCAACAAGCGTCGTCGTTGCCTGATGCGCTGGTGCATTATCCTGATGAAATATAACATTCTCAAGCTGCTGTTAGAGCTCCGGCCGCTCCTTGCGAATCGCCTGTATAAGATCCCGCCTAACAACCTGAAAAATATAAGGCAACACTCGGCTGGTATACACTTAAATGTCGGCATCATGCTGATTTGATTGATTTGTGCTTTCATATGATTTGTTAACTTAAATATTAACACAACTAACCTTCGATTAGTAAGCTGAATTGACAGTTTGGCCATGAGGTACAAAGTGCGACAACAGAATCCCCTTCCGGTTCGTAAACATTATGCACATGTGCTTCCCAACGGACTTGCAGACGCGCGCTTTCTTTGGAGGAGCCGGTCCTTTCACTGCCCACACGCTAGACTGTTGCTTGGTCTCCGGGTCATAATAATACAACCAAGTCTCATCCGTCGTTATGATCCGGTCAAGAAAATTGTCACCGCCGGCCCGCCATCTCTTGAGAAACGCCTGCGATGCTGAGACTCTCCGTTGACGGTCGTTTATGGCAGGAGCCTCGGCACCCAGCGTGCACATATACGCTTCATGTTTAAGTTCTCTGTCATAAGTTTATGTGCTGTTGCGGTCCCAATATCGAATTGCACAGCAATATTCCGAACAGTGAGGCGCGCATCCTCTCAAAGCATTGAACACTTCTGACGTCAGTGATTCCGTGATGCTTCCTGGTCTCTCACCACCATTTTTTTCTACTATATGGAGTTGATGGATCAACCGTAAAACGTCTATGCCAGCGATAAACAAGTGCCCGAGATACACCGCTACCGCTCTGTGTCATTTCTAATATTTCCTTTGTCTCTACTGGCGTCTTTCCCAACTCAACACAAAATTTTATGAACGATCGCTGCTCCGCCTTTATCTCGAAACTCATAAGGACGCTGCGATTTAATTTTTTTTCCGTTTTCCACTGAATGCTTGTAACTTGCTTGATTTCCACGCGAATGTTGCCATACTTTCACATACTGACGTCAGAGTCGCAACGTCAATATGGCGCAAATTGAGTTGATGTTGTCCCGCTATTTCTATGTTTATTAGCACTTAGTCTTTTAAGAAATTTCGTACTTCCGCAATTTAACGGCGTGCTCCATGTAAGCATACCAGGGACTACTAAAACATTTATTTCTACTTAAGTATTTATGTTATCATATTATTGTCTCGATATTGTGAATTGCGAAGAGTTATTTTATAACTGTACCGATTTTGAAACAACGGCGTTAATTTTGTAACGAATAATGAACAGTGTCTCAATAGTTTCCGAACAAGCCTCGTATGTAGCCACATACGTGTTCTAATATGGTGAGGTAAATGTCACCAAAGGGGACTCACGAAGGGGAAATTACCACTAGTATGATTTTCGTAATTTTGACCCCAGCCTATTAAAATGTTATGTTCTGAATCACTTCTAAAAGATTTTGATTTTATTTAAGTATGGAGGGATTGCATATAGCCTGTGACAGTTTTTAGTGCATAATATTTTTGTTCGAGATAACGGGCGTGCCATGGTAAAATAAGATATATGAATGCAAAATTCTCTTTAACAAATGACCAAACCAATTAAATTTAAACTACAACTGTCTCTCATTGATATGGAATAACGCATTTTGGTTGGAATTTTGTTGATGAACACTGAAATGTTTTGATAAATATATGAACGTATATTATATGGTGCTAATTGGGCACACATGTTAGTCATAAATATTAAGTTTTTATGAACCCTGAAGAAAAATGCTACTTTTCATTCAGCCGCAACCCTGTATAATCTGTATCAAAAATAATGTAGTAAATAGGCATTTTATATAGTTCCCTTGCAAGGTGCTAGCCCGTTAAAGGAGCATATATATATAAATACTTGTGGAACCAGAGCTTTTTCGAACTTAAGAAAGTGTATAAGTGCATAGTATAACCTAATCGTCATGGTACCATGCTGCCCATTGCTAACGGTTGCATGTGGGTAGACGGATGTCATCAGCCCGGGAAGGTAATAAGAACTACATGTTTAAGGGTAGGTGCAATCCTTAGCCTTGGTTGGCAGTCCACCTAGTAATTCCTTGCTAGGTCTGTGAACAAAACGTGCTAAAGAACACCTGTGAAAACAACATCACTGGGTTGACTACTTCCCAGCGGAAGACAACGGCTAGTGTAGAGTTCTAACATGAGTTCAACAGCCGTGTGTTACTTGCAAGACCCGAGCGAGCCTTGCTCAACTTGGTACAACATCTAGATTTCAGAGATCACTGTTGATTAGGATAGGCCGAATCAGCTGGGCCCTTTCCGTCTGGTTATATTATATTGAGTGGCTTGCGTGGAGAAAGCAAGACGCCACTTCCACCTCCATGAGTCTTCCAAGCCTAGGTGTCAATTTGGGTCGGTGTAGACCCAATATCATAGAGCAAACGTCCTTCTAGAAGAAATCATTTCCCGGGTGGAATAACTCTTTAAGCCAACGGACACGTGTTTATAACGAAGGCGAGCCATATAATTTTCTTGGAATGCGGTTGTGGTCAACATAATCAGGCTGAAGAAGTATGGGCTCCATCAGGTTGACTTTTGCCCAAGTAACATTTTGGAAGACAGACCCAATGATGCTTGTTGTTTTTGTGTTATTCTTTAACGTCCACGGTAAACAGCTATGGTCATGTCGGGACGGTCAAATAACCTAACCACACTGTTCCTGGGCAGGCTTCGACCTCCTAAGCGGTTAACCAGTACTAAGTGCACTTACTTTCACCAGTAACTGACAACTGCCCTTCTTGAATCAGCGGAAGGGAAAATGAAAGTAAGTGGTCGGATCGGGTATCAAACCCGGAACCTCTGGCTTATAAGCCAGTCGCGCTACGCGGCCGGCCCCCCCCAATGATACTTGAATATTGAGTCTGTCGGGGCCCGTCTTAACTATGATCACGCCTACCGTTTGACGTTAGTAAGTAGTTGATAAGTGTGCGACTGGTGTGACAAAGGTCCAGAAAATGAGAAGTAGGGAGAACATCTCAGTATGAACCTGGTATGTGAGGGCTCTGAAACCATCCGGGAAACTTGAAGAGCTGATCCACAAAATGGACAGGTACCACTGGAACATATTGGAACTCTGAGAGATGCATTGAGAACTTTGGTGAAATGTCAACGGATTATAGACACAAGATTTGCCAACCAGCCTGCAGCAGACCCTCCGTTTGCGAGCAGCTCCATTCAATGCCACAGTACAATCACAAAGATCTGAGCAAGATGACAAGAAGGTAGACCATTTCTACCAGTAACTCCAGTAATTTACGAAGGGAATTCTGTTTGTACAAGGTGATTGGAAAGGCAAGTGGAAGGAAATCGCAGACAGACTGGAGTATGGTGACCCTACTGCAATGCCGAGACAAATGAGAGAAGTCTCAAACTCCTAAATAAATTTGCAACTTAAACAACCTATTACTGACAAATACCTGGGCCCCACAAACCATCCACAAGGTGGACATAGCACAGCCGAGACAGGAATCATTAAGACCAGATTGACTACATCTTGGTGAGGAAGCGATTCCAATGAGGAGGACAAAGAGCTTTCTTAGCGCAGACATAGGAAGTGTACATTACATATTGATGATTATCTCTCAAGTTCGTTTGAACGACCAGAAAGATAACCCAGCCAAGACGAAGGTTTACCATGAGAAGTTCAAAAACCCAGAAGTGGACATGCACGTAGGTGGGAAATTTGCACCATTCATCAGTCTGAGGGATGATGACGTAGACATAGATAGCATGATTACAAACTACAATACAATATTGACTGACACAGCCAGTGGGATACTTGGGACGGAAAGTCAGAGGACAACGCCTTGGGTCACCAGATGTGCTCTTGATCTTGCTGATGAGAGGAGAGGTTCAAAGAAGAGCCGGTATGAAACAGAAGGAGTGAAAGAATACAGGGCAGCTAACAAGAGTGTTCAAAAGACCCTGATGAAAGCAAAGCAGGACAGTGCGAGGAGATTGAAACTTGCCTGAACAAAAGTAACAGCATATCAGATGGTGAAGGATCTAACTTCAGGGAAACAGGGTATATCAACAAATGTCCAGGACTAGTCTGGATCATGTCTAAAAGAGCACCAAATTCTCAGCATATGGACAGAATGTTGCTCAGAGCTCTACAGCCGTGTTTCATGGTGAAAATACAGTTCTGGACTGCACTTGGCACTCCGAAAAAGATATACAACCGATTTTTCGCGAGGCAACTTAGATTGCAGTCGCTGCACTGAAAAAGGAAAAGTCTGCCTAGGTTGATAATATTCCAGTAGAATCTGTTCAAGCAGGCGGGAAGACCATGAAAGGTCTGTAAAAAGTTCTGAAGAACAGAAGAATTGCCGACCCCATTGACTCTGTCGCTGGTTACTACGCTCCCTCAAGAGACCCACCAGCAGCTCTGCCAGAACTACAGAACCATCAGCCTCAAAGTAAAGTCATGCTGAAAGTCATCTTGAACAGGTTCAAACCCCAAGTTCAAGATATTATCGCTGAACAAAAGGCTGGGTCCAGTGTCGGAAGATGCACAATAGACAAGATAGGCATATTCTCTGTATAGAAATTACTCAGGTGAGCAGATGGTTATTTTTGAGTCTCCTGTGCGTTTCTCAAAATGTCTCAGGGCCAAAATCTATGGTACAATAGATGTATATTTTCATGCACAGGGTTGCCAAACTCTACTATTAAAGGAGAGCGAACCTCTTCTTTTTCTCCTGGGCTCCTGGACTAACATACTGTTACGCAGAATGTTTTACACACGGTTGACACGGGTGTAGAGCCTTATGCGTCGCCAGGACGGCGGAGGGTGACTTCCGGTTAAAGGGTTATCGACCAGTGTATTACATTAACAAGGAAACTCTAAAACGTTAGAATTTTTGAAGTTTATATATATGGTAATGTAAATTCTATATACAGACAATACAATTTACAACTGTCACAATTGCAATAATATACAACAGATATCAGTTCATGTCGCTGGCCCAAGTAAGGTGTTTGTTTCAAATCTGTAATCGATTTGCGTACGATACGCAAATACATTACCGTCTGACGTCAACACCGTACTCGGCTCAGCGCCATGAATTAAAAGGAAAATACAAAGAACAAAAACGTTAACTGAGCTCACAAAAAAATAAGGCCCTTTTGCCTGAATGAAACTGGTCGCTCCCTGGATCCTACCATGGGCCAGTTCATATATTATGGGAAACACCCACTTATATCACATCGCGCACGCACTTATATACTGGTCGCTCCCTGGATCGTACCAAGGACCAGTCTATATATTATGGGAAACACTTAAGTGGTCGAACACTACTGGTTCACCCTGTCCCACACTTTCAACAGCCAATCACCTCGATAACATCGGCCGACTTCGCCTAGTATACGTGCATCCCGCCTTGGCTAGGACTCTTGAGCACGTGGCGTTGTGATTTTGCCTCTACCCGGCGTAGTTTAAACTGGAGATGTATATAGAATCTCCAGGTGAGACGTGGCTCTAAGCCCAAACAGCTGACTGCCGGACTTGAAATGCCTAAAAAAAACGAACTTACACTTAATACATTATAACTACATAATAAAAATACGTAAGACTAGGAAATACCATACAACGCCCTCGACGAATACCGAGCATAACGTGCACACGCCAGCCGTGTCACAAGACACAACTCGCGCTTATGATGTAAAGCCAAAACTGTGCTTGCCACTTCCGCCAATGAAGAAACGTAGATCCCACCACGCATGTGCGTCGAAGGATCTGACGTCAAACATTGTCAAGAAGTATACTGACGTTAACAGGTATCACCATGACATACCCAGCGAAAAACATGAATGATCTAAACAATGACCTTTTTACATTAAATTGATTTACCAAAAATCTAACTCGCATATGTATTAATTCATTTCTTTAAACTAAGTGTATGACCATTTGCCATAGAATATATCCTTTGAATAGCTTAATAAGCGTTTCTAATACATTTGGGACCATTACGTTTGATCTGAACTCATGCCGCCAATTATGTCAAACCATATGACGTCATCTTGTGAATTAAATCAAACGCATGACGACCAAATGTTACCATTATAACATATGGAGAAAAAAACTTAATGCGGTGCATGCTATGACGTCACTTGACGTCACGAGTATGTAAATAGTTCCATTACAAATCAATCTACTTCTATCGGCCACGTATACGTGAAACTAATATAAAAAGTGGTGACGTCGCAATAACATGAATGTAACTGACGTCACATGAATAACATGAATGCAACTGACGTCACTCGACGTCAAATAGACGCACACCACATTTTTCATTCTTAGCCAAAACTATTCTGAATAAATTTAAAATCTTACCCCTCAGGTCTGAACACTGAATCCAGGCACATATAACGTCATAACATTCACTTTGAATTTGTAGCCACGTCTAAATTTTCAATGATAATTTACGATTATAAATACTATGCATCTCACCTTAAAATCATGCAACTTAAGAATCATGCTTTCAATGTGATTAGACCACGTGTGGTATTCACCGAGAATCCATGCATGGCAGATAGCCACAATTTCCGTAAATGTTTTATTACCACAGTTACCCCAAAAACTGTAGCCCTACTGATTGAAAGGATTAAAATAGAATTTCAACGACAAAGTCGACGATCTGATTCATTTTGTAACATATACGAAGTCTTCACTGACATTAAATACTCTTTCAAATTTAATCATACTCTTTATCCTATTATATTACAAAGGGGGACAACGTTTTTGACACTCTTGTTATCCTCCCTTGCGGTCGTAGCACTTCAAAACTGGGCCCACTCTTGAAAGAAGAAATTTGCTCCTAAAGCAGTGGGTGGTTGCTTAGTCCCAGTAGGCGGTGATTTTTTCTGGCAATCATCAACGATTTTTCTGACTATGGTCTCGGATTTTTCCAAATTTTCAATGATTTTTTCTCCATGACGTCATAACAGAAAACTGACGCGACAAAATGGTGAAATTTGTCGATTTAACCATTTATTTACAAATCTTAAGCTAATTCCTGTGGATCTTAGGCATATTAGAGTTTTTCCGACAACGCAGACTACAAAATGAGTAGTCATTATGATACTTTATCGCGCATAGATTGGATAGCAAGACTGAAGCCTGTCTCAAACTCTTATAAGGGTGCATAAATGGAAGACGAAATATTTGTTGGTCATTAAAAACAGCATTTTCATTATATGCAGACCATTCTATTGCTCCATATATAAAAATTACAATGAAACATCATGCAGTCATGAGCTAAGTAACCTTCGGTAAGATTACAACAATATTCAGTGGCCTTCTAAATACATGCGAGACTGCTCTATTAACTCTACCACTTGAACGACGTGACCACGTGGTCGTCACAGACCTGTGCAGCTTAGTTGGTTCGCCAGTCTCACAAGTACGGAGAAGGTTGAAGATTCGAGTTCCGCCGCTGCAAGGGTATTTTTCTCGCTCAGGCGGCGTAATAGATTTTTTTTTATTTTTATCTTCAAAAGCGCGCGCGCGCGCGCGCGTGTGTGTGTGTGTGTGTGTGTGTGATTCCGAAGCTTCAATCTTACTATTTGTACTATCCTTAGTGTTAAACAGCTACCTGCTCCCTACTTAAGCGTAGATTATGTGAGGCTTTAAATTCTGAAAGCAGTACACATGTCCAGCCGGTGCTGGAGCCCCCAGTAGCTTAAGGGCTGGCCTCTGATCTAGCGGGCTCGGATTCGATCCCTGCTTAAGGCGAGAATCTATTCGAACGTAAACGGGGTTCCATTGCACGCAACCTTTTATTATCACCCTCACGTACTTCTCATATGACTGAACTACATTTGAAAAATACTAAAAACTGCAATCCATCCATCCATCCATCCATCCATCCGGTACTTCTTTTAAGGGCCTGTACAGTTGTGTATACTGCATGCAGCACTTAAACAGAAAGGTTCTGAAAAGTCAGATACATTTGAAAACAAAGAAAACACGAATGAAATGAAAATACTAGACTCGGTTTAAGTGGGGCTGCTCATGACCTGTCATGGAACGTGCAGCTCCGGCTATGCCCCGAGCAGCAGCTACTCTATTATTAAAATGAGTCGAATGAAGTCAAATATTCCAAATGACCAGAAATCATACACTCTGCACTATGACTGTTTACAATGGGACGACTAAGGGCTATAACGTGACGGCACCTAACACCACTTTCAGTGAAGCTTCAATAAAATGTGCAACACCAGCCATGCCCCCTTGCAGCATCTCGGCTACTCTATTTTCAAAATGACTCAAAATGAAATCAGTGATTCGAAAGGACTGAAAATTATATCATCTGCACTATGATAAAGAGCGGCGAGACGTATAACGGCCGCCACACGGCACTTAAAATCAGCTCTAATGTACCTTCAGTAAAGCTTCAATGAAATGTGCAGTGGCTACTCTGTTTTCAAAACGACTCGAAATGGAAATCAGTGATTCCGTTATACCAAAAATGATATGATATGCACTATGAGGTAGACTTAACGGCCGCCGCACAGCACCTCCAGCATCCTGTGAAGTTAAATAAGATTTGAAATTTCAGAGTGTTTGGAAGCAGGGTATGTTCCAAAGAAATAAAAACAGCAGACTCAGTTTATTGAGTCTGCACTTGAAAAGAAGACTCAGGTAAACAAAGACTTCTGATGCTATGTCTTTTACGTATTCTTGGTTCTAAATGGTCCATATTTTCGATTTCATCACCATGCTAAGGCATTTATGGCAGTCATGTTTTTGGTGTTCATTCGGTGAAATAAAATTAGATCCCACACTGAAAAAAATCTAATTGCTGTTACTGTACTTCTAGTTTTTGGCTCTGAAATGCAGTATACGTGGTAGGAAAAAATCAGAAACACTGTAGGAAAAAATCCGGGAGACTAAAGTCGTT
This sequence comes from Ctena decussata, assembly GCA_963989385.1. Taxonomy (NCBI): domain Eukaryota; kingdom Metazoa; phylum Mollusca; class Bivalvia; order Lucinida; family Lucinidae; genus Ctena; species Ctena decussata. The sequence goes on along the minus strand of OZ022511.1, from coordinate 77,876,755 downwards.
TTAGAAAAATTCCTTGACATTAGCAGTAATTTTCGTCCTTGGTTTGCAGAGGCTATTTTTTACAAAAAATATGTGACAAACGACTAAATGAGCCCCTAAAACCCTCCAGCTAACAGTCTGATTGTGAAAGATTTCGAGAAATGTTGAAAATAAGTTTGTTTACTTACCTTACTGCTTCGTCACGCTTATGAAACATAAAATGTCAGAAAAAATCGTTGACAATTCTCTGAAAAAAAATCACTGCCTACCGGGACTAAGCAACCACCCAGTGTAAAGGAGCAATTTCTTTCCCTCAAGAGCCAATCATCAATGAGAAGGGACGTAAATGGGAAGGGACGTAAATCTGGAGCTTCCTCTGAAATGACCTTAAATGAGACAAAGCAACGCTTATAACATATACATGAACACAACGCTGAAAAACAACAACCAAAAAAAAAAAAAAAAAAAAAAAAAAAAAAAAAAAAAAAACCGTCAAATCAGCGCTGGTTAAACATCATAACGTTAAACAAAAAAAAAAATAAAAAAAAACGAAAAAAAAACTGGAAAATTGTTTGTGAAAAGGAATCCAGATCCCCAACCATATGCTTGCCTCTAAAGGTGTCAAACTTGAGAATGTCTAAGTTTGAAAAGGAGTTACCTAATCTAACACATCAAGAACTACTATTAAAACAAAACTCACCTTCCTAGATCAAGCAATTCAGAAGTTGGAAAAATGCCATATTCAAACAAGGGCCATTACTTCATCATTATTTTACGAATTAATTTTACGAATTGTCCCAAAAGATAATCAGGTAATCTACTTCTCATACCCAATCAGTATACCAAATATCAAGGTCAAAGCTTAAACAGTTTTTGAGATATCTTGATAACAAGATAGTCATCCCATTTTTCTAAAAGAAGCATAATTCAAAAAGGGGGCATACCTGGGAAAAATACTTGTCAGCTAATTTTCTGTGGGGAATCCATATATGAAATTTCAAAACCCTGAGCCCAGTGGTTGTTGAACTCAGTAGCTGCATAGTCATTAAACATCAGGGGAAGTAACTCCGTAATTAATAAATGCACAGTTACCTTACTGTACTTAAGTATTTTACACGTCAAGAACTACTACTATACCAAAAATCAGTTTCCTAGCTCAAGCGGTTCCATAGTTGAAAAAATAACAAATTCAAATAAGGGCCATAACTCCATTAATATTTTACGGAATGAACCTTAAGGTTAATCAGAAAATTTACCCCTGATGCCAAATGAGTATACCAAATATCAAGACCATAGCTCAAGTACCTTTTTAGATATCTTGCTAACAAGAAAGTCATATCATTTTCTAAAAGGGGCATAACTCCAAAAAGGAGCATAACTGGGAAATGAGAAAAAAATACGTGTCAGCTAAGTATAAATTATACCATGGTTTGTCCGCCTGTACGGGAGATTTTATTCCATCCTTACCAGTCTAGACCTTGCTCATTGCGAAAAATTTCGTACTAAACTGGCGCTTTCTGGTAAGGGTGGTATAATTTTCCATGAGGAATCCATATATGAAATTTCAAGACCCTAGGTAGCAGGGTTCCAAAGTAAAAGCTATCATTGAAAGTGTGACGCACACATACACGGACGGACGGACAAGCCAAAAGCAATATGCCCCAGCAAATGTTTTTAAAGTTGGGGGCGAAAACGTTGGGGACATAATGAAGATAAGAATTCATTTAACATTATTCGATAGAAACCGTTAATCAATATATACATACATATGAAACAACATCACATACACATCCCGGTCTGGCCACATACTTTTGTTTCTCTTTCCGCTGATTCAAGACGTGCAGTTGGCAGTTACTGGCGAAAGTATGTGCACTTAGTACTGGTTAACCGCTTAGGAGGTCTTAGCCTGCCCAGGAATAGTGTGGTAAGGTTAACTGACCGTCCCGACATGATCTTAGCTGTTTACCAATAGCGAAACCCGGGGCCGGCTTTGAAAAATCAAATCGTCCATGAGCTTATCATAAAATAGATTTGAAAAAAAATAACTAAGTCATTTTAGTAGGGGAATGACCTACTTTCGATTTCAAAAGCTTTATTTCATGGTAAAATACAAGGTTCAGGAGACAAAATACAAGGTACAGGCGTTTCACAGTTGATAAAAATACAATATACACACACGTTAAGTAAGGATTCCATTGATTGTGCGCGTAACGTTCATTTCTTAATGGGAAACCAGAGACAAAACCCGTATTTTATGGAGAGACTTATCATATTTCCCAAATTCCTTGTTCCTTCTATTTTGCAAGTTTTTGCCAGTTATATGATATAAAAAAGCACGCCAACCGACATATTATCATCCATTCTGAAGGCTGTACAGGTTTCATAATGATTTTTATTTTGACGATTTTTACCACTGGTAGGACTATAGAGACTTTAAAAACTCACCCCAGTATTTTGGACCACTGGATTCCTGTTGAGACACCCTACCACAGCATACATGCGATATATGAACATGCAACCACTACCCGAGCCCCTGCCCTACATTTGCAATACCATGATTTGATATATGATGCATCATACTTTATCTAAAGCAGACATGTCTTAGATGAGACATGTTTACTTTGAATTCCTATCTTTAATAGATCTAGCTTCTGATGCAAATGTATCCGGCTTTCCGGCCAATATGAACCTCCGTTAGAACAACCGTTACGTTATTTTTTCTTCCCTGGTGGCACATGGTTATTTTATTTTCCATACACTGTAAAAAAAATCCGTAGATTTTACGGTAGAATACCTGGCAAGCAGCTGGCTGTCCATTTCCCGTTATTTTTACGGGCGTCACCCAGTAGAACATTTGTGGAAATCACGATATGGTAGGGTTATGTTAGCTGACAGCACTCGGAAATACCTTAATAGTGTTGAAGGGCTGTATGACAAAAAATATGCCTATTATATTCTATCCTTCACTGCGTGATGAGTCCTGCAAATGTTAACGAGCGCCCGTAAAAATAACTGGAAATAGACTGGCAGCTGATTTCCGGTTATTCTACCGTAAAATCTACACATTTTTTACACTGTTCGACTTGATTTCTGATGCGCTGTCACTCGTTTGAGGTGGGCAGGTTGTTCGTTTGGCGTCAGATAAAGACCGTGACATAAATAAATTGGCATTTCTGTCACAAAACATTTTCGGCTTAACGTGTTTCCTCATCGTCGCCCGCACTATAATCAGGGTGCAGGCTACGGCGATGGGATGTGTGTGTGTGGGGGGGGGGGGGGAGGGGGCGAAGGCAGTGAGAAAGGGACTGAAGGTTGTTGGGTAAATGAAGACCGTGGTAAAGGGGCTTCAGTGAGGTATTGTTAAAAATTCTTCTTCTTCAGATCCATTTGGAAATGGTTGCAAACTATCAGCTTTGTTCAAATGATGCCCTCGTTTGACCTTCAACCTTTTTGCTCAGGTGAGCGATTCAGGGCCTCTTGGCCCTCTTGTCTTGTTATACAATTGAGTTATGTTAGCAGCTGGTCGGCCGTAAAACTTCCCCCGAGAAATCATCCATAATGCAGATTATATTTTATTTTCGTCCTATCAGATCAGAGGATATTTTCTGAGAAATCTAAAATTTTAGATTGGTTTAACCTCTTATTCTAGATCATCGTCTTTTGAATTATTTGGACCCGTTTTGATACTAATCAGTCTTTGAATTGTCTGTCCAATTAAAAGTAAGAAATTACATAGTCTGGCTAATGTTCCTTCTTCTGAATGTTTTTATCTGCTCTTGAAGGAACTCTTTAAGAATTTTATTTTACATCAAAGCAGATGGTTTTGTGCCGTTCGGCGGCTGTAAAACGTCTCCCCGAACACCATACATACGGCAGATTATATTTTATTTTCGTCCTTTCAGCTCAAAGGATATTTTGCGAGAAATCTGAAATTTAAGACAGGTTTAGACTCTTATTCTAGACCATCGTCTTTTGTATTATTTGGACCCTTTTTGATACCAATCAGTCTTTGAATTGTCTGCCCAATTCAAAGTAAGATATCACAATCTGATTTTCTCTGGTTTCGTCACCAGATATTGTCAGAGTCACTGATGAGGCTTTATAAGCCGCAACTACGTAGTCTAGCCATTGTTCCTTCCTTTGAATGCATTCTCTGTCCTTGAAGAAATTCTTTAGGATTTTAATTCACACAATAGCCAAGGTTTATACAATGTATCATTGTTTCTTTTACCAAACGAGTATCAGCTGGATGAATGATGGAGGGATGAATTTGAGGCTTAACGCTTATTCATCAATATTCCGTCCTATCAGAAGAGTGGAAGGGCGATTATGACGGGCTCTGTTGCAGTGACGCGCCATATAGGTTCCAACAAAATCTCACCTTGTGAGCGAACCAGCGAACGTGTAATCCAAAGTCGTGAGCGCTGACCACTAAGCTAAGTGGACGTAAACAAAACGTACAGCTGTGATTCTCTGTCTAAGCATGGTAGAACATAGAAGGTTGCATTTCGATCCGACTTTCCTGCAAAATCTAGTTAGGGTTTTATTATCGGCAATACCCTGATCAGACTGCATAATGTACTGAGCTCGATCTTTGCGATCCTGATCAGGGTCCATACTATGCTGAGGCTGATTTTTGCTCTGTCTCTGTTGGATAGGCAAGTGTATGCGTCTTTCAAAGTCAGGCCGATTAAGCACAACTGTCAGACAAAAACTGCATTAAAAGTATTTGAGTTTAAATGACATGCAATCGTCCGGCCATGATATTTTGGGGTTCAACACTGAGTCGCCACGCAATTAATTCCCAAACAAGTCCGAAATATTAATGGAATGGAAAAAGTAAAACAAAAAGACATATTAAACACCTTATCGCTTCATTTGGGTATACGACGAGAGTAAAAACACAGTAGCTTGATTAAATATACTATGCAAAATACTGTAAATAAAATAATTTTCGCGGTGTTCCATTTTTCGTGGTATTTCGCGGTCACTTAGAAACCGCGAATATTGAAATCGCGAAATAATGTCCAGTTTCTTACAAAGTATCTTCTGTAGACACAGTGTCCATATATTTTGTTTCTGTTTGCTTCGGTAATTGCTGGCACTTTTCACTTGAGCCAGTTCATCCATTAACCTGAGGCAGGGCTGTCGCAGGTTAATGAATGAACTGGCTCTAGGGAAAAAGAAGTAGTATTGCTTTTCGCGCATGTTGCTACCCGCGAAAATTAAAAATCCCTAAAATTAATGTTTGTGTTTTTGACCCTTAACCGCGAAAATTTGAACCCGCGAAAATTACCGCGTATACGGTATATTTAGCCATTTTTTATGTGTCTTGCAATTTTTCTCGTCACTTTAGTGCATGCAACACTGAGTAAAATTAAATGGCAAGAAAGAGAACAGCATTCGGGGATAAAGATACCATGTTCTTGCACGCCGGATAGAAAATGCCTTCTTTTCAACTGGGATAGAAAATCTTATCTTACCAATGTGTTCTCATCCAGGAAAGGATAAAATCACGAGTTGTCAATGCAATGGTTGTATAGGAGCTCACGTACCTGCGTCGTCAATGGACGTTGGCATTTTAGATGATGACGTCACGGAGGCGGTGAAATTGACGTCAGTTTATGCACGCCAGTCGTTGACGTAAAGAGCCGAATAGCGGTCGTTGAAAGCGGCGCTTTCTTTCAAAATCAAATTGAAACCTCTCAAGCACTAGAATTACGCATTTTAACAAGTTCTGAAGTAAAACAAAACGTGGTGTGCAAGAAAAAGTATCTATCACGGGTGTGAGGTGTGGATAGAAAAATCCGTAACTCGGGATTACTGTTCGGCATCACTCGACAAGCCTCGTGATGTCGAACAGTGATCCTCGTGACGGATTTTCTATCCACACATCACACCCATGATAGATATTTGTATTATTACAAGAACCATCTTTAAATTCGATATTCTGGAAAAGCGATATGCGCGGAAGGGGTCAGTAGTCAAAATTCGCACCCTTTGAAGGCAACGCATAACTGGCCAGCATGTGGGTTTTTATGCCGTCTTTTCCCATAATTTTTATGCGCATGTGTCTTGCATTAGCTATTGATTGTGTGAAAGATGTTATTAAGCTTAATACTGACGAATCTTAGCATGTGTCATTGACGTTTAAACGTTAAAATCTGTCTAAAGTGCAATGATTTACGCGTGCTTCAGTTCAGTGGAGTATCAAGACCTATGAAAAACAATAAACTAAACTTAAAGATCATAGCATGATAAATTTAGCTGTTACGTTCCTTCCTTGAAGTGCAACGTAACTGTGAAATAACGATGACGTTAGACTTAGACTTTTGGCTTCTACTCCAAAGCCGGGAAGAACTTTCCTTCAGAATTACTTAATTTAACATGTTGGTAGATACCTAATAATCATACACTCGAAAGGGATTCAAGAAATACCGTTAAGAAACAATGCTTAAAGACGATAACGTAAAAACAAGGGAAACGTCAAATTTTCAGACTTCGTAAATCTCATACTCGTAGCAAATTAAAATGTTTTAAAGCGGTTTCCTTTATTTTAGCAGCGAAACAGCCGCGCCATTATGGTTTTTGCTTTGGTGGGGCCCATAAACAGAAAAACAAATCGTAACAGCGTCGTGCTATTTTGGACGAAAAAAATAACAAGTTAAAAAATAATAACAATAATAATAATAGTAATATAAAATAATAATAATGATAATAAAAACAGTGACCCGACGATATGCTCATGCAAAATATAAAGTTTAAGTGTAGCGGTCGCTGCTTTACTCACTACGACAAGGCTGTCAGTGCAGCACATGATATTATTTCTTAGTATTATACTGTGCAGTATGGTTTTACGGAGAAGGGCAGCCGGTTGCTTTGCCACAAGTTTAGCCACGTTTGTCCAATTAATGTTCGAATGGAATCGGCGGTCTTTTGCCACGACAGGCTAGAAATTGTATCTATTTTCAATTGTAAACTTAGTATCCGTCAAACAACAACAAACATAAACTTACTTAATATAAAAGTCTTGAATATTTTAGTTTAGGTCAGATATGAATATGAAGAAGAAAGGCATCAGTTTTACATTTGATCCAAAACAATGTTGATGTTTCTCAAAATTTGCTTCCATTCGCAGCATGTCTCAAAGTAGATGAGAAGACAGTAATCAGGAACCGATACAACTAAATTCCACATCCTGCCCCAAAAAACGAATGGGAAGGCAAACAATAATTGGGAAGGCATCAATAAATCGCTATGCAGCCTGAACGATTTTTATACGCATAGCCCTTGCTCAAACTGTTCCGTCATCAACAGTGAGAGGACTCGATTACATAATGGTACGCCTCAAAAGCTGGGGGACAGACAAACCGGACTTGCGATCTTTGGCTGTGGCAATCTCCCAACTAAACATTGCGTTCATGTTGGCCAGTCAGTCCGTAAAAAAGAAATGTACATCAATACATCAAACGTCAAACGACATACAAAATGCATTAAACACTTTGTTTTAGTCCACCTGAGTGTTTAGGCTCATAGGTAAGCTTATAGTATAGCTAGGCATTCGTCGCCCGTCCGTCGTCCATTGTCAACATTGTCAACATAATTTATTCTCTTTGTTTACTTGTTCTGTCAGGTTTTTAGTTAGTCTATTTTCTTTTACTTCGACTAGTTGTTAGTTCTTTGAGACTAGCTACGCGACCACATACCAGGGTCAAAATTGATACTGAACATTTACGAATGTGATGTTTTACGTTTACGCTTCCTGTTTTTATTCGTTTCCAATTTTGTGCTGTTGGTGGGAAATGGAGTTTTATTGTTTCAGTTCCTGACTACGTCTATTTTTATTTACTTTTGAGTTTAAATGTACCCGAACGGGCCCGTAGCGTTTTCTTCTTCTCCTCTAATGCGTTTTTTCTCTTTTCAATCTCTTCTTCTTCTAGACGGATTTTTTCCATTTCCTGTTCCACGTCAAAATTATCCTCTGCAGCCATGATTGCTGTAAACAAACATTTTCAATATACTCACAACTGCCTTTGTATTTATCTTTCATTACATGTTAGTTCATTACAAGATTTTAGACAAGAATAAAATCCAAACAACCCTTGCCCACACCTACTGCAAGCATTTTAGGCGCTTGCCCTACTTTTATCCAGTATCCAATTAGTAAGACGCCCCGGTGCTGGTTATAACTTATAGTGCCGGAGCGTCGAATTTATTTGGATAAAAGTAGGTCAAGGGACTACTTTGTTTGCATTAGGTGTGGTTGGGGGTTGTTTGGATCTTTTTCTCTCTTCTATCATTTCTCTTTTCTTCTCTCTCTGCGAGACAGTCCGTTAAAATCCAAACCAACCAACCTTTTTCTCAAGCTTTCTCCGAACGGTAAACTACGATAAGAAGAATGACGCGAGAGGATTAGTTATGAAACCAAATTAAGTAATTAGTGTTTATTTTATTTTATTTTATGTTTGAAAAAAAGAGCATAAGTTCAGGTTTTAAATATTAGTATATACGCTTTACGAGCTGTAGAACTATACGAAATGTTCAAAATACATAGTTTTTGGTTCGTTTTTAATATCACTTTAAAAATTGCACAAGAGCAGTCTCAAAACCTGCCAGCCATGTTGGATTTGGACATTCCCCATCCACCCTTGCTCCCAGATTTTGCACCTCGACTTCAAAATATCAACTACAATTTCCAAATGTAACAGTTGCAACAACAGAGTCTGGGTGTAGAGCAACTCACAGGGTTTGCGAAACATGCTTATCGGGTCATATCCCAGTCTAATTTGGCTCGCCAACTCGGCAATTTGCATGTACGTTTACAGCATTTAGAAAAGCTCTGTATATCCTAAAATAAAAGGCTACACAGTTTTGAAGGAAGTTGACAATGATGACACACGCACACATAAACCACTAATCCAGAAGAAGCAAGAAGGTCTGCAGACCTTCTGGGTCTGGGTCGACTATAGTTGAGTTGCGATATCGACTTTTAGCATGATTAAGATCATATGATGACATAGACACTTATAAACTAATCATTTATTTTCATTTCTTTTTCTTTTCTTTTTTTTTTGTTTGAGAGAGAGAGAGAGGGAGAGAGAGCGATTTGATTGTCAAATTGCATCATAGAATTATTTAAATGTTTAAGCAGTCGTGCGAGTTTTCCCACTTGAATGCTATAACAGATACACGCTTGATATATTTTTCCAACGCAAAGAATCGACAATACTCGCAATTGAAAGCTGTTATTCTCACTTTTTACAACATTTGTTTGATTCTGCAATTTTCATTAAAATGATTACAAGAAATCAATTAGTCAAGGTTTGTATCTGAATTTTTGTATGCTTGATCCAATTAAAACATCCTGAAACATAAGTGTAACTTTTTCTTGATATGTGTACGCTATAATTGAATAGAGGATGATTTTTATCGTTGTTAGTGATTCTTTTATAACGCCACAATAATAAATACGGTGTGGTACTGTCTCTATTTCGCGTTTACAGAAATGAAAGATTCCATACAGCATACCAATTAAGTACGATCTATGCTCTGTGAATAAAGGATTATGAATATTTTTCAAAGCAACTGTTTACCATTTTGAATACATGGTAAATATAAGGACCGCTACAAAATATTTCTCCACCAAAAATCTGTAGTATTAAAGGTTTCATTCCATTTATTTCACATTTTGTTTAAATGGCGGATTGTTTAAGCCGTTCTGCATTTGTTTTGACGTTTCTTTTTCTAGGAGCAATTAGTTTAAGCTTTGAAGGTTCAAATTTTGGTTTAAATGATATTTGATTTTATAAAAAGCTACATGGTTAAGAAAATTTAATCTTGAGTTTACATAAGATTTTTTATTCTGACTGTGGGCTGTATCGTTCTGTCTTAATAACTGTACTCAATCGATAGAAATTCCATTTCTTTTTAATAAGATATGCTCGTCAGTTTGCTTTGTCATTTGTTACTTATAATCCAACCTTCAGGAAAGGTATCGCTTTCATTTTTAATAATATCTCCAACTGTCTTGAAATCGTTTCTACAAATTGCGTTAAACCATTAGGTTGAGTTTCGAGAAACCGCATAAATATTCACTTAGAACCGTGTCTGTGGTTTGAAACTGTAGATAGTTTGAAAACGGGTCAATGCCTTTAAAGAATTTTTATAATATCGCGGGAAGGTATATTCAAATTCTTAGTACAGTAGAACTTCAATGGCTCGAACCCACCCTGATGGTTCGCTTACCCTGCCTGGCTAGAACTCGTTGAAAATGTTATATAAAAATAAAACGCATTATATTTTTCGCCAACAGACTGAAACAAGTATTTAGCAATCATGTTCAATATTCGCATTTTGTTATGTAATTCTATTTATAGGCTTAATACGTTAAGCCTCTGTGAAATGATTAAGTTTTATCATATTTTGTCCACCGTTCTATAGGCATAAAAAATTCCCATTAACTATGGGTTGTTTATGTCCAAATCAAAGTATTTATTGCTTTTATTGCATTTTAGGCACGATCCTTGTTTCAATTTAAAACCTATCTGTGATATCAAAAGGGTCTTAATAATAGCTGTTTAACCTTTAAAAGTCAGTTCTTTTTCAAACTTGTTCGTTTAAACCCCCCCCCCCCCCCCCCGCGGTAGTTATTACTGACCGTCCCAAGGCGGTACTTTCGTTGCAGTTGCATTTGTTTTATGAACGGCGCTGATTAATTTATTGGGTTTTCATTTTAACCCTTCTATAATAAAAATTGAACATAGGTAAAAATAGTTGTTAAATGTTTTTCGTATAATTTGTTTAGTCTGTTGTAACCCTTATGTTGGTCTAAATTATTTAGTTCAGAAAAGATAGCTGAGTTGCCACCTATTTGGGAAAGAGCTGCTGACTCGGCTAACACTTGTAATTTATTGTTTGTTGGGATGTCTTTGTCAATCTTTCCCTTTGATGTTGGGGATAGGGTTTGGGATCTGATTCAGTCAGTTCCTGAAGTGTAGTTACTCTTTAAATTTGTAACTTTTTACTTTGATTATTTTTCCAACCACATTGGACCTATACACTTTCTGGCGTATATAAATGACCTACGTGACCAGACCAAATTCAGAGTTAGGCTTTTTTTTCAGACAATACTGCCATATACATAACTACTACCTCATCGGGTGGCTGGTTACGCTGCAAAATGACTATACTAGCTCAAGGCGGATATATAAAATTGTTTGTCACATGTTTACTTTCTTATCATACTTGATATTTCATTTTCCTCTTCAATTTTAATATTCAGTGTTTGGCTAGTCTAAAACTGAATTTTTCCCTTACGGTTTAGTCTGACATATATTATATATATTTTTAATCCTTGAGCAAGGCTACAAAATGACCTGCTTCAACTAGAATTATAGAAAAAATACGATGGTACATGAGTTTCAACCTCTCTAAATTCCAGATCCTACATAACACGAGCTAAATGTCTCATCCAGGACAAATGTGTACCCCAAGGCACAGTCTGATAAGCAGAACCTTCTGCAAAATATCCGTTACATTCTGAGATTACCTTTTTTAGATCCTATCATCTGGAAAGCCAAATCTAAAAGAGCTTCCTCTAGAGCAGAGAACATATTCAAAGAAGGAACATGGGCCATACTCCGAATTCCGAATAACCAAGCAACCGACAATGCAAACTCTGGCCCCAACCTACTAAACTTAAATGCTTAACGTCACTGAGTCTGATGCCCGACCAACCGGCGTGCACTTAAAGAGGGAAGCAAAGTTACTAACCATGATTAGGTTAACTACAAACATGCAGACTGCAGCATTACTTATTTATTTCAAATACGTTTGTAACGTATGATAATTTTTCTGAACTGATCAGAAAAATCAGATCTACTTACAGTTTGGGTTGCTGAGTGGCCACCTTTTGGAAACAAGCTGCTCACTCGGTTGGCCATATGTTCTCTGTATCTTGATTATTTGTAATCTTAGTTGTTTCCAACTATGGTTTGAGGGCTGGATTTGGATTTTGATTGTTTCAGTTCCTGGTCTTTGCATACTTTTTACTTTCATTATAAAATGAAAATTATATAGATTATTATAGTAACCAACTAGATGATGTTAAGATACGATCAAGAATTCAACGTTACGAAAAAGGGGAAAAGTCAACAAAATATATCTTATAATCTGGAAAAGAAAAAACATTAGTAACAACATGTAGTCAAAAACTTTAAAGGTAGTTTCAAAACAAATACTGAGTCAATTTTAAAAGAGCACGTTTCGTATAATAAAAAATGTTTAAAAGTGACGGATATGATGGACAAGAAGCTGACAGCTTGCTTAGTTCAGTAAATATCACTTTGAGTCTGAGCGTCTGAGAAAGACACTGCGACAGTTCTTTTATAAAAGGTGAAAATCCTATCAAACTAGTGAAAAGAAGTTAATCCTTTGCCGAAGCTTGTATTAAAACGAATTGGTTAGTTTATAAAAGTATTGCTTTATGTTTTTAACTCGTTAAACATGTCCTCTTTCAATATCGTGCAAATGTTACCCTACTATACGAAAGATCCTGCAAACTGGTGTCCCATATTTCTCCTTAATTATCATGAAAATTTTAGTAGAAAGATTAAGAGAGTCTTCCCAAACTAGTATGTCTGCATTAAATAGGTTTAATCCCAGGAATAAATATTGCGGATGCGCATAAACCCTTAAAAGATATTATCGATTAAAGGAAAAAGAGACAAATTAATATCAATTCTCTGTAATCATCAAGAATTTTATAAAAGGGGTGGCTCGCGCATGGTCTCAGATTTTGTTCAAACTTGCTGACAGTGTGAGATGTATCACAAAAACAAATGAATGACCGCTGTTTCATTCATTCACACTTCCGTTGCCATGGTAACGGCTTCCAAAGCTTTTGGCCAAAAATGAACTAAAAATTTCTAAAAAATTGAACATTTTAGTCCTTTTAGTATTGTTAAAATTGCCATTGTTTGGTCTAAATATGTCTTGTTTGTAAAAATGCAGACCTTTATAAATTATTCTAAGTTTTAATATCTCCCTTACTGAATTGCTGTTGTACTCTCACATACCACGGAATGTGGGTGGGGTAAGCAGGTCCTGAAAAATGTCATTTTAAGGCATTTTGAATTGGTACACTCAAGTTGCGCGGGCACTCTGACATATACGCATACAAATTAAGTTTACAGTGGGATTTAAAAAATCATAAAACGAAAAAACATGTATGGGAAGTTACCATCATATGGTCGTAACCATGGCAACAAAACCTCCCCTATTGAAAAACTACAAAAACACAATATTATTAAAAAAGGAATTCATTTATTTCTATGTGGTGTGATAAGAACAGTTTCATACAGTCAGAATTGTTATTTCAATATCACTCTTGTGTAAACAATGAACAGATACTGTGAAAAAATTAATTTTATGCCATTAAGGGGTACCAAAAGGGGCGAAAAGTGGCATTTTCAATAAAAAAACTCATAAATATCTCGTTTCATTTCTAGAAAACCAGCACTAACAACACAAAAATATGCTTAAAAGCTATTCTGAATATATCATGCAGTGTATTATGACACTGTGCATGTTCTGGTGCCATTTGTTTTACAGAAAAAGGGGCTCAGAAAGGGCTCAAAAATGAGCGTTGGACTTACTGACAAAATCTTAAACTTTGCATATGAGAATACAGGAGGAAACAAAAGATGCTGTGAACAAACTAATATTAGCCTCTAAGAGGGGCCCCCAAGGAGAAAGAAGGAAAATTTCCACTCAAAACACACACAATTTTTATTTTACTTCTGGAATATATATAGGCCGTGAGCCAGATATGGTTTACTTCCCCCAAAAGGAGATTTTGTAGACCATAATTTTCTATAAGCCTAGTATCTTAAAAGTATTTTGCAGCATGTTAACTCTCTGGCGAATGTGGCGTTACGCTGTAACAGCCTGTTATAAACATTACCCATTACAACAATAAACATAGCATAAAAATTATTGAAAATAATAAAAAAAAACTAGTCACTTTCCTACGTTTAAAATTATAGTAGATTCTAGTAGAACAATCCAGTAGCTAAAAGTTATGATGTTTAAATTATCACTTTAGCTAACATGGTGTAATATACGAGATATTTGTCTTTACACTCCATCAAAATTGCTATTTCCATCCAAAATATTTTCTTTTGTAAATTATTCCTTCCATATTGGACCATATATTTATTACTGTATTAAAGGCAATTTATTCATCTTTTCTGATATGCAAAAATTATTATCCTATCTTATATATTTTGTGAGAAATAATTTTGAACACAGTATCATCTTACACATGTTCCATATTACAGTTATCACTTATAATTCAAGTGCTTGAATTTCACTGTTGGAGTTGAAAACAATAGCAAAGTGTAATATTGAATATGTCAGCCTATTAAAACAGCAAGGAACAGTGGCACAGTAGTTTGAAAGCATGTCACTCGGCCATAAAGATCAGTAATATACATTACCTATGGCTATATTCGTTAAAATCATATAATGTTTAGATAAAATCATTTTGTTTTCTTTGGTAGCAGTTTCTTCATAAAAGAATCTTTTAATATTAGAAACAAATACATTCTGGTTTATTCTTTATCATTAAAGCTATTACTATTAGTGATGTAAATAGCATTAATGTATAAGATAGTTCATTGTAATACCTCTAATCAGTATTTTTTTCCATCTATACATGGAAAACAATAACAAATAATAAATGTATAAGTCTGGCAGTTCTTATGGTATTTTGTGTACATGGGCCTATCAACACTTTCATCCGTGATTGGTTTTTTGGGATTCATGAGGAGTGTTTTATACGTGATTAAACACAGTATACTTTATATACTTCAAATTGTAATGTTTAGAACGTGACATATTCTGAACATGCGAACCTGGGTCTGCTATTTACTTGGTTATTATACCAAAAATCAATGTATTTCATAATGGCATTTCTCAGCATCTTTCTTCTAGAAATTTTACAGTTGAGTTTGAAAGATGGTAACATACATGAACTTTTGTTACATAAAGCTGCAAAATGCAAAATAGAGAAGAAAAACAGAAAGACAGAAAGGCGAAAAAAAAACTTCAGAGAAGGTAAAGCCACTGCTTTTAAAAGCCAGCATTGATTTTGCATATAGGCCTCGAAAAAAATGATATACAATAAGTTTGATAACGTTAAAACTTGAGCGGAACTTGAGCAGTTTCGTCCTGTTTTGTATAAAGCTATAAGATAATCATTAATCAACAATACAAAATGTGGTACAACTTGTTTATTGACAGGATTTGGAAAAAAATTTACGTGCACACTGAAAAACTCTAAAGCAAGATAGTAAACCTGAAGTTTGAAGACTTCAGCCAAAAACAGTTATTCATCAGAACTAACGTGAGTATTTGCTGGCAGCGTATACTTACTTTTGTAAAACTATTGTATATTTTACATTACCAAGGGAAACAACATTGCTTAGAAAAGCAGAATAGTAAATCTGTAGTTTGAAGACTTCAGCCAAAAACAGTTATGCATCGAAACTAATGTGAATACTTGCTGGTAGTGTATACTTAGTTGAGTAAAACTATCGTATATTTTACGTTACCAAGGGAAACAACATTGCTCAGTTACAGTCAAAAAACAAACCTACCTTTAAAAATGTTAAATGGTAGTGTTAATACGTTGCTTTATTATGTTTATAAAACATGTAGTTCCTAATGATAATTTGTCAACCAGGAGTTTGGGAGTATAGTATTAGAAACATTTAATACGGAAAAAGAGAACGGGCAGCTTACTCTTGATATTATAGCAATGCATATCTGCTAAGTTTAAAATAATCTATATTTCTTTGCTTTTGTTTCTTGAATTTTTAAGTCTGGCTATATTAACTCATTGCTTAACGAATCAATTCATCGAAGAACATATAGATATGTTTAGTTGGACAAAAATGTTTTCTTTTTTTCAGGGACAGTGTTACAGTGAGCTCTTCCCATATAATGAAATGGCAAATGAAAATAACAGAGTTTATTAATGTTTTTCATTGCTGTTCAGATATTTATAAGCAAATCTTAATTGTTCTCCTTCAGAATTTACTCATCTACACTGAAGTTATACTTTGCACCATAATAGTAAGAAAAAAAACAAGAAAAGAAAGACGGAACAAGTAACGTATACAACTATTCATTGAGAGTTTATAAAGTCTGTATTTTCAATACCCTATTTCTGAACAGCAATAATCAAACAATAGAGGAAATGCATACCTATACATGCAAAGGAAGGGCTAACCTAAATAATTTACTGCATTTCATCTCCATTACTTTGTATAACCATTGTTTAGCAATAAATATTGTTGTATACTTCTTATTCATGATATCATATGGTAATCAAACTATTCTTGTCCAAGTATTTTAAATACTGTTAGATAATACAGCATTTTGGCAATATCCAAACAACAATTTAAGAAGCTAGCCTACTGAAAAAACGTCTGACTGAAATTTGTCTTTCGTAACAGCTTTAGTCATTGACAGTTACAACTAAATATTTGTATCAACAGAATGACAAATAGAACTCCAACAGGATGATGACAGAATGCTGTTTGCGTTATAAACAAAGTCCATTTCTATAATCCTTTATTTTCATATTGTTAATATGTTGCAATGTATTCGATGGGGGCTGTGTAAACAGATCACGTAGATAACAATTTAACATGCAAGTTATGATCACAAGAGCCACACGTTTTCTAACCTATGCAAAGCGGTTACTGTGCAAAGAGGCTGTTGGCTGCAGAAGCGACTGACAGCATAGCAATAATGCTGTTAATGGCGGTCAACCGAGTTGATACTACTTTTGATTGCTTCACCTGCCAGTCACAGTCACATATTTGTATGTAGGGCAGTTGAATGGCTCAATCAATCAGCTTAGGTTGCAAACTTGATTTTACCCCTATTATTACTCTAAACCTAAATAGTGAAAGTTACATCATATATCAACTTATACTTATTTCATTTGATGCCTAAAATTAAAAATGAAATCATTTTTATGAAGTCACTTTTACATGAGACTGAGGTCAAACTGCTTCAGCTGTAACGGTCTATGTGCGTCTTGCTGAACCCTTGTGTATTTCAAAGAGCTAAATTTACCATATGAATACCAGTGGTAAGCTTATACTACAACAATGAATGCTTTATGCCGCAAGGGAACTAATATTGTGCTAACAGGTTACTCACAAATCTTATCCTCAGACATATTACAAACATGTAACGTAATGTTACTGTTAGACTGCCTTTCAAATATACACTATCAGATATTTTTTTTTTTAAGTTTGAAAACTCATAACATTGGTGTTTCTTCATATTAACATGTACAGCAGTGTCAACTTAAGACCCGTAATGCAGATAACATTGAAAGACTATACAGCAGCTGTAGTTAGGTTTCTTAGATTTTCTCGTCATTTTGTAGGCTATATTCTTTAAAAAAAAAGATATGTTCTGTCCTCATTTTATATTTCCACCGCTAAGTACTACCTTACTTATCTCAGCTGGGCATGATTAGAATAAGAGTGATTGAGCATGTATACATTTCAGTCCACCCATTCAGCGATTTAGTCTCAATTTGTTTTTTATCATTTTTTTCGTATTTTGTGTTATGGTTATATACGTTACATATTTATTGTGGCGGCTGACTAGTGTTGTAAGACTTAAGTTTTTTTATGTATTACAATATTAAAATAGACATATTTGTGATCTTAACTTTCTGTACACTTCAATTCTTACAATTTTCTCCTTATATTACAGTTATATAGATATTAAAGGAAAAAAAACGTCAAATACAATGTTAGCTACGTTATACGGAGTTTTCAACGTAAGTTTGACATGTCAATTACTTTGAAACAGCGATTTATGTACCAGCATACAAAACCCACATTTTGTAGGGCGAATACTTACACGTGTGTAACAATGCGTATTTCTATTATAACGTGAAAATATTAATTTGGTAAGACATAATTGACATCGAAGTTAAACATTAATGCCCCAACGTACAGAGGGCTAACGTGTCATTTTGTTTCTGATATAATGTAGTTTTAGAAAATTATAGGGAACAAAACTCCTCTGGGGTGTGTGGGTGGGGAGGAGGGGGAGAGACGGTGTCTATGGCCAGCTCAAGGTCTACTAGCTGATGAAAGTGTTAAAAGATACATGTACATGTACACAAAAGATCATTAGGACTGCAACTATTTATTTGTTATTGTTTTCTAAGAGACAGTGAAGAACCTTGATAAGTGGTATTGTAATGAACTATCTTATACGTTAATGTTATTTACATCACTACTAGTAATAGCTAATGACCAAAAACAAACTAGAATGTATTTTTCTTATACTCGAAGATTCTTTTATGAAGAAACTGCTAACAAAAGAAAAACAAACTGTTCTATCTTCAAATTATATGATTTTAAAGAAAAAAGTCACAGGTAACATTTATAAGCGATAGTTACGGCCAAGGGGCTATCAGAAATAGTGACAGATATGCGTTCAACATATTGTCCCATCCATCCTTGCTGTTTCGATAGGCTGACAGAGGCAATTTTACCTTATACTGTTGGTTTAAATTCCCATATTGTTATTCAAGCATTTGAATTATATAGCAATAAATAATTAAGATATGGAATATTTTGTAAGTGGGTACTGTGTTCAACAGCCTATTACTCCCAAAGTATAAATGATATGACAATAATATTTGCTGATCTGAAAAGATGAATAAATTGCCTTTAAGACAATAACAACGATAAGGTCTAATACGGAAAGGAAAACTTACAAAAAGAAAATACCTTGAATGAAAACAGCAATTACTGGAGTGTTGTTTATTTATTCATTCATTTGCAAAGACAAATATCACGTATGTAACGCCACGTAAGTTAAAATGATCTTTAAAACATCTTAAAGTGTAGCTACTGAATTCTTCTGTTAGAACATATTATAATTTTAAACGTGTGAATGTGACTTCCGTACTTTTGTAACTTTCAATATTTTAATATTATGTTTCCCGTTTTGATGGGTAACGTTTTTAACAAGCTGTTACTGCATAGCACTTCCATTGCCAGAGGGCTAACATGCAAAATACTTGTAAGACATTGGGCATTATGTAAATCATGATCTTTAAACTTCCTACGGAGAGGAGGTGGGGAGGAGGTAACCATAGATGGCTTGTGGCCCAGCAAGTGATAATTGAGATATGAAATATTTTCTAAGAGTATAGTGTTTTCAACATCCTATTTCTTCCAAAGTATAAAAGATAAAATAATATTGACTGAGTCGAAAAGATAAATAAACTGCCTTTTAGACAGAAACAAACCTATGGTCTAATACGGAAAGAAAAACTTACAAAAATAAATTAGTTTGGATGGAAACAGCAATTTGAATGAAGTGTAAAGACAAATGTAACGTATGTAACGCCATGTAAGCTAAAATGATCTTTCCAAGAGCATAATTTGTAGCTACTGGATTCTTCTTATAGACCATATTATGATTTTAAACATATGAATGTGACTTCCATACTTTTGTAAGTTTCAATAGTTTTATGTCTTATTTATGTTTTTGATTGGTAACGTTTGTAACATGCTGTTATTGAGTAACCCGACAATCGCTGGAGAGCTTACTTGTTGCAAAATACTTGTCAGATACTAGGCTTTAAGAAAACTGTACTCTTCAGAATTCCCGATAGGGGAAGGGTGTAGTGGATAAACCATATCTGGCTTGTTGCCTATTTTTGGCACAAAATTTTCACCTGTTTGGGCCTCTAAAATGACGCTTAACACCTTCCCATCTGGGCCCACATTCAATAAACTGTAGTAAAGCAAATAATTGACTAATAAATTGTATTTATCTATTAACATATTGCAGTATTCAAGTGGTGTGGATGAACAAAGTCTTATTTAAATGTGATACTTCCACTTTTGGTTTTTAAAAGGGTAACATTATTGTTGCCATGGTAACGGTAAGAAGATGGTTACTTCCCACACATGTTTTTCCATAATGTTAAACATGAAGTAGCATTCTTGACAGTGAATATGTAAAGGTATGTCAGAGTGCCCGCGGGGCTTTGGAATATTGGGTTAAAAATGATAAAAAACGATGAATTATAAAATCTTGATACCCCCACCCACCTTTGAAGCACATGTGTGATTCTACAGTCAACTGAAATCGTTTTAGTAGCTCGCTATAGAATTTATCCTGAGTAAAATTTGAAAGAACAATTTACAATTAACAATAAATATATAAAGTTTAGAAGATGTAATTGTGCAAAAATAGTCAATTTTCACTGATATTTTTAGAGTTTTAGGCCAAAAATTATAAATCCCGTTACCATGGAAACGGGCCATAAAAAATAGGTAGTTGTATTTCAATATTTACTTTTTGAGTGACAACGAACATGCTCAGAAAGTTTCGTTAAAATCTGTTACTAGGCGTGAGCCACCATTCTCGATGGTTACAGAGAATTGGTATTAATGTCCCATTATATGTGACAATGTCTGGCATTTTGAGCCTTATGGAGCGAAGATCAGAAATTTTGTTTTTAACATTTTCATATTTGTTAGTGCTTCCAGAATAGATTTCGAGAAGCACGTAACAAAAGCGCTAAGGTTTACTTCAAAAGCAAACGAAATTCACACCAACCCGATTTTTTGTTTTCGTTTCACTGATTGGATACAATCTACATACTAGCTGGATAAACTGTTATAACTCAGGTTCGTGACGTCGCATTTCAAAGATCTATAATGCGAACATTGTTAAAAGAGTGTAGAAGATGAAAATTAAAGACTCCTATAGAAATGTTGAATCACTCTTCTCAGGTGACGCTTTGAAATTCATTAGTCAATGCGCAGAAATCCAATTAACTTAACGTGCAAATTTTATGACGTCACTTTCATTTCACGTTTCGTGACGTCAACGTCGCACCTCCACAAGGCTCAAAATCCCAGGCACAGTCACATATTTGTAGATTATCAAAAAGCCTTTGACAGAGTAGAATGGCAATGGGCAGATAGCTGCTTAGAAAACTTAGCTTTGGCAACTGTTTTAGAAACTGGATAAACATAATTAAAAAAGATGCTTAAACGTACATTTTAACAAATGGTTTCCAACAGCTTCTAAAACACTTTCAAATTGGTCTTTATTGAGTCTTCCTTACCACTGTACAAGTGTTAGTCTAGTAAGGGTTATAACGATATGCCGCCTCAGCTGGAGCTTAAGCCTTCAAGGCGCGCCAAGTAGGATTATCGGTTACCTGTCACCTGGAGCGAGTATTAATGCGAATGTAGTTATTTCCCTTAGACCCGCGGAGCGTTAGGCATTAATCAATATTAGAGTTGTACAGGTTTATCAGCATAATAATAATACGAAGGAGCGGGATGGAGACATGTTAAATTTTAATAACTGTTTTTTTCTCAGATAAAAACAATTTTTTTCCCGATTGCTGATTTTCGGTGTAATAAGTCTTTGAATGAGTTTCATCGGATTGTTCTAGTTTCTGACATCCAAAACATAAAACAATAATACTTTTAATAATGAAATAATAATCATACATTTCGATGTCTTTGAGGTTCTCATCTTTATCCACACATCATAGTTATATAGGACCAGCTGTAGTGTAGTGGATACCACTCCGGACTATTAATCCAGGGGTCGCAAGATCGATCTCCAGCTTCTCCGGTCTTTCGGATGAGACTTTAAACCGAGGTCCCGTCTCCATATGACCTCGTTGTTAGTGGGACGTTAAACCCGAGTTCACTCACTCACCCATAGTTATAATTATTTTCTTCTTTGATCCCGCCCATAATTAGGGATCAATTTTGTGAAAACTTTTGAGATTGTTTTATTTTTTTTTCCTTGAAATATACGTTGTGATATCTCATTAGAATCGCCTCGGCGAAACACGTTAGAATCGCCTTGCGTAGGGAAATCTAATTGGATGTCAAAAAAAAACTATTTTAATGTAAGCAGGCTCAGACTGAAGCCCCAAAGCCTAAACCCTGGATCCGGGGCTGAATTTATACGTTTTTTGTTTTTTTTTGCGAAAGGAAATAAAATAATAAATTACAGATTTATACACTTAAACCACCAGTAGACGGTTTTTAATTCATACCTATTTAAATATCGATTTTTGATCTTCATAGTCGTTAGCAGGTGTTTTGAAATTGCAATGTTTTGACAAGACATGAAAACAATTTGTTTTTTTTATACCTTTCGACAGGCGGCGTGTGCTCTTGCTTGGCTGGTTGAAAATTCAGTAATTTAACACCAGAAATGAGCTTAAATAATTGATAAAAGATTTTTACCAGATTAAATAGTTTTAGCATGTAAAAAACAGCAAATATACTTGAGCTAATTTCTGGTGTCAATCAAACCTGACGAACTGAGAATAGAGGCAACAAAACTGTTCAATGATAGTAATTTTCTTATTTAGTTGACGTGTACAATATAAACAAGGTCTAAAATCGGCAATGTCGATCCAAAGCAATTATGAACAGTATGAAAATAGCAAAGACGCTGATCAGCCCGCTCATCCATTTACATGTAAATTTACATCTTTATGCTGTGACTAAACAAAGCATGTGTAAAAATGCACAGATTCTGATCAGCCTACTATACGCCGCCCTGTCTATATAAGTGCTATAGTGTGATCAGAGTCTTCACAACTTATACAAGCTAGCACAACAAAAACGTGTATTATAGCTAAAACTCTGATCAGTCTGCGCAACAATGTTTGTGTAGTGTTGTAGTTTGATCAGAATCTTCTCTACTTACACAAGCAAGCGCGAGCGCAAGAAAACATCTACAAACAAAAAAAAACTGTGGTCAGCCTACGCAACCATATGGATGTTAGTGCTGTAGTCTGATTAGAGTCTTTACTACTAACATAAGCTAGCGCAACAAAACATGTATAAATAGCAAAAACTATGATCAGTCTACGCAACCATGTGTATATAGGTGCTTTAGTGTGATCAGAGTCTTCACTACTTACATGAGCTACTGCATCAAATCATGCATAAATAGCAAAAGCTCTGATCAGTCTCCACAACCATGTGTATGTAAGCGCTGTAGTCTGATCAGAGTCTTCACTACTAATAAAAGCTTAATTAAGCGCCAACAGTTTCTGTAACAATGTGATGACAGGATTTACATGTATCGATAAACACACGGATTATGATTCGGCTTAAGGTGGTGATAATCACTGATTTGGGACAAAGACAAAAATCTGCATAAAATACTCAAAATAACACTGATCTTTCCAATACTTAGCAGATGTCTTCTTTATGTTGTTTCTCATAATTTAGAATCCCAAAATGCAGCATTTGTTAATGTTAAAAAGTGTTTTTATAAGAGAAGATCAAACGGTAATTTTCTGCGAATAAATCTGAAAAAATAATATCATTATTGAAAATATACTTAATGCTTAGAGTACCTTGTTGCATAATGGAGAGCGTCCTAGCAATTATTGTTTCAAACTCTTTCACACATTATCAGGCTGAGCAGATGAAAAAAGATGCACTCTGTGTCCAAATTTGTTTGTCAAAACACACAGGTGAGACAGGTGATACCATTTTAACAAGATTGAACAATTTCATCTACACACCACTGATCATGTCAGTAATGTATTATTTATTTTGTAGGTGTTAACATAGGTACGCTTGCCTACCCTATATTTAATAAATGCGTCCAGTGTACATTTACTTTGTACATGGTTGAACATTTGAGAAAAAGCTACCGTTTTCATCTGGTCTATATTACAATTTGAGAAAGAGTTGGAATGAATAATTGCTAGGACGCTCTTCATTACGCAATAATGCACCTTCAGCACTACGTAAATTTTCAATAAGGATACTATTTTTTCAGATTTATTCGCAGAAAATTACCCTTTGATCTTTGCTTATAAAAACACTTTTTTTAAGCAGCATGTACATCTATTTTGAATTCTAAACTGTAAAGAACAACAAAAATAAGAAGTCTGCTAACTTTCAGGGAGATACGTTACTTTTTTACGGTTTTATGCAGATTTTTACATTTACCATAGATAACCACCTTAAACAACCTTTGACACCTGTGTATATTACCCGGCGCGGCACCTTTAACTATTATCTGTGTACATGTCAAATTAAGTTAATGGACCACCAAACGACAGCAATGATCATTAATATAAATGGTCAAAGTTTGAACAAACTGAAATCGAAAAAAGTAGATAGATCAGACGATTATGCGTTAAAAGACCATGTTTTAACAGCTTATCCTTCTACATTTACCATACAAGCATCTAATATTGTTAGTATCCTTATTAATGTTATGTTTACTTTTTACATTATGCTTAACTTTTGGCAAGGAGAAGTATGGAAAAATATAAATCTGGCAAAAATAATATTTTAGTATCATGCTGTATTTCCGATCGTATTTTCCTGACTTAAATGCCTCGTTGCTGTATCATGGTAAAATTCTGGAAATATTTTATCATGGGGTATCGCTGTAAGCTTCTCATTACTGTTTCTTCACTGTGAATGACCGTGATGAGCCAGCTAAACACAAATCATATGTCCTTGAGTTTCTCATAAAAAGGTTTTGAAAATTGATTTTGGTCATTTTAGCTTGCATCTAAAATGTTCTATTACTCTTTTACTTCTATTATGTTCGATATCATAAAACTGAGTAAAATGGTAATAAATACAATGTACAGTCATGGGCCTTCAACGTTAGTCCTAGTTTTGTTTATATTGCATCTCTCAAAGGGGAACCAATCACTGAAACTTTTAGTGCAGAAATTTGTCATTTATCATTTAAAAAAAATCCCCATTTTGCCAATTATATGACTCGATTTATGCAAATCAACCCACATTTTATTACACATGTCTTTTACTGTCACCTCCTTTATGAATAAGGAGTTTGGCCAATTAGCGAGTTAATTAAGAATACCATGTAATGGTTTCTAAAGATTCTACCCTGGGGTAAACAAAAAGTATTTCGGTCTGCTTGATAAATAAGCCGCACTATTACTCAAATTTCTATCAAAATTGTAAGTGCAAAGATGAGCAATTACAACATAATAATCATCAAAATTTAGATAATGTAATTACTTGTTTACAAAGTTTTATTGATTAGCTTATAAAGGGATGACCTGACCTACAATTAGTCGAATAACGGCCTTTTGATGTTTGATTGTCGCGTTTAAGACATGTGACTTTCTTTTCCTTCTTTCTTTCTTTTCCTTCTTTCTAGCTTCTTTCTTAACCTGATTCTTCATCCGATTATTAAAGCATACCTCAAATATATAAAACAAAACACGAAAATTATAGTCTATTAAGAAATGGTGTTCAGTAAGCCTTTGCGGACCATAGCCGGATTTGGACTTAAACTATTTCGTAGACAAACGAGCGAGGTTTGTCGAAACGACAATTTTTGTATGTTCGGAGACAAATGGAAGATACTTATATTTTACTTATTTCTTAATGAATTACATCAATTTAAACCTTATCAAAATCTCTCTATGATGATAACTTATAAAAAAATTACAGACAATCCGATTATTTCCAAATTTGAGGCTAAATGTGGCTTGTCATGCAGTTTCTACAATATGTACATGTATGATTCCATTTGATTAGCTTCGAATTTCAAAAGCCGATGGAAGATACAAAACATGAAGTTATTTTAATTATTTTTGCATCATATTAACAAGGAAAGAATATACTCTATGAATATAACTTATAAAAAATTATTGTCGTAATATCAAGTATGTATTAAATATTACGTTTTACATTAAATTCCTATTAAATTGTGTACAGAAGTCGGCATTATTAGAACAGGTAAGCGCTCGGATAAACCCGTAAGTCGATATCGGTAATTTCCGCCGTATTGAAGCATTAAGTGCCCTATGGCTGGATATGTATGTATGTCTCACTACATTCACACCTTTTACAAATATTTATGAGAATGTTTTTTTTTTATATTTTTTACCTTTCAATTTGAAATTTTTTTTTTGGCTACTCGTTGTCATAAAACTAATAATAGTTCTCTTGGCTGATATTGTATATTGAATTAAGACTCATAAGTGTACGTCTTGTTTGTATTCACTTTTCTTGGATTACTGCAATTAAGATCAAATACATGTACCTTTTGATAATACATTCAAACAATATATTTGAAATGGTTTGTCTGAAAATAAAAAGTTAGTTAAATAGAAAATGCGAATATTCAATTTGTTACAGCTACTTTCGCACCTTACAAAAAGTAAATGACTGTATGTATGAAGGCAAGAATCCCCGTTGTATGTCTTACCTCTAAACTTCATACAAATTTAATCGGTCATTAGGGTCTTCTTCATACATGTAAGAAATGTGTCTTGAACAAAAGCGATGCACGGTAAACGCATAGAGTATCAAATATTACCTATTTTCTTGTTTTATTTTTATATACACACAACATAAATAGGAAACAATGATGGAACAGACAAAAAACTTTTTTAAACACAAAAATATAAGAAAAAAAAACAAGAAGAAATTAGGAAAAAAAATAAGGAAAAAAATAGCATGAAAACAATTTTTTAACTTATAAAAAATAATTTTATATATAATCGGTTATTAAATCATCATAAATGTTTGCAGTGCAAAGTACTTACAAATGCTGACGCGGCTGTAGGTTCCAAATTACAATTGCCACAAATCTTCAATAACTCCTGTAGTTCTTAAAATTCGTAGTAATACGGCTCCATAGAAGAAAAACGAAATTTATTTGAAACTAAACTTTGAACTTATGAATATAATTTTCCAAGAAGATTGACAATTTCTAGAGTTTTACATTTTCCTGGATTTTGGTTTATCGGAGTAGGAATATATATTTATCAAGCGATCACCTTGTCGAATACTTCACTTATCTGACGGTAACACAATCTTTAAACTATGGTATATCAGTTGTGCCATGAGTTTAAAAGGTTCTTGAGGGACAGATAGATAAAATTATTCTTTACAATGTCAGACGTGTACCATGTGCACATACTGTGTTTGCTACTATTACATATGTCGTTAATAAATATTCACTCCTGACAACATGAATTACTAGGAAAAATACTTAAAGGATTTCCTATTCATGATTTGGCGTCTACTGAGAGTACGCTAAGTATTTCAAATTTTATCATCTGAAAAACCTGAGTATGGACTCATTGTCTCTCAGTTAGCTCGCTGTGCTTGAGCCTGCTTTAAATATCAAGACCTTGTTGAAAGCGGGAAGCTATTCATTAGTAAAATTGTTGTCACAGGTTATCGCAGAACGAAGAGTGTGTCAATGCTTAAATCAAAACAATTAAGAAATATAGGAACAACATAAAACATTTATTTCTACATGACGTTAAGTTTGTTCCCGGTGTCAGATAATAGATTAACCCGTATAATCATTTGACCAGGGGTTATTATATTTTGGACCCACAGGTCAAAATATCATTATAATATTTTGAATCCTATATAATATTTTGACCCGCCCCCACGAAAAAAAAAAACAAGAGAGACGCGACGCCTTAAATCGCTTAACTGAGTAAAAAGGTCAAGGTCAAACTAGGGTCATCGTTTTAAGAAACCTGACAGTTTGTTACTGTCAAAATATGAGAGACATGGTTACAGGTCAAAGAATGACATTGACCTTTTATCGCAAAAATGTTCATGTGCTTATGTATTTGACTGTGTTTATTAAATTGTGAACCACATATTTCTGTAAGTTCCATGAATCTAATTTTAAGCATTTCCAATACAAAAGCAAACTTGGCTTGCTATAAAAATGTCAAAGTCAACAAACGGCATCACCATTTGAACAATTTTGGGCCAAAATCTTCAAAACTTTCCATGAAATCTAATGTTCTAGCATCTTTTCATATCTGACCTTGCTGTAAAAAGGTCCAGGTCAGCCAGAGATCATCATTTGAACAATGTTAGTATTACTCGAATACCGAATGCTACATACCAAGTTTCAAGACCATCAATCAATTGGTTCTGGGGAAGAAGAGTTTTCAATGTTTTGACAGATTATGGGCATGGTGGCCATATTGGTCATGTAACTTGGACCAGTTGAACAAATCTATTCCCTCAGCCCTGGAGGCGCTATATTAAATTTGGTTACAATTTGCTCGTCTGATTTTTGAAGAGATCTTTAATAGCTGTCAAAATATAAGAGTCCTGGGTCAAAGATCTAAGAATGACCTTGACTTCTTATTCTCATACATCTTCATGTACTCATTCAGACAACTGTGTACACCAATCTCTTCAAACATCTTCAAAAAGTTCCATGAAATCTTATGGTCTAGCAATTTCCCATAATTATCCTTGCCGAAAAATAGTTAGGGGATCAACGCAAGGTCATTATTTGAACAAGGTTGGTAGTACTTGAGCACCCGCTGCTGCAAACCAAGTTTCAAGGCCAATAGTAAAGTGGTTCTGGAAAACAACATTTTTGAGGCTTTTTACCATATATCGGTGTGGTGGCCATATTGGTCATGTGACTATCACCTTTAGAACAAATTTTCATTCCCTCAGCCCCTTGAGGCTCTATATGAAATTTGGTTACAATATGCTTTGTAGGCTTTTGAGAAGAGATCAGACAGCTGGACCAAAGGTCAAAGAATGACCATAACCTCTTGTACTCAGAAACTTTTATATACTTACTAAGAAGATTGGATATACAGAGTTTTAAGCCCAAATCATCATAATTTTCTATATAATATTATGTTCTTATATTTTCTCATATTTGACATTGCCATAAAAAGTGCCGAGGTCATTCCAAGGTCATCATTTGACGAAGCTTGAAAAGGTTGAATTCCCGATGCTATATACCAAGTTTCAAGACCACAGGTCAAGTGGTTCTGGAGAAGAAGATTAAATGTTTTTTACCGTATATGGGCATGGCGGCAATGTTGGTCATGTGACCCAGACCGTTAAAACAAATTTTCATTCCCTAAACACCTGGAGGCGCTATTTTAAACTTGGCTGCAAATGACCTAGTGACTTTCAGGAGATGTTTGAAATTGCCAAAATAAGAGAGACCTGTATCAAGGTTCAAAGAATGACCTTGACCTCTTGCACTCATAAACCTTCACCCATTATAATGACTGTATATACCAATTTTTAGGGCCAAATCTTCAAAAGTTTCAAAGAAATCTGATGCTCTAGCATCTTCCCATATAAAATACCAGAAACCAAATTTGACCTTACCGTAAAATAGGTCAAGGTCAATCCAAGGTCATAATTTGAATAATCTTGGTAATACTCGTCTACCTGATGGTACATATCTAGTTTCAAGGCCGTAGGTTTATTGGATCTGGAGAAAAAGATTTTATAGGTTTTAACCATATATTGGCGTGGCGGCCATGATTGTCAAATGACTAGCACCATTTGAATAATTTTGAGATCCCATGACCCCTAGAGGCTACATAATTATGTCATTCGGTTACAATTGGCCTGGTAGTTTCAAAGGAGAAGTTTCCGGGGGGGGGGGGGTCAAAATATTATAGCTATAGTATTTTGGCCGACCCCATGAATAAAATGGAAAATTAGGAAAGTATATGTAAGGTTTGAAAAGAATATTAATTCGCTGGTAGTTTCAGAGGAGAAGTTGTTTGAAATTGTGGACCGACGGTGGGACGGACGGACAACGACGACGGAGCCTGCCTATCCTATAAGCTCCCCCGGAGCCTTAGGTTCAGGTGAGCTAAACTGGAAATAAAGGAAAGTATATGTAAGACCTACAATAACGAAGAAAATATCAAAAAGATATTAATTCGCTGCCCCTCCTCATTTTGAACAAGAGGGCCATGAGTTTGGTGGCCATGAAAGCCATGTGACCTAGACCGCTTGAATAAATATTCGTTCCCTCAGCCCCTGGAGGCTGTGTATGGAATTTGATTACAATTAGCCTAGTGAGTTTGGTGGCCATGAACACCATGTGACCTAAACCGCTTGAATAAATTTTCGTTCCCTCAGCCCCTGGAGGCTGTGTATGAAATTTGGTTACAATTAGCCTAGTGGTTTTTGAGGAGGTGTCTTAAATTGTCAAAATATATGAGACATTGGTCAGAGGTCAAAGAATGACCTTGACCTCCTGCACCGCAAATCTTCCATGTACTACTTAACCCTCTAGTGCCCGGTGTATCATATCTGCTACATGACTCTGTTTTGGTGCCGTGACCAGGATATTGACTTGTATGTTATGTTATACTGCTAGAATATCAGTTAAGATATCAGGAAATAAGATTAACCATTCCAGTTGTAATGATATGACTAAAGTGCATTTATCAGCCGCCAAAAGTCGCCAAAGTTAGAAAACACAAAATGTATCATATATGATACATCGGGCAATAAAAACAAAAATTGTGATATTGACTTTACTTTTTCAGATATCCCTGATACATTTATGCCAATAAATTGTTTTTCATACATCCTTTTTTCATCCAAAAAGGTGCCCCGTAATTATTGTTAACACTTGAGTTATTCACCCTGAAAAAAACTACTTTTTAAAACTTAATGACCAATGTAGCATATATGCTACATGTATATCTCAGCAACCTTGGACCTCAACACAAATTCAGACCCTGTTTTCAATTTGACTTCCCAAAGCTAGTGGCTGGATGGAATATAAATGTTTTCTTATACTGCATTCTATGTTTGGGCACTAGAGGGTTAAGACGACTATATATACCAATTTTTAGGACAAAATCTTCTAAACTTGCCATGAATCTTATATTCTAGCATTTTCCCATACTTAACCTTGCTTTAAAAAGGTCAAGGTCAGCCCAAAGTCATCGTTTGAACAATCTTGATAGTACTCAAGGTCCTGATGCTATATACAAAGTTTCAAGGCCATCAATCATTTGGTTCTTGAGAAGATTGGTAAAGGTTTTTGCCATATATGGGCATGACGGTCATGTTGGTCATGTGGCCCAGACCGTTTGCACATTTTAATTCCCTCAGCCCCTAGAGGCTCCTTATAATATTTGGTAACAGTTGGCTCAGTGGCTTTCCAGGAGATGTGTGAAATTGTCACAATATGAGAGACCAGGGTCAAAGGTCAATATTAATTTTCATGTACTCATTAAGATAACTGTATATACCAGTTTTCAGGTTAAAATCTTCAACAATTTCTAAGAATTTTCCCATATAAAAGCTACAGAAAGCAAGTTTGACCTTACCGTAAAAAAGGTCAAGGTCAACCCAAGGTCATAATTTGAACAATCTTGGTAGTACTTGCGTACTCGATGCTACATACCAAGTTTCAAGGCCATCGGCCAATTGGTCTGGAGATGAAGCTTTTTAAAGGTTTTTACCATATATGGGCGTGGCGGCCATGTTGGTCAAGTGACAAGGACCGTTTGAACAAATATTTGTTCCACCTTCCTCTGGAGGCTCTACATGAAACCTGAGGACAATTGGCTCAGTTGCTTTTCAGGAGATGTGTGAAATTGTCAAAAATATTAGAAACAAGGGTCAGGGGTCAAAGGATGACCTTCACCTCTTGTATGCATAAATTTTCATGTACTTATTTGAATGACTGTATATACCAATTTTCAGGTCAAAATCTTCAACACTTTCCAAGAGATCTTATGTTCTAGCATTTTCCCATATAAAACCTACAGATAGCAAATTTGACCTTCTCGTAAAAAGGTCAAGGTCAACCCAAGGTCATCAGTTGAACAATCTTGGTAGTACTTGCGTACCCGATGCTACATACCAAGTTTCAAGGCCATCGGCCAATTGGTTCTGGAGAAGAAGATTTTTAAATGTTTTTACCATATATGGGCGTGGCGGCCATGTGGGGCATGTGACAAGGACCGTTTGAACAACTTTGCGTTTCTAAGACCCCTGGAGGCTTCATATGAACTTTGGTTACAATCGGCCCAGCGGTTTCAGAGGAGAAGTCGTGTAAATTGTGGACGGACGACGGACGGACGGACGACGGAACCTTACCATCCTATAAGCTCCTCCAGCGCCACTGGCTCAGGTGAGCTAAACATCTGTTGCGCGTGGGGGGGGAGGGGGACGGGGGATAAAAATATTATAGCTATAATATTATGATCGACCCCATGAATAAAATGGAAATATAGGAAAGTATATGTAAGATCTACTATTATCAAGCAAATGGCAAAATACAACATTCATTCATTGCACCTCTTTATTCTTAAATACAAAAAAACTGTCCAGGAGGGTTGTAGGAGGTGGGGATCAAAATATTATAGCTACGAGGGCGAGTCAATAAGTAACCAGCTTATCCCATTTCCGATTGACCGTGACGGTTACGAATTTCATGCCTTGTTTCAATACATGTTTTATACATGGAGGCAAAATTGCACACGTATCGAGTCATTCTTTAATAAGATATTGAATGTCAAACATGACTAGCGATGCAAAGGCATGCTTTTCATCTAAAGTTGAGTACCGTGCTGTAATTCGTACTTGTATTTAAAAGGTAAAACGGGACAGGAAATACACGGGGAGTTAGCTGATTTTAATGGGTCTTCTGCACCATCGTATGCTCAGATTAAATTCTGGGTAGGGGAATTCGAACGCGGTAGAACATCTATAGAAGATGAAGCCAGATCTGGACGCCCACTGGATGCCACCGACAAAGAAATGTGTTATAAACTTCGGGATCTGGTATAGTCTGATGGTGGAATTCTGGTGGAAGAAATAGCGAAGGCATTAGGCATTTCACATGGTAGCGTTTCAACAATCTTACATGATCGTTAAGGTATGTGCTGGCTAACAGCCCGTTGGGTCCCCAGATCCCTTAACGATGAGAAAATAGCAACCAGAGCTTCAGTATGCAGCGCCTTGTTGAAGCTTTTTAGGTCAAAAGATGATTTTCTTTTGCATCTGGTGACTGTAGATGAGACTTGGGTTCATTATTATTAGCCGGGGAATCAAGCTCAGAGTCGTCAGTGGGTAGGGCCTGGGTCCCCGAGGCCAAAGAAGTTCAAGACGCAAGGTGATGGCCACAGTATTTTGGGACGCAAAAGGCGTTATTATACTGGACTTTTTACCCAAGAGAAGTACAATAACTGGAGTGTACTATGCAAACTTGCTAGACCAGCTGAGAACCGCCATCCGTGAAAAACGCCGAGGTAAACTCTCTAAAGGTATTCTGCTGCAACAGGACAACGCGAGAGTCCACACTTGTAAAGTTGTAACAGATGCTGTAGAGCGAAACGGGTATGAATTAATACCACATCCTGCCTATTCGCCTGACCTAGGCACTAGCGACTTCTTCCTGTTCCCAAACTTGAAAAAGACTAACGGTGGACGTCATTTTCGGTTTGACCTAGACGTCGTGACGGCAGTTGAGGTGTACATCAGTGGAAAGGACCCTGACCTTTTCAGTTCTGCGCTGATGGCACTTGAACACCGTTGACCTAAGTGCATTACACTAGAGGGCAAATACATTAAAAAAGAAGAGGTGAATCTATACCGGAATTAAGTTTAGCTGGTTACTTATTGACTCGCCCTCGTATATCCCTCCCCACTCGAAATTAAAGTAGGTTTTCAAGATAATTTTTGTTTGTTAATATTT
This sequence comes from Ctena decussata, assembly GCA_963989385.1. NCBI lineage: Eukaryota > Metazoa > Mollusca > Bivalvia > Lucinida > Lucinidae > Ctena > Ctena decussata. The sequence goes on along the minus strand of OZ022511.1, from coordinate 77,843,191 downwards.
TTTATGATGTATATTAAATTAAAGTGCCACCTGATTCTCTATCACTCAACTATAATTCTTAAAATACTACCGATGTGCAGGGGTGGGGGTCAAAATATTATAACTACTATTCCTTGAACCCCCTCATCACACACCCTCCATGGTAACGTGAAAATGAAGGAAAATATATGTAAGACCTACTATTATCAAGCAAATATGAAATACAATATCAATTCGATGCTCTTGCTCTTTTTTCTCTTTTGAAAAAAAAAAAGAACTGACATGTGTTTGTGTGTGTGAGGGTGGGGGGAGGGGGTCAAAGCTTTTAAGTTTTCGTTTGGTTAATACCTTGAATACCTGGCATTATAGAATTGAAATAAAAATGCCGTCAGATTTTCTTATCCATTTGGTTTAATATTTTTAATACTAACCATGGATATAAGAGGTGGGTGGGGAGGGGGCGGAAAAAATATTTTTGCTTTAATATTTTGACCCGCCCCTTCCTAGACCTATCTTTAGCATCGGAAGTCAAATAGCTCTTGGTAAGCCAATCAGATGGTGATTTGATTTTAATTTCTTACACAACAAAGATAACCAAACCAATGGAACTGTCGTTAACAACCTATTTGACTCTCAAGAAGGGCAGTTCGAAATATAAAAGCTATGATATTTTGACCCGCCTCGCATCCTAGACCCATCATTATTATATGAAGTCTAATAGTTCTGGGAAAAACAGTAAGATGATAATTTTACCTTGAATTCTATCGCAACAGATATAAAGAAACCAAATGAACTTTGGTTATGGACCTATTTAACTCTCAAGAGAGGCCGGTCGCAATATCATAGCTATAATATTTTGACCTACCCTCTCTCAGACCCATCTTTAGCGTATGAAGTACGTATGGTAATGGGAAAGGAATGATAATCAGATGACATATAAATATTTAATTCTATAACTTTAGAAACAAGTAAACTTATGAAACTGTGTAAAAAGGTTTATTAAACTCTCAAGAGGGACGGATTAAAATATTGTAGGTATAATATTTTGATTCATCCTTTCTTGGATCCATCTTTAGCGTATAAAGTATTTATAGCTATAAGAAAGACAATCAGATGGTGTTTCAATTTAGAGTTCTATCAAAACAGATTTAAGCAAACCAATGAAACTGTTATATAGCAAAAGACCTATGTAAGTCTCAAGATGGGCAGGTCAAAATATTTTAGCTACAATATTTGACCCGCTCCCTGTCTTAACCCATCCAATACATAATAGATCTTTGAAAGCCAATCAGGTGGATTCTGATTTTGAATTCTATTAAAACAGATATAAACAAATTAATGGAACCTTCGCCTCAGCTAAAATCAGATGAAATTTTATGTTTCATCAGAGGTGATTTTTCAAGGTTTTTTGAGTGACTACATTTCTGAAATCTACAGATGTCACCTATAACATTTTATTCCTTGGTATTCATTTTTGTTAAACAGGCTGATTTGACTCAAAAAAAGACCCCATGTTTTAATATTTTTATATTCAACTTAAAACAAGAATAAAAATTAATGATTTATAATGAGTAACAACAGCATATCAACACTGACAATTTTATCTGGAAAAAAGCTAAAATAGTAATATTTCGTTTTATTTTATGTTTCATTAAATGAAAATGTTTTCTTAATTAGGGGACATACCTTGTATTGTTTTGTCCTTTCGCTGCTGGTCATCTACTTTTCAAATGATTTACAATTTTAAAAATTAAGTCAAAGGCCTTTCAAATGGTGTGCCATTTATGTATGTTTGTAAAATGAAATGCAAGTTAAATGCGAGGAAACAAATGTGCCCAAATGAACTTATATATCTAAGGACAGGAAACTTTTGACTTGTGCATGAAACACTGCAAATTATGTTTACTTTAGTTATAATATCAGTATTTGCAATTTATAGTTATTGTTGTCTGTCATTTTTACTTTCCATTCCGGGACTTAATATAGTTGCCCACCCTGCTACAAATTTACCTTTTTCCTTAGAATATGGTGAAAATTCGAAAACTTATCTGTTGTTCAGACCATAATAATTTCTTATAGAATAAAGGCGACATCGCACAGAATTGCTGATTGTACATCAGTATTGTTTCTCTATCTGAACAAGTAGTTTTAAATGTGTATGTTTTCTTGAGCATTTCCTTATATACATTTATATGGAATTTCATATTATTTTGAAATTTGGCTAACATTTTGCACTTGGTCAACTAAAGGGAAGATAATCTACTTCTTTTAGATGACTGACAAATATCAAAGCCACCACATTGTAATTCCGTGATGAATATACAAACAGCATATCAAATCAGTTTCATTTATATCAAATAAAGCTAGAAAACTTCTGGGTGAAATGTGGTAAAAGCTCTCAATAATTTCAAGTCGTACTTATATTATTTAGTTTATATGGATATGGACCAGGTCGCCTTGGGATGTGCTTGTTGTTTCCACGGACATCGAGGGCTCAGGCCGGTCTGTTAGGATCTTCGTTTTGCGTATATTGATTCCTCGGGTTATGCATAACTTGCAGCGCAGGCTATCTCTGGACGCATTTGATTTCGGCGTGTTCCTTCGACATACATGTTGTGTGCGTGGGTTTTTGTCCGTCTGTGTGGGTGTCCGTCCATCAGTCCGTCAGTCTTTTCGTCCTTCCGAAACCTTGTCTCCACAACTTTTCTTACGTCTTTCATCGGACTGATTTGAAAGTTTGTATATTGTCTTCTTATGGTATTAAGATGTAATTGTGGTTTCAGAATTTTGTTTAAACCATTTTATGGAGTTAAAGCCTTTTCTGACTTCGACCTTGTCCAAACAACTCCTGATTCGAAACTTGACAGAAGCTTACATCATGATCTGATGATGTGCATGTGATTTTAGTTTTTGAATTGTCATATTTTGACAAAGTTATGACCCTTTGCCATTTTTGGCATTTTTCCAACTGTTGCACACATGTCCGAGAGAGCTGATTTTTAGCATGCTTTTAGTATAAGATATGATAATTATTCCCCGTAATTATTCTGATTATCAGATTATTGTTAGGATATGCTAGATTGATTATTGACAGAGTTATTCCCTTTTCGTAGATAAAAGGTAAAAGTGTAGCTCCAGGACTATTCAAAGAGCCAGGTATTATCTGGGCCATATTTGGCCCCCTCATTTATGAGTTTTCATGACTGCACTTTATTAACTTCTGTTCGTGTAATGTATGCGTTGAAACCTTTAACCATCAGTTCTGATTAAAATAATCTAGATTCAAATGATGTTTAACTTCATACGAGCCTCTAAATGTACCCCTCCTCGGCTGATTTTGGCAATTTCGGCCATTTTGCGGCTTGCATTTGGGCCCAACACTACCTCAGTGCAGGCAAGTTGCTCTGCTAATTTTTAAATAATAATGCATTTTAAGAACGTCAACAATGTGTGAAAAATTCAGCTGTGCACTTGCCTGCGCTAACACTATAGGGATCAAACATGGTTTTTCACGCATTAACGTTTGCCAGGTCCCGAGGGAGATGTTGACAACCAAGGCCAAAGGCCGAGGTTTTCAACGTCTCCCAAGGGACCCGGCAACACGCTGTTATTGCATAAATTCAACGAAATATTCGTTAAAATTGCAAAAAATACGGCACTTTATTTTGTCACCGTTTGACAGCCAACGCGCCAGTGCATCTTTTTATTAATATCCGTCTTTCTGGCCCGAGAGCATCAAGCTGTTCAAAATAGCTGCGCTGCCATCATCCTATTCAAATTCAATATTTATGAAAAGTGTCCAAAATGGTCGTTGCAAATTCATCAAAGTAGATACCTTGATCAAAGCAATAATTATACCATACAGAACATGCCTGATCCATTCATGCAGCATCCTGCAGTTCTTGATTGCTGAAAGCTCAGGATACTTGATTTCTTTATCACTTATTTACTCTCCATTTGGCATCGTAAGAAAGAAGACAATATGGCTTTGAAATCTGTGTCAGTACTTTATGACGTAATAAGTTACAAATCATGGATGACGTCATAAGAATACATAGGGAGCACGCGACCAATTATTGTAAATTAACCGAAAGGGGAGAGACAAGAGTGCATGGCAGAATTATTCTAATGGCCAAGACACGGGCATATTGAAAGTTGTGTACCTGTGCATCAACAGCGCGTGAAATCCATTGTTGATACACGGCTTTTCGCCGGTTGATGCACGGCTGTTAAGACCATACGGCACTGCTTTTTATGCAATAACGGATTTTAATCTTTTTCTAAATAAAATAACGTCATAGATTACGGTTGCCTTACAAGAACGCGCGTGCGACCGGGACTCTTTTGGCAATGAAGGTAGACATCTACAGTCGCCAAGATATATAACTAAATAAAACAACCAAAACAGACCGCTTTACCTTCCTTTTGGTAACTAATACAAGGACATATGATGCCAAATATCAAATATAGTTTTCCGCTTCATCATTCTTGACCACAGGCCCTCGACGCAAAATGTGTTATATTTCTAAAAATTATCAAATGTCTATCTATTTTCTACCACTATGTAAAAATTCAAGCCGGTTGCGGAATAAGAAAGTTACAATTCAGCCCACTGCATTCGTAAAGAAAAGGAAAGTGAGCACTACGCAATTTTGAGTTTGCGTTTACATTTTGGAGTCGCGTATTCTCACTCATAACAAGCATTTCAAGCAAAATACTTCCATATTACGAAACGATGATATATATCTGCACTTTCCTATAAATCGAAGCATTTCATAACTTTGTTACAGTGAAGGATAATGCGAAAGTTACAACAAAATTCTGAATCGGGATGAAAACCAGAGCAAACTGACGGAAGTGGTCAAATGCGCGTGGCGTTCTATCGGGAAATCCAAATATTGCGAGTCCGTTGATTGGTTTAAATCCACGTGATTTGAAAACATTGATATCGACGGATTGGTTGCCATTATGGCGAGTGAGCTACGTCTTCAGAGCACATTACTGGAATATCCGTGGAAAATGCCCGATGCCATCACCTCCGTCAAGCTACAATAAAATCAAAATGGCGTAGTGTCGCACCTTCTAGTTATTAACTATAATGCACTAGGCTGAATTGCAACTTTCACATTTCGCATCCGATCGTCTTGAAATTTTACAAAGAGGTAGAAAATAGATTGACATTTGATAATAGTTAGAAACCTAACATTTTTTTCTGTCAAGTGTCTGTGTTCATGACGACTCTTTACCTGCTGTCAGAAACAACTCCTGGTTCTGAAGGATACAGGTAACTGCAATATTGTTGTAGTTGGAACAGCGCATAAAAGACGGGACCGAAAGACGGTATTTGTACACATAAATCAATAATAACGTGGTGGTGGTCGGAGGGGGGGATCGGTTGAAGAAACATGCGGCAGACCTCAAATCATCAAACAATATTTGTTATTCATATTACTTGTAAGATTCTCTTTATAACACATAATATAGTTGCTCCCATTTCATAAAAATAACGAGTACACTGGCGCTCACGTATTTGTACACATTCAAAACGCGTCGGAGACGCAGTTGATGCGCGCGGGATACGCGGTAATTATGGACGCGAATATTTTAGTAGCCAATGAAAATTCGTTCTCAATTTTGCGCACACCGCGAAGCGACGCGTGCAACGCGCATTTTATGCAAATTTCATGCATCCAATCAAAATTGCGCACGTGATACGGGTAGTGACGTAGTCCTTTGCGTCTCAACGCGCGTGTACGGGAACCAATCAAAATCGCGTATTGAATGCGCATTTTAGTGAGGTCAACTTTAAGTAAATCATGTGAAAGAAAGAGCCAGTATAAGTCTACATCAAGCTTGATGTCGGATGCTCATTTGGTCTTACTTGAACAGTAACGGGAAAGAAAGAAAAAAAAAAGAAGCCTAGAAACTCGACCGGCATCTCAAAACTGGGACAGTCCCATGACACTTCGCCATTGAAGTGGAAATAAATCACACTCTTCAGCCATAAATTCCTATCGTATCAAAAATTGAAATCGTGGAATCTGAAATTAATATGACCTTTATGGAAAATAAGTGCCAGGCGGCAGTCACTTTGAATCTTAAAAAGGCATTTGACCTTATATGGACTCCAGGGACCCTCATCAAGCTAAACGAATTCAGCACCAATGGAAATACGTTCCGCTGCATTCATAACTTCTTAAACGGCAAAAGAATTCAAGTCGGGGTGGGGGGTGAAAAACCTCTGATCAACATGACTTGGAAATGGCTGTCTCCAGGGTAGTGTCCTCAGCCCTATCCTATTCAATGTAATAATAAATATATTTGGGGGGGGGGGGGGCAAACATCTCTCCTTCTCAATATGCAGGTGACAGTGCCATCTGGACCTAGCACTCCTCTCCCAAACATGCTCTCGTAAAACTCCAATCAGCCCTCCAGACAATCGAGATATGATCCAAGCTCTGGGGCTTCAAAATCCCCACTATTAAGACAAAGGCTATAATTTTCACAAAAAAAAGACTTAATATTGAATCACTTCAAAAACTCTCCCTTTTTGGGACAGAAATAGAATTTAGTGACCATATCACCTTCCTGGGTATGATCCTAGATAGCAAACTAACATGGGGTCAGCATATTAAAAATCTGATTGAAAAATGTAATAAACACCTAACCCTCATGAGGATGGTTTCAGGCACCTCCTATGAAGCAGATAAAAAATCCTATTGACATTATATAATGCCCTAATCCTCAGTAAAATTGATTATGGTGCGCAAGATTATAACTCGGCACCCAAACATCTACTCTCAAAGCTCAAGACCTCATCCAAAACAACTTAGCACTCCGTATTGCTATGAGGGCATACCACTCCACCCCTATTAATGCTTTAGAAGTTGAATGTAGAATTAAACTCCTACAGCTGAAGGCTCCGGGCCACGTAGCGAATCAATAGGGCACCTGACTCATGTCAGAGGTCTTGGTTTCAAAACCCAGTCTGGCCACATACTTCGTTTCTCCTTCCGCTGATTCAAGAAAGGCAGTTGTCAATTATTGACCACCGGCACTTACAACCATACCAAACCCTCAAAACTGAAATGAAGCAGTAACCGAAAAATGGCAATCCCAATGGACCAATAGCAACAAGGGCCACACCTTCCATTTCGTCAAACCAAAGGTTAAACTTCAATGTGACGTATATAGTCTCAATAGACGTTTCGACATAGCCTATTCCGGACTAAGGCTAGGACACTGCGTGCAGGGCTGCCTTCACTACGGTAACCAGTCCTCCCTTTGCCCCCACTGCAATGATGCAGAAGATCTCAACCATATCTTCTTTGACTGTGTGGCCCCATAACAATCAAAGGCGAGACCATAGAATCCACCATATTCAAGTTAGGCTATCATACAAGATCCTGTCTCTCCCAAAGAAACATGCAAATACAATACAGAAGGTAGTCTTTGAATACCTGGACAAAACCAATATTATTGCCAGGATATAGATAGATTCCCATACAATGGGAAAAAAATCCCCCTAATTTTCTCTAATTCGAGCCCCTGTTGCTAGCCACCTACCAAACCCATTCCCAAAATCCCTGGATCCACATTCTCCCCTACTAAGTGCAATGCTCGTGACAAAAACTCCCATTACCCAGTAAAAGCCCCAGAACCCATCTGTATGACTACAATCTGACTTTCCCTACGGTCGTATAATAACTTTTGTCTATTGACAATTGAGGCTAAAATTAATGTGTATCTAATCTCCTTAACCTCACACCCAGGCTAAGTTACCTAAATGAACCATTATAAGGTTCAGCACATTTGCTCCCTAGAAACAGCAAAAAGAAACTGCCCTCTTTTCCCAACAATCCGCAATAAGAAATAAGCTACAGTCCTAAGGTCCATTAATAATATTCTCCATTTCTTCCCCACCCTCAAATTAATGTGTATTAAACCTCCTTAACCCAGGCTTAGTTACCTGGAAACTAAATAAACCATTATAAGTTTCAACTCATTTGCTCCCTAGAAACAGCCAAAGGAAACCACCGTCCTTTTCGAACAACCCGCAATAAGAAATAAGCTACAGTCCCCTTGTCTATTAATAATATTCTCCATTTCCCCTCCAAAAAATAATGTGTATCCAACCTCCTTAATCTCACACCCAGCCTTAGTTACCTGGAAACCAACTGAACCATTATAAGGTTCATCACATTTGCTCCCTAGAAACAGCAAAAAGAAACTGCTCTCCCCTCCCAACAATCCACAATAAGAAATTAGCTACGGTCCTGTTGTTGACATAATATTCTCCATTTCCCAAAATATTAGAACACTAAAAAAAACTCCCATGGAAATACAGGCCCCTAAAACTTTACATATGCAATATATTTTACATCCAACTAAACCAAGATAAGGTTTAGAACAAATGCTACAGTCTTAGGTCCCAAAAGGAATTTTACCCTACCTATCTCCCTCCCAACAGAATTAAGCTATGGTCCTCTCTGAGACAAACGGGCGCAATTCATGATGTAACCCAGGCAGTCTCAATTACTCATGAGGGCCACAAAACACGAGACAACTGCATTCCAGATTACCCTCAATCTCTTATCCCCCACTGCCCATTGTATTAATTAACAAGGGAATCTGCTCCCCACCTAAGAATTTGCTCCCCATTTTCCCCATAGACCTGCCCTGGGCCAGCCAGGACAAAGGGCTTGTTCCGGCAGAACTAGCAAAGTGAAGTCTGATGGAGGCCTGCAATTCGGGGAAGATGCATTATGGCCGGAAGTGTGCCTCTGATGCCATGCGTTTCCAGAAGCCCTGAATTGTATTGCTTAAGCCAACCCACAGTGGGTCGCGAGGGCTGTGTGCATGGGGAGTGATTTATGCGGATCTGTGCACAAGTCCATTTGGGTTCTTGCTACTTAATGTTACTGGAAGTTTTTGCTCCCCACCAAAGATTTTGCTTCTCCCTTTTTCTGAGACCTTCCCGGGACCCAGCCCAGCTCCATTTCGGTGCAACCCCACTAGCACATGAATCTGGGCAGTCTTTTGCACCCCCAACTCCCCACCAAAGAATTTGCACCCCACCCAAGAATTTGCTCCTTTTTCTCTCCTCCTCCTCCCCATTTTTTTTTCTCCATAGAACTGCCTTGGACCTAGCAATGACAGGGGGGCTTGTTCCAGCTTGGGTCTAACATCGGTTAGAAAACCAAGTTCTTCTTGTAGAGAGTCAGGTGTTTTTATTGTCGGGGTTCCCGGTTTTCAGTCACCTTGATGATCTTTCAACTCTGGCCCCATATGCTGGAAATTTTTGCAGCATTAAATTGCTTTCTGGAAATCAAGGTTTATCTTGGAATGTACATATTCTGCCTTCAGCCAAAACTACATGCTACCAATGAAATATTCTTAAACTTTATTTTGTTTACTTTTACTCTTTGTAGAGGATACCTGTTTCGATTCGACACAGATTGCTCTGCAATAAGGTAATCCGAAGAGAACCCATTTGTCTGTTTCGATTCGACACAGATTGCTCTGCAATAAGGTAATCCGAAGAGAACCCATTTGTCTGTTCAGACTATACCATTTCCAATTCAATGCAATTACTTCGTAGTAAAATAAATGTGAGAAGGGAGTGCGCTGACCACTGAGCTATGGAGACCCCTTGAAATAGTCTTGAATTGGCTTTGAAACTCTTATACCTTATAAACATATGCCAGTATTCACAGGGTAAAATCGATTCCGCTAATTTTCGCTTCCTGCAGAGACTGTACATCATATTTGGCTTCCATTGAGACTATCCGCGAGTTCTTGCTTCCTGTCGAGAGTCTCTGCAGGAGGCAAGAGATCGCGGAGAGTCTCGGCAGAAGCCAAATATGATGTACAGTCCTCCAAGACTGTCCGCGATATCTCTTGCTTCCTGCAAAGACACCTGTCCTCGAAAATTGGCTTCCTGCTGAGACTGTCTGCGTGACTCTGCTTCCTGCCGAGAGCCTCGGCAGGAAGCAGAATCACGCACACAGTCTCTGCAGGAAGCCATTATTATGTACAGAAGTCTCGGCAGGAAGCAAGAACTCGTGGACAGTCAGGGCGGAAGCCAAATATGATGTACAGTCTCTGCAGCAAGCGAAAATTAGTGGAATCGATTATACCCTGTGGTATTGTTCTGTTTGAACATTCAACTCAATATAATAGTCTGGGTCCAAATTTCACTGGTCAGTTTAATTCTTAGCGAGGGGATTTGTCCGTTCTCGTCCAGATAAGTTGTGACTTTTTTGTTTGTTTTTTTGTTTGTTTTCTGGACTTGGAAGTTAAGAAAAATAGAAGTCATGTATAGTTTCTAAGCGTAGAAGTTCTATTATAGAGGTAGTCTAAATAGTAGTTAATGAGTCCCACTGAATTCAGAAATCGAGACGTTACGAGTTGTTATGTAAAAATTGACCCAGATAATGTGGGACTACTTTATGGCGGTCCTACTAAAGACAGAAAAGGACTTACCCCACCGAAAAGGACCGAAAAGAATTTTCGGGCACCGAAAAGGACTTTTATTTGCCGTTAAATGCCATATAAAACATATGTTTTAGAAATTTTAATAACATTATGATATTAATCAGCGCTAGAATCACATTTTTTTTTTGAATTGTAAGATCTTCATCCTAAAATTTCACAAAAAATATTACAGCACAGAAAAGGACTCCACTTCTTGCCATGTACCGAAAAGGACATCGCAAATGCCGAATTTCGGGCACCGAAAGGGCATTTTTAACTAAGTGTTCTAGAAAATTGTGTTTAGAAATAAAATATTTTACCACAATTTTTTTTTTCAAACGTTTTTATAGCATAAAATGGCGTTTAAAAAGTCATGTTCGGTGCCCGGAAGTTCTTTTCGGTCCTTTTCGGTGGCAAAAGTCCTTTTCTGTCTTTAGTAGGACCCACTTTATGGTTCCCGTCTTCTGCGCATCGATTCAGTCAGATTTCCGGTAGAGGGATCGAGACATTCACAAATTAACTTAGTGACTAATCAGTGAAGAGTTTTATTGTTTTAAGCTATCTTAAAACTATTTTGAATAGGCCAACGTACAATCTGCGGTTGTACGCGTATTGAACAAGTCATGAATATTCATTTTATCATTGTTTGCGTCTACCGCGTCGAGACGCGTCAGGGCGCGTCTAGACGCGTCTGATGCGCGGTTCTAGGTGATACGCACGAAGCACGCGCATGCAACGCGGTACGAACGCGTTTTTGGTGTACAAATACGTGAGCGCCAGTGTAACATCAAATTGGGTATTGTTTGACCCAGAAAAGACGGGATCACGCCCGTTATTCAAATTATCTGGTGGATGTACTTTACCAAAAGATAGTCTACTGAAGTGTCAAACCGCAAAAAAGTAAAATCAAATCAAACATTATTCGAAATCGTGCCCGGACGGGACGATTTAAACTAGTACAACTTCCTTGCATTTTTCTGCCTCCTATAATACGGCAGCTAGTGACACAGCCACAGAAATACTTGGGAACGAACATCACAGGTTAAAGCACTGGGCACTGGATGGTCTCCACCTCTGTGATGAGAGGAGTAATTTGAAGAGGGGTGGTATGAAGCAGACGGAGCTAAAGAATGCAGGGAGGTTAACAAAACGTTTCAGAAGCACTGAAGAGAGCAAAGGAGGGCTGATTAAGCAGGTATACACGGTGCAAGGAGACTGAAACTTACGTGAACATCAGCTGGTGTCGATTAAACTACGTAGAACAGGGTAGATCCTAACTATCCAGAACAAGTCTGGGACATATCTAACAAAAGAACGATATACTCTCAGCAGATGGATAGAATATTGCTCTGAGCTGTACAATCATGAGTGTTTTGGCGACAATGCAGTTCTGGACTGCACTCAGCGTCAAAAAGATCTGAAACCGATCCTTTGTGAGAAAGTTAAGATTGCAGTAATAGCATTGAAGTCTGCCATAGTTGATAATAGACCAGCAGAATTTGTTTACGCAGACAAAGAGACTATGGCTGATTTTTTTACAAAGATCTGATGAAGATCTGGAGAAAAGGAGAATAACTAACCCCATGGACAATTCGCTTATTAATGCACTCCGTAAGAAGGGCAAGTCACAGCTCTGCCAGAACTACTGAACCACTAGCCTCATCAGGCATCCGAGCATAGTCATGACAAGCGTCATCTTGAACAGGCTTAAATTCCAAGCTGAAGCGATAATCTCCGAAGAACAGCCAAGATCAGAGCCAAACGGAGCACCAAAGAATATATCATCAACCTCAGAATCCTACGTAAAAGTACTTGCAAAATAAGCAGAATCTGTACCATATCTTTTAAAAAGATTTTGATAGGATATGGCATGCCGCATTGAAAGTACAATATCAGTGCAAATGTAGTTTGCCTCTTAAAGCACATCTGAGACAAGGCTTTAAGTGCAGTTCAGGTCACTGGCAGCTCGGGAGAATGGTTCAGAATAACAGTTGGATATAGGCAAGGATACCCTCTCTAACCTACACTTTTCATCTAAAAGATTATGTCTGATGCTCTGAGAGAACATGTTAGGACGGTTTGCACAGGCGGCAGAACTGTTAACAATAAACCTGCGGTTTCCGATGACACTGACATAAGACTGCTGAGGAAGAGTAGAAGCTAGAGGCACTAGTTAAAAGTGTAAACAGGATCAAATTATACAATGAGATAAGTGCTGATAAGATCAAACAAACTAAGTAACTACAGAGAATGTCAGCAGATAGATCCAAGGCCATTGAAGAATATGACGAATTCCTGAAAATGATCAAGAAACGGAGATTGAGCTAGTTCGACAACACCCCAAAGTCTTCTGGCTTCGCAAAAATGATTTAACATCCCACTAACTTCCCATACACCAAGTTGTAGGACTGAATTTAGCCGAATCAGCGATACTTGGTTTGGCAGCACTGAATAAGGAACAATAAATGACGATAAAAATAAAATTTGGAAGTAGTTATGCAGTCGTTGTACCGGTTTTGACGCACTTTTTATCGATGGTGTGGTACTATAATTTTTCTGTTCTTCTTTGATATCTCTGTACAAGTGTTTTTTTAGCCATACCGTGAACCAAACACCTCTGACTCCTAAACGGTAAACTGTTTGGTTATAACTAACCCTGTGGGAGATAATTTTTGTGCTAAATAGCAGCTTTTTGAGCTGATGATTATTCAAAACAGCAATAATAGAAAGCTCTTAACCAAAAGTTAATTCAGTCATTCAGTGGTCCGAAAACGTAACACTGAACATTGTTGCCATGAATTCAGTGACCAAATGATACCATAATTTTCAAATAATACCATCAAATTGTCTTTTACTTTCAATACCCCTCGAATACACCATTCGGCATGGCGAGAATGCCACTGGGTACCTTGGAAATAAAGAAAAGGAATTCATCCACCGGAAAAAGATTGCAATGTTTGCTAGTTTCAAATCCAGTTGTCAGTACTTCAAATACAGAAAGGAAGCCATTCTATATGTGGCTTTAACCAGTAAGTCCTGACAAAAATGTCCATAAATGTATTTTGCCGAAACATTGTTTACCGCCGGAGATAAAATCGAAATACATCCAAACAGGCTAGTGCGTCGGAATAGGCCAAACAACTATAGCGCAGAGTCATTTTGATCTGGCGGTGGCAGAAATTCAGAATAGTTATTTGTCGTGCGAGATTCTAGCTCGTGCGATCTTCATATGTTGCTAGCCACGATAAAAACTCCTATCTGGCTACCGGAAAATGCAGTATTGCACAAGTTTGTTTTTGCATGCATTTATAGGCAGTCTTAATTCCATAGTGACAGCTTAGCTATGGCAAAGTATGAGCAATGCATAATTTAATCCAAATATTCATTGTCCTTTGTTTCCAATCCCTACAGCTGTTAATATAATATGACAAGGCTGTGAATTAATCAGCTACCCAGCCCAGTATTACCGTATGAATAACTCAGTGTCTTAGTTACCCTACCCACTCTCATACATAGAATACACGACTAAATAGCCGAGTTGCTTCAATTAAGAGTTTGTATTACATAATATATATATATATGGTTAGCATATCAATAATTTAAAGAATTGTGCGAAAATAATGAACCGAACGATAAAAACTAGTATAAAACAATTATGAAAGATATCTATTTTCTAGTTTCACTCCATCTAATTCTTTGAAAGTCGTCGCCATGGAAACGGGTATGGTAAAAATATTAATGTTTATTTTGTTTCAATAACAACGCGTATAAAAGGAAGCTCATAAATAATCTGGCCTATGTGTGCATAAAACCATGTCAGCTGTTATAAAAGTAAATAACTTCATTACCATCAATTGCTATGCAGTTTCAATAAAATGCAAAAGTTATCTCCCTTTTTTACTTAAAAATACATTTTTACTTCGAATGCAAAATATTTTAATTTGTTTTATATCTTAGTTGTTGCGAAGCCATTTTCTATTATTTTCAAGTCATCAACTCTCAAGAATAATGCAAAGTTTATCCATACACCAATATTTTTTTAAATATTTAATCTTTCAGTTTCTTTCAGAATTATATGTACTATTCCGATAAAAAATGACTGCTGCACAAGAACTGATAATACGATGAATGGTTTATCAAAATTCTCTTGTAAGACAGAACACTGCAATTGTGGCATGCCTCTAAAATGTTAATTTCTAATTGAAAAACTGTTTAATGATGTGTTTCTATAATCCGACAATTTCAGTGATCGGTCAAGAGTTATCGCCCTTCATGCACATGATAAGATGCAGACCAGTAAATGTCAAAGAGGTTAAGTATTAATATCACATACATTATGTGATCTGATACTTATCCTTAAGTTTTAAATTCCTTCCTTGTTATATAGGCCAAAATGTATCCCTAACTTCTAAATTTTGCTAAAAACAGAGCGGAAATGCATAAAAAACGAATGGCTGTTACTTTTCTTTTACATTCCGTAACATCGCCATTTTCTAGATTTATATTGTTAAGAAGGTGCCAAATGAAAAACTCAATATTTGAATAAATTTTGAGAGGGGGCCAAATATGGCCCAAATCATGCATGTGTTACTTTTGAGGCTGATATATACAGTGTCCAAGATACGATGCGTCTCTTACAACCACTGCCCTTACGGCCACTATGCTTACGGTCCATTTTTCTACAAATTCATATTAGGATACAAATGCACTTTGTTTCTTTGGCATTGTGTATACAGCCCATATATTTTGGATATTGTGTAAGGTCCTAAAGTTTGTCGCTTGGAAAATATATTTCACACAGAATTATGCCCCCATCTAAACTAATAATGTTACTACTTCATAGAGAGCTAGTATTGGTTATGGACATTTCCAATCTAATCGGAATACGGATACGATACTGATTATGATAGATTTGACTGTAAATCTGGGGGCTTTCTTAGTTTGATGTTGACAATTATTTTGTGTAATGTACAAAACTTGACACAATGAAACAATAAGATTAATTTAAATGAATATTATTCATTCATTTTGATGGTTATTTATTTTAACTGTCTTTCAACTGTTTATGTTCTCCCAGAATTTGTGACAGCCCTCGTATGACATGCAAATCACGGTGGTAAAATGCATTGATTTGGCACTCATAAACGGAGATAAGGATGGAGAAGACAAAACTGAAGACAAATAGCCCCAATAGAAGTCAAAGGGAGTTCAAGGTAAACGGACAGAGGTTTGAAACTGTGGCAAATTTCAAAGCCTCGGAGCAGTTGTCTTGGATAAGCTCCAGATTAAGGATTGCACATGTCACTGCACCACTTACATAGCTGAAGCAAAGGAGAGATAACATCTATTTTTCTGGAACAAAGGTGAATGTGATGCACTTCCTTCTCATATCCACTTTTTATGCCTATAAAACGTGGCCCTTGGCTGCTGGGTTAGAGAAATAAACGCTTTCTTTTGAGGTGAGATGCTACCGAAGATTCCAAAAAATCTTGTATAAGGACCACGTAGCTAATTAGAATGTTTACAGAAAGAACCAAACAGTCATTGGATAATATGGCGAACTCTTAAGTCAATGGGGCTGACACTTAGGTAGTTTTAGCCACATCTCAGTGTCTTCTGTCTTAGCAAAGACGAATATTCATATTCAGGGCTATTTGAAATGAGAAAGAAGAAGGTCGCAAACAAAAAAAAAAAAAAAAAAAAAAAAAAAAAAAAAGAGAGAGGTGGGATGGACATTGCCAGCGCAATTAGAGCAGCTGACAACAGCATCAGATAGAAAAAAGTTGTTCAACGACCTTGCAAGGGTATGGGATAAAAGAAAACAACACATCATATGTAGGTGGTTGCATATGAAAATAATTGTATTTTCGTAGGCTCGTGTGTTATTTGTGAACTAGCAGGAAAATGGGATTAATGCCTCCATAGTCCTACCAGTGGTAAAACTCGTCAAATTACAAATCATTATATAACCGGTACAGCCGTCAGAATTGGCGATGATATGTCGGTTGCTTTTTGTCGTATAACTGGCTAAAAAGAAGGAACACGGTATTTTAGAAAAAGAAAAAAAAGAATTGACAAGTTTCAATAAACATATGGTTTTCGTTTCTGGTTTCCCGTTTAGTAATAAAATAAGGCAAAGTGAAACAAAGAAGAATTCCGGTTTTACATTGTATTTTTATCATATATTAAACGCCTGTACTTTATATTTGTACCCCTTGTACCATGTATTTTTACCATGTAATGAAAGTTGTGAAATCGAAAGTAGTTCTTTTTAGTCGCCAAATAAAATGACCTAAATATTTTTTTCAAATCTTTTTATGAGAAACTCTAGGACGTTTTAATCTTTCACGATCAGATACAATGACAAATCTGTAGTGAGTACACTAAATATTTTATCATTTGATGCCGGAGACTGCATCAAATATGAGCCTTGTTTGAAAATCGTTCGAGCCATTTTGTAATCAAGGATCCCACATATAAACTACAAGTAATATTTTTACATTTTCATTTCGCTGATATCAACTTTTCATTATGCGAGTCACGACATCGTGCATTTCCTGCCATTACCTATGTTGTCCAAATCAAAGAAAACAAAATCTCTAGCAGAATGAAAACTTGCATGTATTGTGGGGCCGCTATTGGGTTATCATATATACATTTATCTTTTGGTTATCTGTAATCTGTATCTGTTTATACTTTTACTCGATTTGAACTAGTTGACTGGAGAAAGTATTGCATTTAGCATCAGAAACAGCTTATGCCGGATTTCCGTCCACAGAAAAGGGACGGCGGGTAGGAGGAAATGGATGACTTAGTCCCCCGAACTACCTACCTATTTGACACTTCGAACATTTGATCCCTAATTTGAAAAACCTACTCCTTCTCTGCCCCCCCCCCCCCCCCCCCGGCGCGCTTCTTCCCGGAAGCCGAATATGGGTCGAGTAGTCCAACACGTGTACCTGAGTCCCCTTCTCGGGTCCCGTTGCAGCCCTTCTATAGACTGACCATTGACTATGCGGTTGCAGAAATGAAACTTTCAAGGGCAATATCGTCCAGAGAGGTGCCGTGGTCGAGTGGTAAGAGACGCTCTGTTATGGTACAGAATGTCGCCGTAAAGCCCCAGTCACACACACACATTACGGATAGGGCGGATAGTTGTGGATAAAATCCTCCGTTTATCCGCAGAATTTGTGGGCGTGGCCTAATTTTGTTTAATGAATTTACGGATATAGTTACCAATAGATGCGTATGGATACGGATAAGTACGAACTACTAACCTTCCGTTACCTTCTGTAACCTTTAGATGCGGATAAATACCTTCAGGTGCGGACTGTTGCGCATGCCTAGCGGATAGAAGACTAGAAAAGATTAACTGCGACGTACACATCTGTGTCTACTCTTTGTTGCTCCAGTCACACACACACATACGGATTGTACGGATACTACGGATGGCCCGTCCGTATATATCCGTTTTATCCGTAATGGATCCGCATCAGATCCGCAGAGTCCGTAACTGTCCGTATCATATCCGCAGAGTCCGCAGGATCTGCGTCGAAATTTTGAAAAGTTTCAAAATTCGGGCGCGGATGAGTAAACCGTAATGGTGCGTTACTAAACGCATACATCCGCATCTATCCGTATCTAATCCGTGTCGCATACGTATCTATTCCGTATCTTATCCGTTATTGAACCTATCATTCCGCAGTCCCACTCCAAGTTGAGGACCGATACGGTTTCAAGCGGATCGTTACCTTTCGTTACGGAAGTTACGGGTCTCGTTCGGCGTACTGTAACGGACTGTTTTCTACAGTAACGTTTCAATACAAAAAGGTTGCGTTCCAATACTGACAGATACCTACAGGATGGTTTGGAGAGGCGGCTGTACGGCAACAACACCAGTAGGGGGGCAAAGAGACAGAGACTGTATCTCAAGGACTACTACAACAGAGAGGCCAGGTCGGTGCAATGGCAGTGACGTATGGTGCAGTTATGGTGCGATGATTTGTTTCTTATTGGTAATAGCCCAGTGGGTCATCTTTTCATGAACATGCCAATAGCAAAAGTAGGGCCATCATTCCATAATCTTGTTTGACTTTTATCAATTTGAATTAGTTGTCCAATATAGGACAAAGTAATTTTTTATTAATTACAATTAGTTGTCCAATATACGACAAAGGTTAATGGTGGAATGAAGCAATAAAGATCTACTGGTCAGGCTTGAGTAGCCGAAACTTCGAAGATGGCCCATGTTCCTTCTTTCGATATGTTCTGTGCTCTTGAATGAACTCTTTAAGATTTCTATTTTACTTCAGTGCCACTGGTTTCGTGCCGTGCGGCGACCGTAAAACGTCTTCCCGTACGTCACCTATAGTGCAATTTAGATATATTTTTTTTCCTTTGAGATCAAGAAAATATTCTGAGATATCAGAAATTTTCGTTTGGTTTAAATTTATAGTCTAGATTATTGCATTTTTTTCCTTTTAGATCTTTTATGGTACTAATTAGTCTTTGAATTTACTGCCTTATCAAAATTAAGAAATTACATTATGCTTTCTCTGGTTTTCGTAACCAAATCATATCGGGGTCACTGATGCGGTTTGAGTAGCCGAATTCTCAAAGTATGGTCCATGTACCTTCCTTCGAATGTGTGCAGTGTTCTTGAAGGATTAGAATAGTATCTACTTTATCAACTGCCGACTGAATATCTATGTCAACCAAGCAGTAAATGGGTACCTTTTTCAAATCAGGGAAGGACAAGGCAGCGAAAGGAGAGAGATGGGCTTCGCCGTTCATATGCTATGCCCAAGATACATTGACCCTAACCACCTACTCCCGACCCTCCTCCCCCAAGCCACCGCCCCTACGGTCATTAGGCTATAGGAAACCTTTACCTTTACCCAATTTATAGTTTGAATCCAGGTTAACAAATTTAAATAAAAATCTGATCCTTCATGAGCACAGAACACTAAACACATTCGAAAGAAGGAGCATGTGCCATACTTCGAGGTTACGATTTTTAGAGCCTCATAAATGACCCTGACATGACCCATTACTTCCGTAACTAAAGGTAAAGCTCCGTATGAAACCGTATCATTCCTCAACTTGGGACTGTGGAATGATGGGTTCAGTTACGGATAAGATACGGAATAGATACGGATGAGAAACGGATAAGATACGGATAGATGCAGATCAAGCGTTCAGTTACGGACTTTTACGGTTTACTCATCCGCGCCCGAATTTTGAACCTTTTCAAAATTTCGACGCGGCTCCTGCGGACCCCGCGGATATGATACGAACAGTAACGGACTCTGCGGATGCGATACGGATCCATTACGGATTACATGGATAGATACGAATAGATTCGGACGGGCCATCCGCAGTATCCGCAGAGTCCGTATATGTGTGTGTGACTGGGGCATAAGGTCGTGAGATCGAACCAAGGCTTCACCAGTCGACGACTGGAAAACTCTGTCAATCATATGGTAATTGCGTACCTGTGTCGAATCAGGGAAGGATAAAGTAGCGAAAGGGGAGGGATGGGTTCCGCCTTTCATCTGCTGTGCCCAATACACGTGGGCCTCAAACCCCAACTGGCCCTACAGCTACTAGGCTATGGGAAACCTTTACCTTTATCTTTTTAATCGTCCATTAGGCGACGATATAGACCACTCCTTTCACATATGTGACAACATATACAAGACGTACACGTATATATGGGAAGAGATTTTAGAATAATAACCCCCATCAGGCACATAACGGCGTAATGACGTTGTACTGACGTCGATACGACGTGATGAAGTTGCATCGGCATCAATATTATGTCATTTCGACGTTGCCTGCCTGCTGGACACTAACATTTCAGACTGAGCCCAGGAGGCACATTTCTTTTCAATGTCGTCATACTGACGTCGATGGGACATCATCACGTCTCATCTACGTCAGTACGATGTCATTTCGACGCCATGTGCTCGCTGGGAGGCCTGTTCAACAATATGACTTCTCGAAGTTGTTTTATCTATATGTACCAAGCGTTACATACTGTTTTATACTTTTGAGAAAATCACCCGAAAGCATATAATTTGTACATATTCAGAATATGTATCCGATTCCGATTATATTGAAATTGTCATATATGAAATTGTATTTGGTTATGTTTTATTCATTATTTTATAACCAGGTTCTGTAATACGTATATCATACGTTTACTCTGAAACTGAATAAGAGTTGTAGCTTGTTTAATAATTCAGACACCGGGTGACGCTTCGCATATGGCCTTTCATTGTTAATGACTGATTCTGTCAGTCATTCAAAGCTGTCAAAAGCGTATTTTGGAAAGTGCCTTTCACAGCTGTACTCTTCTGCTCAAAAATGAAGTGATCGTAAGTTCATTTCGCTAAACACGCCTGGAATTGAAAATAAGTTTTGTACGAAGTTAAATGAGAACTTATATAGCGTGTTCTTGTGCAGGTATCATTATTTATGTTGTTCTATAAAATGATAAGTATCCAACTAATGACAGCGAGCAAAAATATAACGAACTGAATATTAAAAAATCCATCCGCCAATTACCGTATTCGCCCCCTTTAATTGCATCTGTCTCTTTAAGCTTCCCTCATACTTTGTCAAGTGAAATAAATTAGCTCCCACTAACAAAACAACAACAAAACTATTTTAGAGTTATAAACTTGCCTAAAACAGTATTCCGAGCAAGTCAGTCATTGCAGAGAATGTAATGTAAAAGAAATTGTGTAGGTTTATCCACATCTCTCGCGAGTGTTATACCGGACATCTTACGGTAACTGTGCGTTTATCGGTGGCTAATTATAGAAGTGTCATGCTGAAAAATTGGAGTGGACACTGCCGTAGTCTGTAGGTAATGCGAAATACCACAAACACTGAGTGCTTAAAATTCATTGAAAAGCAGTAACCGGTGTCAGAATTTAAAAATTAAAGGATAGAAGTCTGGCAGGTGCATGAAGTGATTTGCGCTAAATGGCTTATTTACATTATTAGAGCTGGACCATATACAAGCATCAGGGCTGGAGTTTGGAATTATTTTGAGCCGACGTAGCGGGTTACTAGAATTACCGGAATACACCTTATTACCGGAATATAGCGGAATATACCAGAATACACCAAATTATAAATTATTGTGATCAAAATAAACTTTAATATTGCCAAAATAGATAAAAATTAGGCACAATTTTCATATCAGCAGTAGCTATTTTTGGATCGATAGTTAGTATAAATTGACTAATGTATGGGTCTTTGATAGGTATCACTGTGCAGATTGCAAGCTAGTCTGTGTCTTAGTATGGTAATTCACTTGCCAGTATTTACATGCAGTAATTGTTAAATTATATTTTGGTCAATATTATAACTATTCTGGTAAAACCTTAATCAATTTTGGTAAAAGTAAAGTGTATTTCGGTTACCAATAATGGGTATTTTGGTATATTCTGGTGGATTCCGATATTTTCCGGTGTATTCTGGTATATTCCGTTAATAAGTGTTTTCTGGTAATTCTAGTAACCGGACGTAGCATGACTTTATTCTGATAGAATCTGTCATTTTGAGGGCCTCACGGAAGATTAGCTATTGCATGCATTTTTGTATGTGCTAAATGTTGTTGCCCTCTTTAAATAAAGTCTTTACTTACTGACTTACTGACTGACTTATTTCAGGGCTATTGACCCTTTGATTTGCCAAAACTATTATAGGGTTAAGGTGGGGTGAAGCGGAGGGTGAAGGTGAAGGTTTGGGCCCAGTAAAACCGGTTTAAAACCCCCCAAAAGTTATTACTGACCGTCCCAAGGCGGTACTTTTGTTGCGGTTGCATTTGTTTTATGTTCGGTGCTGTTTAATTTATTGTGTTCTCAGTTTAATCCTTCTATCATAAAAATAGAAAATAGGTAAAAATAATTGTTAAATATTTTTCATATAATTTGCTTATTCCGTTGTAACCCGTCTGTTGGTCTAAATTATTTAGTTCAATAAAGATAGCTGAGTTGCCATCTATTTGGGAAAGAGCTGCTGACTCGGCTTATCACTTGTAATTTATTGTTTGTTGGGATGTCTTTGTCAATCTTTCCCTTTGATGTTGGGGATAGGGTTTGGGATCTGATTCAGTCAGTTCCTGAAGTGTAGTTACTCTTTAAATTTGACCTACGCATCAACCAGCTGAGTGTGTTTTATTGATTTATTGCATCTTACGGCAATTTATGTCTTATACCGTGCTTTTCAGTTCATAACCTTAAAGCAGATTTGTCAGACCATTGTCAGATATTACTTTAAAAACCAACGCATATTTGTACTGACACTTTCAAAGAAAAATCAAACCATTTACCCCCCGAATTATTTTGGAATGAAAAGTCTCCTCTTGTGTTTCAACAAGCTTTAAATTCTAACGATATTCAAAATGAAAGTGGTCAAAGTGGTCAAAGTACCAGCCGGGCCGGGTAGCGCAATCGGTAGGGCACCTGACTCGTAAGTCAGAGGTCCTGGGTTCGAATCCCGGTCTGGCCACATACTTTCGTTTCTCCTTCCGCTGATTCAAGAAGGGCAGTTGTCAGTTACTGGCGAAAGTATGTGCACTTAGTACTGGTAAACAGCTTATGAGGTCTAAGCCTGCCCAGGAATAGTGTGGTTAGGTTAACTGACCGTCCCGACATGGCCTTAGTTGTTTACCGTGGACGTTAAGCATCAAATCAACCATGGTCAAAGTACCCAAATCATAAGTCTGAACTCGTAAGTCATTTAACATCGACAATTCTGGAATATTTAGGATACACAGATATGGACCCCGAAATTGAGGTGTGATCAAAATAATATAAAAATAAAGTTTATGAAGAAAGATTATGGAAATACTGAATAACTTGATGCAGCTTCTGACTTCAGCGATATCATAATACGTTCTGCAGCCATGACACTGAAAAGACTCAGGTAAAAATAACACAAAGGATACGAAAAGTAGTAAATATCTTTAATGGTGTGATATTTCTCTTCAAAAAGCAAAATCGGTTCTGGTGAATGAAGAAAATCATTTTAAGAAATTTAGTAACAATGCGTATGTTAGATCTGCATTGTACAGAATACTGAAAGAGTTCAGGAAGCTTAGAAACCAAAAACTTGGACAGTACCGCCAAAGCATTTTAAATAAATTTGATAGTATGAGTGATACCAATCCATCTTAATGTTGGTAGCTTTTGGATGAATTAAAGAACTCTGATAAAATGAGCAGTTAAAGTGTAACCGCACCAAGCTCAGAATGATTAAGACACTTTTCATCTTTGAATGAACAAAACATGACCTCAAATACAGAAGTTATAGATAAGTTAAAATCCATTAGGAAGAAAAGGTGTTAAATGAACTAGACTTTTGTAAGTATCAAAAAACTTAAAAACAAAATATCAAGTGCTTGCGATTCAGTTTCTAATGAAATGCTAAAATATGGGCTGTGCTATTTATTGAAGCCCTTACAGAAATTATTTAATCAGGTCCTTTCCTCATTCTAATACCGAAGCCATTGGACATATGGAATTATTTTTCCCGTGCAAAATAAGGGTCTTTGACTGACCCTTCAAATTACAGAGGAATTATAATACGTAGCTGTATTAGTAAACTGTTTGATGATTTTTTATAATAGATTGGTGAAGTTCTTGCTGAGGCAAAATGTTCTTTGTAAAGAACACATTTGATCTTTATGAGATAACCGAACAACAGATCACATGCTTATTTTGAAACAAAATCTTAGTGATTGACATACCCATAAAGATTTCCCATCTATGTTTACTTGTTTTGTTGATTTAAACGTGTGTTAAATACGGTATGGCACGATGGTCGTTTTACAAACCGATACGTATTGATGTAAGGATAGGTTTTATAACACTATTGAAAATATGTAAGCATCCACTTATTTGTCTGTTAAAGTAGGAAATTGTTGCACCGATACTTTTTTTATCTTCACCAGATGTTCGACAAAGAGATAAAGGAGATATTAAATAGGTGTGATAAGTAACCCCAAGAACAAATTACATTTATAATTCTGCAAATGTAATCTAGAAGTCAGTTATAAGGCATCAAATCTTGCTTTTCGTGGGGGAAATGTCGGTAGCCTCTTCTAAATTGATGGAAATTTTAGAAAATATGCATAAGTATTTAATACATCTGAAAACAACAGAAAGATATCTCTTAGCAACAGCATATGAATTATCTGAAACGTTGAGTAATAAAGGTATTGTCTCACGGATGAATTTTGTTAAAAAGTATTTTATCCCCTTTGAACATCAATGTAGATATTAAGAATGACTGAATTATTTATATAGAATTGTTTTAAAGGCTTTGGTTACAAAATTTACCTCAATCTGGAAAGACAAAATTAGCTCTAATAATGGTGCAAATAAATGCAAAGGCAATAAAGTAAGAACATATGCTCTTTTTAAGCAAAATTTTATTATGGAAAATTATTTACAAATGAATAAGGTAGCAGAAACCAAAGGAAGATTTTATGTAAATTCAGATTTAGCAACCACATGAATTAGAAATAGCGCAAGGTCGGTATCAAAACATTAACAAAGACAAAAGCACATGTAAATTATGCAATGATGGTGTCGAGGATGAGGTACATTTTCTGTTGAGAAGTTCTGTTTCAGATGATATCAGAAAAAGAACTATTTCAGCGATTTATAAACTATATCCTAAAACTGAAATATTAAACGATAAACATCAATTCATTTGATCAATGAGCACTGACGATCTCGAGATGTTTCACTTATTGTAACAGTTACTTTCTTCTCTTTCAGAAGATAGAATAAACAAATTAAAATCTTAATGTGGCACATATATCAACCTTAGCCATACTTCGGTTGCCTGGGTGTGTGCTACCTTGTTGAATCATTTCTACATACTCTACCTATTGATATTTGCATGGTAAATGTAGTTTAGTTCTTATAACTACCCATAAGAGTCGGAATTTCCCGACTAATTCCGTAAGTAAGCAACTTAGCGGGAGGAGCCGAGAACTTCTGACTGTGCGTTGAGACATAATAACATACTATGTACTTTATTCTAATTATTATTATTATCATTATTTGCTGTTGCTATGTTCTGCCTTCTATGGGCGCATCTCATGTATTCATTGTTCAACTGTTATATATGATTTGCAAATAAACTTGAGCTGAATATTAAAATGTCTGACAATTAATTCTGTCAGTTTAATATGAAGTTATTTCAATAAATAAAACAAATTCCATAAAACTTCACAGTAATGTTACAAAGTACATAAAGACATTGTTGACATCTGATCAATTGTTATTAAATAAGTGAACACTCCGTTGTACACGATTTCGTTTTATTACTATTTTCTATTTTGTTTATCAAGTCGTCAAGAAATCCGTTAACATTAGTGTTATCCTCTTCAATAAACTTTCTCATCTCTCTTTGCAACTCGTCTTCCTGCATCAAATGTTCCTTCTCTTCACGCTTAGTTTTTTTCTCTTTAAACAAATTTGCTGCTTCAGTGTATATACTGCCACAGGGTGGGGAGTTTGAGGTTGCCGCCACTATCTTGTCAATTTTATTCAGTAGTTCGTTGACTTGATGAGCGCGGTCTTCGCCACTTGCTCGATTATTAAATCCAATCGCACGATTTTCACACTTTTTTACCATGGATGTCAGTTCAGGTAAAATATGACATTTTAAATAGTCCTCAAACTTCAAACCATCAGCAACGAGATTGTCACAGCCAGTAAATAAAATGATAAGTTGTTTATATATTTGACTACCAAAAAGCTTGCATACTTCTTGAAACAATGTTCTATCCTGTTGGGTAAAGCGGCCAACTTTTACAACATAAACGACAGCATGAAAACCAGGATACGTTAACAGAATTACTTTTCCCATTTCTCGTGACGATTCTTGATTGTTCATGCTAGAGCTAAACATTGCAGGAGTATCAACAAGGAAAAAACGTTTTCCGTGGATATCCGCCTCATCATATTGGCATTTCTTCGTGATATTCTGGTTCGAAGCCTTAGACTCAAATGCTGTCTTTCCGAGTATCGTATTTGCAGTTGCGCTCTTTCCGTTTCCTGTGCTTCCTATTATAACTATGCGTCTTTCTGGATCTGAAAATAATTTCTCTGATTTAAAAGACTTATTAACAGCAATGAAATGTTAAGACACTTAAAACAATGCCTATCTGAAGTAACTTCTGACATTTATCATAAAGCAGCTGTATTAAAGAACGAATATCGTAATTCTATTTCCCAAATGCTATTAAGGAAATGATACAAACAAATTCTGTACTCCATCCATACCATCAAATGCGAAATTAAAACACGTGTTTTAAGTTTCGAAACTACCAAACACTATCAGTCAGTATGCATTTTAATGGGACAATTTTGTTGTAAGTTTGAAAAGGCCAAAACCTTTTCCAGTATAAACTGTCTCCCGGGTCTCTTATATCATCATTTGCATGCGTTTCAATTTTGCCAGAAGCAAATGAATGGATAATTAGAAATGTGTCCAAAGTACACGACTGCCCCCGCCTAGTGCATTGAGTAAGGTGGCGCCTTGATTAAGGTACTGACACTTGTAGGATAACTGGGTACATAGACGCAGGCTTGTATATTATGGAAAGTCATGGCCAAGCGTCGCATGACGTTTGAAATGTGACACAAACTGCAGCCCTTTATACAGTTTTAGAGTCACTATAGAATACATTCTGTATTACAGAACCTAGTTAGAAACGAAGTCAGTGAAACCTGGTATGTGAATCATTATGACCTGATTCTTGTATATTCCTGTTTTATTTATAGATATGAATCCTGATATAAATCGTGTGGCTACAATAATAGAAACCATAAACTCTACCTCTATCAAAAACCATAATCTTGCAGAATTAGCTTAAGTCCGAAGTCAGTGAACGGTGACACATGGATCATCATAACCTGAATCTTGTATATTCCTGTTGTACTTAAAGATATGTATCTTCGTACAAATTTCAAGTTGCTACAATAATAGGAACCCTAATATATACCTATTACAAAAATTTTAACCTTGCAAAATTAGCCAAAGTCCGAAGTCAATGCATCGTGACATATGGATCAGTATGCCCTGATTCTTGTGTAATTCTGTTGAATTTATTGGTATTTACCCTCATACAAAATTTCGAGTTGCTCCAATAATAGGAACCCTGAATTTTACTCTTAAAATCTTAACCTTTCAAAATTGGCCTTAGTCCAAAGGCAGTGGACCTTGACATATGGATCATCATACCCGGATTCTTGTACAAAAATTGTTGTACTAATAGATATAAATCTTACTATGAATTTTCAAGTTGCTACAAAAATGGAATCCTGAAATCTACCTCTTACAAAAATCTTAACCTTAGTCTAACAGAATCATGTACGTATGGACGTACGTAATAACATACACAAGTAGACACGTACCTACGACCAAAACACTATTTGCCCCCGGTATCACATAATGTGGGGGCATAAAAATGAAATGAAATTTGAAAATTATGTCAGTAAGACACAGATGATGAACCTATGCTATGTCTATCCCTACGTGCCCCCGCGTCCTCCCCTTTACCCACACCCTTTCCTTGTTTAAAAAAAAATAAAAACAAGAGCTGTCGCCTGACAGCATAGCTCGCCTGAATGGTTGCTTACTCATTGCACAGTTGCTATGGTGGAGTGGCTTGTATTGCATAAAACTTCAGGCAAGCATGTCCATATTACCAACTCATTTATAAACAAAAGCTATCTCATAAGTAAGTCTAAAAATAAAATTAAAATAAAAAAAAAATTCGCATGAAATTTTTGAAGTCCATGACCTTGAGGTCACAGTACTGAGGGGTAGAGGGAGGCAGGATGTATCAAACCCTGAACCATTATCTAACATCAGTCCAAGTCTAAGTATCAACTAACTCCATTGTGTGTTAATAAATATAAAACTTTAACCAAAATATTTTAAGACAAAATTCTAAGTCAATGACCTTGACTTCAAGGTCGACCAGTGGGGTTAGTATACAGTATTTTGTACAAACTCAAACAAAGTATCTAACATCTGCTGTAGTATAAAATAAATCTATGCCAAGCATTATGAATCAGTATGCAATTAAAAAAGTTTACTAAAAAAATCCTAAGTCCATGACCTTGACTTCGAGGTCTTTGAGTGGGGTTGGGGTAGTCTGGACGCAATCAGTTTGCTTAAAGTCGACATAAAAAGATATAAAACAAATGGACACACATTATAGTTTACACAAATGATCATGAGAAATGAACGTTTTGAGATGCCGTGTAAAGGAGTGCTAAAATAAATTTCGAGCCATATTTTCGGGTGTCAGGATAACAATGATGCACTTATTTGATAAAATATACTTGGAGGATTTAAAAAAACACCACTTTTTAATTGCCGGCCGGGTGACAGAGTTAAATATTTTATGCCAAAAGCTTTAAACTCATCAACTGTAAAGATTATGCAGTTTATTCGAATCATTTACTTAAATGACGTCAGTAAAAGAGCATTACATCTCTGAAATGTATAACGAGATGACGTTGTTATCTTATGCAACATTCTGTTAGACGATTTCTTACTGTCTATATATTGTTACGTCATCCACGTTGGTTCGCAATTATGATTGCAGCCGATGCTGTCGCGCAAAACCAATTACGGAGATGGCGTCGACGTATGTTAACGTCATGGCCTCTTGTTTTTAGTTTCGGTTAGCTGCCTTTCAGGCGGTCTTTAGAGCTTCCTGTAAAAAGTGCACGGCGTCTGAAATTGTAAATTTTCGTTATATTAACTCATTAAAATGTCTCGCAACGTCGCTTTTTAAAATTTCAGCATTTAACCTGCCCAAAAATCTGCACCCTTTTGCGATATTTAGGCGCGTTGTGCCAAAATAAAGCCACAGACCGACTTCAAACTTTTAAAAGTTGATTTGATATTGTAAGAGAAATGTTTCCTCAGAATATTGTATACATGAAGTGATTCATCTGTATGTGGACTGTACTAAAACATGAGGAACACGTGCTTATTCCTGGCCGATTCGGTTAAACGATTTCAAATTCGTGATACTGACATAATTAGGTATAAAAAATATACGTGTTGTGAAATTTCAGTTGGCTTAGCTTCAATCATTTTTTAGATATTCAAAATTAAAGAGTGGGTTTTTGTTTAAATCCTTTCAGTATAGTAGACTTTACACATCGCAACTGAGACAAAGAATGTTAACGTGATATCAGAATTTGTGCTGTATAAATCCTGGTGGAAAACTTGTGTTTGTCTTATTGCTCCATTCATCGTACTATATAAAATGCTGAAATTGTGATTTTAGTGTCATGATTTCTTTAGTGGACGTTATCAGCTCCGCGTATTTAGCGCTAGCATCTACCAGACATCAGAGTGACCTTGTGGCATGCGACGTGCAACCTAGGGTAACCAAATAAAACGTATTGTTATATGCGAACCGTATCAGATAACTGGTTCTAAGTTTACACGTGTCTTTACTAATGATGTGGCAATGGGCATGCAACGCTTCATCGATGGGCCTTTTCAGAATCATTAGTTATTTAAGGTTTCCACGAACTTCTGGGTCAGCCCTCGTAAATTAAGGTGCAAGAGGGATGACATATACTGCTCACAAAAAGTAGGGGATATTATGACATAGATGCCAGTACGAAAATTAATAATAATAGCTGGGTTAGTTTATTGTGGTATATTGATAGAACACTATTCAAGTAACAATATTCAACTAAAACAGAAACAGCCAATCCAGATCATGTGAACTAGAGTAGCACATAAAGGACTTTGGGGTCTACACCTCAATTTCACATCGGCGAAAATAATTCTTTTGGACCCTCAGATTCTGTTAATAATAAAATTCTCCATAATTTTCCAAACTGAAAACACCCACTTTGGTAGGCTTCTTTGCGTTATTTAAGGTGTAGGGCTGTAACAAAGGTTACCATATGTGAGACAATTCACCACACAATGGCATTTTTAGGCCTATCGTTTTCTCCTGTGATAAAACCGCATGAAAAAAGTATCTGTATCTTGTTAAATGATGCTTTAGGCGTCCGTCTTAATAAAGTTTGCATTAAAGTGTTTAGTCATTGCTGCACTGGATTCGTGTGAAATTTGGGTGTTGACCCCTTGTCTACTTCCAATTTACTCTAGGTCACGTGACAAGCTTAACCGTTTCAATATTCATATTGAGGGTCTGTATGAATATTTGTTTTATGAATTATAACAGTTTAATATTCATCTACTTATTTTCCTTACTTCTGCTGCCTTAAATGTCTTAATATCCCTTACTTATTTTGAGCAGTATAATTTTCCTAAAAGTAGCAACTGTGACATTGACTGTGGATTACAGTGCTGAAACGCGAGCTTGTTCAAGATATTGTCATACTTTACTTTTGTGTGAAGTTATATCAAATCAGTTCGCAAATAAAAGCACTAGAACTATAAAACATTTTACCTAAGATAGCATCTGTGACCTTGACCTTGGGCCTACAATGCTGAAACGTGAATTTTCCCAGGTATTGTCATGCTTAATAATTGTGTAAAAATATATCAAAATCGGACCATCAAGGAAGGCGCCAGGGGATGACAAAAATTGCAACTGTGACCTTGACATTGACCCTAAAATTTAGGATCGCAAACATATCCAAGATAGTGAAATTTGATCAAATTCTGTCGATACATAAAAGGTCAAGAGCAATGACAAAGTTTTGCTAAAATAACAACTATGACTTTGACCTTTGAACCTACACTGCTGAAACGAAAAGAGTCAAAAACATCGTCATACTTAACCTTTGTGTGAAGTTATATCAAATTCGAGCCATAAATAAAAGCACTAGAGGGATGACAAAGATTTTCTAAACAAAAGCAATTGTGAACTCAAACTTGACCCTACCAACCTGAAACGCGAATATCCAATATAGCTGTGGTGCAATGTCAAAATAGGATAATAAATGAGGTCGCTAGAGCAATGACATTAGTTGACATTGAACATAAGGCGTGGAAATAGCGTCAAAATATGTGTGTCATTTAAGGGGATATAATACTGCAATAATGACTTGGATCATTCTTGCTTCATCACGGTCTTTTCTTGATTTTAATTGTTAACCGTGATGACTCTCTGATGAGTTAGGAGACCTCCATACGAATTTATCAATGCATATTATTTCAGAGCTTCTAGTTTTTATAGGTGCCCATCGCCCTGGTTTAACCCAACTTTGTTTCAAACCTGTACAACGCAGGTCTACTCTACATGCAAAAGATCTGAAATTTGTTTAGTGTCTTTCATTAAATAAACGAGTATTTTCAGTCGACTGCAGCCAGAACCTGGGTTTCCGGAACTTATTTAAGTCTGAGTTATTTTCACGTTTCATATTTAAAGGCATATTTCATTTTATAATATCATGTGCAGAATGCGAATATGTGTGTAATAAACAAAAAATCTTAATAACTGAGTAAATGAATACTACTGATATTTTTGCAAAATTCCTATATATTAAAATCTTAAAGAGTTCATTTGCTTTGAGGTTTAGATTGAAATCAAACAGAGTTTCATAATACGGTCTTCCACAACTTCATCAGTAACACCTTGTACTGGGACTGCGCTGCCAAGTGGGGTAGACGTACCAGGCGAAGATGAAGCATCTGGTTGCGGATCTGACGGAACATGGGGTGGATCCTCTAGTTGTAGCAGATCGGATGGGCTTGCTGATGCTGATGGCTGAGGAGAGTTGTTGATTGCTGATGCTGTGACAGTCCGACCAGGCTGATTGGGGATACGTGAATCTGGTGTAGCTGAGCCTATAGGTGGTGGAAGCAGTATCTTTTTAGAAGAATTTGGAGAGTCCGGATCTGAGGCGGATAGCTGGTCATTCGTATTAGGTCCTTCCACAGGAGCTGTTGTCAGTACATGAAAGAAAAGAATATAGAATATATCTATACTCAGCAAAAGTAGAAACTTGACGGTTGAAAACTTGTCATTGTTTTTCTAACTCAAACATTTTTGGACATTACTTCATATACCGAGGCCCCATTTTTGGATTTACATTTATCAATTTTAGACGGATGTGTTTCATTTAAAATTTATGACAAACGCGATAATTTTGATTTCGACATTGTAAATTTTCCGATTTTGGATGGTGATGTTCCCCGCACCACTTCTTATGGTGTTTACATTTCTCCGCTTATTCTCTTCGCTAGGGTGTCTAGTCATTTTTCTGATTTCAATGCTCGTAATTAAAGTTTGACTGCCAAGCTTTTACAACAGGGGTATCGGTATCATAAACTTCGAAAGCTTTTTCTAAATTTTATCGTAGACTCTTTGAATTGGTTTTTAAATATAATACAGGGATAAGGTCACTTTTGCAATAAGGCCTATCGGAACCTGAATTTTATGGTGACTTAGTATATAAATTACGCAAAATCTTAGGGAAAACAGAATTTCCTGATCAATTTAAGAAAATTATCATGCGATTTAAACGCATTGGCTATGACATAGATGTAATGCGACAGTCTGCATGCTTAGTGGTTAATTCAATCACGGTTGACAACTTTGCTGTTTTCTTTAATTGCACGCCGGTTGGTCGGGGTTCAGACTCTATGATAGCCCCTACATAAAGCTATATATTAGTTGGTTGGGGCCGGATGTTTTTCTGTTTCTTGGCCCACCGGGGTTCAACGGGTGGTCTACTATTGCTCCAGTGTTCCAGTGGTGTTTCTGACGCCCCAGGGATCTCCAGGTGTCTCAACACGTTTTGGCTGTCGAGTCCTCATCCTTGCCTCATCACGGTGTTTTCTTGATTTTAATTGTTGACCGTGATGACTCACTGATGAGTTAGGAGACCTCTATACGAATTTATCAATGCATAATATCTCAGAGGTTCTAGTTCTTATAGGTGCCCATCGCCCTGGTTTAACCCAACTTTGTTTCAAACCTGTACAACGCAGGTCTACTCTACATGCAAAAGATCTGAAATTAGTGTAGTGTCTTTCATTAAATAAACGGGTATTTTCAGTCGACTGCAGCCAGAACCTGGGTTTCCGGAACTTATTTAAGTCTGTATTATTTTCACGTTTCATGTTTAAAGGCATATTTCATTTTATAATATCATGTGCAGAATGCGAATATATGTGTAATAAGCAAAAAATCTTAATAACTGAGTAAATGAATACTATTGATATTTTTGTAAAATTCCTATTAATCAAAATCTTAAAGAGTTCATTTGCTTTGAGGTTTAGATTGAAATCAAACAGAGTTTCCTATCACGGTCTTCCATAACTTCATCAGTAATACCTTGTACTGGGACTGCGCTGCCCAGTGGGGTAGACGTACCAGGCGAAGATGAAGCATCTGGTTGCGGATCTGACAGAACACGGTGTGGATCCTCTAGTTGTAGCAGATCGGATGGGCTTGCTGATGCTGATGGCTGAGGAGAGTTGTTGATTGCTGATGCTGTGACAGTCCGACCAGGCTGATTGGGGATACGTGAATCTGGTGTAGCTGAGCCTATAGGTGGTGGAAGCAGTATCTTTTTAGAAGAATCTGCAGAGTCCGGATCTGAGGCGGATAGCTGGTCATTCGTATTAGGTCCTTCCACAGGAGCTGTTGTCAGTACATGAAAGAAAAGAATATAGAATATATCTATACTCAGATAAAGAAGAAGTTTGACGGTTGAAAACTTGTCATTGTTTTTCTAACTCAAACATTTTTGGACATTACTTCATATACCGAGGCCCCATTTGTGGATTTACATTTATCAATTTTAGACGGATTTTTTTTTCATCTAAAATTTATGACAAACTCGATGATTTTGATTTCGACATTGTAAATTTTCCGATTTGGATGGTGATGTTCCCCGCACCACTTCTTATGGTGTTTACATTTCTCAGCTTATTCTCTTCGCTAGGGTGTCTAATCATTTTTCTGATTTCAATGCTCGTAATTAAAGTTTGACTGCCAAGCTTTTACAGCAGGGGTATCGGTATCATAAACTTCGGAAAGCTTTTTCTAAATTTTATCGTAGACTCTTTGAATTGGTTTTTAAATATAATACAGGGTTATGGTCACTTTTGCAACAAGGCCTATCGGAACCTGAATTTTATGGTGACTTAGTATATAAATTACGCAAAATCGTAAGGAAAACCGAATTTGCTGATCAATTTAAGAAAATTATCATGCGATTTAAACGCATTGGCTATGAAATAGATGTAATGCGACAGTCTGCATGCTTAGTGGTTAACTCAATCACGGTTGACAACTTTGCTGTTCTCTTTAATTGCACGCCGTCGGGTCGGGGTTCAGACTCTATGATAGCCCCTACATAAAGCTATATATTAGTTGGTTGGGGCCGGATGTTTTTCTGTTTCTTGGCCCACCGGGGTTCAACGGGTGGTCTACTATTGCTCCAGTGTTCCAGTGGTGTTCCTGACGCCCCAGGGATCGCCAGGTGTCTCAACACGTTTTGGCTGTCGAGTCCTCATCCTTGCTTCATCACGGTCTTTCCTTGATTTTAATTGTTGACCGTGATGACTCTCTGACGAGTTAGGAGACCTCTATACGAATTTATTAATGCATATTATTTCAGAGCCTGTAGTTTTTATAGGTGCCCATCGCCCTGGTTTAACCCAACTTTGTTTCAAACCTGTACAACGCAGGTCTACTCTACATGCAAGAGATCTGAAATTAGTTTACGAGGGTCAGCCAAGAAGTCTGGCAAACGCCGTCATTACCACTTTATTAATTGAGGTAGAGTAATCAAATTATATTATAAACAGCTTACGTATACAATACACGTATTTGCTAAAAATCATACATGTGACATGCCTTTCTTAGAAATGAAAGGGTTTTAAATGCAAAGGTGTAAGGGATACCGGCGGTGAAATTGCACAAACACGACGTCTTTTACAAGAGGTGAGGGGATGAAAATTCCTGCATAAATGTTTATAATTCTTTCAAATTTCAAAAATTCATGTTAAAAAGTAATCGCCTTATATTTAAGAACTCAGATAAGAGACAGTTATCATTTCACATTTCCAAACAAATGTGGTCGCTAGGCAACAAGAGAATATTACAGAATTTTAGCAAAATTCTAGTTTTTGACGTTTGCCTCTGGTTCTTTAAGGCTGCAAACGATATTAAACAAGGCTCGAAGCTTATATTTTCTTTAGTATCTACATTTCAGCATCTTGGGACTATTATTTGATAACAAATTAATGGCAGTTTAGGAAACACTTTATCTGCTGTGAAAGCCACTTCTTCATATACCCATTTTATATGATATTTTAGCCTCCCGAAAATCATGGTGATCTTCCTTGGAGCAATAATAATATCTTGACTGGCGGCAATATCTAAACCTTGGTACCGTGTGCATACTTCAATATCATTTTCCGTATCTCCCAGCAATTTTCAGAAATTTACAAGCGTTCTGAACTAAGCTAAGGGATCTTAAACAGACAACTAGAAGCCACCGCCGCACCCATTATGGTAGTATTCTTCGGTTGCCTAGCAACGCCATTTGCAAGATCATGACGATTCTTGAAATCGCTGACTGGAAAGAAGGGGAGATGCAATGTAGCAATGTGAATTACTTGACTCGTTTTTCATTACCATTTGTCCGAAACTTGGCCGTTTGCAGGACTTATTGGCTGACCCTCGTAGTGTCTTTCATTAAATAAACGGGTATTTTCAGTCGACTGCAGCCAGAACCTGGGTTTCCGGAACTTATTTAAGTCTGTATTATTTTCACGTTTCATATTTTAAGGCATATTTCATTTTATAATAGCATGTGCAGAATGCGAATATGTGTGTAATAAACAAAAACTCTTAGTCACTGAGTAAATGAATACTATTGATATTTTTGCAAAATTCCTATATATTAAAATCTTAAAGAGTTCATTTGCTTTGAGGTTTAGATTGAAATCAAACAGAGTTTCATAATACGGTCTTCCATAACTTCATCAGTAACACCTTGTACTGGGACTGCGCTGCCCAGTGGAGTAGACGTACCAGGCGAAGATGAAGCATCTGGTTGCGGATCTGACGGAACACGGGGTGGATCCTCTGGTTGTGGCAGATCGGATGGGCTTGCTGAAGCTGATGGCTGTGGAGAGTTGTTGTCTGGTGATGCTGTGCAAGTCCGACCAGCCTGATTGGGGATGCGTGAATCTGGTGCTGCTGAGCCTATAGTTGGTGGAGGCAGTATCTTTTTAGAAGAATTTGGAGAGTCCGGATCAGAGGCGGATATCTGGTCATTCGTATTAGGGCCTTCCACAGGAGCTGTTGTCAGTACATGAAAGAAAAGAATATAGAATATTTCTATACTGAGCAAAAGTAGAAACTTGACGGTTGAAAACTTGTCATTGTTTTTCTAACTCAAACATTTTTGGACATTACTTCATATACCGAGGCCCCATTTGTGGATTTACATTTATCAATTTTAGACGGATTTGTTTCATCTAAAATTATGACAAACGCGATGATTTTGATTTCGACATTGTAAATTTACCATTTTTGGATGGTGATGTTCCCCGCACCACTTCTTATGGTGTTAATATTTCTCAGCTTATTCGCTTCGCTAGGGTGTCTAGTCATTTGTCTGATTTCAATGCTCGTAATTAAAGTTTGACTGCCAAGCTTTTACAGCAGGGGTATCGGTATCATAAACTTCGGAAAGCTTTTTCTAAATTTTATCGTAGACTCTTTGAATTGGTTTTTAAATATAATACAGGGTTATGGTCACTTTTGCAACAAGGCCTATCGGAACCTGAATTTTATGGTGACTTTGTATATAAATTACGCAAAATCGTAAGGAAAACCGAATTTGCTGATCAATTTAAGAAAATTATCATGCGATTTAAACGCATTGGCTATGACATAGATGTAATGCGACAGTCTGCATGCTTTGTGGTTAACTCAATCACGGTTGACAACTTTGCTGTTCTCTTTATTTGCAAGCCGTCGGGTCGGGGTTCAGACTCTATGATAGCCCCTACATAAGGCTATATATTAGTTGGTTGGGGCCGGAGATGAAGCCAAAATTAAAAACATAACAAATTTTGACTTGACAGGAAAGTACAAATTTTGTCTTAAAACCAGTACAAAAATGAAAATGGTAACATAATATTAATTTCAACTGTGACGTTGAGATCTGATTCTGACGTAGCGTTTAATAAACGTAATGCAAGTAAATGGTCAGTAAACTGTGTTTGGTTGGTCTCAGTCAACGTTTGAATATACTTGGCTTTCAGAAAGGGTTTATGCGATAAAAGGGTATCTAGCGACTGTCATCGAATGTCCTACGTATTCGGCAACGTTAACGTCACAGCAAAACAATCGCAATTTCAGTATTCGTTTTATTTTCAACGAAGTATAATATTATGCTTGTAATCCAAAAAATGAAAGTTTATGCAGGAATTTACTATTGCTATCAGTGTTGCGTGTCTACGTAACAATCTACTAGCAAAGCTACTAACGCAGAACTGCGTTCGTGCAAAACATGTAAATGAAGCATACATTAAATTTTACAAGTTAGTTCAGTCGAGTGGAAAAGAAGTGCACATGATGCACATATTTAACAGCAATATACGGACATATATCATATGTCTGATTTATCCAAACCCAAGAAATGGCGGCAAAATATAAGCTGTCAAGTTTTTTTTTTCTGTTAAGTATTCAGTGCTAATTAACTGCCAAACGGGGAATCATTTGCTAATACCGGTATATACCGTATAACGGAGTATATCTGTGGGCTTAACTGTTTACTGTATTCATCATAAAAAGTATGTGAAAATATTCTGCGATTTTTATTTCTGAGGATTTTAAATGCCCAGTTTTACCAAAGTACAAAATAAGACAAAAAGGTTTCGATAAAGATACTACATGACTGGTAACAGTTAGGTAGTAAATTGTAAGTCACAGTTTTGTTGATTACTGATCAACAGCAGTACACACCTTTGCTTACTTAGTCTTGTTGTAATTAAATAATCATACAGCTTTTCTGTTAACGTGTTTTGATATGACACCATCACGACAAATATTCAATGAATGATTATTCTATTGAAGAGCATGTTACCGAACAAGTAAAATCTTAACATTTGTGTGATGACAAAGTAGTCTAAAGAACATTTTCTAGTAGTAGAAGAAAATTATATATTTAACAGGGCAAATGCAGGTAAATGCATTGGAATATTTCCGATTTTATTTTCTGCACTTTTTATAAAACGCAGAAATATGCTTAAAATAAACACCCGCAGAAGTAGCCTCTAATACAGTACACGGTGGGGAATCACATGACCAAGCTCGGTTAGTTGTACCTATATTCAGACAAACGGATAAGAGAATTGAACATTATTTCTTTAATACTCAATGAAATTTCTTGCGGTAAAGAACGGATACCTCGTCGCTTTTGCAGTTATTCATTATCTAAGAGTCGTATCCATCCTCGCTGTACTTTTCACACACCATCGAGCAGAAACAGAATGTCTTTGCTCGATGTTGCACTAAAAACTACAGCTCGTAGCATAAAAACACTAATATAGCCGTTTGCCGCTAAAACAGTCACGGTATCTGCCCTTTATTGCATGAAAAGTAAAAAGATAGGCAATGCTCAGGAATTAAAACAATCAAATCCCACATTCCGCTCTCAAAACCAATAGCGAAAGAAGCACATACACACAGATATTGACACAAGTTTACGAAACACACGCACAGTAAACCGAATAAGCAGCTCTTTCCCAAACGGATGGTCCTTTAGCTACCCCAATAAAAGCATCAACATCTGTTTTTACTTTTTTTTTCATTTTAATTACAAAACAAAACAGAAGGCAGATTGAGCAGCAATACAGGTGACCAAACCGCCAGAGACCATAGACAAGCGGACAAATTAACATCCAGGATCCGCAATAGAAGTACCGCCTTGGAACGGTCAGCAAAACATTACTGGCGGGCTTAAAGTAGTTTTACTGGGCCCAAACCTCGCTCTCTGCTTCTGCAGTCCTTCTGGAAGTCCATTGAGTTTGAAGGAAATAATGGAGCTACCGGTAGTTTGCGGAACGGAACGGAATGGAACAGAAAAATTTACGGAATAAGTCTTGTTGCTAATGCATTAGATTAACAAGTAGTTTACGTGTGGCAGGGCATAAAATTTCAATTCAGATCTTTGTTTGAAGATTATTATCGACTTACCTTTGACAGTATAGAAGATACCCAGCACTTTTTTTCACTGTCTATATTTCAAAGCACAACGTTATGTTCAATTAAATGTAATTTCATAGTACAGACGCCGACACTTAGTGTTTTGTGCGACAGTTTCTGACTAAAGTTGCATTATGGGCTGAAATGCGATTATTATGTTCCCAGAGAGCGTACCGTCACCATCTGTCGCCCGTAACTGGCACACAACGTTGGAACGGTTTCGAGGCGGTGTTGACTCAACGTCATTACGTTGGTTCAGCAATCCGATCACTCGACGTTGTTTCGGCCTTTTGTGCCTACTGGGTGTTTTTAGCTAGCTACAGGGTAAGATATTTTGCTCTCTTTTTCCTAAGCTTGTTATGTATTTTTTTTACATTCTTTAAATATATTATCCTTTTTTACTTCGTCTTATAGTATCTTTAAAAACATTAAATTAAATTACTCATTGATGATATAACGATACATTTTCATACTAACAGCAGGACACACTGACCTATATTTTATGGCCCTATGATTTTGCCTTATACCTTGAAGAATGTTTGATGTACAAACATGATTTCTTGAGATATTGATTCAGTATCACCCAAAGATTTACCTCAAACCTTTAGTAGGTCATATTGGCCTATATTTCATGATCCAGTTTGACCTCAAACTAACAGTAGGTCACAGGGAGCAATATTTCATGGTCCAATGATTTTACCTAATATTTTGAAGACTGTTTGATGGCTGTGCATGATAGCTTGGGATAACTCAGTATGATTAAATGTTTGACCTCAAACCAACAGCAGGACACACTGACCTATAATGGCTCAGTATGACCCAAAGTGTCCCCTCAAATAAACAGTAGGTCACAGAGACCTATATTTCATAGTCCAGTGGTTTTGCCTTATTGCTTGAAGACTTTTAGATATACAAATGCTTGCGATAATGAATCAATATGACAGGATGTTTGACCTCAAACTAATAGCAGGTTAGAGTGATCTATATTTTATGGTCCAATTATTTTGCCTCATATTTTATAAAACAATTTCAATGATTTAACTTATACTTCGGTAAACTGTTATGGCTTACACTGTGACTCGATACTGACTAAAGGTCAATGTGTCCCTTTTTCGTGGTCCAGTGATATTTTCTCATATTGCATCATACTGCATAACATGGTTTGGGCTAACACTTTGAATGATATCATCATAGTTGAAGGTCAGCATGGCCTATATTTCATGCTCCAGTGATTATACATCATATTTGTAACACTATTTCGAGGATCTGCATTAAAATTGGGTTCATAGTTTGTGCTGCCACTGTTAGTGACCTCATACTAATTGTAGTTCAGTGTGACAAATACTTCATGGTAGAGTGATGTAAGCCAATATGTCTGAAACAATTCCATTGACTTCTATATTTGTTTTAATGGTACATTCAGAGACAGTGATTGACTTAATGTTACTTCTAGATGACAATGGCCTATATTTTACTGTTCATTGATATTATCATATCTCTTTCAAATTTTGAGAGGTTTAGGGATAGGGTTTGGGACCTGATTCAGTCAGTTCCTGAAGTGTAGTTTCTCTTTAAATTTTGAATTATTCTTAGGAGAACTGTTTAATCTGACACTGCAGCTGATCTCATTTCACTTGGTCGGTACAGTCTATATTAAACTTGAGCTTGTTAAAGTCAAGCTCCCGCAAAGTCGCGTTTTATTGCCTTCTGACAATTCTTGTAAATGTATATTATTTCAAAACCTCTATGTTTTATAGGTGCCCATCGCACTGGTTCAAGGCCAATTTGATTTAAAACCTGTGCGATGCAGGCTGACCTCCATACGAACCGAACTACCAATTAATTGTGTACACCGCGGCGGAGGGTGAGGGTGAAGGTTTGGGCCCAATAAAACCGGTTTAAACCCCCCCCCAGTAGATTTAACCGACCGTCCCAAGGCGGTACTTTCGGTTCGGCTGCATTTGTTTTATGTTCGGTGCTGTTTAATTTATTGTGTTCTCATTTTAACCCTACTTTAATAAAAATAGAAAATAGGTAAAAATAGTTGTTAAATGTTTTTCTTATATTTTGCTTAGTCTGTTGTAACCCTTCTGTTGGTCTAAACTATTTAGTTCAGTAAAAATAGCTGAGTTGCCACCTATTTGGGAAAGAGCTGCTGACTCGGCTTATCACTTGTAATTTATTGTTTGTTGGGATGTCTTCGTCAATCTTTCCCTTTGATATTGGGGATAGGGTTTGGGATCTGATTCAGTCAGTTCCTGAAGTGTAGTTTCTCTTTAAATTTACACTAACTGTAAAAATTCTGAAATCAGTTCAATACCTTTCATCAAATATATGGGTGTTTCCAGTCGATGGCATTCATTCAAATCTTTTAAAATAACTTTAAAGACACATATTCTTGTATATTGGCTGTCATAATCCTATTATGCAACAGTCCAGTGACACTGCCATTTCATCAAAGGGAATATCACATCTCACATAGGTAATGACATAACAGGGTCATAAAGCCAATAAATACTGGGGGTGTTCTATATAGCAGAGAATATTTGTCTTTAACATTCCATATTTAAAGGTAAATTTTATATTAATAAAATCCTGTGATGAATGCGAACATGGGTGTAATAAAAGTCTTAATATCTAAGTAAATGAGTATTGTTGATATTTTTGCGGTCTTCCAAATCTTTATCTGTTACAACCTGTATCAGGCGATTGGTACTAGGTGCGGTGCTCATTGGGGTAGACGTACCAGGCGACGACGAAGCATCTGGCGGATTGGAGGTGCCTGGATCTGGTGGAGCTGAGCGTGTAGTTGGATCCTTCATCGATTCAGAACAAGTTTTGGAGACCGAATCTGAGGCGGTTTTCATAGCGGGTCATTCGTATTAAGTCTTTCCACAGGCGGGTCAACCACCACACGGAATGTTGCCAGTACATGAAAGAAAAGAAAAAGATATACTTTCCGCTATAATTAGGCGGAGTTGTCGAGGTCGTGAGTTCGAATCCCACACGGGGCATCAAAGATATTTTTTCAGCATTTACCGGCATAGTTGTTTTATTATATCTCTTTATATCACTATTCATTATACACACCTATTATTATCTAATTTCACTTGTATCCTGTGGATCCGGCCACTGGATCCGGCAGGCTTTTACTTGCGAACGGAATACATGCAACGCATTGAGAAGAACTCTATACGACGTGTACTGCATTATCTGCTACCTATATATGCTACTTGAACACTCTTTTTTGGGATTGTCTCGGTCGCGCAGTGGTAGCGGTGACGGATAAATAGAACCTATCATTGGTCTCCGATGCGGACAGGGAAATCCCAACCCGATGGCATACGGGGTGTGTCGGAAACGAGGCGTGCCGAATTTCCGACACACCCCGTGTGCCCGAGGGTTGGGATTTCCCTGTCCGCATCGGAGACCAATGATTGATTATTTTTCTTACCTACGATAATATTTACTTCAAATTGGACGGGGAACTGATAGGCCTATTTCATGCAAACGTGTACAAGTGTAAGTAGTACAACCGTGTCACCCTCATGGCTGCTGTAGTGAACAGACAAGTAAAAAATAGGCCCTTGACAAATCCGCATTTTTAGATTTTCTAATTGAAATTTATATTAAAGAACAATATTTGTATTGAGACGACTACAGAAAGCGCGTGTATGACGTTAATTGTGACGTAACGTCAACGTCATTTCAAACTTCAGTTGGTAACGTCTTCAAAATGGCGACCTCCTCGACAGTGTTTGTCACGGTGAAACATTGACTATTTTGGATCTTTTTCCGACTTTAAGACCTTGAAACAGGCTATAATGGGATTATAAAGAACGAATAACCTTTCTTGGGTTGGATTTTGATCGATGTGGCAATATATGGAATCGCCAAGCCAGGCGCTCCGTATTTCAAGGAGCGCGTAGTGGTACACAGAATTCAAGCTCGTGTGAGCTGTCCCAGCCCATGGGCAAGACAGAATTTTCCAGCACCGCTAAAAATAGAACAAACTCTGTCTCGTAGGTAAGAAAATACAGTGCTAGGAGAAATTGTCGAGGTCGTGAGTTCAAATGCCACATAGGGCATAAAATTATATTTCAGCATTTACCGGCATAGTGGATTTATTCTCTCTCTCTCTCTCTCTCTCTCTCTCTCTTATATATATATATATATATATATATATATATATATATATATATATATATATATATATATATATATATATATATATATATATATATATATATATATAATGAAACAAAAAGAGGAATAGCCAGATATTACATTGTTTAATTCCAACGCGTTTCACTACTTCAATAGATCGTCAAGGAATGAACAATAATGACGTTGGCGTCATAGTAACAACGTTTACAACGTTAACAACGTTAATAGATTGAGTTAAAATAACGTCTCTAATATATTTGACAAATAATTAAAATTCACTAAAGCGTTCGATTAAGTTTAGGCTTAAATAAATCTATAAAATATGTCTCTTTAAGCTTTCTTGAAATGGGGTTGTCTGTTTTCATTTTGTAAAGTGGGAAAACTTTAAAGTTTATATCAAGTCCGCTTGCACAGGTTGCAATGTGTTCGCTAACAAAAAGTTTACGAACACTACTGTGCCTAATATGTTGACGATGTAATGTCATGCGGTGGCGCAGGGTATCACCGGTCTCGCCAATATATTCCTCTCCACAGCCGCCACACAGTAAAACGTATATAATATTTTTTGCATCACACGTCATGTCTACAGTTACAAAAAATGTTTTCCCACATTTGAAAGTAAACTGATTACCAATTATGATATTTTTACAAATTCCACAATTCGAGCGACCACACTGTGTTATGTTTGCATGGTGCGTTTTCTCCTCAAAT
Organism: Ctena decussata; assembly: GCA_963989385.1. NCBI lineage: Eukaryota > Metazoa > Mollusca > Bivalvia > Lucinida > Lucinidae > Ctena > Ctena decussata. The sequence continues at coordinate 77,798,634 of OZ022511.1, read as the reverse complement.
TTAGCTGAAGTGAGTAATTTTTTAAGACTTTGGGGTTGACGTTTACTTTTTATAATCTTGATTTTGCTTAATATATTTCTCATCCTGTCATCCTCATACAGGATATCCATGTTTTCATGTATTGCACGGAACATCTCTGGATTTTTCGGATTGAACGTTGATACGTATGTCACCACATTTTCATCCGATTTCTCTCTTACACGTCGTAAATCTGCTTTACTGATGCTCAATGCTTTTTCAATGCCGGTATCTATAATCGTATTAGGATAATGTTGCCTAAGTAATGTCGTTTTCAATTCAGCCAGTCTTTGCCCTAAGATATTGTCATTTGTAACAATCATTCGTAATCTTCTTGCTAGTGAAAAGGGGATGCTTGTTTTTATGTGCTTAGGGTGACAAGAATAAAAGGTTAAATATAGTTTACTATCTGTTGGTTTATAATATATGTCTGTTGCAATGTGAGTGCCGTTTTTAAGCACTAAAACATCAAGAAACGGAAGTTGACTGTGACTGAATTCCATAGTGAAACTTATATCTCTATGTAAATTGTTTAACATATCTTGTAATGTATGCAAATCATTCTCAGACCTCGTCCATGGTACGAAACAGTCATCTAAGAACCGATTCCAATATTTAATGAAATATTCTTTGAATTGGTCTCCGAATTTCGCGGCTACTTTTATGTATAGCTTTTCTTCAAGATATCCCATTACCAAAGTGGCATATACGGGGGCAAATTTGGTGCCCATTGCTGTTCCTATTTTCTGTCTGTAAAACTTCCCATTAAAGTAAAATGTATTGTTTTTCAAAATAAAATTAATCCCGTCTAAAATAAAATCGTTTGTAAAACGCCTATGTATGTCGTCGGGGTAATTTTCCAACCAAAATCGAATAGCCTCCAACCCAAGATCATGGGGTATATTTGAATATAGAGATACAACGTCAAATGAAACAAGGAGAGTAGTTTGAGGGACTTGCTCTGGTAGATGGTTGAGAAAATCCATAGTGTCTCGGAGATAGCTTTTTACTCGTTTGGTGAGAGGTCGTAATAATATGTCTAAGAGGTTACTTAAACGATGCGTTAAACATGATGGTCCCGCTATGATTGGCCGCAGCTTTAAGTCTGTGACATTGTTAAGATTGATATTTTGTGTTCGAGTATTGTTACATTCGGAAGTTATTTGTAGACTTTTATGCACTTTGGGCAATCCATAGAAATTACTTTCTTTTACTTCAAAATTGCGCAAATAATCATCTTCCTTTTGCGTAAAACAATGCTCGTGTTGCTAAAATCTAGCTAAAATCGATAAAGACTTCACATGCTATTTTTTTGTTTAATCGTCACAAAAACAAATGCATTTCGTACCAACTCATCAGTGTATCGTGACAATAAACGTTACGTTATTACTAAGCAACTAATTAAGAGCCATTCTCTGTAATGACTTAAATTTTTACATAGGGCCGTGGCACGCATAGTCACCGATTTTGCTCAAACTTTCCTATATTACTTATTGTGACACAAAAACAAGAAAACAACATCAGTTTCATTCCAAAGCATGTCCGTTGCCATGGCAACAGCAGCTATACATTTTGGAAAAAAATGTGCTAAAAATGTCCTAAAATGGGCAATTTTTCAACAAATATATTAACTTTCAAATGCATGAGAAGCTCTAATTTCTTTCTACCTACAAATAACTTGTTCACACTAACTTTAAAAAAGAAATTAAAAAAATATTTGGAAAACCTCTGTGGTCATCAGGCTCAAGTAAAGTGGGTGGGGGTTTCCATATATGGCAAAAATCCAATTTCACACATCTTTAAGGACATTTCTAGAGTGCTTGCAGCCTCGTCAATATATATGTGCACCGTCGTCCTACAGAACAGTGTTCTGAATATATGTTTCTGGAAAAACATGCTTGGGAAAGTATACTTCCTGAAGCGTTACCATAGCAACAATAAGAGTACCGATGCAAAAAGCAAGTTCTTAGGGGTACAGTCCTTGTAATGTCAAATCATCATAGTTTATGATCATATTTGTTTCTTAATTTTGAAACTCATTTTACAATATATTTATCTTCTATAAATTATGGAAATTTTGTTGGTTTGTCTTATCAAGGTCAAGGTCACAGAAACAATAAAAACTGCTAAAAATGCATATATTTTTCATCTTATGTGTTCTGTATCAACCATATATTGCAGCAATAGCTTTGAACCTGGTCATTATCTGACATATTACAGAAGCTTTCAAATACACATATAGTTGGGTTTACTCAGGAAGCTCCAAGGTCAAGGTCAAGGTCACACAAACAAGAACAAATGCTACAAATACATATTTTTTTAAACATTTTGTGTCCTATATGAACAATAAATTGCAGCAATGTATTTCTAGTTGGAATTTATTTAATATATAACAAAAGCTTTCAAACACCCAACTTTCCTCCAGAAGCAACCAAGTTCAAGGTCAAGGTCAAAGGCACAGAAACAAGAAAAATACTAAAAGTGCATATATTTCTCATATTTTGTGTTCTGTATCAACAATATATTGCAGCAATGTCTTTGTACCTGGTCTCTATCTAACACATTACAATAGCTTTCAAATACACATATAGCTTGTTTCATTCAGGAACCTCCAAGGTCAAGGTGAAGGTCATAAAACAAGAAAAAATGCTAAAAATGCACATATTTGCAAAATTTTGTGTCATATATCAACAATATCATATCCTGCAACAGTGCCTTTGCAGTTGGCATACATTTAATATGTTACAAAAACTTTCAAACAAAGAACTTTTCTTCAGTAGCCTCTAAGGTCAATGTCAAGGTCAAGGTCAGAGAAAGAAGGAAAAAATGCTAAAAGTGCATATTTTTCTATCATTTTTTAATGTTCTGTATCAAAATATATTGCAGAAATGTCTTTGTACCTAGTCTTTATCTACTATATTACAATAGCTTTCAAATACACATACAGCTAGTTTCCTTCAATAAGCTCCCAGGTCAAGGTCAAGGTCACAAAAACACGCGAAAAAGCTAAAATGCACAGAATTTCGGTATTTGTGTCCTATATCAACAAAACATTGCTGCCATGTCTTTGTAGTTGGTCTTTATTTAGTATATTACAAAGCTTTCAAACAAACAACTTTCTTTCAATGGCCCCAAAGGGTGAGGTCAAGGTCACAGCAACAAGAGGCCATGAGGCACTGAATCGCTCACCTAAGCAATTGGCCAAGTGGCTCTTACTTATGTCTGAAATTGTCAAAATATGAGTCTTGGGTCAAAATTCAAAGAATGACCATGACTTATAAATCACCATGTACTCATTAAGACACCATATATACACTTTTTAGGCCAACATCTTCAAAACTTTCCATGAAATCTTATGTTCTACCATTTTCCCATATTTGACCATGCCGCAGAAAAGGTCAAGGTAAACCAAAGGTCATTATTTGAACAGTATTGGTAATACTCCAGTACTCCACGCGACTTACCAAGTTTCAAGGCCATCGGTCTATTGGTTCTTGAGAAAAAAAGTATGAAAGTTTTATATGATAAATGGGTATGGCGGCCCTGTTCATCATGTGATCTGGACCGTTTGAACAAATTTTCATTCCCTCAACCCCTGGAGACTCTATATGAAAATTGGTTGAAATTTGGCTTTTGAGGTAATATTTAAAAATGTCAAAATATGAGAGACATGGGTCAAAAGTCAAAAACTGACCTTGACCTCTTGTACTCATACTTCTTCATGACCTCATTAAGATGAGTGTTTATGCCAACTTTTAGGCCAAAACCTTCAAAATTTCTCATAAAATCCATGTTCTAGCATTTTCCCATATTTGAACTTGCTGTAGAAAAGGACAAGGTCAATTAAAGGTCATAATTTGAACAACCTTGGAAGAACTTGAGTACCCGATGCTACTTATCAAGTTTGAAGGTCATTGGTCAATTGGTTCTTACGAAGAATTGTTTTAAAGGTCTTTGCCATATATGGGCATGGTGGCCATGTTGATTATGTGACCTGGATCGTTTGAACAACTTTTTGTTCTCTCAAGCCCTGGAGGCTCACAAATGAATTTTGGTTACAACTGGCCCAGTGGCTTTTGAGATGATGTTTGAAAATGTCAAAATATAAGAGACCTGGGTCAAAGGTCAAAGAATGACCTTGACTTTTTGTACTCCTAAATTTTCATGTACTCATTAAAATGACTGTATTTACCAATTTTTAGGCCAAATCTTCAAAACTTACCATGAAATGTTATGTTCTAGCATTTCCACATATTTGACCTTGCCATAAGACAGGTCAAGGTCAACCTAAGATCATCATTTGAACAATCTTGGTAGTACTTGAGTACTTTATGCTATATACCAAATTTCAAGGCCATTGGTCTATTGGTTCTGCAGAAGATTTTTGAAGCTTTTTACCATATATGGGTGTGGCGGCCATGTTGGTCATGTGACCTGGACCGTTTGAACAAATTTTTTATCAATCAACCCCTGGAGACTCTATGTGAAATTTGGTTACAATTGGCCCAGTGGCTTTTGAGGAGATGTTTAAAATTGTTGAAACATGAGAGAAAGAATGACCTTGATCTCTTGTACTCATAAATCTTCATGCACTCAGTAAGATGGCTGTACACACCAATTTTTAGCCCAAAATCTTCTACGGTTTCCAAGATATCATATGTTCTAGCATTTTTCCATATAAAAGCACAAGGAAGCAAATTTGACCTTACCGTGAAAAACAGTCAAAATCAGCCCAAGGTCATAATTTTAACAATCTTGGTAGTAGTCAGCCCAAGGTCATAATTTTAACAATCTTGGTAGTACTCGCTTACCCGATGCTCGATATCAAGTTTCAAGACCATCTGCCTATTGATTCTGGTGAAGATTTTTAAGGGTTTTTATCATATATGGGCATGATGGCCATGTTGGTCATGTGACCAGGATGTTTGAACAAATTATCGTTCCCAAGACTCCTGGAGCCTGCATATGAAATTTGGTTACAATCGGCCCAGGGTTTCAGAGGAGAAGTCATTTGAAATTGTGGACGGACGACAGACGTACGAGGGACAACGAATCCTACCTATACTATAATCTCCCCTGGAGCCTCTGGCTCAGGTGAGCTAACCAGAGGACCATTGGTTTTGTAGCTCACCTGAGTCCATTCACCCTCAGCACTCAGGGGTAAGTAACTGAAAGGTAAATTGTACAATATGGCCTAATTTCAACTTTGACTGAGTTGTTATGCTTGTCCTAGTTAATATTAGCAAAATTGATGAAGTTACAATAAAAAAAAATGTTTGTAAAACTTTATGCCTAAATATTGCAGTAAAACAGAAATAAATGCCAATTTGCACTTTTCCCAATGCAAGTCTATACAAACTTTAAAATGCCATAGTATTGAAACCACGTGAGCAACAATAAAAAATAACAATATTTATGTAGTGGCTAATGTCATAAACATGTATGCAGAGAATCAGCTTCATCCCCCTATATAGTTTTTGTGGGAAAGATATTTGAATATTGTTTCAAAATTTTTTCCTTCATGTTGCCATGGCAACGAATCGAATTCAGTGATTTGGACAAAATTAACATGAATCATAGGGGACTACTTAAGAAACAATTCTGTAGAAAAAAATCCAAATAACTGCAGTGAGGTAGCAAAAAAATTGCCAATTTCTATTTTTCCCATTATAAGTCAGTGGAAACTATAAGTTGCCATAGCAACCTAACTGCTGAAGCAATTCCCATGAAAAACAGGAATTCTATAGAGACTAGTACTAAGATCCTTTCTGTAAAGCTTGAGCTTTATTGAGCTTTATTGGTCACATAGTTTCTGCAAAAATTATATTTTAATATCTTTTCTATTTTTAACCATTGGGTTGCAATGGCAATCAGCCAAATAGTGCAATTTGCATAAATTGAATGAGTGTGGTTGAGGACTACTCTGGGAACATTTCTATAAAATTTGTCAAAATACCTGCAGTGACATAGCAATAACTGCAAATTTACTATTTTCCCATTATAAGTCAATGGCAAATTTAAGCTGCCATAGCAATCAAACTGCTAAAGCAATTGCCAAGAAAAACAGTACTTTTATAAAGGGAGGTGAACCTTTCTGTGAAGCTTCAGCCTTATTGGTTGCATAGTTTCTGAAAAGATGATGTTTGAATATTTTTTCTGTTTTTAACCATTCGGTTGCCATGGCAACCAGCCAAATTGTGCAATTAACATAAATTTCATGTTATTGATAATGAGCTACTCAAGGAACATTTCCGTAAAAGATTTGTCAAATCATCTGCAGAGAAATAGCAGTAAATGCAAATTTTCAATTTTTCCCATAGAAGTCAATGGAAACTGTAAGTTGCCGTAGCAACCAAAGTTCTGAAGCGATTTGGATGAAAAAACAGTATTATTAGCTCCCCCTGCCTATAGATGCTAGATATGAAATTTGGTAAGAATGAGCCTTGTCGTTTAAGAGGAGATGTATACTAAACAAAGACCAAGCACACATACATTTTCTACATTTAATTTTGATACCGATCACAAAATATTAACAAAAGGTGCATTTTTAGCATTTTCTTGTTTTTATGGCCTTGACCTTGACCTTGGAAGTTTCTGGAGGAAACGAACTGTACATGTATTTGAAAGCTATTGTTATATTCCAAATAAAGACGAAGTATAAATACACATTCTGTATTTACTGTTGATACGGAACACAAAATATGAATGAAAGGTGCATTTTAGCATTTGCTCGTTTTTGTGACCTTGACCTTGACATTGTAGGTTAATGGAAGAAACAAGCTATATGTGCATTTGAAAGCTATAGTAATATATTAAATAAAGGCCAAGTCCAAAGACATTTGCTCTATTAATGGTTGATAAGGAACATAAAATGTGAGAAAAATGTGCATTTTAGCATTTTTCTTGTGTTTGTTACCTTGACCTTGACCTTGGAAGCTACTGTAGGAAACAAGCTATATGTGCTTTACAAAATTATTGAAGTATATTAGATAAAGACCAAGTACAAATACATTTTCTGTATCTACTGTTGATACAGAACATAAAATATGAACAAAATGTGCATTTTTAGCATTTTTCTTGTTTTTGTGACCTTGACCTTGACCTTGGAGGTTACTGGAGAAAACAAGCTATATGTACATTTAAAAGCTATTGATGTATACTAAATAAAGGCCAAGTAGAAAGGCATTACATAAATTTACTGTTGATACAGAGAAAAAAAATTAACACAAATGTTCATTTTTTAGCATTTTTCTTGTATTTGTGACCTTGACCTTGACCTTGGCTGTTACTGGAGAAAGCCAGCTATATGTGTATTTGAAAGTTGTTGTCATTCACTAAATAAACTCCAAGTACAAAGACAATGCTGCAATATTTTGTTGCTAGAGAACACAAAAGTATAAGAAAAAAACGCATTTTAGCCATCTTTTCGTGCTTCTGTGACCTTGACCTTGACCTTGAACAGAGAAACTAGCAATATGTTGATATTTTATAAAAGACCAATTTACTATTAAGTGTATTTAAAAATTTAGGAACACATATATCTATAAGATATGATGATTTGACATTATAAGTATTATTACCCTACATTTTGGAATTTTGCGACGGTCCACTTATTGTTGCTATGGTAACGCTTCAGGAAGTATACTTTCCCAGGCATGTTTTTCCAGAAACTTATTCTTGGAATGTTGCTTTGTTAGATGAAGCTGCACACATATGCCGGTATGGCTGCAAGAATTCTACAAATATCCTTAAAACTGCTTTAAAATAGCCTTTCGCAATATAGCACTACCCCCACCCACTTTGCCCAAGCCTGATGACATTACAAGCATTCCAAATACAATTCAAAGTTTTGGTGTCGACTCAAGGTGAACAAGACATTTACATATGAGAAGCATTCAGAGTATGTCATTCTTTTTCTGATACATAAATTTGTTAGAAATATGTCTATTTTAGTACAATTTTTACCTCAATTTCTGACAAAATATTCAACAGCCGTTGCCATGGCAACGGGCACATGTAGGAATGAAATCGACATGGTTTTCTTGCTTTGGTGTCACAATAAGTAAATAAGGAAAGTTTGAGCAAAATCGATGACTATGCGTGGCGCGACTTTTTAAGTGGTTACAGAGAATGGCTCTTAAGACGTTACGTCTATGACGTTACGCCCGTGACGTAATACTTTCAAGGTATACTATTAGCATAGTTATGTTACGTTTAACTTGGGTTTAAAACATTGTATAAAGTAACTTTCTTTGGTTAACCTGGCGGAAGTACTTTCTGAATTCAATTTAAAGAAAGGAAACATTTGAAATTTCGGGGTTTTTTTACAACAGGTAGCCAAATGGGCACTTAATGGTATCACAACGCCATTATTCCACTGATGATCTTATACAGTGAAATGCATAGGGAAAATTAAATTATTTACAGACGTTCCATCTCGTTAGTTTGATTTTTCATATATATATATATATATATATATTTCAGGCAGATTTCTTATTTCTATTTTATATATTAATATCCTGTATTGTGGACTTTTTCAAGATTTATATATATATATATATATATATATATATATATATATATATATATATATATATATATATATATATATATATATATATATATATATATATATACAGAGAGAGAGAGAGAGAGAGAGAGAGTTGTTGGTTGGTTGATTTGATGCTTAACGTCCACGGTAAACAACTAAGGTCATGTCGGGTCGGTCAGTTAACCTAACCACACTATTCCTGGGCAGGCTTAGACCTCCTATGCGGTTAACCAGTACTAAGTGCACATACTTTCGCCAGTAACTGACAACTACCCTTCTTGAATCAGCGGAAGGAGAAACGAAAGTATGTGGCCAGACCCGGATTCGAACCCAGGACCTCTGACTTACGAGTCAGGTGCCTTACCGATTGCGCTACCCGGCCCGGCGAGAGAGAGAGAGAGAGAAAGAGAGAAAGAGCATCTTACACGACTGATATTTATGAAACGAACCTTCGGCGATAAGTGCATTCAAACAAATGACCACGAGTGTAAGATTCTGTTTATCATATGACCCTTTATGGTCTCTGGCGGTTTGGTCACCTGTATTGCTGCCAAATTTGCCTTCTGTTTTGTTTTGTTTTGTAATTAAAATAAAAATTAAGTAAAAATAGATGCTGATGCTGTTATCGGGGAAGCTGAATGGCCATCTGTTGGGAAAGAGCTGCTCATTCGGTTTACTGTGCGTGTCTTTCGTAAACTTGTGTAAATTTCGGTGTGTATGAGCTTCTTTCCCTATTGGTTTTGAGAGCGGAATGTGGGATTAAATTCTGATCATTGCCTATCTTTTTACTTTACAATGTATTCTCTATGTATTTTGGAATGATTCTTTAGGTGTACTGTTAAGACGTTGATATAATGCACTGCCCACGCACTGCGTGACTCGAAATGACCACCACGCATATAAAGTAAAAGGATAGGCAATGATCAGGAATTAAGACAATCAAATACCACATCCCGCTTTCAAAACTACTGGGGAAAAAAGCAAACACACGGAAAAATGACAAAAGTTCTCGAAAAACACGCACGGTATTTCAAATAGGCAGCTTTTCCCCAAGCATGTGGTCATTCAGCTACTCTAATAAAACGACAGCATAAACATCTATTTTATCTATTTTACTTTTAACTTACAAAACAAAACAAAAGGTATATTGGGTAGCAAAACAGGTGACCAAACCGCAAAAGAACATAGACAAACGACATAACCCGATGTAACATCAAGGAACCTAATATGAGGATACAGTCAAATTTAAGATGGAGCAAGGTCGGCCCACCGGGAGGCTGTAGAAGAATGTCAAGATGATGATACTTAAAATAGAAAAGACCAACGGCTGAACGATGAGCTGGCATTATCATGCAACAAATAAATACCACGTCCCCCTCCCCAACCCTACCCCTGCTGCCTTCCTGTTCGTTGTGTAGAAACCATAACTTTGAAGCGGCTTTATTCTTTCTCGCGAAGAAACCGCCTGACATGCAAAACTATTTACGCAAGAACTGTCTATCTACATATTTTGAATCTTTTAAGGAGAAGCAAACCACTGATTATAACACTTTTGGATGAATTTTGACATATGAAATAAAATGTGACAAGAAATGCATATATAATGCAGTTATATTTCTTTATTTTAGTCAAATAAGATATTAGTCACATAGACTTTTTGCACTGAAAATTTTTGTCCTAGACTAGTCTATCTTGAGACATACTACCTTTGCATGTAAAACTCTCATCCACAGGATAAGTGCATTCAAACAAAGTCAAACATTTTCATACTTAAAAGGTAAATTTTAAATAAGCATGAACTGTGGATAATAAATTTAACAAATTTCAAGCAACTTAAAAGCACAAAACTAATCTATGTGCAACTCCGTTTTTTATTAGCGCAATACTACTTTACCTGAAGATAGACTAGTTTTGCACTGAAAAATGTACGGAAAACGTTTTGACATAAACATTAAAGGAAAATATTCCTACTTTGCATGTTGAAAAGCCACCTACGAAACTGTTACTAAACACTGTACATGAAGCCCCTTGCCTGTTTTTTTTTTTTTTTTTTTGCTTCTCTCTATCCTTGTTCCAGAAGGTAGATATTACGAGGGGCATTTCAGAAATAGTGTAAATGAGTCTGCCATTCCATGGAATGTTGACCGATTTTTTAAATTTATGTCTTAACTTTAAGGTGTACGTATCTCCCAACGGCCTTCACTCATAACATTTGAGTCACTGGTATTTTTGCTTTTCAATATGTTTTCTAAATTTTGACATTAAATAAAGTTAAATATATTTAGCCTGTGCTTTTTTATTAGAAGATGATTTCATTTTATTGTTTTGTATTTTACATAAACTGCTGCTACTTAGCAACTTCCGGCGTTGAGTTTGCACACCTATCATCCAGTTTCATCAGTGATTTGATGCCATTCGTAACAAAATATACTGACCTAATCATTTCAGCAATAAAATGTCTGTCATTTGTTAAAATTGGATGGGAATAAGTAAAACATTACAATTTATTGGTATAATGCATTTATAATAATTTTGCATTTGTAACCATATAGCAGAGGAAAAATCTCTTTTATTATGTTACTGGTGAAGAATCTGGAAACGATTTCTGTATAACTTTCTTATTTTACAGTTAAAGGACAGTATTACGTGTTTCTTCATTAAAATATATCATTTTCTCATTGAGCAAACAGCAATAGAAAAAAAGAGACTTTCAATGAAAATGTACAGTTTTTAGTATCCACACCCTTATGACGTATAAGCACGTGCTGTCATGCATGAGTGACTTAAAAATTCTTTTAATGAATACCATTCTAAAGCACTTGGATTGACCTTTCCAATGATATACGAGGGGCGTTCGGAAAGTTTTGCAAATGACGTAATTTCTCGGTAACCACCATACAGACAGAACTTCTGATTGCAAAAACGCATAAAGCTATATTTTGCGAAGAGAAGTCTGCAAACAAGGTGCATTTTTTTAAGAAGGACGCATTTTTAACTTCTTTGAAAGAGGTATACCCTAAGGACACTGCAGAATTTTACTTTAGTAGGCCGTAATTTATATATCAGCAGTCTTTGATCTCTTTTTATCTTTGTTAGTTAAAGGCAATGCCCAGACAATTTTGTTCTGTAAATGTCGCGGAAATAAGTTTTAATCTGGCTTCCGTACAGGGCCGGGAATATGGATTATCCGTACTTTATGCTGTAGCAATTTCTCCATTTCTACTAAAATTTGATGATTTTGTAATGAAAATAAGTGTTTTAGCATTCAAAATATTGTTTGCAAGAGTATTTACATGGGTCAACGAAACCCTGTCAACAAATTCAAATTAATGCCAAAAATGAAGCCTCTGCAAGCTTTCAAAAATGACGTTAACGTAAAATTCAATAACGTCATAAGAACTGCGCATTGCTTTGCAAGGAATAAATCGATAACAATTGCCGCCCTTCTAACTTTTGTATGGATATTATAGGCAACGATGGACAAGCAAATGACAAAGATTAATTTGGTATTTACAAGGATATTTGACTTGAATGCCTAAAAGTGAAAAGATTTTACATATAAAATTAGCCCAGTGGTATGACTGGGACCTATCAAAATGAGTTGTAACTCAATAAGGAAAAGTGTCTTTGTATAGTGTTTGGTATCATTGTAAAGACAAAATGCAGTGCTTTCAGTACATGCATAGCAGTTGTACCCAGCATGCTCCTAAACAAAGTCATGGGGCCATTTGCAAAACTTTTCGAACGCCCCTCGTATAAAACCACTGCTAAATATCAGCCAATAGACTTCCCTGAGAGCATTTACATTATTTCTGAAATGCCCCTCGTATTTTTTTTTTGCTCACAAATGTTTGTGTAAAATTAATGAATTAACTCTTTGTGCGTCTCTGTTTCTTATCTACAACATACACATTCTTAATCATTTACTATGTCTCTTCATTTCTCGTGAATATTTATCATTATTTTCAGGTAGCTAATAAACAAGGGCTAGCAAGTTGCATTTTGGCCTATAGGGACTTTCTTCTACCTGTACAGGCCATTTTCTGCTATATCATTGGCGATTAGTATCTGTGAAATTCCAATGCTGAAACCATTATTTATGTCAGACTAGACTGGCTTCAGTCTAATAAATTATATTGTCATAAAATAATGCAAAATATAATAAAATTCAGGAATGGATTTTCTGATGGCTGAATTTATCCAGTGATGCTTGAAGATTTTTCAGTTTTACTGACTGGAGTCTGGAGCCAGTCTAATGTCAGACATGCTAAACTGGCATCTTAATGGGTTTATACTGCCCCTAAACTAAACAATTCAGACCATGTCCTGAGAAAAGGCAGTCTGGCATTTCAATTGTGGAAGATAATTAAAATCTTAAGCCTCGTTTACACGATATGTTTTCCACATAAGTTTTCTGTGCACATGTGGAAAACATTCCGTCTAAACAGAGTTATGCACTGCTTATTCTTCCCACATGTGGAAAGCACAAGGAATAGAACATGTTCTATCCTTATGCTTTTTACCATAAGCTTTTGACCAATCAGGAGAGAGTTCACTGAGGTTAATTGCTTTTGCAACCTCAGTAGGTACCTAAAATACCAAACTATTGATATCAGGGATGTCATAATGTATATTTCTTGAATATTACATGTATTTTACAAAGGGTAACAACTTTTATGACTTCCTGTCTGCTTTCCTGAACGTTGAAGTCTTTTCATTTTAGGGTCTATACTCTTATATGTTGCTATTGCTCATAAGCATGGGCAATGAATCACACACAAACTGGAATCATCAGCATGATCTCAGTTTACATTTTTGTGACATGACAGATAACAAAATTATGCAGACACTTCCAAGTAAATGGCGAGAAAAGTCTGAGAACATATGTGCTCTCTGCATATCGTATAAACACAATACCATATGTGCAATTTTCAATATATTCTTTTTGCCGCATGTGCAAAAACATATCGTGTGAATGAGGCTTGAAGGAGTTCCTTTAAGACCAGAGAATACATTCAGAAGAGGGAACGTGGGCCAGACTATGTAGTTTCGGCTGATAAAGCCTCTTCAGAGACCCTGACAATATCTGGTGACGAAACCAGAAAAAAAGCAAACTGTAACTTCTTAATCTTAATTAGACAGACGACTCAAAGACTGATAAGTATCAAAAAGGGTCCAAATAATATATAAAATGATGGTTTAGAATATGAGTATAAACCAATCTAAAATTTCAGATTTCTCATAATTCGATCCGTCTCGCTGTTTATTTAACTCAATCTATCAACCTTAGGTGTTGCATTAGGTTTACAGGGTTTGGCTTTGATTTGATTGTGCTCATATCTTAACATCGCTGTTACCTTGTTTAAATAAAATGTGTTTAAACGAATTATAAACAGATGCAGGTAATAAGAATTTGTAATAAAGCAAAAAAAAAAAAAAAATAAGAAAAGAAAAAGAAAGTAAGAAAACTTTTGATATGTCTTATAAAATAAAATTCATCTCGGTGTAGTTACATTAGGACTACTTTTGCGCAAAAGATTATGGTATTAAAAGAATCATCGTACTACTAAACGTTTGGGTAATACCCCGGCAATGAAAAAGCTTTGATAGTTTTTTTTAAAGATATAGCTCTGGGACAGCTCTTGGTATACAGTCTCCTTGTGATAAAATTTTAACCATCACTGCGAGTTTTTATTGCGTTGACAGTTTGGTGCATATTTCAATAATATTCCATTCAGTTTTGATTTTAGTTAGGTTTTCTTTCATGATTTGATACATGTATATGGCTTGTTTCATGGGCAGATAATCCATGGGGACAAAACTTTAATCATAACAAGATGCTTTGATAACATGCTGCAAGTTTCAAGAAAATCCCTTTCAGCTCTGATTTTAAATATACTTTTTTCATGCTTTTATACATGTATATCCCGGGGCAGTGTCCGATAAATCCACTGGACTAAATTCTGGTTGAAACAGAAAGGTTCTGTTACTTTTATCATTTGTGTAAGATTTCATAAAGATATAACAACATTCTGATTTTATTTAGATTGTTCATGATTTAATACATGTATGTAGCCTTGTGTCAGGAGCAGATAAACCCTTGGGACAATATCATGACCGGAAGCACATGTGGATTTTTTAATTTTTTTTTTTTTTGCAAATTTCAGAAAAAAATGTTCTCAACCCTGATTTAATGGATTTTTTTCATGATTTTATACATGTATATAGCCTCGGTACAAGAGCAGATAATCCCGGTTGTCAAACAAAATCCAGCTTGTAACAAAATGCATACATTATTCAACTTATTTCTATGAAATGTTATCAAGATATTTCAAAGTGAAATTAATTACAAATCAAAAAAAAATTGTAGACATTGACAAGATCAATAACTCTGTAAGAATATAACCAATTCCAAAGACTAATGCCTAGTTTGAAGAAAGTCTGTCAGAAAAAACTCAAGTTATCGAACGGAAACGAAACACCCACGGTCGGACGGACATACGAAGGTAAGTCGTACGAACGGACAGACACACGGACAACCAGCGGAAAAACATAATACTCCGCCGGTAACGTGTGGCGGATTATAAGAATGGGAATAAAAACAGGCTTTGATGTTGGGGATAGGGTTTGGGATCTGATTCAGTCAGTTCCTGAAGTGTAGTTACTCTTTAAATTTTCAAAAGCATAAAGGACTTCTATGGTTAAGGCGTGAATTTTCCCCATGATAAAAATGTTATACGGATCACTGACTTCTGCTTTGCATTTTTGACTATGACATGTAACTTGCATGACAAATGAATTTTCAACTGTTTGTGTCTATGTAAAGTACGTTAAACATACGTTGACGTTGACGTCATTGTTGAGATAAATTGTAAATTATCCTCAAACTGATCGTTGAAATAATTAATTATTGTATACATTTCACCCTTTTTTGACTTACATTACTTACATAACAGACAACACTGGATAGTTTTGACTATATATATGTGACCTTAACCTCATTTCAAGGTCATGGTACACAATATAATCCTTGAAGATCACAGTGCTACTGTTGACCATTCTTCTTCTTTGGCTTACTGAGTACCGTTCCCCCCCGTGACCCAGCTTCCCACTCATATATAGTGCGTACTTGGATCACATAAGTCCGCTGCATGAAGACAATGCTGGGTCACGGGGGGTGGGGGGGGGGGGAAAGTACTTGTACCTTAATTATAGTGAAGCGTTCTATTTTGGCCGTTTGACCGGAAGTGTAACTATGGTTTTGCATGTTTAAATGCCAGTCAGGCGTAACAAGAAGAAAATCATTGCTTTGTATTGTGATATGCGTGCATTTAGCATGCATTTATGACAAAAATGTATGGAATGAAAGACTGGTTTCAATACTTTTATTACCTCAAAAGATGAGGTATGCGAAAACCTTGAATTTAGGGTAGGTAGGGTCAGAATGGATTATCTCCCCATGTCTTTGGGTCTGAATCACAAATGATCTGATTTCATACGGTTTACATATTTGTGGAAGCTCTGCTAAGAAAAATTTGCACACTTTATACTTTTGAAAATTCGGACCTGTCGCGCCAGTCTAATGGGGAAAATCCTCGCCTTAATCATAGAAGTCCTTTATGATTATTTCACAGAATGTGTATTTGACCTTCCAGTTTTTAAACTGCAAAATTAAATTGTGAAAATAGTGAGTTAAGTAGTCTAGCGCTGAGTATATATAGGCCTCCGGTGGAAAATCACGAAAAAATGTCAACTGTTGCAACAGAGCTGGGGGCCAAGCTTTGAAGAGAAATTAGATAACTTTATCTTTTATTTATCAACTGTGTTGCCTTTATTATAATTCTTTCTAACTAATTGTTTGCTTTTAGTGAATCCTATCTGCAGCTGATGGTATTTGGTTGCATTAGTTTGGCTATCCAAAGGTGTTAAAGTCAGTTTCAACTACAACATATTGTGTCTGTTGAAATGAATGTGCTCAAGTCACAACAGTTTTCCGAATTCTTGTTCACTGATTTCATTGACATGGCGTCGAGATATAAATCACGCAACCTATTGTTTAATCTAAGTGTAAAACCAGCTTGAGCTTTTGCACAGTCTGATCTAGTGTAGGCTGATTTTATGTATGCTACGACGTGTAGACTCAGATCAGGCTGTATGGATACGCAAGGCTAACTCAACATGCGCTGTTAGGGACTTACATACTCTTTAAATTTACAGGCATTTAGAGGCATGTTGAAAAATAGAGTTCTGCTTAAGCCGGTGCTGTAGGGCATGGCCAGTATTGCATATTTCATAACTGGTCATGCACAGACTCAATTAAACCGAGTCTGCTATTTTCGTCTCTTTGGTGTATTCCTTGCTTCCAAAGGATCTCTCTATACAGAACTTATCTAACAATACAACAAAAAAGTAACGGTATTTATTCTTCTAATTGTCGCAGAGGATTAAAATAGGTCGCACATGGGTCTCTAATGGATAATCAATCAGTGGTTAAGCATTAATGCACTAACCAGATTGCATTGATTAACAGGCTGGTTGGGTATTCAGTAGATATGACGTGGCTGTTATCTAAATGTGTTTATCAATATTACCGGTACTTATCGAAAATGAATAAACTAATAAATACAACAAGTTTAGAAAGAATCGGCTCTGTCTCAACATGTACATTTCGATTCAACGTGCAGTTTGATCAATTTATTTAAGTATGTGGTGAATTGCGTCATAAAAGTTAATTCAGACCTGTCCAGTTTGGCCACCGTCAACCGGTAACTGTGTACTGCAGCTTCAGAATAGTTTATTACTCTGTTTTTTTTTTGTTGTTTTTTTTCTTTTTCAAATTATTATGCCGATACCTCACAAGAGCATCACAGTAACTGCTTCATGATAATGAACATTAATTTAATTATACAAGTACAATATAAACGTATCCTTACCAAATGATCGACAGTTGAACTTTTCAACAAATTTGCTGCTGAAGCCACATGACCTCTTCATTGTTTTAAAACATAGCATCAAAAGTATTTTAAAACATAGTATGTAAAGTATTTTATTTTCGATTCGTCCGCTATTGAAAGGTGGTTCTTGTGGGTATCATCTCTGTTTTGAAACTATTTCTTGGAAGTTCGCTTTAGCAATTACGGCTGCTATACGGTTTTTAAAGACTATCAATTCGCTTTATGAAGCTTTGGGCAAGAAATAGCAGAAGTGTAAAATCAAAATGTCTGTCTTACCTTAGAACGCTTGTCAATCCAAATGTCACGCGGAAAGACGCTATTTTCACATGCGATACTACGAGCTGTGTCTATTTATCGGTACCACGACTTTAAAACTACCTATTATATTTCCTGTAACCCACTTTGAAATTCTTTGAAAAATGAGGTCATTCAGTATACACACTACGGTGGCACGTTGTTGCCATGTGTTAGATTATCCCAGATGAAACAAACTTCGGTACCTTAATGGCAAAAGCAGGTTTCGACAATAGACAATATGGTGGCAACGATTCAATCCACCATTACTTGATGAATTAATCCCTTTTGCAACATTTATGGCGAAAATAATGACTTTGCGATCCCAATATCTAATGTTTTCAACATTTTGACAAGCATGCGTCCGCCTTCTTGTAAATAAAAGAGAGTGCACAGAACTTCGTTAGGGCGCATGCGCTGATATTTCTGCTACTTACGGTAGCTATGCATAAAGTAGGCCAAATTAAAATCTTAAAAAGTTCCTTCAAGAGCAGAGAATACATACAGAAGTTGGAACATGGGCCAGACTACGTAGTTTCGGCTAATTAAGCCTCGTCAGTGACCCTGACAATATCTGGTGACGAAACCAGAAAAAAAGCATACTGTAATTTCTTAATTTTAATTGGGCAGTCGATTCAAAGACTGATTAGTTTCAAAAGGATCCAAATAATATAAAAGACGATGATCTAGAATAATAGTCATCATCGATCTCAAATTTTAGATTTCTCAGAATCTAGTTTACAATTTTTTGCATTTTCACAAGTTCAAAATTAATTTTACTACCAAAAATAACTAAAACTATAGACATTTTTTCTTTACTCGCCATCATAATCCCACGTAAAATAGTTAAATCACTATTTATAAATCTGAATGCGGACAGTTACTTTATTCAATACTTGCTTGAAGCGCACAGTGCACTGGAAATAGCGGAACGACTTTGACAGTTCCGAACCCCAATGTTAACTAACAGACACACGCGGTCACCTTGACCTCACGCGCAGCACAGGAAGAAGACGAAACCTAACGAAGTTTTGTGCATAACGAAGTTTGGTATGTATTTATCTGTAGTTTAACGCTCCTGGGCCGATTTCAAGTGGTATGGACATCAGCAATACAGGTCGTCAGTTTGACAATATCAGCTCTGATTTAGAATTAGAAAAGTCAACAGAAAGTAAACAATTAAATATATAGTTGATATTCTGGAGAGTCTCGTTCAAACTTTAAATTGCGGGGGAGAGGAGGGGGGGGTGCGATTTGGAAAGTTTTTTTTTTTTTTATTTTATTTTTTTTTCAAAAGTCTACCTGTTTGTGTTATATATCAGTCAGGTAACTAGTAATTCAATTCTAAATCTATTAACACATGATGTTGGAGTTCAGATCGCGAAATATTCATTCGTGACGGAAAAGCCAGAGTGAATTGACATTTGCATCAGTCCGACAACACACGTTAATTTGCGATAATTCACGGGTAATGGTTAATGAAAAATTATGTCAATTCTCACATTATACAGAATGAAAATGAAAGTAGTTTGGTACCAGCCTGGCAGCATGACACCATTAGCGACACATGTAGGCCATGAACGAGTTTTACAAGATCATGGGCTATTTTCCTTCGTTTTTTCTATATGGTTGTCTGCCGCTGCGATTACATGAAACCTTTTTTTGATTTGCTTCAAGTGATATCAGTTTCATAACACTGGATTATGGTCAATCGACATTATAAAGTTGCGAACAGTAATTGTCGCTCCCTAGGAACACGTGAATATCCTTAGCAACGATCTGATTAATAGATTTAGGTATCCATTTTCTTTTCTTTCATCCTTATTTTGTTTACATTTGAAAAAATAACTGCAAGTATTATACCGTCAGGGTTCAGCTCACACTTACAAATCCTTATTGATATTTCATTTTTATACGTTGTTTGTTAATAAAAATTACTGTGACGTCATGTACGTGAGCAAGTTTGAATTCTGTCGTCACGAACGTCAAAGGAGAAAGACAAAGCGTAACAAGCATCGTGTGACAATCCTTATCCAAGTGATTTTATTTGATCATTTTTTGTTTGCTTTTGCTTTTACATGTCCCTTCTTCTTTAATGAAACACCAAATACTCATTCTGCATTTTGCATTCTTAAAGAAAACACATACGACTTTCATCAGTTGTTGTTCGTGGTGTAAATGCTGTTGTGTCATGTTGTTGTGTTATTGTTTAACGTCCACGGTAAACAGATATAGTCATGTCCGGACGGTCAGTTAACCTAACCACACTATTCTGGGCAGGCTTAGACGTCCTAAGCGGTTAACCACTACCAAGTACACTTACTTTCACCAGTAACTGACAACTGCCCTTCTTGAATCAGCGGGAGGAAACGGATGGTGACAATATATCATTATGAAAAGGTTCTTGTCCTTGCAATGTCTCTATATTAGCTTATATGCATGCAATAAAGCGCACGCGGGAGGTGGAGTGGGGAGGGGAGCGTAGTCATAGTTTATGAAACCTGAAAACCCCAAAATAGCGATTAGTTCAGGTCTTCGTCGAATACTGAAATATAAACAAAAACGAAACAAGGAGCGGGATCCTGGTCCTGTACAGTGTATTTTTACTATATATCAAAGTTAATAATACTTGGTCATTCAGTCTCCCAACAAAGATATTTAGGTAAATTTATGATACTTTTTATCAGACAATAGTGTTTCTTTAAGCGTCACTAATGAAATCGCGAAGTAATCGAAAAGAATATTAGCGAAGCTACATTTCAACGTCAGGCGGAGGGGGTGAGGGGTGGGGTGGGGGGGGGGGGCGGAGCGGCTGTGCCCACCTAAATATATTTTCAATAACAATGTTATTTTTTAGATTTTTTGCCCAGAATATTGCCTCTTGATCTTTTCACATCAACAAATCAGGCGAGTTTGTGATTCTATCTTGTGAAAAACAACATAAAGAAAGCATCTGCATATGCTGAACGTTCAGCGTTTTATGCAGGGTTTTGCATTCGCCTCAGTGATAACCATCGCCTTATTAATACGATTTTCAAGAAGTAGACAGTTGGCTCGTGAAATAGAAGATTTCTTACGATCTTACGATCAGCGAAGGAATTTAGTTTGGGTGCAAACTAATAAATTGAAACGCTTAGCAGTGAAGTTGCTGCAGTATAAAAGAAAAAGTACTCTCTCTGTCTCTCTCTCTGTCTCTCTCTCTCTCTAATCGATCGCTCATTGGGTTAAGGGCCGGCTTGCTGATCTAGCGGTTCCGGGCTCGATGCCCGCTGGAGGATGATGACGGCAACCTTTTTCAGTTGTAAATTGGGGTCCATTGCACACCAAAGCCTTCAATTATCACCTTCCTATAGTCCTGGTATGACTGTAACTGAAATACTGCTGAAAAGGATTTAAATTTGCAAATAAGTCATCCATCAATCCCATCTCTGTCTGTCTCTGTGTCTCTGTCTCTGTGTCAACGTGTACAAAATGCATGCACGATTAAGACAAAAAGACAAAATCTTTGCATCATACACGAACGTAAACAAACGGTTTATGTTGACAGCTGAGCATCATAGACCTCTTTCTGCTTTTTTTAGTGAAATATATATATATATATACTTGTATGTAAATAGTCGATACATTAAAAATATGGTGGAGCCACGACCACTTAATAATTATACCAGTGAGAAAAAGTATGCAAAAGAAGAACGACTATTGATGATATAAGCCCTCAATTCTCGAGCAAGAAAAAAGAACAGGAAAGGTCAAAATAAGTATACTGGAAAGTTAATAATTTACAATACCTGTCGTAAAGCGATAAAATGCTCTTGGTTGCCATGGCAATAGCATGGAAGCAGAAGAAGTGGATCCATTTAATTTGATTTAATTCAGAAAAAAAGAAACAACATAAAATTTTGAAAAGTAGCCATACACAAAGGCGTTTAAAGGCTTTCTGCTGACCAAAAACTATGGTATGTCCTTGGTTACCCTGACAACGACATTAGTGCAAGAAAAATTCCTTTTGTTATTCGATATTTCAATCCTCAGCTCTCGAGCAAGAAAAAACAATGTCGAACATTCGAAAGATGTTTAATCCTTAAAACGAAACAGTTTGAAGAAATAAAACTGAAAAAAAAAACGATCATGGTTACCATGACAACGACACAATTACCTTAACAACGGAAGCGAACTTTATTTCAGGATTGATTCACACAAATATAATTACATACTGACTTACTTAATCGAACTCCCTGAGAAATGTCAAGCACAAAACGGCTTTTGTCAGCCTTAGATAATGATACAGATTTTAAGGCGCACGTGGCTGGAGGACATATTTTATTCTTAAAAACACCTCCGCATGCAACAAACAACTTGAAACTTTTTATAAAAGTTCCTTTGCTAACAAACTCGTTTGATAAAGTATGAAGGTGTTTGTCGAATGGCAAGGCATTAGATTTTTTGTCTGAATACATTAAAACTGGCTGAAAAGGGACAAATAATGTTGCATGTTTGGAGCGTTACCATGGCAACGTCATGAACAGAAATTGAAAACCGACATCTGATTTGAAAATAAGGTACCGTCACGTATTCATATAAGGGAATATTAAGGAAAATATTCGAATTTTATTTTCTCTTAAATTTTGAGGCCAAAATTGATGCTTATCGTACCTATGCCTTTACATCACAATGCAAATTTTGCACATTTTTATCCCAAAGTTTCTCACGACGCCAATTCCAATACATTCAATGGGGAAAACGTAAACGCAAGGATAGAATAAAGTAATGATTTTTCTTACCCGTGAATTATCGCTGATTAACAAATGAAGTTGAAGGGCATATCGCTAATTATTCATTCACGACGGTGAAGCCAGAGTGAATTAATGTTCGTATCTGCCCGAAATAGTCCTTCAGAAAAGATGACGGATCGCGAAATGTTCGTTCCCGAGGACGAAGCCGGAGTTGTTTAACATTCGCATCTGTCCGACAACACATGAATTTTGTGTTAATCAGCGATGATTCGGGGGTAAGGAAACTTTTATTCCGATTCTAACACTATAAATAATGAAAATGAAGGACTATTTTGAGGCGGACGTCGACAGAAGTATATGTTTACATTCGAGGTCATCAAGGCGCGAAATTAGCAACGCTTCGACATTAGCAACATGATTTATCTGGAAACATTTCATACGATGCCGCTTCGTATACGTCCAGTGCTGAAAACGTTAACGTTATGATATATTTAATTCTAACACAGTGCGCCTATAGAAGCAATGGTAAGTTACCGTGTTTTATTCTGCAACAATTCACTGTTTGGGAGCGCGTGGGTGTCATTGCTGACGTCACTGCAATTGCTGACGTAATTTTGTGACGTTTTGAGACGTTAGACGGTGTAACGTCTCTTTTTCTTTCTAAAATCGCCATAAAAAGTATGTTTGTCTTAGATACAGTTAAGAATATTAGCGGGAGCATGAATGCTCTGGCAGGAAGGTTGGGAGAGTTTGAATGAAAGGAATAGTTTTTTGGCGTTTTTGAGTGTTAGAATCGAAATAGTTCAGCTCTAGCATTGAATTGTTGAGTAATAATTCACTGTTTGTCGGTCAGTTGTAAGTAGATATATCACTCGCGCGGATATGATCTACTTTACAACTGACCTCCAAACAGTGAATTATTAGTCAACAATTCACTGCTAGAGCTGATCTATTTTTTAAGTAATATTTTTTCCTTAACTGTGAATTATCGCTGATTTACACATGTATGTTGTTGGAGGGCAGATCAAGAAATATTCATTCACAACGACTGAAAGCCGAATGGAATAAATATTCGCATCTGCCCAACAACGCACTTAACACATGTTTTATTCAGAGATAATTGACCGGAGTAAATTAATTTTCGCACATGCCCGAAATAGTCATTCAGAAAGATGATATCGCAAAATATTCGTTCAGGATGGCGAAGACGGAGTTGTTTAATGTTCGCATCTGAACGACAGCACGTTTATCAGCGATAATTTAAGGTTAAGGAGAAATTTATTTCGATTCTGACATTATAAATACTGAAAATGGAGGACTATGATGATGTGGATGTCGATAGTAGTAAATGTTTACATTCCAGGACATCAAGGCGCGAAATTAGCAAGTCTCAACATTAGCAACATGATTTTTTTCTGGAAAATTTCCACACGATGCCGCTTCGTATACGTCCAGTGGTGAAAACGTTAACGTTGTAGTTGATATAAGTAATTTTTCCTATACCCATGAACTATCGCTGATTAACACATGCTGTTGGAGGGCAGATCACGACATACTAATTTCCAACGGCTGAAAGCCGGAGTGAATTAATATTCCTACCTGCCCAACAACACATGTGTTAATCAGAGATAATTGACCGGAGTAAATTAATTTTTGAATCTGCCCGAAATAATGTTTCGGAAAAGAGGACAGATCAAGAATTATTCATTCACGATGGCGAAGTCGGAGTTGTTTATATTTGCATGTGTCCGACGACACATGACCTTTTTTGTTTTTGGTTAATCAGCGATAATTCAAGGGTGAGGGTAAATTTATTTCGATTCTAACATTGAACATAATGAAAATGAAGAACTATTTTGAGGCGGACGTCGACAGAAGTAAATGTTTACATTCTAGGTCATCAAGAAGCCTCGACATTAGCAACATGATTAATTTGGAAAAATTTTCACACGATGACGCTACGTATACGTCCAGTGCTGAAAACGTTAACGTTATAATAGATGTATTTTTTCCTTAATCCGTGAATTATCGCTGCTTCAGCAAAGAGGACATATCGCGAAATATTCATTCACGACGGCGAAGCCAGAGTTGTTTAATATTCGCATCTGCCCAACAAGACGTGGCTTTTTGTGTTAATCAGCGATAGTTCAAGGGTAAGGGGAAATTTATTATAAAAAAAAAAAAAGATCAATGAAGGACTATTTTGAGGCGGACGTCGACAGAAGTAATTGTTTACATTCGAGGTCATCAAGATGCGAAATTAGCAATGCCTCGACATTAGCAACATGATGCCGCTTCGTATACATCCAGTGGTGAAGACGTTAACGTTATAATAAATTTAAGCAATAATTTTTTTCTTAACCCGTGAATTATCGCTGATTCACACATGTTGTTGGAGGGCAGATAACGAAATATTAATTCACAACGGCTCAAAGCCGGAGTGAATTAATATTCGTATCTGCCCGACAACACATGTGTTTATCAGAGATAACTGACCGGTAAGGAAAAATTATTTCGATTCTAACATGGTATAGAATGAAAATGCAAGGCAAATGCGACTATTTTGAGACGAATGCTGACAAAAGCATATGTTTACATCTGACTTCATCAAGGCGCGAGATTTGGACACTGTGACGTAAGTAACGTTTTTATCACAATTTTTCAGCCCTATACGCTCAACTGGGAAAGCGTTAGCATTATGTTCGAATGTCCTGTTGTCTATGTCGGTGCTTTCGTTCATTTGAGTTGTGCTTTCGGTTGGGGTTGGTGAATGACAACTGTCGGGGAAGGGACTATTTTATAGGACCTTTCACACGGGGGTAATACCAATTTGGCTGCCTGTGCTTTCGACCAAGTCTGTACTATACAAAGTGGTTTTCGACCGAGAATACGATCGTAAGCATAGCCAATAATGGTATATGGTACTTTTGTTAATGGCTGTCGACCGAGCTGATTTTGCTGTCGATTCTCTCGGTGGGTCTCGAGCCCTTGACTGCTAGATCAGCAGGCCAGCGCTTAACCTACTGACATCCTGTAAGTAGGACAAAATTATCCATTTTGATACATTTGTTGTGAAATTTTTCATTATTAGATAAATATAAATAGTTACTGACTTTTTACGGACAAGACAGATTGACAAAACAGCTGACAAACAAAGGAGGGGTATCAATAAGACTGGTTTTCTGCATCCTACCAAAGTTTTCTTATTTTGACTGGTGGTAAACTCCAGTGTGTCTAGTTTATTGAACCATATGTGACTTTGGTCGGAAAGCCCTAGTTACTGAGCTATGGGTCGACAGAAGTGGCTGGGGTGTAATTCAATATGGTTTTAGCATGTCTTGTAAAACTTTTTTCATTTGGTAGAAGAGTACAACAGACAGACAGCGTTTTATAAAATGATTGACAGAACATCTTAAATGTATTTCCATATCATTTTATTTGGTTTAATTTGAACATATGATGTCAAAGAAGACTTCCTTTGACATTGAGCATTCTTTGATATTTTTGTCCTCGAATTTCAATTTTTCTTGGCATCATTGCTAAATAAACTGACCAGTAATCATCAAACTCATGTCAAGGAAGCACATTGAGCAGGACAATTGGATGATGTGACCAGAATTTCACAATGACCTAGTCTTCAACTATGGTTTGAGGGCTGGATTTGGATTTTGATTGTTTCAGTTCCTGGTCTTTGCATACTTTTTACTTTCATGGTTGACTGAACACATATACGTGCTTGGAAGATGGTCTTCATTCAACTTTATGACATAGAACTACGAAACTTTGGTAAAAAATATATCTAAGCAGCCATATTATGCCCCACACCCCGCCACTAAAGGTGAGGGGTATGTATTGGCTTCAGTGCGGATCTCGTTGGCGCCTGAGACTGTGTCTGCGTAACATATTAAGTCCTTCTATGACATTGAAGATACGGTCAAGGTCACCGAAATCTGATAACCTCTTAAGCTTGCCCTGATGATATATCCATGCAAGTACTGTGGAATCGCGCTTATTGTTTCAAAAGATCTTGTAGGTACAGGAAATTGTCACGCCTACGCCAAGGCAGGAAATTTAACAGTTTAAGACCTCCTGTGACATTGAAAATGAGGTCAAATTAAACAAAACCGAATCAGCTGTTTGACTTGTCCCAATTGTGTATCCAAGCACGGTTGATCAAATTCCATGGTAGCAAGTTTGGTAAACTTCCACCCTTTGGTTCTAGAAATATAGCGGATACAAACTGTCACGCCTACGACGACACAGACGCAGACGGGATCCGCAATACGTCTCCCCTCATCATAATTATGTGGTGGGGGGGCAAAATTTAACAGTTAAGATATTAATTTGGCCACAGTTTTATATTTCTAGGTTATAAATGAATAAAAACCATCTTCCAAGCAAGTAAATGTGTTCAATCAACCATGAAAACCAGGTTATGTTGATATTCAGGTCACACCATCCAATTGTCATGGTCAAGCTGCTTTATTGACATGAGTTTGATGATTACTGATCAGTATATTTAGCAATGACACCAAGAAACATTGAAAATAGAGAACAAAAATATAAATAAATGCTCACTGTCAAAGGAAGTCTTTTTTGACTATATGTTCAAATTAAACCAAATAAAATGATATGGAAACATAGTTTAGATGTTCTGTAATCATCATGCATGTGATTGTGCCTATCTGTGACCTTTCTGTAGATAGATTGTAGACAATGTACATAGACTTTACAAAAAGTGCCCCTTTTTTATTGTCACTGGTAAGCAATGTAATCAGTGTACCCACGTATTCTGAGATGCACAATATAAACGTATTAGCAGAAGACATAAACTAAGGTGTGTGCCATTTTGTACCCTCATGTATATTTTGAGGTGTAGTTTTAGGATATTATCTGTAATTTTCATGCATGTGATTGCGCCCAGTTGTACGTTATATCGACAGGTAATTGACAATGTACATAGTCATTACTGAATACGGCTTTCTCTATTTTCAGTTGTATCAGGGTGTTTCCAGTTGGAACGCAGACTCATCACAATGGAGTAAACTATTTTCTGGGCGGTTGTCTATGCACAAAAAATTAATCCCTAATGAAATGGCGGCGAAATTTCAGTAAAAATGTACCTAATTATGCCACTTGTTATTGTTACTACGATGACTGATTCTACTACAAACATGAATCAGAGAAATCTTTTGGGTATAATTGTGAGCTTGAAATCATTTCAAGACCCCCAGTGGCCTTCCTAAAATAGAAAATAATGAACACAATCTGATGCACCCAGTTCATATAAACCGAAAAATCCCAAACCCTACGATCAATATTTTGCAAAGAAAATTGTCCCGCTAACCAATTTCGGGGACATCGTGAAAATTTCTTAGTTGGGATACTCCGTCGTCATTCTTGCGAGGTAATATGGCAGGAGAAGGTCTTATGACGTAGAAATCGATGAATGCTTTGGGTGTTGGAAATTGCGAAATTTAAACATCACGCTTGCTGTGTTGAATGTTTCATATGATGACCTGGACTGCAATCATCCCCCCCCCCTCTCAAACCAAGATCAACAACCGATCCTTCATGAAGAAGTTGAGATCACAGTAGTAGGACTAAAAAAGGGGAGTCTGTCGGAGTTGATAATTTACCAGCAGAGCTTGTTCAAACTGGCTGGGAGACCATAATTGATGTTTCAGTATAACAGAGATCTGTAACAGTATCTGGAGGACGGTAGAATGGCTTACCCTATGGACTCAGTCGCTGATCATTACACACCCTTTAATGGGCAAAGTAAAGCAATGCCAGAACTACAGAGCCATCACTCTCATCCGTCTTTCAAGCAATGTCATGCTGTAAGTAATCTTGAACAGGCTTAAGCACCAAACCGAAGAGATAATTGCTGAAGACCAGGCTGGGTTCAGAGCCGGAAGGAGCACCACAGAACAGATCTTTAACCTTAGAATCCTATCTTAAAAGTATCCTTATGCTGATTTAAAAAAAAAAAACTTTACCAGGGTGTGGCATGCAACCTTATGAGCCACGATAAAGAATCACAATAAAAGGGTCATTCGAAATCACACCGTTGAGCACCTCTACGACAAGGCTACAAGTGATTTGCAGATGAATAGCAGCATGGGAGAATGGTTCAGAGCAACAAATTTAAATTGACATCGCCCCTATTCTAAGATACCTATCTATGTTATTTTATTAGTCAAGTTTTCTAATTTAAGAACGAGAATTTTTTTTTTTTTGCTTTTCTATGTTTTCCATGAAAAGCATTAACCAGCCCTAACAAATTATCGTATGATATTGCTGTGTTTGAGGGGGTCTTTTTCTCGTTTTTTTAACCTGCACCTGCTTAAACAAGAGTTCTCGGGCCGAATTCTTCAGAGCTGACAAAACTACGCTTAGCCCATTGCACACCGATATTGCATAAACGTGTAATATTTTCTAAAGTTTCTCGTAATAGAAAAAGAAAATTGTTATCGAGGTTAAGGTGTATGAGGAAATCATGTCATGGTGTGCTGAAATTGGTATATTTGTCAAGCCTGGTGACGATCTGCGCTGTCCTTTCAGCAACATATTCTACTCATTTAGCACACCCCGCTCTAAACAGCAAATGATAGAGGGAAAAAAAGGATGGTACACAAAGCAAAACAAGACACTCAAAATGCTAAGAGGAAAGTGTATATGGCTAATGGAGTGAGTAACTCAAAGTCGGGAAGGAAATCCAGCTTGTCTGAGGTTTCATCTCTGTCATCACACAAACAGTTGGCTTGTCTGAACTAATGGCAAAACACCCTAATTCCCTCTCCAAACAAGTTCCGATGACTACCAAAGAATAATCTCTTCTACAGAACTTCACGCTGCACAACCAAAGGGTAGTGTTACATTCGCTGTGCTACTCAAAGGAGGTGTCTTCTGCTGTAGCACTATTTCCGCCCCGTTACGAGAGGAAGCAGAGTTAGTTCGGATGCCGTGCAAAAGGTGAATTTTACCTGACTTAGTATTGTTTTCGTTTCTGCCCTACTAGCTTTGTACTCAAGTGTATCTAATTATCTGTACACTTTGCCAAATAACTTTAAATGTTTTATTGCTATAACTAATTATACTTTCTTCAAATTGTTTCGTTAATCTTCAATCTTCAATCAGGTTGATTGGGTTTCATTTACTTTGTTCTCTTAACTCCATATTAAAATATATGTGTGAAAGTGCGTTAAAAATCCAGCACAATTGATAAGAAAGTTATTTGTCATTAGAACGGCAACTATTCATTTAAAGGTAGGTTCCTGTACTAGCTATAACAATTATGTCCACAAAGTAATTTCGTCTTTTTCTGAGCAGTATTGAATTCTCAAATTTTTCTGAATTTGTTGCTACTGAGAAACTCGTCAGATGTTGAAGAAAATAGTCGTTTTCCCTTTTGGTTTATTTTCTTTCGTTGGAATTCCAATTCTAAAAATAACTATGTTTATTATGTCTATAAGTGCACGATTTCTGATGCCATTCTCCAAGGTCAATTTCCCTTGTCGTGAGCTCTCCTAGAGGTCCTGGCATGGTGGATGAGTTAAAACTATCCCAAAATGCAATGCAGTATGACCTCAGCTGAGTTATCTATTTTTGGCGCGAACTAAAAATAGCGCTAACTGGTGTGCGAAGCAGAGTTAGGAAATCCCTTGCAAAACAACTTTTCTAATATTTTTTTGATTTACACTTTTTAGTGAAACTTATTCATTCCCTTTTATAAGTGCTTTCCAACAACTTGGATGAAAGATCATCAAAATTATGATGCATTCCAAAGTACAGGAACCTACCTTTAACAATGAATCGTACTGGGTTAGGTCAGGTCAGTCAAATCCGCTACTGATACCATATAGTCCAGCCCTACCTGATGCTTGTGGGCAGATGAGGCTCATCAGCCCCGGAGGGTAACTCGTCAAAGAGTTTCTTGTCTTATCCTTGGCTTACAGTGCACCAAGTAGATCGCTAGATCTCTGAACAAAAACTTGATAAAGCACCACCAGTGAATATAGCATCTTAGGGCGGAAAACTTCAAAACTGCATACTAGGTTGGTTAACCCAATTCAGGTTAACAGCTTTGCTTACCTCTTCGATTGCACGACGGTGGGTCAGGCCTCAGACTTATGAAGGCGCCAACCTAATAGTAACGCCTAACTTAATAGTAACACAGACGGCTGGCGCCTAAATACCCGTTTCAGGACGCCTTGGGTCGGGCCCACCGTGGTTTAACTGGTAGGTTTCTTCTGCTCCAGAATTTCAGTGTTGCTATTTCTTTGAGTCCTCATATTTGTTTTATCTTAGTTTTAATTTTGATTTCTTTGTTCCTGAGATATCACACTGATTAAGGATCTTCCACGCAGACCAAACTGTCTGATAAATCAAAGCAGGATGAAGGGTTAGACCGCAAATCGATTAAGCCCCCCCCCCCCGCACCACCACCACCAACCAGCGATTTTATTGCTGGCCGTCCCAAGGCGTCACTTCTGTTTTGGGTTTTGGTTTTTCTTAGGTGTTTCAAGTGTTGTTTGTCGCTCTGATTGCCCTTACATTAAATAAATAAAAATAAATAAATACAGATGTTTAATGTTTTACCTCTAATTTGTGCTTATTGCCAGGGTTGGTGCTCTTTGTAAGATTGTTGTGTGATTGGTGGTTGCTTTTGCTGGGTTGAACAATTAAGTATCTGATGAACCAATGCAGAACGAAGTGCGAGGGTTGGTCGACCACAAACCGGTTAAGCCCCCAGTAATTTCATTACTGGCCGTCCCAATGCGGCAGTTATGTTTTGGTTCTTCTTGGTTGTTTTATGTGTTGTTAGTTGCTATGTCTGTTATTGATATATTGTTTGTGATATTTAGGCTAGCCCGTTGACCCCCTACTTGGGAAATGGCTGTTCACATGGCTGCCGCTGGTGTTGTCTTAGGTGGTGACTCATTTTGTGTTCTCTCTTTCCTACATGGTGTCTTGGGTTGATCTTATTCTGTTCTTGTCCATGTCCTACGATACACATCTTTGCAAGTTTGTACATGGTGCAAATAAGCCATTTTTCAAAAGAGCATTCTCTCCTGTAATCTTCATAATAAGGTCAAGATCACCAAAATTAAATTAGTACTTTACACATCAAAACGACATACTTGTGAACGTTTCGTAATTATTAATCAATCCCTTTAGGAGATATGATGCAGACAAGCCATTTTCCAACATTATAAAACTTCCTATGACCTTGAAATGGGGTCAAGGTCACCAACATCTAACTAGTTCCTTTCAATCTCACAATGATGTATCTGTGCTGCAGGTTTGGTCCAAATTCATCCATTCATTCAGAGGATATGGTGCAGACAAGCCATTTCCCAATATATACCAAGTTCCAGAAGAAGATGTTCTTGCTGCATTGGACATCTCTTTCCTGATGCCCTTGTCCGCCGCCTTTCTCGAGACACAGGGGTTGAGGTAGCTCGATGGGGGACGCCTGAGCTCGCGAGTTAATACGTAGGCGTCTATTACCTATGTCTGCAGCTATGGGTCCAGTGGAATGCGACAGTAAGTGTGGCTCGGAGAGGGATGCTCTTTGTCTGTCGAGACCTGCCCATCATTTCTTTTCTTTCAAACGTTGGAGGTTTAGCGACATTGAAGAAGTCAAATACAGAAACGCGCGTCTGTTGCACTAAATTTGGTATGGATACGTTTATATTAAATGTTTTACCATATATAGGCATGGCGGTCATGTTGGTCATGTGACCTGGACCGTTTGAACAAATTTTCATTCACTCAGCTTCTGGAGGCTCTATATGAAATTGGGTTACATTTCTCATAGTGGCTTTTGAGGTGATGTTCGAAATTATCTAAACATGACAGACCTGGCCCAAAGGTCAAAGAATGACATTGACTTCCTGTACTCACAAATCTTCATGTACTTATTAATATTTATGTATGTACCAATTTTTAGCCCAAACATTTCAACTATTTCCATGAAGTCTTAAGCTCTAGAATTTTTCAATATAAAAGCATCAGACAGCAAATTTGCCAAGGTCAACCCAAGGTCATAACTTGATAGATTTTGTAGAACTCATGTACTCAATGCTACATATCTAGTCTCAAGACCATCGGCATATTGGTTCAGGATAAGAGGACTTTTAAACGTTTTTTTACCATATATGGGTCTGGCAGCCATGTTGGCCATGTGACCCAGATCAATTGAACGGTATTTCATTCCTGTAAGCCCTAGAGGCTATAAGTAAAAAGTATGCACAGACCAGGAACTGAAACAATCAAAATCCAAATCCAACCCTCAAACCATAGTTGGAAACAACTAAGATTACAACTAATCAAGATACAGAGAGCATATGGCCAACCGAGTGAGCAGCTTGTGGTTACAATCGCCCTAGTGGTTTCAGAGGAGAAGTCGTTTGAAACTGTGAACGGACGATGAACAGACGGGCGGACGACAGATCCTGCCTATCCCATAAGCTCCCCCGGAGCCTCAGGTGAGCTAAACATCACAATTTAGGAGAAATTTAGGAGTTAATACTTATAAAATAACCCCCGGCAGTTTAATTAAGCCCTCCCCCACCACCCGCCACACACACACCAGCCCAACCCACCTTCTTTTAGTTTAAAAAAAAATAGATGAATAAAAAAGAAACAAGAATATGATATTCGCAGTTAAGTCGAGGCAGTTTTGAAATATGTCACAATGCTTATATCTACACATAATACAAGAGGGCCGAAATGGCCCTTAATCGCTCACCGGAGTTTAAGGGTGTCAGTGTTCAAATTATATGTGTTATACAAACTGTGTGTGTGTGGGGGGGGGGGGGAGGGGGCTACAAGGCCCTTTTTCTGCCCAACAGCAAAATGTTTTATTTTCAGCTGACGATTAGCCTATAGTGTCCGCTATATTAAATCAATAGTGGTTAAGCTCCGTAACCGCTACTTTTGGAGTAATTGGATTATAGAAGTGGGTGGAGTAAATAGATTCAAAAGCTCAGTATTTAACA
The DNA here is from genome assembly GCA_963989385.1 of Ctena decussata. Classification (NCBI taxonomy): domain Eukaryota; kingdom Metazoa; phylum Mollusca; class Bivalvia; order Lucinida; family Lucinidae; genus Ctena; species Ctena decussata. Next base: position 77,765,075 of record OZ022511.1, on the reverse strand, counting down.
ATAGATTTTCTATAAACTGTAAGGTTGGTGTCAGGCATAAGTTTAAATCAGTACCAATTCAGTATGTTTGGCTATTGATTAGCCTATACTTTGGATTTTAGAAGTGGGTGGGGTAAACAGATTCAGAACCTTGTCCTTTATTATTACTCCAGGTCAACAAAGTTAACAACAAGAGTTATAGTTCTGAAATAACATAGGCAATAAAGATATCATGTCTTCAAAAGGTTAGGAGAAAGAATGAGAGAAAGAAACAGAGAAAATATCAATTTAGGAGCACAGCAGAAGTGACTGTAAATTCCTTAGTCTTGGTCGCGCCAAGGGACTGTTCGACATAAACAGATTCAGAACCTCAGCATACAACTACAGATTTTCTATAAACTTTTAAGATTGGTGTGGGTCTTAAGCTTCAATCAGTACCAATTTATTGTGTTTGGCTAATGATTAGCCTATGCTTTTGTGTTTTAGATCAACCACAATGACCGAATTTCCAATGAATTACATTATTTAAACAGTGGGTGGAATATTTCAGCTGAGCTCAAGTATAACTATTTGTTTGCTGGGGTCTAGTCAAGACGTTTAAGTGGTATTCCTAATATTAATGGTACTCACTTTTTGACATATTTTTATGTCCCGCTACCAAAGCTCACGGGGTACACACATTTTTTCGGTGCAGTTCCGTTGGCGTCAGTTTTGGCATGATAATATTTTGTATGCATGGTATCGCTTGAACCAGACCATGATTATTTTACCAAACTTGCATGGATATATCATTGGGACAAGTTTGATATACCTGCTTAGATTTAGGTAACCTTGATCATCATTTTCAATGTAAGAAAAGGCACTATGGAGTTACAGTTTAATATAATCAGGATATTTGTTGAATAGTCGAAATGGCTTCATACAAGGAGCATTCTGTCACAAAGCTATGGTGGCTGGTTTGTGCCATTTCGTCTTCTCGTCTTTTCGTCGCGCGAAAAGACGAAAAGACGCCATGCGAAAAGACGAAAAAACGCCAGGCGAAAAGACGAAATAACGCCAGGCGAAAAGACGAAAAGACGAAACCCGCCGCGCGAAAAGACGAAATTTCAGCGCGAAAAGACGAAGAAAACGCCATGCGAAAAGACGCCATCTGAAACTCTTAATTTGTCGTCTTTTCGCATGGCGTCTTTTCGTCTTTTCGCCTGGCGTCTTTTCGTCCTTTCACGTGGCGTTATTTCGTCTTTTCGTCTTTTCGCGTGGCGTTATTTCGTCTTTTGGTTCAAAGGACCAAGAAAAGGTGGCTGCTCAATACAGGTGATCCCTTAATAAAGGTCAGGTGACCACATAAGCAGGTTTGACTGTATAGCTGAATGTATACACCCCCAAGAAAGATCTCTCTAATACTGAACATTCTGTCCCCTTCTGTCATATTTACAAAGGGGGACAACTTTTGTGACATTCTATTTGCTTCCTAAGATAGGGAAGTGAAGCAAACAGAAAAAATAGATTCTTAAATAGGTCTACTCTTAAAGGAAAGAATTTGCTCCTAGAGGACCAAATTCTACTTTCAAGAGCTGACCCTCCTTAAGAAAGGAGGCAAAAATGCAAAATTGCTTCCCCTGAGAGTGGTCCCGTTCACCTTAAGCATAAATGCAAATATGTTGAAGCCTTGAAACCTGTGTCTCCATGCATCCTACATAAAAATAACCGTTTTTTTTTGTTGTTATTTTACATTTGAACAAGTAGATTTTCATATCTCGCTGTATCATAACATACGCAGACTGGTTACCAATGCAGAGCCTAACCAGACCACTCTTTTCCCAGGAAACATATGTCCTAGGATTTAGGATCATAATGGTAACATGGTCCAAATTTATTACTTAATGCTAGCACCTAATCTACTATTTACATGTAATGTATTTTTTAGTAAACTGTGTTACAATATTATTGTTCAAACTGAGAGATCGAGAGAACTGGGCAAAACGTCCCACCAATGCTAAGGTCATATGAAGACAGGACCTCGCGGTTTAGAGTCACATCTGAAGGACCACTGAGGCGAGGGTGTGTGTGTTTGTGGAGAGGGAGAGGGGGGGGGTCGAACTGACTGCAACCGCTGGTCTAGTCTAGTCTATCCCATAATCTTGTGAGGTCGTTGGGGCACCACAGATGACTCTAAAACACTCCTTTTCCACCTAGTCCTGTCTTCAGCTGCCCTAGTTGAGCTAGCAAAATCCTTCCCTGCCGTTTAAAGAAGACGAATTTGAAGTAACAGTAGTTGTGCCCCTTTGTAAAAATGGCGGAAGGGGCACATTTTCAATTTAAAGTGGATCTCTCACAGAGGTGCATTCAGATTAAAAAATACTTCCTATAAGAAAATATTATGGCTTGAGTTGCAGCTCAATAATACCATAATATTCTTAAATATTGGGACACATATGCGTAAGCCAAAGAGAAGTCTAAACAGGTACTGCTCTGTCTGCGATTGGCACGTCTTAAGAAAACTATAAACTTGTTCAAAGTTTGGGTTAGCTGCAGTTAAATGTATGTCAAATTAGGGAAAACACCGTATCATTATTTTGTCATACAGCGAAGTACAGCAATGTTTCAATAATTGTATTCCATAGTTTGAGAGAGATTACATGGTCAACAAGTGGTTATTCTTTTAGGCAGTTTAAGATCAAAATTAAGATAGGATGAAACTTGTTTGGAGTGCTTTACTCCAAAACATTAGGACGGCTCATTTTCTTTTCTGTCCGTTCAGTAGAAATACCATAATGACTTCTTTCCTCATATTTTTGGTAATGATTTTAAAAGAACAGTTTAGCGGCAAAAGCTGCAAACCGTGGTTAGTACACTTCTTTACAGATTGCATTCTGATCAGGGTCTACACAGTTTAAAAAAGAAACACCTGTCTAAGTATTCAAAGTATTAAGTGCATTTAGAATAGGATATATCGATACATCTTCATGCAAAATATGTGATGCGAAAAGACGAAAAGACGAAAAAACGCCATGCGAAAAGACGAAAAAACGAAATAACGCCACGCGAAAAGACGAAATAACGCCACGCGAAAAGACGAAATGACGAAATAACGCCATGCGAAAAGACGAAATAACGCCAAGCGAAAAGACGAAAAGACGCCAGGCGAAAAGACGAAATAACGCCAAGCGAAAAGACGCCAGGCGAAAAGACGAAAAGACAAAAAAGAGTTTCAAATGGCGTCTTTTCGCATGGCGTTTTTTCGTCTTTTCACGCTGAAATTTCGTCTTTTCGCGTGGCGGGTTTCGTCTTTTCGTCTGGCGTTATTTCGTCTTTTTGCCTGGCGTCTTTTCGTCTTTTCACATGGCGTCTTTTCGTCTTTTCGCGTGGCGTCTTTTCGCGGCGAAAAGACGAAATGGAACAAACCAGCCACCATACAAAGCTGGTCAAAGTCCATCCATGGATTCTTTTCTCTCATTTTGACAACCCCGCCTTCATTTCACCTCTGAAATCAATAAGTGTTCATTCAAAAGGAATGTTACGGGCATCACCAAGTCTGAAAATATTTAAACGAACGTATGTAGGGTCCCTAAGTGTCCGACAGCCTTAAGTGTCCGACAAAATTTATTTTTTTCTATAAATGTCAGAATAGTGAAAGAAACCATATATTAAAGCATAATAAGTAAATATTTCAAAAAAATAATTAGTGAAAAATACTCAAAATCTAACTTAGAAAAAAATTTGTCGGACACTTAGGGACGACCCAAAGGTCCCTAAATGTCCGACAACCCTAAATGTCCGACAAGTTGAAAATCAATATAAGTGTTCGTTATTAGAGTAAAAACAATAAATATGATCGTAAAAAATTGAACTACATACTTTTATATAAAATAATAACACTAATAATGATAATAATAAATACAGATTGCCAGAAAATGTATCACGTTCGTTACTGAATACATATAAAAAAGCAGTAGAACATTTTTTAAGTGTCAGGCAAAATCTTAGGGCTTCTAAAACTTCGCGAAAGTGAGCAAAACCGTTATAAAATATTATAAATGCATATAAAGTAATCATTTGGTACAAATAATTCTTTAAAAATACTAATCATGTAAGCAAGATGAAAACAAAATCTGTCGGACATTTAGGGACATGTGTCCCTAAGTGTCCGACAATGTATTAATCTATTTTCAAGTGAAGTAGAAGTGATAAAACCATTCATTATTATATTCTAAAGATACATTGGTAAATTATTAACTACTTTTCTGTATTAGAATATATATCAAGAACCTTAGGGAAAAAAATGCCGCAAAATGTATTTGGTACGTACAAAACTATTACCACACAATTGCTTCCAGTTTGTTTATCCCAAATTTTCTTTTTACTATATTGTATATTTTAATACAAACTGTCAAACCAGTTGTCAATAATCTATCAACATTTATTTAATATATCGGCTGTTTCAACTTGTTATGGTCATATTTAATGATTCTACAATTACAGCTCACTCTTTAAAAGAACCAAAACCTGTCGGACACTTAGGGATAGAGTTCCCTAAATGTCCGACAAGTTCTGATTTCTTTTTGAAGTATTTTTGCTACTTTATTATCATATTCGAGTGGTATTTTAATAACCACTTGTTCCTAATAACTACTCTGTAAGCATTTATAATGGGTTTGGTCACTTTCCTGACAGTTTTACAGTTTAAGAAAAAACAACAAAAACAAACAAACTTACGAATCTAAGGATCTTAACTAAGAATACTTATTTAGTAAGTACAGAGAATATGTTTTAGGGACAGACCATGCTTAGGGATTCTAACAAAGTCAATGTAGTAAACCTTTTTGGACATAATAATAATAATGATAATAAATAATAATAATAATAATAATAATAATAATAATAAATACTCAAAATATAACGCCAAAAAGAAAAGGAGATTTTTGGACATTCAGGGATACCTGTCCCTAAGTGTCGACCGGTTACGAACTTATATTAGAGGTGAGAAGCAGATGCCGTACGGATAGCGAAATGCGCCCCAGGCCAACACCCCATCCCCTCCGTCTTCTCCGCAGTTGCTAGTTGTACGGGTGATACGCACGGGTATCTTCAGGCTACCTTAACGGGTAGAAACGAGTAGACTCGAGGCTACATCCCCACCCCCATCCCACCCGCCAAAGAGGTCGTGTCTTCGAGTAAATACTCATAAGTGATGTCTGTGAAAAGTCTGTACAACACTGGCTGTGCGGTAACTTTCAGTCCCGGGTTCGCATATCTCGGGCCTCACTCTGCTTGCAGTTGGTGCGGGTTGTTTGGATATTTTTTTCATTCGTCTGTCATATCTCTTAGGGATGGTCGGGTGGTGCGATGGTGGTGTGTGTAACCTCCAGTGCCGGGGCGTCCTACTGATTTGGAATGTTGTAGGGCAAGGGCCTACTGCGCTTGCAGTAGGTGCGGGTGAGGGTTGCTGGACATTTTTTCTCTCGTCTATCATTTTTCTTCTTTCTCCCTCTTTGGGGGACGGCCCTATATGGACTGAAATACTGTCTCAAAGGGCCGTTAAACCCAAATCAATCAATCAATCAATCAATCGATCTTTCTCACTCTGTCGGGGAGACAGCTCAATATAGACTGAAATACTTTCTATCACTCTTCAAACTCGTTTTATGTGAAGCGCAAGCATGTTTAATTTGTTTTAGGCTGACTAATCACGGTCATACACAACGAAGAAACGTACTGTAGTGAGAAGTATGCAGCAATAGAGCCCTAACGATAAAATGTTTCATGAACAAAACGATAGTATTAAATTCGGGCATTCAATCGTTTTTTGTTTTGTTTTTTTTGTACTCAGCCTTTTTGCAAACTTCTCATATCCTGTTATTCGTAAACATGATCTTTAAAGATTTACTCCCTTTATAATAATAACAAAAATGATTTGATGAAATATTTCATGCAATATCTCCGACATAGTCTAACTATACATTTTAATTAGAGTTTATATAATAATATTTGATAAAAGTGAATTAAACAAAAAATAAGATAATTTTTTATACAATCGCGGTCCGCGGTTGAAATCGCATTATTGGAAAAAAAAATTTATTCATACGTCACAATCACGTGCACAAATAAGAAAAACACCTCTACATGATCACATGACACACATGGTGAATATCGATATTCTTACAGGCCGTGAGGAAATAGGTAATTTGCGTTTTAATTTGAAAAAAAAAGCTTCAGTTCATGCTGTGGAGTCGCACAACTAATACCTATATGGATAACTGTATATGGCTTTACTTATGCTCAGTAGGTAAGGATCTGCTATTATATTTAAGTTAAAGACAGGACTTCTCTGCCGGGGGGTCTGGTTCCCATCTTACAGCAGATTCACCTGTACAGGTAAAGGTGTGAAAATTTATTTGACCAATCAGTGGACCAGAATTACCAGTTATGACCATTTTATTGGCTGACTGGAGGTGTTGACACTATGTGGCCAAGAGACAAAATGACACTGTTAAATTTAATCCTCCTTATATAGTACCTCCCCTGTCTTTAAACTTAAATTAATATCGACTTTTAAAGGTATGTTTATTTAATTATCATTTAAAACTCTTACCAAAAGAGGGAAATATCTAATACCAAAACGATGCCTAGCTTACATATGAAGTGTGTGCATCCGGCCAATCCATCCTGGTTATCTGCGAGAAGTCATTTGTTTATTGCTGCTGTATATTCAGTAGCATATTCGTATGTGTATTACAGAAGCTTTGTTACTCCACTGCTACTGTTTGTTATATGTTGTCAAGAAAAGGAAAAGTTAAATTCAAACCTTAACTTTGGACGTTCTTTCGAAGTGTTTTTGAGATATTTTTCTTAATTCTGATTGTATTTAATGCTGAGACTATCTTGGCTCAATTTAAAGAAGAAGAAGAAGAAGAAGAAGAAAAAAGCCTCAGCAATGAGAAAAATAATAAAAATGATAAACTACTATTGACAATAATAGAAATAACTGTTAAGCATTCTCTGACAATATCAAATAAAAGAAACAAAAAAAAAAAAAAAAAAAAAAAAACGACCAGATTTCTTTTTCTAAACATTTTTTTCTATCTTTTTTTAATTTTTCATTATTATTATTATTATTAGTTTTATTGTTATCAGCAAACTTGTGCTGTTCGCCGTTTTAATTTATGCCAGATCAAACAATCGTTTTCATAAACTACACATCTGATCCAACTTTGCTTGTGCGTATGCCGATCCGAGCATACAGGGTGACATACGTCACCATCGCCAAAATCTGTTAAAAAAAAAAATACCTATCTTACCCATAAATTATACGACACCGTCCTTTTAAAGCAGGCATCTGTTTATCTGTAAAGTATCATTTGTTTATTGCTACTGCATATTCGTATGTGTATTACAGAAGCATATTTCACATTGTATACAACTGCGTCTGTTTTTTTTTTTTTTAGCTATTGTCATTAAAACGGATATTTACTTTGGACGTCAGGCGTTATTACAAAAGAATTTCTTCTTCTTCTTTTCTTTTATTTGTTATCTTCTTCCCTGTATTTTTTATTTATTTTATACGTCAGAGAATGTTTTGTTTAACATCAAAAGTGAACCGATAATAATGAGAAAATAAAACAGAACGCAAGTTACATGTATATTTTTATTTGCTATGCCAGGGAATGTTTTGCTGTTATTATCATCATTATTGTTATTATCTCTATCATTATTATTATAAAACATTATTATTATTATTATAATTATTATTACAAATGATTTTATGATTGTTATCATTATTAATTTTATCAGTTTTGAATTCTGCCAAAGCGAACACTCGTTATCGTAAACTACGCACAGGTTCTGTTCCTACATTCATATGCGCTTGCTGATCCGAGTATGCACAGGTTGCAGACGTCATCATCACCAAAATCCTTTCATAAAAAGATATATATCTAATATATGAATGAACGATGCTTATCATACCCATAAAGTGTGTGTCACCTGTGCAGGCGCAGTATTTGTTTATCTGTGAGAAATCATTTGTTTATTGCTATAGGTCGGTCGCGCTATAGTGGCAATGTTTTGTTTACATTTTTAATGTCAACAGTACCTGTACTATCATTACGGTGCAGTTCATGTAACTTCTTGACCTATGGTCATAATGGCACATTACGGTTAACTGGCAGTTCTAATTTATCTAAATGACACTTTTTGAAAGCTTAAAGACAGGAACTGTCTCTAGTTTAAGAGTATCATCGATAACAAAATTGATAGTAACAAAATTATTCAATTTTATTCTTTCATTCCCGTAAGTTGGATAAGCTGAACTCTGCTATATAGCCAATCAGTCACCAAATCGAAATAAACACAAAACAATAACATTGCCAACTTATCGCGACCGGACTATACTGTATATTAAGCAGCATATTCTCGTGTGTATTACAGAAGCATATTTCACATTGGTATACCCCTGCTGCTGTTTCTCATATTATCTCCTAAAGGTGAAATACAAACTTTACTATGAAAGTGTAGGCGTTATTACGAAGAATTTCTATATGATATGTTTTTTATATTTTTTTTTCCTTTCCTGTATTTCACTCTTTTTTCTCCTTTATTTCAAATGCCAGATGCAAAATGAAAGGCATAAATATAAAAGAGAAATGCACTATCAACGGTGTTACAATAATAAAAATAATGATAATAATAAAGTATTCTTTAATAGCGAGCATTCGCTTGCAGGCGCATATTATAGAGCGGGAACTCTATGGTAGAGGATTGGTAAAGCATATTTTTTCCTTAAAATACATTACTTTCAATGGAATTTATTTCGTGGCGACATCAAACGGAAGTGACGTATTTCTGTCGCTACGTAACGTAATGACATCAAACGTTCCATTCCAAAAAATCAAGATGGCGCCAACGTTTACCGCTTTTGTGCGAAGATCACTACATGGTGATTCACAAAATGCAAGGAGGCTGAGCGTCGAGTGACGTTTGAAGGAAAAGCGCCGCAGAGAAGAAACTGAAAAAAAATATATAGCCAGTTTTCCGAGGGGGAAAGATTAGGTGGGGAAAGCTGTTCTCGGTCAGTTTCTCATCCGTTTGTCAGACGGAGTTCGCAGTTGTTGAGTTGCAATAATTTTATTACAAATTTCAAACGACAACTTGTGAGCTTAAATCCAGAATCATACAGTGAGTATTCAGATCAGTGTCTACACATCCACTATGCATTTTTGTCCGAAACTTAAACATGGTAACAGCCAAATATAGTCCCGATCCTCTGACGTTACGTTACGCTTCAGAAGGTACAGGTCTACAGCCAAATTCTACCCATACATTGTAAAAAGCGATGTGCTCGCCTAAAGGCAGTGCCTATTTTCATATTATATCAAACAAACACAGCGGGCACATGACGTCAAAATGACGTCGTACCGACCTCGATGCGACGGTATTACGTCGTTTTGATACGACGTCATTACGACGTCATGTGCCTGCTGCAGAACAGAATGAAAGAAATGGCAGGAATATGTTTCGAATTGTTAATAAGGCGGGAGCTATACTGATCTCACCATCACCAACCTCCCTCCTAATTTATCTTATTACAGTGTAAAACACACTGGTGCAGGTTTCCAGGTTTATTGAATATAAACGTAACTATACCGAATGAAGTGCGACAGACGCGCATTTCAGTGTCGCTAAACCCAAGAAGTAAGAAAGAAAGAAGGTGACTGGGCAGGTCTCGGCAAGCAACGAGCAGCCCTCTCCGAGCCACACTTACTGACGCATTGCGCAAGACACGGTAGCTGCAAACACCAGGTAAAATGCGCCTACGTATTAACTTTCGAGCGCACGCGCCGCCCCGCCCCCCGACCTCACCACCCCACCGAGTCAGCTCAACCCCTGTGTCTCGTAAGATGAGGCAGACAAGGGCACCAGGTGCAGCAAGAACTTATGAAAAGCCAAAATAATCCAAAAGAACAGAGGCCAAACTCCGCTAAGAATCATGTCGCTATGACAAGTCCTAGAACTGAAGAAATTAATGGAACGGGCGTCGCTAGTGGGTGCCGAACCCACAACTCCCTGCAAGATAGGCGAACTCAATCCACTTGACCAGTCCCTCTGTTGCGCTCACTGAACACCGATAAACGCTTGCAAAAGACACGTTTAGGTACTGCTGGTCCAGCTACTTCCCAGCGGGCACATTACATTCGAAATGGCGTCGCACTGACGTCATTACGACGTCATGTGCCTGCTGGGTTATAATAGCCCAACTGCCCCTTGTGTCAAGTGCCTTAGACTATGTGCAGACTGGTCGTGGCCTGCCACACTCAGCCATCATAGCATCAAATTAAATTCTTCATAGCCCTTTAGTGGTATTTAAACGGCTCAACACAAATCAATACGAAAACCGCTACAACCTTGACGTTTGGTGATAAAATATGGGATGATGCGAACATTTATATACAGTATATAGCAAAAAGTATGGGTAACTTGTTGTTGTTTTTTTTTTTTTTTTTTTTTTAATAAATAAATAAATAAATAAAACGGCAAATCGCTTCACAAAATACACTTTATGTTTTCTGGTTCCCCGTTGAGCAATGCAATATAGACAGAAGCGGGGCAATGAATAGAGCCCCGCGCTTGTACATTGTATTTTTACCATTCTATTTAAATTTGTGAAATCGAAAGTAGCCAACTTAAATGATCTAATGTTTTTTCAAACAGTTCTATATGCAAAACTAAAGGATGCCCTATTTGTTTGATCAAATACCCCTCCCCCGCCCTGCACCCCCCCCCCCCCCCCCCCGACTCAAAGCGCCGCCAAACCCCCAAAAAGAAAAACAAAAAAGACTGATTAGTTCATGCATGCGGTTCTAGCATCTATTATTTTGGCAGTATTTTTGGGACAGTCATTTGCATTTTTCTTCCAAATTAAAACCTTACTATTATGTGTATCACGAGAGGTGAGGGAGCAAATTCCATCATGTAGCATGTTTTTTTTTTTAAGCCATATACATGTAGATCTATTCAGGCCGAGAAAATCCGCTATATACGGTAGTTCTTCTAAAATTTCGCACAGAAAAAAATAATTATTTTATTTGCTGTCCGAAATTTTAGAAATTACGATTTCGCATTTTTGTCAGTGCTCGAAATTTTAGAGTTTGTGCATTACCGCGGTATTTCGGATTCGGCAGGAACAGGTTATGTCACAGGCACTATGCGAGGATAAATCATATCTCCCGGCAGGTCACAGTGGGAACCTTGTTAACAAGTACCTATCTTCACAGTAGGTGTAATCCCAAAGTCTAATGTGGCCTAATTAAATCTGACCGTTTATTTAATAATCAGCAGACCGTTACATGTTCAATAGAAGGTTAGAAGCAGTCGTGTGCCACTCACGACAGATCAGGAGAAAAATATCTTGCACCCAACATGCATAACATAAAGGTTTTCTTTCAAAAGTGTGAGGTTGCCCTGAAAAAAGGGCAGTTTGGTATGTAGCAGAACCGTCTGCCGCATTTAGAAATTTTTTTTTTTTTCAGTCTGCTTTTACGTCTTTTCCATTTAACTTGAAAGTATATAATGGCATGACACCTCTTAGCCGCCTCTCAACTTCTGATAAAGTATTTGCCAGCAACGATATCTCTTTGGGAACATGACCAACAGTCATGATGCCCCTTTTTATTGTCTCCATGTAGTTCGCCATCATTCTCAGGCTCTGTATCTAGCGCCTCTGACTACCGGTTCCCAGTAGACCTCCACGAGACAAATTTGACATGCGGTGAGACCTGTTTAGTGCCAGTCTTGCAATACACACGGTTTATACCGACACTAGAATTTGACATCTCATGTACGCAAATGAGTGTCGCGTTCTTAGAGAAATTGTATACAGGCGTATGTTTGTCCTTCACCAGCCCGTACGGATGCAACCTACGCATGCGCAGACCGGGCGTCATTCGCTGGACGGGCTGTGAATGCCCCAACCACAATGCGCATGTGCGCAAGCAATCCGGGGCATGCGCAGTTGTTAGACTATATTCAAAAACGATATCATGGTGAATACAAATAAAATTATTCACACAAGGTAATTTAATAAGAAAAAAAAAGTTACTAGAAAATTCTCGATGAAATTTACCTTAACATAATTTGCCTAATAGACTGGAGTATCTTACGGCATGACATGAAAAGCCTGTGTGTCGGCACAGGCTGATCAGTGCAAAAATGCCCCATACACACTGCGCATGTGCGCAGGCTATCCTGGGCATGCGCAGTTGTAAATAATGATTAATACAAATATATACGCAAGTGTATCTGCCCAAATAGATCAGAGCTATCTTACGGCATGACAAGAAAAGCTTGTATGTCGGCACAGGCTGATCAGTGATTTTTTTTACATAAACGATCTGGGAACTCTATGCGTTGAAAACTATCGGTGAATTCCGGAGATTTGCAAGATTGTTCAGTGTTCGCAAATGTTTATATCATTTGCTAATCGGACATGTTCTAATGTCTTTTGAGACGCCGCATTTTAACACAGACCGATGTCTGTTTATTTATACGATTACTGTCGCAGAAACTCTAAGCTGAAACTGTGTGTGGTCAAATCAAGGACTCGGGCCAAATGTGCCAGTGGAAGTGCGAACTTTGAATGCAGCGACCGTGCATACAGCTGGTCGGTGCTCTCAGAGCATTTGCGCATGCGTTCACACAGACAAGATACGACAAAGACGAATTTTTCGTTCTGGCAGTTTATATTCTTTTGCAACCCTGGTTTCTCATCTTACGTTCATGCATCTTTACCAAAAATAAAAAATAAAAAAATGCCTACGTAGTTTGGCGCACGTGCACATTTCCCGCCAAAAAAATGAATTGCTGTGAGAAATGGCACCTTATCGCGTGTAAGAAAATCAAAGACCCACTTCAGCCTGCGCACCCCGCAACCTCGTTCTCGGTTTAATTTCTAGATTCCCATGATAGATTGTTGATACGGACAGAAACCGCGTTAATGTGACTGCACAAATGTGTAGGCTGATCTGGGTTTCGCTGTTCGCATTAAGTGTAAAGCACATTTTCCGATGCACGGCCCAAATACCAGAAGGGAAAAAAAGATCCCGACTCACATGCGCTGTAACGCACGTGCAGAATAACGCTAGAATATATGCATGCAATAGTTCTCAGACTTTAAAGTATATACATGTATATATATATAAAAAAAATAGCCGAGATAAGTAAAAACCGAGGTCCCATATTTTTGCTCGAAATTTTAGAAATTCATCTTCCCACTGATCGAAATTTTGGAGACCTTTCAGAAATTATTTTCGGGAATAATTTTAGGTGTCCGAAATTTTAGAGTGTGTGAAATTTTAGAAGAATTACCGTACACTGTGTTGCTTCTTTGGCCAAATTTTCTTTGTTTATTGTTGTTCAACTGAACCGTTGAGTCCGATATTTATGACGCACTGTCAATGTTTAGCATCAAACTTGGTGGATGGATGCATCATTCTTCCCTAAAAAGGCTGGAATGCTAAAAATATTATACTTATGGCTGCGTTTTATGTGAATGTCAGAAAAAGATGTTTTTACTATAAAAAGTAGCCCTGCACTCATTGAAAGAAATTCACCGTTTACCGGGAGTGTTGCAGGTCGTAAATAATTGAATTCTTATCAGCCGCTTGTCAAAAATTATTTGATTGGACTGATCCTATCGCCATCCAATGTTTTTTTTTTTTTTTTTTTTTTTCTATCTTATTTGAAACGCAATTAAAATTATTTGGTTTGGGTGTTACACTGTCAAATACTTTGAATGAACATAAATCAACCCGTATTTGATCACATTGATTTGATTTAATTTGATTTGATTTGATGCTTAACGTCCACGGTAAACAACTATGGTCATGTCGGGACGGTCAGTTAACCTAACCACACTATTCCTGGGCAGGCTTAAATCTCCTAAGCGGTTAACCAGTACTAAGTGCACATACTTTCGTCAGTAACTGACAACTGCCCTTCTTGAATCAGCGAAAGGAGAAACGAAAGTATGTGGCCAGACCGGGTTTCGAACCCAGGACCTCTGACTTATGAGTCATGTGCCCTACCGATTGCGCTACGCGGCCCGGCTCTGATCAAATTGAAAAGAGTAACATGAGCTTTATTAGATTAGCCGATATAATCTATGACATGCTCTTAGCATAATAAATGCCCATAATCAAATCAATTCGCATCTTCTCATTATCATAAATGGCTCCGCCCAGTAGTGTTTATATGCCGTATAAACGCCTAAATACTTTCTTTGAAACTAAGTATAGACATAAATCTATAGGAGCTACTGTAGATGTTTACCCTTTGGTGGCTATTGGAAAACTGAGAATAGTTCTGTTCTGTTCTGTTCAATTCTCGTATCGACGTTTCCCAAGTGGCTCAACGGTACGTAACCATAGTTGCACACACTTGGCGCCGTGTGTCCGTCCAAAACTGAGAATAGGTAGCTAATTTTGCCTTTTATAGTCCACTCCCGCCTTTAAGCTAGCATGGTCGAGTCTATAAAAATCGAGTTACTGCTCGGGCCGCTATGACGCGCAGACTGGTCCAAATTAAGAAATAAATCAGCCCTAGCAGTGAATTGTTGAGTAATAAGTCACTGTTTGGAGGTCAGTTGTAAAGTAGATGATATCACGAGCGCTGCGCGCGAGTCATATATCTACTTACAACTGACCGACAAACAGTGAATTATTACTCAACAATTCAATGCTAGAGCTGAACTATTAAGATTCTAACAGTCAGAAACGCCGAAAAACTATTCTTTTCATTCTAACTCGCTCCAATCAGTTTCTGAAACCTTTACAGTAAATGTACTATGAAGGTTTCAAATATAGACATTTTAAACAAGCATTGTACAGAGCCACACTCACTAAATTTCGTGAATCCATCTTCAATATCAATCGAACGACTCTTCATGTTTTACAGCTACCCCCCCCCCCCCCCCCCCGCCACAAGTGCACCATATAACTCTCTGACTGAGTCAAACATTTTGCAATAATTATTTTTGCAAATATATGTAATAACGGGTTTCTATATCATAAATAGCTCCGCACAGAAGTAATTATATATATATACCGTATAAACGCCTCAACACTTTCCTAGAAAGTAATTGTAGACCTTGAATTGCTAAGCATGGTCGAGTCTATAACAAGAAAGATATGACACAATGTGTCATATCAATAGACTCGACTTACTTGAATAGCATTGAAGATGAAAGATGATATCACGAGCGCGGAGCGCGAGTGATATATCTACTTACAACTGACCGACAAACAGTGAATTATTACTCAACAATTCAATGCTAGAGCTGAACTATTAAAAGATTCTAACACTCAGAAACGCCGAAAAACTATTCTTTTCATTCCAACTCTGCCAACCTTCCTGCCAGCGCGTTCATGCTCCCGCCAATGTTCTTAACTCTATCTAAGACAAATTCACGTGTTTATGGCGATTTTAGAAAGAAAAAAATACGTCACTACTTGCAGTGACATAAGCAATTAGACTCACGCACCCCGAAACAGTAAATTGTTGCAGAATAAAACGGGGTAACTCTCCATTGCTTCTATAGACGCACTGTGTTAAAATTGAAAACAAAATACATGAATAAATGTTTCAAAGTCAAGACGCTACAAACTCGCTAGAACAATTAGGCAGTGGTTCAAAATTTTATAGCTGCCATAAATCACTGGTGTGTATATTGAGACAGATAAGACTCAGACAATATGGAAATTCCGAATAAACGAACATAGTGACCGAGCGTTTTACACACAGTGTCAGTAGCATTATCGGAGATGATTGGATCGAATAGACAGTCTTGAAACAATATATCACCATCCCAGTGTACAGTTTGTGCAGGGAACAATTGTCACCGTAAAGACAGATATAAACATAAAATATTAAAATTGCAGGCCGGTGGTATTTTATCTAAAATATAGATGCTAAACATATGACTGCTTATGTTATGATTTATAGAGAGCTCGGTAATGTACCTTTACATCTCCAATTGCGCTGAGTTTTGAATTTCTGGTTATAGAATAATAAGCAATAAAAAGTACACAATTTGTTATACTCTATATCAATGAATGAACTTTTTAGATGTTTTTTTTTTTTTTTTTTTTTTTTTAAATCAGACTGGATATAATCAGTTCATGAAACTTTAGATATTTTGGGATTTTCGGATATTTTATTGACGCATAATACTTTCAACTCACAGGCATGTGTCAATGGTAGTAACCTGCAGCTCTACAGGAATCTCTGTATAAATACCTACTGATTTCCTGAACTTTTCAAATATTCCTTATAGTTTTACAAAACTGGAACCGAACGGAATGAAATAGAGAACTCCATATAACTCTGAGAGAAAAAACTAGTTCACAACCTTTACAATTTAAAACATGTATAGGAATCTTAAGTGGCTGCTATTTCGGAGGCTACAGAAAGTTTTGGAATATGGATATCTGCGCAAATTATCTGATGCCGTGAGACTTTATTTTTCTTATCTCTTACTCTCTTTACTCTATTCTTCTCTTACAACTTCTTTTTTTCTTCTATTTGTATGAACCTACACAATATGGACATTATACTACATAATTAGAATGCTGAAAGTAAAGATTACTGATTGACGTCACATGGGGTGCCTCATGATATGTGCACATTTTTGAGGACTCGGATCAGCGTGGGCGTCAGCACAGTCTGGTTAGAGTCTTCCCTTTTCAAATACGTAGTCTTCGAAACTTACGAAGTCTAAAGTGAAGGTAGGGACCCTAGATTAAGAAAGTAATAAGAATAGTGTAGAACTCCCGAAGTAATTTAAAATAGCCGTGCAGTTTCTAGAGAGTGTCACAGTTTCGCACAGGCAATCTGCGCTGTAAAAAAAAATCCGTAAATTTTTCTGTAGAATGCCTGGCAACCAGCTGCCAGTCCATTCCCATTAGTTTTACGAGCGCCTGTAAACATTGGCAGAAATCATCTAGCATAGTAAAGTACAATAAAACAGTTATTGTTTTGGTTATATAACTCCTCAACACTATAAATGTATTTTCGAGTGCGGTCAGTTAACACAACTCTGCATATCAGGATTTCCACAAGTGTTTTACAGGCAGACGCCCGTAAAAATAACGGTAAATGGACCGGCAGTTGGTTGCTAGGTATTCAACCTAAAATCATCGGATTTTTTTTTCGCAGTGTGTGGCTCTAGATAAGTATAGATTACTGACCTGGTTGTTTATGAAGTGTGCCACGGTATATATGGTTTTCAAAACAGCCTGGTTTTAAATCACCAAACATTAAAGAAGAGACATCTTTTGATTGCATAACTCCCTAATGACCGTTTATTGGGATATGGAGAGATGAAATACGGAATTAGCAGGGGTCCTAAAGAGACTTTTTATTCCATACAGGTAGAGGCTTATGACACTCATAATCACTTAGATAAGAAAATAGCCAATAAAAACGTGACAGGGCGGGATTATACAATTGAAACACATGCACATGTTGAAAGTCACGCCCATTTCATAAGGCCATGCTTAGTAATAGGACTGACCTCTAAGATAGTTATGCGGGATACAAAAAAAAATGGCAAATATGATTTAATAATACTTACAATAATAATAATAATAATAATAATAAAACACTCCAATCAAACAGAAGAATGTAAGCTGCTTTATATTTTATCGATATTGCAAATAATAATAATAATAATAATAGATAAGGGCGTAGAACCCTAGTTCATCCATCCACCTTTGTTCCCTTCTTGCAACAAAATTGGAATTGTCACGAAGCTCAGATGTCCAAACATTGTACAGAAAGCAGACCCATGCACTTCTAGACCCTGTTAAAGTTATTACTACTACTGCACAAAAAATATTTCGTTCTGCAGCCGAAGTTCCTAAAATGACAGTGTTGTTGCGGCAGTGTTTTTGAGGTAAAAACCGGACTCTTGTATACATGTATCAATATACATATAAACTTCTTCTGTAGCGATTTTTATTTCCTGTTTTATTTTGCTGTTTTAACCACACCTTTTCAGACTTTTTTGTTATTTGTCACTTTTAATTTTATTGTTTCTGTTTTATTTTACCCTTCCCACGGGTGTATAATTTTGCATCGTTTAAACATTTATGCGTCTGTTTGGTTTCTACTACACAGCAAACTGTATTGCGTATACAAAACAATCTTTCTCTTTCCTGAAAAAAAGAAGGACGAATGTATGCATCGCCTTTTGTACCTCATTGTACGTTTGCAAACCTTGGTAGAACGTGTGGTGGTGCGTTTACGCACTTAAGAACTACCACATACCCCACATTTATTATGCAAAATTGTCTATCGTCGAAACAGCAAATTATTGCGATTAACTCTTTCCCAAGACGGGTAAATTCTTTCTCAGTTCCTTTCAGATGTAAAATATTGATTGCATGCTCACTCACACAGTTTGCTTTATTTCAGTTAGCTTTTATTTATTTTTTATTTTTTATTTTTTTTTTTTTGATGAAGAAGTAGATTAGCCGACGCTTCCATACCACCTTTTTCATGAAATATAATTCGGCTTTCGAATTATATTTCATGACAAAGGTGGAATGGAAGCGTTTGGGTGTTTATTGGGTCCTATCTGCCTCAACATACGCACCGGTGATTTATGACCATCGGTCGTAAATCATAAATCACTGGTGCGTATATTGACCCAATAAACACCCAAACGTTATGTACAATACAGCACATAGAGCATCGGAGGTAATCAGATTAATAAATTAAGGTAATAAATTGTTAGTCTTTTATCACTCAATGTGATGTAGTGTAGAGGTACCGTGGCGGACTTCCCAGACAAAAAGTGTCAGGTTCAAACCCCTGTCAGTTTGAAATCATCATTTTTTTGTATCTGTCGTTTATAATCATTATGAAACTTTATAATTTGATTCCCTTAGATTTTAATCTTTTATCTTATTTTAATATGTTTGATGTTTCCTTCCAAACATGCTATATTTTGTGGTCGGTCGGTTGGTTGTTTGGGGTCAAACGGCTCCTGGAGAAAGTACACTGTAAAAAAATTCTGTAGATTTTACGGTAGAATAACTGGAAACCGGCTGCCAGTCCTTTTCCCGTTATTTTTACGGGCGTTTGCCTTTAAGAGATTGTTGGAAATCACGAAATGGAAGTTTTATGTTAACTTGGCGCACTCGAAAATAACTTTGTATTGTTGAAGGGCTATCTGACCAAAACGACACCTGCTCTATTCTGTCCCACAAAGCTTGATGATTCCTGCAATTTTTACGGGCGCCCGTAAAAATAACGGTAAAAGGACTGGCAGCTGGTTGCCAGTTATTTTACCGTAAAATCTACCGGTTTTTTTTTTTGCAGTGTATTTCAGTCTATATCGAGTCGTCCAAGAGACAATGAGAAAGAAAAAGAGATATGAAATGTCCAAATAGACCACATCCGCACCTACTGCAAGTACAGCAAGCCCTTGCCCTACTATTATCCAAATTTGTAGGACGCCCCGGCACTGAAATTTACCCATCATATTCTAATATATCTGATATAACTGGTTTGTACATTTATTTTGGCACAGCAGAGGGGTCCTTAGCCACCATGTGCTAAACACACATACACGGAAATGAAAAATAAATAATAATAGAAAAAAAAAATAAGTCAGAAAGAAAGAAAAAAACGAGGTAAAGGTTCAAACTCTCGCTATCTTGTTTGGCACACCAAAACTTCTTCGCTGGTACCACTAGGCCACAGTTTCTGATTGCCTAAAGTGGTTGTAAATAATAACTATATCGCTTATATGTGACCCGGTTATATGGAAACTTAACATCCCTGTCTTGAACAATAGGCATAATCCAAAATAGTAAACAAACAGTGACCAGTGACATCACTGTCACAATAGCCTAACTGGACAGTACATCAATTCTATTGGCCACAAATAACCTATATTGATCCATAAGATACGCCCCCCCCCCCCCCCTGTCAGCCAGGTGTAAACATTTTTTATTGTCAAAAAGTGTATAATAGGGTGGGGCTACAATTTCTACCAGCTTGAGGCGTTGCCTCTATGTGCCTTTGGTGCCTGGTAACGTTAAAAACCGATCATGCCATGTTCTACCAACTTTAGTGTCAGCCAGGTAGCGATGAGTGTTCGAAATTTAAACAAAATGTTTGGGCAAATGCAGAAGCCTGGCCAGATGTACAAAGCATGCGCAGTTCATGTGTGTCGAGAGATTTTCTCAGGTGGCTCGTATTGAAAATCCAGATCAACATGCGCATCTGCCCAGTCCGAAATCACAAGGCTCTAAAGATTCTGTTTTCAACCAATGACAGATTATAAACAGAAATATTGGCCGGGTATTTAAACCCGGGGTTGGGTGGGGTTTGGGGTTCAGGAAACATCTGTACGAAAATTCAAACACAGACATATCATTTTACTAGATAAACAACCCTTTAGGGCTAAAACATTGCATAATTAAACAATCCCTTTTAAACATTTAAATAAATAAAAAATCCCTTTTGTACTATCCCCATCCCCCAGACCCTCACCACACAAAAAAAGTATTTATACATTTTTTTAGTCTACATATTCCATTAAAATATATATCTCTGGCATTTAAATTCACTTTCGTAACTGTAACTCAAATCATCTGTTATATAGGATCTTAAAAACACGCTTGGTAAAATGCAAGTATCTTGATACTAAGAATTTTTGTTAATAAATTCATTATTTTTTCCCCAATTTTTAAATGGAAAGATATTGAAGATCCAGTTAGAACAGCGAAGTAGCTGAACAGACTGCGCACTGCTCATATTAGTTAATGGCAGCTACGAAATTCAATTGGTTTTGCTGCGTCATCTTGTTGTTTGATAGTTGCAGAATAAACAATTATCACCGCTTCATAAAGTCATATCATTTACTGCACTCGGTCACGAGAAAACATGTATTGATACTCCGACCAAAAATAAGAAAAAGAGAATCATGTAACTGTAACAACTGCGATCTCTGACCAGTGTTCTGATTGTTTCAACCTGGAATACGACGGAATAAAGTTTAGAAATCCTTTTTTCTTCTTCTTCATCTACTTTTTTACAACTTTGGAAGTGATGCATACGGCACGTTTTCTCTTTCTAATCGGTAATCCAACTGTCATAAAACTTTTAAACTCAATAGAATGTCATAATCCCGTTATGCAAGAGTCGTTAACTCTTTGACACTGAGTCGGTAATGGTCAAATACGGGATCGACCGGTTTTGTTGTGACGATTGAAACTTAAATTAAGGATTTATAAGTGGATTATAAAACAAGACTATCAGGTGGAGACATCTTTTATTCAACAATAAATGCCAATAAACAGTAACCCCAACACGGACTAAAGCCTTCCTCATTTTTTCAAGTCTTTGTCAACAGGTGCCATTTTCTTCGGTACAACGAAAGTTGCGGCGAACTTCGAGTGTTCTTTGAACCTAAGTATTGGGACACCTTAAAAAATAATTATTTTTCTACGGCATAAGTATTGGGACAGCTGGAAAATTAATTGTTTTTTCTTGTCCCATTACTTACGCACAATATGGGTATTTATGCATTTATGACGGTTTTATGCATTTATGACGGTTTTGCTCACTTTCAAAAAATATTAAGAAGCCTAAGATTTTGTCTGACACATCAAAGTATTCTCTGTAGTTACCAAATACAATTGCTGGCAGTTTGCTTTTCCAAAATTTTCTTTTCACTATATCATATATTTTGTTTATTTTTATACAAACTATCAAACCAGAGTCAATAGTTTATCAAAGTTTCTTTATTTTTGAGGACCCCAGGGAAGATTGGATGTACATCCAATTGGGCTTCGTCTATAAATAAAGTCATTCTTCTTCTTCTTCTTCTTCTTATTATTAATATTATGTCGTCTATTTCAACTTGTTAAGGTCATATTTAGTGAGTTTTTACAGTTACATCTCACTCATATAAAATCATAACCTGTCGGACACTTAGGGACAGATTCCCTAAATGTCCGACAAATTGTAATTTCCTTTTCTATTTTTGTTACTTTATTATTATATTCTAGTAGTTTTGATTAAACCATTTGTTCAAAATAATTTCTGTATATGCATTTATAACAAGTTTTGTCTCTTTCCTGACAGTTTTAGAAAAACTAAGAATCTGTATTCTACCTTAATAGTTTTATACTTACCAAATACATTTGGCGGCATTTTGTTTCCCTTAGGTTCTTGATATATTTTCTAATATAGAACAGTAATTAATAATTTACCAATGTATCTTTAGACTAGAATAGAAAACGGTTTTAGAACTTCTACTTCACTTCAAAATAGATTCATACATTCTCGGACACTTAGGGACACATGACTCTAAATGTCCGACAAATCTTGTTTTCACCATGCTTACATTTCGAGTATTTTTGAAGAATTATTTACGGAAATGATTACTTTTTATGCATTTATTATGGGTTATAATGGTTTTAGAAACCCTAAAATTTTGTCTAATTTTTACTTTTTTTACTGTCTTTTATTTGTAGTCAGTAACGAACTTGATACCTTTCCCGGCATTTTGTGTGTATTATTATCATTATTTCTGTTATTATTATATACAAAAAGTATCTTGTTCACTTTTTTACGATCATATTTATTGTTTTTACTCTGATAACGAAAACTTATATCGATTTTCAACTTTTCGGACATTTAGGGTTGTCGGACATTTAGGGACCTTTGGGTCGTCCCTAAGTGTCCGACAAATTTTTTTCTAAGTTAGATTTTGAGTATTTTTCACTATTTATTTTTTTGAAATATTTACTAATTATGCTTTTAATAATAGTTTCTTTTACTATTCTGTCGTTTTTAGAAAAAAATAAATTTTGTCGGACACTTAGGGCTGTCGGACACTTAGGGACCCTACAAACGTACACTCAAACACCTTGACTACTGGACTGACAGTCAATGAGCCGCGACATGAGAAAACCAACAAAGTGGTTGTGCGCCTAGCACAAACTCAAATCAGCCTGGTCATTTGTCCAGTCTGATCAGAGTCTTCGTTTTGCGCTAAAAGGGTAGCTAAGGATCTCAGCTACCTTCATTCGGACAGCGCAGATTCTGATCAGACTGGGCGGATGCCCAGGCTGATCTGAGTCTGCCCGGAGCGCACAACCACTTTGTTGGTTTTGTCGTGTCGAGGCTCATATTTGTTCCCTAATGATTACTAGCCTTTGCAATAGCGTAAAATTCGATATTCGGTACTACACAGAACATCGCTCTACAGGTTCAGTCGCACTTCATTCAAACGAATGTTTTCCATAACCGGGTGTGGTAGACAGATCTATAAAAACCTGTAGAAATATTAAATATCAGTTCTCGAGTGAAAGGGATACATAAAATAAGCCAAGATGTGGTACTACTCTATTATGGTGTTATGACCCTGTCATGTCATTACCTTTGTGAGATGGGCTTTTTCCTTTGATGAAATAGCTGTGTCACTGGACCGTTGCATATTAGAATTTTGACACCAAATAAACAATAATTATGTCTTTAACAATTACGACGGCATTTGCCTAACTTGTGTATAGGAAGATATTGAGTCGAACTGAGGGGGGGCTGTCAAAATATATTTGTTAGTTTCGAACACAAACTCAGATTATCAGTGGCCTGATAAAATTTGTGAAAATGAACTCAAAATACTCTAATGATAAATACTGTGTTATTTACGATGTTTAAATGTTATTTAGCACATCGCACTGATAAAATACAGCATAAATATATTTATTTCTTACATCCATATTGAGATCGCCCCTGTTTTAATTGACCTAAATTTATGTAATCTTATTCGTTTTGTTTTCTAATTTAGGAAGGCAAAGTACTACTAGTATTCCATGAAAAAAAAATCTAACCGTAACTAAAGATCGTACGATAATTTTGTGTTCGAGGAGGTCTTTAGTAAAAACAATGAGTCTCGGGCCATGTTTCAACATTGAGAAAACTACTCTTAGTCAATAAATCAACGTGTATATTTTTCAAAGTTTCCCGTAACAGAAAATCATTTACTATGTTACTAGTATAAGAATCCCAATTTTAACAATTTTCTCTTGCTAAAGATCCTCAACAATTCAATGGTGCTCATAATACGAAAACGAATACAATTTTTATTGAGGAATGCTGGTCATTTCCCAGGCATATACCAAACAATACAATGTAACGGTAACTAATGCTATTATATCACTGTAACAGTAATAGGCCTATAATGATGATATTGATAATATTGCTATTATATTACTGTGGTAGTAATATGCCTCACAGAATCTCAAAAGAACTGGAATGTTATCTGATGGTGACATTCGACTGAAGACTATTAAGGTGAATGGGTACACTTTCAAGAGAAGCAACTCTGTCATTTTTATTTTTGCCTCCCTTCTCAATTATGGTCAACTCCTAGAGAAAAGCAAACATGAAGTCACAAAAATGTTAATTTTTGTAAAAATGGCGGAAAACATGGTTGTATTTCTAGAAACACTTTGAACAAATTAAAACACATTTACACACAAATGAAACAAGTGGATCCAGCTTTCATATTATGTGCCATCCTAGCCAGTGCTGACCACTGTAAAATAGTCTAAATAGAGTGTATAAAGGTCATGGTCAGGAATTGATACTGACACCCCACTTACAACACCAAGCAGAAAATGCGGGGTGGTCGTGGTCGGGCGATGGTGCTGGGAAACTCTCAGTGCCGGGGCGTCCTACTAATTTGGATAATAGTAGGACAAGGACCCACTGTGCTTGCAGCAGGTGAGGGATGGGGTTGTTTGGAAATTTTTGCTCTCCCCCATCTTTTTTTTTTTTCTCCCTCTCTCTCGGAGACGGCTCGATATAGACTGAAATACTGTCTCAAAGAGCTTTTAATTTTAAACCCAGAAACAACCAACCAACAGATCCCTTCTTGACTGGGGTCAACTCTAAGAGAAAAGCAAACATTAAGTCAGAAAAGTTGTTCACTTTTGTAAAACTGGCAGAAAACATAGTTGTATGCGTTGAAACACTTGGGGCCAATTAACAATTAACGCACTCTTACCCAACAGTGATAACAGCGGATCTCGTTTTCATGATATGTGCCATCCTAGCTTGTTGCTGTTGTTTTAATGATCATGTCGGGACGATAATTACCCTATCCACACTATTCCTGGGCAGGCTTATATCACTTGACTGTTGATTATCCAGTACTAAGTGCACATACTTTCGCCAGTAAGCGCACATCATAATTATTGAGACGCGACACGAGAAACAAACTAAATGGTAGTGCGACCGGTGCACTCAGATCCGCCCAGTCTGATCAGACTCTTCGCTAAGCGCTTAAAGAGTAGCTATGGTTCTAAGCTACCTCCATGCGGACAGCGAAGACACTGATCAGATTGGGAGGATGCCCGGGCTGATCTGAGTCTGGGTAGGGTGCAAAACCACTTTGTTGGTTTTGTTGTGCGCGGCTCATATAAAATGCAGTGTAAAAAGGCAACTGTCACCTCCGCCCCGGCTTACTGTGGCTATGGATTCGTTGGGGAACGTCGATATGGGAGTTGAAATACTACAACTGTCACCAAGCTGGGAATTAGTAGCATGACGTAACATGTACTCAGCAGGCACACAACTTTGAAACAACATTAAATAAACCTTGTTTCAATGTGATAACGTTGAATCAACATTGATTCAGTATTGTGTGCAAGTTGATAGTAATGTAACACAATCAAGCAGCCAAATGACCAGCTCTTTCCTAAGTAGGTGGTCATAAAACCAGCCACATTAAGCATATAAAAATCTATTGTTGTCTATTTTTTATTTTGTGTTGATGCGTAAAACATACCTCAGAACGAAAGACAACAGACAAAACAAATTGGCTTTACGTAGACAAGTAAAATGGAACTACAAACAACACAAACTATAACGAAAACACTGCCTTAGAACGGTCTGACTTTCATGTAAGCCATCACAAAAAGGGGGTTTGGTGGGTGGGCAAACTGAAGATAATAATTAGATACACTTCTGAACAAAGCTGAAAGTGTGAATGCATAACCAGTACTGCATCAGGTGAAATGGACTTTTGTTTCGCATTGCAACCAATTCTTCCCCCTTTAGTAATGGGGCAAAAACAGCAGAGGACAATCCCCTTTAGTAGTGTAGCTAATCTAATACTACCCTTTGGTATTGCAGCGTAACTTCAGGAGACAACACCCTTTGGTAGTGCAGCGGAACTTGTTTGCAGACGTACATAGGGTGTTTTAACATCAGTTCAGACAAGGCCAGCTTCGTATGATGACAGTGATAAAACCTAAGACAACTTTGATTTCCATACCATTCTAGAGTTACACGCCCCATGAGCCACAGAACATTTTCCCAAAGGCTTACTACTTCCCTTTTCGCATGCCTTATTTCACTTTGTGTGTCATCTTTATTTGAGCCGTGACACGACAAAACCAACAAAATGGTTGTGCGCCCAGCGAAGACTCAGATCGGCCTGGGCATCCTCCCAGTCTGATCAGACTCTTCGCTGTCCGCATGTTGGTAGCTTAGACCCTTAGCTACTCTTTAAGCGTACATCGAAGGGTCTGATCAGACTGGGCGGATGCCCAGGCTGATCTGAGTCTGCGCTGAGCGCACAACCGCTTTGTTGGTTTTG
The DNA here is from genome assembly GCA_963989385.1 of Ctena decussata. NCBI lineage: Eukaryota > Metazoa > Mollusca > Bivalvia > Lucinida > Lucinidae > Ctena > Ctena decussata. The sequence continues at coordinate 77,738,419 of OZ022511.1, read as the reverse complement.
TCGTGTCAGGGCTCATTTTTATTTTTCCTTTCCCATTAGATGTTCAGGGCAGGATGTACTAAATAATTTGGTCGGTTCCTGATCATTGCTTTCTTTCATTTAAAGGCCCACTTGCTCTATAAGCGGTAAAAACACCTAAACTCAAATCATTGTAAAAAGCGGTACTTCACGTTTTGTAATAAAATGTGGGTTGGTGTGCATATATTGAGTCATTTAACTGGCAAAAAGTAGAGAAAACAAGTTTTTGAAAAATAACAAATCGCTCAACAAACTACAATTTCCTGTTCTGGTTTCCCGTCCAGCAATGCTATATAAACATAAGCGGGACAGTGATTGGGACTCCACGCCTGTACATTGTATTTTTTACCATTTTATGAAATTGAAAGTAGGTCATTTTAGTTGCCAACTAAAATGACCCAAATAAGTTTTTAAACCCTTTTTATTCGAAACTCAAGGATGTTTTATTTGCTTAAAGCTGGCTAATCAGTCATTTACAATGACGAAACTACAGTGAGAAGTTTGCAGCGATACCCATGATAAAAGTTTTCATGCTGATAGAGCAATGGGGCCTTTAACTTATTCTCAGACACCACTGCATCCATGGTTTTTAAAATTTCAAAGCAGACTCAATTCAGAAGCATTTATCTTGCTAATACAGAAAATTTTCATCAAGAAGTGGTTACTGTTAAAGTGCAACACATGGTGGAAATGTACTTAAATATCCCTTTGAATGTTGATAAAATTTTGGAAGTTGTATTTGCACTTTTTGGTTTAGACTACAGGTAGTGCAAACACAAATGGAACTTTCGGACAAAGTTTTGATTACAATAATTTCATTACTGGCCGTTTCAAGGCAGCAGTTCTGTTTTGGCTAATTTTATCTTGAGGTATCACTGCAAGCTTCTCACTAAAGATTCGTAGTTGTAAATGACTGTGATTAATCAGCTTCAAATAATTAGAACATCCTTGAGTTTCACATAAAAAGGGTTTGAAAACTTATGACCTACTTTCGATTTCATTATGTTTAATAAAATGGTAAAAATACAATGTACAGGCATGGAGCCCAAATCACTTTCCCGCCTATTTTTATATAGCATTGCTAGATGGGAAACCAGAACAGAAAATTGTATATTGTGGAGCGATTTGTTATTTTTCAAAAACTTTTCTTTTTGCCTGTTAAATGACTAAATATATGCATACCAACCCACACTTTATTACCAAACGTGAAGACTGAGCCGCATTTTTACAATGATTTGAGGTTGGACGTTTTTACCACTGATAGGACTATGGAGACTTTAATATGTTGCTGCAGGATAGCACATTAAGTTTTTATCAGATCTTCATCAAACTTGTAGTCTCAAACATCAGATCTTCATCAAACTTGTAGTCTCAAACATCAGATCTTCATCAAACTTGTAGTCTCAAACAAAATGTCAGGTATAGAAATTACAGCCTATCATAACAGGGAATCCTGAGTTAATCTGTTACCATAGTATTTTAGCTTATCCACAGTTTGAAAGTTTAGATCAAATTAGAGGCATAGCATGATATCTTTCATCTGCATGTGTGCACAAGAAGCATATAAATTTAGAAATTCCCCTTCTAATTGCTATTTGCTCAGAATTCTGTTGAAATAGAATATTTGAGCCATGACACGAGAAAACCAACAAAGTGGTTGTGCGCCCAGCCCAGACTCAGATCAGCATGGGTACCTCAGGGTCTAAGCTAGCTCCATGTGGACAGCGAAGACCCTGGTCAGACTGGGCAGATGCCCAGGCTGATCTGAGTCTGCACTGAGTGCACAACCACTTAGTTTTCTCGTGTCATGGCTGATTTATACATTACATGATAATGTGCATTCAGACCGTAGTAAATTTGTACCAGGATAGTTGGTCTATCTGATAAACACTTGGGTACCCATGTACTTGTCCCAGCCTGTGTTTAGCTCCCTTTTTTAATGCACAACTTATTATCATGGCCCAGTAGTTCAAAGCATTGTTAGCTTAACAAAATTGTTAGTCAAGGATTTGTTAAGTCATAAAATATCTGGCCCCGAGGCTATAAAAACATTTTCGTGTTCAACTCAGCTTAGCATAAAATTGTCTTTGCTGATAAATGTGAAAATGCCAACTAATATTGGCACCTAAACTGAGCAAGAAAACAACTGTACATTTCAATAGTTTGCTATTTATTAGCAGGTAAAATTACATGCTCAGCTGCGTTGTGCATGAAAATAGTTTTATAACCTTAGGGCCTGTTTTGGATAAAATGAATAAAACAAAGAAACCATATAAAATCTGGACGGATTTCATTAGACAATAAAATAAAAGCACCGCAGGCACTGCATGATAACCCGCCACTGCTGAACATCATCACTTTTTTTTTGAGATATATGATAGCTGAATAGCCACAGAACTGGGATAGACAGAGATATGATGTCCTTACTACAAATAGGTAGTAATATAAACCACTCAAACATAGCAGTCTTGTGAGATTTTTAACAATGTGGGGCATTCAGACCAGTGTAGATTTAGATCAGGCAGTAAAACATTTCTTTGAGCCGAGAAACTCTATTTCTTATTCTATGGTTTTAAACTTATCTGTGAAGTTTCATTCAGATATTCCATGTAGTGGAGGAACTATCAAAGGTAAATAACTCATGAACTGGAAAGGTAAGAGTGACCATCCTTATTCACAAAATGTAAGCTTTGATGTTAACCATACCTGTGAAATATTATTTAGATGTTCCATACAGAAAAGGAACAACAGGTCATAAACCATTTTTCAGAACTATCAAGGGCAAATAACTAATAAACTGGAAAGGTACGAGTGACCGTCCTTAGTCAGAATATGTTACCTTTGATGTTCAACATACCTGTGAAGTTTCATTCAAATATTCCATATAGTAAGGGAACAACAGGTCAAAAATCATTTTCAGATCAATCACTGGTAGAAAACTAACAAACTTGAAATGTTACAGTGATGTTTCTTAGTCACAATATGTAACCTTTGATGTTCAGCATATCTATGAAGTTTCATTCAAATATTTCTTATAGTATAGGAACTACAGGTCAAAAACCATTTTTCAAACCTGTCAAGGGTGGATAATTCATGAACTGGAAAGGTCAGAGTGATGGTCCTTAGTCAAAATATGTAACCATTGATGTTCAACATATCTGTGCAGTTTCATTTAGATGTTCCATATAGTACAGGGACTACAAGTGAAAAACCATTTTTTAGACCTATCAAGGGCGGATAACTCACAAACAGGAAAGGTAAGAGTGACGGTCTTTAGACACAATGTGTAACCTTCGATGTTCGACATATCTTTGAAGTTTCATTCAGATATCATAAACAGTAAAGGAACTACAGTCAAAAATTATTTTCAGACATATCAGGGGCGCATAACTCGCGAATTGGAAAGGTGAGAGTGACGGCCCTTGGTCACAATTAGTAACCTTTGATGTTTAACATATCTGTGAAGTTCCATTCAAATATTCCTTATAGTAAAGGAACTACAGGTCAGAAACTATTTTTCAGATGTATCAAGGGCAGATAACTCACGAATTGGAAAGGTCAGAGTGATGGCCCTTGGTAACAATATGTAACCTTCGATGTTCATCATATCTGTGAAGTTTCATTCAAATATCATGAACAGTAAAGGACTACATGTCAGAAACTATTTTTTAGACCTATCAAAGGCGGATAACTCTCAAACTTGAAAGGTCAGAGTGACAGCCATTGGTTTCAATATGTAACCTTTGATGTTCAACATATCTGTGAAGTTTCATTCAAATATTCCTTATAGTAAAGGAACTACAGGTCAGAAACTATTTTTCAGACCTATCAAGGGCGGATAACTCACGAACTGGAAAGGTCAGAGTGACTGCCCTTGGTCACAATATGTAACCTTTGATGTTCAACATATCTATGAAGTTTCATTTAGATATCATGAACAGTAAAGGTTTTACAGGCCAGAAACCATTTTTCAAATACGAACAAGGGCAGTAACACTATTAAAAATGGACGGATTTTGCCCATAAACACTCCCATACCACTCATCGCCGATAACAATATGTATGCAAAATTTGAAAAAAATCCATGAATAAATACTCAAGTTATCGATTGGAAATGGTGAGCACGGACGGACGGACAGACGGACGGACGAACAGACACCGAAAGGTATATCATAATACCCCCACCACTTCAGTGTGGCGCAACAACTCTAGCAAAATCTTGTTTGATGTACTTGAAAAAGCTATATTCTACATGCCACCATCGAAATTTTCGAAGAATGCCAAAAGCTGAGAGACTAAATAAAACCATGTACACCGGGCACAGCCAGATGGCTCATAATGAGTCAATAAATCCATGTACACAGGGCACAGCCAAATGGCTCATAATGAGTCAATAAATCCATGTACACAGGGCACAGCCAAATGGCTCATAATGAGTCAAATCATTTGTACCGTTTGCATGTCTCTTCATGTGACTTTTTATTTTCTCTTTTCTTCAGGTGTATCTCAATGTTTCTCTGCTGTTTTACAACGAAAATCAACTTTTTTGACTCTCTGTTTGCTTCCCTAAATGATGTAGCCCTTCCACATACCGGGTAGGTGGCAATCGAAAACGCTCTTAACAATCGATTAACGCGGATCAAAAAGCATTAGAAACAGCGTTTTCGATTGCATATTGTCGCCAATTTGCAATCGAAAACGCTGTTTCTAATGGAGTGTGATGCGAACATCCGAGCCTTTTTGATTGCCGCCTACCCGGTGTGTTCCAGAAGGCTGTCTAATTTTTAGAAAGGAAAAAATTGTTCCTTCAAGAGCTGACCTCCCATTGAGAAGGGAGGCAATATACATGTAATCAAAATGAATGAGTTGCTTTCCCTGAAATTATTCCCGTTTCACCTTAATTGCTAACTAACCCAAATTCAGTGTTGGAATTAGGCATCAGCTACAAAGTTTTTGCAGAAGAAGAGTAGAAATCTTACAATTATGCAACATTTTTGTGCAAGCACTGAAACATAAGGAATTTACACAAACCATATCTATCTTTCATGACAGGGGTTGTAGTAACAGTGCTGTATAAGTAGGATTTTTTATCTCTAGAGATTATCTTGTATATTGCCTGTAATCCTGATATTGGTTACTAGGCTTTGAAATCGCCTCAGCTCGGTTTTCATATCGATTCGTATTTTAGTCGAACATGACCCGAGGAACACGCGACGTTTGTGCAGCGTTTTCCCGACGCCGAGTCAACGTCCAGTACACGTTGGGGTGGCGTTGGGAAGACGCTGTGTACGCGCCGCATCTTCACTGAGAAGGTTATCGTATCTCTTGCTATTGTGTTAATATTTAACCTTAGGGTGCTGAAAGCGGAACTAGTGTAATTTGCGGACAGCGTGGTTCAAAAGGAGGCGGCTCATAATGTAGTTAAATGAGCTCATAATGAGCCGCCTTATCTGGATCTACACTGTTTCCCTCAAGGTTTTGAATCCATAATTTGATATAGCTTTGACGAAACAGTCATTGAAAATTTGCGGACGTGGGTTTTGACGTTAGCTTTTTTTAACGCTTCAAGAGTTTACTTATATTTCAAAGGTCAAATTTTAGTTCTTTTCGGAAGGCTTATAGTGTAGAAGTATTACCAAGCAAACTTGCTACAAGGAGGTAATTTTGCTAGCGAGAAAATGTCCTCCCACAGTCAGTGTATGTATTCAAGATATGCAAACCATCCCAGGGTGGCATCGTGATGACATTGGATCAAGATGGTCATAGGTTCCTACATTCTGCTAACCAACAGAGCTTCATTCAATCAGAATCAGATTAGCCCTATGTGTATGTTGTGCCAAAGGGATGATAAGACCATGGAACACTTTATTCTACACTGTCGCCTCTTACAGGCAGTTAGGCAACCCATTCTTGAAGATACGTTACATATTGGGTCAACAATGGGGATACAATTACATAGAGAAAATCCAGATCTTCTTTTTTAAACTATACTAGACTGCTCGGTCACTCAACATAAGCTGAAACTAGAAGTAGCACCCTCTACTGTCCAAATTTTTGAGAGACATGTAAAACGGCTGATTCGTGCTTTACATGCTGACCGGTATAAAAGACTGTCACTTACTGTAAGAAAGAGAGTCAGAAATAAGAAAAATGGTAGAAAAGATAGCCGCAGCACAAACCAGCCAGAATAATTTTTAAGATAGAGTTTTTAAGATGTAAATAGGGTGACGGGAAGACGGTCATTTCAAACCCAGTACTGATACTCCTGCGGAAGTGTGCCTTCATTGGCGACGTCAAGTGCCCGCTGCCTGACATGAGTTATGAAATTCATAAAAACGATAGTTAGAATTACAGCGATAAGTTACTAGCATGAATTTGTCACTGCTACCATCACCGTATTAATCACATGCTCCTCCGGTTGTTTGTATTTACGAAACAGTTGAATTTGACTTGAATTTGATGAAGGTACTTTGCCCTTGATTCAAGTAACTCTTTGTCAGCCATAAATACTTTATATTAATTTAGAATGATGAAGTAGACAGGTCTATAGAAATCCGTTCATCCTGTACAAATATTAAATATCCTTTCTAGCGTAAACAGGCACGAAGGTATTTGCCTAACTTTTGTATAGAAAAATTGGGAGTCGAATATAGGGGGGCTGTCAAATGTGTTTGTTACTTCAGAAGCGAAAGTGAGATTATGATTTTGTGATTAATTTACAAAACAAATGAACACAAAATACTCTTCATATATATATTATGTTATTTACGATGTTTTCAAATTATTTAACACATTGCACAGCTCATATACTGCAACAACAACAAAAATTCTTCAGCATATATTGACATCGCCCCAACTTTAAGTTACCTATCTTTGTGATCTTGTTCGGTCTAGATTTCTAATTTTGGAACGAAAAGTAAGCTTTCCAAGAAAAGCATTAAAAATTATCGTATGGCGATGTTGTACCTGAGTACTTAACCCCTACCATTAAAACAGGTGTCTCGGATGAGAACATTACACTTAGCCCATTCAAACCCATCCACGCCACCAGGGGGTCGCTAAATTATTTCAAATTAAGTTGACATAATAATACCTGAGAGTTTACGGTGATAAAACTCTGATAAGTCTGGACGTGCCTTATCAGAGTTTCGTAATAAAAAAAGTATTTGAGATGTTAAGAATGTTGATTCAGGCGCGTCAAAACAATTGTGACACTGAAGAGGTGTTTTTTTTTTTTTAGTTGAAAATTTTCAAATATAAACAACGCCGTATTACGTCGATATACAGATATTCACAAGATCTTCTTGTTTTAAAATCAGGAACGAACGATAACTATTCAGTTTTTTTTTCTAATGCATTAAAATGATAAAAAAACGAAATGTTTCTCGAGGCAGTATGGCCACACTTCCTGGGTATACTACTGTTCATGAAAATTGTGAAAAAAACGATCTGGAAATTTGATGTTTCCATGCTGATTTGGCTGAATATCCGTGTGACATGTCTTTATAACAGGCTAAGTCTGACCAGATGTTTTTGTTGCATAACCTGCTGCAGAGTTTAAAGTCGCCGCCTTTCTAAGAGCCGCAGAGGGCCACATTACACTCTGGCGGAGGTCAGAGACAAGTTTACATCACAGCTGAGGTTCGAACTGATGATCCCCAGTCAGATACTCGATATTCTGAGCTAATTTGTCTGTCTAGAAACTAATATTTAAACAAACGTTTCACTCATTTTAATTAAACGTTTATGCAGTACGTTTCAGTAATTTTATTTCATAAATAGATACAGCATGTTGGGTGTTTACGAAGCAATCTGCATAATTGATCAAGCTGAACCTTTAGAGTCTTTTTCCTGCCCATCCGTACGATTAATGACTTCTAGGGCTAATAAAGGTTTTATAAGCTCGGGAGTAAATAACTAATGTCAACGACATTGTGTGAGATACTTCGACGTTTAAAATATATTGTGTGTGAGATGTGGCAAAACAGAAAATTCCCATACTTCAGGTGAAATACACCTTTTGCATGGGAACAGAAAGAAACCTGCCTCCTTTAATAATAGGGCAGAAATAGCACTAATAGTCTACAGAAGAAGACAATCCCCTTTAGAAGCGCAGAGCGAATCTAATGCTACCCTCAAGTAATGCAGCTTAACTTCAGATAACATTAAGATAGGAATTCGTACCCGATTGTACGCCGTTTCCTTTTGCTTTGCTTTCGCCGTTTTCTACAGGTCCCACTATCTCCCGGTACTTCTACATTTGGCACACCCTTTTACAGGGTTCTCGCCAGCATCGCTAATGCAAGATCTTTATAGCTTATATCTTAAAACCCTTTATGTCACCTTATACAAACAGTTACCTGAAAGTTCAGTTAGAACTTTACAGTGCAGATCAAAAACAAGTTCTACTTGATTAACGCTACTATTTACCGGTACTTGCTCCCATAGTTTGGCGCACCCAGCTGCAGGGTCCCTTCCAGCATTGCAAAGACATGAGCTGTAAAACTTATCCTGAAGACTTCATACGCCTAATACAAGAATCTCACCTAATACAAGCACTTACCAGAGAGTACAGTCCACTTCTAAACAGTACAGGTCATCTAACAAAAGTTAATTATAGCACTGAAGCTCACCTGTTACAAGCAATCACTAGCCACTTACCTACAGCTTCAACAAATCCAAGAATAAAATAAAATTAACTTGTATTGCTGCCATTTTTCTGCTTCACCAGTTGCATCCTATAGATTCATTTGCTAAGGGATAACCTCTCAAGCTTTTTCAAAAGCTAAACTTGTTATATTCTGGTAGTGCAGTGGCACTAGTTTGGATTCTTTGCCATCAGTTCAGACAAGGCTTGCTTTGTATGATGACAGACATGAAACCGCAAACAACTTTGATTTCGATGCCGATCTGGAGTTACACACCTAATGAGCCACTGAACGTTTTCCCATAGAATTAGCCCTTGGCTTTTATCATTTCTTGTTTTGCTTTGTGTGTAATCTTTATTTGAGCCGCAACATGACAAAACCAACAAAGTGGTTGTGCACCCAGCAAAGACCCAGATCAGCCTGGGCATCTGCCCAGTCTGATCAGAGTCTTCGCTGTCCGCATGTAGGTAGCTTAGAACCTTAGCTACCTTTTAAGCGTGCATTGAAGGATCTGATCAGACTGGGCGGATGCACAGGCTGATCTGAGTCTGCACAGGGCCCACAACCACTTTGTTGGTTTTGTTGTCACAGCTCATTTTTATTTTTCCTTTCCCATTAGATGTTAAGGGCAGGATGTGCTAAATAATTGTGTCAGCTCCTGATCATTGTTTTGTTTTTTTAATTTAAAGGCCCCATTGCTGTATCAGCGGTAAAAACGCCTAAACTCAAATCATTGTAAAAAGAGGTGCAACCTTCACGTTTGGTAATAAAATGTGGGTTGGTGAGCATATATTGAGTCATTTAACTGGCAAAAAGTAGAGAAAACAAGTTTTTGAAAAAATAACAACAAACTACAATTTCCTGTTCTGGTTTCCCGTCCAGCAATTCTATATTAACATAGGCGGGACAGTGATTGGGACTCCACGCCTGTACATTGCATTTTTACCATTTTATGAAATCGAAAGTAGGTCATTTTAGTTGCCAACTAAAATGACACAAATAAGTTTTTAAACACTTTTTATTCGAAACTCAAGGATGTTTTATTTGTTTAAAGTTTTAAAGCTGGCTAATCAAGGTCATTTACAATGACGAAACTACAGTGAGAAGTTTGCAGCGATACTGCATGATAAAATTGTTCATGCTGATAGGGCAATGGGGCCTTTAAAGGCCCCATTGCTCTATCAGCATGAAAAAATTTATCTTGAGGTATCACTGCAAGCTTCTCACTAAAGATTCGTTGTTGTGTATGACTATGATTAATTAGAACATCCTTGAGTTTCACATAAAAAGGGTTTGAAACTTATTTGGGTCATTTTAGTTGGCAACTAAAATGACCTACTTTTGATTTCATTATGTTTAATAAAATGGTAAAAATACAATGTACAGGCATGGAGCCCAAATAACTAGCCCGCCTATGTTTATTTAGCATTGCTAGACGGGAAATAAGAACTGAAAATTGTATATTGTGGAGCCATTTGTTATTTTTCAAAAACTTTTCTTTTTGCCTGTTAAATGACTAAATATATGCATACCAACCCACACTTTATTACCAAACGTGAAGACTGAGCCGCATTTTTACAATTATTTGAGGTTGGACGTTTTTACCACTGATAGGACTATGGAGACTTTAATATGTTACTGAAGGATAGCGCCTTAAGTTTTTATCAGCTCTTCATCAAACTTGTAGTCTCAAATAAAATGTCAGGTATAGACATTACAGCCTGTCATAACAGGGAATCCTGAGATAATCTGTTACCACAGTATTTTAGCTTATCCACAGTTTGAAAGTTTAGATCAAATTAGAGGCATAGCAAGACATCTGTCATCTGCATGTGTGCACAAGAAGCATATAAATGCAGAAATTCCCCTTCTAATTGCTATTTGCTCAGAACTCTATTGAAATAGAATATTTGAGCTGTGACAAGAAAACCAGCAAAGTGGTTGTGTGCCCAGTGCAGACTCAGATTAGCCTGGATACTTAAGGGTCTAAGCAAACTCCATGCGGACAGCGAAGACTCTCAGATGCCCAGGCTGATCTGAGCCTGTGCTGGGTGCACTACCACTTTGTAAATTTTCTCGTGTCGCGGCTCATTTATACATTACATGATAATATGCATTCAGGCCGTAGTGAATTTGTACCAGGATAATTGGTCTATCTGACTTAAACTTGGGTACCCATGTACTCGTCCCAGCCTGTGTTTAGCACCCTTTTTTAATGCACAACTAATTATCAGGCTCAGTAGTTCAAAGCATTGTTAGCTTAACAAAATTGTTAGTCAAGGATTTGTTAAGACATAAAATATCTGGCCCCGAGGTCATAAAAAAATTTTTGTGCTCAAGTCAGCTGAGCATGAAATTGTCTCAGCTGATAAATGTGAAAATGCCAATGTCAGCATCGGCGTGACAGTTTCTTGTGTGCGCAATATCTCTTGAACCAATAAATGGAATTTCACCAAACTTGCATGGATACATCATTGGGATAAGTTTAAGAGTTGTTTAGATTTTGGTGACCTTAACCTCTTTTTCAAGGTCACTGGAGGACTTAGATGACAATTTCTTGTATCCACTATTTCTCCTGAACCAATGGATGGAATTTCACCAAACTTGCACGGATACATTATTGGGACAAGTTTAAGAGCTGATTAGATTTTGGTGACCTTGGCCTCATTTTCAAGGTCACTGGCATTTTCAGATAATTTCATTCTCAGCTAAACTGAGCAAGAAAATAACTGTACATTTCAATAGTTTGCTATTTATAAGCAGGTAAAATTACATGCTCAGCTCCGTTGTGCATGAAAATAGTTATATAACCATGGGGCCTGTATTGGATAAAATGAATAAAACAAAGAAACCATACAAAATCTGGACGGATTTTATTTGAAAATGTAAAAATATATAACAATCTAACAAATGCCCAACAAATCTACCAATATGTTGATCAATGTACTTGCAATAGCTGACATCTACATGCCACCATCAAACTTTTTCAGAGAATGCCATAAGCTAAGAGCCTAATAAAAAATAAAACCATGCATACAGGGCACAGCCAGATGGCTCGTGATGTGTCAAATCATATGTGGAGTGTTCGCATGTCTCTTCATGTGACTTTTTATTTTCTCTTTTCTTCAGGTGTATCTCAATGATTTTCTGCTTTTTTTTTTACAAAGAAAATCAACTTTTTTGACTTTCTATTTGCTTCCCTAAATGATATAGCCCTTCCAGAAGGAGAATCTACTTTTAAAGGAAACTAGAAGGTTGTCCAGGGACAACTGGTCGAGCCCGCTGTTTGCTATAGTGGCCTATAAGTATGTCAAGACTAAGTAACTGCTTCAGTCTAGAAAGAAGCCAAACAACATCATGCTTAGCCAGCATTTTCTTCTCTTTTTTTTCTTCAAATTTTCACAAAGGAAAATAAGTATAGAAGTGATGACCCAGACAATTGCAAGCTCAATTTACGACAATTACAATATCTGATCTTCAAGTGTGACCTTGACCCTGGACCTACCCAAACACATATGTCACTTGACACTTCCACTCATCAAACAGAGTGAGTGAGTGAGTGAACTCGGGTTTAACGTCCCACCACCAACGAGGCCATATGGAGACGGGGCCTTGGTTTAAAGTCTCATCAGAAAGACCAGAGAAGTGGGGGATTGATCTTGCGACCCCTGGATTGGTAGTCCGGAGTGTTATCCACTACACTACAGCCGCTCAATTGTGCCAAATTCTTTTGAAATCCATCCGTAAATGAAGAAGTAATGGCTCGGACAAGCTCAATTTATGACCATTTTATCATTTGACCTTCAAGTGTGACCTTGACTTTGGACCTACTTGATCAAATGTTCTAAATGGCACTTCTACTCATCAAGGAGAACAATTATGCCAAATTATTTTGAAATCCACTTGTAAATGTAGAAGTTATGGCTCAGACAAGCTCAAATTATGGCCATTTATCGTTTGACCTTCAAGTGTGACCTTGACCTTGGACCTACCTGAATAAATTTTCCAAATGGCACTTTTAAACATCAAGGAGAACAATTGTGCCAAATAATTTTGAAATCCATCCAGAAATGTAGAAGTAATGGCTCGGACAAGCTCAATTTATGGCCATTTTATCATTTGACCTTCAAGTGTGACCTTGACCCTGGACCTAGCTGAACAAATGTTTCAAATGGCACCTCTACTCATCAAGGAGAACAATTGTGCCAAATTAAACTGAAATCCATCAGTAAATGTAGAAGTTATGGCTCGGACAAGCTCAATTTATGGCCATTATATCATTTGACCTTCAAGTGTGACCTTGACCTTGGACCCACATGAACAAATGTTTCAAATGGCACTTCTACTCATCAAGGAAAACAACTGCACCAAATTATTTTGAAATCCATTCATAAATGTAGAAGTTATGGCCCGGACAAATCTGGACGGACGCACGCACGCACTAACGCACGCACGGACATACACCGAACTGACGTTGTAACAACTATGTCTCGCTCACCGCAGGCTCGACAAAAAATTGCTCAAAGGGGAGAAAATTCTTTCCTTCAAGAGTTGACCCACATTGAGAAGGGAGGCAAAATAATAAAACTGAATGAGTTGCTTCCCCTGAAAATGTTCCCATTTCACCTTCATTGCTAACTAACCCAAGTTCCAAGGTGGAAGTAAGATTGCATCGTTAAACCAAACTTTTTTTCAATTTTGAAACTACTATGGTAATGTTTTTAGGTGTTCCAATCTTCAGAACTTTTATGGTACATTATTTCCCTGACAGAACATATGAGCCGCGGCGCGAGAAAACCAACAAGGTGGTTGTGCACCCAGCGCAGACTCAGATTAGCCTGGGCATCCGCCCAGTCTGATCAGAGTCTTCGCTGTCCGCATGGTGGTAGCTTAGACCCTTAGCTACCCTTTGAACACTTCACGAAGATTCTGATCGAATTGGGCGAAGGCCCAGGCTGATCTGAATCTGCGCTGGTCGAACAACCACATTGTTGGTTTTGTCGTGTCGCGGCTCATATAAACAATCCAAGAGACAGATTTGTATGTAGAGTCAAGGCTACCAAATACTCAATGCAACTGTGACTAATCTACATAATATTGTACTATCACTTTCTCTAGAAATATATGACCCACCAGATAAGAACTTACTAAAATTTGATCGAATAGTTTACTAGACCAAAGTTTTCCTTAAAAGAAAACATAAAATGCCATTTTGCCTTAAAGCAGAGTCAAATATAAAATGCCATTTTGCTTTAAACTAGAGTTAAACATAAAATGCCATTTTGCTTTAAAACCTGGATTTCTAAAACTTTCATCCTACAGGTAAAAAAATATGATGTTCAAATGAAACTACAGAAGAACTTCAATGGCTCGAATCCTCATGGCTCATTAACCCTGCCTGGCTACAACTCATCTTGGGCACCTAGAGGTCAATTTATATAGAAACTAGCCCTGGATGGCTGGAACTACCTTTGACTGGTACTAATTTTCATGGTCCCAAGCCTGTTTGAGCCATTGAAGTTATACTGTATATACTATCCTTTTCTGGAAACCAAAATTCTTTTAGCTACATAAATTCTGCAGAATGTTTTGTCTCCCCTGTCTGTATATTGTCATAAAAGAGAATTAAACAAGAAAACTGGATGAAACGTTTACACTGCTGCCACCACTGCTGACAATAACGACACCAGAAAAGTAATACTTATGTTTCATTGTTGTTAGTTGCAGGTGAGACAATAACTACTCACAAACAGTCAGGCCTACAACATATGCCTTTATGGAGAATCGGCAGAAACTCCCATAATTTTATCTCCTTTTCAGAGCTCCAGATAAGAGGTACTGAGGATAAGTTGAAGATAATTTTACTTACTTCTCAATGAAGGCATATGCACAACATATGCCTTTGTGGAAAAATAAGGAAAATTATCCGTAAATAATGCCTGTTACGCCATCTTATCTGGAGCACTGCCTTTTATAATAAAACAATAAGGCTTGAGCAAACCTTCAAGCTATCACTGGTAATATAATAATGGCACATTATTGTCATTTCCGCCCTGATGTCTATTCTCACCATCTCATAGTTTACCCATGCTGGGACCTCTTAAGGTAAATGCATACATCTCTCTCACTTTTACAAAGAGGAACAACTATTGTAACTTTATATTTGCTTCGATGGATAATTCTACCCTTCCTAAAAATAAGAAATGATTTTTCTCCTTATTCTATCACCATTCTTTTACAATAAGAAATGACTTGTAAGACCTCCTGGTTGCCTCCCTGGATCACACAGCCCTTCCACAAGAAGGTCTACTCTTAAAAGAAAGAATCTGCTCCTAGAGGAGCAAATTCTTTCCTTTTGGAGTAGACCATAATTGAAATTGGAGGCGAAAAATGAAAATAGCAAAGAAACTTTCAACAGAGGGGAGGTAATATCAGAATATTTTCCTAATTTTCTTCTCACTTGTCTGTATTTGTCTGCTCCCTTTGATTGTCTGTAGTTTCTGACTTCACAACCTGTTAAATAAGCAAAATTGATATTGATATAATTTCTAACAGCAAATTTAATCTATGACTAAACAGTCACAAAGTTCCATGTCAAAGGATACATGTAATTTTATATCTACTTGTTATGTTAAAACAAAACATGTAACAAACCAACAAAAAAGCAACTGCTTGCTCAACCGCCATTATTTATTTTCCTTTTTGTTATTTCACAGAATCAGCTAGAGGATGTCTCAAGTTCTTCCAATTATAAACAGTGCGCTGTTCGAAAGTCAGACTCATTTGCTAATATGTACATGCCCGTTCATTTTCTTTTTCTACAGTATTAATTGCTTTTTATCATATGACGTCGCATCTGAGAGTGTAATAAAGCCATGCATTAAATGCGATAATCCACTAGTGGATTAAATATGCAAATTACGTCGTAACGTTATACGTTGACGTCCATAAAACGTTGCGTTTTCTAATGGCGAAATCGTGCCGTTTTAGTGCAAATTCTGCTGATAAAATGCGATTTTAGTGTCATATGATAAAAAGAATCTTGCATTCGTGCTCATGTATTACTGAATTTATTAAACTCGATGGGGGGAAACCGATAAGATGCGAGGCAAGCCTCGCATCTTATCTTTTCCCCCAACTCGTTTAATAAATTCAATAATACATGAGCACTCATGTAAGATCCTCTATATACAGCATTTAGTAAAGACTACCAAAGTGAACAACTACCATAGAACACATAGTTAAAAAGCTTTGTTCTGACCGATACAATGATTAGACTTCAAATAATAATTTGAACATGGTGCACCTATAGAAGCAATGAAAAACTTTGTTTTATACTGCAAATTACTTTATTGGAGTGTGCAGAGCCGCAGAGAAGAGGGGGTACTGAAGATAATCAAAGATATTTTTCTTATTTCTCAAGGAAAACATACATTGTGACCCCTCATTACAACCGTCTCGACAAGAGGCTTCTAATGAGGGGTCACAAGATATGTTTTTATGGAGAAATCTGGATAATTATCCCTAAAAAGTTATCCCTGCTACCCCTTCTAATCTGGAGCACTGAGTGTGTGTGCCTAATTGCTGACACCACTGGTAATAAGAGGCAATTTTGGTGACATTTTCAGACCTCCAAATAATAAGAATGGGTAACAGGGATATTTCAAGGAATATTTTTCTTATTTCTGGACAGAAACAAATGTTATGACACCTCATTAAAACTGTCTAGTCTAAACGGTTTTTATGTGGGGTTAAAACGCATGTTATTATAGAGAAATGAGGAAAATTATCCGTTAATTATTCGTGTTTCCCATTCTTATCTGAAGCACTGATTTTGATGATTACTCTATAAGTCAATTCAACAGCTGATCGGTTTTATTTATTCTTTTTTTTTTCTTTTAACTTAAAATAACATATCTGGCATGCTTTTTTTGTTCTTCTGACCAAACATATAGTCCAGGGCCACATTCCATTTTTTGTACATGATATTGCTCCTTGCTGACATTGCAGTAAGTATTTCTAAAATACCAGTTTTGAGGTAGGAGATTCAGCTGTTTTCTCAAGACTTTGTATCATCATTCTTGACTCTAGTAACAACTTCTGAAGTTTACTGGCAGGAGAGGCCTCAACCTTGATAAATGAGAATAAATATGCCATGGAATGTTATGTCTTGCCTGACAGTGAATTGTCTCAAAACTGGCCCAAAGGTTATAAAACTTGAGTGCATTCTCAAACTCAAAATAAAGCACACTGATTGGCTGCTTCCGAGCACATGCTTGGAAGCAGCAAATCAGTGTGTTTTATTTTGAGTTTGAGATTATTTTTCTCGTTTTTTAACCTCGAACCCAGAGCTTAACCAAGAAACCCGACGAAAAGTGTACACTGCCAACACCATGGCGGCCAACAGAAAAGTGCCCGAGGGTTGGGATTTCACTTTCTGCATCTGAGACCAGTGATTGATTATTTCTCTTACCTATGATATATTTCAAATTGAACAGGGAACTATTATTTCATGCAAAACTGTACAAGCGTTAGTAGTATTGTGACGTAACGTCAACGTTGCTTCAAACCTCAGGTAAGGTCTTCAAAATGGCGGCACCCTCGACACTGTTTGTGTAAAGCATTGACTATTTCAGAGTTTTTTCCAGATTTTAAGACATAGAAACAGATAATGATGGATTTATAAAGAATGAATTTCTTTGAGGAAACTCATTGCTATCAAAAATAATGCAAAAAGTATAGAATCGCCAAGTCCGGCTTGTCACATTTCATTGAGCGAGTAGTGATACACAGAATTCAAGCTCATGTGAGCTGTCCCAGCTCATGGGCAAGACAAAATTTTCCAGCACTGTTAAAAATATAAGAAACTCCATCTCGCAGGTAAGAAATATCAGTCTCACTTCTGTCACTCCCAGGTGATACCAAAAAAAGAAAATCCTCAAATCATAATAAGTGCCATAAATATATTAAATAATGTGACCAAAAAAAAAATCAATGCTTCAAAATGAATGGGTGCACTTTCAGCCAAAGCAACTATATAATTTTTATATTTCGCCTCTTTTCTCTGTGAAGTCAACTCTTCATGACTCATAACCTTTAATACAATCATCAGAAACTATAAATCAAAGACATGTCAGCTGAACAGTACTCAAAAGAAACAAAATCTAAATAAATATTAAAGAACAACATTATGAAGCTGAAAGCATATGATCTTTGGGTGAAATGTTAGCTAATCAAAGGTAAGCCAATTGTCTTTTCATGGATAATTAGTAGCCAAAATATCAGAATTATCTACAGCTCTGAGAAATTATAGAAACCTACCTCTGGAATGACTTTTGAAATATTTCCCTTCTCATCCCAGATACTGTCATCAAGATCGTCAATATCTTCAAGAAATGAACACAAACGATGCTCAAACACATAAGCCTCACTGTATGGTCTTTGGTCTTTACCCTGAGTCTCATCTATATTATCTACCCTGTCTGAGTCACCTGTAGCTTGGTTCCCTATTTCCTGTGATACAACCTTTGTCTCTGGTTGTTCAATTACATAGCCGCCTTTTCTAGGAGGAGAACCAGCAGCTGTATTCAGCTGAGGTTCGTTTATTTGCTTTGGAAGACAGCCAAGTTCAGACTGCACAGGTTTGGAAGAACTCTGGGATTTATCTCCCCTCGGAGGAGAATGTGTATGGTCACCTATAGCACCTTCTGAATCAAAAACTAACCTTTTGGCAGAAATTTCATGGGAATTTATAGCATTGTTTTTGTCAGTCACCTTATATCTTACACTTTTTGGAGATATTTCTGGCTTCAAATATGCCTGGTCTTCCTGATTAATTTTTTCTTTTCTTCCTAATGTTTCAGAATGAACATTTAAATAATCAAATTTTGCATAGTCATTATTACTTTTGCACCCTGCTGGCAATTCCTGAGAATGAACAGTTCTATTTGCCTGGAACTGCAAATGGGTACCAGCCACAGACTGTGACTCTAATAATTCTGACTGGTTCACTGAGACTTGTGTCTGGTACCCTGAACTCTGTGTATGCTGTTGTGAATTTTGAGCGTCTATGTCTGTATCCCGGTACCGACTAGTCTGGACTGTGTTATTTCTCTGCCTGTCAGGTGACCTGTCTGATAACCTACTGTTTCCTCTAGTACTGTAAGAACCACTCAGTCTGGAAAATCACGACAAAGAAAGGTTAGAGCTCTAGCGACTAAATGTTCTTTACAGAACACAAAACCAGTTTAATAGCAAATAGACATTTTGGGAATCACCTCAATAAATACTTACACAGTGTTAACATGTGTCTGATATTCAGTTTTGAATTACTTGTCAGTCCAAGGGAAGAAACTCAAAATCAAAAAAGTTTCTAATGTGTTTCAGAGAACAAACACCAAGTAACCAGAAGAAAAATCTGCCACTCACTTTAACTTCAGGAAAATGATAAACCATATTATTCCTAATAAATGTCCCTGCTCTAATAAACCCCTCTGCCTCTTTTCAAAAATAATATTGAATTTATTGAATTAACTTGAATGAATTCCTTTTTGCATCTTTGGTTTAAACATATTTATTTAGCTTATTCAGTTAACATACATATATACATACATAAACATCTTTGGATGATATAGCTCTTCAAAACAGGGTCTACTCGTAAAGGAAGGAATTTGCTCCTATGGGAGCAACTAATTCTTTGCTTCAAGAGTTGATCCCTACTGAGACGGCAGGCAAAAATAGTAGATCTGCTTCCTCTGAAAGTATACCTATTCACCTTAGTATTGTTATAAGAGGTATTTCTGCAGTGTCTAATTTACTACCTTTTAGACTGCAATTAACAGCCCCTTTCATAAACTGGATGGTGCTGATGGATGACTTGTGATTTTACGTCCTTTTCAACAGTATTTCAGTTATATCAGGACAATGGGACGATGTTATTGAAAGGCTGTGTGCAATGCGACCCCGTTTACGGTAGGAAAGATTCTCGCCTCAAGCCGGGGCTTACCCGTTTACGGTAGGAAAGATTCTTGCCTCAAGCCATTTACGGTATGAAAGATTCTCGCCTCAAGCTGGGGCTTACCCGTTTACGGTAGGAAAGATTCTCGCCTCAAGCCGGGGCTTGAGGCGAGAATTTTTCCTACCGTAAATGGGGTTCCATTGCACACAGCCTTTTGTAAATTGGAGGCGTTAAATAGGATTAATATGGTATTCAAAAGTTTTTTGTAATTGGTTCATATGCAAATTATCATGCTTGCAAATACTTCCATTCTCTGATTTAACTGCATGGCTTCATCATTTGGGTTAATAAATCATACTTCCTCAGCTCATTAGCATCATCAGTAATCACTACAGTACATAGCATAGTCCAGTCTAAAGACCACTACTAGTCTAATATATACATTGTTGATTACTGATACTCTTTATAATCTTCTTTTTTTTTTTAAATCTATTTTCTTCTTTAACTAATCTATAAATAAACCTATCTTCAGTGGTTTTGTCCAGGATATGAGCCAGGACATGACAAAACCAACGAAGTGGCATAAGCGCACAGCTACGACTTAGATAAGCCTGGGCATCTGCCCAGTCTTATCGAGTCTTCCCTGTCTGCATGGAGCTAGCTTAGACTCATAGCTTCCCATAAAGCACACAGCAAAGAATCTGATCAGAGTAGGCAGATGGTCAGGCTGATCTGAGTCTTCCATGGGCGCACATGCCACTTTGTCGGTTTTTGTTGTGTCGCGGCTTAAAAAAAAATATTAGCAGACATCAGAACCATCTCTGTACACTAGCCTTAAAGTTCAAAACAAGAATTCTGGGGAAGATGCTGTCTCGCTTCCTGTGCATTGTCACAAAACAGAGCTAAACCAGATAAGTTCATGCAAAATATACGCCCCCGATGCCAACGATGACAATGCCGGCTAGACAACTGGCACTTTATGAAAATAACTTAATTGAAAGCATATATTCTAATGCACTTACAAAACATGAAGTGTGATGTCTGATTGGATAACCTCAAAAATTTGCAACAGCATATCCTGCTATATACTGTCGAAAATCCGACTTCATTAAAGAATCTGTCTGATTGGCTGATCTGATTTTACGCGTTGTTGAAATTGCTTGCAATGGGTACAAAGTAGTACACAAGATAAAATGTGAAAGAGTGCATTAAAATGGAGATAAATATATTGGAAATTGTCATTTCGGGAGGTAAATTGTCGGTTTTAGAGTCACAAAATGCATTTTAAAGCTGCGCTGAAGCATTACTGTAAAATGAAATTTCCGACCATAAACCAAGAATTTACCTCCCCAAAGAGGAATTTTGAAAACAGTTTTACCCTAATTTGTATTTCCAAGACTCAGACAAGGCTACTTTAATGTAAATTATCTTGGAATCTATCAATTCTCTGTAAATAATGACTTACTGTTGTTCCTCAAGACTATGTTGCTTGTTGATGATGTCTTTAGAGGTATCTAGCTGTAGATGAAGTTTTGACAGTTCTTGTAACTGCCGCTCATACAGTTCTCTGAAGTTCTTCAGCTGTGAGTCTGTTCTCTCTTGTTTCACTCTCATTGACTCAATTACCTCATCTTTACATTTCTCTCTCATATCTAGGAAAGATCAACGAGGTTGGTCCAGTTTAACAATATTAGGTAGAATTTACGTATTCATGAAAATCGAAGCACTAAGCTTAATTCATAGATACAAGTCCCCATCAGCCAGTATTGTTATATCATTCCTAAATCAGCCATCTTTATTCCTTTGAAAGAGAGATGAAACAAGAATTTGATTTTCAGAGTGAATGTATATCTAAAGCAAGTGTTTCAATTTATAAATTCTACTTTTTATGTTTTTAGCAAAGGAACTATTTGTTGTTGGTTTAGTGATACTTGATAAAGCTTTCTTATAGACTATGAACATTTGAATTAAACTGTATTATCATAAATTATTATGACCTTGCATCTGAAAGTGTAATACGGCTGTGCATTAAAAATGATAACCAACTAATGGATTAAATATGCAAATTATGTTGTAACTTTAGGCATTGACAACAACTGTTGCTTTTCTAATGGTGTGAAAATGTGACATTTTAGTGCAGAATTTGCTAATGAAATACAATTTTAGAGTCAATGTGATGATGGGAATCTTGCATTGGTGCTCCTGTATTACTGAATTTGTTACTCTTTGGGAAAAAACGATAAGATGCTCCACATAGCCTCGCATCTTATTTTTTTCCCCAACAGATTTAATAAATTCAATAATACAGGAGCTCTCATGTAAGATCCTCTATATGAACTGTAATATTACTGACCTTATACATGTATTTTGTAACACTTACTTGCATCTTTCTGCAGTACAGCCAGGTGATGTCTAAGTGATTGTATCTCTCCCTCTAACTGTGATACCTGCTTTGACTTCTCACCCACTGCATCTAACACAAACACAGAAACAAATTGTTGTTTACAGAGCTACAGATAAGAAGGAGTAACATGGATAATTTAGGGGTAATTTTCCATCTTTTATTATAAAAATGTACTTTGTGACCCATCATTAGAACCGTCTCTGTGTGAGGTGTCACAACATATGTTTAGGTTGAGAAATAAGAAAAATAATTTCTGAATTATCCTCATTTTTCCCTCTTATCTGCAGCTCTGTGTTGTATGCTATGAAAGGGAAAATATTTGTGAGACTTACTTTAGCAATTTAGTATAAAAAGAATTAGGATCAGCAGGCAATGTTTTGAAGCAAAAATAAATTGGCATTTTTCTTTCAATACAAAGTCAGGCAATGTTGTTCTAGTTTCTGTTCTTTCCATATGAATGAGGTAACGTACCCAGATATTTGAGCCGCGACACGAGAAAACCAACAATGTGGTTGTGCGCCCAGCGCAGACTCAGATCAGCCTGGACATCCGCACAATTTGATTACACTCTTCGTTCAGTGCTCAAAGGGTAGCTAAGGGTCTAAGCTACCTCCATGCGGACAGCGAAGGCTCTGATCAGACTGGGCGGATGCCCAGGCTGATCTGAGTCTGCACTGGGTGCACAACCACATTGTTGGTTTTGTCGTGTCGCGGCTCATTTGATGATACTCTTTGTGAAACAATTCTCTTCTATTTCTACTGACTTGTTTACATCATAATGTCAATAATTGTTCTAGCCTTTTATGTATGTCATTTTCATAAGAAAAGGCACAAGCCTTCTGACCAAACACAGTTCAAAGTTCAAATGGTGTGACAAAATGAGCTTGAGGTGACCTACCCTGAAATAGAGAATCTGAGAATGAGTTGCCAAAGTAACACACGACTCCAGATAAGAAGGGGTAACAGGGATAATTCAGCGATAATTTTTCTTATTTATGTTGTGTCCCTCATCAGAACCGTCTCTACGAGACAGTTCTAATGACGAGGAACAACGTATGTTTTTACAGCCAAATAAAGAAAATTATCCCCAAAATTATCTCTGTCACCTTCTTATCTGGGGCCGTATTCATAAAACGACTTAAGTGGTTGCTATGCTGTTGCTAAGGCTAAATTTCATTGAAGGAGATTCCCCACAACTATGAAATTTGCTCTGGAGGAACAGTCTTACAAAGACTGTTCCTCCAGACCAAATTTCATAGTTGTAGGGAATCTCCTTTATAGATATTTAGCCTTAGCAACAGCATAGCAACGGCTTAAGTGGCTTTATGAATACGGCCCCTGGAACTCTGTACACAGCCAGTAGCCTTTAAAACATAATGACTTACATATGAGCTGACTGTATACTTATCACACTTACCAGTCAAGGACTGCAACTCTGTTGTACAATCTTCATACTTCTGTTTCCAGCTATTTCTCTCCTTCACTGCTTCCCTCTCTTTATCCTGACATTCTTTACATCTAGTATCTAGCTGCCTCAATCTGTCACTCAGCTCTTTCATCTGACTGGTGGCTGACATACTGTCTTTCTCCTGTAACACAAAATAGTAACCACTTACTTCACAGTTATACCACAGGGTATAAGCCAGTCCACCAATTTTCGCTTCCTGCAGAGACTGTCCATCATATTTGACTTCTGCCGAGACTGTCCGCATATCTTGCTCCCTGCTGAGACTTCTGTACATGATAAATGACTTTCTGCAGAGACTGTCCACATGATTCTGCTTCCTGCCGAGGCTCTAGGCAGAAAGCAGTCATGCGGACAGTCTCGGCAGGAAGCCATTTTTCGAGGATGGAAGTCCCTGTAGGAAGCAAGAGATCATGGACAGTCTTGGCGGAAGCCAAATATTATGGACAGTCTCTGCAGGAAGCAAAAAATGGCGAACTGGTTTATACCCTGTGTATACAGGGCTGGCAGAATCCACTCATCCACAGGCAATGAATGATCACTGGCTTTTACTGAAGGACAAAAACA
Source organism: Ctena decussata (assembly GCA_963989385.1). NCBI lineage: Eukaryota > Metazoa > Mollusca > Bivalvia > Lucinida > Lucinidae > Ctena > Ctena decussata. The sequence continues at coordinate 77,714,361 of OZ022511.1, read as the reverse complement.
ATTCTGAATTTTACTATTCAACTTGCATGAAAACGTCAAACCCTCACATTTTCACAACCTCATAGAAAGCTATTTGTTTCTCATTTTAAAGAAATTCATATTCTGATTAAGATAGAAGTCTGAACTTTTTGATTATCGATCTTTATACATAAAAAGTGGACACGCTTATTTTATCCTATTTCACCTTCACAAATGATTTAATGAACTCAAATATGACTGAAAGAGCGTCATTGAAAAGGTGGGATCAACACAGGATCAAGTCAAGCCATCTAGAGAGGAAAACTAATACCAAGCAAATATTTATTAAGACAAGATTGCAGAAGGAATGATGAAGCTTTTGTAAAAGAACAGAGGAATTTTGTTAAGAAGACATATTTCATTTTTGTGTGTGTGTGTGTGTGTTTGTGGCTTACACATTGAGAGTACATGTAACTACATATAAATCAAGCCATATAAATGTATTTAGTTGTTGGTTTATTTCAGCTAAGTCCAACATTGAACAAACTGTAGAAAGACAGACTACACTCAGTTCAATATTGATCCAAATGCTAAGCTGAGGAGTCCAACTCTAGTCAGGCTGCACAGATATGGCAGCTGGTCCAAGTCTTTACTGTCTGTATATGCCATCAGAAACAGAGGATCTTACACTTGTGGTCATTTCATATGAAATTTACGAAACCAACCTTCGGCGAGCTTCATAAATTTCCTATGAAATGATCATGAGTGTAAGATTCTGTTTATCATATGACCCTTTAAAATAGACATTCAGAGGTCCAGATAAAGGGCGTTTTTGCGTTTTTGACACATGAATAAAGGGTGAAAACGCATTTCATTTCTGTTTGATGCGTCGGGAAAACGTCTTTAAAATACTTGTTGACGCATCGTTTGTGAAACAGAAGCGTCAACAAGCGCCTTGTATTTTGCGCATGGCCATATGGGTATGTCTGCAAAAGCGTGAACGAAAACTGCCGAACTTAATCCCGTGAGATTTCCCAGCTTTACCCGCGATTAAATTTATGTGACAGTTCGGTGCAGAAAGAGCTGTGTGACGTAATGCAATATCCGTTAGACGGGTAACTACATATTTGACAAAAAAATATTACATAACCGGACTAAAAATTGGGTGACCCAGTCCATGTTTTGGCGCCATTGATGGGTTACAGAGCAAACACACAGACTGCTACATTTTACACGTAATAGATTGAAACACAGTAGTCGATATTTATTTCCGGCAATTTCATCAGCTCAGGAGTCGCTTTTTCAGTTTTTCCAGCGATCTGATCCGCCAGAGGTATGGTCAGTGAGCCTGTTAAAACCCATTATTCTTGGCCTGCAGAGTTTGTGCGTTGACATTGTTGAGAAACGTATTAAAAAACCCGAGACATGTTGCATCTGGATCTCTGTTTTAAAAAATTGACGTTATTGTAATATCTAATGGCAGCCAAACCACAAAAACTGCCCCAAAAAAAATTGGGAGTGAAAAAAAATCCAGATATTGCAGAAAAATGCCCTTGTCACAAAGTGAGGATTCAGCAACTCCCTGCTGAAAAAAGTTATCTGGAGCTCTGGACATTATTTAGTAGATCAGCTCTAGCAGTGAATTGTTGAGTAATAATTCACTGTTTGGGGTCAGTTGTAAAGTAGATCATATCACGAGCGCGGAGCGCAAGTGACATGTCTACTTACAACTGACCGATAAACAGTGAATTATTACTCAACAGTTCAATGCTAGAAAAGAACTATTTCGATTCTAACACTCAAAAACGCTGAAAAACTATTCTTTTCATTTAAACTCTCCCAACCTTCATGCCAACGCGTTCATGCTCCTGCAAATATTCTTAACTGTGTCTAAGATATATGTACGTTTTTATGGAGATTTTAGAAAGAAAAAGGGATGTTACACCGTCTAACGTCTCAAAATGTCACAAAATTATGTCAGCAATTGCAGTGACGTCAGCAATTAGACTCATGCGATCCGTAACAGTGAATTGTTGCAGAATAAAACACGTCAACTTTCCATTGCTTCTATAGGCCCACTGTGTTAGAATTCAATTTTATCACCTTCAAAATGCACATTATTTCATAAGACAAGAATTCCGCGGAAAGCTATGTCACACCTGCTGTATGCCTTCACATTAAGAACTCAATGAAAATGCCAAGTGGTTCTGGAGAAAAAAGTTGATTTTATTGGTTTTGCTATTTTTAGTAACGGCGACCATCTTGGATTCTCGACCATTCTAAACTTTTACCATTCTGAAGCTCTGCAGTCTGATCATGCTGCATGTGAAATTTGAGAACCATGGATGCAGTGGTTTCACAGAATAAGTCATTTGAATGGACTTAAATGCTAGGGTCGACGTAAATTATTCTAGGATCGACACTGTGACCTAATTCCGCTACAGATTTTTTTCATTTTGATAATTCTGAATACCAAGGTCCCACTTACGCTTCATACAAAATTTCAGCCAATTACACCAAGCGGTTCTGAAGAAAAACTTGATTTTATTGGTTTTGCTATTTTTAGTAACGGCGGCCATCTTGGATTCTCGACCCGCCTGAATTTTATCATTCTGAAGCCCTGCTGTCTGATCATGCTGCATCTGAAATTTGAGAACCATGGGTGCAGTGGTTTAAGAGAATAAGTCTTTTGAATGGACTAAAATGCTAGGGTCGACGTAAATTGTGAACGGACTGACAGACGGATGGAAAACCGGACGCCTATATCGCACCTTGCAAAAGCAGGTGCGACAAAAACGGATTGTTGACATTGATATTGTTGTTACGTATACAAGCCAAGGTGTTATTACACGTGTGGTCATACAATTTTTATGACACAACGTTATCCACTGAATAACAGCCACGTCATATGATAAAAGTATTTAATTTAGTCAAAAATGTCTCATTAAACAAAGCAACCACAGAGCCTGCATTGTTAGGTATATATTACAGACAGGGAAATAAAGAAAAGAATCATCTCAATTAAAACTCAAAGCTGTTACTTTTGAATTTAATTTGTTCAGCTGAAAGCAGAAATGCAGGAATTTTAAAGCTAGCACTAACAATTACTTTCTACACTAAGCAGCAGCTTCAACTAACAGTCTTTGTTCTTTTGAAGAAGAGTCTTTTTATGTTTTCATGGAAACATCTTGTTTTAGCGAGAATAGACAAATTAATCTTTGAAAATAGATAAAACAAATAACTCTATTCTAGTCCTACATGTCCTACTATATGTACCCTAAACAATCAGACATAAATGAGCCACAACACAAGAATAGCAATAAATTTGAACAATGTGGTTGTGCACCCAGCACACCCTCAGATCAGCCTGGGCATCCACCCTGACTGATCAGACTCTTCGCCTAGTGCTTGAAGGGTAGCTAAGCGTCTCAGCTACCTATATGCCGACAGCAAAAACTCTGATCAGACTGGGCAGATGCCCAGGCTGATCCGAGTCTGCGCTGGGGGCACAACCACTTTGTTGGTTTGTCGTATCGCAGCTCAAATGCTTATCAAAACAAGCAGTCCAGTCTGGGACTATGAAATTGCTGACTGCTTTTTAAAGCAAACATACCCTACTAAGACATGTTCAAATTTAAAGACAGGAAATGTCTGTTATATAGCAACTGGAAGGATATGTGTCCATTGAAGGGAGACAACTTTTGGGGGGTATTACTGTAAAACACTTTTAAAATAGGCGGTATCAAAATTTTGCTGAAACTGACATAATGGCTGAGATTAATTCTGGTGTTCATGATATACCATGGTTCCAGATAATAAACAAAATTTGTCATAAATACGTGACAATTTTACTTACTTTTCTATCAAACTATACATTGTGGCATCTCCTCATGGAGGTGATTCTATAGGGATGCCACAATGTATAATTTAATGGAATGGTATATAAAGTATCTGAAATACCACTGGTAATTGGGTTTTATCTTAACCTTTTTTATGCTATGGGAATGTATATTTATTAGATATATGAAAACTGGTTAAATTATATTCTAGCTCGCTTTGCCATACCCCCCCCCCTCCCCCCCCCCCTTTCCCCCAATATATCAGAAACCATCAAAAATATGCATTTTACAGGACTAGCTTCCCTGTAAAAACAGCATTCCATTCAGAAAAGGTCTACTCTTAGGAGAAAGAATTTGCTCTTTAGGGAGCAAATTCTTTCCATTAAGAGTTGACTCTCACTGAGGAAGGTGGCAGAAATGAGACTTATGCACTGACAGTATAGCCATTCACTTTAGGGCATCTGAAAGGTTAAGGTCAATCCAGTCAATTCTACATTTAGCAAGAAGAAGTCTCAGATTTCTTTTTTGAGACAGTATTATTTCTCTTCATTAAGAATTAGAGAGTAAGAACTCTGTTTTCTACTTACTTGATAAAATGACTGAAAAATGGCAGAGACTGACATATTGCATAAAGAAGTACATATTGTTAATGTAAAAACCATAATATCTGAGGAAGGTAACATTTAAGCTGCATTTAAGCGGCATTTATTTTCTTTTAACAACTTAATTTACTGATGCAACTGGCAAAACTGCCTTTTATTATCTCTTTCTTTGTTTCACATCTCCAGCGTTCTCTTTCACAGCCTTGGGAAGGTGGTATTTTTTTTGTCCTTTCATGGTATCACATCACATTAGAGGATTTACTGTACTCAAAACTGTCATTTCAAGAGGTATAGTGTCAGTTTTACCCAGTGAAATATTAGAAGCTGTATAAGGCGATTGGCAATAACAATGCTGAAGATTTACCTCTTAAAATAACTATTTTCAATACAGTTATCTGCAAGCTAATGCACTGTTTCACTTTCCAAAGTGTGCAACTTTGCACCCAAAGCAAACCCTCTCAACAACATAAATCAGCTATCAGCCAATGAGAAGCAACTATTTGTAATGAAGCCAGTTTCCAGCCTATATCACAGGCTATACTTTTGCAAATTGTTGACAGTATGCAATTAGATGTTGAGTTATATTTGTAAATGCATTAGAACATTTATTTATCATATGACTTCGCATCTGAAAGTGTAATAAAGCCATGCACCAAAAATGATAATCCGCCAGTGGATTAAACATGCAAATTATGTCGTAATGTTATGTGTTGACATCCATAAAAACGTCGCATTTTCTAATGGCAAAATTGTGACTTTTTGTACAAATTTTGCTACTAAAATGCGATTTTAGTGTCATATGATAAAAAGAATCTTGCGTTTGTGCTCCTGTATCATTAAATTTAATAAACTCATTGGGGAAAACCGATAAGATGCTCAGCACAGCCTCGCATCTTAACTTTTTCCCCAACATGTTTAATAAATTCAATAATACATGAGCACTCATGTAAGATCCTCTATGTAAATCTAAATTTTTCACCCTACACTTTTACCCCAAAGAACTCAGATTCTATTGTCAAAGCCTGGACTGTCTTCTAGTGGAGAAAATTGACAGGATGTTTTGGTTTATTTTGGAAGGGGAAAAAAAAAAGTCTTATAACTGAATATTTACATTCTTGGTGTATTTACTGAAAAAGCCCTATAGTGAACCATTGGAACATAATGTAGTTTACATTCCAATAATTACATTGAGACACGCGACGTCAATGACGTCAAAATAAACAATAGCTCTCTACAACCTGATTGGACGTTAGCAACGTCATGACGTCATGCATGCTGTTCTGCTGTCATCAGAAAAAACTGCGTGTACATGTTTTATTGCTTCAATTTTAGCGCTTATAGAAGATTTTTCATGAAAGATTTGATTGAAAAGAATGTAAATATAAGCAATGAACTTAATTTTTCTACTTCGATAAACCTCAGAAAAATGAAATTCATTCCTTAAATAAATTGGTAGATCAAACTGACAGCACCAAGGTCAATAAAGTACTTATAGTTGTGACTTGTAGATTAGAACATACGACCCTCTAAATTACATTTTAATACACAGTCCTTCCCCACACTTAGTGCTACATTGCTGGGCACACAACTAAATATGTGGATTAACTACTGCTACTGCAAAAAATAATTTAATGGAAGACAATAAAAACACAACTTTTTGGGCATTATGAGCATAAGACTGAAAATTAAATTTTTCAATGCGGGAAGGCTAAAACTATATATGAGATGAGCTGTCTGACAGCCTGTAGCTCAGCATATGCTTAGTGAGCATACATGTATCTAGATTAGCCTATGCACAAGCAATCTGGTCAGACTCTGCTAAGTTTTGCTTTTCATTATCTGAAACGACCGGTTACTTGTACTATCTTTGAAATGCACAATACTCTGAACAGAATGCAAATGTGTACAAGCTAGTCCAGGCATGTCCAGGTATTTTATGTTCAAACACAAGTTTTTCCATAAAACAGCTAATATCTACTACAGAACACACATTTGGTGTTACTTGACTACGTAATTTACTGGTAGAATATATGTAAACAGTGTAGCTACTGGAATACACAATTAAATATGGTGCAAGTGAAATGTCCGATCCAGACTACTGCTGATACAAAAAGCTAATCTGTATTTATGTCTGGCATATATTTTTTCCAGCTAAAAAGGTGCCACAATCATTTCAAAGGGAGACAACTTTTGTGACTTCCTGTTTGCTTTCCTGGCCAACAAAACCCTTTTGAAAGGGATCAACTCTTAAAGTAAAGAATTTGCTTCTAAGGAAGCAAATTCTCTTCTTTAAGAGGAAGCAAATTCTCTTCTTTAAGAGTTGACCCCGGCTGAGAAAGGAGTCAAGAATGAAACTAGCAGAGTTGCTTCCCCTTAAAATGTAACCATTAGTCTTAAATTTAGTCCTAAGTGATAGGATCAAGGTACCTTTAATTTGAGACTGGTGTTCAATTCCTCTTCCCGAGCCTGTAGTCTCCCTACATTGTTAGAAAGGTCCTGAACTGTCTTCTGTAACATTCCGCACTTATCCTGTGTGAACAAATAATGCACTGACATACATGTGTTAATAATGCACCAAATAAATTATAGTTTAGTATCCACATATTATAGTATGTTTGTTCTCTTAAGGTGGATTTACATGGTGACACATGTTGCAGAACACATGTCATGCAATATGTGTCACCATGTAAACACCCAAAAAATGAATGTTTCATGACACAAACCTGTAGCATGCAACATGTCTAATCGTCTAAACAACTTTAATGGTTGCATGACACAAGTCATCCTGTAAACCTGCCTTTATCCTGCTTACAGGCAATGTAATACAGGTAACTGCCACTGCAACCAGTTTAGTACTTTAACAGCTTTAGGTTTTATGTAGGAATACAATGCTTTGGAACATATTATTGATGATGTTGTTTTGAAATTCTGATTACAATTATTTTAGTTTGCAAGTTTCAAACATGTATCAAATAACAGCTATTGAAGCAGCTCATAGGTTTTGTATTACAGGATATCACTGTAAGTTAACTCACTTTAATAAATAAGTTAATTCACTTTAATAAATTATGTTTGCACTAGCAATTCGTAAAATAATTATCAAAGTATGTTTGAATCATCTTCTGGATGTTTAATAATTTATTAACAAACTGGCACGACAAATGTCTCACTATGTGTATTCTCTTTGGATTGGCTTAGAGGTGAGCCTTTTGAATTTAGAGTCTAATGCAACAGGTTAAAAGATTTCTAATCTACTCTGACCTTTAAACTATGTCATCCACATCTTACCCATTGTCTTCCATTGGTTCAGGGGGTGGCTGGGTGGTGCAAAGGTGCTGCATGTAACTTCCAGTACCGGGGCATCCTACTTATTTGACTAGGAGTAGGGCAAGAGCTTACTGTGCTTGCAGTAGGTGCGGGTGGGGGTTGTTTGGACATTTTTTCTCTCGTCTATCATTTCTCTCTTCTTTCTCCCTCTCTTTGGGAGACGGCCCGATATAGACTGAAATACTGTCTCAAAGGGCTGTTAAACCCAAAACAACCAACCTACCAAACCATTGGTTCAAAATAACTGAAATACCATAGAAAGGTACATAACACTCCAAATCATCCAGAACCAATCCACCCACATATATATCATACCTCATATTGTTTCAGTTGTTGTTTCAACTTGTTAGTCTCTCCAATCAGCCGGGGGATTGTGGCCTTGTTCCCCTCAGCCTCCTCCAAATCAGCAGTGTACTTTGACTTGAGGGCTTTCAGAGCAGCATGGGCATTGTGAAGCTGGGTAGACTTATTGTGGAGATCGGCTGTAAGGCATTTTATAATTCAGTGCTTTTAAAACTTCCCAAGATACATGTATGTGTGTCATGATAGCATATGATGAAACCCATATTTATTCTGTTGTAACTTCTATGTAGCGTAGGCCCTAAAGCTGTCACTTTTGAAAAGACGAAAAAAACTTCTTTCATTCCTTTTTATAGTGAACATTTGGAAGTATTTTGTTCACCTGTACAAAGCTTTGAATTCTACAGTCTTTTTGATATGAAGGAAGCACTAAATTCTTTGTCATCTCCATGTTTTTCTGTCAGGTCTACAAAGGGGAACAACTTCTGCTGGTACTTTCTCTTTGCTTTCTTTAACATAGCTCTTCCAAAAATGGACTATACTCTTATAGGAAAGAATTTGTTTCTACAGGAACCAGTTCCACACCCCCAACCCTTGACCCCAACTGAGAAGGATGGCAACAATCATCATGGCAGAGTTGCTTCAGTTGACAGTGTTGTCACCTTAAATCAATGGAGACACTGCAATACTGACCAAACTTTTACCATATTTTGAATTCTTAAAGCTTCTTTCACTGAATCATAGAAATATCTGAAATAGGTTTAAATGGGTATATATTTATAGAATTATGACAATTCTTACTGCCAGTGCAGCAAATATTAATGAATCACATACACCACAGCTCCAATTAAGAAGGGATTTTGAGGATAGGTTTTTATTGAGAAATAAAAAAAGTTATCTTCGAATTTAATTCAAAGATAATTATTTTTAATTCTCAATAAAAACCTGTAAATTCGAAGATAATTTTTTTTATTTCTCAATAAAAACCTGTATTTTGCCCCCTCATTAGAACAGAACTATCTCACTAAGGTGGATCTAATGAGGGATCACAACATCAGCTTTTACTCAGATGGAAAATTATCCCAAAATTATTCCTGCTACTCCTTCATATCAGGAACACACAAACGACAGATTTTGAGTTTCCCTAGTTCTACATCATGTGAGACAGTTACCAACCTTCATATTGTGAGCATTTCTGGTCTAGCACATTGACCCGTTGCCTGTCCTGTTCCCATGCCAACAGTTGCTGCTCATGTGACTTCATCATGTCCCCAAGTTCACGATCTCTGTCTTTAAGCTCTGTGACTAACAACTGGATTTCTTGACGTTGTTTCTGAATAGTTGATGTTTCTACTTCAGAATAGCTTGTCTGTCAGAAAAAAAAGCTTAACATGCAGTGTCCTACAAGAGCTTTGAAGCATTTATCAAAGTGTTGAATCATGTTACTGCTGTTGCTATGTGCTTGATAATACTATTATTATAGTATACTATTTTCTCTTTATATTTTATTAATCAGTAGCCACAATTGGCAGAGTAGTTGTCATCAATTTTCTTCTTCCGGTTCCAGGTATGCAATATTTTTAAGAATAGTTGTTTTACTACTTCAAAATCTGATACTAAAGGACAAGTATAATTTCAACTGCAAGCAATATTGAATCAGGACACATCAGAGTAGGATATGATTTTCTAAATCAGGTGTCTGGAAACTATTTTATTGCAATGGCAGAGCTCTTGATAAGAGGGAGTATCTGATGATAATTAGGGATAATTTTTCTTATTTCTAATTGAAACCATATGTTGTGACCCCTCATCTGAACCGTCTCGATGAGACGGTTCAGATGAGGGGTCACAACATATTTTTTAAGCAGAATTAATGAAAATTATCCCTAATTATCACCAAATACTCCCTCTTATCTAGAGCTCTGCAATGGGTGTATCAGTGAAAGCTATACATTATTTTATTAAACAACTAATTAGGTATCATGATTTTCAAAAACGTTTCAGTTAGGAGGCCATTGTGCTGGCGGTACACCTCCCCATTTTTGGAGATGCAAACCGAGCCGAGTGTGAGGTTGCCTGCATAAAATTTATTCAACCCCAATAGTTTTACTACTACTAACTGTTCCCTGGAAGACATTTCCTCTGTAGCGGTTCCTCATTGTTAGACTGTTCCTGGTATTGAGAACATAAGAATCTACCATGAGTGTGAGGCACAGATAGGTCATGAGGCTTGCCGAGGGATGCCAAACAGTGACTCGAGTGACAGAGTTGTCTATCCGTACCTCACACTCATGGTAGATTCTGTTTCTTGCATACCTTAAAATGCTGAAGCTTACATTATATCATAGATTCCTCTAGACACTGTGTTGCGACGTCCACCATTCTGACAACTGTTGTGATTTCTGACGTTGTTATGACGTCAGCTAGCGACGAAGTTATGTGACGTCCAATACAACCAATGCAAACCGAAGTCACTCTAAATCATTCTTCTTATTTCACCCACAGGTCAGATAATCAGGGTAAGATAATAATTTCTATCCCTAGCAAAAAACATGGACATCCTTTTCTCCCACCTTTGCCTATATAAGATAGGCTCTCAGCTCATATAAGAAATTTCTATCTTATACCTGGCAACATCTTTCTTATATTAGCAACCAGACTTTTCCATTTTTTGACTAATATTTTAATTTTAAACGAACAAAATGGACACGCAAGCATGTCGGATGACGTTTGATAGCAGATCATGGGTTTGTGACGTCTCTCAATTTAATGACGTCACTAAAACCGGTTAAAAACGTCGCTAGCAAACTTGACGCGCGTGACGTGAAAGGCTAAGTTGCATTTTGTTTTCGCCCTCTGGAAGATAAAATAGTTCACATATCGTGTTTTCAGTCTAATTTTGAGGTGCAAACTGTGTTTACACCCATTTTAGGACCCGATAAACACACTGGGCTGCTCAAAATTAACTTCAGATCATTGGTTAAAAAGTTAGAATTTTCCTGTTCTGAAGCCTAATCCGCTTTTAGGTTTAAAATCCGCTAACAGTGGGAGAAAAATAATCCATCATGAGCCAGTCCATGTAGGATAGGTAAATCTCACCCTCGGGGTCGGAATTTCAACCAGGGACTCGGCAAGCCTCGTCCCTGGTTGAAATTCCGACCCCTTGGGTGAGATTTCCCTATCCTACATGGACACTCATGATGGATTGTTATAATCTAAGATGCAAGAATAAACTGTTCCCTCTATGGTCATTCTGTTTTTCTCTTCTGATTTCTTTACACTTGGTGGGTTGTGATTTGTGATTATGGCAGTTCTTGAGTACATGTACATGTGTATCTTCCTTTATATTTTTGAGGAAACAGTCCTGTCTGCCATACTTACATGTATTTGATGTGTTTTCTCTTTCAAAGTGAATACAAACAAGTAAATCATTCTTGTGTAATTCAGCTACATGTATATGATGGGAATTTATTCCAAAACAATCCCAAAAATCTAGATCCATCTTATAAGATGGATCTAGATTTTAGGAATTGTTTTGGAAGGGAACAGCAGCTGTCTTATAACCAAATAAATACCCATTATATAGGCAGCAAAAGCCTATTGGTAACAGGCAAAAAGATAACTTAGTTTAGCATGTGGTACTACCTGTTTAACTGAAGTTGACAAAGTGCGCAGACTGGTACCAGTTTTATCACCATTAGCATCAGTCACTGCCCTGACTCTTCTCCTCGCTAGTGGGGACACCTCAGCTGTTCTTGGTGTAAGTCTAGCAGTAGTAACGATTGTCAATTCAGAACCATCTTTGTCTGTCTCAGTTTTATTGTTCTCTGGAGTTAAATCTAGTTGCCTATCATGCTGTCTCTGTGACCTGTTTTTGTTTTCTTTTGATGTAAATGTGTAACTTGAAAATGCGTTTGAATTTTCATTAGAAGAGGTATGTGTATTGGTATTTGGCAAGTGTTTATCATTTACATTATCAGACAATGGTGCAGGGTTTGCCCGTGGCGGTGTACTTTTGTTTGTTTCAAAATTCGATAATGGATTGTGACATCTATCTGATGAGCTGTTTGTGTTTGATGGCAGTAAGGGTTCATTTTGGACCTTGTCCGTCTCCATGTTCCTTCTAGGTGGTGTTCTATCAAATGAATTAGGGGAATATGGTCGTAAATCTCTTTTCTGTGAATATTCTGATCCATAACTATGTTGTCTAGAAGTCCTATCATATTCTGAATGAGATCTTGGATGTTTAGAATGTATGTGTGATCTTAAATTGTCCTCCCTGTCATATCTGTTATGACCCTGACCCTGATGTGAAGGATTAAACTGGGTATTGGAGTCTGACCTTGACCTGGGATGCTCATGAAACTGTTTATCTGCCTTTTCACTAATTTTACTCCCTCTTGAATCATTACGTCTGTATGAAGACTGCCTAAATGCCAATAACATTTCATCTTCCTTTGACTTGTAGTTGTCTTTAAGTGTGCCTGAATTTTGTCTTTCTGGATCTGTATGGTATTTAGTATGTTGCTTCCTATCGTCCTGAGGTCTATCATCTATGACCTTTTGACCTTGGTTTAGACGTTTGTGACTAGAACTGAATTTTTCTTCTGGAATATTAGGAAGTTCTGATATTTCTTGTTCACAAAGAGAGGAAGGCTGTCCTTTTTCATGCATAGTTCTCATTACATGTCGGGTTGATGGCAGTGGTATCTTGGTCCCCTGAAATTTTAGAAATTTTACTTTCAGATAAATCGGAATTGGAGAAGAAAAGTTCACATTCTTCTTTCCTGTTTTCAAAATGCAGAGGGAAAATTCAAATTCTCAAAATTGCTCTCATAATTGCCTTTCTACTTCTTTAAGACAACATTTTGCTGGAACAGTCTGTTTTCCTTGAAATCTTAGAAAGTTAACTGTGCAGCTGACATGTATAATAAACAAAAGAACACACTTTTACAGTTCATGGCCAATTGGCTAGAGGTCATGGGCTCAATCCCCAGGGGATAAACAGTTTTTTCAATGCATTTGGCAGTCCACTGGGCAAAAAGGGCCTGGTTTTTTAAAGAGTGCAAGAATTATAAGGGGCTGAGAGCTCAAGCAATATTTACAAAGGCAAGTGGTTAGAGATCATGAGTTCGAACAATTTTTTCAACATACTGTAATGTGCTTAAATTTTGGGACACCTAAAATAATTAATTTTCAATTTGGGACAAATGGAAAATTAATTATCTAAGGTGTCCCATTACATAAGCACAATAGGGTAGCTGGCATTCCACTGAGTATATAGTACTTAGGTGGTGCTAAGGGAGTGCAGCAATTCTAAGAATGAAGAGCTCAAGCAAGCTGCAGCTATGCATGATATTCCTGCAATAGTACGGCTTAGTCATATAAGACAATGACTTAGCATAAACCATATTTATTTGGTTATGAAACGGGGGGTATCCCTTCCAAAACACCCTAAAAATCTAGATCTGTCTTTTGAGACAGATCTAGATTTTTGGGGTTGTTTTGGAAAATATCTGAAATTTTAGATTGGTTTATACTCATATTCTAGACCATTGTTTTATATATTATTTGGACCCTTTTTGATACTAATCAGTCTTTGAATCGACTGTCAGAGCCCCAGATAAAGGGCGTTTTTGCGTTTTTGACGCATGAATAAAGGGTAACAAGAGCTCCGCAAGCGAGGCAATATACACCCGTTTCTGAATGTTTTTTTTTTGCACCGTTTCATCCTTGTCTACATTGCTATCAAGTTTATCAAGACATTCCAAACATTAAGGTTCTCAAAAGAAAAGCCTTAAAAAAGTAATCAAAGGGATGTAACTAAAAAACATAAGGAAGGTTGGTTGGTTGAATTGGTGCTTAACGTCCACGGTAAACAACTAAGGTAATGTCGGGACGGTCAGTTAACCTAACCACACTATTCCTGGGCAGGCTTAGACCTCCTAAGTGGTTAACCAGTACTAAGTGCACATACTTTTGCCAGTAACTGACAACTGCCCTTCTTGAATCAGCGGAAGGAGAAACGAAAGTATGTGGCCAGACCGCATTCGAACCCAGCACCTCCGACTTACGAGTCAGGTGCCCTACCGATTGCGCTACCCGGCCCGGCAAATAAGGAAGGGGAAGCAATTATTCTTTTATTAGACATACTGTCTCAACCTAATACACATTGCTATAAAGTTTCGTCAAGATATTCCATACGGTTACCTAGTAATGACTTGCCCAAGAATAGCCGTAGAAATTAATCAAAGGGATGTAACTCCATAAATAAGGAAGAGGGAGCAATTATTCTATTATAAGACACACAGCCTCAACCTAATACACATTGCTATAATTTTTCATCAAGATAGTCTATACGGTTGCCTACTTATCCCTTGCATAAGAATAGCCTTAGAAAATATTCAAAGGGAGGTTACTCCAAAAATAAGTAAGGGGAGGCAATCGTTCTTATATGTGACATATTGTGTCAACCTAATATACATCACTATCAAGTTTCATCACAACAGTCCAAAGGGTTAGTTAGATATGAGGTGTACAAATATAGTCTGACAAAATAATCAAAGGAAGGTAACTAAAAAACTAAGTAAAGGGGAGTAACCATTCTTGTATGAGACATGTTGTCTTAACCTCATATACATTGTTATAAAGTTTCATCATGATATTTCAAAGAGTAACCAAGTTATGGAATACTATAGAATTGCCATACAAACTGCCATAGACGAGTTTTTTCAAAGGGCTGTTACTCTGCTAAAAATCATCGAAGCACAATTTCCGTATAATATGCGCTACTCCACATCGTAGTCTTACTGTTTACAAAGTTTCAGCTTAATTGGATCAAAACTATCGGAGGAGTTATCCGGAAACGAACACCCCAAAAATTCTAAGTAAAGGACTGTAGCTCCGCTAAAAATCATTGGAGCGTAACCTCGAAACGATATGCGCTGGTCCACCTCATAGTCTTACTATATACCAAGTTTCAGCTCTATCTGATGTAAACTGTAGGAGGAGTTATCCGGAAACGAAAAGTGTACGCCGGATGGACGGATGCCAGCGCCATAACAATATATGTCCCGTTTTTCAAACGGGCGTATAATAAAAACGCATCCCATTCCTGTTTGATGCGTCGTGAAAACATCTTTAAAATACTGGTTGACGCATCGATTGTGAAACAGAAGCGCCAACAAACGTCTCGTATTTTGCGCATGGCCATATGGGTATGTCTGCAAAAGCAGGAACAAAAAGCGCCGAACTTATTCGCTTGAAATTTCCCAGCTTTACCCGTGATTAATGTGACAGTTCGGTGCAGAAAGTGCTGTGTGACGTAGTACATAAACGGACTTAAAATTGGGTGACCCAGTCCATGTTTTTTTTGGCGTCATTGACGGGTTACAGAGCAAATAGACAGACTGCTTCATTTTACACGTAATAGATTGAGACACAGTCTTTGATATTTATTTCTGGCAATATCATCATGGCTGCTCGCACGCGAGTCAAAAACAGTTCAGAAATCGCTTTTTAAGTTTTTCCAGCGGTCTGATCCGCCAGAGATATCATCAGCGGAGATGTTAAAACCCATTATTTTTGGCCTGCTGAGTTCGCGCGTTGATATTGTTGAGAAACATATTAAAAACCCCATGCATGTTGCATCTGGGTCTCTGTTTTAAAAAAAATCACTTTCTTGTAATATCTAATGGCCATCAAACCACAAAAAACTGCCTGAAAAAAAAAATGGGAGTGAAAACACTTCCAGATTTTGCAGAAAAACTCCCTTGTCACAAAGTGAGGATTCAGCAACTCCCTGCTGAAAAAAAGGTATCTGGAGCTCTGGACTGTCCAATTGAGATTAAGAAATTACAGTATGCTTTTCCCTGGTTTTGTCACCAGGTATTGTCAGGGTCACTGAAGAGGCTTTATTAGCCGAAACTAAGTAGTCTGGCCCAGTTTCCATTCTTGTGAACATATTCTCTGCTCTTGAAGGAACTCTTTAAGATTTTAATTTTATAAGACAGATCTAGATTTTGGGTTTGTTTGAGGAGGTCTTATCAGACAGATCAAGATTTTTGGGGTTGTAATGAAAAGGAAAATCCAAACTTACAGCAGAAAATCCACAGGACTGAATTTAGATATTTGTGGTCATTTTAGAGGGGGTAAATCAATGACAGCTATTGGTACTAACCTTGATTGGAGTACTATGGACAGGAATATCATCTGAATTGGCCAGAATTGGTATCCCTGCAAGGAAGAGCAATAACATTAGAGCAAATCTTTAAAAGCCTTAGACTCTTAACAAAAGAGAGACAAAAGTAACATTTTTTATAAACTGAGCATACAAATATAGGGTGCAAAGTGCTTATGGAAACCTCAAGTCTCACAGCAGTTTGTCTATAAGCTCATTCCAAGTTGTGACTTCAGTTTTTGTTTGCAGACCCTGCTGTAGACTTCCTGTTTACTTCCCGGGATAGCCAAGCCTTTCCATAATCCATATTGAGGTCAACTCTAAGACTTAGAGGGAAGAATTTTCTCCAAAAGGAGCAAATTCTTGCCTTTAAAAGTTGTTCCCTATTGAGAAAGGAGGAAAAACAAAAGAAAATAACGAAGTTGCTTCCCCTGAAAGTCCATCCATTCATCTTTTTTTTTTTTTTTTTTTTTTTTTTTCAGTGTGTTTTCTTTATTCTGATAAACCCCCTGTTACAATTATCCCAGACAGCCCAGGGACATCTGTCAGGGTATTAAGCATGAAAAGTATAAAGCACAGAACCATTTGTACCAACTCTCATACCCTTTCATACTGCATATAACTCATAAGCAAACTATTAAAACTTCATATATACAAATCACTTACAGAGCGTTACAGAAGGGTTTGTAAAGCGGACCTTATTTCACGTGCAGGCCTGATGCACCCTGATCAGTCTCCACATAAACCAACGATCAGGATCCTCCCCACCTGCAAACATGCTGATGAGGAACCCGAGGAAATCTAAGATATAAACACTGAAGACTTTGACCAGTCTGCCCACCTGTCCTATCCAATCTGAATACCTCCTGCATGCACGTGATCTAAGATCCTGCTCAAGCAATGCCCATCTTTAGAATTCCCTATAGATACACACTATTAAGTATATATTGAAAAAAAAAAAAAAAATGTTCTTCATCAGTCAAACAGGGCTGCCTTTTCCATTCTTCAGATATTTTTGTTTTGCTTTTTGTTTTGTTTGTCTACAATGCTTAGAAGTAAGGGTGGCTTCCATATATATTACAAACATATCATTTGAGTAGAGCAGTATATAACAAATCTATAAGATATATGCATGTGATTCCTTATGAAAAGGTTCAAACAAAATACTCAGTTTTCCCTCTTATTCTGTTACAGTCAATGTCTAATATTTATATATTTATTTTTACTTTATCCAGTCAATTGCTGAAATGAGCTTCCCCTGAAAGTCCATCCATTCATCTTAATCTTTGTCTTATTTCTAGACAGAATGTTTGATATCATGAGAATAACCCCAATAAAGCAAATGAGCTGCGACACGACAAAACCAACAATGTGGTTGTGCACCCAGTGCAGACTCGGATCAGCCTGGACATCCGCCTGGTCCGCTCAGACTTTTTGCTATGCGCTTACATGGTAGCTAAGGGTCTCAGCTACCTTAATGCGGACAGCGAAGACTCTGATCAGATTGGGCGGATGCCCAGGCTGATCTGAGTCTGCGCTGGGCGCACAACCACTTTGTTGGTTTTCTCGCGTCGCTGCTCAAATATTTGCAACAATGTTTTTGTTCAGAAAAAGGCTCAGCTTTCATTTCTGGTAAATCAACTTAATTTATGTCTGAAGTACAAAGTACATGTATTGTCAAATTCTACAGTGTCAGAGAACTTTCTAGATAAGATATGGAGTACTGAAGATAATTTAAATATATTTTTTTAAACAAAAAACAATATTGTGACCCCTCATTAAAAGTTGAGACGGTTCTAATGAGGGGTCACAACATTTGCTTTTTGAAAAAATAAGGTAATTATCCCTAAACTATCTCTGTTACCATGTCTTATCTTGAGCATTGAATTTGTTTTACCTGATTCATCTGCCAATGTGTCATCCATATTCTACCATACATTAGTCTCCATCATCTTCACATTTTCTTCCAGCTTGGCCTAACACAAAATCAGAAACATTTTTATGCTTTAACAGTGCTGCAAAAAGAAAATTCTGTTAAAAATAGAATTTGCTTTCCCCTCGCACAGGGACCTGCAGTTACTACAGGTTCCTGTGCGTGGACAAAGCCATTCCCGCCTAACCCCTAAAACCAGTCAAGAAGACAAAAAAGTATAAACACCAAAAATAGTAATGCCTAGCCTGAAAGTTTGCCTTGCCATTCTGGCTGGGCAATCACTGTTTTTGGCTTTTTGACAGTTTTTAGAGGTTATTTGACCTAACTACAAGTTCCTGTGGCCCACAAGAGACTAAATTACAAAAGGTACAACTCAAATGTTGAGCTGGTACTTGAATTTTGACAATCAACAAAAACCAAATCTAAATTACATAACATGAAAGGAGATTCTTTGTAACACAGGGTATAATCGATTCTGCCAATTTTTGCTTCCTGCAGAGACTGTCCGTCATATTTGGCTTCCGCCGAGACTGTCCGCGAACTCTTGCTTCCTGCAGATACTGTCCTCGAAAAATGGCTTCCTGCCGAGACTGTCCGCGTGATTCTGCTTCGTATAGGTTAGAGGCTATGAAGAGAAATCTTCGCAATTAAGAACCTGAAGCGAGCGTAGCGAGCGGAAGGTTCTTAATTGCGAAGATTTCTCTTCATAGCCTCTAACCGGCTTAGTGTTTGCCCCAGATAATAAACTGATCCTGGTCTGTCCTGTTTTCCAACATCTTTCAGATAATCTTTTTTAAGCGATATTTTGTGTTAAAAAAAAAAAGAAAAAATGATAAATAAAAAAAATCCCAAAATGACCACTCTCCAATGTACTTTGATTATAGTAATGATGCAACCTCAAAACATGATGCAATATCATGACTGTCCCAAAATAGCTTGGAGAGGAGGGGCTTAATTAGAATACTGCTTTTAAAGTATTTGTCATGCTGTCATTTAGCTTGGAGAGGAGGAGCATAATTAGAATACTGCTTCTAGAGTGAGTGTCGTGCTGTCATTTATGATTTGCGTTCAGATGACTTTGCACATTTCCATTCATTCAGTTTTTGGAGCTCAAACATGGCTGGTCACTTTGATTTTCCTTTGTTGAATGAGGATTATTTTCTTCTCTTTACACAAATCATAGTTGTTTGATTTGTGTTACGAGATGCATCTTATTACAGAGGACAGTTTACATATAAGAGGAGTATTTTGTGATTTTATTTCTCCATTTAAATAAGGTATGTTGTAGATATTCATTAGAACTGCCTTTTCGAGGCAATTCTAACAAATATTTACAACATGCTTTAAAACAATGCTGTGGGTACCTATAGAACTGCCTCGTCGAGGCGATTCTAATAAGTATCCACGTTTTTACAGTTTAAAAAATAATGTTATGGTTTGCCATAGAACCGCCTCGTCGAGGTGGTTCTAAGGAGTACCGTACCATAAAACACATTTTTATGGAGAATACTTCCAAATACTCCCTTCATCTGTCCCTCTGTAATGAGAAAAAACCCTCATTCGAGAAATCTACATTGACTTCTAAATCAATTTGACCTGTCATGTTGAAGCTACTTTTAGACGTGACAAGCCACAGAAGACTGTACATTTCTGATCACTTGAATTTTCAAGTCCTCAGTAGATTTATTGGTGAAGACTCTCTTCATGGATAAGTGATGAGTCTACACCAATAAATCTATTGAAAATTTGAAAATTCGGGTGATCTGATTGGTTTATTATCTGGGGCAAACACTAACTGCCGAGAGCCTCGGCAGGAAGCAGAATCACGCGGACAGTCTCTACAGGAAGCCATTTATCATGTACAGAAATCTCAGCAGGAAGCAAGAGTTCGCGGACAGTCTCGGCAGAAGCCAAATATGATGTACAGTCTCTGCAGGAAGCGAAAATTAGCGGAATCTATTATACCCTGTGTGTAAACTAGTCTGAAAATCATACCAAAATCATTATACCTGGTGCTCTCTATAAATCAAGAGTCATTTGCTTTTATCCAGTGATGTGAATCTGATCATTTTAAAAGAACGAAAATCACATGAAAATATTTGCTCATTAAAAAGTGGAGGGCTTGAGCTGGTGGTGGTGAGGACTCACCTTTCACACGTTTGGTTGAGGTTCGACTCACCATGTGGAACATAAAATATTCCATCATTTTCTTCTGATCCAGTTGACTGGAAAATCTGCATCCAGTGAGTCAGAGATGTAATAGGTGGCATCAATATCTGAGCCGCGACACGAGAAAACCAACAATATGGTTGTGCGCTCAGCGCAGACTCAGATCAGCCTGGGCATCGACCCAGTTTGATCAGACTCTTTGTTAAGTGCTCAAAGAGTAGCTAAGGGTCTAAGCTACCTCCATGCAGACAGCGAAGACTCTGATCAGACTAGGCGCACAACCACATTGTTGGTTTTCTTGTGTCGCGGCTCATATACAGTGTGACTGATATGGTTTTGTGCCTAGACAATGTGGCTGTGCTGAACAAGCATGACTGCCAGGACAAGCATTGGCTGACATATAACAACCTGGCAAAGGACCTCTGAAGGTTGTAATGTTAATTTGCCTATAAAATTAGTTAAAATTAAATTTTCGATATACCCAAGAATTTCTCTTGAAATTCTTTGCTCTCAACTTCCCCTAATTTGCTATGAATTTAATTTCTGATTTTTTAGCACATGGACTTCAATTTTTGGTTGGAAAAGCCAAATTTTATAATTAAATGGAAACAGGAAAATTTTTTTAAAGATACTTTCTCCCCAAGTTTTTTAAAGATACTGGGGAAGATAGTCTACAGTTGAAAAACTGAAAAAGTGGGTGGGGTACTTACACCCTTTATATCTACATATAGGCTAAAGTCCTTATTATTGAAAAAATATTGCATACTATTAGTAACAGAAGTGTGTACTTTAGTTTTAGCATAGTTATAAATTAAAATTTCTATATATTAGAAAACCAAAAAAATGGATTTATTTTCAGAGTCTGAAAAATTCACGTACCCCCTCTTTATGAAATTGGTTTAAGTTAGTCTAGAGGCATGATAATTTTTCAAAATCACTGTTAAAATGCCTTTATAGTACACAGACCTACAAATTGATGCCAAATATTTCAACTTTTGCTGCCTGAGGAAGGTGCAATAATTTGTCGAAAAATAGGCAAATGTGCATTGATACTGTCAGAGGTCCTTCTAATACACATATACCATAACAAAATAGTATCACTGGTTGTCATAGAACTTGATCACGTACTGAGCAAGTCAGTTTTGTTCACCTGGCCCCGAGGTTATAAAACTTTTTTCATGCTCAACTCAGCAGAGTCAGCTTAGCATGAAATTTTACCTGCTAATAAATAGCAAATTACTGATAAGTTCAGTTGTTTTCTTGCACAGTTTAGCTGAGAATGAAATTTTCTCTGCTTATGAATATGAAAATGCCAACACTAGTTGGCATTTTCATATTTATTAGCAGAGAAAATTTCATGCTCAGCTGAGTTGAGCACGAAAAAATATTTTATAACCTCGGGGCCAGGTCATATAGGTAAACTACCATTATGTCAACCTACTCCCAGAATATGAGATATCCGGTATTCTGACATCCCTATTTTACGTTTTTATGCTGATATTACATTTTGGTTTAAACTTGATTTTATTTGCATAAACACTAATACATTTATACACATTTCAAAACATAATATTTTATGCAAATGGGATTCAGAAGAAAGTCAAACAACTTTTTTCAAATCTGTATCCCATGATATCACATTTTTACTGTCATTGAATACCTAATCTCTCATCTTCATTAGAGGCTTCTGGTATTGTTAAGTGTTGTGAAAAAAAAATGCCTTTAAGTTAAGACTGTAACAGCTATTCATAGCTACTGTTATATGTTGTAACCTTCAATTTATAAATAGAGTTGGTATTGTCTTGTAATGTAAAACTGGCATAATCATGTTTTAGTTCCAGCTATTCAAATGTTAATAAGCTTAAGCATCCATAATGCATTGATAAATCAACCTACCGTGAGTTTATTGAGTGTTACAGGTAGATTAGGTGTAATTATATAAACTATAATAGTTTAGTACTGGGGTGTGGGGCAAGAACAGCAGAGTAGGAATGGGGCGATATATCACAAGGGAGTTCAGGGGAGATGAGGAGGGGGGATGGAACTTTTTATGCTTAGGTTGTTTTATTTTTCCTCTAACTCTCTACTCTAGCTTTCAAGATATCAGCATGCACAACTTCTGCGCAGAAGAAAATCGTCTGTTACAGAATAAACTGCATAGGTATATGGATGCTGTTTATTCTGTATCATCTAGGCCCTAAATTAACTTCCTAGGACTAAAATATGATATTGCCACAAACCTTCTAGAGACAAAGCAACTATAGTCTCAAATGACTGTTAGCTTGTAACTTGGGAGATAAAATAGCCCCCCCTCCTCCCCAAACAAAATTGACTGGAAAGCGTGCTCCTAACTTCCTGTAAGCATCAATGGCTTGCAATCCCAACAAAATCCATCATGCAACAGAGACCAACAAGATGGCAGTAAAGTATTGAAGCTTCTAAATTTATTTATGCTCATATAACGGATATATTTAAATAAAAATGCCCAGTGATTTTTTTACCCCTGCGTCCTGCGTCTTAGACGCATAATTTTCCCAGAGGACGCAAAATATTTCCTTGGCTGCGTTCCTGGACGCATAAAAATAGCCGATCGGTAGTCCAACTTCCGATTTCGGCTTCGTTTACAAAGCTACTTTCGTTTTAAGAATATAGCAACGGTGCATTAGCAGATTGTTATATTACTGGTAAAAAACAGTACCATAGTCTTTCCTACTCCCGCTAAATACCGAAGTCTACCTGTAATACCAATAATCAATAGTAGTTGTCCAGTACCGGAGGAACATAGTATTATCGACCACGGTGATGTCTTTTACCTAAGTGCAAACTTTTATTAATACACCGGGTCAATAAGTAATCATGCCTCCCGAAAAACAAGAAAAAGATCAAACTTGATACAAAGCAGCAAACATTATTTGGTCTTCTTGGGCAAGACAAACACGCAAGGCCAGATGTTGCAGATCATGATGCGACCGATCAAACTTCGAATCCGAAATGACAACGGATGTCTCCAAATCCAATACGCTGTCTGACAATGAGTCTTTATGAGACAACAGGTGATTTATTTTATTCCTGTGACCACAGGAGCTTGACGTTGGTTATTCTTTACTTATAAGGCTTGTCCTTTGAAGCCCTTTAAGTTTGGGATGCAGAGAAAATATTGCTTTTGCATCCCAGTAAAGATGCAAACCCTTGAGCTTGGGATGCAAAGATTTTAGGTCTTGTGAGTCCTGGGACTCAAAGAAGGAGATTTGTAAAAAAATCACTGATGCCTGGTACAACTACTCATTCCAATATCTCAGTGTAAGTGTGGAGTCCATATACTCAAACAAATATCCACAAAATAGAAATGATACAGCGTAGAGCTATCCGCTGGACTCTGAATAATTATTCACCCTACGACAGTGTCACTGCTATGCAGTCTAGTCTTGGCTGGAGGTCTCTGGAGCAGAGAAGAGCAGACACTCGCCTTTGCATGCTGTACAAAATTATTCACAATATTGTTGCTGTACCTCTCCCATCATATTTTACACATCCAACAAGAATGACACGTCACAGCCACCCCCTTGCGCTACTTCAAATCCACACTCAAGCAAATTTTTATAAGTATTTGTTCTTCCCCCTGGCTGCTGTGCAATGGAATCGACTACCAGCTAACGTTGTTTTGCTGCCTACACTGACTCAGTTCAGTGGGGCAGTCCGGTCTCTTGACCACCAGATGCCATAAATACAACAGACCTGTTTTTAACCTGATTTCAATATCTCACTTCTGTTAACTGTTTTAACCCTTTCATCTTTCTTCACCTCACTTTTGCACTTTTTAGTCTCATCTATTCATCTCACTTTTTTTCCTTCAAGGCGCGCAATCATCCTGCACGTAATCCTTGCGAGGGGGTGTTGCAGTACAACTAGATAGATAGCTAGATAGATAGATAGTAAGCTTTTAATACAGTTTAATCCCATGTATCTGATTTGCTATGCCTTTTATTTTGACGTTGGTAGAACTATACTGATAATTATGAATAAAGAAACATAAATAAGACCATTTACAGGGTTTATGTTACGGTCCAAAACCCAACTGGTCCACAGGACCAACATGGACGTGATTTAACTGGTCCTCTAGGTGTTTCTGCAGGTTTTCATTATAACCTTTATGCAATAAACATAAAAATTAGTTGGTCTGGAGGACCAGCTGATACAGAAATCAGCTGGTCCTGCCCAAAAATCACAGGTCCCGGACCAACGGACTAATGGTTAATAAAACCTCTGCATTTATGTTCGATCTATCTAT
The DNA here is from genome assembly GCA_963989385.1 of Ctena decussata. Taxonomy (NCBI): domain Eukaryota; kingdom Metazoa; phylum Mollusca; class Bivalvia; order Lucinida; family Lucinidae; genus Ctena; species Ctena decussata. The sequence goes on along the minus strand of OZ022511.1, from coordinate 77,689,766 downwards.
CTTCCTTTAGCCTTAACTGCCGAGGGGGACGTCAGGCGGGTTCGGGTAAACCAAGTGCATTGTAGAACTAAACGGTGCCCTGCTTTTCTGTTTTAGGTCAAGTTAAATTGCGAGAATACTCAAGTATTTCGAGAATACATTGCAAGTGGCAGCAGCGCTGGGATATTTCGGAGCATGGTAGAAATCTGTATTCCTTCAAGTCATCTGTAGAGGGTAAGACTTACCTTGACATTCCATCAAAGGAATTATCTACTGTCATCCTTAGTCTTAGAACTGGATACAATTCCTTAAATGAGTATAGGCATAAAGTAAATCAAGTAGACAACCCAGAATGTGAATGTGGTGCAATTGAATCTGTTCAGCACTTCCTTCTTGAATGTGATGTGTATGAATCTGAACGTCAATATATGTATAGAAACCTTCATAAGCTGCTCGGCATTACTTCTCTTGACTTGAACCTACTTCTCGGCTATGACGATGATACCAATCACTACAACTGGAGAGAAACCATATTAAGAGAGCTTGGAGAATTCATAAGCAAAACAAGTCGCCTCATGAACAAATTCGTTGTTCGTGGCAACCATCCGTAAACCGTATCAAACCACTATCTTATCTAAGTACATTTGAGTAAGCTACATTCGAGGCATCTAAATACACCGTTGAGAGGTCTATCATCACACTGAGAAGATTCGTGCCACAAGGCCAGATACGGAAATACGGAAATACAGGATACTCAAGTATTGAGGGAGGCAATAACTGAAAATGATGATGATGATGAAGTTCAGTTTTGTCCCCTACTGTGTAAATAGTGCGCCAAATATAATATCCATTAAGGAAATCAAAATTGCCTGAATTTGTGTATCTAACGAATCAGGTGCAACACGGTTCCAAAATTTGAAAAGTCAAACAGCTCTGGATCATAAGCCAAACAAAGAGCCTTTACGTTCAATCTCAAGAAAGTCAAACTAGTTACCGTTAAAGAATCCTATTGAAAGGTGTAAAGAAAGAGAAAACTGGGAAAAAATGCTTTTTGTTGCTTTGAACTTGTCTGTTCTTGAACAAGACGTCTACTTCCGTTGTCAATAAGGTAAAATCCAGCACCTGCTAATCCTTATCTTGTTTTCCTCCTCTACCAGGAGAACCCTCGCTAGACGTAGACGTACAGGTACACTGAGGCGGACAGGCACTGAATAAATTGGACCAGCCGCCTTTGTTCACAAGTGATGGGTTTAATTACACGTTCTGAAAACAGCTTTTTTTCCTTCAATTGTTAGGTTTTTGATTGTTATCATTATCTTCCAGAAAAGGAAAAGTGTCATTGAACCACCAATCCCATCAATTCATGGAAATATCCCTAAGCATTTCCCCTCCCTTAATACTCTGGTTCCATCCATCCATCCGTCCATAAATCCATCCGTCCGTCTGTCCATCCATCCACCACCCAGCCATCCACCCTTCCAGCCATCCATCCAGCAAGCCATCGATCGATCGATAGATCCATCCAGCAGCCAGCCAGCCAGCCAGCCAACCAGAAAACCAGCCAGCCAGCCAGCCAGTCATTCATCCATCCATCAACACTACAGTCCAGCCATCCACCCTTCCATCCATCCATCCGTCCGTCCGTCCATCCGTCCGTCCGCCCGTCCATCCATCCATCCATCCATCCATCCATCCATTGATCGATAGATTGATCTATCCATCCATCCATCATCCATCCTGGTGAATGATTATCCACAATTCTGATTCTGATCCATCCATCCATCCATCCACCCATCGATCCATCCGTCCGTCCGTCCGTCCGTCCATCCAGCCATCCACCCTTCCAGCCATCCATTCAGCCAGCCAGCCAGCCATCGATCCATCCATCCAGCCAGCCAGCCAGCCAGCAAACCAGCCAGCCAGCTGGTCATTTATCCATCCACCCATCCATCCAGCCTTCAATCCAGCCATCCACCCTTCCAGCCAGCCATGCATCGATCGATAGATTGATCGATCCATCCATCCATCCATCCATCCATTCATCCATCCATCCATCCATCCATCCATTCTGGTGAATGATTATCCACAATTCTGATTCTGAGCCAGCCATCCAGTCAGCCAGCCAGCCAGTAAACCAGCCAGCCAGTAAACCAGCCAGCCAGCCAGTCATTCATCCATCCACCCATCCATCCAACCTACAATCCAGCCATCCACCCATGCAGCCATCCATCCAGCCATCCATCGATCGATAGATTGATTGATCCATCCATCCATCCATCCTGGTTAATGATTATCCACAATCCTGATTCTGATCCATCCACCCATCCATCCATTCATCCATCCATCCAATCACCAGCCCACCAATCCAGCCATCCACCCTTCCAGACATCCATCCATCCATCCATCCAGCCATCCATCCATCCATCTATCCATCCACCCAGCCAGCCAGCCAGCCAGCCATCCATCCATCCGTCCATCCATCCATCCATCCAGCCTGCCAGCCAGCCAGCCAGCCAGCCAGCCAGCCATCCATCCATCCATCCATCCATCCATCCATCCATCCATCCATCCTGGTGAAAGCTTATCCACAATTCTGAATCTGATCGATCGATCCATCTATCCATCCATCCAGCCAGCCAGCCAGCCGACCATCCATCCATCCATTCTGGTGAATGATTATCCACGATTCTGATCCAGCCAGCCAGCCAGCCAGCCAGCCAGCCAGCCAGCCAGCCATCCATCCATCCATCCATCCATCCATCCATCCATCCACCCACCCATCCATCCTGGTGAAAGCTTATCCACAATTCTGATTCTGATCGATCGATCCATCTATCCATCCATCCAGCCAGCCAGCCAGCCGACCATCCATCCATCCATTCTGGTGAATGATTATCCACGATTCTGATCCATCCATCCAGCCAGCCAGCCAGCCAGCCTGGCTGCCACCCACCCACGAATCCACTTAAAAACGCCACTATGCTGGAGTAAAGTGGGATCCTCAAAGACAAGAACTGTGGTTCAGCTAGAGTCAAGAATAAAAGAAAGTCCTTGAGTTGATGATGAGGGCTCCAGAATGAAAAAGATATGTCTTCACAGATGGCAGCAGACTAATTTCTCTTATGGTTTACTATTCTTGTCACTGTGTCTCGGCTTTTGATTAACTTATGACTTGCACAATATTTAAAATAGCATCGTGATCATCTGCTGAGAAAAGTCTGACAGCTTGGCTTTGCACTTGTCTTTTTTTATACCATTTTTTATTTATTTATTTATTCTTTCACTGTTTTGATTTCTACTCCATCTGGTGTTTAGGACAGGTTGTACTAAACGATTGTGTCGGTCCCTCAGTTTCTTATTATTGCTTTCCCGTCTACTTCACTTATCAGCCCTGGATCCAGGGATTAGGCTTTGGGGCTTCAGCCCCGCCCTCTGGGCCTCTGTGTTTTGTATAATATGTAGGCCTCCAGATAATGAGTATTTGATGTCAGTTTGAGAAAATTTAACCGTGTGGCTAGATTAAAATATATGCTGTGAAATCTCATTAGAATCGCCTCGGCAAGGCAAAAAAGACCTAATCAAATATTCTCATCAGATTGATCCCTTATTAGTTTATATATATTTTCAAGCCCCCGCCCCAACCAACACCACACACACACACATACAAGCCCCACCAGTTATCCATAGCTCAACTAGTACGTAGTGGTCTGGATCCGCGCCTGCTTATCCAGGCAAATGTGTGGCAGGGACAGCAGTCTACCAAGACCAACATCAGCCAATACAGTTGAAAAGACATTTTTTCAAGAATAGAGACCATATTTTCATAAGAATTTGTAGCCACCCTTCCGGCGCTGGAATACTTCTTTCGTTACCTAGCTAGCTTCTAGTATAGCCTCCTGACGCTTTTGACTGGCACTCATTCAACCGTTGGTTTTCGTATATTGAAAAGAAACCTGCCCCTGAGACGTGCATTGTATTTACAGATACTAGGACGACAATAACCACCCTGCATAAGGAAGGCGTGTATATACAGTTAGTCTAGACTCAAAACCACAGTACTGTAGGCGGTAATGACATGTTGGTCAAAGAGATGGCACTGGAGGTAAAATTCAGCTCGTTCGGCATAATTATTGGGGTAACCCGAGCAATACCCAGGCTACTCGAAGATATGAGCCGCGACACGAGAAAACCAACTAAGTGGTTGTGCGCCCAGCGCAGACTCAGATCAGCCTGGGCATCCGCCCAGTCTGATCAGAGTCTTCGCTGTCCGCATGGAGGTAGCTTAGCCCCTTAGCTACCCTTTGAGAATTTAACGAAGGGTCTGATCAGACTGGGCGGATGCCCAGGCTGATCTGAGTCTGCGCAGGGCGCACAACCACATTGTTGGTTTTGTCGTGTCGCGGCTCCTATATTTATCGAGATTGAGGGATACCTAGGTATTGCTCGGGTTTACCCCAGTAATTATGCCGAACGTGTCCATAAACAAACAGTTGCCTGGAACATAAACGCTAATCTTAAGCTTTTGTATAGACGCAGGGGCGTAACTAGGGGCAATTTCATAATATGCACAACCATGTTTTATTCTCTACTTCTTGAAGGAAAGCTAGTATTTCAGCCACTTTGGTAATTGGTATTGAAATATTGTCTGATTTATAAATTTTCAGCATGCAAATATGCAGGTGCGTTTTGAAATTTTGACAAAATTTCAATACGCACTTGCGTATTTGCCGTATAGGTAGCTACGCCCTTGTAGACGTATAGACAGAGTAGCTTTTTGTCGGACAAGAAAAAGCATGTGCCCTGCTTTGATATTATATCAGTTCAGCTACACTTGCTCAACATAGTATGCTGGTCTTAATAAAGGTTTCAGGAGAAAATTACATAACAGTCAGAATAAAACTATTGGATTTATAAATCAGCTAGTGCCTAGAACTTCCGTAAAGTAATCTTTGTTCCCGGCAGTAGCTGATTAAGCTCACATACTTTTAATGGGTTGAGCTTGCTCAATGCTGACAGCAGGGTTTAACAACTTATACTATTTCCCCTTTGGTTTTGAGACTGGGATGTGAGGTTTGGTCGTATTTATTCCTGATCATTGCTTATAGTTTTACTTCGAATCATGTGCATAAATTTTTCTATAATTTATGTCTTTCATATTTTATAGAGAATTTTATACCTTGAAACGAAGCTCATCACTATTTTTTATTATGAAATCAAAGACTGGCGTTCTTGCCCTGATTGCATGAACAAATGCATAAAGAATGTGCCCTTAGAATACGTACAGCAACAGCTTCAATAGGTTTGCATTCTATTGAGCTATATGGGCCACCGCTGTCTATTTTCTCAATGCGATAGATTTGTTGTCAGCTGTGATTTATGTGAGAGCACCCTTTTGTCATGAATTATAATGGGTATGTCACAATAAAATGATTTCCCTTGCCAAAATCTTAACAGACCAAAATGGTACCCATTCGAAATAAGCCATATGACTACAATTTGCCTTTATAATTTTATAGACTATTCATGAGTTTTAAGATCGAATTTTATATTACATTATAAAACACAGGGTATAATCGATTCCGCCAATTTTCGCTTCCTGCAGAGACTGTACATCATATCTGGCTTCCGCCGAGACTGTCTGCGAACTCTTGCTTCCTGCCGAGACTTCTGTACGTGATAAATGGCTTCCTGCAGAGACTGTCCGTGTGATTCTGCTTCCTGTCGAGAGCCTCGGCAGGAAGCAGAGTCACGCGGACAGTCTCGGCAGGAAGCCATTTCTCGAGGACAGTAGCCTTTGCAGTAAGCAAGAGTTCGCGGACAGTCTCGGCGGAAGCCAAATATGACGAACAGTCTCTGCAGGAAACGAAAATTAGCGGAATCGATTATACCCTGTGTAAAAGGGTGTGAGTACTTGTTTCTAGAAACTGAGCTGCCTCCCGCACTCTGGCCCCTCCCCAAAATTTTATATGTTTAGTCAACTATTACACTATAGTGATAAGAAAAATTCTAAACTAGTTTTATGCAAGCGTGCTCTTAATATTTGACTACTTCAATTCATTGCATTCATATTTACAGTGCATTCCTTGATCTGAATTCCTGAATATAATCTTATCTTATCTACCTGACCATATCTTATCTTGCCTTGCCTTGCTTTACTTCACTTAACTTAACTTATCTTATCCTACCTTATCGTATCTTATCCTACCTTATCTTATCTTATCTTATCTTATCTTATCTTACCTTACCTTACCTTATCTCATCTCATCTCATCTCATCTCATCTCATCTCATCTCATCTCCTCTCATCTCATCTCATCTCATCTCATCTCCACATCGCATCGCATCGCATCGCATAGCATCGCATCGCATCGCATCGCATCGCATATCATATCATATCATACATTATCATATCATATCATATATCATATCACATCACATCACATCACATCACATCACATCACATCACATCACATCACATCACATCACATCACATCACATCACATCACATCACATCACATCACATCACATCACATCACATCACATCACATCACATCACATCACATCACATCACATCACATCACATCACATCACATCACATCACATCACATCACATCACATCACATCACATCACATCACATCACATCACATCACATCACATCACATCACATCACATCACATCACATCACATCACATCACATCACATCACATCACATCACATCACATCACATCACATCACATCACATCACATCACATCACATCACATCACATCACATCACATCACATCACATCACATCACATCACAATCATATCATAATCATATCATATCATATCATAATCATATCATCTCATCTTATCATCTCACATCTCATCCATTCTCATTCTCATCTCATCTCATCTCATCCCATCATCTTATTTCATCTAATCTAATCTAATCTAATCTAAAGTATCGAGTGAAACAGTGCATATTTGAGATACTTTAATGTATGGTAATAGGTCATTGACTTTGCCATTAAATAACACTATTTTCAGATGTGTGCAAACTTTCATCAAGGACAGTAATAGGTTTTAATATAAAGAAGTCTGTGGCAATCTTACTCAGTAAATTGAAATCTATAAGTTATCTGTAAAGTCTGCTAATGTACTAGCTTGTATTAATCAAAGAAATTGTGACCTGGAAACTGCCTGTCAATTTAACAAAACTATCACCTAGGTTTACTAGTAGCTAAATAAGTTACTCGGGTATACCTCGTCCTGACTATTAACACGTTGCTTTACTCCTTCTTTGTTTGGTAATGCTCCATTTTTTTTCTCTTCGTTTATTGTTTTTGTATTCTATACACACATTTTAATGTTGCGCTTTACAATTCTACTAAGTACCGGCCACTATATTATTTGCATAAATATCTGCCTAATTGTGGTATAAATTGATATATCTCACAGGAGATGAACTAAATAAGCCCTTGGCTTCCGTTCAGATCCTTTTGCTATTGTATACTATTTGTAACCTGTACATAACTTGTATGAAATTGAAATAAAATATGTTTACACCAATCTAATCTAATCTAATCTAATCTAATCTAATCTAATCTCATCTCATCTCATCTCATCTCATCTAATAATATATCATCCCACACAATCTCACCTAGCCTGGCTCCAGTCGAACCTGTATAATACTCTGGTGGTCAGATATGTTCCTCTGCAGGAGATATATTGAATATAGGGTCTGTAGCCAGACTAAATCTCACCCATCTCATCCCACCCCATCCCTATCCTTATCCTTATCCTATCCTATCCTATCCTATCCTATCCTATCCCTTATCCTATCCTTTCCTATATCCTATCCTTATCATATTCTTATCCTAGCCAAGCCTAGCCTAGCCTAACCTAGCCTAGCCTAGCCTATCCTATCCTAACTTATCCTAGCCTAGCTTAGCATATCCTATCCTATCGTTTATCTTATAAGATATCTGTAACAGGATCTGGAGAACAGGAGAATAGCCTACCCCATGGACTCAGTCGCTGATTATTACACTCCCTAAAAAGGGCAACCTACAGCTCTGCCAGAACTACAGAACCATCAGCCTCATCAGTCATTCAAGCAAAGTCAAGCTGAAAGTCATCTTGAACAGGCTTAAACCACACGCCGAAGAGATAATCGCTGAGGAACAGGCTGGGTTTTGAGCAGGAAGGAGCACCACAGAACAGATCTTCAACCTTAGACTCCTGTGTGAAAAGTATCCCCCACATTAGCAGAATCTGTGCCTTGTCTTCATTGATTTCAAAACAGCCTTTGACAGGGTATGGCATGCAGCCTTATGGGCCACCATGCGGAAGTATAATATCAGTGCAAATCTAGTTCGCACCATTGAGCAGCTATATGACAAGGCTACGAGTGCAGTCTTGATAAATGGCAGCACAGGAGAATGGTTTAAAACAACAATTGGAGTAAGACAAGGATGTCTTCTGTCACCCACCCTCTTCAACATTTTTCTCGAGCGGATCATGTCTGATGCTCTGGAAGAACATGGCGGAAAGGTTAACATAGGCGGCAGAAACATTACCAATCTGCGGTTTGCCGATGACATTGACGCTCTAGCTGAAGAAGAGCAGGAACTAGAAGCTCTAGTTGAAACTCTCGACCAAACCTGCACAAAGTATAAGATGGAGATCGGTGCTGAGAAGACCAAACTGATGACGAACAGCGCAGATGGCATCCAGAGGGAGATCAAGGTAAAAGTGCGAAGCTGAGTACCGCAACAAGCTTCAAATACCTTGGAGCAATTGTCTCAGATTATGGCTCAAAACAGGAGGTTCTCTCAAGGATTGCAAAGGCGATTCTACAGGGCACAGTGAAAGGAAAAAGAAGAAGAGGTAGACAGAAGAAGAGATGGGACGACAATGTTAAAGAGTGGACAGGGATGGACTTTGCCAGCTCAACTAGGGCAGCTGAAAACAGGACAGGTGGAAAGGGATTGTTTCGAAGTCATATGTGGTGCCCCAACGACCTAGTAAGGTATGGGATAGAATAGAATACAATAGAATAGAATGGATCCTATCCTGTCCTGTCCTGTCCTGCCCTGCCCTGCCCTGCCCTGCCCTATCCTATCCTATCCTATCCTACCCTACCCTACCCTACCCTACCCTACCCTACCCTATCCTATCCTATCCTATCCTATCCTATCCTATCCTATCCTATCCTATCCTATCCTATCCTATCCTATCCTATCCTATCCTATCCTATCCTATCCTATCCTATCCTATCCTATCCTATCCTATCCTATCCTATCCTATCCTATCCTATCCTATCCTATCCTATCCTATCCTATCCTATCCTATCCTATCCTATCCTATCCTATCCTATCCTATCCTATCCTATCCTATCCTATCCTATCCTATCCTATCCTTGTGAACCTACTTCGGTGCACCTCCATACCATTCATACCTGCAAGAGGTCTTCCGAACATCGCCAGGCGATTCCCCGACGACAGACGGAAATCACCGGAGATAGGTCACGTGCGAGTTCCGCACGAGGGACTCGCCCTCACTCCACCACCAGCTCTTGACCTGAACAGACCTAGTCGTTCGTCGGGACCGGAGCGCTATAAAGGTGAGCACATGTTTAACAACTGGCGCTGCGAGCAGGGTTCGAACCTGCGCGGGAATATCCCTGCGCGGGAATATCCCGCAAAGATATATTCACTACATGCATAGACTGCCAGACCTCTGGGAGTTGTGGGAAACAAATGAATAGTTTCATGGATGGCATCAGATGATCAGTGGTGAGACGTAAATTCGGGCTTGGTTCCTGTTAGCATCTACCAGAAGCCATGCCTGGAGTCTTTCACTGCTCTTCTTGAATTCGTCGCCTCTGTGTATCTTTCACCCACACATCTCAGAGTTTCAGAACCCTTTTGTCTATTCCACTATAAAAACAACAGGAATCAGAATCATTTAGTCAGACTTGATTCGGTTTTTTCATTATACTATTTATTCTATTATCTGGTTTATTTTCAGTGCATTTTCATATATTGTTTTAGTCCGCACATCTATTAAAGAACAGGGATAGGTATAATTCCCCTGGGTGCAGGGATAGGTATAATTCCCCTGGGTATGGGACCCGGTCCTCTCCTGAAAGACGTCCTTATAATTACCCCCCACGAGGACCATCTCCCATTAGATACCAGGACAAAGAACCATATCCTGGTACTTCAAGTCAGAAGCCACCAGATACTGCCCCAAACATCCAACAGCCACCTAAGGTCCGCAGTGTTGACTCATCCCAGGACCGACTACCTGACCAAGATTTAAACTTGGAAGGGCTAGTCGTTCCAGCGACAGACTTCTAGTCCGGTCAGATCTGGGTCGCCAGTGTGAAGTATTTCAGGTTTCGCTTCCGAGTCAAAGAAATATGACCGTTTCCAATCGTTCCAATCGTTCGTCGGGACCGGAGCGCTATAAAGGTGAGCACATGTTTAACAACTGGCGCTGCGTCGTATAATTGGTAGCGCGGGTAAGTCCCAGTGCAATTTCCTTGCAATTTATTGTCTGACGCAGAATTTTGTTCTGCCATTTTTTGTTCTGCTTCGGACTTTTTCCGTAGCCGAATTTTACATTCTGTGTCAGCGCCCAGAGTATCCTTTTTGACCCTGTATCCTTTATTTATGCTAAGTATTATATATTTTGCGTAAATTTTCTATTGTTTCAGGGTATTTTTGTGATTTTTGAGAATTTCACCGTAAAATTTCTTTCGTCCAAACCACGTGCTTTTCGGTTTATTTGCACGGTCACTTCTGCACAGGATTTGCCTGGTGTTTCCACCCAGGGACCACGGGGTGTTTCTACCCATGGAATACCCGGTGCTCCCCAACAGCCAGTGAAAGAAGAAGGTGCCCCTACTAAACAACTTACCTTCGAACAGGCCATTATACAAAAACTAATGTCCCCCATTCCAACAGACGGAATTTATGCAGGTAAAGCCGAAAAAGGGCCTAGTGGTGATGGCGCCAAAACAACCACCTTAACATCATCTGTGGCTACACAGGGCACTGCTGTGACTTCCCCTGCAGTAACTTCCCAGATAATAAAGCCACTTGCTAAGCCCCCTGATCCTGATGGTCATTACATCAAGCCATTAGAGGGGCCACCTAAACCCAAGGACAAAAAGGACAGAGGTCGTTCGAAGGTTAAAGGTTCAAATTCGGAGTCATCGGATGGGGAGTCTGACAGGAGCGTGTCGCCACTGCCCCAAAAAATGGAGGTCTTTTCAGGGGACCCTAAGGGTCTGACCTGGTCAAGCTTCATTTCAAAGTTTGACAGAATAGCAAAGAGACGAAACTGGACTAAGCAGAGCGCCTGGAGCGTCTCTTTGATTGTCTGTCAGAAAAAGCTCTGGAATACGCAAACCGGTCTGAAGGGCGTAATAGCTACCGGAAACTCAAACAGGAGCTTGGATTGAGGTTTGACCTTAAAGAGGCACCAGTGGCTGCTCGTCAGAAACTCCATCTGATGAAGCAGAATGAGGATGAAAGTTTGGAGGAGTACCTTCAGCGGGTACTTACATCCGCAATGGATGGTTTCAGCACTGCGGACAATAATACCGTCCAACAGTTGGCCACGGAAGCATTCCTGCGTGGCTGTAAACATAAAGAGGCCTCAGCCTATGTTTTTAATGAATCCCCAAGGACCATCCAAGAGGCCTGTCAAAAAGTAAAAACTGTACTGGCAAATCGAAAAGCCATTTTTGGTACCAAGGTCAGTTTCCAGGAAAGAGCCTTTACGCTCGAAGAAGAGCGTAGAGTTTCTGAAATGGAAAAACAAATACAGAACTTGACCACTGTTTTCAGGAGGTCATCTCCCTCTCCACTCAGAGATCAAAATTATAATGAGCCTCGCCGGTACCCCTCCTCTCCTTACCAGTATGGTTCCTGGGATCCCGAGAGGAGACCCCGGTCTCCTTCCTATGGAAGGGGCTGGTCTCCCCGAGATTACAGACCAGATGGGTATGGAGAAGATGAGTATCGTCGTGGCCGGTCCCCTACAGTAAGACAAAGGGATGGACCTAGACAAAGGTCTCCACTTCCGGCCCTAAGACAGAATGATAGGTTTCCCTATCAACAAAGCCCTGTAAGAGGAAATGCAAGAGGTAGGTCATCTTATGCTTATGATAGAAATAGACCAGAACCTCGTGGCTACAGGGATAGGTATAATTCCCCTGGGTACAGGGATAGGTATAATTCCCCTGGGTATGGGACCCGGTCCTCTCCTGAAATACGTCCTTATAATTACCCCCCACGAGGACCATCTCCCATTAGATACCAGGACAAAGAACCATATCCTGGTACTTCAAGTCAGAAGCCACCAGATACTGCCCCAAACATCCAACAGCCACCTAAGGTCCGCAGTGTTGACTCATCCCAGGACCGACTACCTGACCAAGATTTAAACTTGGAAGGGCTAGTCGTTCCAGCGACAGACTTCTAGTCCGGTCAGATCTGGGTCGCCAGTGTGAAGTATTTCAGGTTTCGCTTCCGAGTCAAAGAAATATGACCGTTTCCGTTTCGACTTTGATAAATGGTTGTACTACTGAAGCAGTAATAGATAGTGCCGCTATGGTGACATTAGTGCAGGAGGAGCATTTTCATTCGGTTTTCACACCTCGAGATTTTGGGCCAGTTTGTGTTCTCACGGGGATAGGCACAGATCCTGTACATGGGCAACTAGTACACAATGTGCCTATAACCGTTGGTGCACAAACTTTCCTGCATACAGTCTGTGTGGCTCCAATTAATGTCATTATGACCAATGTCTTCTTGGCCTTGACTTCCTAAAGGTCACAGGAAGTGTCCTTGACCTTGCTAATGATGTGTTGGAAATAGATGGAGATGCGATTCCTGTCAATGTCACTTTGTCGCCGGTGTTGCAGATTTCGAAAGTTACTGTTGTAAAACGCACAGTGGTACAGCCAAATACCATAGGATATATTAAAGCTAAGTTGGATTCACCAATTGAAGGCTCCTTTGTCATAGAGCCAGTTTCCAACAAGAAAGCCCTGGTATCTCGTATCTATGGCCAGGACTCACATGTTACTCTGGAAGTGATAAACGATTCAAATAGTTATATCACTTTCAGAAAAGGCAAATCGATAGGGCATGCGGAATCTGCTGCCCTTGTCACAACCGAAACATCTGATTACAGCATTTTCAGAACAAATGTTCAATTACAGGAGTCAGAGGACCACAAAGACTCAAAAATCAATGACCTGCCACATCACTTAAAAAATATGTATGAAAACAACATTTCGGAACTTTCGGCAGATGAAAAACTCAAATTCAAAAGTCTACTTTCAGAATTTCCGGACATATTTGCAAAAGATGATTTTGATTTAGGCTGTTTATCTGGAGTGGAGCATAAAATTCAAACATATGATGAAATTCCAATTGCAGAAAAATTTAGGCGAACTCCACTCAGATTCCAAAGTCAAGAAAAAGAATATTTAGATAAACTTCTGAGGCAAGGCGTCATTGAGCCTTCTGTTTCTGAATGGTCTGCTGCTCCTGTACTCGTCCGTAAAAAGTCTGGTGAATTAAGATACTGCATAGACTATAGAGCTCTTAATGCCAAAACAGTAAAGGACAATTACAGTTTACCACTAATTGATGACTGCCTGGATTCTTTGTATGGTAAGAAATTGTTCTGCGTTCTCGATCTGTGCTCGGGCTATTACCAGATACCTCTTGAAAAAAGTTCCCGGAGTAAGACCTCGTTCAACACCCGCTTTGGCAGCTTCCAGTGGACTCGCTTAGCGATGGGGCTCTGTACGGCTCCAGCTACATTCCAGAGGGCCATGCAGTTAGTCCTTAGGGGTCTCACTTGGGAGCAGGTCATTGTTTACTTGGACGACATTATTGTTCTGGGAACTGACTTCAATGACACCATTGAGGCACTCCGCAAAGTGTTCATTCGTCTCCGCTCTCATAATTTGAAATTTAAACCCAGGAAGTGCCAATTCTTTAAACGAGAAGTGGAGTTTCTTGGCAAATTGGTGAGTGGGGACGGATTAACCATTTCACCTGACAAACTTGAAGCAGTAAAGACATGGCCAGTTCCTTCTGATCCACAACAACTTCTATCCTTTCTCGGGTTTATGAATTACCATCGAAATCATATTCCTGGCTTTGCTAAGGTCTCTGCTGACCTATATGAACTAGCTCATGCCAATACATATGACTGGTCTGACCGACATCAAGCCTGTTTTGAAAAACTTAAAGATCTCGCTATCTCTGCACCAGTATTAGCTCATCCTTCACCAGATGGGTTATTCATTCTGGACACCGATTCATCAGGAACTCAAATAGGCGGGGAGCTATCCCAAGTTCAAAATGGGGTAGTTAAGCCTATCTGTTACGCTAGCCATGTCCTAATGAAACAACACAGAAACTACTGCACCACACGTAAGGAACTTTTGGCAATCATTAAGTTCTGTCGCCAATTCCGACATTATTTGCTGGGAAGATTCTTCCTCATTAGAACAGACCACAATAGTCTTGTATGGTTAACACGGTTTAAGTACATTGAAGGTCAGCTAGCCCGTTGGATTGAAGAGTTGTCCCAATACAACTTTAAAATTCTTCACCGCCGAGGCGCAGAACATGTAAATGCGGACGCTCTAAGTCGTATTGAAGATACTCTGAAAGAATGCGACTGCTACAGAGCCGGCATGTCGGTGGAAAATCTTCCCTGTGGGGGATGTCCGTATTGCCGCCGCGCACATAGACAATGGGCTAGGTTCAACGATGATGTCGATGATGTGGTGCCATTGGGTGTCCGTAGCGTAGTGATGGGTAGTGCGGATCCATCTGCCCCAGGAAACCAGGTAGTCTCAAATTGGGTTGAAAGTTTGCCATCCCTCCAACTAAGGGAAGCCCAAATTAATGATCCCAACATTGGTGTAGTGATTAGGTGGATAGAATACCAATATGAGCCTACCACTAGAGAACTACAGCTCAGTAGCCCTGAAACACGTGCGCTGTGGCTGACTAAAGACCAGCTTGTTTTTCAAGATGGTGTTCTGTACTATTCCTGGACAAACTTTGAAGGCCGCTCCAATTGCTTGATTGTCCCTGCAGAACTTAGGGGCAAAGTATTATATTATTGTCACAATTCCAAAGACTCTGGACACTTGGGCCAGTCAAAGACAATAGACAGATTAAAGGAGAAGTTTTATTGGTACGGTTTGTCAAGAGATGGTATCATATATGTGAAACAGTGTGCTGTCTGTAATAAAAACAAGAAAGGGAATCGAACACCCCGTAGTGCTCTTGAAACCTATCATGCAGGTTATCCAATGGAACGAGTCCATCTTGACATTTTGGGACCATTTACACGCAGTATCTCTGGCTCAGTTTACATCCTGGTCATGGTGGATCAATTTACTAAATGGGTTGAGCTTGCAGCTTTGCCAGCCCAAAATGCAGAATTAACGGCAAGAGCATTTTTGAACCACTTTATAGTGACTTTTGGTTGCCCATTGGAGGTCCATACTGACCAAGGCCGAAATTTTGAAAGTGAATTGTTCCAGGCATTTTGCAAGCTACTGGAAATCACAAAAACCCGGACCACCCCCTATCATCCATCAGGAAATGGTCAATGCGAGGTTTTTAACAGAGTTATCTTACAAATGATCAGATCCTATTTGTCTAGAGGTGTAAAGAACTGGGACGAGCATCTTCCTCTGATATCTATGGCCCTACATTCCATGAAAAACAAATCTACAGGTTTTTCGGCCAATATGTTAATGCTGGGGAGAGAAACAATACAGCCCATAGATTTGATTCTAGGCTTGCCTAGGCAAACTCCCCAGGACCCACCAGACTGGGTTGCCACACTCACCAGTAATCTATCAAATATACATACTCTGGCAAGGGAGAAAATTGGCCAAACTCAGCTTCGCCAGAAGAGAGATTACGATCTTAGGGTGCTTCAGAACTCCTACCAAGTTGGTGATGTTGTCTATTTACGGGACACGTCCACAAAGATTGGCATAAGCTCCAAATTAAGACCACCATGGACTGGTCCTTTCCTTATCACAGCTGCTCGTGCCCCAGTCTATACACTTCAAGGCAGAAAGAAAACATTAGTTGTTCACCATGATCGGCTGAAACCATGTCATGATTCAACCTTTCCTCTATGGTTGCAAAGGAAGAGGCATAATCTCCTTGATACTTTGCCCATAGACAATGAGGGGGAGGATCAGGACAGTGAGCCGGATGAGCCTGTAGAGGACCAGCCTCCGGATGTGGCGGTATTGTTTGATCCTGATGAAACACTACCCTACATGTTGGGGGAAGATCCAGGCATAACGTTTCCGTTGGGGGATGACAATGATACTGTACCCGACACGGCTGCGGATCCTGATAACCTTTCGCAAAATTCCTCAGGCGACCCAGACCTTGATATTGGCTCTGAGTCTGAAACTGAAGAGCCAACCCAGTTACCAAACTTAGGATATACTAGGGCGGGCAGGAAAATACAACTTCCTGCTCGATTCAGAGATTAATTCATTTTTAACAGTCATTTTTGCTCTAGCTTGTATGTTGTGTAAAAATGGCTGTCATTATTTTTTTATTCAACAGTCATTTTTGCTCTAGCTTGTATGTTGTGTAAAAATGACTGTCATCATTTTCATTCAACAGTCATCTTTATTCTAGCTTGTATGTTGTGTAGGGATGACTGTCATCATTTTTTATTCAGCAGTCATTTTTGCTCTAGCTTGTATGTTGTGTAAAAATGACTGTCATTGCTTTTCACATCACTTTTTGAACTATTTTATTCTATGTACATTCCATGATGTCAGAATAGCTTGTATGTTTTTTGATAACTCTGGAGGTGTACATGGAATAATTTTTCTATGTACTGCACGCGTAATTATTGTAATCTGACTTGCTTATAATGATTGCATGTGCTGTATTTTATAAATTTTAGTGAATGTGTCTGTAACCATTCTGAAATAGTTTGTACATTGTTCAGCCTTGCAGAGGCATTCACAATCTTAATTAATCTGGTACAGTTGTAGGCAGTGTTTGGGAATAGCTAGTATGTTGTCTACTCACTGTCTATAAATGTGGCAGGCCCATATCAAATTGATACTGTCATCTGTGAAAACTATGCACACACTATAAATCTTGTTCATAAAATGATAATATAAAAAGGCACAAAATTTTGCACTCAGTTATGCCTACATTATTTTGGAATCTGTAATTATTTGGCATTTTTAAGTTAACTGAATGGAAATTCAAATTCTAATAATCACTATTCTAGTATCCTTTCTGTTTCGAAATGCTTGGTTTACATTGGTGACATTGTCAATATAATTGTATTGATATTATGCATTCGTTTGACGCCTATACTAGCTTGTATGTTGTTAAGGTGATACGGCGTGCGCAGAATACCAATATCTTTTTCTTATCACAGGGCTTTGCTAAGTGCCCTGTAAACTACATTATATTAAGAGTCCACAAGGGGACTACCTTGCTTATTCGAATAGCTTGTACGTTGTCGTAAAGTTAGGGTGCTCCAGTTGTGGATTCCTTTTTCTTTTCCGAGTCTCAATTATCATGCCTCTTCAAAAAGGTGATCATAAAATTTTATTACATTTTTTATAGAATGCCACCTAAGAAAATCAAATTCGAGGACACTTGCACCACCTGTGGCCAAAATACTAACCACCTTAAGAGACATGTTCTTTGGATTCATATGCCTTGGTTTATGAATCCTGTCACTGCGTGCATAGACTGCCAAACATCTGAGGGTTGTGGGAAACAACTGAATAGTTTCATGGATGGCATCAGATGATCAGTGGTGAGACGTAAATTCGGGCTTGGTTCCTGTTAGCATCTACCAGAAGCCATGCCTGGAGTCTTTCACTGCTCTTCTTGAATTCGTCGCCTCTGTGTATCTTTCACCCACATATCTCAGAGTTTCAGAACCCTTTTGTCTATTCCACTATAAAAACAACAGGAATCAGAATCATTTAGTCAGACTTGATTCGGTTTTTTCATTATACTATTTATTCTATTATCTGGTTTATTTTCAGTGCATTTTCATATATTGTTTTAGTCCGCACATCTATTAAAGAACATTTATTTCCAGGTTAGTTTGTTTAGATATTTAACTTCTGCACTATAGTCAGCGAGTCTTCAGAACCTGCAATGATAATGCGAATGACCCTCTGTAATTTGTAGTCATACCCTTACCTGGCAGCATGCATGTAGTGAATATATCTTTGTATACATTCTATTTCATACAAAATACTTCTTTTCATTATTTCCTATTTTCTCATTAGGAAAACCTTAGCTAGGTGGCAAGTGTTCCACCAAAATAGATAAATTATTAGTGGCAGGTGTTCCACTAAGTAAAACTTATTTAGTAGTTCGCTAGTTGCATTGTAGGGACTGGATATTTTTTACATAGAATAACCATAAATTTTAGATTCACAATAAGTCCTAGTAAGCATCAATTTCAACACAAGTTATTTGACTCCAAATTTACGATGGCATATGATTATCTAGGTACTTCATTTTTAGGGGCCATTTCTTATAAACTAATATTCTACTTCTACATTTTAACATATATTCTCACTACTATAACACCACTAATCGGCCACATAATTACTAAAATTCTAATACTAATATTTCACCACTGGTTGATCCAGTCTTCAAAGAAGGGGGAGGGTGTTGTGAGCCTACTTCGGTGAACCTCCATACCATTCATACCAACAAGAGGTCTTCCGAACATCGCCAGGCGATTCCCCGACGACAGACGGAAATCACCGGAGATAGGTCACGTGCGAGTTCCTCACGAGGGACTCGCCCTCACTCCACCACCAGCTCTTGACCTGAACAGACCTAGTCGTTCGTCGGGACCGGAGCGCTATAAAGGTGAGCACATGTTAAACACTATCCTATCCTATCCTATAACGCCACAAGACAGTATCAAAATAGCTGGTAAGACGTACACCAAGTGGTTGTGGCGACGGAAGTGGGAGAATACATACACAGAAAGAACCTACTTCACGTATTTCCCTCATATAGGTGCTCAAAGACCGTTCGACCAACCATCATGAACATATTTCAACACCATTCTTCAAGTACAGAAGGGTTACTTCCCACTAAAAAACTGTGGAGACATACTGGACCAGATACAAAAAATAAATAGAAAATAACTCTGAAAGTGTGGTGAAAGCAAGACCATCTGAGCTCCGGGTCCATTATTATCTACTAAAGTGTCCTCTTAAAGATCAAACTGGAGACATCATGATGTGAACGTTATAAGAGACTGGGACTGTTTGTATGTATGTATTTATACTGCATCACCCCCTCGCGGGGATTACGTGCAGGTGCGCGTCTGTGCGTTGTTAGTAGAAGAAATGTTATAAAAATAAAAAGTTCCGGTAATATTTGTTAGTAGAGGTGGAGTAAAAGATGATAGGGTTTAAAATGTTAAAAGTCAGAAACAAGCTGACAGTGATAGGTAAAATGTTAAAAACAGCGCGCTGACATTTATGGCATTGGATGATTGACTGCACACACTGCCCTCTTAAAGGAGTCAACAGTGGGCAGCAGTGCTATGTGTGATGGCAGCCGATTCCATTGCACGATTGCGAGGGGGTAGAACGAGTATTTGTAGTAATTCGCAGAGGTCTGAATTTGACGGAAGCAAAGGGGGTGTGAATACCTGAGGATTCTTGATGGATGCACAACATACGGAGGCAAGTCAATGGCTACAAGGCTGTGTACAATTTTATAAAATAGGCAAAGCCGGGAGTCGGACCTTCTCTGCTCAAGAGATCGCCAGCCTAAAGATTGAAGCATCTCTGTCACGCTTGCATATGTGGAATAATTATTTAGAGTCCAGCGGGCCGCTCTATGTTGGATCATTTCAAGTTTGTTAATATTTTGATCAGTGTAGGGGCTCCATACGGTTGATGAGTATTCCACCAAGGGGCGAACAAGAGTTTTATATGCCATCTCTCTTAATGCTTGGTTTTGTGTCCTGATGTTTCTCCTGAGGAAGCCAAGTGACCGACTTGCTGAAGTGGTTACGTTCTGGATGTGGTTGTTGAATGATAGGTTGCTGCTGATTTCCACGCCCAGATACTTGGAGCCTGCAACTGATTCCAAGACTTGGCCATGCAGCAGGTAATGGCTTGGGATTGGGGTTCTAGACCTGGTAACGTGTATAACGACACACTTACCAGGATTGAACTCCATGTCCCATTCCAGCTCCCATTTGTGGAGATGATCGAGATCCTGCTGCAAAATTTGAGCATCTTCCAAGCTGGAGACCGCCAAGTATATGGCCGTGTCATCGGCAAACAACCGTACCTTAGACTTTGTTGAATCAGGGAGGTCATTTATATATATGAGAAATAAGATGGGGCCCAGGACAGAGCCTTGAGGAACCCCAGATGTGACAGGTACAGTGTTTTAGAACATTTTAGCCAAATACCAAGAATTAAGCCCTGTATGTATATATGGTGCTGGACTTTTAATGCTTTAAAAAACTGTTTATAAACTGTAATATACGGTTGGTGGTGGAGTTCATCATTTTAAATAAAAGTGACATTTTTTACTCTCTGAAGAGGTTTTCCATTATTGGAAGAAAGCTTTGTGAGAAATATCGGCGCCTTTATTCCGGCGTACTGCAAAGTCACTGGAGGTACTCTCGAAACAACAACAGCAAGGTGGGGATCATGACTTACAATAAAAAGATAAATAAATAAATAAATAAATATAAACACGACGCATGATTCTCAAAGCAGTGGAGGGAATTACCGGCAACAACAACAAGGCTTTGGGTTTTACCCACCTGAATTTCAAGCGTCTGTGGTTGTTGGATTGGATTAGAGAGAAATGTAAAACTCAACCAATATTTTTCATTTTTTTCTTAAATTTTCAGTCTCATTTCGTTCTTTTACTAAGCAGATTGTGTCATTTAATATGCCAGACACCAAATTTAGGCATTAATTTAATGGAGAAAGTATCACAATTACCTGAACTAATGAGCATGGACGGCGGCGACAAAAGTCAAATACTCAAACGACACTAGTAGTCGTACTTACTGTCAGTTACTGCTTGCAGGGCTTCCGTTAACGGACGTATGGCCGTATATTACGCCCAGGATTTGTTCTCGTACGTCGAGAAATTTGACCCCTGGCGTCTGGCATACGTCCGATAATTGTTACATACGGCCGTTTGATCTTGTCCCGACGTATAAAATTTCGCCACTGTCTTTAAAATTCTAGCATGTGTCATAATTAATCGGATTAACGCAGCTGTTAGCCAGACGAAAAGACCGCCTACGGGCCAATCGAGATTGTCCGTCCAGGTAACACACATGTCAGACCGCCAACCTGTCAAAAACGATTATCAAAATAACGCCCACTCGTAGATTCAACCTCTTACTGCAGTCTGCAAAACAACTTATCAAATCACGATGACTGAGCTTTTGGATGAAAGGTGTCCATCTTTTATTTTACGATCGCGAGAATGTAAATGACCTGTATGTATGACCTGTATGTGTAGGGCGTATGCCGACTTCAAAAGTTTGTGAATGTATCCATAAAACATGAATACTGAAGAATGTGTATTGACAAACTCTATCCGAAGTTTTTACGAAAAACCACATTGATATTAACGTTTGCCCTTAAAACGGATGGTCACTGTCGGCAATGGAGTTTTTTGGAATACGAACCTCTTCCGCGAAAAGTGTAGATTCAAAGCGAAGATACACTGTTAATATTGATAGTCGCTATTTTCGACGCGTTATGGTCTAAGCTCTGGTAATATACATCGTTTTGAATAATGGTACTATTAAAAATACGAATATGGAAACGTCCATTTAACCGATTTCCTAGTTGTATCGTCATATCGTCATGCAGACCAGTGCGAAAATAATGCCGAAGAGTGCACAAAAATAGCGCATTCTGATCAGGGCCTACGCGATTATATATTGGATATAATACTAACGGTAGCGTTGATATGCAGTTACCTGCTAGTTTCTGGGTCAAGCACGTTTTGTCTTTGATGTAAAGATCAGAGACGCCGCTGTGAGTATATACGCGTGCCGTACGCAGTGTCATTTTAACCGCAAGACGGCTAAAGGTACACACTGATAACTAACAATCCTATTAGCCAGCGCAACTAAGCAGTCAGACCGGTCTTTCTTGTTCGCATCTAACATGAATAATAATGAACGTCGACCTAGCGACACCGAATACTTCGGTGGAAGCGTGTCAATATACGGTCTTCACACGTTCCGTAAGTCACCGTATTTCCGACGCGGCCAATTGGGCGGCTTCTGCAATAACAGAAAGTGCAACCATCGTAACTTAGGCGAGTACTCAGTTTTTAGAATGCTCAGGACTTATGTATTGATAACAAACAAACAGGAGTGACTCTGATTAGACTGTTTAAATGCTCAGGCTTCACTGCGTAGAACAAAAAGCTCACTGCAGTATGTGGGGGGAAGAGGGGGGGGGGGGGGTGGTTCGGGTGGGGGGATAAAAATAACCATGCATAAATAATTCCTAAAAACTTCAGACTTCCAAAAAATTCTCTCTATACGTCCAAAACTGACACCATGGAAGTCTAGACTTCCAAAGTTTGAAAGTTAGTGGAAGCCCTGGCTTGTTCAGTGTTGTTATTGAGTTGTGTCCTGAGATACCAAATTCGGTGTCCTCGAGATCTTATAGTGAAAATAACTGAATTTCAATATGCTCTTTAGAAGCAAGAAAACACTCTTCTTACAGGTCAGCCTGTCCAGGATTTACATTGTTCGTGAAAACACAGATCTTGGACAGTCAGACCTTGGTCTCCCAATGTGTTTTCTGAGACTTGATTTCTATAATCAATTTTTATTCAGCAGCTGGTCTGTCTGTTATCCTTCGTACACACTACACAGATAGATAGATAGCTTTGCAAATGGTGATACAAAATGTCAAGATTGTAGCACTAGAGTGTTAGAGAATAGCTAAACTCCACTTTTACCAAACTGCACAGATAAAAATCAGAATACCCAATTAAAAGAAAATTCAGTGGCAAAGTCGCATTACCCAATTAAAATTCTCAATACCCAGTTAACAAAAAAAATCAGTGGATAATACCCAATTAACCAAAAATTCCTTATCTGGAGCCCTGGAATAGGGTAATCAGAATACTCAATTAAAAGAAAATTCAGTGGGTAATACAAAGTCGCATTACCCAAATAAAATTCTCAATACCCAGTTAACAAAAAAAATCAGTGGGTAATTCCCAATTAACCAAAAATCCTTATCTGGAGCCCTGGAATAGGGTAGTAATATTGTTAATAGTCTATCTTGCCTCCGCATTTGTAGGAGTTTTACCCAACCTGAGAAAAATGACACTGAGGTCCTGCTATAGCAGAGCTCTAGATAAGATGGCGTATTTGATGATAATTAAGGATAATTTTTCTTATTTCTCATCGAAACAATATGAAGTGACCCCTCATCTGAACCGTCTCGACGAGACGGTTCAGATGAGGGGTCACAACATATGTTTTTATGCAGAATTAACAAAAATTATCCCTAATTATCACCAAATAAGCCCTCTTATCTAGAGCTCTGTGCTATAGCTACTAGCAGCTTGGTTTACATTGTCTGCCTGGGTCTACACTGTTTGCCACTTCATCAGGAACTTATGCTTCATCTTGCACACAGAAAGGCTAAAGAAATTAAATGAGGGGTGAAGATCAGTGTATCTTCCAAGATTATGCCATGAATTAAACCTAATAATGCTGCATGACATCTTTGTGTATATCAGATGAGATTTCACATATTATCAATGAAGAAGATTGGTTCCTTATCGACTGTTTATTTTATATGGGTGCTGCCTCTTCAACGAGGTCAAATTCTTAGTGTTGTATCGATGACTAATTATAGTCGATAATCTGTCAAAAATTTCTTTCGATTCTACTAATCGATTGTGTTTGGTAATAATCAATTATTATCAGAAAAAATCACACCTGATCCTTTTGTGAGTTATGTTTGACATATTGCAACTTTGCTGCAAGAAAAATGCAAATCCAAACTACTCAGCTTGAAAGTACCTATGTGAGGGATGAAGCAACAAAGTGTTTCTTTAGCAACTTGATAGTCTTAGTACACATCCTCCGCTTTTACCAAACTGCACAGATAAAAATCAGAATACCCATTTAAAAGAAAATTCAGTGGGTAATACAAAGTCGCATTACCCAATTAAAATTCTCAATACCCAGTCAACAAAAAAAATCAGTGGGTAATACCCAATTAACCAAAAGTCCTTATCTGGAGCCCTGGAATGAGGTAGTAATATTGTTAATAGTCTATCTTGCCTTGGCATTTGTAGGAGTTTTACCCAACCTGAGAAAAATGACACTGAGGTCCTGCTATAGCAGAGCTCTAGATAAGATGGCGTATTTGATGATAATTAAGGATAATTTTTCTTATTTCTCATCGAAACAATATGAAGTGATTCCTCATCTGAACCGTCTCATCGAGACGGTTCAGATGAGGGGTCACAACATATGTTTTTATGCAGAATTAACAAAAATTGTCCCTAATTATCACCAAATACGCCCTCTTATCTAGAGCTCTGTGCTATAGCTACTAGCAGCTTGGTTTACATTGTTTGCCTGGGTCTACACTGTTTGCCACTTCATCAGGAACTTATGCTTCATCTTGCACACAGAAAGGCTAAAGAAATTAAATGAGGAGTGAAGATCAGTGTGTCTTCCTAGATTCTGCCATGAACTAAACCTAATAATGCTGCATGACATCTTTGTGTATATCAGATGAGATTGTACATATTATCAATGAAGAAGATTGGTTCCTTATTGACTGTTAATTTTATGTGGGTGCTGTCTCTTCAATGAGGTCAATTCTTAGTGTTGTATCGATGATTAATTATAATCGATAATCAGTCGAATTTTCTTTTGATTCTACTTATCGATTGTGTTTGGTAATAATAGATTATAATAAAAAAATTCACACCTGACCCTTTTGTGAGTTATGTTTGACATATTGCAATTTTGCTGCAAGAAAAATGCAAATCCAAACTACTCAGCTTGAAAGTATGTGAGGAATGAAGCAACAGAGTGTTTCTTTAGCAACTTGATAGTCTTAGTACACATCTTAAATGTCAGTGCCTCTTAAAATGAGTGTGATGTCGGGAACTGTTGTTGTAAGGTACTAAATATAAAATCATGCATTTATATGATAAGTTAACAAGTTTTTATTTAGTTTTAAGCAGTACAAGGATAGCATTCCACCTTTCTGGGGGATAGGACCTGTGTTTGCCTTTGGTTCGATAGCTTTAGATTATAATCTATAATCAACCGAAACTTCTGTCCGATTATTTTCGATGATCGATTGTGAAAATCCCATAAATGGACAACACTATCAATTCTTAAAGGAAAGTATTTGCTCCCCTTCGAGCAAATTCTTTCCTTAAAGTTGGCACAGTAATTAAAATTTGACCCCAAACTCAGGCATTCACTGAGGAGTTGTATAAAAAAAGTTTTCTACTTTCTTCATCTTCATTTCAGACAATAAGAGCCAGCAGAAACCATGGCTGAGGCAGAACCAGCACCAACAAAAGGGTTCTTATCATATGATGGACCCAAGCCTGGTGTGAAATATCCACTCAAAGTTGTATACTGTGGAGGTAACTCTATAGAAAATACTGAATAAACAGGGGCCGTATTTATAAAAGCACTTAAGTCATTGCTATGCTGTTGCTAAGGCTTAATTTCTATAAAGAAGATTTGCTACGACTATGAAATTTGCTCTGGAGGAACAGTCTTTTTCAGACTGTTCCTCCAGAGCAAATTTCATAGTTGTAGAGAATCTCCTTCAAAGAAATTTAGCCTTAGCAACAGCATAGTAACCACTTAAGTCGTTTTATAAATACGGTCCCAGGACTGTTTATAAAAAAGATGCTGGTTTGCTCTTCAATGTGCCCTCTCAAAGTTTAGTTCATAAAATCAAGCACTGTGAGTGATGAAATAGACTGTCAATGTGTGATCCATAGTATTTGATACTATGCAAGTTAGCAGTGAAATCTCAGTAAATAACATTCACATGAAAGAAGTACGAAATGTACAGTTTAATTATATACATGATTAACCAAATCTTACTGACTTTGTGGAATCACCAGGAATTTGGCTAAGGACTGAATGACTGGTGGTCCACAGGACGAACTTATCCACAGTTTACGTGGTCCTCCTGAAGTTTCGGCTATTCTTTGTTATCATGTGTTTTCATTTAATTTCAAAATCAGTTGGTCTGCAGGACCAGCTACCAAAGACATCAACTGGTCATGCCCAAAAATCACTGGTCCAGGACCAACGGACTTATGGTTAATAAAACTCCTGATCACTTTTCACCCTTGATTGTGTTGTAATAAGTCTTTGGAAATTTTCTTTTATGATCCTGATTAGGTTGCTGATCAGGAACAGCCTTTTGAAGAAGTACAATGTTTGATCAGACATGTCTGTCTGTATATAAGGGATAAATACTATACTATACAATTATTGACCGTTTCTGAGGTGAATATGCCGTTTCATCGACCTGTGAAGTACATATTGTCTGACACATAGCAGAGGTCAATATGTTAAGTTTGCAGGTCAATAAAACTGCGTATTCACCTCAAGTTCTCAACAAAGGTCATTAATTGTTACATTCTATTGTCTATAATAATTCTAAGTTCAATTAACCCATTCCATTCGGGATACCTCTTTAGGGGTATTTGGGCAAACAGTTTGGATCCAGATCAGGCCCCACAAACGTGGGGCCTGATCTGAGATCCAAACTGTTTGCTGCCTAGACATCATTTCTACAAGAGTTAGTTAGACCAATATTGTCAAAATATTCTTGATTTTGGATGCAGACGACAATTTTAGCAGACGACAAAAAATACTCAGCATGCAATGGGTTAAGTTTGATGTCTCAGTGACGGTATGGTTTGGTTTCATCTCGTCACATTAACCTTAATGCTATGACGTTACAGCAGGAAATACAAATGATGTCATGATAAAAGTAATATTGACCACCTGGCTGGTCAATATGTCAAAATATTGACCAGTGTTTGATGTCAGTTCAGTCAATGAATTTGGGTGTAACATCGTGGTCATACAATAAAATATAAAAAGGGGGTATATATTGTTAAATTCTTATGTCAAAGTTCCCTTCTCTGTGATTTTTAATATATAAATCTGTCCTCTGTTTTTATTACAGAATGTGGAATGCCAACAGAGGTAACTTGCTTTATCTTTCAGACTAAAATTTGCTTTTCTATTCATCGTCTGTGTGAATTCCCTCTCATAATACAATGGCAAATTCAAAAGTTTGATAACCGAGACTTATTCAATATTCAGCTGTCTAAAGTGCAACATAGTAATCTTTGTGAAGGTATAAGTCGTAAGACTTGGAATGAGATATTCAAATATAACATATGGCATGCTTTGACATTTTTAAATTTTTACTATAGAAAGGGTTGAGAGATTGGCTTTGTAAGCATTCATAACTGATAATCATAGCTACAACTTCAGTTTAAAAGCAAAGCTTTGGGGCATTATGTTATAAAGAGGGTTCACTGCAGTGCTTCAAATAAGAAGGGTAACGATTAGGAATGTTCTGACCCTCATGATGGTTCTAATGAAGGTCACAACATATGTTGTTGTTGAGAATTAAGAAAAAATATCTATGAATTGTCCCTGTTGCCCCTTCCTGTATGAAGCTCTGCCATTGTATCACCATATTTTCAGTACTGTGAGTACTACCCAAACTACGACAAATGTAAGAAGTGGTTAGAAGCTAATCTACCTGATGAGTTTGAGAAACTGCTCACTTTGAAAGGTAAGATACTATTTTAGCCATTCGCAGACAGGCAGTGCCATATAGTATTACCAGCAGCAAAGATTCAGATTAGCCTGCTCAGTCATTCAGTCTGAGCTGCCTTCTTTTTTCACATCAGCATATTGGGACTTTTTTCTGGTTGCACACCTCATTTAATGTGAAGGGATACACTTTTAGGGGAAGCAACTCTTCAGGTCTCCTTTTTGCCTCATTTGTCAGTTTTGGGTTCACTCTTAAAGAAAAAAAATTTGCTCCCTAAGGAGCAAATTTTTTGATTTAAGAGTAGACCTCATTTTGTAAAGGTTTTATTGTCCAGAGAGGTCCCAAAAGTTGTTCTACTTTGTCAAAATCGCGGAAAATGTGGAGGCACACCCATTTACCTTAACTGACAAATTTAAAAGATTTTTTGACATATGAGAACAGTCAAGACCTGGCTATTCCACTGGAAACTGAATTCTACTGCAAATCTGAGAGAAATTCTGCTCAATAACCATTAAACCTTAGTAGTGTATCCCCTGCCACCAACCCCCACCCAACATTAGAACTACTATAACAGGGCATTTCTGATAGTGGCCTCTTTCCCATAGCATAGAAGCCGTATGGGCAGTGGGGGCTAGAAGCCACTGTATCTTGGTCATATGGAAGGCAGAGCACATCTCTCTCCTTTCCCTGCCTGATCCCTTCCTGATGCAAAGCAGGTACCATCTACTGCTGAGTTGACAGAGGTTTTCCCAGCCACTGTATGGCCCAACCCAAGTTTGAATGCAGGCCTTTCAGGCAATCATCTGCACCATATCTTGTCGCTCTAACCACTCCACCTCTGCACCTCAGCATATGAGCTACGACATGACAAAACCAACAAAGTGGCATGTGTGCCCAGCAAAGACTCAGATCATCCTGGGCATCTGTCCAGTCTGATCAGTGTTTTTGCGGTGCACTGAAAGGGTACGTAAGGGTATATGCTAGCTCCATGCGGATAACAAAGGCTCTGATCAGACTCGGCTGATGCCCAGGCTGATCTGAGTCTTTGCTGGGCACACATGCCACTTTGTTGGTTTTGTTGTGTAGCAGCTTATATGTTTTCAGTTAAAAATCATAAAATTCATTGAAAATTAGTATTGAAACCCCATCATATCAGGAGTTCTAGTAAATGCAGTTTTTTGTCCATTCATTCTATTTCTGTCTGTTTATTCTAGATGAAGGGGATGCCGTGATGTTTGAAACTAACAAAGTCATCAACTAATGAGACGTTAAAATTTCAAATGTTTTGTACACAAAAGCAGTACCATTTTTGCTGAAAAATTGTGAGGAGCTTTTGCACAGCAAAAGCTTCTCACAATTTTTCAGCAAAAAATATTACCACAGTTGAATTTGGGAGAACTGTAAGAGTGATCGAATCCTTGAAGCACCAGTCCCTGGCGGATGGCATTATAAATAGAAGATAATTAGTATAAACTTGTTCATTCATCCATTAATTCTTCTCCCCTCTGTTCGTTCTAGGTGAAGGGGATGCAGAGGGTGGAGACGACAGTGACAAGAAGAAAAGACAAACAAGGGGAGGTAAAGGAGGTGTGAAAGCCAAGAAAAAGGCCGAGCCTGTTCGTGTTGAAGTTGGTACCGCTAAAAGAGGCAAAAAGAAGACAGTTACTATTGTAATAGGGTTAGGGTCATATGGTAGGTACATAGGTGGATGGATGATTTGGGGTTTATGGCTTTACCATGTATATATTTCAGTCATTATGGGCTGACAAAGGATATGGGTGGTATTATAACAGGGGATAATATGGGCCATTGAGACATACCATGACCTGGGTCGGACTAAAATCTGGGATCTCTTGAAATTTACTCCAGAGCATAAAGCAAAGGATAAGTGTGGTTGGGAAATGCAGGATGTTAAAGGGTTAATGGAAATGGAATTTTTCTGTTGAATATATTAAGTAAATAATAGAAAACCTATTTAAGTACAAGTAGCATTATATTTGGTTATAAGACAGGGGTTTTCCATTCCAAACCAATCCAAAAAATTTAGATCCGTCTTATGATATGGATCTAGAATTTTGGAATTGTTTTGGAAGAGAAAACCCCACCTTATAGCTGAGTGATACAAAACTGGTTTACACTTTAGGGATATACCTTTGAGGATAATTTATAGCACAATAGATATATGGTTTAGAGAGGCGCCATGGTCGCGTGGTTAGAGATGCTTGGTTATAAGCCGAAAGGTCTTGAGAGCACGCCCTGGTTTCGCCATCCGATGACTTGAAAACATTCTCAACCCAGCAGTAAATGGGTACCCATTTCAAATCAGGGAAGGGTAAGGCAGTGAAAGGGATGGGCTCCGCCTTTCAGATGCTGTGCCCAAGACACAGTGGGACTCTAACCCCCACTTCCCCTACGGCTACTAGGCTATGAGAAACCTTTACTAGTATTTCAATTCTCGTATAGACGTTGCCCCTGCACCTCAGGGGAACGAATCCATAGCTGCAGTAACAGGGTGTGGGAAACCTTTACCTTTAATGGAAAAGTTTATATAACTGCCCTGATAACACTAAATATTTGGACAGCCAGTGTAGACCCAGATCAGACTGCTGTCTTATGGGACAATATTCTTAAGGTCTTATATGTTGTTGTCCCAGCTGTTGGCAAATTCCTTCCTTAAGAATTGATCTCAATTAATAGAGAAACAAAACTGAAAATACTGTATTCAATTTAACGCACATGCCCCTATAAGCACACATCATGGTAGTTTCTGAGGTATATTACTATAAGTGCACATGTTTTTACTGGTTTATCACTTTGTGTGCTTGTTTACTTGTTTATAAGAGCTGAAAATTGATATAAAATCTTTCAGTTTTCACTTGCCCCACCAACACAGGTCATACAGAGATGGGTCCTTGATTTAAAGTCTCATCTGAAAGACTGTTGGAGTGGGGGATCAACCCTGCAACCCCTAGATTGGTAGTTTACAATGTTATCCACTATAAAATCTGCTTCAGTTTCAAGGTCGGAATGGAATTGTGTGGTTACCTGGGCCCAGTTGTTCAAAGTATCGTTAGCTTAACGACGTCATAATACATTAGTCAAGGATGCATTAAGTCTTCTAGTATACATAAGAACAAGACATAGCGTTCTAATATTTTTTGCTGAAAAAAAGAGAGAAGCTTTTGCACTGCAAAAGCTCTTCACATTTTTTTTTGGCAAAAAATAGTGGCATTTTTTTTAATATAGTTTGTCCGAAATGAAGTCTAGGTAGCTAACGATGTTGTTAGTTTTGAACAACTAGGCCCAGGAGTTTTAGACTTGTTTTAACTTGTTGTATTCTTGTTTTACAGATATAGATCTTAAGGATGCCAGCAAGTTTTTCTCCAACAAATTTTCCTGTGGTTCATCAATACAAGGAGAAGATGAAATAGTTATACAGGGGGATGTTAAATATGATCTGTTTGATATTATACCAGAGAAATGGAAAATGGTAAGATTATGTTGGATGTTTGGTAAATGGGTACAGGGAGATGTTAACCTTTTTTTAGCTGGCCTGTACAAAAGTACAGAGAGCTATTGTTGTCACCCTGACTTTGTGGTGGGCCTCACATGTAATAAAAGTTATATGGCAAAGTTTCTGTATGTGATGGGCAAGGCGCTATCCTGTACATGGACAGGTCTTGTTAGACTGGAAACCCAACTGGGGACATAAGCATACAGAGCAGACCCAGTTCAGACACCACAGAATGCGGTGTCTGATCTGCGTCAACACTGTTTGCTTGCAGGAATTTCTATACAAAATAGAGTAAA
This sequence comes from Ctena decussata, assembly GCA_963989385.1. Lineage (NCBI taxonomy): Eukaryota > Metazoa > Mollusca > Bivalvia > Lucinida > Lucinidae > Ctena > Ctena decussata. The sequence goes on along the minus strand of OZ022511.1, from coordinate 77,658,086 downwards.
AGTAAAAGCATTTACAAACAACCCCCAAAAACTAGAAATGGACTCTTCCAAATAATGTGGATGGACAAGTCCACTGGTTAAAATAGGGGTTAATAATTATGACCTGTTTGATATTATACCAGAAAATCGGAAAAATGGTGAGGACATTTTGGGTTAAAGATGTACGAACTCAGTCTGTGCTTTTCTGCTATTTTTACTAAGGAGGAACAACTTTTTGTTAATCTCGGATCATTTTCTTGGAAATATTCTCTGAAGAAATGGGGTCTCTTTTTTAAAGGATGCAAATTCTTTGCTGTAAGAGTTAAGGCCTATTGAGAAAGGAACTTAAATGAGACTACATTGTTTGAATGAATTTATTCTTCATTAAATAGTTTGTTATGGGTGTGAAATTGAGAGAGACATAGTCACCAGGGCCTTGTTATACCCCTGACATATGAAGTATGTCGAGGGGTATATAGTTTTTGCCTTTCTGTCTGTTCATCCCTCTGTCGGTCTGTCAGCCCATCCGTCCATCCATTCAAAATTTACGTCAGCCCTAGCAGTTAAGTCCATTCAGATGACATATTCTCTGAAACTACTGCACCTATGATTCTCAAATTTCACTTGCAGCATGATCAGACTAAAGGGCTTCAGAATAATAAGATTCAGTGTGGTCGAGAATCCAAGATGGCTGCTGTTACTAAAAATAGCTAAACCAATAAAATCAACCTTTTCTGCAGAATATTTTGGCTGCAATTTTGCATGAAGCATAAATGGGACCTTGATTTTCAGAAATGTCAAAATGAAAAAAATTCTGTTGTGGAATCAGGTCACAGTGACAAATGGAAAATTTAAGACGACCGAGTATAATTTATGTCAACCCTAGCATTTAAGTCCATTCAGATTTCCAATACTCTGAAACCACTGCACCCATGGTTCTCAAATTTCATATGCAGCATGATCAGACCACAAGGCTTCAAAACGATAAAATTGGTCTGGTTGAGAATCCAAGATGGCTGCCATTACTAAAATAGCAAAACCAGTAAAATCAACTTTTTCTCCAGAGCCACTTGGTATATTTGGCTGAAATTTTATGTGGAGCTTTAGTGGGACTTTAGTTTTCAGAATAATCAAAATGAAAAAAATCTGTAGCAGAATTGGGTCACAGTGACCTACTACTTCTTTACGAGACCAGTTTTGCTAAAAAGCCAATATCTCAAGAAATGCTGAACAGATTTTAGTCAAATTCAATCAGAATGGTCAGTAAATGGAGTTCTTTTGAATTGGTGTGATTGGGCAATTCAAGATGGCAGTCAGCTGCCATTACTTAAATAGAAAAAACATGAAAATGACAATTCTTAAGAACCTCTGAATGAATTTGGACCAACTTTGGGTCAGAATGGTCATTGCATGAAACAGTTTTAACTTTTTGCAAATTGATAATCCAAAATGGCCACCATCTGTTGTTACTTAAAATAGTGAAAAATATAAGATAAACAATGTCTCGTGAACTACCAAATGGATTTTGACCAAATAGGTTTCAAACTGATGCTTTCATTGAGGTCTTAATGTGAAGGTGCAAAGCAGGTGCGACATAGCATTCCGCGGAATTCTTGTTTCAAATGGCCCATGTATAATTTGTTTACTTGTTTGTTTTTCAGATAAGCGAGGATGACATAGATGATGTGGGAGAGTTGAAGAGATAATTGGTGCAATTATTTATAGACTAAGCTGTAAATAAACTAAGATTTATATAAACTACTCAACTTCTCATTCTTTATTGAAAAGCCCTCACCAGGCTGATTTCCATGATGGGATATTTGCACACGTTTTTCTGCCTAATTTGGGTTTGTAGAAGCCAGGTCTCTTCTCAAAGTAAAGGGGGAGCTCTTTTAAGGGAAGGATCTCTTTCAAGGGACGCAACCCTGCCAATTCACTTATGTCTCCCTTTTCAGTGGTGGGAAGGTGGGAGGGTTGGAGGGGGAGGTGGGGGTCAACTCTTAAAAGAAAGACTCTGCTCCTTTAGGATCATATCAAGATTTGGTTAGATTGATCCCCAAAAAGTAATGCTGTATAAACAAAGATCGCAATAAGTTGAAATGGACTGGACTCATTTAACCCTTTTTAGACTGGAAACCTCTTTTGGGGACATATGCAAACAATGCAGACTCAGTTCAGATGCCACAGAATGTGGCATCTGATCAGGTCTACACTGTTTGCTTACCGATATTTCTATGCACAATAAAATACAAATGAAATCATCCACCAATCATTTTATAATTTGGATGAATCCATTTCTCGTTTCAGTGGTTTCTAGTGGGCCACCAGAAATGGATTTATCCAAATTATAAGGGTGGAAAAGTCCATTGGTCAAAAAAGAGTTAAAAGTTGATTGGACTAGCTGGGAGCAGGGTTGTATTAGTATGTGGCTTGGGTTAGATCAGGCCTCGAGGTTATAAAACTTTCCATGCTCAACTCAGCTGAGCATGAAATTTTACCTGCTAGTAAAATAGCAAATTACTGATAAGTAGAGTTGTTTTCACGCTCAGTTTAGCTAAGTATGATATTTTCTCTGCTTATGAATATGAAAATGCCAACATTTGTTGGCATTTTCATATTTATTAGCAGAGAAAATTTCATGCTCATGCAAATTGGCAACAATTTGCAATCGAAAACGCTGTTTTTGATCCACATTAATCAACTGTTAAGAGTGTTTTTGATTGCCGCCTACCGGGTGTGGTCATGAATGATGAAGAAAGAACACACAAATTATTTTATTCTGCTGTATACATAAATATTTTATTCTCTGATATATATACTAATATACTCAGCTTCAATGAAACTACACCTTCTTAAAACTAAGGTATATTTAGTGGTATGTTTTTATGTTTGGTTTTATATAACAGACAATTAAATAAAACTTTTTAGTCTGGCATTGATAAAAGAGAATAATGATTTAAAATTGGCTCTGGCATAATGTACTTGATTTTTGGGACACCTAAAAACCATTAATTTTCTATTTGGGACAAACAGAAAATTAATGGCTTCAAGAGATTCTTGAAAACTTATGACATCAAATGCCACAGCTAGAGCATAACAAACCCATATTCTGTGCTCTGCCAAAAACTCTGCCGATGAACACTTCTTTTAGAGATCAGTGAACAATCGTAGTTACACGAACTTTATGCTAGCAGCTTGACTGCGCACATGCGCAGTCTGTGTCTTTCTTAAGTGCACTGGATTTCTGAAGTTGGAGATAGGATCACCATTCATCCATAAAAGTGGCCATTTAGAGGATACATCAACGTGGAAGTGCACCCCTGAAGGATAAAGCATACTACAATCTACATTAATGGTGAGTGTATAACGTAGATTTTTAGGGTACCGGTAAAAACCAGTTAAATGCTATGTAATCATGATTTAATTCTGCATATAAGGATGGCTTTATGTATGTAAAGTCATATTGTGCTGGATTATGGTTGACATTTGTCCTGCAAATGTCTGAAATTCAGTTTCTACAATTTGTCTGGCATATAGGGCTGCTTAAAGTAACATTTACCTTCTGTTCCTTTTATCTGTCCGACGTTAGATGAATGTGAAATATATAGTGATTTTCCATTCATATTTGGTATGTTGTTTTAGCTTTCTGGATATCTTTTCTATAACAATTAGATATCTATCTGTCTGTTCTCAGACAAATGCCACATGCAAAGACTTTCTTCTAAATGAACTAAATGAGCCGCAACGCGACAAAACCAACAATGTGGTTGTGCGCCCAGTACAGACTCAGATCAGCCTGGATATCCGCCAAATTTGACTTGACTATTCGTTTGGTGCTCAAAGGATAGCTAAGGGTCTAAGCTTCCGCCATGCGGACAGCGAGGATTCTGATCAGACTGGGCGGATGCCCAGGCTGATCTGAGTCTGCACTGGGCGCACAACCACATTGTTGGTTTTGTCGTGTCGCGGCTCAAATACTGTTTTGCCATGTTTCTTGATTTAAGAGATTACATAATATCATACAATCATGGTGCAAAATTTTATTAAGGATGAAATAAGATGTTTCAAAAAGATAAGTAGATGAATAATCCATTTAATGTTAATTTAGTATGCCCATTAATTTGAGAAAAAATTGACATTAAAACACTGCATTTTTATTGAAACTGAGTATATATTGATAGTAGGTCAAGGTCAGAATGTTCATCTAACTCTGAGAATGTCTCCTGGTACCCATATTATGCAACAGGTATGCTGATGGATGAAAGCTGGTTGCCGGGACCCAGTTTCTTGAGAATGCTGGTTTTCTCTTGCAGTTTCCTGAACATCACCACAGATATGACAGATGTAGCAACCAAGCCGGATACCATCAGTATCACTATGGCAACAAATGCTCCCTGGTTCATGCACATGTCACCCTTGTCCTCTGGGTCTGCAATACAAAAGTTTAAAATTAGTTTGATGCATACTGGAGACAATTTTCTTTGACGAAAAGCTGCATCTCCATACAAACAACTTTTGTGATGTTCTGTTTGCTTCCCTGGACAATGATATTATTTCAAAATGGCATCTATTAAAATTAGAAACGGAAAGAAAGCAAATTCTTTCTTTGAAGAGTTGGCCCTAATAAAAAAAGAAAATGCTAAAATGAGACTGACAGGGCTGCTTCTACTCAAAGTGCAGCCAAAAGTGTAGAAGACTGCAATGACTAGATAATAGTGTTATGCAAGAATATCTTTTTCAGCAAGTTAAGGTGGTAATTTGAGGGAAACACAAAAATCTGAATAAAATCATAAAAGTTTAATGTATCTCCCTGAAAATTAGCAGATTTCTTAAGTTTTGTTTCTCTCTACAGTTTAGAATAGAAAAAAGAGCGACAAGCTGATTAAAGATGTGTTTTTATGAGGAAAGATCAAAGGTTAATTTTCTGTGCAAAAATCTAAAAAAAATTAACATCAGTATTGAAATATATTTAGATTTGTAGTTACTCTAATACATTACATAGAGCATGCTACATGTTGCAATTATTTGTTCCAACTCTTTTTTAAATTGTAAGGTAGACCAGATGAAAACAGTAGCTTATTATCAAATGTTTGACCATGTACAAGGTGCATGTATACTGGATGCTTTCATTACATATAGGATACACCTACCTTTATCATACATTCAGTAGTGTGACCAAGACAGTTGTGTATATGAAATTGCCAAACCTTGAAAAAGTAGACTAAGTTGTGTATCCTACATAATTCTGACCAAAAAAATTGGACACAGGCTACTTCTTTTTTTATCTGCTGAGCCTGATAGTATGTGAAAGAGCTGGAACTCATAATTGCTAGGATGCTCTTCATATTGTACTGAAATACTTTCAGACCTAAAGTTTTCAATAACGATGTTAATTTTTTAAGGTTTTTGCGTAGAAAATAATCCTTTGATCTTTTCTTATATAAACCCTTTCTCACATCAACAAAGGCAAACATTTTTGGATTCTAAATTGTGAGAAACAACATGAAAAATGCATCTGTTAAGTTTTGGGAAGATCTGTTGTATTTTCAGCATTGTATGCAGATTTTATATTCGCCACATATTGGTGATTATCACCACCATAACTTAAACATAAGATTGTACTATTTTCATTTTTGCCTTCTTTCTCAATAATTATTGGGGTCAACTCTGAAAGGAAAGAATCTACCCCTATAGGGGCACATTCTTTTCTATAAAAGCAGACTAGTAACCAGAAGAGTTTCAACATGCTGGAAACCAAATAGGAAGTCAGAAAATAATGTAGTTTCCTTTGTAAAATGCAGGGAAACACGAAGGGTGTATACACATGCCTTAAAAGTATATCTTTAAATTAAGAATGACTTCGTCTCCCATGAAAGCACACGAGAAATCTAGAACTTTATTCCCATTTGTAAAAATGATGGAAAAAGAAAATAAACCTACTCTGAATGACAACTTCCTCAGTAGTAATAGAGATGGTGGAGCCAACAGCAATATCTTCAAATCCTGTAGCGTCTTCCTGCTTATCATCAGCCGCTCTCCTTTTTCTGCCGAGCACGGTGCTACCGTCGGCACAGGTGGTCTGTAAAAAGGAGAAATCCATAAATTTCTAAAAGATTGGACACCTTTAATAATTACTGTAATTGTCCTAAAATGGAACAGTTTTGTTTTACAATGTAGTAATGCATGCACAAGATGCAGATGGAATGACAGACCCTGATCAGACTGAGAGTCTATATAGTTTGCTTTAGATCTAACTGTCCCGTTTGTTTCATGGAAGAAGCAGTACATATTGGAAATTTTATACAGAACAGACAGAAAGATGTCTTTATTGTCAAATATGGATAAAGCATTTACATAATCAACATCACCATTGATGTCACTGATGGAAAAAACTTGTATAAAACAACTAAACAATACTTGTAATACAAAAGGCCAACAATGGCAACTTGCTGAAAACTGTTCAAATGTTATGCATAATATTTAAAACAGTATAGATCTTGATCATATGACCAACAGCTCGGCGTCTGTTCTGGGTCTACTGTATTTGTGAAGATCCATTTTATGAGATTGGTTAATGGCATTATACTTGATTGGTTTTGTCGTGTGGCGCCTCCAATGTAGGAATTTTGAAACATACTTGAGGCGAATGGATAAGCTGTCATGCCTTACCACCATTATCAATAGAAACACAGCTTTAGGAGTTTGTCTTGGACTCCTTATTAGAAGATTCCTATACATACGGGGACAGAAAGGAAAGAAACGGCTCCTACGGAGAAGTGGGGTGTAAATTCTGTAAAAAGCTGACTGCGATTAAAAAGGGCAGTGAAATGAAATTGAGACAATTTATATCATTAAAATTAAGTAAGTACATGAGGGTGAAGGTTTGGGCCCAGTAAAACCGGTTTGGACCCCCCAGTGGTTGTTACTGACCGTCCCAAAGCGGTACTTTTGTTGGGGTTGCATTTGTTTTATGTTCGGTGCTGTTTAATTTATTGTGTGACAGGGATAAGAGTCTAAGAACAGGTTGGTGTACTTACGGCAGGGCAGGCTCCAAGACAGACTTGCATGGTACAGGAGAAAGGCATGCCCACTGAACCACCACTAAGATCTGTGGTCCTGAAGGCGCCAAATGTGGCGGTGAGAACGCCCTGGCTGGTGTGAGTGAATTGTGGGAATAGCTCTGTGTCTACAGCACACCTGTAATGTCAGGAAAGTGATGGCTAAAAGTCTTAGTGTTTAGTATGCTTCCCTGACCAACAGAACCCTTCTACTTTGAAAAGATCTACTCGTGAAAAAGTTGCTTCAGGAAGAACAAGAGGTGACTCCATTGTGTTTTGCAAGCCTTGGGTACTAAGTCTACTTTGTTCCTAAAGTCAAGGGTACTAAGTCCACTTTGTTCCTTATGTACGTAAGGAACAAAATGGGTACGTAAGGAACAAAATGGACTTAGTACCCTTAGCTAGCGAAGATGACCATATTTGGAAGGGAAGCTAACATGAAAATTGCAATTACCTCCACTGAAGGTGTACACGTTCACCTCAACAAATACTCTTACAATGATTACGAGGTTAAAAACAATCTCAAAACTAGTAAATTTATGAGCTCCAACACGGGAAAACCAGCAAAGTAGCATGTGCATCTAGCGAAGGCTCAGATCTGTCTGGGCATGCACCCAGTCTGTTCAGAGTCTTCGCTTTGCACTTAAAGGGTAGCTAACGGGTTTAAGCTAGCCCCATGTGGACAGCGAAGACTCTGGTCTGACTGAGCGGATGCCCAGACAGATCTGAGCCTTCGCTAGATGCACATGCTACTTTGCTGGTTTTCCCGTGTTGGAGCTCATTTATAGTAGGGCTCTTTTATAGTAGAGAAGCAACGTACACAGAATAATGAAAAACTATATGAATCATATAAAATAATGAATAAATAGACAAATTAATAACCGAATTATATCTTATTAACTGATTACAGAATTATTGCTGATGCATGTCGTCACGAAAGCGCAACAGAACTGAAGTTTATATTGCAGCCGTTTGAAACAGACTTATAAGTATCAGTTTCAAATGGCAACTTTAAATTACTAATTCTACTCAATACCGCAGCCATTTCTCCGACAGTCTTTTCAAGCTTTGTACAGATTTAGCCCAGCAGGCAAGTGGCGTCATAATGACGCTACACTGACGCTAATGCGACGCATCGACGTCAATACGAAATCATTTCGACGTAATGTGCCCGCTGGGAGAGATGTCACATAACAATGCAGGCACAGAGTGAAGACCCTTAGAAGCAATAATCATAATTTGCGTTTACACTTTTTGCTCTTTCAGGTTGCCCAAATATCGTTTACCTCTCGTAAAAATGCAGGATATACAAAATTTTGGTTAAAATGCTAGTTGTGAAAGAAAAATCATCCTGACGTTGAAATGACGTCGTACTGACCTCGATGCGACGCATCGACGTCAGTACGACGTCATTTCGACCTCATGTGCCCGCTGGACTGCAATTTATACAGACTCTGAAACAGGTACGCCGGAGTTATGTCTGGATATTTATGTGTGAGAGAAAATTTAACTTACGTAGATTGTGTGATATCAATAGTGGAGGCTGTGCAGTCCTTTGCCTTGATGTCAAAATCCTCTGAAATTAGAAAGAAATATGCCTACGTCAGGATAAAACCAAAATCAGAATAATCTTTTTCTGACGGATTAAAACACTTCGTCTTACCTAATGGATTAGCTAATCAAGTGTAGGCACCTAGAAAAGCAAAAATAGTCAACAGCCACGCCATATGACTTCAAACAATGCAGCAATTTTGTCATGTGGTATTTCGATCATCCTTCTCATTTATACAGGACAATCAGAGGCCTCACCGTTGCTTTATGGCTTAGGCCACTTCCATAGATGGCTGATGTGACTAGCAAAGGCTCTGTTCAGACTGCACTTGTATGTACAACACGGCACTCTCACAGTCAACAAATCAGGTCAACATTCATTTGCAACATGCAACAATCTATGTGAGCTTAATTAATACAACTGATTACCATTTGGAAGTCCTTCCCGTGCGAGAAATAGAAACAATCTAAGGATAGAAAACAAATGAGGCGCGACACGACAAAACCAACATAATGGCATGTGCGCCCAGCATAAACTCAGATCAGCCTAGACCTAGTCTTTTCAGAGTCTTCGCTAAGGGTCTAAGCTAGCTCCATGCGGACAGCGAAGACTGATCAAACTGGGCGGATGCCCAGGCTGAGCTGAGTCTACGCTGGGCGCACAACCATTTTGTTGGTTTTCTCGTGTCGCGGCTCATTATTCAAATCAGGTAGATTCACCCCTTTTGCCCTTTGAGCATAATTCAGCATTCTATAGAGCTTTCACATGGCATCGCTGCCTTTCAATTCACCACTGTGAATTATAAGATGACCGGATAGGCCTAACACAATCAACAGATACTAACATCTTTAGCACCAGATAGAACAGAATAGAATATTTTATTACCCAATTAAGTACGCCCTCGGGCATAAATAGACAAATATTGACACCCCGTATAACGTGACAGGTCTACACTGGGTAATGGTATACGTGAATTAGAGCGTCCGCTAAAGCTCGTGGATTATCTCTCCGTACAGGCGGACAAACCGTGACATGCTCTGTCACTTAGAAACCTGATGGCGAGAGTCCTGGCCCGGAGGTTATAAAAGTTGAGTACATTCTCAAACTCAAATTAAAGCACACTGATAGGCTGCTTCCGAGGACATGCTCGGAAGCAGCCAATCAGTGTGCTTTATTTTGAGTTTGAGATTATACTCTAGTTTTATAACCTCGGACCTGGCCTGAAACTTACGGATGTATTCGGCATCGAGCTGCAATATCATAGTGACAATATCTGTGAGCTGGACGGTGCCGCCGCTGATATCACTCCCGTCTTTGTACAACGTCATCGTAGCGGTGGGTTTTACCGTCTTGTTCTGACCAGCATCGTCATCCTTGTCACTGAAGAAAGAAGAAGTGTAAGTGTGCATGTAAAGTTTTCCGTAACCTTATGGCCGTAGGGGCTGCGGAATTAGCGGCCCATCGTATCTTGGGCACAACACATGAAAGACGGAGCCCATCCCTATTCTATTCCCTGCTTTTGAAACTTTCCCTAATTCGAAAAATATATTCATTTCTTGCTGGGCTGACACAGAGAATTGTTCAGTAGCTGGCTGGCCATTGGGAATTCGAAATTGCGACCCTCTGTACAGTAGACAAGAGCATGTGACCACTCGACCACGGCGCCTCTCTAATTATCCTGAACAGAAGTCGATAATTCATGATTTTTTTTAAAGTCTTAAGGTCGAGTTTTGAAGCTGACATTGCTCTGTTACGTTTTATCCTTTTAAACCCGCAATGTGGAATGTAAAATTCAAGCAAGTTCTTAAAATGGACAGCCGAAACGCAATACAACCCGTAATAATTGAGACGTGACACGAGAAAACCAAACAAAGTGGCATGTGCGCCGTGCGAAGACTCGGAATAGCTTGGGCATTCGCCCAGTCTGAGCAAAGTCTTCGATGTCAGCATGGAGGTAGCTGAGCCCTTATCTACCCTTTAAGCGCACAGCAAAGACTCTGATCAGACTTGGCGGAAGCCCAGGCTGATCTGAGGCTTATCTGGGCGCACATGCCACTTTGTTCGTTTTGTCGTGTCCCGGCTCATATATATAACTAGTACAAATGTTTTTGCTTCGTAAAAGATAAACCGGTGGAACGCTCACAAAACTTCAGAAAGTGATCAAAGTGAAGTTTTATGTAGACACAAGCACAAAGTGTGCACAAAAAAATGCGTTCCATACACACGAGTCGAATAACAGTGTTGTATTTTGGCTGACTAATTGCAGAAACTTACATTTTCAGGGAGGCGACGTGGTCGAGTGGTTAGAGACGCTCGGGTATGGTAAAGAAAGTCTTCGGAAGGTCGTGAGACCGCGCCCGGGTTTCGCCATCCGTCGACTGAAAAATTCTCTCATTCAACCAAGCAGTAAATGGGCACCTGCTTCGAAGGCAGCGAAAGGAGAGGGATGGACTCTACATTTCATATGGTGCGCCCAAGACACAGTGGGCCTCTAATCCGTATTGCCTCTATACGTCTACTAGTCTATGGGGAATCATTACCATTATTTTACCTTATATTTTTCCCCCAGGTGGGAATGGAAATGCGCGTTTACAGGTGTAGATAATTAGGTAAAAGGTAAAGATAAAGGTTTCTAATAGCCGTAGGGGCACTATATCTTGGGCACAGCAGATGAAAGGTGGAGCCCATCTCTCTCCTTTCGCTGCCTTATCCTTCCCTAATTCGAAAAAAGGTACCCATTTACTGCTGGGTTGACAGAGAGAGTTTTCCAGTCGTCGAATGGCGTCGGTGAGCCGCGAACTCACGACCTTCCGGTGACTTTCTGCACAATAACCGAGCCACTCTAACCACTCGACTACGGCACCTCTCTATAATAAGAGTTTATGATAAAAAAAGTTTAGGATATGAAGTCTGGTATACTGTATCCAGTAAAATGTTCAGTGGGTTCTTGAATTTGTTCATAAAAGCTGTTGCTCAACATAACACATTTTTTTTCAGAAATACCACAGCCGAGTGTCAAAAGTCTTTCCAGAAAAACATATTTTCCATAGACTTCAATGCATTTGAATGTGACTGGCGAATTTTGCCGTAGCAATACTGCTTATCGTGCGATATTAAATTCTATATGATTAGAAAGAGCAATAATTTTGACAAGATCTTATAATTTTGATTTGAGCTCTAGTTAATTGTTTGTTTAGAAATATGGTTTTAAAGACAACACCGGTACTTTTCCGCCAAATTTTGGACAACGTCACCATTGACGTCAATAGAAAACTGCATTTCTGAAAATTTTATTGAAGTTCAAACACTTGCAGTTTAATTGCGAGTAGGTTTAGGGCAAGCTAAAAATGATCTTATATTGCAGATTTCTTTTAGGGTTTCAGGTATACAAAATTATGAACATTTGGACACAAATCTCACAGTAAAATTTCTTACGCACTTGCAAATGCACTTAAGTCATTTTGGGGAAAGACTTTTGACAGTTGTCTGTACTAGCGTCAACGTAAGACTTACGCAGCGTTGAGGTTGTTGTCAACCGTCAAGTCTGCCAGATCAGCAATACACATCACTGGTATTTGTTTATCATCCCCGGTCTGGTAGAGTGCTTTCTTCTGTACGATCAGTTTAAATGTAGATTCCTGAAATGAAAGTTGTCAAAGAATCCAAATCGTAAGTCCAAACTCGTATGACAATTCCGGAATATTTTAGATACACAGATATGGACCCCAAAATAGAAGTGTGATCAGGGGCCGTATTCATAAAGCCACTTAAGTCGTTGCTATGCGGTTGCTAAGCTAAATATCTATAAAGGAGATTCCTTACGACTATGAAATTTGGTCTGGAGGAACAGTCTTTTTAAGACTGTTCCTCCAGACCAAATTTCATAGTTGTAGGGAATCTCCTTTATAGATATTTAGCCTTAGCAACCGCATAGCAACCACTTAAGTGGCTTTATGAATACGGCCCCTGGTGCTCGAAACAGAAACATAAACATGAGTCATCTCTCCCATCCCGTAACCCCTTTTTTGACCAGTGGAGTTGTCCGTTCTTATCATTTGGATGAGTCTATTTGTAGTTTTAGGGGTTTCCGGTCGATATTTTCTCGTTCTACTGTATTTTGCATAGAAATTCCTGTAAGCAAACACTGTAGGCCCTCATCAGACGCCGCGTTTTGCGGCGTCTGATCTGGGTCTGCACTGTTTGCATTTGTCTCCCACAAAAGGGTATCCTGTCTTAAAAAGGATTAATATCTAACTGTTCTCCTGTTAGGGTTTCGAAAAATTGGTTAATAAATTCAGAAAATCACAAACAATATGTCCTGAGACATTTGCAGATATGAAGAATCAAATGTAAATGAATTTAAACGGTGCTTAACTCTTGGCGATGTGGATTTTTTTAATAAGAAACCCACCACTGGATTAAAAAAAATCATCATTCTGACAGTCTTATACAGAAATACTAGCAGTCACCAAGCGTAAGTTATTGAGGCAATGGGATAATAAAATAATGCAGTTGATAACAAGTATAATAATAATAATTGTAACAATAAAGATAACAAAACATAGTAATAATAATAAATAGATAAATTATTAAATTATCAATCCGCGCAGAAAAAGCTCTATAAATAGTTTTAACTAACACATAAAGCGCTCAAAAACACCCTCCTCCCCCCCCCCCCCCCCACCCCGCAAAAACACAAACACACAAGAGGGCCATGAGGCCCTGACTGTCTCACCTAAGGAAAAAGGGTCAAAGCTCAAACTAGGGCTATCACTTGAACAAACCTGGCAGTTTGGAACTGTCAAAATATGAGAGACATTGGTTGAAGGTCAAAGAATGACCTTGACCTATATTGCTAAAACATGTTCATTTACTCATTTATTTGAGTGTACTTATCAACTTCAGCACCAAAAGTTTCATGAAGTTCCATGAACTCTTATATTAAAGCATTTTCCCATATAAAAGCACCCGAAAGCAAATTTGACCTTGCCATAAAAATGTCAAAGTCAACATATTCCCATATTTGACCTGATGGTTAAAAGGTCAAGGTCAACAACCCAAGGTCATCATTTGAACAATCTTCATATTACTCGAGAATCCAATACTACATTCCAAAGTTCAAGGACATTGGTCAACTGGTTCAGGAGGAGAAGATTTTTTAAAGGTTTTTACTATATATGGGCATGGAGGCCATGTTGGTCGTGATCTAGACCAGTTGAACAAATTGTTGTTCCTTCTGCCCCTGAAGGCTCTGTACAAAATCTGGATGTAATTACCTCAGTGCTTTTTGTGGAGATGTTTGAAGAGTCCTAGGTCAAAGGTCAAAAGATAACCTTGACCCCTTGTACTCATAAATCTTCATGTACTTATTAAGTGTTCTTATTAAGATGACTATATATACTAATTTTTAGGCCAAAATCTTCAAACGTTTCCATGAAATCTTATGTTCTAGCATTTTCCCATATTTGAGCTTGCTGTAAAAATAGGTCAAGGTCAACCAATCATAATTTAAAAGTCTTGGTAGAACTCAAGTACCCGATGCTTCATACCAAGTTTCAAGGCCATCAGTCAAGTGGTTCTGGAGAAGAAGATTTTTTAAAGCTTTTTACCATATATGGGCATGTTGGCCATGTTGGTCATGTGAACAGGACCGTTTGAATAAATTTTTATTCTCTGAGCCCCTGGAGGCTCTATACGAAATTTGGTTAGAATTTGCTTAGTGACTTTTGAGCAGATGTTTGAAATTGTCAAAATATGCGAGTCCTGGGTCGAAGGTTAAAGAATGACCTTGACCTCTTGTACTCATAAATATTCATGTACTCATTAAAATGACTGTACACACCAATTTTTTAGGCCAAAATCTTCTAAATTTTCCATAAAATTTTATGTTATAGCAATTTCCCATATTTGACCTTGCCGTTAAAATAGTCAAGGTCAACCCAAGGTCCTCATTTGAGCAATCTTGGTAGTACTCAAGTACTTGATGCTACATACCAAATTGCAAGGCAATCGATTTACTGGTTCCAGAGAAATAGATTTTTGAAGCTTTTTACTATTTATGGGCCACGGCTATGTTGGTCATGTGACATGGACCGTATGAACGCATGTTCATTCCATCGACCCCTGAAAGCTCAAAATGAAATTTCGTTACAATTGGCCAAGTGGCTTTTGAGGAGATGTTTGAAACTGTAGAAATATGAGAGACCTGGGTCAAAAGTCAAATAATTTCCTTGACCTTTCGTACTCATGACTCTTCATGTACTCATTAAGATGACTGTATATACCAATTTTTAGCCGAAAATCTTCAACAATTTTCAAGACATCTTATGTTCTAGCGTTTTTCCATATAAAAGCACCAGAGAGCAAATTCGACCTTACCGTAAAAAAGGTCAAGGTCAACCTAAGGTCATAGTTTGAACAATCTTGGCAGTACTTGCGAACCAAATGCTACAAACCAAATTTCAAGGCCATAGGCCTATTGGTTCTGGAGAAGAAGATTACTATATATGCGCGTGGCGGCCATATTGGTCATGTGACCCAGACCACTTGAACAATATTTCGTTCTTAAAAGCCCTGGAGGCTATATGTGAAATTTGATTACAATTGGCCCAATGGTTTCAGAGAAGAAGTCGTTTGAAATTGTGGACGGACGGCGGACGGACTGACGGCGGACGACGGAGCCTGCCTATACTATAATCTCCCCTGGAGCCGCTGGCTCATGTGAGATAAAACGTGTTGGATCTGCAAACAGCTCAGAGGGAGCCGCCTTATTTGGATCCACACAGTTTGTCCTCTAATCCTTTAGTTTTTAACATGACATAGCTTAGACGAAACACGTTTTAGAGTTTTGCAGACATGAAATAAATTTTGTCGTCTGCATTTTGACGCTAAATAAGGTTTAATACTACACTGTAAAAAAAACTATAGGTTTTACGGTAGAATAACTGGAAACCAGCTGCCAGTCCTTTTCCGTTATTTTTACGGGCGTTTGCCTGTAAGACATTGTTGGAAATCACGAAATGGAAGTTTTATGTTAACTTGGCGCACTCGAAAATAACTTTGTATTGTTGAGGGGCTATCTAACCAAAACGACATATGCTCTTTTCTGTCCCACTCTGCTTGATGATTCCTGCAGTTTTTACGGACGCCCGTAAAATAACAGTAAAAGGACTGGCAGCTGGTTGCCAGTTATTTTACCGTAAAATCTACCGTTTATTTTTGCAGTGTACTCACCCATGATATTCCACAAGCAGCAAAGTCAAACGTATGCTGGTTTGTTCCTGATGCCGTATTTTGCCTACAGGCGGCTCCTTGACCTTGGATATAGGTGATTCCGCCGTCAGCGGCGTCGGTGAGGGAGATTACTAGGCTGGACTGGGTGCAGCTGTCCACAGTCACTGGGAAAACAGAGAGAACAAGTGTTAGGATCAAGTTAGGTGAATTCGAACAGCAGGTCAATTCGGAGAGTGACGTTGGTTCTTTAATATGTGAATTGTTTGGAATTAAAACAAAAATAACTGGGCAAACAGTGAAAATCTTGATGAGACGTCTCATGGATTTTTACTGTTTGCAATGGTATGTCCGAATTTACCGGTTGTCCGAAGTTACCAGACTCACCCTGATATGACAGGCTTTACCAGAAAGTCATGGCACACTTTTGACCAGTCTACAAATTCAGATTCTGATGGACTTTTTAGCATTAAACTGTTTATTTTCATAGACACAGATGGATGTTGCTAGATTACATCCTGGTATGATACAGTGGTCAGACTGTTTGGAATTAAAGATAAGTCTTTTTTTTTGTACCTATAGAGGCTCGTTTACAAATAACCATTATGTATCAGATCCTTCAGCCTCCAGGAAAGTTTGGCGAAGTTGTGGCATATAGAAGGTGTGTGACTTGAGGATAATTACGGTATGATAAACAAGAGGGCCATGAGGCCCTGAATCGCTCACCTGAACAATTTTCTTATGTTTTGAAATTGTCAAAATATGAGTCTTGGGTCAAAAGTCAAAGAATGACCATGACCTATTGTACTCATAAATCTTCATGTACTCATTAAGGCAACCATATATACCATTTTTTAGGCAAAACTTTCCATGAAATCTTATGTTCTAGCATTTTCCCATATTTGACGATGCCGCAAAAAAAAGTTATGGAAAAACCGAGGTCTTCATTTGAACAGTCTTGGTAGTACTCTAGTACTCCATGCTACTTACCAAGTTTCAAGGCCATTGGTGTATTGGTTCTGGACAAGAAAAATATTTAAGGTTTATACCATAAATGGGTATGGTGGTCATGTTGGTCATGTGACCTGGACCGTTTGAACAAATTTTCGTTCAATCAACCCCTGGAGGCTCTATATGAAATGTGATTACAATTGGCCCTTTGCCTTTTGAGAAAATGTTTGAAAATGTCAAAATATGAGAGATCTGGGTCAAAGGTCTAAGAATGACCTTGACCTCTTGTACTCATAATTCTTCATGACCTCATTAAGATGACTGTATCTACCAATTTTTAGGCCAAAAACTTCCAATGAAATCTTATGTTCTAGCATTTTCCCATATTTGACCTTGCTGTAAAAAAGGTCAAGGTCATAATTTGAACAATCTTGATAGTACTGGAGTACCCAATGCTACATACCAAGTTTCAAGGCCACTGATCAATTGGTTCTGGAGAAAAAGATTTTGAAAGGTTTTTACCATATACGGTCATGGTGGCCATGTTGGTCATGTCACCCCGACCATTTGAAGAAATTTTCATTTCCTCGACCCCTGAAGGCTCTATATAATATCTGGTTACAATTGCCGCATTGGCTTTTAAGGAGAAGTTTGAAATTGTCAAACTATTCTGAGAATTCAGGGTCAAAGGTGAAAGAACGACCTTGATCTCTTGTAGTCATGAATCTTGATGTACACATTAAGATGACTGTATTTACCAATTTTTAGGCCTAAATTTTCAAAACTTTCCATGAAATCTTATGTTCTAGCATTTTCCCATATTTGACCTTGCTGTAAAATGGCCAAGGTCACCTCAAGGTCATCATTTTGAACACTCTTGATAGTACTGGAGTACCCAATGCTACATACCAAGTTTCAAGGCCATCGGTCAATTGGTTCTGGAGAAGAAGATTTTTTTAGGTTTTTACCATATATGGGCATGGCGGCCATGTTGGTCATGTGACCTGAACCGTTTGAACAAATTTTCATTCCCTCATCCCCTGGAGGCTCTGTATGAAATTTGGTTACAATAGGCCTAGTGGTTTTCTAGAAGATTGTTTGAAATTGTCAAAATATGAGAGCTCAGGGTCAAAGGTCAAAGAATGACCTTGACCTCTTGTACTCACAAATCTTCACTGTACTCATTAAAGATGACTGCATATACCAACTTTTATACCTTAATCTTCAAAACTTTCCCTGATATCTTAAGTTCTAGCATTTTCCCATATATGACCTTGCCGTAAAAAGGTCAAGGTCAAGCCAAGGTCATAATTTGAACAATCTTGATAGTACTCGAGTACCCAATGCTACATACCGAGTTTCAAGGCCATCGGTCAATTGGTTCTGGAGAAGAAGATTTTTCAAGGTTTTTACCATATATGGACATTGGCGACCATGTTGGTCATGTGACCTGAACCGTTTGAAGAAATTTTCATTCCCTCATCCCCTGGAGGCTCTTTATGAAATTTGGTTTCAACTGGCCCAGTGGCTGTTGAGAAGATTGTTTGAAATTGTCAAAATATGAGAGTTCTGGGTCAAAGGTCAAAGAATGACCTTGACCTCTTGTACTCATAAATCTTCATGTACTAATTTAGATGACCGTAGATATCGATTTTTAGCCCAAAATCTTCAACAGTTTTCAAGATATCTTATGTTCTAGCATTTTCCCATATAAAAGCACAAGGAAGCAAATTTGACCTTGCTGTAAAAAAGGTCAAGGTCAACCCAAGGTCATAATTTGAACAATCTTGGTAGTACTCATGTACCCGATGCTACATACCAAGTTTCAAGGCCATCGGCCTATTGGTTCTGGAGAAGAAGATTTTTTTAGGTTTTTACCATATATGGGCGTGGCGGCCATGTTGGTCATGTGACCAGGACGGTTTGAACAACTTTTCGTTCCCCCTTCCTCTGGAGGCCATATATGAAATTTGGTTACAATTGGCCCAGCGGTTTCAGAGGAGAAGCCGTTTGAAATTGTGGACGGACGGACGACGGACGACGACGGACGACAGACGACGACGGACGACGGAGCCTTACCATCCTATAAGCTCCCCCGGAGCCGCTGGCTCAGGTGAGCTAAAAATCTAAATATTGGAACACCTAAAATATCATCTTTGTTGTCCTAAAATGGAACAGTCTGGGGTATTGCGTCTGAAAGATGCAGTTGGAATGAAAACAGTGTTAACCCTGATCAGACTGCTCTTTTGGGAAAAAAGGGCATACTTACTTGTTGGATTGAACTGTGCATTGCTGCCGGCAGCCAGCACTCCAAGAACCAAAACGACTGTACCAATCATGTCTGGTAAGACAAAAATAGTTGTTGGTAGTGTGTCACAATTTTTAGGATTATAACGATATATAAGCTGCGACGCGACAAAACCAACAAAGTGGCATGTGCGCCCAGAGAAGACCTCCTAAGCGGTTAACCAGTACTAAGTGCACATACTTTCGCCAGTAACTGACAACTGCCCTTCTTGAATCAGCGGAAGGAGAAACGAAAGTATGTGGCCAGATCGGGTATCGAACCCAGGACCTCTGACTTATGAGTCAGGTGCCCTGCCGATTGCGCTGCGCGGTCCCATTTTGTTGGACAAAACGTGAGAAGCTTTTCCATTTTTCAACAAAATTATCAGTGTATTAAGTTATAAAGTCATAAAACATTTAACGAGTTGACCTCTTCACGAACTCGTTAGGCTAACGATGCATTGAACAACTGGGCCCTGGCAAACATCTTATTTGCGAGGCTGCACCTCCATGTATCCGCCATTATTACAAAGGTGGGCAACTTCTGTGACTTCCTGTTTGCTTCCCTGGCCTGGGCAACGATCTTCCAAAATGGGATCTACTCTTAAAGGAAAGAATTTTGCTCCAGGGAGGCAAATTCTTTCCTTGAAGTATTGATCATTAAGAATCGGTCTCTATTTAGACGGAAAAACTGAAACTGGAAGAGTTGCGTCCCCAGAAAGTTTCCTATTGCACCTCAGAGATATTCTCTGCTTTCAAATTAAATATTTTTACACGAATCTTTTTCGTAAAAATTCTAGAAAATACTCTGAATTAAGAAAATTATGACTTGAAAGAGATAATTTTGCGACTGATATGTAAATTAGCCAACTCGAAAGCCAGTAAGAAAATCGATGTCGCCTCTTACGGTTAGGTAATCATGTCAGGGTGTTGTTCTCATTCGAGCACGAGATTGTGACGTCAGCCGAATTTATTCTGACATACGGTTTTGTTCGCGGTCGACGATTTATTCAGTTTTCTTACTTTTCATCCTTTATTCATATTTCTATATTACAACAGTACGCCAAAAGCAATGGCAACTTGTCCGATGTTGTTGTATACTACTTCGGGGCTATTATGTGACTATTTCATCAAAATAGCTTTTCGTAATTTAGCAGGGTGGTAGCATCATAGGCGTATCTGCAAACCAACTTACGCAAATGCGCAGGTGCATACTGATTTCAGTATCCACCTGCGTATTTGCTTTCTTGAACTGTTTTGTTAATTGGACACTTTTTCGAAAAGCAACAGCAACTAGGCATGGAAATTGCAATTCTTCAGCAGAGGCACGTAAAATGACCGGACTTATCATGGTATTACCAAGCAATGTCCTAGTAATTGTGTGTTACAAATCATTTTTGAACCTTATTTTTATTCTATAATAAATGTTCTTATTTGATTGGTTGATGCCGATTCCTGTGGTACAACTGCATGATATGTACAAGTAATTCTCGATATCTTAAACATTGATATCTCAATGCATATATCAAAGAATATAGTTTAGACATATTTCCTATTCTTATTTACATTTCAATCCTTTTATCTCAAACTACTGATACCTCAAAGTAAATTTTCTGGGAACAGAAAATTTACTTTGAGATAGGAGTTTGGCATAAACATCGACTTTGACATATCGAGAGTTGGCTATATGTATGGACAATATCCATATTAGTGACTAAGAAGGATAAAAATTAAAAAAAGTTAAACACATTGAAAAGGAAAAGTAAGAAAAAGCCAATTCTATTTTATTTTAACTGTATATACTTGTAGATTTGCTCTGTTTTTGCTATCGCCTCAGTGTTCTTAGTTTTCTTCAAACTTTTGTCACAGACTCATACTTGAAAACAGAGTATAACATGATATTTCATGATCGTTTCTGTTGATTCTGTCATAAGCTTACATTTTTTTTAACAAACGTTTATTGAAAAATCTCAATTATTATTTTACCTGCTTTTAAAATCCTAAGAAGTACAAGACAAACACCTGGATAACGTTCTTGGTCCCAGTGGTAAACGAGTTTCTGATTCCTGGCTACTGACGTCAGTATTTAAACTCTCGGCCCGATAACTTCATTAACGACCCTCATAATCGCAGGTGAAACCATTATCAATTAAACATCAAGTAATTGGATTGTCGCTTCAATAAGGTATATTGTAAGTTCATATTATATTCAATTAAGAGGCAAAACACTTTATATTATTTCTTCAGTCGGTCAGCTAGGGTTAAATGATAATAATAATAATAATAATATTAAAAAGTCACGGACCTGCGTTTTTTTGTTTTCTTCTGTGTGTGATATGGGTCTATCAGCCCATTTAAGAATATTTCACTTATTTAGAGGCGATCATTAAGCAAAGCAGGGCGACACCGGAGCTCCCAGGGAAAACCCGCCTGACTGTCCGTAAGCAGACTTTGACTTTCTCATTTGTGCTCCGACACAGGCTCGAACCCTTAAGCGTTTGAGACCTATTGTTTAAGAGTCATGCTCTTAACTGCTAGGGCATGGAGGCCCATGGCCTAACGTGGCCTAGTGACTGAGTGCGCTCACTCTTAAAACATTAGGTCTATCACCGCCTGTGGGTTCGAGCCTCGGCCATAGTACGAGAAAGCCGAGTTCTACTTCATGGCTCCTAATGTTTGTCCTGATCATTGCCTTTTTACACTATTTTATGAATTAGAAAAAGAAATAGTTATGTTGTCTTTGGATACTGAACAGATCTAGTAAGCATACCTTTTGATGTCTCATGCTCCTTACCTTCTTGACTCACAGCTCCAGTTGAGGGCATAGTTTTGTTATGACCCCAGGATCCCTGTGTGGACAACACCATTGGAGCCGCATCGTTGAGGTGGTTCTGGCGATAGCCCGCGATGGATATCTTTGCAGGGGTCGCCTCTATGTTGGATTCTATGCTTGTTTGGAGCAACAAACACCATTTTAATTATCACTAGTCCTCTTTGTTCCAAACATTTTTTAATTTCAGTGCGGCAAATGTATCCTCTTACGCTTTCGAGAGGTCGATGAGCATCGGCCTAACACGGTTTGGCGCCATACCGGTCGCAAAAGGGACTCTTCCTTTCCTACCTTTGATCTTACCCTGCATGAACATTTGTATGTGCTACATTTGGCTACATGGTCAAAGCCAGCTCTTTCTCCCTTGTTACTTTCTATTAATGTATCTTTGCAAGTTAAAATCCATCTATACAGTCGGGCAAGGAGTCGACGCAAATGCCGAAGGAATCCCAACGACAAACAATATATCCTCGCCATTAGCTAAGGAAATACACATACAGGGAAATTGTCGAACTACCTGTCCCAATCACATTAAACATTTTACCACACAGTCTGTTCAGGAACAAGGGTTACAGGGGTTCTTCCTTATCGTTAAGGAGATGTGGAACACTTTCAGGGGAAGCAAGTCTCTCATTTCATTTTAAATCCCTAGCTCCAAACGGAGATCAACTCTTATACGTGTAGGGAAGAACTTGCCCGCCAAGAACAACTTTGCTCCCCTAGGAGACACTCTTTTTTCATGAGCTGACCCCATGTTAGATGTACTATATCGTCCAAAGAAGCAAACAGGAGGCCACAATAGTTGCTCCTTTTTTAAAACTGGCAGAGAAAGAGCATGAAGGTGTAATCTGGCTCTGGTTGTTCAAAACTAACAACGTCGTTAGTTAACGAGACAGTAACATTTCAAACATATAGTAAGCAAAACTACTTCCATTTTTGCAGAAAAAATGTGAGGAGATTTTGTAGTGGAAAAGCTCTTTTCAGTTTTTCAGCAAAAATATGAGCACAGCTGATTTTATATGTACACGTGAAAGACTTAACGAGTCCTTGAGTAACGACCTCTTTAGCTAACGATGCTTTGAACAAGCGGACAATGGAGCGAATCAATTTTGTGTCCTGAATAATAGTATGCGTACGTTTGGGTAAATAGGTACACGGCTTCCAGAGGAAGCAACTCTTTTGGCTTCTTTCCTGTTTCCCTATTAAATGGGGTGCACGTTAAAGTTTTAAAAGACAGAATATGCTGCTCTAGCAGAAAAGTCTTTCCTTTAGCAAAGTCTTTCCTTCAGGAATAGCACCCTTTCGGAAGTTTATTTTTCTCCTGGGAAGCAAACATGAAGTCACAAAAGTTGCTCCCTTTGTAACAATGATGGAATAACTCGGAGATATACCATACATTTAATAGTGACCTTCACTGTTATCATGCTTTAGCCTTAAACATGAAAGATTGCACGAGACTGAGCAAATGTGCAGCCTGTTGTGAACCTTCATTTAACGCTAATGCCGACTACTCAGTTATTCGGTGTCTGGAGATGGTGCATTATTTTAGAGGTTACCAACATCAGTGCCAGCTCGACTGACCCATTTTGATCTGACCTAATTACAGTTTTCTGGAATAACGGGGATTGATAATTAAATAATAATGATAAATGCAGTTTTGGACAATAAAGTTCACCGACATTTATGCTTTTACTTTTTGTAATAATATTCATTAATAATTGATGAGGGCTTGATTTACTTATTGAGCCACGTCACGCGAAAAGGCTGCTTAACACTTCAGGAGCAGCGACTGCACAGAACAGTCTGTGAAATCATGAAGTTTGTTGTCTTAGTTGTTATACAGTAAACTCTCGGTATTTCGAAGTCGAAGTTCAACTCAATCTACTGATATCTCAAAGTAAACTTTCTGGTCCCAGAAAAGTTTCTTTCAGATATTAGTAGTTTGAGATAACAGGAGTAGAAATGTAAAGAAAAATAGGAAATGTAACTGCACTATATTCTTTGATATAAATAGGTTCTTTGAGATATCAGGGGCCGTATTCATAAAACGACTTAAGTGGTTGCTATGCTGTTGCTAGGGCTAAAACCGTATGAAGGAGATTCCCCACAACTATGAAATTTGCTCTGGAGGAACAGTCTAAAAAGACTGTTCCTCCAGAGCAAATTTCATAGTTGTAAGGAATCTCCTTCAAAGAAATTTAGCCTTAGCAACAGCATAGCAACCACTTAAGTCGTTTTATGAATACGGCCCCAGAATTTTTTTAGATAATGAGAGCCAACTTCATACTCAGGAGAAATACAATGGGTGAGGGAACAGAAAAAAATGGAATCTGTAGATGCACAGGCTGGTCTGAAAATCTGCTGTTCACATATCAGTAAAACCATGTTTGCGTGTCGCCGCTCATTTGACGAGGGCTTGGTGATGTAACCAAAAAACTTGTTAGTTTATTTTGATCCAGTTTGTTATATAATTCTTTGATACCATAACATACGTAGCCTTGTTCTACCACTGGAGGATGTAAAATCATCAAAATTTCTTTTCTTATTAAAATAAATAGATAAATTATTACATATGTAAAAGGAAGTGTTTATCGGTAGAATTCCAGGTTTCTCCGCACTCTTTTTTTATAATATACAAAGGGAAACAACTTCCGTGACATTTAGTTTGCTTTCCTGTGACTTAATCCATCCACAAGGTTTCTTCTCTAAAGGAAAGAGTTTGTACTTACAGGAGAAAATTCCTCCCTTTATGTGATTACAAACATTTTCAGAATGGGCATCAAAAATGAAAATGTCAGAGTTGCTTCCCCTGAATGTTTACCCATTCATCTGTAAGAAGAAAATAGGAGGTTGGATCGACACTTACAGCCTCATTTTCATACATGAGCCGCGACACGAGAAAACCAACAAAGTGGTCATGCGCCCAGCGTAGACTCAGATCAGCCTGGGCATCCGCCCAGTCTGATCAGAGTCTTCACTGACTGCATGGAGGTAGATTAGACCCTTAGCTACCATTTAAGCGCTTAGCAAAGAGTCTGATCAGACTGGGCGAATGCCCAGGCTGATCTGAGTCTGCGCTGGCCTCACAACCACTTTGTTGGTTTTCTCATGTCGCGGCTCAATTATGTAGTCCTCAGCAGCAGACAATGGATCCTCTCTCCCATAAGTGTCTGATCAGACCTTTTCTCCTGTAGGTTCCACCCAAGTGCCGATACATTATCTGGAAAAAGAAAATTTGACAAAACAGCATCCATCAGAAAGGAAAGAAGATATCTAGCCCAACGGGTGACAAACTTAACAACGGAATCAACGTTGGGTCAGAGCAGTGATTCTGAATCAATGTTGTTTGAATTGAATGTACACAGTAGGGGCCATCAGGTACAAAAAACCAAAAGGACCACTTATTTACGAGACAGTTGGACATCATGACGCCACCGAGACTTCAAAACGTACATCATTCGACGTTTTGGGCCAAAACTGAACCGTAATTAGGGGAGGTAAATTGTTTGAATTATTCCGAAATTTACGTCAGAACTGTTCTCCCTTCAACTGCAGGACATTGCTGTGTATGCGGTTGGTTGGTTGATTTGATGCTTAACGTCCACGGTAAACAACTAAGGTCATGTCGGGACGGCCAGTTAACCTAACCACACTATTCCTGGGCAGGCTTAGACCTCCTAAGCGGTTAACCAGTACTAAGTGCACATACTTTCGCCAGTAACTGACAACTACCCTTCTTGAATCAGCGGAAGGAGAAACGAAAGTATGTGGCCAGACCGGGATTCGAATCCAGGACCTCTGACTTACGAGTCAGGTGCCCTACCGATTGCGCTACCCGGCCCGGCGCTGTGTATGCGGTAAAAAGCTAGTAGAAATATTGTCAAGGGTACGATGCATGGCCATCACAGCCCTACCTTTTTATTCATTTAGTTTTTTACTTATATGTATTTATATATGTGTTTTTTCAGTCTAATGAAGGGTTGTGGGTGGAATTTGCACTACGTAAGATGCTCATCCATGGAGCACCAGACACCTTTTGGTCCGATGTGACGGACGACTTGATGTCATGTTAATATATACACATACAGAGAGAGAGAGAGAGAGAGAGAGAGAGAGAGAGAGAGAGAGATCTGATTTCTTAATTTTAGCTCCGTTCCTTTGTTAAAGTCTGTATCATGTTCATAGAATATTTTATTTTTCTGAATTGCATTTTAGTTTGTCATCGTAATCACATGTGTGAAAAAACTATCTAGGTATTAAAATGACAGTAAACCATAAACACTGAGGAAAAACTAAATGATGATGATAAAAACGAAGAATAAATCTTTAAGACTTTTCGAATAAAGAACACAGATAAAACTATTCCAGACAGATGCAGATCTAACTGAGCAAGAACACGAGTGAATACTACATAACTCCAGTGATTTACTTCACAAAAAAGTAAAAAAAAAAAAAAAAAAAAAAACTAGAGGTGGCAGTAAGCATGGTTTACTAAATACCCCCGCGTTCAACAGTTAGGCATGCAGCTTTGTCATTTAAGTTTTACATTTACACAGCGTACATGTTATGACAACTACAAGTGTACATCTATATACCAATATCTGTTCACATATTTAATATCAGTCAAACAGTTTAGGAGAAGTAGCGACAACAAACTCTGTTTTCCAAGACTACAAAGGGGCACAACAAAGCTGGAAACCCTTTTGAGAAAAACAGAGCAATATGTGCCAACTCTTGCCTTCTACTGTATCTGTGCACCAAATCTGAATAAAATGGAAGTGAAAATGGCCGACAAAACCTCAAAATAGGGCAAAACATACAAAAAGGGGCATACGTCATGCAAAAAGGGTTAATGCACATCTTCATACCAATATGTGTTCGCATACTTAATTTCTTTCTTTCTGTCTATCTTTACTGTCTCGGTCAATCATGACCATGATGACAGGTTTCTGGTGTGGCGCATAAGTTGTCACACAAAAAAATAAATAAAATAAATAAATAAATAAAAAAAAATGAAATTGTGACAACGCCACCAGCAGGTTAAAACTATTTACAAGAAGTCCTCAGGGGCAGGCATTCCATGCCTAACCCCTGCCCTACCCTAGGATATTAAATTTTGGCCTTAAACCCATCAACTGTCTCCGAAGAGACAGCTTCGGTTGTAAGGCATCCGCCAAATGGCCTTGGAGTAGTAGCGATGACAAACTTTTCTCACGAAAACTACAAAGGGACATAACTCAGCAAGAAAACCTTTCCGGAAAAACTGAGCAATATGTATCAGCTCTTTCCATATGCTGCACTTAGTAATCCAATTTGAATAAAATGGAAGCAAAAAAGACAAAAACCCTATAAAGTAGGGTAAAACTATCAAAAATGGGCATAACTCAGGCAAAAAGGGGCAAAATTTAAAATCAAACCCTAATGCACATCTTCATACCACTATCTGTTCACATACTTAATTTTAAGAAAATCCGTCAAACCATCTAGGATTTGCGATAACAAACGAAAAATACAAAGGGGCATAACTCTGCAATAAAAACCTTCCAGGAAAAATTGAAAACTACATATCCACTATTTTCTTATGCTGCATCCATGGACAAAATTTGAAACAAATTGGAGCAAATTTAATGCAAAAACCCTATAAAATAGGGCAAAAATATCAAAAAGGGGCATAACTCAGGCAAAAACGGGCAGAATTTAAAATCAAAACCCTAATGCACATCTTCATACTAATATCTGTTCACATACCTAATTTCAAGAAAATCCGTCGAACCATCTAGGAGGAGTTGCGATAACAAACTTATTTCACGAAAAATACAAAGGGGCATAACTCCGCAATAAAAACCTTCCAGGAAAAATTGAAAACTACATATCCATTATTTTCTTATGCTGCATCCATGGACAAAATTTGAAACAAATTGGAGCAAATTTAATGCAAAAACCCTATAAAATAGGGCAAAAATATCAAAAAGGGGCATAACTCAGGCAAAAAGGGGCAGAATTTAAAATCAAAACCCTAATGCACATCTTCATACCAACATCTGTTCACATACTTAATTTTAAGAAAATCCGTCAAACCATCTAGGAGGAGTTGCGATAACAAACTTATTTCACGAAAAATACAAAGGGCATAACTCCGCAATAAAAACCTTCCAGGAAAAATATTTGTACATTTCCTGTCAAGTCAAAATTTGTTTATGTTTTTCAATTTTGCCCTTCTCTGAAAAATGAAACCTGCCCTTTCTAGAACAAGTTTTAGCGTTTCCAATCATTCAAATGCCCTAATTCTCCACCAGATCTGAAAGAAAAGAATATTTGATCACTTTCAAATCACAATGGCAAGCTTTCAACCGTCAGGTTTCTACCTTTGCTGAGTTTATATATGCACACAAAAAGTTTATATACTGTTACGATATCCTGTTCTCACTAACCCTTGTCAAAAACCATCTTATACTCAAGTCACGGCAGTGAGTACCAGTTTGGTCAGAACATCTAGAGAAATTTATCCTACTAAGATGGGTTTTGAACCCACGATCCACAACTCGACACTCAACACGTTTAGCCAGCCGTTATGATACTTCCAACCTTTAGTCCCGCACGATCGCCTGGCCTTGACAACATGAGCAAGATTTGATTAACAACTCGGTAATATAACTCAAAACAGCTTATCAGGCAAGTGAATAGATTTTCACAAATTTTGCATGGACCCGTTTATCATTTGGGCAAGCAAAAGAGCAAAATACAGGTTTTAGAACAATATCTTAGGCAAATTTCTCCTGTGTTTCATCGGAAAGGCTGGCTTAAAGTGTAACTGTACATGACCACGATAAATTTTGAACCATTTGGTAGGGGCGGGGGTGGGGTGGGGTGGGGAGAAGGGTTCATAATATTTGCATGGATACATCACTTGGACAAGCCAAATTAATTTTGTCTGATGCGGACCCATTTTAAGGTCGCATCAGTATTATCTCTTCTCATTTACGTTCCGCTGAGCCACTTGGGGAACATTGTTACGAGAACTGAAACAGGAATGAACAGAATCTTTTGACATTCCACATACTAATTCTAGAGATAGTGTGCATACAAGAAGTTGTGCTACTCTAAATTTGCCATAATCACGTGCGTCTGAATCAACGCTGATACGTCGTTGTTTAAACATTGTCCTTCCGCTGAATATGAATAGATGGAAGAGCCCCGGTAGTCTGGCCTACTCACCTAGCAGACCGGGTTCGAGCCCCGCTTGAGGCTAGAACCTTTTCTACCGTAAACGGGGTTCCGTTGCACACAGCCTTTCATGATCACCGTCCCATCGTCCTGACACGACTTAAACACTGTTAGAAAGGACGTAAAAATCGCAAGTCATCCACCCGTCTATGAATAGCTGGATGGATGACCTGCTACCGGGCCTCCTTCCAAAGGCCAACTGTCTTTTACCGTGACATGACATTACGTTTTTTACATGCTCATAACAAGCACATTTGATACAGTAGAGATATTGTAAACGAAGCATGAGGAAGCTATCATCAGCCTAATCTTGACAACGTGTAAATAATCATGTCAGATTTTCTCTATGCTTGCTATGACAAGAAGCTAACGTTGAACAAGGAAAAAATGATTAGCTGTAGCTTGATGAAATATACATACTGACTGACAAAATTCTACAGAAAGCGCGTAGCAGCATTTTTCTGTTCATTCAGCTGCAAAGCTATGATGATTAGTTAATGAAAATGCAGCGGATTTCCTTCCTTATTTATAATGTAAATGAGCCGCGGCACGAGAAAACCAACAATGTGGTCGTGCGCCTAGCGCAGACTCAGATCAGCCTGGGCATCCGCCCAGTCTGATCAGACTCTTCGCTGTCCGCATGGAGGTAGCCTAGACCCTTAGCTACCCTTTAAGCGCTTAGCGAAGAGTCTAATCAGACTGGGCGGATGCCAAGGCTGATTTGAGTCTGCCCTGGTGCACAACCTCTTTGTTGGTTTTCTCGTGTCGCGGCTCAAATACCCTCTCTTCGAGTCACGTTTACTGGTCAACGTGATCCGCCAGAAACAGCAGCCGCGGACATCACGTAAGAGACCGTAGGTATTACCTTGCCAGCGTACGCGCCCCAGCCCCTACTCCGCCCCGAGCCTAGCCACGCCAAGGCTCCTATGGCTCCATTGATAAACAGTAGAGTCTCACTTTTTTGACACCTCAAAGGCAGCTGATTCTTGTCAGCTTAAGCACTGATAACTCCAAGTACTCTAATGTGAATGAAATGTAGAGTCTCAAAACTTTACCCATTTCAGCTTCTACAATTTCAAACTATTGACGGATCGGGATATTGCTTCCTTGGACTTATGAAACTACGGAGACAGTTCTTTCACTGGTGGCCGTATTATATGGAAGTTTGGAATCGAAGAGTTGAGGAATTTCAAATGACCAAGAGCACAAAATTCTTTTTGTCATATGACCCAATTTCTTTTCCTTTTGTTTTCTGGCAGAAATCTGACAGTATCTTCAACAAAATACCATAGCGTTTTCATGGTTTCGCGAAATAGCAACACAACTTGTATTTTAAAAGCTCTTACCCGACTCGCTACATAGAGCCACTTCAATATCACCTCGGTTGCTTTTAGATGATGATTTAAAGCAACAACTTTTACATGCCCGGGATCAGATACCGAAAGAAGAAGGAATGAAACATACAAATAGTCATATTCTCTTCATTAAGTTAATTTACTAAATTAATTAATCTTATTTCACAACTTTTATACAGAGTTACAAGAGCTCATTATACATATGCCATTTGAGAATACTTACAAATTGTATTATTAAAGTGAATTCTGTAAAATATATTCGCCGTACAAACTTGGGGTTTTGTAGATTTGCGATCGTCTGTGTTACTTTATTTGGTCCATTTCGGTTAATATAACTACAAATACTGTCATTATACATTTATCCGTACACCTACTATCTTTCTTAATTTTGTCCAGTAAATAACTGTAAGGCTACGGCCACTACTACTTTTATCATTGCTACCACTAGTACTAAATTAAACCTGATTAATATAACAAATTGAAGACATTTCCTAAATAAACGCTTATACTAATTTCATTATAAGAATTAAATCTAAAAACGTAACTGCATAAACAGTTAAAAAGTTACACAGAAATTATATTTCAAAACGGAATGCAGATGTTTTTATGGTACAGAAACAATCTGGTATGGAATCAATTTTTATTGGCTTGCCGTTTCGGCGGCAAGCCAGTATTCAAGTGGTTTAGTGATACCGAGTTATTTTCGGAAGAAACGATACGTCACACTTAGTCGGAAAATACCTGGACAGTGTGTACTGCAGTGTTTATATATAGCAATAGCGCAAAGCATTAGCTTTTCCAAAAATCATGCAGCGGCGTCGCGAAAAATAGGCCTTAGGGCATCGCATAATCTGACTGGTCAGAGCAGCCGGCACACTGTCCAGCGTCGGTGCCTTCATGGGATCTGATCTTTTTCGGCATAAATATTCTTCATGATGATCCATGATGCAGACATCTTTCATGCTGAGGATAGACTGATAAGACTGCGCTTATGCCGCGCTTATGCCGGAGTGGGCTGATATGTGTATCTGTAAAAACTGAAAGAGCAGAGTTCAAATTTATTGTTTAGATTTACAAACAAGCGCTTTTGACGATTTTCTTCTCTTATCACATTGACTGAAAAAATGTATTCCATCTATCTAGAGTTTATAGTCTAAAGTCTCATTTTGGTGTACAACATCACAGTACATACATGTTTATATACAGACATATAAAAATACACCAAACCATTTTGTACAGAATTATAAGAGACTATGTAAATCATGCATTACATATAGATTTATCTTATCACCGCGGATAAAGGCTCAACAGAGGTAAAACAAAAATAGTAATAATAAAAAAATACAGCGAACATTGAATATTTTTTCCACTTACGTGGCACTGCATCCATGGTGCCAGAGTACAGTCACTTCCTAAAAACTACACACTGGAATCAATGGTTTTCCCCTCCTCAGCCACACGGCGCATGAATTTACCAAAAGCGGCACAGTCAGGTACAGAGAAACATATAGCGGAAACCAATGTCCAAACAGAATGACCCCCTGCACCGACTTTGTGCACCGTAATACATGCTCCGTGAGGATGAAAATGGGAAACACTTTGGAAAAAAAAGTCTACTATGTGGGGAAAAAATCAGACAGTTAAACGAATAAATATGCTGGAAGTAAACAGAATTTCCGCCGTGTGCATCCAAGATACGCATTACAATAAATGTGTGGCTGAATTGCTTGTATGTAGAACTGACCGTGTTATGTATGTAAAAGTCGGTAATGTCGGAGAGTACTTAACGCTTACGCATTGCAACAGGCCTTTCCATGGCGCAAAGCGATATATTATGTACACATTTTTAGCATCTGATAAATTTCCATTTGGCCATCAACATGTTCATGAATAGCCTGAACAATGATACAGAAAAAGGGAACAATTCAGAGTTGTTAACATTTGAAACTCGGAATTGTTAAAATTTGAAACTGTTAGGGATTCATTGACAGCTTTATGACAAGGGAGGGGTTGGTTGGTCGGTGCGATGATGCTGGGTATAACTTCCAGTGCCGGGGCGTCCTACTTATTTGGATTATAGTAGAACAAGGGCCTACTGTGCTTGCGGAAGGTGCGGGTTGGGGTGTGTGGACATTTTTCTTACTTTTATAACACTCTCTAATGTTGCCTTTTTAGTTCAGCTATACAAATGTACAGAGAAATATTTATACTCAACGACGATTTCCTCAGATGAACCTATACTGGATTTACGATGTTCATACATCCACGAACAACACACATTCATGCAATCTTACACGTAAGCAACGTCACGGATAGATCAAATAGATGATTGGCCGACATAACGATTGATATACGTCATGTCATAGTGACGGCTGCTGTACTTCATTACCAAACACGTAACTATTATTCGTCCTTTGCTTGGCGTTTAATTAGTCAGAACTTCACGAATGAGTAAACAAAATTGATGTAAAAACATAGCATAAATATAAAAGATAAATTTCATTTGTCGGGAGTTCATGGAAATACGAACGCAATAGGTTCCGTGCTTTGTTGTTCTCAAATGGTGTAAAGCAAGTTATTGTCAAAACAATAACAGCATGCATTTTCTTCTCAGAGTGTCAAAGTTTTGTTCCAGTCACTGCCACTGATGCCACTTAAACCAAAAATAAACTTCAGTAAATATTAATTTATTTCTTCTTTTGATGCCACGTTCAGATGTGCCAAGATTCCATAGACATGGTTTTGAAACAGTCTTTCCTAAAATTTTGATTCAGACTAAATGTGACTCAAAAGCCGTAAAGAAAAGACTTGAAATAGGTCCATATAGTTATTTAATTTGAGGCATGAATAAAACGGCCGGCCAAAACGTTGGAAAACTGTTTTTTGTTGTTGTTGTTGTTATTGTGTGTGTGTGTGTGTGTGTGTGTGTGTGTGTGTGTGTGTGTATTTCCTCAATTTGTTTTTCAAATAAATTCTACACTTGTTTTTACCTTACACCCGTGGATAATGCCACCATTCAAGAAGTTAGAAATTAAATACTTTGCTAAATAAAAGTAAGCAACAGAAAGTGCACTAAAATCGGGTTCACTTCAATAACAACTCATGAAAATTTCACTGTTTTAGCTGTGCAAGCCTTCCTTTTAAAAGGAAATTTTATTTCTTCATTATCTTCAAGTTACCTGATTATTGTCATATCAGCAATGCCAGTTTAGGAGATAGAATGAAAAGTGAAAGTGGTCAATGTTCCCAAATGATAAGTCCTAACTCGTAAATCATACAACATTGACAGTCCCGAAATATTTTACATGCTCAGACATGGAATACAAAATAGAGGTGTGATCAGGTGCTCTCGAGTAGTAAGCATCGTCCGCCTTATTAAAACACATCCGCCATGAATGCCTGAAATATTCATATACGATTTTTAAAATCTAATCTTTTGCTAGTCATAATATACCCCAATAAACTACATGCATATGGATTTTTATCTTATAATCGAGCAGGCACTGAAGCACTGCATAAAAAATACTAGTAATTTCTACCCTGCGGGTACATGTATACTAACCGTCTGTGTCAGGTAATCAAACAGGACGGACAACTCTGGACGAAATGCAGTCAGAGAAAATTGGATTATGTCTCTTGATTTTCGCTTCCCTGTAGGACTTTTCAAAGTACCGGACGCTCAATCTAACAACAAGAAACTGTAGCAGAAAAACTGTTTTGAACGATCAGTAAAACGTCAACAGTGAATTTAAAAGAGAATGGGTACACTTTCGCGGTGGGTAAAGGGGAAGCAACTCCTCATTTTCATTTTTGCTTCCCTTCACAATAAAGGTCAACTCATAAGACAAGAATCTGATTCTTTAGGAGCAAATTCTTTCAGAATGGACCCCACTTTTGAAGAATTTCGATGTCTGGGCCCAAACAACAGAAAGTTAGAAAATTGCCCCCCCCCTCCCCCCACGCCCTCCCCATCTTTATCGTTTACTTTAAAGACAGAAAAAACAGAGAGAGTACCCATATGCGGTAAATGTTCCATTACACATAGTCCTGACGAGGTTCCAAACACTCGAAATTAGTGTTTCGTCAGCGTAGGAATTATAAAAGCAGACGTGGAATTTTATTTTACTATTTAGTCTTATATCCTATTTTACCCCTTTTTCGCTCTGATCCTGAAAAATCGTACAAATTCTGTCAAATTAGCAAGGCAGCATATTGAACATATTCAGTAGCACCTGCCAGCGCCGAGTCTATCTGTTAGACGCTTGATAAGGCACATTAGTGTGAACAAAGATGAAGTAATGAGAGCGTCTGGATGATACATTATGTGAAATTCATCTAGTAACCATTATCCACCTGAAGCATTGTAAACGTCTGGTAATGATAATTCCACAAGCTCGCAGAAACAAAAACATCCAAGGGATGCACATAATCAGGCTGGCACTAGAATGATTTTCCAGACTTTCACTGCACAGTCATTAGAAAACCAATAAGAATGTATTGACATGGATATCAAGGATTTGGAGGGTGTAGATACTTTTTACATCAATTTCTAAACAGATTTTATTGTTATAACATATTAGCAGAACATAACGCAACAGGAATTACAGCATAGCTGTTGGAACGCTCTCAGATGCAGTTGGCCGCGACACGACAAAACCAACAAAGTGGAATGTGCGCCCAGATAAGACTTATCAGCCCGTGCAGCAGCCCAATCTCATTAGAGTCTTCACTGTCGGCAAGGATGTAGCTTAGACCCTTCGCTACCCTTTAAGCGCAAGCAAAGACTCTGATTAGACAGGGCAATTGCCCAGACTGATCTGAATCTTCGCTTGGCGCACATGCGACTTTGTTGGTTTAGTCGTGTCGCGGTCACTGTAGAGTTATCAATAAAGAAGTCGCTCAGCAATTGCGTTATTGGCTTCAATTTTTTTCTTAGATATCGGAAAGAATTTACACAAAATTTAATGAACCCTTTTACAAGTTACATGTACAGCTCAACAAGAGGCGCCGTGTTCGAGTGGTATAGAGACGCTCGGTTATGCTGCAGAGAGTCGCCGGAAGGTCGTGAGATCGCGCCTGGGTTTCGCCATTCGACGACTGGAAAACTCTCTCTCCCTGTCAACCCGGCGGTAAATGAGTACCTGCTTCGAATCAGGGAAGGATAAGGTAGCGAAAGGAGAGGGATGGGCTCCGCTTTTCATTGCTGTGCCCAAGACACAGTGGGCCTCTAACCTCCACTGCCCCTACGGCTACTAGGCTGAGAGAAACCTTTACCTGTTTTACAGCTCAACAATATAACTTTATTTTAAAAAGTGCTTAGAATCACCTATCGATGATGACATATTTGAGAAATGTACAATGAAAACATAGAAAATTGCATTTTGATAGTGAATTCAGTACCTTTATGTTGATAAGGTTTTTCTTCTTTCAACTGCTTCATATAAGTACTTTGCAAAGTTCAATAAGTAAGTTTAATCATACTTCTAGGCATAAAGTAATACCCTTCAATATATTTGAAACGTAAATCTCTATAAACCGGACAGACACAGACAAAATGATATTCATCCTCTGTGTCTGCAGTATTACAAAAGTCACAATATCTTTGATTTCGCTCTATCCGGTTTCTATCATATCTACCAGTCTCTACTTTAAGATTGTGATTAGACAGTCTTAATTTTGTTAAATATTGTCTAAATTTTTTTGAATAATATTTAGATATTCTTCATATAAAAACTCAGTCTTGATGTATTTATATGTTACAAGTACACTGTTCATATCTGGGTCACTATTCCACTTCTGTACAAAATTGTTCATAAGTCTTTGTTTAAAAATGTTAATAAATTGAACAGGAGTAATCGAATATGGACCAGTCCGTACATCTCCATAACAGTAATTTCACCCGTGAAGTCCATTTACCACATCCTTTGTAGGTTAATGAAAGAACTGGCCAAGTGAAAAGTACCAGCAACTACCGAAGCAAACAATAAAACAATATATGGACACAGTGTCTATTGAAGATACTTTGTCAGAAACAGGAAATTATTTCGCGTTTTAATATTCGCGGTTTCGAAGTGACCGCGAAATACCGCGAAAAATAGAACCCCGCGAAAATAACCGCGTATACGGTACATTTTGGGCATTGGCTTCGTTTGCTTTTCATTGCTGACATACAGAACAGATAGGAGTGTTACATGCTGGAACTTGTAATTATTCACGTGTTGCAGGAAAGACTTTGTAAAAGTTTTATAAAAACCTGCTATCTTCCGCTTGCTTGTTCTGAAACGTTTAATATTTACCTGAGCTACTTATAAAGTGATTTCTGGATATCATTAAAGTGTTAATATATTTAACAAGTTAATCAGAGCTAAGATCAAAAGCAACATTGATGTTTCTGATGGCTCCCCATACTGAGTATATCTCAATCATACGCTCCATGGAAGCCACTGAAGGCGTGAACACTGACTGCGATAAAGCACGGTTAGCCAATTCCGAGTTGATGAAATTATAATCACAGATAACATTCCAAGTTCAAACTCTTTGACAAGATATTCGGTAGAGTTCGATATTATTTATCCTCTGCATCGGCTACAGAACTGAAATTCACTTTCGTGCATTTGAAAGATGTGCGAACGCCGGCGAATCCTTGATTCCCAAACTGAATCTGAGTCTGTGAGTTTGTGAGTGATTCACAGGCGTTTGCACATCCGTAAAATCAATAAGAAGAAAAATTCATTTGTAATAATTCCAACCCTATCATTTTGATCTACACATGCCACTTTGTTGGTTTTGTCGTGCCGCGACTCAAATGGAGATACCCAAGAAAGTTCATGATAAAAAAAAACACAACCCATCCACGCCACCGGACGTCGAAGAAAGAAGCAAAGCGCAATCGAACAGACGCACTCGGTCCAGCACAGAGGAACTATAATCAAAACAAAAAACATGAAAAGGGATTCAAAGTACAATAAAATACATAAAATGTAAATAAAGATACCCAGATAAGACCACAATCACAGCCAAGACACCGAAAGAAGAAGGGATAAAATGGGGCCGTATTCATAAAACGACTTAAGTGGTTGCTATGCTGTTGCTAAGTCTAAATTTCTTTAAAGGAGATTCCCTACAACTATGAAATTTGCTCTGGAGGAACAGTCTTACGAAGACTGTTCCTCCAGACCAAATTTCGAAGACTGTGCCTCCAGAGCAAATTTCATAGTTGTAGGGAATCTGCTTTATGGATATTTAGCCTTAGCAACAGCATAGCGACGACTTAAGTGGTTTTATGAATACGGCCCCAGAGCAGTTAATCTTTGATAACAAACACAGCTAACCCATCAAAGAGGATACACATATACAGCAACATTAAAAGCCGTATAAAGATCTATCATACTTTTCTGTTTTAATCCATAACAGATGATTTTGCTTGTTTCTAAATCCTCTCATTGTAACTGCTATATGTTGTCCTCACGTGTTACTTTGGATGAATAAATATTGTTTAAATGAAACCTTATACAAAACATAAAGCAAAGTCGTCAGCTAAACAGATGACCACCATGCTATAAATACAAAAGACGTGCTCTTTATCAGAATATTTCGCCTTGCAACAGACAGTAGCTTACGTTGCTGGGGGGTTACACTAGTTTCATGCGCGCAACCTGATACCCCCTTCTGAAGCAGCTAACAAAACTAGTTAGTGTTCGATCTGCGTAGAGACATCCTACCTCGACAACGAGACTTCACAGTAAAACACACAAAAAAGAATCACCAGAAAACTAAGATGAAGCAAAGTTGGCTCTGTGAAACCCGAAACCAGAGCAAACTGACACCACTGCTTGGACCACTATAGGCATGCGGTACGTCACGTCTAAAGCAGGAAAATTAGACCTCGAAGTCATTTCGTAAATAAGATGTGATTAGCATGCGAGGAAAATATTAGCTTAAAAGTCAGAAATCTGAATTTCGTAAGGCACGATAATTTGTTCGATGAATGACATTTTTAGCAAGTTTCGACTCTTAAAATTTTGCTTATCATTGGCTTATAGATACTCGTATTTATTGTACCATATTAAACATTAATTCATAAGAACAAATTAGAGATGCAAACTAGTTCGATTATTTCACAACCAATTCACAGAACAGGTTATACTAGGTATCATTCAGTTTAATTTCAGGTATTTCTTAGATCACAAAACTAACTGTTTTATGGTCATACTGTGCAAAAAATAATTTTTCACAAGCTGCCTTCTTGAAAGATCCATCTCCGAATGGAATTACGATGAAGCATGCTACTTCCATTACGATCCTGCTTGAATGAGATATAACTGGACTACTTATATTTTGGTTTAAACAATATTTATTCTTTTCAAAAATATACATGTAAATAATTATACAAAAAACAAAGAGGAGCTGAAGGAAGCTCTAATCTTTTAGATTCCATTTCCTCCATTTTTATATTTTAACCATGCCCTCTATACCCGCGCCGGCTACATAGTACTTTCGGGTGTTTGTACTTTTGCACGATCTCAGTGCAACACAGGTGTTGAGAAATAAACTTTTCCATTTCATACGCTTTTTGTTCATATCAAAATAGTAAAGCGATATTTCTACAGGAAAAACAGTTCTGAATGACAACTGCCTTGCTGTGACTGGTAGCTTTTCGATTCTTTCTTTCTTCCTTTATTCTTTGTTTCTGTGTTTTATTATTTCTTTCACTTTTTCTGACTTTCTTCCTGTCTTGCTTTCTTTCGTCTGTTTCTATTTCCTTTCTTACTAATTTTCTTTCTTGCTTTCTTTATTTTTTCCTTTCTTCTTTCTTTCTTTCTTTCTCGATTCTTTTAATAGTCTTGTTAACTTTTCCTGTTTTCCAATTTCTTTCTTTCTTTCTTTCTTCCTGTTTCTACTTCCTTTCTTTCCAATTTTCTTTCTTTCTTCTTGATTCTATTTCTTTGTTTTCCATTTTTCTCCGAATGGAATTACGATGAAGCTAGTTGCTTCCATCACGATCCTGTTTAAATGAGGTATAAGTTCTGCAAGGGTTGGTCTGTTTAAATCTTAACCACGCCCTCCACTCCCGTGTCGGCTATATAGTGCTTTCGGGTGCATATGCTTTTGCACTACCAATGTGTTAAGAAGCTGCTTTAGAAACGAGCTTTCTCTATTTCTTATGCTTTTTGTTGATATCAAAATATGGAAAGCGATATTTCTACAGGAAAACCTTGGCAGTTCTGAATACTTTATCAGTAGATGATAAGTGCCTTGCTGTGCCTGGCAGCTTTTCCATTCTTTCTTTTTTTTCTTTTTTTCTTTTTTCTCTGCTTTTTCTTTCTCTCTCTCTGACTTTCATGCTGTCTTTCTTTCTTTCTTCTTGTTTCTATTTCCTTTCTTTCAAATATGC
This sequence comes from Ctena decussata, assembly GCA_963989385.1. Classification (NCBI taxonomy): domain Eukaryota; kingdom Metazoa; phylum Mollusca; class Bivalvia; order Lucinida; family Lucinidae; genus Ctena; species Ctena decussata. Next base: position 77,618,227 of record OZ022511.1, on the reverse strand, counting down.
TTTCTTGCTTTTTTCTTTCTTTTTTCCTTTCTTTCTTTCTTGTTTCTTTCATTTGTCTTGTCTGTGTTTCCTGTTTTTCCAATTTTCTGTGTTTCTATTTTTTTCTTTCTTTATTTATTTCACTCTTCTTGTTTCTCTTTTTTTTTTTTTGTTTCTCCTTCATTTCTTTTCAATTTTCTTTCGTTCGTTCTTTCTTTCTCTCTTCTTGTTTCTTTTTCCTTGCTTTCTATATTTCTCCGAATGGAATTCCGACGAAGCACAGCTACTTTCATTACGATCCCGCTTAAATATGAGTTCTGCAAGGGTTGGACTATTAAAGTTTAACCATGTCCTCCACACCCGTGTCGGCTATATAGTGCTTTCGGATGTATGTGCTTTTGCACTACCAATGTGTTACGATGCTGTTTTATGAATGAGCTTTCTCCATTTCTTACGCCTTTTGTTAATATCAAAATATGATAAGCGATAGTTCTACAGGAAAACCTTGGCAGTTCTAGATACTGTATCAGTAGATGATAATTGCCTTGCTGTGCCTGGCAGCTTTTCCATTCTTTCTTTTTTTCTTTATTCTTTCTTTCTGTGTTTTTTTCTTTCACTCTTTGTGATATTCTTGCTGTCTCTTTCTTTCTTCTTGTTTCTATTTCCTTTCGTTCGTCTTTTCTTTCTAGCTTTCTTGTTTTTTCTTTCTTTCTTTCTTTCTTTCTTTCTTTCTTTCTTTCTTTCATTTGTCTTATTTGTTTTTCCTGTTTTTTTTTAATTTTCTATCTTTCTCTCTTCTCGTTTCTAACTTTTTCTTGTTTCTACGACATTTTTTCAATTTTCTTTCTTTCTTTCTTTCTTTCTACTTTTTCTTTTTCCTTGTTTTCTAATTTTCTCCGAATGGAATTACGATGAAGCACAGCTACTTCCATTACGATCCCGCTTCAATAAGATATGAGTTCTGCAAGGCAATGTTTTACGAGGCTGTTTTAATGAGCTTCCTCCATTTCTTACGCCTTTTGTTAATATCAAAATATGAAAAGCGATATTTCTACAAGAAAACCTTGGCAGTTCTGAATACTTTATCAGTAGATGATAATTGCCTTGCTGTGACTGGCGGCTTTTCCATTTTTCCCTTCCTTTAGTCCTTCTTTTTGTGTTTTTCTTTCTTAGTTTTGATTTACTTCCTGTCTTGCTTGCCTTCTTCTTGTTTCTATTTCCTTTCTTTCCAACTGTCTTTCTTGCTTACTTACTTATTATGTTTCTTTCTTTTTCCCTGCTTTTTTCTGTTCTATCGTTCTCTTTCTGTCCGCCTTTCTTCTTGTTCCGTTCCTAAAATTTGTTTCTATTTCCTGTCTTTCAATTTGCTTTCTTTCTTTCTCTTTCTTTCAGTCTGCATTTCTTCTTGTTTCTTTCTTTTTTCTTGTTTCTGTTTCCTTTTTTCGTTATTTCTTTCTTTTTCTTTCTTTCTTCTTGTTTCTATTTCATTGCATTCCTTTTTCTTTCTTTCTTTCTTTCTTTCCAGCATGTTTTCTTCTGAAGAACACATAAGAAAATTCTGAAAAAAAAACGAAGACAATTGTCAAACTTTTTAATTTGAAATAAACACCAATGATAGTACCAGGGCACTGTAAGAGACTTATACTTCCATGATATTATATAACAACAAATCAAATTCAAAACCTGTTTTGTCCTATCTATATCCTATTGAAAAGTCAAAGATTAGTTGACAAACAGTGTAGATTCAGATGAGGCGGCTTATGATCATCCGCGAAATCTGGATTCTAGCTGTTTGCAAATAGCTACGTGTATTTTCATTTTTGGTTCTTTTAGTGTTAGTATCAAAATATAAAAAGCAAAATTTCTACAGGAAAAGCAGTTCTAAATATATTATCAGTAGATGATACTATTGTCTCTGCCAGATAGGGATGATGTGACCTGGTAGCTTTTCCATTCTTTTTAACTTCCTTTCTTCATTCTCTCTCTCTGTTTTTCTTTCTTTCTATTTCATTTTCAGTTTCACTTTTCTTTCTTTCTTTCGTTTTTCTTGTTTTCGTTTTCTTTATTTCTTTTTGTTTGTGTGTGTGTTTCTTTCTTTCTTCTGAAGAACACATGAGATACTGTTTGAATTGAATTCTGAAAAAACGAAGACAATATTTGAATGAAACACCAATGATACTAGATAACACAAATCTCAAAACTTATTTTGTCCAAGCTATATCCTCTTGAGAGTTCAAAGACATGTAGACCCAGATGAGGCGGCTCATAATGAGTCGCCTCATCAGGATAAATGGTGATTGCAAAACTAGCTACTTTCAATACAGGGTTAAGGTCACTGTTGCAACAAGGCCTATCGGAACCTGAATTTTATAGTGACTTAGTATATAAATTACGCAAAATCGTAGGGAAAATAGAATTTCCCGATCAATTTAAGAAAATTATCATGCGATTTAAATGCATTGGCTATAACATAGATGTAATGCGACAGTCTGCATGCTTAGTGGTTAACCCAATCACGATTGACAACTTTGCTGTCCTCTTTAATTGCACGCCGGTGGGTCGGGGTTCAGACTCTATGATAGCCCCTACATAAAGCTATCTGTTAGTTGGTTGGGGCCAGATGTTTGTCTGTTTTTGGCCCACCGGGGTTCAACTAGTGGTCTTCCTTTGCTCCAGTGTTCCACTGGTGTTGCTGACGCCCCAGGGATCTCCAGGTGTCTCAACACGTTTTTTGCTGTCGAATCCTCATCCTTGCTTCATCACAGTCTTTTCTTGATACTAATTGTTGCCCGTGATGACACTCTGCTGACTTAGGGGACCTCCATACGAACCGAACTACGAACTAATTGTGTGCACCGCGGCGGAGGGTGAGGGTGAAGGTTTGGCCCCAGTAAAACCGGTTTAACGCCCCCCCCCCCCCCCCCCCCCCCCACCCAGTGGTTATTACTGACCGTCCCAGGGCGGTACTTTCGTTGCGGTTGCATTTGTTTTATGTTCGGTGCTGTTTAATTTATTGTGTTCTCATTTGAACCCTTCTATAATAAAAATAGGTAAAAATAGTTGTTAAATGTTTTTCGTATAATTTGCTTAGTCTGTTGTAACCCTTCTGTAGGTCTAAATTATTTAGTTCAGTAAAGATGGCTGAGTTGCCACCTATTTGGGAAAGAGCTGCTGACTCGGCTTATCACTTGTAATTTATTGTTTGTTGGGATGTCTTTGTCAATCTTTCCCTTTGATGTTGGGGATAGGGTTTGGGATCTGATTCAGTCAGTTCCTGAAGTGTAGTTACTCTTTAAATTTTCATATGTTAGCTCTTTTAGAGTTAATAACAAAATATGAAGACCGTAATTTCTATAGGAAAAGCAGTTCTGAATATTTTATCAGTAGATGATAATTGCCTCTGCCAGGGAGGGTTGCTGTGACTGGGCAGAATCCTGGCATTATGACACGTGAGAATGATTAATGACTACCAATTATGTTGCTTTTACTAACAAACAGTCTTGTACAGGATTCCAAACTGAAACCTATGTCAAAACTCCTACATCTTGTATTTAAGGCACGCTACACCTTACTTTTAATGGTTTTCAAAGGCAGGAAAGGTGCAAAAATGTTCATACCTTTATCAATGAGTTTTACTCATGCCACTGAATGGAACTCGGGACAGTCTTTCTCTCATTCACAGCGGGCACGTGAGGTCGAAATGACGTTGTACTGACGTAGATGCGACGTCAGTCCGACGCCATTTCAACGACATTTGCCTGCTGGGTGACATGTAAACAATGCGGTAGGACACAAGTTATAAACAAAATATAGTCTTGTTTGTTTTTTTCGCTATGGAGGCCACAGACCCTGGATAGGAAACCACAACGCGCACATAACCTCGGTGTGTGTTGTGTTTTTCGTGCACATGAAAAGTCGCCAGTTTGCAACGTGGACGTCACCGCCGACTCAGCGATAACAAACCGACACACTGGTTACCTTTTTTCCATCTCAGAGCACACTGTTTGTGGGTTTCCTGGATTGTTGGATTGAAGAAACCGATCGGGCATGTGAATCGAACCCAAGACACCGTGTGTGAGAAAAAGCGCTCACCAAATAGTTATATTTGAGACGGATGGGTTAGCTGTACTTTTGCAAAACGAAAAAAGTAAAGAAAAACAGGCGCATTTTAAGTTTAATTGCAGTATTGATACAACTTGTAAAGTAGCTGTTCGCGCACGCAGATGCTGTAAGGTTCACAGATGGTACCAATGATAATCCTCGTCACGAACCAAATACCTGCAATAGAAAGTCCAATCTGTCGACACAGAACTTGTCTTTGAGCACTTCAGGCACTCAGATTCTCTGAAAAAAAACAACAAAAAAACTAGAAATGTGTTTTAAAACACTATGCCCCCAACCATAAGCCTGACCCTAAAAGGAAATGGTCACTGAAGGGAAAAGTGGAACAGGATTTCTTCAGAAGTTAATCTGGTCAACTACATCTTAGGCACAAACTGTTTGCCAGATATCGCGATCTTACCTCTTAAGGGATTTGTTCACAAAGTCGATTCAGACAAAAATGCCCAAGTCAGAAAAGGGACATAATGCAGTCAAACATTCATGGAATTGGTTCAAAAGTTAATCTGGTCAACCTTGCCTTATGTTCAAACAGTAGGCCAGATAACATTTGCCTGTCACAAGGTTCTTTTGATATATTTTGTTCACAACAGTATTCATAAAAACTACGAAAAAAATCTAAGTCCGATGAGGGGTGTTATTCACTTTACTCTGATCAGAATTTTCTAAAAAAAAAAAAAAAAAAAAGAAAAAAAGAATAAATGAATAACTAATAAGGCCAACTACAACTTAGGTACATACTGTAAGTCAAATATCATGACCCTAGCTTTTAGTCATTGTAGACAAAACGTACCGATGTAATTCAAACCTTAATCAGGTCACCCTTGCTGTTTGTCTAACTCAATGGACTTTTATATATTTTGTTCAATAAACTACACGAAATTCTAAGTCCGATAAAGGACATAATTCATAATTATGATCGAAATTGTATGCCAAATATCACGCCACTGGTCTGGTTCAAGTGGTTCTTCAGATATATTGTTCAAAAGGTGAACTGTGGCAAAATATCTAAGTCAGAAAAGGGGCATAATTTAGTAAAAAAAATTATGTAATTTTCTCAAATCAGCTCATCCCTGTCCTATGTCCAAACAGTATACCAAATATCAGTTGCCTAGCAGAAAGGGCTCTTGATAAATTATGTTAACACGTTGTTCATTATAAACTACATGTATACAGCATTTCTAAATCCGATAAGGGACATAATTCAATTAATTATGAACGGAATTTCCTCAAAAGCTAGCCAGGTGAAGTACACCTTAGGCAAGATATCACGACCCTAGCCTACATGCTTCTTAATGTATTTTGTTCACAAAGTTGATTCTTACAAAAATACCTACGTCCCAAAAGGGGCATAATTCAGTACAACATTTACGGAGTTAGCTCAAAAGCTAATCAGGTCATTCTTGTTTTATGTCCAAACAGTAGGCTACGCCGGTATCATTATCCTTCTGCAATGGCATTTGATACATTTTTTCACAATGTCGTTCATGATAGACTTTATATCTGTTTCGTTTTGTTCCCACGTCAAAAACCGGTTATTATTTTCTTTTGTTTTGTCGCGGCAACGACAAACCCGACAGGCATACATGTCCGCTCTCTTTTCATATATGCTTTTCACATAAAATTTCAAGAACCTACCTCTAGCCGTTCCGACGTGCATAACGGAAAGACAATCGGACGGACCCAAACAAATATGCCCCCCCATCAACTTTGAAGTTGAAGAGCATGATAAATAAATAAATAAACAAATAAATAAATAAATGAAAACGAAATAAGTAGTCTACAGTAACGCTCTTAAGAGTATTCAAGAGCACGTGTGACAGATAAATGAGCCACGACACGAGAAAGCCAACAGAGTGGTTGTGCGCCCAACGAATACTCAGATCAGCCCGGGCATGCGCCCAGTCTGATCAGAGACTTCACTAACTTAGGTCCTTAGCTACCCAATTAAGTGTTTAGCCAAGAGTCTGATCAAACTGGGTGGATGCCAGGCTGAGCTGAATCTGCACTGGGCGTACATCACATTATTGGTTTTGTCGTGACGCGGCTCAGATAACTTATTCTGTTTGATGCGTGTCCGATTTTTTCCCCGATTGGTTCTTTCCGCTCTATGGTCATCCCAGACGCGTCCTTCTGTGCGGTTTATAGTCCACTCACTTAAAGCTCGCGGATTGCCTATCCGTTTAGGCCGACGAACTATATGACATGTGAGAAAAGTAACAAGCAGCCGTCCGTCCTCCTTTGATAACTGCGAACTTTAACGTATAAAACAGTTTCGAACATATTGAGATTCAGGCTGTTTATTGATAAAAGACCACAAACTTTTAAATCGCAATGATTTCACCACAATTCATGCGATACAGACGACTTGAATTTCATTCATACTTGCTAATTTCATTTGTTTATTAGGAGATAATTTCTATCAGTGAGAACGATAACAAACCTCTCCTACAGGTGACCCCCTGCTGAGTAAGTTCCCCCTCCTCCTGACATCAGCCAATCAATCTATTTCCTGTTCTCTGGTACCAAAAACTCTGCTTTACTTCCTTATGTCTGATTGGCTGAATCCGAATCAGAGGTAAAATTTCGGCTGCTGCAGCTGACAAGAGGCGGGAAAAGTGCGTGTGTCATGCATTTTCCTGTTTATCACCTTAGAACAGCCGAAAATTACAACACATTAGTAGATGAATGGATGAGTCGACAGGTAGCGAAAGTTATCAAGGGTGGAAAGTTTCTGTTCGCGTCTTTTCGGATTCTCTCTCACATGGATGTCAACAGTCCGCTCTCATTTCGTGCTAATGCGTTTAGTATACAGAGCCTTATGTCCGGATCGCTTACGGATCTTACTTTAGGGGGCTTCGGTTATTCTGTGGTCCCTCCCCAGAGAAGTACGGATTGTTGCTTTGACTGGGGCCAGAATGGTGCCTATGGCCCCGGCATGAAGACAATGGAAGGTATGACGTCATTTTATTGATTTATTGATTTGCTTTCTTCAGAAATTTGTGTCATTGTCTTTAAAAACAAGTTTGCATCTGTTTTCCTTCAGGTTTCTTCGAAACAACCCTTCCATGCTTCTTTGAGACTGCCAATACACTTTGAAACTAAATATATTTATAAGAAAGTAATAACATCTTTATTTCATTTTATTTCTGATTTTAAATTTCATTTTATTTAATTATTTTTTCTTTCATCGGAGGAGCATTACTAACATCACATTCGCAGTGACGCCATCCAATAGCTATGATTAAATTTTGTTTACAAACTTTAAGTTGAAAAACAGGCATGAATTGTAGTGAAGAATACATTTTGTTTTCACGATATATTTAAAAAATTATGAGCATATTTCATCAGTACGCGAAGTAAAAGTACCACCAAAGTTTTCAGGCAGATACAGATCATTTAAGAACACTACAGTGACAACCAAAAACTGATCCGTATCTTCGTACTTTATCATGGTTTATCATAGTACGAATCAATTATAAAACAATTGTGCTAGTTAATCGCAAGAAGTTAAAACTGACGTGAAATTAGAATCAGAGCATATAAATAATTCTAACACGTCTCTCTTTGGAATATTTAAACATTAACAAACTTGAAATGTACGCATGAGGAGGACGCCGACTTTAATTGTTGAAATTAAAAAGTGCATTTAATTGATGACGTTATGCGACGTCAGCTATACTACTACATGTAGTTCTATAAAATAATATGTGTCACTCTGATATTAAATATTACATTTTATTATTCCTATTTTTATTCTGACATTTTCATTTTTGCTTTCATTTTCATTTATTGGAGAGTGACGGGTATAATGTAAATATCAGCATAAATAAATGAAACGGACGTCAGAATACCCGATTTTTATTCTGACATTTTCATTCTTGCTTTCAATTTCATTTATTGGAGAGTGACGGGTATTCAATGAAAGTAAGAATGTAAATATCAGCATAAAAAATGAAACGGACGTCAGAATACCCGATATCTCATGTTATGGGAGTACTATAAGTATTACCATTACGAGCGTCTATGTAACGTCACGAGTTTTAGTTCATGACGTTAGATAAGTTTCACAAGATTGAATTTGTTTTTCTAATACGGAGACTCTTATGGACTAAAATCTTTATTTTATTTTATTTTTATTTTAAGTTAAGCGTAACGAGAAGGGACAATCGTTGTTTTTCATGCAGATGACTCCCGAGCGCGACAGTACAGGCCTCGCACTGTCGCGCTCGGGAAAAACAGGCCTCGCACTGTCGCGCTCGGAATTCATCTCTTATTCAGGCCATACTAGTGGCTCAGTGTTAGATACATTTATCTTGTTTATTCACAAATTACATTGTGTCGAAAATAATTCTTTTCATTCGATTTATTTACTTACCATATTAACCCATTTCTGTCACGCGTTCCTCCCATAAAAAGGACATGGACAAACAGTGCATAACTAGATCAGACGCGGCGTCTGATAAGAATATACATTCTTTGCATAAAATTTTCGGTAATTTCTATAAAAATGATCACAAAAGAGAACACCAGACGCCCTAAAGCGATGAATGAACCCATCCAGTTTACAAGAATGGAAGAGTCCACTTGGCGTAAATGGGTTAACACGTTAAGCCCTATTGACGAAAATAGCAGAATACACAAATAGTGTAGATCCTGATCTGGCGGCCGCCTCACCTTGATCTACACTGTTTGCCTTCTAGACCATGAATTCTCAATATGATATAGCTTGGACAAAACATTTTTGGGAATTTTGCAGACGTAACTCTTGTCGTCTGCTTTTTGGTGCTTAAAGGGTTAAGGATAGTTTGTATAATCACGGGTGGGAAACTCCATAATCAGAGCCAATGGCTATGATAAGGAAAGATTATGGCGGTTTTCCGGAGCACGTGCGGCTATGATTATACCGGTCGAAATTCGGACTAAGAATAGGTAAGTTTCTCATTCGCGGTATAATTTCGTTTTTACGGCATGGAATCTCAAAAAAAGGAGAATGTAGTTCAATGCTCATGTCTTTTATCTTCTTTTCTACGCTAAGGTCAGTTGTCATATGCGTACGAGTTTGTCTGAATCATTTGTGTCGTGGGGTGGCAGTAGGCTAATTTACAGATAGGCAGCTAACAACTGAGTTGAAATTCCTGTTGAAATGATATAAACGTGAGAATTTTGGTGGCCGAAGAGCGTGCACTGATTGTCTGATCCTTCTCCAATCGCAAAAAGTAAGTACTAAAAGCAAATAAGAGAAATTGAGAATAAATAAACCGAGGCTCTGCTTATGTCGAGCGGCTCTGATTATATCGGCCGGCTCTGACGTAGGACGGCCTCTTTTGTAAGATGTTCAAAGTAAATGTCTTGTAGTAGTGCTATTTACTGTATGAGCGGTGCAAAACAAAACATAGTCTGCGTCACGTTCAGTTTGATGTTTATTTTGGTGCCAACAAAATTAGTTGCAGTTGATTTTCCAATATCAGTAAGGCGAGGAAAGGGAGGTTTTAATGAATGCATTAGTTTTCAAGTTAATGAATCTTCTTGTTCATAGCATACATCTTGTACTGCATCATATTCACTGCACCTCCCTTTCCTCGCCTTAATAATATTGGGAAATCAATCACCTGTCAAACACTGCAACTAATTTTGTCGGCCCTTAAAACCAAAAATAAACATCAAACTCACGTCCCTGAACGTGATGTAGACTTAGTTTTGTTTTACAATGCTCACACAGTAAAAAGCACTACTACAAGACATTTACTTCAGTAGTAACCATCTCTTACAAAAGAGGCCGTCCTACGTCAGAGCCGGCCGATATAATCAGAGCCGCTCGGCATAAGCAGAGCCTCGGTTTATTTATTCTCAATTTCTTTTATTTGCGTTTAGTTCTTACTTTTTGCGAATGGAGAAGGATCAGACAATCAGAGCACGCTCTTCGACCACCAAAATTCTCACGTTTATATCATTTCAACAGGAATTTCAACTCAAGTATTAGCTGTCTATCTGTAAATTAGCCTACTGCCACCCCACGACACAAATAATTCAGACAAACTCGTACGCATATGACAACTGACCTTAGCGTAGAAAAGAAGTTAAAAGACATGAGCATTGAACTACATTATCCTTTTTTGGAGATTCCATGCCGTAAAAACGAAATTATACCGCGAATGGGAAACTTACTTATTCTTAGTCCGATTTTCGGCCGGTATAATCATAGCCGCACGTGCTCCGGAAAACCGCCATAACCGTTCCTTATCATAGCCATTGGCTCTGATTATGGAGTTTCCCACCCGTGATAATATATGACGGCTTGCTACATGTATCAAATAATAAAGTATAATATGAAGGAATACAGGGACAAAGAAAAAAATAGATAAATGAATGAATATATAAACGAACAAATAAAAGTTTTAAGTGAGCTTTCAAATGTTCCTTTTAAGAATCTACTTTATGACCCCCCCCCCTCACCCCCACCTAAATCAGTATGAAACGGTCAAGCAATTCTGCACAAGGAAACGATTTTTCAAGTAAAAAAAGGATAAATATTTTCCATTGTACTGTTACACTGGCGCTCACGTATTTGTACACATTCAAAACGCGTCGGGGACGCAGTTGATGCGCGCGGGATACGCGGTAATTATGAACGCGAATATTTTAGTAGCCAATGAAAATTCGTTCTCAGTTTTGCGTATACCGCGAAGCGACGCGTGCAACGCGCATTATATGCAAATTTCATGGACCCAATCAAAATTGCGCACATGATACGGGTAGTGACGTAGTCCTTTGCGTCTCAACGCGCGCGTACGGGAACCAATCAAAATCGCGTATTGAATGCGCATTTTAGTGAGGTCAACTTTAAGTAAATCATGTGAAAGAAAGAGCCATTAGTCTACATCAAGCTTGATGTCGAATGCTTATTTGGTCTTACTTGAACCATAACGGGAAAGAAAGAAAAAAAAAGAAGCCTAGAAACTCGACCGGCAACTCAAAACTAAATGCGACTCGGACAGTCCCATGACACTTCGCCATTGAATTGGAAATAGCCTAAATCGCACTCTTCAGCCATAAATTCCTTTCGTATCAGAAATTAAAATCGTGGAATCTAAAAATTAATACGGCCTTTATGGAAAATAAGTGCCGGGCGGCAGTCACTTTGAATCTTAAAGAATTCCAGTCAGGGTGGGGGGATAAAAACCTCTGATCAGTGACCTATAAATAGCAGTGACCTGGAGGGCTGATTGGAGTTTTACGAGAGCATGTTTGGGAGAGGAGTGGTAGGTCACTGCTCTGATCAACATGACTTGGAAACGGCTGTCTCCAGGGCAGTGTCCTCAGCCCTATCCTATTCATAAATAATAAATACCCTTGATGATGGTGGGGGGGGGGGAACCTCTCTCTTTCTCAGTTTGCAGTTGACAGTGCTATCTGGACCTACCACTCCTCTCCCAAACATGCTGTCGTAAAACTCCAGTCAGCCCTCCAGACAATCGAGATATGGTCCACGCTCTGGGGTTTCAAAATACCCACTATTAAGACAAATTTTCCCTTAAAAAAAGACTTAATATTGAATCACTTTAAAAACTCTCCCTTTTTGAGACAGAAATAGAATTTTGTGACCATATCACCTTCCTGGGTATGATCCTAGATAGCAAACTAACATATGGGGTCAGCATATTAAAAATCTGATTGAAAAATGTAATAAAGTCCTAAACCTCATGAGGATGGTTTCAGGCACCTCCTATGAAGCAGATAAAAAAATCCTATTGACATTATAAGGCCCTAATCCTCAGTAAAAGTTGATTATGGTGCGCAAGCTTATAACTCAGCACCCAAACATCTACTCTCAAAGCTCAAGACCTCATCCAAAACAACTTAGCACTCCGTATTGCTACGAGGGCATACCACTCAGCCCCTATTAATGCTTTAGAAGTTGAATGTGGAATTAAACTCCTACAGCTGAAGGTGTTGGGCAGCGTAGCGCAATCGATAGGGCACCTGACTCATGCCAGAGGTCTTGGGTTCGAGAACCCGGTTGGGCCACATACTTCGTTTCTCCTTCCGCTGATTGAAGAAAGGCAGTTGTCAATTATTGACCACCGTGCCGTACCAAACCCTCAAAACTGGACGTTTATCCCCTAATAAATGAAGCAGTAACCGAAAAATGGCAATCCCAATGGACCAATAGCAACAAGGGCCACACCTTCCATTTCGTCAAACCAAAGGTTAAACTTCAATGTGACGTATATAGTCTCAATAGACGTTTCGACATAGCCTATTCCGGACTAAGGCTAGGAGACTGCGGGCAGGGCTGCCTTCACTACAGTAACCAGTCTGCCCTATGCCCCCACTGCAATGATGCAGAAGATCTCAACCATATCTTCTTTGACTGTGTGGCCCCATAACAATCAAAGGTGAGACCATAGAATCCACCATATTCAAGTTAGGCTATCACACAATAGACCTGAGACTGCTCCTGTCTCCCCCAAAGAAACATGCAAATACAATACAGAAGGCAGTCTTTGAATATCTAGACAAAACCAATATCATTGCCAGGATATAGATAGATTCCAACACAATAGGGAAAAAAATCCCCCTAATTTTCTCTAATTCGAGCCCCTGTTGCTAACCACCTACCAAACCCATTTCCCAAAATCCCTGGATCCACATTAATACCCTACTAAGTGCAATGCTCATGACAAAAACTCCCATTACCCAGTAAAAGCCCCAGAACCCATCTGTACGACTACAATCTGACTTTCCCTACTGTCGTATAAATAACTTTTGTCTATTAACAATAAAGGCTAAAATTAATGTGTATCCAACCTCCTTAACCTCACACCCAGGCTAAGTTACCTGGAAACTAAATGGACCATAATAAGGTTCAGCACATTTGCTCCCTAGAAACAGCCAAAAGAAACTGCCCTCTTTTCCCGTCAATCCGCAATAAGAAATAAGCTATAGTCCTCTGGTCCATTAATAATACTCTCCATTTCTTCCCCACCCCCAAATTAATGTGTATCCAACCTCCTTAATCTCACACCCAGGCTTAGTTACCTGGAAACTAAAAAAACCATTATAAGGTTCAACTAATTTGCTCCCTAGAAACAGCCAAAAGAAACGGCCGTCCTTTTTGAACAACCCACAATAAGAAATAAGCTACTGTCCCCGTGTCTATTAATAATATTCTCCATTTCCCCTCCAAAAAATAATGTGTATCCAACCTCCTTAATCTCATACCCAGGCTTAGTTACCTGGAAACCAACAGAACCATTATTAGGTTCATTACATTTGCTCCCTAGAAACAGCCAGAAGAAACCGCAGTCCTTTTTGAACAACCCGCAATAAAAAATAAGCTACTGTCCCCGTGTCTATCAATAATATTCTCCATTTCTCCTCCAAAAAATAATGTGTATCCAACCTCCTTAATCTCATACCCAGGCTTAGTTACCTGGAAACTAAATGAACCATAATAAGGTTCAGCACATTTGCTCCCTAGAAACAGCCAAAAGAAACTGCCCTCATTTCCCGTCAATCTGCAATAAGAAATAAGCTATAGTCCTCAGGTCCATTAATAATACTCTCCATTTCTTCCCCACCCCCAAATTAATGTGTATCCAACCTCCTTAATCTCATACCCAGGCTTTGTTACCTGGAAACTAAATAAACCATTATAAGGTTCAACTAATTTGCTCCCTAGAAATAGCCAAAAGAAACCGCCGTCCTTTTCGAACAACCCGCAATAAGAAATAAGCTACTGTCCCCGTGTCTATTAATAATATTCTCCATTTCCCCTCCAAAAAATAATGTGTATCCAACCTCCTTAATCTCATACCCAGGCTTAGTTACCTGGAAACCAACTGAACCATTATAATGTTCATCACATTTGCTCCCTAGAAACAGCCAAAAGAAACCGCAGTCCTTTTTGAACAACCCGCAATAAGAAATAAGCTACTGTCCCCGTGTCTATTAATAATATTCTCCATTTCCCCTCCAAAAAATAATGTGTATCCAACCTCCTTAATCTCATACCCAGGCTTAGTTACCTGGAAACCAACTGAACCATTATAAGTTCATCACATTTGCTCCCTAGAAACAGCAAAAAGAAACTGCTCTCTTCTCCCAACAATCCACAATAAGAAATTAGCTACAGTCCTGTTGTTGACTAATAATATTCTCCATTTCCCAAAATATTAGAACACTTAAAAAAACTCCCATGAAAATACAGGACCCTAAAACTTTAAATATGCAATATATTTTGGAACCAACTAAACCAAGATAAGGTTTAGAACAAATACTACAGTCCTAGGTCCCAAAAGGAATTTTTACCCACCTACCTCTCTTCCAACAAATTTAAGCTATGGTCCTCTCTGAGACCAACGGTTGCAATTCATGATGTAATCCAGGCAGTCTCAATTACTCATGAGGGCCACAAAAACATGAGACAACTGCATTCCAGATCACCCTCAATCTCTTATCCCCCACTTCCCATTGCATAAGTTAATAAGGGAATTTGCTCCCCACCTAAGAATTTGCTCCCCATTTCCCCCTAGACCTGCCCTGGGCCCAGCCAGGACAGGGGGCTTGTTCCGGCAGAACTAGCAAAGTGAAGTCTGATGGAGGCTTGCAGTTCGGGGAAGATGCATTATGGCCAAAACTACATGCTACAAATGAAATATTCTTAAACTTTATTTTGTTTACTTTTACTCTGTGTAGAGGATATCTGTATCGATTCGGCACAGATTGCTCTGCAATAAGGTAATCCGAAGAGAACCCACTTGTCTGTTCAGACTATACCATTTCCAATTTAATGCAAGTGACTTCGTAGTAAAATAATGCTTTTGATTGGGTGCAAGTTACTTTGCAGTAAAGTAAATGCAGCCTGCTCAAATGTTAACATGACCTAAACATGCCCGAGGTCAGTTAAAAAATAAATTTTAATGCGGCTTTGCTTCGGTTTGCTGTTTAGACAGGACTTTTAATCCGAAGTAAAAGTTAATTCGGTTTCGATCCAAGGTACTCTGTAGGATTAGTTTAATTACTCCGAATTAGTTTTTAATTCGAATAAGATTTGCTAGTCCAAACAGTTAATTCAAAGCAAATTCTGATTCGATTCGGATTAAAACTAGTCTAAACAGGATTATTGAAGGTATAGAAAATTCAGGCATGGGAATGTTTTTACATTGTCTCAAAGGCAAGGATAAATGCTTATTTGTGGCCTTCGTTGTTGAGAAAACTGGAGTATCTGAAGAATACCACCAACCTTCCTGCAGAGACTGTCCGAGTGATTCTGCTTCCTGCCGAGGATCTCCGCAGGAAGCAGAGTCACGTTGACAGTCTCGGTAGGAAGCCAATTTTCGAGGACAGAAGTCTCTGCAGGAAGCAAGAGATCGTGGACAGTCTCGGCAGAAGCCAAATATGATGTGAAGTCTGTGAGTTCTTGCTTCCTGCAGAGACTTCTGTACATGATAATTGGCTTCCTGCTGAGACTGTCCGCGTGACTCTGCTTCCTGCTGAGAGGCTCGACAGGAAGCAGAATCACACAGACAGTCTCTGCAGGAAGCCATTTATCATGTACAGAAATCTCGGCAGGAAGCAAGAACTCGCGGACAGTCTCGGCGGAAGCCAAATATGATGTATAGTCTCTGCAGGAAGCGAAAATTAGAGGAATCGATTATACCCTGTGGTATTGTTAAACTCAATATAATAGTCTGGGTCCAAATTTCACTGGTCAGTTTAATTCTTAGCGAGGGTTACCGTGTGTGTTCTGGCCCAGATAAGTTGTGACTTTTTTTTTTTGTTTGTTTGTTTTCTGGGCTTAGAAGTTAAGAAAGATAGAAGTTATGTATAGTTTCTAAGCCTAGAAGTTCTATTATAGAGTTAGTCTAAATAGTAGTTAATGAGTCCCATTGAATTCAGAAATCGAGACGTTACGAGTTGTTATGTAAAAATTGACCCAGATAATGTGGGACTACTTTATGGTTCCCGTCTTCTGCGCATCGATTCGGTCAGATTCCCGGTAGAGATATCGAGACAATATTTAATTAGCTTAGTAACTTATATTGTTTTAAGCTATCTTAAAACTATTTTAATTAGGCCAACGTACAATCTGCGGTCGTACGCGTATTGAACAAGTCATGAATATTCATGTTATCATCGTTTGCGTCTACCGCGTCGAGACGCGTCAGGGCGCGTCTAGACGCGTCTGATGCGCGGTTCTAGGTGATACGCACGCAGCACGCGCATGCAACGCGGTACGAACGCGTTTTTGGTGTACAAATACGTGAGCGCCAGTGTAAGCGGCGATCAAAGTGCAGACCTACGACAAATTAATAAATACTTTTTGTTTGAACGAAAATAAATATCAGGATATTTTGTCGTCTGTCTGCAGAACTCCGGAAATGTCAAAATTTTAAAAAGTTTGTTTTAAAAGTCGTTTTTATCTACTGAGTATATACAGTCAACTCTCGATATCTCAAAATCGAAATTCATCTCAAACTACTGATATCTCAAAGTAAATTTTCTGGTCCCAGAAAATTTACTTTGAGAGATCAGTTGTTGGAGATAATAGGAGTTGAAATGTGAATAAAAATAAATGTGTCCAAACTGTATTCTTGAAATAAGAGAATACTTTGAGATATCAGTGTTCGAGATATCGAGAGTGGACTGTATATTATATGAGATTTCGACTATGGAGAAATAAGATAACGACAGTGTAATGAGATTCCAAAACATACGTCTTTTATTATGTGGAGGAATATAAACCCATCCAAAATACTGATTCTAGTACTACTATTTTATTTTTGCACAGTTTTCTGGCGACAGTCCGCAGAGCTTTTTCTTGTGTTTCACGGCTGGTAAGTCAACGTAATTTAAAAACCATCCCTAAATTATGTCTAAAACTGGCTAAAATATCTCAAGGCAGTGTTGTTGTTGTTTTTTGCGTTAACTTACTGTATTAAGCAAGCACCTGTTGATTTATTGAAACCATTGCATGCGGGAAAGGCACAGTTCGCTGTGCTGGTCGTCTACTTCCCTGTATATCTAGTTCAATATTTTACACTGACAAGGCAGCCTTTTTTGTGAACAGACCGACCGTCAGAAAAATACAGTGTCAAAGGGTAACTTGTCGGGTTAAATAGTTTTTTATTTGTCAATATCGGTAAATAATTACAGCTTAATTTCCACTTAAAGTAAAATTTTTTTAGAGACAGAGAGAGTTTCAAAGTTAATATTTTCTGACAAAATAAATAAATAATTAAGGAATGAACTTCATTTTTCTGAGGTTTATCGAAGTGTAAACTACATTGGGTCAAGTGCAAAGTGAATGAACCCCGAAGGGGTTCATGTAAACTTTGCTAGTGACCCAATGTAGTTTACACTTCGGTAAACATCAGAAAAATTAAGTTCATTGCTTATATTTACATTCGTTTCAATCAAATCTTTCATGAAAAATCTTATATAAGCGCAAAAATTGAAGCAGTAAAACATGTACACGCAGTTTTTTCTGCTAACAGCAGAACGGCAGGCATGACGTCATGACGTTGCTGACGTCCAATCAGGTTGAAGAGAGCCATTGTTTATTTTGACGTCATTGACGTCGCGTGTCTCGATGTAATTATTGGAATGTAAACTACATTACGTTCCAATGGTTTACTATAGGGCTTTTCTGTAAATACACCAAGAATGTAAATATTGACAAATAATGAATAAATAAATAAACAAGCAAAGTCGTTGAATTAAAATCTCCCGCCGAAGTGGCTCTAATTTGCTTAATTTATAATCCCTGGTTACAAAGTTACAACAGAACTTGTGGATTTTTTAATCAAATCAAGGGCAGTAACTAATGCACAAGTGAGGCCAGTCTAAACGACTTGCCTCAGCATCACCGCAAAATGTACTAAGTTTCAAAACATTTTGTTCATTGGTACCATAGTTATGGCCATTTATGGATTTTAAATTAATTCAAGGGCACTTACTCATGCACTAATGATACCATTATAACAAAACTTGAACTGCACATACATTTTATGCCAATACATTATTGTTTAAAGTTTCATGAAAGTCCGTACATTGGCTACTTAAAAGCCCCGTTGCCCTATAAGTATGAAAACTTTTATCATGAGGTATCGCTGCAAGCTTCTCAGTATAGTTTCGTCATTGTAAATGACCGTGATTAGCCTTAAACAAATAATACATCCTTGAGTTTTACATAAAAAGGGTTTGAAAACTTATTTGGGTCATTTTAGTTGGCAACTAAAATTACCTACTTTCGATTTCACACAGTTGAATAAAATGGTAAAAATACAATGTACAGGCGTGGAGTCCCAATCACTATCCCACCTATGTTTATATAGCATTGCTAAACGGGAAACCAGAACATGAAATTTTATTTTGTGGAACGTTTTATTATTTTTCAAAAACTTGTTTTCTCTACCTTTTGCCAGTTACATGACTAAATATTTGCACATCAACCCACATCTTATTTCCAAACGTGAAGGTTGAACCACTTTTTACAATGATTTGAGTTTAGACGTTGGACTATAGAGACTTTAATTATGACTCAATTGTTGATTTTAAAGCATCTTAAGGACAAAAACTCCTGCATTACTAAAGCGATTTGACAAAAACTTGACATGCACCATTGTTTCATGGTTATACATATTTAGTATAAGTCGCATAGAATTACATTCATTGTTGACTAAGTTACAGCAGAATTTGTCAATTCTAAATTGATTCAAGGACAATAACTCATGCACTTCTGATACTTTATGTGCACAGCAGTATAATGGTGATACATATTTACTATCAGTTTCATGAAGTTCCGGTGATTGGTTACTTAGTAATGGCTCTCTTTAATGACTTTTAATCCTTTCAAGGGCAATAACTCATGCACTTTTGTTGCCAGTCTAACAAAAACTCCATGGCCGCTTTATAGTGGTATATATTTATCTTCAGTTTCATAGAATTACTTAATCATATCTCTGGACGGATGGACGGACGGACTGATGGAAAGAAGGGCTAACGAGAGGACGGACGGACAAGGACGAAACAGTGTCCCTTCGCCTTCGACAGGGTATAGTAAAAGAAGCAACCACGTAAATAGGAAGGGAAGATTTCAGAAAATGCAAACTTGATATTTGTATTAGCCGTCTTAAGATAATTCGCATTTTAGCTTAAAGATTACACGTCATTCATATCTATCGGTGATTAAAAAAACATCGTCAAGTTTCGAAAAGGTAAACATACAATGTACAGACATGGTTCCGCTTCTGTATATTGCATTGCTGGACGGAAACAGAAATTGAAGCTGTTTCTTGTCTGGAGCCATTTGTCATATGTTTTCAAAAAGAAAAGAAAAAAGGTTCCCCCTACTTTTTGCCTACTATATGACAACATCAATCCATGTTATATCACCTAACGTGATAATGGAACCACTTTTCAGAATGATTTGAGCCGCGACACGAGAAAACCAACAATGTGGTCGTGCGCCCGAAGCAGACTCAGATCAGCCTGGGCATTCGTCCAGTCTGATCAGGCTCTTTGCTAAGCGCTTAAAGGACAGCCAAGGAACTAAGCTACCTTCATGCGGACAGCGAAGACTCTGATCAGACTGGGCGGATGCCCAGGCTGATCTGAGTCTGCGCTGGGCGCACAATCACATTGTTGGTTTTGTCGCGTCGCGACTCATTTTTGTCGCACCTGCTTTAGCAAGATGCGATATAGGAGTTCACTTTTCCGTCCGTCCGTCAGTCAGCCATTCCGTCCGTCCAGAATGACGTCGACCCTAGCGTTTAAGTCCATTTCTCGCAAACTATGATACCTGCAATCCTCAGACCTGGCATAAAGTTTCTTCTTAAAACAATCTTGAGGATGTTGCTCTTATTTTTAACCTTGACCTATATTTCTCTCTCTGCTGACTTCCGTAGAATTTTACATACAATTTATGTCGACCCTAACGTTTACGGGTGGTCTTGTCGGGCGATTGTGCTGGGTAACTTTCAGTGCCGAGGCGTCCTACTACTTTGGATAAAAGTAGGGCAAGGGCCTATTGTGCTTGCAGTAGGTGCGAGTGAGGGGGGTGGGGTTGTTTGGACTTTTTTTTTCTCTCCCCTATCATATCTCTTTTCTTCCTTCCTCTCCCTGTGGGACGTCTCGATATAGACTGCAATACTGTCTCAAAGGGCCGTTAACCCCCCCCCCCCTCCCCTCTCCCCACCAAAAAAAAAAAAAAAATAACCTAGAGTTGAAGTCCATTTCTTGCAAACTATGATACCCACAAACAACAAACAAAAATGTCTGTTAAGAATGTTCTCAGTGCTGTTGCATTTTTTCTCTTTGACCTATATGTCACGCGTTGCTGACTTTGTAAAATTTAACATCCAAAATTACGACGACCCTAGTGTTTCAGCCCTTTCTCTCAAAGTATCATACCTACAATAATCTGGCATTGAGTTTCATCTTAGAACGGGATGTTGCATTTATTCGTACCCTTGACCTGTATTTCATGCTCATGTTCGTTTGGTAACTATGACTCTTTTTCGTTTCGTTTCGTAACAGCCCTTTTTCGTTTCGTAACAGCCCTTGTATTCATATACAGTTAACCGGACTATGGAAACTAAACCGCATTATGAAGACCAAAATTAGGTCAAATACATTTTGATTAAAAATAACTACGTAAATATCGAAAATGAAATTTTTAATGTTCCATCCCCATAAAGTGATCTATGGAATTTTGTTGGAAGACAAAGGTCAATTGAGTTTTTAGTTTCAAACCGGTGCCAATATATTAAATGATGTGATTTGATGACATGATGCTTTTTATAAAATTTATGAAATGTCATTCAAAATACGCAAGTTGAGAGGGAAATGCACTATTAAAAAATAAGGTCGATTGCTTTTTTGGTCTGAAAAAAAACCCTGGTCTTTCGAGTTACTAACAAATACATGTACTGACTCAAAGACTGATTAAATCCAGGACAACCAGTCCAGATAATCATATGAATAGGAATTCCTTTTCATGAGAAAATAGTCCTTTTGACACGTGCAGATAATGCATACACATATCACTAACTGCATTTGATCAGAGACAAAGTTTGAACCCTGCTCATATAATAAGGTCGTTGGTTTGATTTGGGATCGGGACAGACAACTTTCGTCTGACTGTGTTCTAAGCGGATGAACAAACTCAGCTTACCCGAAATTGAGTATTTGTAAGCTTGAGTGGTATACAGAGAAGAGCCTTTTGACTTCTGACTAGATAGGGCTACCGAGAAAAGAGCTTGTCTTTTGCTTGCCTTTTGCAGTGACAGATAAAATGTTCTTGCTACCGATTTATGGGGATAATATTAATTGTTTTAATTGCGAAGGCCCTTTAGTGCCTCAAAATTTGGCTTCCTTCTCTTTCAAAAACCATAGGGGTATACAGAGATGCAGTTTTTGAAAGAGAAGGAATACACATTTCACTGGCTGAATCAGTTACGTATGCTTACTCGGGGTGTGGTGGGGGTGGGGGTTGAGCGTGGGATGGGGGAGGGGGAACAAAATACTCGTATATTTTTGTCTGAACGATACACTTATACCTAAATGTTTTACCCGCTGAAAATTAAGTTTTTATTATTACTCTTGAACGTTTTGACCCTTATAGTTAAAAAAATAATAGATGAATAAAAAAAATAGAATAAACAGAAGACGAAATTTACGTCTACAAAATTAAAAGAAAAATGTGTCGTCCAAGTTATATCATAATGAAATTTCAATGTCTAGAGGGTAAACAGCGTAAATTCAAATGAGCCGGTGTATGATGGGTTGCCTTGGCTGCATCTACTCTGTTTGCAAATACAGCTATAATTATTATTTTTACTATTATTATACGCCCGTCGAAGACGGGTCGTATTATGTCGTGGCCTCCGTCCGTCCGTCCGTCCGTCCTTCCGTCTGTCCGTCCGTCCGTCTGTCCGTCCGTCCGTCCGTAAACTTTTTGTGTCCGCTCCATATCTCCTCAACCCCTTGAAGGATTTTTTTGAAACTTGGGTCAAATGTTTGCCTTAACGAGACGATGTGCAGAACACATATTTCAACGATGTCCGACAAAGGTCAAGGTCACACTTAGAAGTCAAAGATCAAAAGGTAACATTTCGTGTCCGCTCCATATCTAGAAAACCGTATAAGATTTCATCATGAAAGTTTGTACAAATATAAAGCACCATCAGACGATGTGCAGAGAAAAAGAACCATTACCCTACTTTCAGTTTTGACGGAATTATTTCCCTTTGTATTTTTCGAAGGTAATTTCATATAATCTTCGTGTCCGCTCCATATCTCAAAAACCGTTTAAGATTTCTTCATGAAAGTTTGTACAAATATATAGCAATATGAGACGATGTGCAGAGAAAAAGAACCATTACCCTACTTTTATTTTTTACGGAATTATTTCCCTTTGTATTTTTCAAAGGTAATTTCATAATAAGCTTCGTGTCCGCTCCATATCTTGAAAACCGTTTAAGATTTCTTCATGAAAGTTTGTACAAATATAAAGCACCATCAGACGATGTGTAGAGAAAAAGAACCATTACCCTACTTTCAGTTTTGACGGAATTATTTCCCTTTGTATTTTTCGAAGGTAATTTCATCTAATCTTCGTGTCCGCTCCATATCTCGAAAACCGTTTAAGATTTCTTCATGAAAGTTTATACAAATATAAAGCACCATCAGACAATGTGCAGAGAAAAAGAACCATTTCCCTACTTTCAGTTTTGACGGAATTATTTCCCTTTGTATTTTTTCTTATAGTAATTTCATATAAGCTTCATGTCCGCTCCATATCTTGAAAACTGTTAAAGATTTCTTCATGAAAGTTTGTATACATATAAAGCACCATCCAACGATGTGCAGAGAAAAAGAAACATAACCTTACTTTCATTTTTAATAAAATTAAGCCCCTTTGTGTTTCTAGTATTGTAATTTTGTATTAAATTTGTGTCCACTCCATATCTCATTAACCCTTTGAAAGATATTTTTGAAACTTGAGTCAAATGTTCACCTTCTAGAGGCATCGTGCAGAACTTGTATTCCAACAATGTTCGACAAAGGTCAAGGTCACACTTAGAGGTCAAAGTTCAAAAGGTAACATTATTTTTCCGCTCCATATCTCGAAAACCGTATAAGATTTCTTCATAAAAGTTTATACAAATATGAAGCATTATCAGACAATGTGCAGAGAAAAAGGACCACAACCCTACTTCCAGTTTTGATGGAATTATATGCCTTTGTATTTTTCATATAGTAATTTCATATTAGCTTTGTGTCTGCTCCATATCTTGAAAACTGTTTAAGATTTTTTCACGAAAGTTTGTACAAATATCAGACAATATGAAGAGAAAAAGAACCATAACCGAACTTCCATTTATATTGGAATTATGCCCCTTTCTAATTTTTGTCTAGGAATTTCATATTAGCTTTGTTTGTTTTGTAGTTTTAAATCTGCCTTATTATTGAAGATTAAAGCTACTGACAAAGTTCTGTCATCTCTTGTTTTCTTTCCAACTTTAAGCCCCAACGGGCGTATATTGCCCCGCTCAGCGGAGCTCTTGTTATTATTATTATTATTGTGTTTTAGTGTTTACTAATTTCTTTCTCTTCCGCAGCATGTTTAATGAACGCCGGTACTGGAAGACCCATTTTTGACCCACTTAGAGTGGACAACCCTACAGACTCTCTTCAGAGAAATGCACTGACAGATTCCTTGTTGGATAAACAAAACACGGATATTAACGCTAATGACGCGAAAACTAGTGATTGTTCGGTGTGTAGTGATACCGACGGACATGAAGAACAAAGGAAACCTTTGAATAATAAATTAGTGAATGTGAGTTGTCAGTTGGAGATGAAAAATCTCTGGGACGAGTTTGATGAATTGGGAACAGAAATGATTGTCACAAAAGCGGGCAGGTAAGTTTTGACTAGGGGAGAGTTGGGTAACTTCGGACAGCGGGTAAATTCGGACAGTAACATTGTTTCCCTTATATGTCAATTGAAAAATAACTGGCCAAATAGTGCAAATCCTCATGAGACGGCTCATTATGAGCCGTCTCATCTGGATTTTTACTGTTTGGAATGGTATGTCCGAATTTACCCCCATGTCCGAAGTTACCCGACTCTCCCCCTATTTCTTGTCGGTTTACAGCGCAGAAACCATATGGCACCATGTATTTTTCATTTTTTTCCCCTTAACTTAGTCTTTTTCTTTCGTTTATTTATTTATTTATTTTTTGTTTACCTGCTCATATTGATACTGACTTCAAGATGGTTTTAACACGCCATTTTAAGGCACGCATATGAGATTTATATTATTTTTGTTAATTTTAATGTTTATGTCATTAAATATGGTGTTTTGATATTTTTGGTGAAGTTTTTGTAGCAAGCGTACTTATTCGAACTACCTAGTAAATTGTAAAAGTAGTAAATTAAGACATATTTCAGCTCTAAACTGATTTTAAGTCATTTGTGAAAAAGGTAATATCAAGAATGCTAGGCGCGAGTGAAATATTTACAATGACAACGATTTGATCGACAACTCAACATATCAATGTATTTTTTATTCTATCACCCAAAGGTTTGATTCTAACGCATAAAGTTAAAGTAAAGATTGCATTCGCAACCGTTCCTCTGGCGTGCGACCTCCGAAATGTAGAGCTTGTCATCGTCAAATGTCGAAGAAATGTATTTTCAGCTACAAAAAGTTGGCTACCGACGTCAGAATTCCTCTTGCGCCAAAAATTGCGATTTGTTGCAAAATAAATCTGACGTTGTAATTTTCCATTGCTTCTATCTGGCGCGCTGAAGTATAGAATAATCATTTTAGTTTGCCTATTTTGAAATTTGCAGCATTTCAAATCGAATTATGACAGCTGTGACGTAATATGTTATGACGTAAATTATGATGTCTGCCATAGATGCCAGCTCAAATCAAACATATGGCCTTTGGCTCATTTATTTCATCATTTGTCTCTTTATTATCGAATACAGGTTTGAAAGTGGAATAAACTAAAAATAAATTAAAATCACATTGAAGTCCTTCCATCTTCGCATGCGCAATAATCATGATTAATGATATTCATGTCAGAAAATTAGCGTTCTCATCTCTATATTGCGGTTCTTATCGGTCCCTTGTGGTTGCTTATGGTGCATCTCAGTTTCTTGGAAATAAGGGTTCGTTAATGAGCGTGAAAATGTGTAAACAAACTGTGAAATCGAGCACGGCGGATGATGATCACCGATAAATCAAATGCGCCCCGCAAAGATCACTCGATTTGTAAGATAAATGTTCACGGTTCAATTAAAGCACGACATGGACAATTACATATGGTGCTTTAGAAGACATTTTTATGAGATATTTAGCGATTTATTGTTGTTGCTTCCATTATATAGTTTTAAAACTCGGAAAATTATTCTTTTATCCCTCGTTTTCTTTTTGTACAAGAATTGAAAGTATTACAATCTTATTACAAAACTCAGATGTAGCGCTCAAAACAGTTGGAGATTGAATGCCGTACAGTTTCCCTTTTCATAATGATCTTTCAAACATTGTTTGTTGGCCGACAGGATTCTTTTCTAGCTATAAACATAGAGGATCTTACATGAGTGCTCGTGTATTATTGAATTTATTAAACCAGTTGGGGAAAAAGATAAGATGCGAGGCTCTGCCGAGCATCTTATCGTTTTCACTAACGAGTTTAATAAATTCAATAATACAGGAGCACGAATGCAAGATTCTGTTTATCATATGACACTAACATTGCATTTTATTTGCAAATTTTGCACTAAAACGTCACGATTTCGCCATAAGAAAATGCGACGTTTTATGGTCGTCAACGCATAACGTTACGGCGTAATTTGCATATTTAATCCACTAGTGGATTATCGAATTTAATGCATGGCTTTATTACACTCTCAGATGCGACGTCATGAGATAAATTATCGTAATCAGAGAGAGAGAGAGAGAGAGAGAGAGAGAGAGAGAGAGAGGGTTTACTTTGTAATGTTTATCGGGTGTTGAATCTAATTGCAGGAACTAAAAATTCCATGCAGCTGATCGATGGTCAGCAAATGGACGTCGAAAATAAAATGTCAGTTCTTTTATTTGCTGTACATGTTAACGTCAAAAAGATACCGTTTCACTGTTTCAAAATAAAATCTTTTTACCAAATTTCGTTAGACATTTTATTGTCATACATTCGTTCTAGGTGAATGTCCATAAAAGTGTTCTGGTTTAAAGTCTCCATAGTCCCATCAGTGGTAAAAACGTCTAAACTAAAATCATTGTAAAAAAACGGTTCAAGCTTCACATTTGGTAATAAAATGAGGTTTGATATGCATATATTGAGTCATATAACTGGCACAAAGTAGAGAAAACAAGTTTTTGAAAAATAACAAAGCTCTCCACACACAAAAAAATCCTGTTCTGGTTTCCCGTCTGGCAATAAGTTGCAAACCAAAATGACCCAAATAAGTTTTCAAACCCTTTTTATGTGAAACTCAATGATGTTTATTTGTTGAAAGCTCGCTAATCACGGTCATCTACACTGATGAAACTATGGGATACAGATTTGAAAAAAAAGTCAAGACTTTCTTCTGAATCCCATTTGTATAAAATATTGTGTTTAGAAATGTGTTTAAATGTATTTTGTATTTATGTTTATACAAATAAAATAAAGTTTAAACTAAACTATAGTAAGAAGCTTGCAGCGATAACTTCTGGGCAAATTTTTCATGCTGATAGAGCAATGGGGCCTCTAAGATAATTTTAAAGAAAAACAAAACAAAACACGAGATTAGTTCAAACGCATACACAAATTAGAAAAATCATGAGCCAGTATAAAATCGTTATTATGTCTCAAGTGATAGTATCCTGACAATTGTCTCTTTCTTGCACGTGATTGTAACGTCACATCAATAGATTTCATTTGGATCAATCGCGGTCCCCGGTTCTTCAAATTTTGTTATATTTTTTGGTTTGAATTTACTATTATGTGCTTAAGTATTTGGGCACCTAAAAGAATGCATTTTCCACTTGTTCCAAATGGAAAATTATCTATTTTAGGTGTCACAAAATTTAGGGACATTACAGTATTTCATCGCATTATCATGCCCTTAACCGAGGGCCAGTAGACAGTTTGGACTATTTCAGAGTTGTAAAAAAAAAACAATACTGAGAGATAAACTTGTAAATATATGAGACTATGAATTAAAGAGAAAATTAATTCATCTGGTCTTTAATTAATTTATCAATTTACTTGTCTTTTCGAATATTTCATATGAAAGAATTTTTCCCGATATTTAAACTTTGCAGCTGGTGTCGTGCCGTGTGTCGGTCGTAAGACGTCTCTCCGTACACCATCCATAGTGCAGATTTATTATCAGAGGATATATTCTGAGAAATCTGAAATTTTAGATAGGTTAAGGCTCATATTCTAAATCATCGTCTTTTATATTATTTGGACCCTTTTTGGTACTAATTAGTCTTTGAATCGACTGCCCAATTAAGATTAAGAAAGTACGGTATGCTTTTCTCTGGTTTCATCACCAGATAGATATTGTCAGGGTCACTGATGAGGCTTTATTAACCGAAACTACGTAGTCTGACCCATGTTCCTTCTTCTGAAAATTTGTCCAACAACAGTAGTTGCAATTTTACGAAGAACGTACTGGCTGGCGACCAGTGATGACCGTCTTTTTGTTACTCTTTTTATCTTGTAACGGACATACAGTGATTAGTGATTCTATATTTTGGTTTAATAAACTAGGGGTAACTGTCGTTATAATACTGATTTATTTTTTAAAATAGACTATAACTTGTGCCTGCGACAGATCCTCAAACTAGGTCACCAAAACGCATTGAAATACGAGCGTGGCATACCAGTGATGGCCGTCACGAATTCCATGCGTTGAATGATGCATTTTTCAAAACCTTGTTGTGGATTTAAACTTTGATGGTATGTCATTGTAAGTCTGTGGTCTATGTCAGAGTTAAATAGTTTTAGCGCGTTCAGCACAGATAGAATATAAGCAGAAACGGACTTTAAAACTCTGACGTAGTCATTTCGTAGGCGCACGCTACATTACGTAGAAAACAAATATAAATAATGGTTACACGTGTGCTGTCATTTACAAGAATTTAGATGTGTTTTTTTTTACAGACTGGTTGCAAGTTATACCTTTTTCGTCATAGGCAATCATTTATAAAGCAATTTGTTCATGTTTATTTCTGTATTTTATTATGTGTGTATCAAGGGTTGTGATCCTCGGCAAGGCAATAATGTTGGTATGAGGGTAGCTTTGGGAAATTGTTAGCCTTTTGCCTTCCGGGGAGATAATTTAACCATTCTTTTTTGTGGAAGTTCCTTTTGTTTTCTTTTAAAAAATGGCCAAATCTGAGACGGATCAAATACGTAATTGCGCGTGCAAAATGCAAACGGCCACAACTGGTACGCGGTCACCACTGGTCGCACGCCAGTATAGGTAACATGAAAACCCAAAGGTTAGATTTTCTAGATTCACCTTTCACATTTTATTACATTTTATTTTGTTACGTTTTCGCGCGGCTGAAGTAGAATGGAAGATAATCGACGCGGTAAGCTTAGAAAAATGTTCACCAATTCGGTGGTAAACGCAGAACCTCACGGACATCATTTTGAACACAATGTGTACAAATATAGAACAAATATTTTGTCAAAACCCATACCAATGAATTAGCCACAAAGCGGCCGACAGAATATTTAGTGACTGTTTTTTCTTTTTATAAAGAACAGTACATGTAGCATGTTATATGTTCTTTTGGATTCTACCCACTGGTTTCTGTAATCTCTATTTCTTTTCGACAGTCTTTGGTTTAAACAATATTTATTCAAAACGAAATAGTACAATGCATACATGTATATAAACAGTAGACATATAACTAAGCGAAGAAAAGCATACATGCATACTTTGTTATATAAAACACTGATGACTAAACATGGATCTGAACGGAAGCCTTCGGCTTATAGAGTTCATTTCCATAATGATAAATAAACACAGCAGCACAAATTTAAACATGGCATGACATTTTGAATTCATATCGTTCAAATCGGGCATTTTTTATCTAAGAAGTATGTATCAAAAGTGTGCAAGCAGTGGAGGGCATAAACCAGTTTGGACCTTATAGACTAGATTGACGGTTACATTAGGATTGATTCTAATTAAACTTGAGTATAAAGCTTTACACAGGGCTCGGCATTCTGTCTGCCATCAGATATAAATACAATAAACCTACGTGGGCAGAACCTACCATGTGACAATCTTGCCGGTGTCTATAACATACAAATGGTTTACGCCTACGTTGTATAAGCTACATATTCACAAAGTTACCGAAATCGCAGACACCTGAGAATAAGAGATTGAGGAACAAACAAAAGTGATTACAGTAAGATAAGAGGAAAAGAGAAGAAACGACTGGCTTCTGGTCCTTTAACCCTATCTGCTCCATGGATGCTATGACAAACACTATTTCAGCGACTCTACTGTCTGACGATGCACGGATTGGTTTTATTTCGACAGTCTTTACTTGAATGAAACTAGTCTGTTACAGCCCCCGCTGTTTTATACCAAACGCGTGTCAATAATTAACGATAATGAATAAACAAAGCTTCTTTGACGAGTTCATCATTAACTGCACAGTGTCTCCCAGGGGTGTCCGCAGTAGTCCCCGGGGTGGGGTCCCTGGCATGGGTGATTAGGATAAGATTCGGTTCATTAAGGCTGAAGTGTTGTTGTGTCAGATCATATCACCAACATCTCTACAGACGGTAGTGTCAGCGCTCTGTTTCTGCCATGATCGCTTATTCTTCAGTTTTTTGTAATTTGTCTGTCCGTTCACCAAAAATGAGGTCCGACACGGAAAAATTCGAACGACACCGGCGCAGTCTAGCGCGAGCGTTTGCTGTTCTCACACTCCGTGTGCAATCGGAGCACCGCTCGGCCAATTCCGTGAATCACGGAATTGGCCGAGCGGTGTTCCGATTGACTCCAGGTATCTGAAGGCACAAAATGAAGGCTCTGAATGTACTAAACGGCTTTGGAAGTAGATGAGGTACACTGTAAAAAAATCCGTAGATTTTACGGTGGAATAACTGGAAACTAGCTTCCAGTCCTTTTCCTATTATTTTTACAGGCATTTGCCTGTAAAAGACTTTGTTGGACATCACGAAATGGAAGTATTATATCTGGCCGCCCTCGAAAATAACCTTATACTGTTGAAGGGCTATCTGACCAAAACGACACCTGTTCTATTCTGCCCTACTCTGCTTGATGATTCCGTAAAAATAACGGGAAAAAGGACTGGGACATGGTTGCCAATTATTCTACAGTAAATTCTACGGATTTTTTTAGTGTAACAACTGGTTGGTCAAGCACAATGGTAATACATGAGGCATTCTTTCTCATAACGCCACTCCACACACACGTCTCTAGTTGTATTATGCTAAGAGCAAAAAGTAGGTTTTGGCATTATTTTTAACCAGTTATTTAATACGAGCTGTTAGTTCTGCTCGGACGGCTATGACATTGAGAATTCTTGGAAAGCGTAGACATGGTAATTGGGCTAGATAGATAACACTTGCATGTAATTTCGGTGCTGACATTATGTGTAACACTCAGCTGACTGAGACAAATGCAGATACCTGAAAGCAAAATGAGTGCTAATTGAAGATTCGCTGCCTTGGTAGAGTATTTAAAGAAAATATCTTTTATTACGACATATTAAAGTGCGGAACAGATATGACTGACTTTAGATCATCTTATGGTGATTTTACACGGTAACACATATTGCAACCCTCCTGTGTCATGCAACACGTATCGCCCGTGTAAACACTCAAACAATTTTTGTTTCATGAGACAAATAATTTGCATGCAACATGTCTAATCGTCTAAACATAATCTAAATTGTTTCATGACATGTGTCTTGCAACGTGTCTTCAGGTAACCCTGGCCTTTTATCGAGTGAAAGGGGAAGTTATCTTAGTATCATCACATGACCTAAACTTAGACGTGATATCAATTTCGCTTTTTGCACATTTGCACCTTAATAATTATCTTAATCAATAAATATCTTAAACCATAACATTTTCTGGAAGTGGAGGAGATCTCTATAATCAACGTTCTGACCTCGATATATATGGCCTTGAGTAATTACTATCAAAGAGCATAAAAATCCTGATGATCTCTATAAAGAACAGCATGCTGCAAATACAGATTCAAAGTAATACATTATGCATTAAAACCCTAGAAGTTTATAACAGGAGACATATACTCACTCTTTAAAGGTATTCATGTATTTGTAAAGACTGAAATGCACCTGTTGTTCAAAGACAAACTGTGAAATATTCAAAATATTCCAGATGACTTTATATATAAGCATTTTGCTTACTGTCAAATCCTGATACTTTTGAAATTGTATTGTAGGATATGTATGTAATTTATAGTTAATAAAATATCGTTTAAATCAAATATTCAAAATACGATGAGAAACAAAATGTTTCATTTTCACTGTATTTGCTTAAAGGTAGAAACAGACAATTAAAGATGTCATTTCACAACCTGAAAGTAGAATAAGGAAGGTGGCATATACTTACGTCATTCCAATGGATGAAAGGAATACCTGGATCGCAATGCTGTGGAGGACGAATTTCACTTTATATTACGCCATTTAAAGTAGTGAAATATTGAAAGTGTTATGATAGACTCTTCAATCTTAGTGGCATTTGATAATAAATTAAGCGTCTTTTTCTCGTATTTGGTTTTGAAAATAATAATCGGGTATTTGTCCATGCATTTCTTGCATCCACACTGCATACCGATATTTTAATGCTGTCTTTGGCACACACATAAGATCAAACGCATAAAACCAACATACATGTACTGTACTAGGAGTGGATCGAGCCCACGCATTTCATGCATCCGCTCACTGTATGCAGGCCAAATAGTTATCATTTCAGAAAGTTGATGAATGCCACAACTATTAATAATAATAACAATATAATTATTATTATTATTATTTGTATAAGCATGTAAACCACATAAAATATAATTGTATCATCGTGTATCGGTTTACATTCAATGATAACAGGTCTTCAGTTGAAGAGTTTTCCACTTGAATTTACGACTGTTTAGCCTCCAATGCTTTCTGAACCAATTGTAGAACTTAGAACAAATCTGGAAACATTTTCAACTATCAGTCTACTGCTTGAAGACTTGTTTATAAATTTCCTAAATTAATATAAACTCAAGCCGCCAAGAGCCGGAGATTAACTAGAAATCTGTATCAAACAGCTGCTTTTGTTGATATTGCAGGAAAACTTTGGGATGATTGAGAAAATTGAAAACTTGCATTTTCTAATCTGGTTTGACCTTCAGACAAAAATACCATTAAATAAAATAAATAAATTTGCATGCGTTTATTGCTTTATATTGTTTAGGAATTGCCTAGTCCACATAGTTCGTGCTCTCAAAACCAGACGAGATTCTTGTTTGTTAAGTATTTAATTCCATATACCATTCCTCTGAAATTAGCAAAGGAGATTTCAATGGCTATATGATAGGCCTGGCCCCGATGTTATAAAAAAATGTTCGTGCTCAACTCAGCTGAGCATGAAATTTTCTCTGCTGATAAATCTGAAAATGAAAACTAATGTCGGCATTTTCATATTCATAAGCAGAGAAAATTCACACTCAGCTAAACTGAGTCAAAAAGTAACTGTACTTATCTATTAGCAGCTCAGTTGAGTTAAGTACGAAAAAAAGTTTTATAACCTTGGGGCCTGGCCTGTTTGTACGTTATTTAGGACAGCCTCATTGCCGTCTACTAAAAGAGAGCTGACCTCTTGGGTTTTCGCTTGTCTTGTTTTGGTTTGTGAGCTAAATTTGGACAGCAAGTAATTTCGGACAGTGACATTGTTTCTTTATATGTCAGTTGTTTGGAATTAAAACAAAAATAACTGGGCAAACAGTGAAAAACCTGATGAGACGGCTCATTATGAGCCGTCTCATCTGGATTTTCACTGTTTACAATGGTATGTCTGAATTTACCTACTGTCCAAATTTACCTGACTTGACCCTAGTTTACCTATCCCATTTGGTGTTTGTATTTCAGGCGTATGTTTCCTACGTTTCAAGTACGGATGTATGGACTAGACCCTGCTGCTGATTTTATGGTCATGATGGACTTTGTTCCCTGTGATGACAAAAGATACAGGTAAGGCATTTTGAAAGATGAGTAATAGGTAACCCATAGTTTGTCCGCCTTTACCTGTACAAGGAAATACTCCAATAGCTTTAGCCATGGAATAAATCTTTGATACCATCCTCAATAAGAAGTATATTATATTGTTGTAAAGTTATCGTTTTCTAGCCAGGGTTGCTTAAGTCCCAATAAACTTCTCTTACTCTTTGTCAGTCGGGGAATGAAACAAAAAACCCGCTGAGCCACTTGGGGAACGTCGTTACGCGAACTGAAACAGAACAGAACGGAATTAAACAAATGACGTAATTCTGATATAACCCACTATGATGTGTATAGAGTTATATTGCATTGTGCCCTCGGTGACGATATGCTCGTTCGTAATGAATTCTTGTTTAAATCATTAAATTTCGTTACGAATGTACAAAAAGCCCGAAAGTTTTCTGTTATCTCGAAGAAGAAAAATGTGTTTAACAGGTCGAGCAGGCTGTCACCACAAGCTCTATTGTACTTAGGCGATATTTTTACTGCATTGCGAAACATTTTGGCCTATAAATTCTACAAACCGAGGCATGCATTTTCTAAGAATGCAGCCGCTTCTGTTAAAACTTCCTTACGTTTTCGCCATACGTCTCATTTCAAACTGCACATTGCTGCAGCTAAGTATTCGGAAAAAAAAGATGAAATGATTATGTTAAGATGTCGCCATGTAGTCTTCTTCCGAGTTGAGATAAAGACGAGAAGCTGTCAGATCTGTAGCCTGTAGGTTTAAGAAAAAAGAAATAAATGAAAGAATTTAGTTACAGACAGTTTGATTTGAGACCAAAACGTCAGGGGCCGTATTTATAAAACGACTTAAGTCGTTGCAATGCTGTTGCTAAGGCTAAATTTCTATGTGGTGATTCCCTACAACTATGAAATTTGCTCTGGAGGAACAGTCTAAAAAGACTGTTCCTCCAGAGCAAATTTCATAGTTGTAGGGAATCTCCTTCAAAGAAATTTAGCCTAAGCAACAGCATAGCAACCACTCAAGTCGTTTTATAAATACGGCCCAGTTTCTTATTTTGAAAAACTTTACTTTTTTTAGAAAACCCTACTTTAAGATCACGATGCGCAGTGAGGCTGATCAGAGCATCTGCATACTGAATGCGCGCAGTTTGCAGTCGCATGAAGGGAATAAAGAAAACAAAAAATGATAGGTGTTGGGTGACGGGACTTTAAACATGTGACATTCAAATGAGGCTCCGCATCCACCTAGGCTCTTCACTTTTCATTTTAGCTTTAAGATTCCTCCTGGTGCTTATATTGTACATCCGGAAATGGAAGACTCTGTTCAGACTGTGCGGATGCGCAAGCTGACACAGAGCTCTAGATAAGAGGGATAATTTGGTGATAATTAGGGATAATTTTTGATAATTCTGCATAAAAACCTGTTGTGACCCCTCATCTGAACCGTCTCGTCGAGACGGTTCAGATGAGGGGTTCCAATGAGAAATAAAGAAAGTTATCCATCAATTATCATCAAATACCCCTCTTATCTAGAGCTCTGTGACATGGTAAGGAACTTTCTCTCGCGAATCAAATATGCTTCGCCATTCTGCTCTGTAACAAAAATGCGGTAGAGGTTGAAAAAACGAACAAACCACTTATCATGGAAATTAAGAATTTAGTCTGTGTGAATTCAAGCTCGCCACAGTAATACACAATTGTTGTGGCTTATCAATTAATTGAGTAACCTAAGTCGACATTTCCCCACCCCCAAGTTGATAAGGCACGGGAAGCAAGGTTATCAGTGACAGGGTGAGTGTCAGGCGCTACTGTCTGATAATAACACCTAGCTACTGCTTCACTTCACACGAGTCTGAAGAAATATAGAGTATAGAGTCTGAGACTAGAGAGAGAGAGAGCGAGACAGAGAGAAAGAAAGACAAATAGAAAGAGAGAGAGAACTAGGGGTAATATCAAAGGCGATAAATGGGATAGAGTAGCAGATGCTGAATGAGAGAGAGAGAGAGAGAGAGAGAGAGAGAGAGAGAGCGGGAGTGTTCTATTGAAAGCATGAAATGGATGGGTTACGGTGTATGGTTGTTAATAAAAATGGAGCTATTGGTGAGAATGTTGATTGTGTGATGTTATGATTGAAAGAAATACCAGAGCCCTAAATAAGAGGGGGTATTTGATGATAATTGAAGAATAATTTTTCTTATTTCTCATTGAAACCATATGTTGTGACCTCTCATCTGAGCCGTCTCGATGAGACGGTTCAGATGAGGGAGCACAACATATGTTTTTATGAGAGTTAACAAAAATTATCCATACTTATTACCAAATACTCCCTCTTATCTAGAGGTGACTTTCTTGCTGTATGAGAAGACAATTGTTCCATGATGACAAAAACACTTCATTTCAAACATTTGAGTAAAAGGCACATTCCTGTTCAACAAATTACAAGAATATGTTCATTTTGTTTCTTTTAATGTCTTTTCCGTAAGTAATTGTATTTTCATTGTGGTCTAAGATTTGTGCCAATGTTATGAAATAAATGTTACATGCAAAACTTAAAATAAGCGAAGAATGCAAAACATCTAAACCTGGTACCATGTGAACCTTCTTATTGTTGCCGGCGACAGGAAAAATGATTACTTATAGCATATGCAATGGTTTTGGCTCACGTTGGTGATTTCAGCCACAGCGCCGTTCTGTTTTTGTTCTAGTGGCTAACTGATATAGGCCGTTTGCTGTCTATAAAACAGGTCCTTTTGCAGATTTTCTCTTTTATTATTGGTGATATAATTGATTTGTTTTCTCCACTGGAATTGTCAAACTAATACATAACTGGAAACTGACTTTCAGAATTTTATCTTGTCAATTTTTTGCTTTTGTCTATTCAATCCTGTACAAAAATTTACAAAAGTTTCAGCTTAAGTCCAGGGGAGTACAATAAGTTAATGTAATAGCTATAAGCAATGCCCATATATGCATCACAAACAAGAAATATTTCTATAGATAGATTAATCCTATTCATCACCAATCAATTCTCTTTGCAACCAATAAATAAGTGAACTTCATTTTTACTCAGATGAAAAGATTAACAGGTATACATATGCCATTGAGTAACTCTGTACAATTAACTAACAACTGACATAGGTAAATATTGAGCATTCTAAGGCTGTTACATAAATAAACTTACTCCCATGTAAAATACAGTTAAAATATCTTCTAAAAATGGGCAGTTTTCAAAAGAAACTTTTTAGTTTCAAAATATAATATTGAGGAAAATGATAGGTTTGTTATGTATAAGATAAACATTAAAGATGCGCTTTACTTAACAGTGATAGCTGTGGTAGTTTTAGAGATATTTAGAAAAATGACCTGTTTTATAGACAGCAAATGGCCTATACATGTAGAGCTGCTTTAATTGAAACAGAAAAGACACAGATAAGTACAAAAATGCGCACAGTCTGATCAGAGTCTCATATGTTGACATCAACATCAAGCGAGCCGGAAAAGTCCATGAGTAGACTTAGTAGACGGACGGGAGGGCCTGAGCATTCTTCCCTAATGCAAAGGCTGGTCTGAGTCTTAGCTTTATATACATATTGTAAGTACATTTCTGCATGGCATGGTCCTTTTATTTCCTTTTCAGATACTCATTTCACAGTTCAAGCTGGGTGGTGGCGGGGAAGGCAGACCCGTATATGCCCGGGCGTATACATGTACATCCGGACTCCCCGGCTAAGGGCGCACAGTGGATGAAGCAGATTATTTCTTTTGACAAGTTGAAACTCACCAATAATTTAATGGATGATAATGGGCATGTAAGTTTATACCAATAAATTAATTGACAATAAAGACATCACCAATACGTGCGAATAATTTACTGGACAGTAATGGCATTATAAACACATACTTATAATTTTAGATGAAAATGGCAATCTACATAAAACATATACGTAACTTTATAACTGAATGGACGAAAATGACGTTATGAGTACTTACAAAAAATTAATAAGTGATTTTGGCAATGTTAATGCAGAAGCATAACTAAATGGTCGGTAATGGCTGCGTGAGTAATTTAAGGCCATCTGGAGATAGACCGAAAATTATAAAGTTTAACCATGGAAGATATGCCAATAATATATGATTTTAAAGGATGACAATCATTTTTTTTTTTATAAATTTCATAGAAAGTCTTTATACATTACGTTTGCCTAGGTCTTGGTAAATGTCTTCAGGCATACGAAAACTTTCATGGATATCTTAAAGTTCTTGGCGGGGTCCCAGAGCAGAAAGTTTCCAATTGCTGTTAATTTTCAGCTCGGAATCGATTTTTGACAAATAAATTTTTAAGCTTCCTCATACATGGATTTCAGCAGATTTTTTAACGAGACTATCACATCTGCGAATACGGAAATGTCAAACATTTTATTCTCGGTAACATGACATTTAGTTCAGCAATTCGTTAAAAATACCTTATAACTGATTTTTATAGCAGGAAAACAATGCAAAACAAGCAAAAAGACAAGGGATCAGCCGCTTACCAGCTGATGATCACAAGGCTTTTCTCTAAATGAGCCGCGACGCGAGAAAACGAAGAGAGTGGCTTGTGCGCTCAGCGAAGACTCAGATCAGCCTGAGCACCCGCTCAGTCTGATCAGAGTCTTCGCTATCTGCATGGAACCAGCTTAGACCGTTAGCTACCTTATAAGCGCATAGCGAAGACTCTGATCAGCTTGGGCGGATGCCCACGCTGATTTTAGTCTTTGCTGGGCGCTCATGCCACTTTGTTTGTTTTGTCGTGTCGCGGCTCAAATAATGAACTTATAGTCAAAGGCTTAGCAGTTTAAGCGCTGAGAATGAAAATAGTATTTGAATTCTCAGTATGATAAAGGTTGGACAAAACAATCTTTTGAAATTTTGCAGATGTTAACTTTGTCTCCTGCTTTTTGGCGAATCTCCCGGCGCATTCAGTTTGCATACGATGTGATATACAGTGACTGTTCCCTGTTGCAACCGCACTAAGGAGGATAATTTTATACTGACACATAAATCAAGCTGTCAAAAGAAAACACTTTTTTCAAACAAAATTATCACATGTAACACAACATCGAAGGCCAATAAAAAATCTCCCAGGATCCACAGATAAGCAAGATAATTTCTGGTAATACAAAATCCAAATGCAATAATGTCAAAGCTGTACCAGATCCTTACAGTCTTGTGGTATGACAGTAAACTCTCGATATCTTCACCACTGATGTCTCATAATACATCTGATATCAAAGAATACAGTTTGGACACATTCCCTACTGGCTTTAAATTCCAGCTCTTGAGATTCTAAACTATTGATATTTCAAAGTAAAATTTTCTGGGATGCAGAAAATTTTACTTTGAGATATCAGTAGTTTGGAATGAACACCGACTTTGAGATATCGGGAGTTGACTGCATTTAGGTTGTCTGTGATAATGCGAATATTTAATGTATACAGTCGCAGAGTGTTTTGCTAGAATTAAAAATGATAAGCAAATCTTATGTTATGCTTCTTTTCTTTTTCTTTCTATCTTCCTATTTTATCATTTTCCGTTCGAGCAACTACATATACCCTTCCCCTGTACAATGGCCAGTAAAATGGGATCTTGACTATGTCTGTCAGTACTGTATTAATGAACTAGAATGGTTTTCATGTCGATGCCTCAATTTATTGACGTCTCATGATATTCATTATCAAAACCTTGTGATAAGGAATGATATCGAGCTTTAAGATTAAATCTTGCGTAAATAGATAAAGCTAATAGATTCCTAGAATCACTTATATTTTCAACAATGTAGGCATGTTTTAAAACAATTTCAACAGTGTAGGCATGTTTGAAAACTTTCATTTCAAATAAAGTAAATAATCTGCATAAAGTCGCGTAAAAACGACTTGTGGATAAGCTCTTGCCCGTCTTGTATACTTTATGATTGCCATTTTCGGTTTGAAACAAGTCAATGTTCCGCGTTAACATTTTGTTTTCTTATTTCCTGCGGTTAGTATTAAATCTGCGTAGGGAAAGTATTCCTGAAGGCCGTGTACAAGATGTGTTTTTCTTTCTTTTTTTTTCTTTTTTTTTTGTACAAGTTTTTCTTCAGTTTTATTTTCATCAACTAGCCAATAAGTGTCTTAAACTTTATAAATATTACTGTATTGGTGATTTTACACAATATGTGATTTTACTTATTGATGCATTCTACCATACTGTCGAACGTTTCTAAAACACACACTTCAATAAAATCCAAACAAATATTTCAGTCTTTTCTAAAAAAAAACTTTGTACAAGAAAAAAGTTGTTCAAGAAAAAATGATCGTGTATAAGGGACTTGAAGTATATTTATGAACACTTGCGCAGCACTTTATATAAAGTAAATCATCATCATTATTATTATTATTATTATTGTCTGCCGTTTTTAAAACAGTCAATTCTCGATATCTCGAACACTGATATCTCAAATTTATGAGGTAATTTGAGCTATCAGTGTTCGAGATATTGAGAGTTGACTTTATATCAAAGAATATAGTTTTGACACATTTCCTACTTTTATTTACACTTCAATTCCTGTTTATCTCAAACTATTGGTATCTCAAAGTAAATTTTCTGGAACCAGAAAATTTATTTTGAGATATCAGTAGTTTGGGATGTACTTCGACTTTGAGATATCGAAAGTTGACTGTACCTTTAAACTGGATTTACGCTCCAAATAATAAACTCTGTTTCTCCTTTGTTTTTCAGATCATTCTAAATTCCATGCACAAGTTCCAGCCTCGTTTCCATGTTGTATATGTATATCCAAAGACAGAGGACTGTACCAAAACACAGAACTACAAAACTTTTGTATTTCCCGAAACAAAGTTTATGGCTGTCACAGCGTACCAAAATCATAGGGTATGTCTCATTTTACTTTTCATTCATTTTAGTTTCATTTTCCCTAGCTGTTAGTTCTAGTACTTTGTCGATGATAAGTAAACATAAAAAGTGTACTGTAGAAATGCAAGTATGTAACGTTTATATAAATTTTGAGGATTCGATTTTACAGTTTGATATACTGGAATTTCCTTATTTTTCAAATTAAGTGAAATTTTGCAGTTATAGTTCTGAAGGCACTAGAATGTCGTATGTCGTCGATGCAAGGTCATTGCAGGTACCTTCTTCCTTATGAACACGTATATGATTTTAATTAGAGATGGAAATAAAGCTCAAAGAACCGCAAAGAATCCAACACGTTGTTTAACCAAGAAAAGTTGGTTTAAATACAAAATTCACTGACAAGATATATTATTTTTGCATGTAATACTCATTAAGGATCTGAACAAAAAAGTATTGCTTATGGACTTCATTTCCTCAAGTAAAAACGAAAAAGAATTGAACTGGAAGAAAGAATACTAACAAAAATATAGATGAGCTTGATTGTATTTCAGATAACACAACTGAAAATAGCCAGTAATCCGTTTGCTAAAGGTTTTCGTGATGTGGATCCAAACGACTGGTAAGGCAATTTTTGCATTAATTAAATATTTCTGAGATTATTACACCAGTTCCACATACACATGTACATATTATGTATACCAACAAGTAATAATATACTTAAATAAACAATGACTCTTACTGAGAAAGCATTGGTCAGTAACACTGGTTTGTTCATTAAACACTGGATATGCTTAAATGCCCGATGAGTCAAATTATTTCAGATAATAAGTCTACTGATTATTTTCAAAAGGAGCTGAGACGATCTATATTACATTTGTGAAAGCCAAATATAAAGTCACGTTTTGAGGATGAAATTCGTGTTCCTTATTTTGAAATTCGTGTTTCTTAGTATACGATTTGATCATGATTTTAAATCGCATCTGTATTAAAGAAAATGAAAATTTATCTCGAAGTTTACTTCAGTTGTATTAGATGTGCACCTTTATCAAAGTGAATTACTAGTGGTGTTGCACAAGGATCAGTTTTTATACGTCCCCTTTTCTGTGTCTGTATCTCCATCAAGTATTCAAATGTACACTTTAATGCTGCGAAATGAGTTTTCTTTCTTTTCCTTTTTTTTTTTTTTTTTTTGCTAAGGACTTAATAGATGCTTGAAATAATTTCAGTAACATTTGCTTTTATTTTACTCGTAAAGTACGAGCCGATTTCTCGCCGTTTGTCCAGTCGTTTACGCAGAAAATATGTTCCACAGTAAATATAATATGAGCCGCGGCACGAGAAAACCAACAATGTGGTTGTGCGCCCTGCGCAGACTCAGATCAGCCTGGGCATCCACCCAGTCTGATCAGACTCTTCACTAAGTGCTTAAAGGGTAGCAAAGGGACTGAGCTACCTCCATGCGGACAGCGAAGACTCTGATCAGACTGGGCGGATGCCCAGGCTGATCTGAGTCTGCGCTGGGCGCACAACCACATTGTTGGTTTTCTCGCGTCGCGGCTCATATATATTGAATGAAACGTCCTCTTTTCAGTATGGTAGATGTATTGTCTCAGATGAGCCCATGTGGCCAGCTCAGAAACCACCAGCGACCCAGTTCAATACAGTTAGCAAACAATGCCAGAAAAAGAGGTATGCTTTGGTTTTCATTTGCTTCTCAAATTCTTTCAAAAGACTGTTCTTTTGATACATATTTACATCAAACGAATTGGAGAGATGTTTCCTCTTCGATATGACAAATGGAATTTTTTCTTCTCATGAAAAGGGCATACACATGCTCGTCTGGTATATATGGATTGGCATGATAATAAATTTAATTATGTTTCGCGAAATTCCTAGACCACCTTTTCTTATCTGCTAGCCATGCTTCAAAACTCGCAGGTTTCGAAATTTTAGTTATGAAGACAGCGATTGACATCGCATACATTGTCTGCAAGGGCCTCTCTTCCCTTCAGAAATAATGTTCGCTTCTAAAACTTGCATGCTTTCACTGTTCTGTTGATGGTTAATATTTCTATACTTGTTCCAGGATCAGATGAGGCTAAAGAATCACCGGAGGTCTCCCCGCCGGCATTTCAGTCGGGCTTCAACTCCAGTATTCGACTGCCGACGGGCTACCAGACAGCAGAATCGTTCGCCTATGCACAATATGCACATGACACTTATTTAATGGCCTCCAAGGCCCGACAGACACCGTACAGTAGAAATATGGACTACAATTCTTCTTATAGACATTCTCATTTAAAAGGACACCAATACCAAAACCCTTCGCCGAGTTTTGGTTATAACTTTGATGCGCGGTGATATACATTTAAGGTTTAATATATTTATTTATGAAAGTGGGGCCGTGGCTAGTAGTAAAATTACTACCTTCGTGCCCTCCGTCCGACACGTGCACGTGTCGGACGGAGGAGGACTAAAAGAGCAATTTTACTACTAGACCGTGGCGAGCACACTGAAAAGAATCTTTAAAAATCTACAAAGGTGATATTTGCGAACAGCTAACAGTGAAACTGCAGTTTGCTCAGCCTCGCAGCCGTATCAGAGCCTTGCTGTTCGCACATGCGCATAAGTCCAAGTGAAATCTTCTAGGCAAACTTGGGCTGATTGCGCCGGCACGTGCACGTGAATATAAATGGATATGATCTCAACTGCTTGTCAGTCATTATCATACACCCAAATAAGGAAGTTCGGCCAAAATTTGAAGCAACGCGGCCTGTCACTATGGATGTCAGGAAAAATAGAGAAAAACAAACGTTGGTGGCAACGTGGTACAAGGAAAAACAAGCCAGTCGGTTACTTGGTGTTTATGAAGAGTAAACGCTTTCATTTTCAAGACTGGGATTTAAAAGAAGACCTTGATCGGAAGACGTATGAGGCCCTTTACGTGACTTCATTTATTTTTTCATCTATACCAGTCATCAATCATCTTAGAGAATATTCGGCTTTCGCGGATATAGTTCAGACCGTGTGCGTGTGGGTCAAAAAGTATGCCGAATGATACCGGAAGAAATATTTAAAAATAGTGGTAGTGATTTTCCGGCGCCATCCTCGCTAGTAGGATGTCATATCACGTCAGCCTTTGATAGGGTCATGTCACGCAGAGGATTTGAGGGTTAGGTAAGTTCAGCAAGTTAGCGAGTTTTCATTTTTAACTACCGTACTACATGTAACATGCAATGTGTTCGAGCCCCATGCAACCTTCATAACTTCAAAATACATGTAACTAATTTCGGTTCTTCTTCTAAACTAATAGGCTGTAACATTGCTATGTCTGTGAACATAAATATTGTGAAAAGGTTCGAAAGCCATTATTAGGTAAAGGTTTCTCATAGCCTAGCGGCCGTAGGGGCAGTCGGGGTTGGAGGCTCACTGTATTTTGGGCACAACATTTGATAGGCAGAGCCATCCGTCTCCTTTCCAGTCATTTGAAGGAAACTTGAAATTATTTGTTGGTTTTCACTAACTAAACTCAACATTGCTGGATTATATATTCGGAAATGAGAACAAGTTAATTGTACCGGCGTTTGTAGAAAATATACTTCCTTTACCAGTAATTGCTAGGAAAATTAATGTGAATGGGTACACCTTCAGGGGAAGCAACTCTGCCAT
This sequence comes from Ctena decussata, assembly GCA_963989385.1. NCBI lineage: Eukaryota > Metazoa > Mollusca > Bivalvia > Lucinida > Lucinidae > Ctena > Ctena decussata. The sequence goes on along the minus strand of OZ022511.1, from coordinate 77,574,306 downwards.
TTTCATTGTGTACTCCTTCTCAATGGGGATCGACCCTTCAAGGAAAGAATTTTCTCCCAAAGGAGCAAATACTTTCATAGAAGTTTGGAAGAGTTCTAAGAGAAAGGCTGCACACTGGAAACCGCATAAGTTGCTTCTCTATACGAAACAGCGAGAAAATGTTTCGCACGACCCATTTACTGGAATGATTTTTTTTTCGGTAGCAAAAGTGGTTAGGTGCTTTTACGAAATAGTTACGTCATTTGGCGCTATCGATTTTGCATACGAATTGTCTTCCTTTTCTAATGACGTTTATTGAAAGGTTATTCAGCTTTTCTTTCTTCCATTTTTAGAAATTCAATCCGTCTTGAACTTTTTCTGCTGAACTGATGTTCGGTTAGAATATGTTGGAATTCTATGTCTGATGACATTAAAAGATTTTAGAGAAGCAAAAATATGAATATATGTGGCTAACAATAAGAGAATTCTAACATCTAATGTTGATCAAACTTGACAGTGTCTGACGGTAATTACCGATTTTTCCAATGTGTCTGTTTCAAACAGACACATTGGAAAAATCGGTAATTACCGTCAAACACCGTCAACGTCGTTTAACGGCAGAACACGAATATTGTCGATGTGTCACGTAGCGTTTACAGAAACATGGGTCTGAGGATTATTTCGTCATTCATTCAACTTGTAGATACCATACAAGTTAAACTTATTTCACAGAAATATTGCATTTTATTTTCATACATGTATGAATCTCCATTTTGAATCACATTCATCTGTATTACTTTGTTTCTTTTTCTTTCTTTTTGGAAGAGTAGAATACTTTCATGATTACCAATTGGTGTCTTTAATTTTGATTCTTTGTTATTGTTGACTAAATAGATGTAAATGTTGTTATATATAATGTTTAATTTCTTAAAGTGAAAGAAAAAAAATACAAAGTTCTATTTTGTGTTATGTTTTACAGGCCCATACCTTTATAAGCACCGGATGATGTTTGGGCAATAGGTATCAAATTTTCTCCTCAGTCGAAACAAGGTATTATACTTAAGAAATAGATCAGCTCTAGCAGTGAACTGTTGAGTAATAATTCACTGTTTGGAGGCAAGATGTAAAGTAGATCATATCACGAGCGCGGAGCGCGAGTGATATATCTACTTACATCTGACAAACAGTGAATTATTACTAAACAATTTAGTGCTAGAGCTGAACTATTTCGATTCTAACTCTCAAAAACGCTGAAAACGTATTCTTTTCATTCAAACTCTCCCAAATTTCATGCCAGCGCGTTCATGTTCCCGCCAATATTCTTAACTGTATCTGTCAGAGAGTAGCTTTTCCCCCCTAGTAGTTTTTCCCCCCGGAAAAATGGCTATGAATTTTCCATAGTAGAATTTCCCACCGGAAAAATGGCTATATAGTAGAATTTCCCCCCGGAAATATGACTATATAGCCAATTTTCCCCGGGGAAAATCTACTATAGGTGTTTTTGCATAGCCGTTTTTCCCCTCTATAGTAGATTTTCCCCCTGGTAATATGATTGCCGGAAAACACGCTACATAGTGTAATTTGCTCCTTCTCAAATCATAATAGTGAGGTTCATAACTGAAACAGAAAAACGAGTAGCTCTCCGTAAAATATTGATGGATAACAGATGCTAAAACCGCATGCATGTTTCCAGCAGTGTGTCTTATTTTTGTTTTGGGGAAACAGGCAGGCGTTTTGCTTTTCTGTGTTAGACGGCTATGGGTGTACGTGGTTGTATGCATAGATTTGTATAATTCTGTGTTTGTACAAGCGTTTATTTGTGCGTGCGGGCAACGGAGTGCCTGGAACAGTGTTCGCCTTTCATGCAGGAGTCGTGGGCTCGACACCCATCGGGACACACGTCCGATTATTATGTTCAATGTAATAAACTGCCTGCTAAATCAAACATGACTGGACAAACCGCCCGTTTTTACATCTTCCTTTAAGCTTGCATGAGTATGTGTACGTATATAAATATCTGCGATGGGAAGAAATCAGACTTCCCTCGTTCCTTAAATTAGTAATTATTGATTATTATAAACATATGGTTGCTAAATTTGCATATTGATTTTTTTGGAATTAATCACGTTTATTACCTCCGTTGAAAAACTGATATATTTCTAATGCAATTAATTCCGTAAAATGTCTCTGTTCCATTCCGTTCCGTTTCGTTCCGTTCCGCAAAATACCAATAGCCATACAAAATTCACTGATAAACAATTTCCCGGTGGGGGAAAAAGGACTATGGGGGAAAAGTGGCTCTATGAGGCCCGGACAATCCACTATATAGTCGTCCTTCCTATAGCCATTTTTCCGGGGGGAAAGGGGGAAAAACCACTCTCTGACAGTATCTAAAGTATATGTATGTTTTTACGGCGATTTTAGAAAGAAAAAGAGACGTTACACCGTCTAACGTCTCAAAACGTCACAAAATTACGTCAGTAGTTGCAGTGACGTCAGCAATTAAACTCACGCGCTCCGAAACAGTGAACTGTTGCAGAATAAAACACGGACACTTTCCACTGCTTCTATAGGCGCATTGTGTTAGAATTATACGTCAGTTTCATCCTGAGTTGACCTTATCTACAATTCAGGTGAATGGTGCACCTTCAGGGGAAGCAACTCTATAAATGTCATTTTGCCTCCATGGAAGCCAATTATTTAAGGAAAGATTTGCTCTCCTCCAAAAATTGATCCCATTTTGGGAGGGCTTTCATTGTTTCAGGAAAGCAAACAGGAAGTCACAAAATTTATTAATACGAGGTATACAATTTATGCAATTAAGGGACATATATTTTCTTAGTGGGCTCAGTATTTAGAACTGTACTGATACAAGTATATATAAAAAAAAGAGCTTTCAGGGCTATTTATAGTCAATACTGGATATGGCACCGATGTTCATCCAAAACAACTGATATCGCAAAGTAAATTTGTTGGTCCTAGAAAATTTACTTTGAGATATCATTGGTTTGCAATAACAGAAATGTAAAGTGTCTTAACCATTTTCATTGATATGAGAGTTCTTTGAGATAGCAGTGTATGAGATAACTAACTGTTTTATTAATGATGTAAAGTGCGTTTAGCTTTGTCTTCTATGTGGTCGTTTAGCTCCATCAAGGGACCGCTAACAAATGATATAAAATTATGTTGTTTACAAAACTTGACACTTACATGTCACATCTAATGACAAGGCTATGTTTCCTTCTTGAAAACTAAAACTAGTGAATTTGAGGCGTATGGACACACCGTCACGTGTTTCCGCCATTTTCTCAAAGGCAGACATTTTTTGTGACTTCCTGTTTGCTTCCCTGGACGAAAGGTCCATCCAGAATATGTCTACTCTTCGAGGAAAGAAGTTGATCCTCCTGGAGCCCTTTCTTTTCTTTAAGCTACCCCTGAAGGTGGCAGAGTTTCTCCTAGAAAGTGTACCCATACAACACATTAACCCATTAATGCCCAGCGTCCCATAATGATACATAGGCAAACAGTGCAGACCCAGACCAGACGCCGCAAAACGCGACGTCTGATCAGGGTCTACACTATTTACATATGGAAAACGGATATTTGCCTGAAAATGAAATAAAATGATACAATTAAATTAAACTTGACAATTAATAAGGTGGGCATATATGGGTTAATGACTGACTGTGATGCCAACTCGAATGGCTATACATACATACAGGAAGCGGTTACATGTATATGAAGAACGAAACTATTGTTATGCGTACATTTGTTAAAGAAAGAAAAATAAATAACCGCAATCCTGCTTTTATTTGGCTGAAATTGAAGGACATTTAAAGAACTCTTTATATTCGTGAGACTATATACATGATCAATAATTTCTCGATTTTGAGAGTTTACATCTTATTTATTTTTTATCTATTTTTCCTTCATTTCAATATCTAACATGAAAATCTCTTAATATTTTCGCTCTTCCCCATTTTTCTGCGCTGTTCAGTCCAAAGATTAAAAAGTTTCCCAAAAAGTGCAGCTTTGCTCGAGACATATCAATTATAAATCTGCCATGTCATATATATTTATGTAACAATATATACGAGGCTAGGCTTATCTGTGTTTAGAGTTATAATTTTATCAAAACAAATTTGCCTCCAAAACTAATATTTTGGCATTTATGTTAACCCGATTTTTTCCTCCGCTCATCAATCAATGACAAGAGTGTGTGTAGCAAGTGCATGATCTAAAAGCTAAACACGCCACAGAAATAAACAATCATATCTACAGCGGCGATAGTCATTTTCAACTTCCGTGATCACACTGGGCAGGCGGCAATCGAAAATGTTCTTAAAAATCTATTAACGCGGATCAAAAAACAATAAAAATGGAAACACCGTTTTCATTGCAAATTGTCGCCAATTTGCTATTGAAAACGCTATTAACCAATAGAAACAGCGTTTCTATTGGTTTTTGATCCGCGTTCTTCGACTGCATGAGCGTTTTCGATTGCCGCCTACCCGGTGTGGTGATTGTATGAAACATTGATTGATTGATTCGATGCTTAACGTCCACGGTAAACAGCTATGGTCATGTCGGGACGGTCATTGTATGGAACAAGCGCTAGCCTGATAAGCTAGCGATCCGAGCTCGAATCCAGTCTTTCCAACGTAAACAGGATTCCGTCGTGTATAGCCTTTCATTATTACCTTTCCATTGGCTCGATATGACTGGCGGCTGTAAAAATTCGTCATCCATCCATCCCCACAACAACCAACTTGAGAAGCCAAAAACTACTGGCTGTTATGGAGTGGTGTACGACGTCAAATGTATAGTGGAAGCGCGGAGACCGACTGGTCTAAGTCTTTACTGTTCGCATAAACTGTAAGGAGTCTTTTATCTTGCCAGGTGTGTGTTTGACGGAAGACAATGTCAACTGAAAATATAAACACCAGCATACCTCTACAAAATTGAAATTCCACCAAAAAGTGTTGAAACAAATGTGATCCATCTGTGTTTCATGTTAGGGTCATAGGTTCCCGGCTCGTTCATTACTCAGCGCAATTTTTGTCTCTCCAGTTCCGTTGGACGTGTTTGATTGTTTAGATTGTGGAAATATTGTTTATATAACGTGTTAATTTGTGAGGAAACGTGGCTGAGATGCCCTGTCAGTGTACCTATCTCTGGTTTGGTACTCACTGAACTAATGATGTATCGCACCTGTGAAAATTTAGCTCTTTTGAAAAGGGCATCAGAGTCTAAAGCCAACACCATCGTGCTCGCTCGTGCTTTGTAGGGGAGAGTCGAATAACTTCGGACATGGGGGTAAATTCGGATTTTCTGTTCTGTTCAATTCTCGTATCGACGTTACCCAAGTGGCTCAACGGTACGTAACCATAGTTGCACACACTTGGCGCCGTGTGTCCGTCCAAAATTCGGACAGTGACATTGTTTCCTTTATATGTCAGTTGTTTGGAATTTAAACAAAATTAACTGGCCAAACAGTGAAAATCCTGATGAGACGGCTCATTATGAGCCGTTTGCAATGGTATGTCCGAATTTCTGACTCTCCCCTAATGATGTGGTGCATTTGGCACATGGACTTATGGGTATTATCCAGTTTTGGATAAAGATAGCGGACAAACTTTAAAGAATTTCTACAGAACTTGTCCGAATGAAATTTCCAAGCAAATACGACGGATCGATGCGGAAAGTACCGACTGTTTGCGACAGTGCGGTCAGTCAATTCCTCTAAATTACGTCACGTAAATTGCATGGCTTACATAGACGCGGAAAGATTGATATTTCCACCCGCGAAGCTAGAAGTAAATCTTTTATCTTATTTTCTTCTGCTATCATTACCTTATTTATTTATTTATTCATTCATTCATTTGTTTCAACCGGTACGCTAGAATAAAATGTCTTTTTGTCATGAGAGAAAAAAAAATCTCTTGTACTCATAGTAACGAAAGGCGGAAACCAAAGAGGTACACCAATGTATATATACCTTAATTAATGCTTCGATGGAATCACACATATCAGCCTCGTTTACTTTTGACAATAATTGATACATTACGGTGGTGATAAAGAGCTTACTTCTCAATAAAACACTGTCAGAAATGGTAAACATAACGGCTGCTATCTACACGCCATCTTGTTCAGTCTCGCAGAATCTCGTGTTAAAATCTCGCCTTACCGTGACGGGACAGTTGTTGAAATACATTTGTTGTGTTCGTGCGTATATTCCCCTTCCGTTTTTATTATAATTAGATTTTGCTCCAATATGTAACATTATTAATCCGTATTAACTATAGCTAAATGTGCTCCTCTTTAAAACTGAATAGAAGACACTGATCTTTTTTCCTTTTTTTTTTTCTTTTCCGTTTTTCTCTTCCGTCCAGTTCCCCAGCAGGATGTGGATGCCTACATTTTTTATATTAAGGTGATTGCGTACACTTTCAGTCGAAGAAGCTCTGGCATCCTCAAGTTTCTGCCTTTCCAAGTGGGGACCAACGCTTAAGAAAAGACCTTTATAAGAGTATAGACCTCATTTTAAAAGGGTTTTCCTTGTCAGGATGTCACAATTGTAGTCTTTCTTGGAGAAATGGCTGAAAAATGGGTTCACAACCCATTTCAGTGCTCTCTCTCTCTCTCTCTCTCTCTCTCTCTCTCTCTCTCTCTCTCTGTGAGTATGAACACGTACACTGGCGCTCACGTATTTGTACACATTCAAAACGCGTCGGGGACGCAGTTGATGCGCGCGGGATACGCGGTAATTATGAACGCGAATATTTTAGTAGCCAATGAAAATTCGTTCTCAGTTTTGCGTATACCGCGAAGCGACGCGTGCAACGCGCATTATATGCAAATTTCATGGACCCAATCAAAATTGCGCACATGATACGGGTAGTGACGTAGTCCTTTGCGTCTCAACGCGCGCGTACGGGAACCAATCAAAATCGCGTATTGAATGCGCATTTTAGTGAGGTCAACTTTAAGTAAATCATGTGAAAGAAAGAGCCATTAGTCTACATCAAGCTTGATGTCGAATGCTTATTTGGTCTTACTTGAACCATAACGGGAAAGAAAGAAAAAAAAAGAAGCCTAGAAACTCGACCGGCAACTCAAAACTAAATGCGACTCGGACAGTCCCATGACACTTCGCCATTGAATTGGAAATAGCCTAAATCGCACTCTTCAGCCATAAATTCCTTTCGTATCAGAAATTAAAATCGTGGAATCTAAAAATTAATACGGCCTTTATGGAAAATAAGTGCCGGGCGGCAGTCACTTTGAATCTTAAAGAATTCCAGTCAGGGTGGGGGGATAAAAACCTCTGATCAGTGACCTATAAATAGCAGTGACCTGGAGGGCTGATTGGAGTTTTACGAGAGCATGTTTGGGAGAGGAGTGGTAGGTCACTGCTCTGATCAACATGACTTGGAAACGGCTGTCTCCAGGGCAGTGTCCTCAGCCCTATCCTATTCATAAATAATAAATACCCTTGATGATGGTGGGGGGGGGGGAACCTCTCTCTTTCTCAGTTTGCAGTTGACAGTGCTATCTGGACCTACCACTCCTCTCCCAAACATGCTGTCGTAAAACTCCAGTCAGCCCTCCAGACAATCGAGATATGGTCCACGCTCTGGGGTTTCAAAATACCCACTATTAAGACAAATTTTCCCTTAAAAAAAGACTTAATATTGAATCACTTTAAAAACTCTCCCTTTTTGAGACAGAAATAGAATTTTGTGACCATATCACCTTCCTGGGTATGATCCTAGATAGCAAACTAACATATGGGGTCAGCATATTAAAAATCTGATTGAAAAATGTAATAAAGTCCTAAACCTCATGAGGATGGTTTCAGGCACCTCCTATGAAGCAGATAAAAAAATCCTATTGACATTATAAGGCCCTAATCCTCAGTAAAAGTTGATTATGGTGCGCAAGCTTATAACTCAGCACCCAAACATCTACTCTCAAAGCTCAAGACCTCATCCAAAACAACTTAGCACTCCGTATTGCTACGAGGGCATACCACTCAGCCCCTATTAATGCTTTAGAAGTTGAATGTGGAATTAAACTCCTACAGCTGAAGGTGTTGGGCAGCGTAGCGCAATCGATAGGGCACCTGACTCATGCCAGAGGTCTTGGGTTCGAGAACCCGGTTGGGCCACATACTTCGTTTCTCCTTCCGCTGATTGAAGAAAGGCAGTTGTCAATTATTGACCACCGTGCCGTACCAAACCCTCAAAACTGGACGTTTATCCCCTAATAAATGAAGCAGTAACCGAAAAATGGCAATCCCAATGGACCAATAGCAACAAGGGCCACACCTTCCATTTCGTCAAACCAAAGGTTAAACTTCAATGTGACGTATATAGTCTCAATAGACGTTTCGACATAGCCTATTCCGGACTAAGGCTAGGAGACTGCGGGCAGGGCTGCCTTCACTACAGTAACCAGTCTGCCCTATGCCCCCACTGCAATGATGCAGAAGATCTCAACCATATCTTCTTTGACTGTGTGGCCCCATAACAATCAAAGGTGAGACCATAGAATCCACCATATTCAAGTTAGGCTATCACACAATAGACCTGAGACTGCTCCTGTCTCCCCCAAAGAAACATGCAAATACAATACAGAAGGCAGTCTTTGAATATCTAGACAAAACCAATATCATTGCCAGGATATAGATAGATTCCAACACAATAGGGAAAAAAATCCCCCTAATTTTCTCTAATTCGAGCCCCTGTTGCTAACCACCTACCAAACCCATTTCCCAAAATCCCTGGATCCACATTAATACCCTACTAAGTGCAATGCTCATGACAAAAACTCCCATTACCCAGTAAAAGCCCCAGAACCCATCTGTACGACTACAATCTGACTTTCCCTACTGTCGTATAAATAACTTTTGTCTATTAACAATAAAGGCTAAAATTAATGTGTATCCAACCTCCTTAACCTCACACCCAGGCTAAGTTACCTGGAAACTAAATGGACCATAATAAGGTTCAGCACATTTGCTCCCTAGAAACAGCCAAAAGAAACTGCCCTCTTTTCCCGTCAATCCGCAATAAGAAATAAGCTATAGTCCTCTGGTCCATTAATAATACTCTCCATTTCTTCCCCACCCCCAAATTAATGTGTATCCAACCTCCTTAATCTCACACCCAGGCTTAGTTACCTGGAAACTAAAAAAACCATTATAAGGTTCAACTAATTTGCTCCCTAGAAACAGCCAAAAGAAACGGCCGTCCTTTTTGAACAACCCACAATAAGAAATAAGCTACTGTCCCCGTGTCTATTAATAATATTCTCCATTTCCCCTCCAAAAAATAATGTGTATCCAACCTCCTTAATCTCATACCCAGGCTTAGTTACCTGGAAACCAACAGAACCATTATTAGGTTCATTACATTTGCTCCCTAGAAACAGCCAGAAGAAACCGCAGTCCTTTTTGAACAACCCGCAATAAAAAATAAGCTACTGTCCCCGTGTCTATCAATAATATTCTCCATTTCTCCTCCAAAAAATAATGTGTATCCAACCTCCTTAATCTCATACCCAGGCTTAGTTACCTGGAAACTAAATGAACCATAATAAGGTTCAGCACATTTGCTCCCTAGAAACAGCCAAAAGAAACTGCCCTCATTTCCCGTCAATCTGCAATAAGAAATAAGCTATAGTCCTCAGGTCCATTAATAATACTCTCCATTTCTTCCCCACCCCCAAATTAATGTGTATCCAACCTCCTTAATCTCATACCCAGGCTTTGTTACCTGGAAACTAAATAAACCATTATAAGGTTCAACTAATTTGCTCCCTAGAAATAGCCAAAAGAAACCGCCGTCCTTTTCGAACAACCCGCAATAAGAAATAAGCTACTGTCCCCGTGTCTATTAATAATATTCTCCATTTCCCCTCCAAAAAATAATGTGTATCCAACCTCCTTAATCTCATACCCAGGCTTAGTTACCTGGAAACCAACTGAACCATTATAATGTTCATCACATTTGCTCCCTAGAAACAGCCAAAAGAAACCGCAGTCCTTTTTGAACAACCCGCAATAAGAAATAAGCTACTGTCCCCGTGTCTATTAATAATATTCTCCATTTCCCCTCCAAAAAATAATGTGTATCCAACCTCCTTAATCTCATACCCAGGCTTAGTTACCTGGAAACCAACTGAACCATTATAAGTTCATCACATTTGCTCCCTAGAAACAGCAAAAAGAAACTGCTCTCTTCTCCCAACAATCCACAATAAGAAATTAGCTACAGTCCTGTTGTTGACTAATAATATTCTCCATTTCCCAAAATATTAGAACACTTAAAAAAACTCCCATGAAAATACAGGACCCTAAAACTTTAAATATGCAATATATTTTGGAACCAACTAAACCAAGATAAGGTTTAGAACAAATACTACAGTCCTAGGTCCCAAAAGGAATTTTTACCCACCTACCTCTCTTCCAACAAATTTAAGCTATGGTCCTCTCTGAGACCAACGGTTGCAATTCATGATGTAATCCAGGCAGTCTCAATTACTCATGAGGGCCACAAAAACATGAGACAACTGCATTCCAGATCACCCTCAATCTCTTATCCCCCACTTCCCATTGCATAAGTTAATAAGGGAATTTGCTCCCCACCTAAGAATTTGCTCCCCATTTCCCCCTAGACCTGCCCTGGGCCCAGCCAGGACAGGGGGCTTGTTCCGGCAGAACTAGCAAAGTGAAGTCTGATGGAGGCTTGCAGTTCGGGGAAGATGCATTATGGCCAAAACTACATGCTACAAATGAAATATTCTTAAACTTTATTTTGTTTACTTTTACTCTGTGTAGAGGATATCTGTATCGATTCGGCACAGATTGCTCTGCAATAAGGTAATCCGAAGAGAACCCACTTGTCTGTTCAGACTATACCATTTCCAATTTAATGCAAGTGACTTCGTAGTAAAATAATGCTTTTGATTGGGTGCAAGTTACTTTGCAGTAAAGTAAATGCAGCCTGCTCAAATGTTAACATGACCTAAACATGCCCGAGGTCAGTTAAAAAATAAATTTTAATGCGGCTTTGCTTCGGTTTGCTGTTTAGACAGGACTTTTAATCCGAAGTAAAAGTTAATTCGGTTTCGATCCAAGGTACTCTGTAGGATTAGTTTAATTACTCCGAATTAGTTTTTAATTCGAATAAGATTTGCTAGTCCAAACAGTTAATTCAAAGCAAATTCTGATTCGATTCGGATTAAAACTAGTCTAAACAGGATTATTGAAGGTATAGAAAATTCAGGCATGGGAATGTTTTTACATTGTCTCAAAGGCAAGGATAAATGCTTATTTGTGGCCTTCGTTGTTGAGAAAACTGGAGTATCTGAAGAATACCACCAACCTTCCTGCAGAGACTGTCCGAGTGATTCTGCTTCCTGCCGAGGATCTCCGCAGGAAGCAGAGTCACGTTGACAGTCTCGGTAGGAAGCCAATTTTCGAGGACAGAAGTCTCTGCAGGAAGCAAGAGATCGTGGACAGTCTCGGCAGAAGCCAAATATGATGTGAAGTCTGTGAGTTCTTGCTTCCTGCAGAGACTTCTGTACATGATAATTGGCTTCCTGCTGAGACTGTCCGCGTGACTCTGCTTCCTGCTGAGAGGCTCGACAGGAAGCAGAATCACACAGACAGTCTCTGCAGGAAGCCATTTATCATGTACAGAAATCTCGGCAGGAAGCAAGAACTCGCGGACAGTCTCGGCGGAAGCCAAATATGATGTATAGTCTCTGCAGGAAGCGAAAATTAGAGGAATCGATTATACCCTGTGGTATTGTTAAACTCAATATAATAGTCTGGGTCCAAATTTCACTGGTCAGTTTAATTCTTAGCGAGGGTTACCGTGTGTGTTCTGGCCCAGATAAGTTGTGACTTTTTTTTTTTGTTTGTTTGTTTTCTGGGCTTAGAAGTTAAGAAAGATAGAAGTTATGTATAGTTTCTAAGCCTAGAAGTTCTATTATAGAGTTAGTCTAAATAGTAGTTAATGAGTCCCATTGAATTCAGAAATCGAGACGTTACGAGTTGTTATGTAAAAATTGACCCAGATAATGTGGGACTACTTTATGGTTCCCGTCTTCTGCGCATCGATTCGGTCAGATTCCCGGTAGAGATATCGAGACAATATTTAATTAGCTTAGTAACTTATATTGTTTTAAGCTATCTTAAAACTATTTTAATTAGGCCAACGTACAATCTGCGGTCGTACGCGTATTGAACAAGTCATGAATATTCATGTTATCATCGTTTGCGTCTACCGCGTCGAGACGCGTCAGGGCGCGTCTAGACGCGTCTGATGCGCGGTTCTAGGTGATACGCACGCAGCACGCGCATGCAACGCGGTACGAACGCGTTTTTGGTGTACAAATACGTGAGCGCCAGTGTACGAGGGCTGTCCCAGAAATATGTAGACTTTCCGTATAACTCGGCTATTTTTTGATATTTTGATTAAAAAATCGGCGACATATTACTGAAATTTTCATTGAGATGTGGAGCAAATTTTTAAAAATCCATAGAACGAGTTGAAAGTTACAAGAGATTAATGAACACACCTGACTGCCACCCGGTGCACAGCATAACGTCAAACGTCACTCCGACGTCGTGTTAATATATATTACCCTACTTTTTTTCAACGTAATCGCACTGAAACAGAGCATATAGGTCTTCATAATTCTTATTGCCAGAGGTTGGCATATCTAAACAGAAGTTGTGACCTCCGATAGTGATATCTTAATTGCCCACGCACTTTGATACATGGAAATATCAAATCATTTTGACACTCCCTTAATTAACTCTGCACTCTTCTGTGAGCCTCTGATTAGATCAGACAGAGAATTTAGTAAAAATGGTAATAGTGTCACTTTCTGAATTTCAAAAGGATTCAGAGGTTTGTATCTGCTGGTGCTGTCTAATTTTCTCAAAACACCCGGCGACTTATATAGTTACAGGGACTGTGACTAGCGGGGTATCTACGAATCAATAATACTTAGGGCCCTGGAGCCGTATTCATAAAACGACTTAAGTGGTTGCTATGCTGTTGCTAAGGCTAAATTTCTTTGAAGGAGATTCCCTACAACTATGAAATTTGCTCTGGAGGAACAGTCTTTAAAACTGTTCCTCCAGAGCAAATTTCATAGTTGTAGGGAATCTCCTTTATAGATATTTAGCCTTAGCAACCGCATAGCAACGACTTTAGTGGCTTTATGAATACGGCCCCAGTTGTTCAAAGCAATGTTAGCAACTAATCTTCTAATGCAGATAAAATCAAATGAGCTAATGTTTTTGCTGACAAAATGAGAGGAGCTTTTGCAAGTTCTTTTATTAAGATGGAAGTGTTTTTGCATACAATATGTTTGTATCAGAAAGTGTCTAAAAAGCCCCTTCTCTAAGGCATGTTGTTTTCGTGCAGAAATTATTAGGAGTTCGAGCGAAATATTACGATAACCTCGTGTAGTCTCTTAGCCTATTCTGGAGGACATTTTCAGTTTCGTCGCACCGGTAATGCAACACCTAGAGATCCCAAACGGCAAACTGTTTGGTTATTACGAACCCGGTGAAACAACTGTACTCATCTCGACTATCTCTACATATTAAGGATTATGAAAATATGGTAATTTCGAAGGTCCCGCCCATCGACGACAACGAAATAGATGGGTTGCCTGGTGTTTCTGCGACAGAGCTGCTAAGTTGCTGTATCATTTATCTCAGATCTGAGAAAGGCCTTCCAAGTTCGGAGGCAATGTCTCAACATGACTGAAATATTTTTACTGAGACGTTAAACCACGCATAAAGAGTTAACTGCGAAATATTTTAATTGAAAAAAAAAATACACGTGTACTAACAGTGAATTGTATAAATGAAATCGCTGTTTGTGGGCCTACAACAAGCTATAAGACCTCTTTTTCTCCTGGAGAGCTCAGAGACCTCTCATTGGTGTTACCAGCAGTTGCGATGCAGTTTCATAGCAAAAATTGTAACCGCCTTGACAGTTTTAGTGCCAGACTATCGCAAATATTCCTGAACTGAGTGATTTTATTTTTCTTTTAATACCAATTCAACAAAATTTACGTCTTACATAGCATAAAACTGCTTAATGAACACAAAATACGTCATAATATCGAAATAAATCGTGCAATTCCAGAGGGTTTTCATGTCAAAACGATTACTGACGTATATTATGGAAATGTTGTGAAAAGTCACCGGAAGGTCGCGAGTTCGCGGCTCACAGTCGCCATCCGACGACTGGAAAACCCTCTCTGTCAACCCAGCAGTAAATGGGTACCTTTTTCGAATTAGGGAAGGATAAGGCAGCGAAAGGAGAGAGATGGGCTCCGCCTTTCATCAGCTGTGCCCAAGATACAGTGGGTCTCTAACCCCCACTGCCCCTACGGCTATTAGGCTATGGGAAATCTTTACCTTTTTTATTGTGGAAATGTTGCTTACACTTAAACTTAATTGTTTGGCCCCCTTCGACAAGAACGTCTACTCAAACCAAAGAAGCGAAAAACGATCCGCTATGAGCAATTATTTTCGTTTAGAGCAGATACAACTTTGGTTCCATGGTAACAAGGCGGAAACTTGCATTTTGAAATATTTAAAACTTGGGTGCTTCCCATACACACTGTGTTAAATAGTTCTCGTTATTTCAAACACTGCTATTTCGAATGCGTATAATAGCTCAGGACACGTGTGGGGTGGGGGCAAAGTTTCTGTATGTTTTTACTTCGGTCCCGCTGATATTGCAAAGTTTTTGTAAAACATTTTTGGTCCTTTTGATATTCGAGAAATTTGTTACCCACCTCTTTGGAAAACATAACCACGAAAGTTTGGGGAATCTAGTGACTGTGGTGTTAGGTATAATAATTTATTTCTCTTCGCGTCTGAGTTGTATGTTTGCTGCACAGGACTCTGACACTGTCCAGAGCCAGTCAGGTGTCTTTTATTGGGCATGTGATGATATAGAAAAATGTTTCCATTACATGTCATACTTCATCTAATGAAGGAACTGTCTTTCTTAGACCACAACCCTTTATTTTAGTCTTTTTCTTTGTCTGAATTTTGTTGCACTGCTTTTGAATAAACTTTCCCATTTTGCCTGACTTCCTTAGACGGACGTGTCCACTATTTCATTATTGTTATTTAATTATTAGGAATGATAAACATATTAATGATAACGAATAAAGTCAAGTGAAAAAAAAAACATGTGTCCGGCTCTTTTTCTTGGAACGGGCCTCCGTAAAAACGCTGATTCTCATTGGAGCCTCGGTCGGGGCACAGATAAGAAAGCCAACATATTTTTTTCCCGGGAGCTCCGGTTTTTCGCCAACGTTTGCTTCACGATCGGCTCGGGTTAAATACGGTACAGCACAGGTGTCAGGAACCGTTATTATCGCACGTGTGGTGAAATACGGCTCATTTCATGCTTATTTCATTACTTTTGTATAAACAAATAAGAAACTAATTTTAATTGATACACTTTCACGTGTCATTTGCGATGCCACGATCGCAGATTATGTGGTCAGATATAAATTTATGAATTAGAACATCATTATTTCACTTTTGGCATGGCGGGGTACTCGATAAACGTTGATAAATATCGTCCCAGGGGAAGAATTAATGGTGGGAAGTGATGGATTTTCAGAACCCTGTTTTAGGCATTCTGCGATTCAAGAAAAGATATATCAAGGAATGTGCAAACTGCAAAGACTCGGATCAATGTGCGCAGTCTTCATGATTCACAAATGCCACGAGGCACCTTTCATCATCTGTAGTGTTTCTGCAACTTGACAAAAGGTTTCACCAGATGCACAAAAGGGTAAGGCCATAACTCTGTGAGAAAGGATCCAATCATGCCTAGCGAATGATCAACAGCAGATGGTGATAACAATATCCTGGAAGTTTGATAAAAATCGGTTGAATACTGAAGGAGGATATGGGGCAACAAGATTTGACCAGATTTACAAAGGGCCATAACTCTGGCAGAAAGGATCCAATCATGACTCCAACAAAATATTATGAATGTCAAATGGTGATAACAATAGCCTAAAAGTTTGATGAAAATCGGTCGAAAACTGAAGGGGGAGTTGCGGCCATAAAATTTGACCAGGCTTTCAAAGGGCCATAACTTCAGCAGAGAAAGGTCCAACCATAACCCCAATTAAATATTATCAACGTCAAATGGTGATAACAATATCTTGAAAGATTGATGAACTGGAAAATCGGTTGAAAACTGGAGGAATTGCGGCCACAAAATTTGGCAAAATTTACAGATAAAGCGCGGTAACTCTGGAAGACAGGGTCCGATCATGACGCCCAGTATGACATGATCCGTGTCGTGATAAGACAACGATATTCTTAAAATTTCCTTGAATATCCGATAAAAATCGGACGGACGGGCGGACAGATGGACGGACGGAACCCATTACGTCGGTGGACAACAAAACGAACCCATAGTATAGAAAAATTACAAAATGAATTAAAATCTTATAGAGTTCCTTCAAGACAGAGAGCACATTCGTAAGAAGGAACATGGGCCGTACTTCGAAGTAGGAAAGCCAGTGAATACATACTGTAATCTCTTGATTAAAATAAGGCAGTCGATTCAAAGACTGATTAAATCAAGAAGGGGCCCAAATGAATAAAAAGCGATGATCTAGACTAAGCCCTGCAAATTAGACGCCCCTAATTATCGGCCATGGACTTATCTGAAATGTAAAGAAGACGACACCACTATAGATCTTATACAAATTTTAAGAACTGGTCTGATGCGTAACCGACTAGTCCACTTTTTGCTAAGGTCGACTGCCCATTTTAGCACAGTTTAAAGCTATTCTGCTACAGCTGACTGCTTACTGATATAATACCTTATAAATCATGTCTCTGTCTTTAATATTGACAGAAGCCGCCTCTGCAGTAGACACCATTGTAAACATAAATTAAGCTGATTTTACCTTCACTGATTTGACTGTCATCAATAAAAATATTAAGAGACTTATCCAGAGGTCTGGCATAATTTCGGCATACCGTAGGATTTCTGAGTATTGAATCAGGTAAGTCGTCACATGCATAGTGATAAGAACCCTTGTAGCTCAGGCCTGTTGGTTCGGGATCGAATCCCGTTGCAGCTTTCATATCACATTCTCACTTCTCTGGTCAGGTTCGACAAAGTATAAATGAAGTTAATGATAATTATAAGACTAGGCTAGATAGAGTTGGACTTTCTTGGAATAATGTTAAGTTTTATGCCACATTAGGGTCAGTGTAGAGTCGACATACACATTTTAACAATCGCTCCAGTTATTAATTAATTATAATACGCGAATTATTTTGTAGGAATTTCGATATAACACTTTTCTTATCCTAAGGGTCAACGAACGCTAACCCTTTCCAAATAAATTAAACACTCTCCAACCGGCTTTCGGCTGGATGGGGAGTGCGAATTCAAAGATAGAGTATAATAAGTGAAGTTTTGCGCAACTACCTTATAAAATATATTAAATGACTGTGGGGTGCAGAAAAGATGACAAACCATTTGATATATTGTCTGATTTTAAACCTAACTATGTTATCAATTTCAAAAAGAGTGATAACATTTATGTAAGATATTCAATTGCGAATTTGTTTCTTTGCGAGAAAGATTAAAAAATATGATATTTTGATGATCAGCAAGATCAAGGGAGAATACTGCGACGCACTATAAATGCTGACCTGCCAGTCAACCAGCTTTTTCATATAGCGCCATGCGAACTGGATACCAGTTAACAAGTATGAGCATTTCAAATAGTGTGGAAAGCCGTGGTAACAAGCAGACCACGACTGATTTATTAGCGCAGTTCGATCAAGGTATGCACAACTACCCTTATATTTTACTATTTATTCCTTATTATGTAGATATACATAATTTGAATAAATGATAGATCTATCCATAAATATTAATGGATATCCATAATCATGGATACGGATCCATAATTCGAATTATGGACATCCATAGTCCAAATTATGGATATCAAATTATCTAAATGATTTATGGCATATATGGGCATTACTAATTTGAATTATGGATATCACTTATTCGATTTATGGATAGCCATAATTCAGCCCATTTATGGATAATACTTATTCCAAATATGGATATTAATAAATCGAATAAGTGATGACCTTAATTCGAATAAGTTATGACCTTAATTCGAAGGTCATGTGTGACCACATTGCGAGAATACCCAAGTACTGAGTGAGGCAATTACTGAAGATGATGATGATGAATAAGTGATATCGGCAATGATCATTTAGATCCACAGTTCTGATTGGTGATATCCATAATTCGAATTATGGATATCATTAATTAAGCCCAATGGATTGATATCACTTATTCAAGTTATGTACATCCATAATTCGATATGATACTTTGATGACCAACTAAACGAATTCGTGATATCCATAAGTCAGCCAAGTTAGCCTATAGATATCAATAATTCGAATTAGTGATATGTATATAAATCGGGCTGAACTACTGATATCCATAATTCTAATTATGGGTATCAATAAATCAACGCAGAAAAATCGTTGCCAACATAAATTTGAATAAATAGTAAAATGGCATCCCATAGGGAAGAAATAGTAAAATGGCACCCCATATACGCAGTTTTCACGATAACTTTTCTGATGAAGAGGTGCAATATACCACAGAGTATAATCGATTCCGCTAATTTTCGCTTCCTGCAGAGACTGTACATAATATTTGGCTTCCGCCGAGATTGTCCGCGATCTCTTGCTTCCTGCCGAGACTTCTGTATATGATAGATGGCTTCCTGCAGAGACTGTCCGCGTGATTCTGCTTCCTGTCGAGCCTCTCGGCAGGAAGCAGAGTCACGCGGACAGTCTCGGCAGGAAGCCATTTTTCGAGGACAGTAGTCTCTGCAGGAAGCAAGAGTTAGCGGACAGTCTCGGCGGAAGCCAAATATGACGGACAGTCTCTGCAGGAAGCGAAAATTGGCGGAATCGATTATACCCTGTGTATCCTGTAAATGTTCAAACATGGATTTCTGTCATTAATGTACGGTGATGACATTCAGCCTGAGCTTCCGTATGTCGTTTAGTGACATTTCACACGTGTTAGCACCCGAGCTTGTCGTAGACCGATGCCAATGCGTGCTGAAATAAAAGTTCACTAACATTACCAATAATGTTAACCACGCAATCTGGTCATATTCTTCCATGTTTACACTATCACTCACTGAGTGGATACTGAATTGTCTACACAAGGAAGACCCTGATCAAGCTTATGGACGCACAGGAATAGCTGAGTATTCGCTGTTCGAAATGTCCCCATGTTGCACTCTCCCGTGAGTTTTCTTTTTGCAAAGAATATACTGAAGAAATGACACATAGTGGCAGACATCTCTCCACAGTGTTTCTCTCTCTCTCTCTCTCTCTCTCTCTCTCTCTCTCTCTCGTAATAATATCTCTTTGAAAAGTGATAGTCGTATCTAAGGTATTTTCTATTAACATTACATTAAATTTCACGTCTATCGCTTTTCGCAAATATAGTGAAAAATCTTACTTTCAATGCACTACTTTTGCACTCGATTCATTTTTCACCATTTTTTCAAAACGCTTTCAATTTGATTCGTATATCACTGGCTTTCGTCAGTAACATGGAGATCAAAATCATCACCTTTGTTGCATATTTTCAGCACATGCTTCTCATTCCGCGGAGTGATACACTCGCCATCTTTGAAACTGTTTTCATCACGTGGTTTCCATCTCGCGGACGGATACTTTCACCTCTTTGGACTTCCAGATAATTCTGTGTAAATCCGATAATTATTTTTAGTGATCTAAGATCAAAGCCTTGAAGAAACCGTATGTCAACATGACTGGGATGATGGTCTTTCTGTTAACAAGGTTCGTAGACGATGAAAAAAGAAATCTAAATATTTCAATATGATATTCTAATCATGATTTGATGCGAAAATAATATAGGGATAGATAAAACAGTTTCCACACGCGAGTTGGTCAGAGATGTGATTTTTCAAGGAGAGGTCCTGCAGGTTTCCTTAATGACGCATGTATTCCTCTGTTCAAAGAAGCTGGAGCAGTAACCTTGAAACAAGGGGCAAAACTACAGTATGGCACCAAATTGATTGTCACATTTTATGTCCAAATATTTTGTCTGCAAACTGAAAAGTATCTTTGAATCTCAGAATAACGCGATTTTGTTTGTTTGCACTTTGAAACAGTATTTTAGCCTGTATTTGGCCGTCCCACAGAGAGAGGAGAAAGAAAAGAGAATTAATAGACAAAAGAAAACTTGAATATCGAAACACCCCCGCCCGCACCTAATGCATGTACAGTAGGCCCTACTATCATCCAAATAAGTAGGACGCCCCGGCACTGAAAGTTATCCAGCACCATCGCCCGACCACAACCACCCGCTGAAGAAAAAGTGAGGAAAAGTTGTTGTTGTTTTTCTTCACAATATGAACGATCACTGCGCGTCAGTACAGTAAGACACACACACACACACACACACAATCTGATGTCAAAAACTTCAAACTCATATTCTCGAAACTTTTGTAATGGTAGATAGAACAGTCTATCACTGAGTTGACAATTGGTACTAGTATATTTCAGAGACATGGCAGCCAGAGACGCATTCGGAACACCGCTCTGCCATTTCCGTGAATCACCGAATTGGCCGAGCGGTGTTCCATTTCCTCCATAGCATCATTATCGTCCGAACGATTCAGTACTGCCTCTCTGTATGGTGGCTGGTTTGTGCCATTTCGTCTTTTCGTCTTGTCGCCGCGAAAAGACGCCAGGCGAAAAGACGAAAAGACGAAAAGACGCCATGCGAAAAGACGAAAAGACGAAAAGACGAAATAACGCCATGCGAAAAGACGAAATAACGCCATGCGAAAAGACGAAAAGACGAAAGGACGCCAGGCGAAAAGACGCCACGCGAAAAGACGAAAAGACGCAACGCGAAAAGACGACAAATTAAGAGTTTCAAATGGCGTCTTTTCGCATGGCGTTTTTTCGTCTTTTCGCGCTGAAGTTTCGTCTTTTTGCGTGGCGGGTTTCGTCTTTACGTCTTTTCGCATGGCGTTATTTCGTCTTTTCGCCTGGCGTTTTTTCATCCTTTCGTCTTTTCGCATGGTGTCTTTTCGTCTTTTCGTCTTTTCGCGTGGCGTCTTTTCGCGGCGAAAAGACGAAATGGCACAAACCAGCCACCATATCTCTGACCCAAACGATTTCGTTGTTGTTGATTCAATTCTCGTAACGATGGTCTCATGGCAAGAGGCTCAGCGGAACGAATCCATTGCTGCACCTATTGCTGCACCATTGCCGCAGTCCTGGGCCCGAGGTTATAAAACTTTTTTCATGCTCAGCTGAGTTGAGCATGAAATTTTACCTGCTAATAAATAGCAAATTATTGATAAGTACAGTTGTTTTCTCGCTCAGTTTGGCTGAGTATGAAATTTTCTCTGCTTATGAATATGAAAATGCCAACATTAGTTGGCATTTTCATATTTATCAGCAGAGAAAATTTCATGCTCAGTGTCACACTATCTAGCCATCTTTAATAATAAGTCAAGTGATCGTATAGTTTTCTAAGTTTATTAAAGTTTATCATTTCCGCAACTACTAACTACCCAGGTTCATAGTAATTCAAATTCATTGTTCTTCTTTGTTATTTCCTTAGGTTTTCTGTGACAGACCAAGTGCAAAGAGGTCTTAGTCCGAAATAAAAATTGCTGAAAATCTATTTGCAAGTGCACTCTGTGACATCAGCTGAGTTGAGCACGAAAAAATTTTATAACCTCGGGGCCAGACACCGTGTCTATTCATTCTTATTGTTTGCTTGTGAAATCTTCTCGTTTGTCCTACGGCAAAAAGATCCCCTCATGTCCATGAAACAAGTTATCAAATAATCTACTGTAAAAACAGCGCAGATACTTTTGATTAATGAACATTTTCCAGAAGGCCGAGAGGGTGCTGACCATCTCAGGTCACTGCTCCTTACTTCAGTGACATTATACATGGTCATGTTGCATATTAACAGCAAAACAAACAAACAAAAAATGTCAGCTGTAAAAGGAGCTACGCCCTTTCCCAACGCCCCAAAGTATTAACTTCACAGAGGCTTCGCAGAGAGTCAATTCAGCGTAATATTTACGTTGGTTGGCTGAACTGTTAGCTTGGTTATCACAGATTATAATCCAGTCCGCCAATTTTCGCTTCCTGCAGAGACTGTCCGTCATATTTGGCTTCCGCCGAGACTGTCCGCGAACTCTTGCTTCCGCTGCAGGGACTACTGTCCTCGAAAATGGCTTCCTGCCGAGACTGTCTGCGTGACTCTGCTTCCTGCCGAGAGCCTCTGCAGGAAGCCATTTATCATGTACAGAAGTCTCGACAGGAAGCATGAGTTCGCGCACAGTCTCGGCGGAAGCCAAATATGATGTACAGTCTCTGCAGGAAGCTAAAATTGACGGACTGGTTTATACCCTATGGTTATGTGTTATTGTCGTACGGGGACCAACGAACGTTGGCCCCGCCCAAAGAAATAAACTCCCCACCCCGCCTTGCGACGACGTGGGAAGTCCACCATTTTTACAAAGCATAGGTGTACAAATTTCGAAAGTGTAAAAAATCAATGTTAAAATATTAACGTGTTGAATATATGACTGCAATTTATGTGATCTAGCATATGCTAGTATAGAGTATCATGTATAATTTATGCTTTCTGATTCAAAAATGCATGAATTATTATCTTATTAGGAGTTTATCTAGTCAGAAATAATGTTGATTTGACAGAAAATATAGAAAAGTTATGGTAATTTAAGCGGAAACATATTTGTCAAGGGAAAATACTCTTAATGAACATTTTGATTTATACTTCACAAGATTCAGCTTTTAGGGAAAGAAAGCTAGCGCTAAATTGCTCCGATGGTTGATTTTTATGTGCGCAATCGGCTTACCGTAAATCTGGACCTCTGTGGTAAATTAATATTCCATTTTATTATTCGTAACATTTTGGGGAAAAAATAAATAAATAAATAAATACATGTAAATAAAATGTTCCTGTTTAAAACTGTTAAATTCACCTATATTCACAAGAGCGTAGCTACCTATACGGCAAATACGCAGGTGCGTATTGAAATTTTGTCAAAATTGACAAAATTTCAAAACGCACATGCATATTTGCATGCTGAAATTTAAAAAAAAAGTAGACAAGTTTTCAATACCAACTGCCAAAGTGGCTGAAATACTACCTTTCCATTTAAGGAACCGAGTTTAAAGCAAGATTGTGCGTACCTAGTTACGCCCTTGATTCAGAGGGTCTTGAGACAGTCAAATCTGGACCGACAATATTCAGAACCACGGACAGAAAGTATACGAGCATGATGAGTGATTTATGATTTTCAAAGGTAAAGTAACCAGTAAGGTAAACCGCTAGTCATAACCACAACCGGCCAAAACTTCGTTTAAAAAAATAAAGTGAATAGGTACACAGAGCTCCAGATAAGAAGTGGGAACATGCAGGGATAATTTAGAGATAATCTACGACACAGGGTAAAATCTATTTATAGCTCTCCATTAACTCGGCTACTGCAGTGAACTGATCAAATCTGATTAACCCGTTTTACGCTGTGAGTTACCGATGTGATTTTCCATAATTATTTCCTTAAGCCCATGATACACGGTAAACCAAGTAATATATTCCTTGATACATGCTACAAGGTTTATCGTCGATACAGTGCTTATTCTCTGTATCATGCTACTTTTTGGAGTAATATACTACACATTTTGAGATAGAACTTGTTCTATAATATGTTCCTTCTTCCATACAGCCAATCAGAAGTCAGGTCACAGGGTCACAAAGCAACAGTAATGTGAATTTAATAAAAACAAAAAGGGTATTATGAAACCACCATGATCAGCATTTACATTAAATATGATAGGTCTGATTCTTTTTGATTTTGTTTTTCCAAAGTGTTTGACCCCCCTCCCCAACAACAATTATTTAAATCCCTGTATAATTCACGTGACATCATATATCATGCAGTCCAGTCACCTTTGAATAGTCTAGCAAGTGAAAAGGCAGGTAAAAGGGTCTTATGCCGAGGCATTACCTGGGAAGGAACATGTTTCAAGCTTTACCGTGTATCAGCACACGGAATAAGAAACAAAAGTTTCATACTACAAGGAACATGTTACTTGGTTTACCGTGTATCATGGGCTTTAGTTTTCAATGAAAACATACGCTGTGAACTCTCATTAGGACAAGATGAAAACAACAACAAAAAAGTACATAGGAATTTGATGTCTAGTCTAGTCTAGTCCACCCACAGCCTTGGTTGTTAGGGCATCACAGATGAATTAACAACAATCTCTTTCCACCTGGTCCTGTCTTACTATAGTTGAGCTAGCAAAGTCCATCCCTGTCCACTCCTTAAAGGTCAATTATTAAGGTGTTTTTTTATAACAGAAATGAAAGCAGTTTTCTCTGAGCAACTAAGTATCGAAAACCGCATCAAATTATCATTAATAGTTTTCGAGATATAAAGAGTTGAATTTGTAAATTTCATGACATCTGAAAATCAATTTGAGCTGCCTCATTAATATTTATGAGGCCTTCGATGACGTCATCGATGAACACTGAAATTTTAAATTTATTTAAATTTTTTAAATTGTCAAATATTTCTTGTTGAACATTCTAAAATGGTAAAAAAATTGCATTGTATTATTGGTGACACTAATAACAATTGCCCAATTTCAAAATATTGCTTATATTTGCATTTTAAGCAGTTAAATTTTCAAATTTAAATATTTAATTAAAATTTGTTAAATTTCAATTTACATGCTTATCAGTAGATATAATTGAACATAGTAGTTTTAGATCTGTTTAATTAGGTTTCTGACAATGACTTTTGTGTACTGAAGTAAAAGAAAATGTTTTTAAATTTGCTTTTAATTTTTTTTTTAATTTTAGTTAAATTTTGAATAAAATTTAAATTTGTGGATGAACATTCCCAATAAATTACCCAGCTAATAAACAAATATTAAAATAATCAAAATTGTAAGATAACAATCATTTACTCTTTAGAATAAAGGTTGTTAACTAGTTTAAAAATTCATTTAAGAAATTAAAATCATCAGTGACACCACAGAATAGTGCATTGTGGTTAGAAATACTTTAAAAAGTAAGGGAGATAAGTCATGTAGGAAAACACAGATTGGGATTTTCAAACTGGCATAACTTTTGAATGGATAGGAATTTTTCTATGCTGTTTGTAGCATTATAATCCTCTTTCTGTCCACTATCAATTTGTTTCAAAATTAAGAATTTATACAATTTCTTCGTAATTGACCTTTAATCGATTGTCTTCTGACCTCTTTCTCTGTCCTTCTCTACTTCTTTTTCCTTTCACTGTGCCCTGTAGAATTGTCCTTGCTAAGCCAGAAAATCTTGAGATTTTGTTAAATCACCTCAGTTTCCGTTTCTTGACCAAGTTATTGAGTTAGTCATTTTTTTTCCATGAAAGGCTGCTTGGATCTTTCTGCGAACATTCTCACCTTGAATGAGGTGTTCAGTAACCCTCGGTAGCGGGCTTGCGTTCTTTTCTCTAACTCTGCTTCACAGTCATACAGAAATATGGATAAGACAAGGGAGCGCGTCAGTTTCACATTTGATCCAAGAGATATGCATATTGCAGGTGCGTAACTAGGGACAATTTCATAATACGCACAACCATGTTTTGTTCTCTACTTCTTGAAGAGAAAGCTAGAATTTCAGCCTTTTTGGCAATTGGTATTGAAATCTGGTCTAATTTATAAATTTTCAGGAAGCAAATACGCAGGTGCGTTTTGAAATTTTGTCAATTTTGACAAAATTTCAATACGCACTTGCGTATTTGCCGTATACGTAGCTACGCCCTTGTATTGGCTTCAGTTTTGTCAGAGCTGCTATGGCTTGTTTAATCCTTAAGCCGGAGAACATCAGGTTTTGGCCTTGCCGTCCAAGGTGCGTGAAGGTATCTGCGAGCCCCAAATATCGATCTCATTTTTTTATATTTTTATTCTTTATGGATCTCAATTTAAATATTTAAAATAACAAGTATTGTGTAACTGCTTCAAAATTTCACCCGAGATGGTGGATTCCACCCCCCCCCCCCCCCGCCCACACACACACACACATACATCCCCCCCCCCCCACTCCCCACTCCCCCCATTTTTAATCCTGATACAGTTACATCTTCAAAATCTTCAAAGATCCTCGAATACACGGGTTTACTGCTGTTCATATACCCACGGATGTAATGAAAAAAATAGTAGTAAAAGTAATGATAAAAAAAATAATAATAAATGAATGAGCGGCGACATAACAAAACCAGCAAAGTGGCATGTACGCGCAGCGAAAACTCAGATCAGTCTGGTCATCTGCCCAGTCTGATCAGAGTCTTCGCTTTGCGCTTAAATTTAGCAAATGGTCTAACTACCCTCATGCGGACAGCAAAGAGTCTGATTAGACTAGGTGGATGTTCAGTCTGGTCTGAGTCTTCGCTGGGCGCACATGCCACTTTAAAATTCATACGGGTTGAAGTCAGCTGCATTTCCGTATCACAGGGTACAAAAGCAACAAAAAATACACCTTTTCAGCTTTTCCCATTCAAAAGCGTAAGGGATCAAATTTGATTTTGCCATATGATAGGTCAAGGTCAACCAAGGTTCGTCATTTTTATATTGTTTGTAGTACAAGAGTCCCAAATGCTACATACCCAGTTTCAAGATAATCGGGTAGGTGGTTCTGGAGAAGAAGATTTTTTTAAAGGTTTTTACGGTATATGGCATGGTGGCCATCTTGGTCATGTGACCTGGTGTAGCATAGCAAGGTTAAAGTCAAGTTATACTTCGCGTTGTGTTTCTTTAAAGTCTTTTAAAGTTTTAAATTAACAAAGATTTATCAATTTCATATTTTATTTTTAAATGCCAAAAATGAGTTTCAGTATAAAGCAAGACTGAACTAAAACTACTGAACACACTAGTAACCCGAAACCATACTGAACTACATGACTTAACTGATGAGTCTGGAAAGCTCTGGGTATATATAGGCTTTTTCACATTCCACAACATTCCAATACATTTCATAACGCAAAAACACCCCACCTGTTGTTTGTACAAAGCATCAATCATGTTACTATTATTTAATATTGTTTAAATATCAAGTCAATCATTAGGGTAGAACAACATTCTTTTAAAATGTCGAAGCACTCTGTGAGTGACAATAATGATAACATGTACTAGGGTTTCTGATGAAATATTAAACAAAACACCCTAATGATTGACAAGTATGTAAATTGAACTTAAAATATTCCTAACACCTGCCAAACATCTGTGGAACAGCGCAGAATCATCTGACCTTTAAAAGTTGACCAAAACTCATATGACATTTGTCATCAAATTCCAAAGGCCTGATGTTTACTTTGACTTGAACAGTGTCCAATTGATTTGAATGGACTCCAACAATAATAAACTCATGTATTTATCAAAGTATGCAAACTTATAACTGTTCCTATACCTACTATTTAAAAGAGTACACTTTCATACTATCAATCAAGGCAATTAAGATGATTATTTTAATTAATTAAAAAGTACATGTATACATGTCAGGGGGCCACTATGTAACATACCTCCCCTTTTTAAGAAATTTATTAATTTCTCAAATTAATAAATTGAAAAATGACAGAATACATGTACTAAACAATCATAATACCCAGCTGACCAGAGCTCATTAAATCAACATATATTACAATACAATAAACACATCATGCAATTGACAACATTTCAATATATCAAAAGGCATATTACTAGACAGATTAAAACATATCAATGAAACAACTTTAAAAGTCACATTTTAAAGTCACAGTTTTACTGTTCACTGTTCACAGTACTTCTAGTCTCTTGTAATGTAAACAATAGTTGATACTTTAATAATGAAAATAAAAGCATTATTAAAACAAAGGGAATTAACACATTATATACAATTTTGATAAATTATAATTCAAGTCAGAATATGTCCTTCTTTTCAACTGTCACCTCACTGTCACTCTTTCCTCACTTGTGTTGGCCTGGATGGAATCGGGATGATAGGTACCCGATTCCTTGGTCGAAATACGCCATCATTCTGCTGCTCGATGGTGTGTTTGTTGATAACCATGACAACAGGATATACTGTTGTTGTATTCTGTCCATATTCTTCTTTCATGATCTCAATGTCACTAACAGTTGTCTGCAAATAGAATGTTTTATCTACATAGTAGATGATATGTAAGAAATCAGTTCTTATCATCTTCAACCGTGCATGTCTAATACTTCGTTCTACCTTAAATTATATTTATCTTCACCTCTGCACACCTTTAGGGTGTACAAGAGGACTTTGTATTAACCTTAACCCTAATATCTTCACCTCTGCATACCTTTAGGGTATACAGGAGGACTTAATTATTAAGCAATTAAAATTAAATTACATATATGATGATTATATACAAATGAAGGTGCCGTGGACCACTATTAACTTTTCTTTTGGTCACTTCTGACCCATGCCATCGTGGCATCCATCTGTCTGAGGGGATTAGATTGTCCCTCCGAAATGTGACTGACATTTCCACTTGGTCGTTCGACAGACATCAACTCAATATCTTCACCAGCAACGTTTGAAGGTATTGGTTTCATTACTGTAATCCCATGGTCATGCAAATTAGCTAACCCCTTACATTTAATGTGGCTGAATCTTTTTATAATGCAAATAATAGTCACGATGACTACAATTATTATAATAATAACAATTATGGTAGTAGCAAATGTCCAAGTCGGTTTATCTTCAACATTAATCTTTTTATAAGCGTGCATCTCGCGCAGAAAACCTTGCATTGGAATCTCTTTAAGTTCTGTCAAACGTGGTGGGAGTTTAATTGGTGACAATTTTTCAAAGTTTGTTTTGGAGTCTTGCCAAATCTCAAATTGGGAAATATTGCGCAATTTCAAAAGAGATTTTAAAGGATCTGACCTTTCAAAGGTGCTTCGTTTGTCAAAGTACTCAGATAATTGTAAATATTTATTGGAAGCCTTGCATGTATTGTTTAATGTTACAATCCCAAATGGTGGTTTGACTTCAATATCTGAGGGTTCAGCAATGTTTGACTGACAACTAACTGTAAACTTCAAGTGTGAATTTGTTGTTATAATCCAAAGACCAGATGACAAATATTTTGTCATTGGCAATTTTGCATTTAAAATGACAGTTTGTTTACATAGTTGTTTAATGTCATCCCGAGCTTGCATAAACAAAGCCATGACACATAATTTGTGTAAGTTTGTTTGATAAAGTGCTGTTTCAGGGTCACAAAATTGTGTATGATGACTATTACAAACATGATAACTATTTTCAGATAACAATGAGAATTTTGTTTTATCCTGTGATACCATAAGCGTTTCAGTTTCTAATTCATATTTAACTAAATAGGGAGTTGAAGTTTCATTTTTGAAGGAACTATACAATGGTAATGGTAGGTTATGTACTTTATAAACTTCATATTTTTCTTTTGTGTTAATTAAGGGAATTTTCAGTACAACTCTGATTTCATCATCTTCCATGTAAGTTACACATGTAAGCGTCTTATAAAAATACCAAATATCAGTTATTGGACTTTTTGGTAACTCAAAGTTGTTTGGTAATTTTGATTTTATCTCTACAAGTAATGACCTTAAATTTCTAGGAGAAATAATACTTGTTGATAAGTGTAACATTGAGAGCATATTAAGTTCAGTCTTAATATTTTCTAGGTAAATTACAGCATTTTGAGTAATTTGCCTTATTTCATCAAGAATCATCTTAAACTGTAAATATGTATGAATAAATTGTTCAAGCCTCATAAATTTTTGTTCAAACAATGTTCCTAACTGTATAACTTTTGCGTCAAGTTTTTGAACAACTATTATCAAATCCATAATAGATCTTCTATTTTCTGCTACTTGTATTGTAGTCAAATTTGAAATAGATAAACTCATGTCTAGATCATGTATAATTTGTTCTTGATTTTCTGCCAAGTTTTTAATGTTTCTATTTATATTTTCAAGGTCAGCTTCTGAAACTGTGCCAAATAATGTACTCATTAATTGACCTACAATTGGTAAGATTGACCGCTTTCTTCTTTGATTATTTAGGGAGAATATCTTATACTCGTCAAATGTATCATAGACAGATTTGTATGTGTCAGATAGTAAATCAACCTCAATACTCAAACTTTTAAATGTTTCTGCATAGCCCGTTAAATTCCATTTAGTATATCTGTTAGTTATTGTTCTAATAATATTATCTGTATTATTAAGGTCAGTCTTTATTTGATAGATAAGCTTATTATATGGTCTTAAATCATGGACAAATGTTACAAACCAGTGAGCGTCATTAATATATATTTCATTTGTCTTTTGAAAAACTACGTTTTCAGAAGTGAACATGCCACAGGAATAGCTAATTAACATAAGACCTATGCTGAATACACAGTACATCGTATTCATCTGAAAAACATAAAAAAAATAAAGTTCTATTACTCTCACCGAATTCACTGATTATTTCACTGAATAATCTCACTGATTATTTACATAGCAAAACGAGGTCTAATTACAACATATTAGAAATTAACCTCAATAACTGTTTTACATTGCTGTCTTTATCCTTAGGAGACTTTCGATTCTGCATCTTTTTAACAGGTTTCTTTGGTTTCAAGGCCTCATTAACACACATTTTGTTGTCTGAACAGTCTAATGTAGTCTCAGTTGAATAACACGGATCTTTGTCAGAGAGTAACTCATCATTATAATCCATATTTTCAACTTGACTGTCATTATCACCAGACTTAACGGATTCTTTTTGACATTTCATTCTCTTTGCCAATTCCATCAAAGGGATATCATCCTCATCTTCAGAAGTTTCTCTCTCATGCCTATATTTCTTTGCTAATTTTGCCAAAGGAATATCCATTTCTGAGTCTGAATCTGAACCTAATTCCGAATCAGAAGCCTGAGGTGGAATCACATAAGCTGCATCACGTAATTGCCTATTATCCTTAGCTGTGGAAATTTGCCAGTCATCAATATTTGCAAGCCTTAACATTTCAGCATGAACCTTACTTGTCGAACCATCCAACTGATTTTTAATTACATAGCTAACAGGACCCCTTTTCTCGAGAATTCTATAAAACGGTTTCCATTTCATGTCCAATTTACCTTTTCTTTGATTATTCTTGTAATAAACTGGATCACCAACCTCAAATTCAATAACTTTAGTATTCTTGTTTGCATATTTTGCTTGTCTTTTCTTTGCCTTTTTGAGATTATTTCGAACTGTAACAAAAGCTTTATGTTGCTCTTGCAAAGCTATCTTATGTGTTTCTTCACCCTGATACTTTCTTCGAGGTTTAAGAAGGTTATCTATTGGTAAGACAACATCTCTGTTATACAACAGGTAAAAAGGAGAAAACTTGGATGATTCACTTACATTGAATCTAATTGCACCCAAAGCTTGATTCAGAAACATATCCCAAGTTTGTTGATTATCTGCCAACTTTTTAGACAAAACGTCATGCAAAGTACGATGAAATCTTTCAACTTTAGCATTGCTTTGTGGATGATACACACTTGTCAAAACATGATCTATTCTAAGACTGTCCAAAGTTTCTTTTACAATCTTATTTACATTTTCTGTTCCATTATCAGATACAATTTGTAAAGGACAACCAAAGCGTGGGAAAATTTCTTCTATTAACAAATGTGCAACTGTATCCGCAGTTTTATCAGGTACAGCAAAAGCTTCTGGCCATCCACTAAACCAATCAACAAAAGCAATTATGTACTTATTTCCAGACAAAGAAGTTGGATACGGTCCTGAAAGATCAAGGCTAATCTTTGCCATAGGATAGGGTGGAATATCTGTTTCTTGCAAAGGTTGTTTGATTTTCTGCAAAGATATTGTTTGACAGACAGTACACATAGAAACATATTGATTCAGTTCCTTGAATAAATTTGGCCAATAATATTTTCTCTTTATTGAATTGAAAGTTTTCTGAACTCCCATGTGTCCATTGTTCTCATGATATTGGGTAACAATCAAAGATCTGAGATGTTTGGGAACATACAATCTAAGACAAGGGTCATCATCAGAATTAGACAAGTAATAGACCAAATCATCTACCAGAAGGTAATGTTTCTGAATATCCTTACTTTCTTTGTTTCCAAGGATCATTGATCTGATTTCAGAGATTTCATCATCTCTTAGCTGTTCTAGTTTCATATCAAGGCCTACCTTTGTAAAATCAGAAAAATCAGACTTCTCTAAGGTATCTTTTTCTGGTAAGTCACAACTAGCAAACGACTTAGGTTCAAACTGAGAGGAATCCAAGACATTAACTTCATACAAGTTATCATTGACGTCTAGGACAACGTCATCTTCACCATTCCCAAGTAAACAAGTATCTGAAACCTTCTCTACACTAACATTATCTGGATGTCTCGAAAGTAAATCGGCACATGTATTGGTGGTTCCTTCTATGTATTCAATTGTACAGTTATATCCAGACATGCTCAAAGCCCAAAGTTGTATCTTCTTATTCTGCATTGGGGACTCTAGAAGATATTTCAAAGGCTTATGGTCAGTTTTAATGACAAACTGAGCATTATGTAAGTAATAATCTAATTTTTGAAGGGCAAAATGAATTGCATAAGCCTCTTTTTCTACTGTTGACCACTTACATTGGGATTTACTTAATTTGTGGGATAAGTAGTAAATTGGTTTCTCATCACTGTCACAGATCTGTGTAAGGCATGCCCCTATGCACGTGTCACTTGCATCTGTATAAAGAGTATATGGCTTGTTGCAATTTGGATAAACCAAAGGAGGAACTGTAGTTAAACTATCTTTGATATATTCAAAAGCCTTTTGATGTTCGTCAGTCCATTTGAAATGTGCATATTTTCTAGTCAAAGCTATGATAGGTTCTGCTATTTGGGAGAAATTTGGAATGAACCTTCGATAGTAGGAACACATGCCAACAAAAGATCTTACTTCTCTTACACAAGTGGGAACAGGTAAAGACCTAATTGCTTCTACTTTCTTTTGATCTGGTTTAATTCCTTCCTCATCTATGACAAAACCAAGATAATTTGTTTCAGTCTTAAGAAAACTACACTTCTTAAGTTTCAGTTTTAATTTGTGCTGCCTTAACTTCCCAAATATAATATTCAAATGAGTCAGATGTTCTTCGAAAGTTGAACTGAATATCAGAATGTCATCCAAATATGCAGTTGCAAATTCACAACAATCCTGCAAAACTACTGACATTAACTCTTGGAATATTGCCGGTGCATTTGAAAGACCAAAGGGCATAACATTGAACTCATATAAACCTCTATGACATGCAAAAGCTGTTTTCTCTTTGTCTTTTTCATCCATCAAAACTTGCCAATAACCACTTTTCAAATCTAGGGAAGAGAAGAATTTTGCATTTCCCAACAAGGCCAAGATGTCATCTATCAGTGGTAAAGGATACGAATTTTTCTTTGATATTTGATTCAGTTTCCTGAAGTCTACACAGAATCTTTTACTACCATCTTTCTTGTCAACAATAACTACAGGAAA
Organism: Ctena decussata; assembly: GCA_963989385.1. Lineage (NCBI taxonomy): Eukaryota > Metazoa > Mollusca > Bivalvia > Lucinida > Lucinidae > Ctena > Ctena decussata. The sequence goes on along the minus strand of OZ022511.1, from coordinate 77,540,593 downwards.
AGACCATGGTGACCTAGACCTACGAATTACATTAGCATCTAACATTTCATCAATGGCTTTATCAATAACTTCTCTATTTTTAAGAGGTGTCCTATAGGGTCTCATTTTAATTGGTTTACTATTTCCAGTATCAATCTTCATTTTAACGGTATCTGTATGACCTAATTCAGAATCTTTACTTGCAAACAAGTCTTGATTTTTAAGAATAAGATTTTCTATTCTTGACCTATATTTGTCAGGTACATCTAAATCTTTGATATCCATTTTACTGTCTTGATTTTCCGTTTGCATAACTGTATTAATAGTTTTCAAGTTAGAGTTTTCAGTTTTTGAAATTCTTGCCAGAAGACCATGTCTATAAATTCTAATAAATTTATTTGTGTTATTTACTATTAAAACTGGTAAAGATCTATCCTTAGTCAAAGTTGAGATGGTATTTATAATTTTCAAACCTGGCTCATTTGTGAGAAATCCCCTATCAATTTCTGAAATTTCATACATTTGTTCTGATGGTAAATCAGGATTATTTCTAACCTTGCCATAACAAATCCTAGCAGATTGTGGTTTAAGAACACAAGTTCTTTTCATCCTAACAGTTGATGCTACATGAATGTCTTCCTCCAAACTAACATAGTGTTTTCCATTAATTCTAAGACATTTTAAATCAAAATAAAGTCTAACATTATTTTCTTTCAACCAATCCAAACCTAATATCAAGTTTCTATTCAAGTCTCTAACAACATAGAAATCTTGTGACATTTCGGTTCCACCGATACAAAATTGAACATTAATGCAACCGTCAACTTTCAATTCAGTACCATTAGCTGATTGTAAACTAATTCTTTTATTTTGCAACCTTGGTTTACATTTTAATTGATCATAAATTCTACGGTGCATCAATGAACATTCTGCCCCTGTGTCAACAAGAGACCTATACCTTTGTTTTCCAATTCTAACAATACAAGAATTTGGATTGCCTGAAACATTAATTTTGAAAGTTTTTGAATTTAGATTTTCTGTTATGTTGTTTTCTAAACCCTTTACATTGACCTCTTCATGTAAAGAGTGTCCTAGTTTTCCTGATTGCCTACAGTTTTGTTTTGGGCAAATCTACTTCTGCCATGTCCCATTGGTGGTTTATTTACATTTTCAGCCTTACAATCCCTTAAAATGTGACCTATCTGACCACAACCCCAGCATTTGATTGTTCTCTGATTTGAATGGACCTCATTAATCCTACGGTCCCTATTTGTGTGTCTGAAGTATCTTTGACCTCTAGAGTGGTCTACTTCCATGGGTGTACCTCTGCTATTTGTGTCTGTTTGTGACCAAGTTCTGTTTAAACCAGACATTGACACCCTTGCCCTTAAATTCTGTTCATTTGTGGCAATGCCTATTGCCCCTTGTAAAGTGTCAGGCTTATCCCTTAATATCTTAAGTTTTAATTGGTCATTGTGTAAACCATCTACAAAGGTATCAATTAGTTGCCTTTCAACAGCCTCACCCCCTTGGCCATTATATGCCTCTTCAGCCAAAGAAAGTATGCGCTCTGCATAAATTTGAATATTTTCCCCTACTTTTTGCTTAACTGATCTTAACATTGTTAAAGCAATTTGTGGGTCAGTTACATCTGAAAATCTTAATGCTAACTGTTGCCTCAATTGACCCCATGTATTGCGAGGGTTTGCTTCCATATATCTGTGTATAAAACCACTAACCGCACCACTAGATGATTGATATGCAATAAGTTTTTTCCTGTCATCATGAATATTAACTAAGGTGGCATATTTCTCAATAGACTTTATCCATTCCCTAAAGTTTTTCGGACTGCCATCATATTTGACAACTATATTTGAGATTCCCTGTGCAGTCAAAGCGTTTGATACATTTGTAAGTTCATGATTTAAAGTCTGAAATACCTCAGCCACAGTCGGTTCAGCCATTTTGATTTACTGTTATAATTTAATTTAAATAATTGTAAACAGTTAGCCAATCTACATAAACAAGTGAAAACAGAACAAAACGCCTACCTTTCTAGTTGAGGTTCTCTCCATGTCCTTGATTGAAGAATGCCAGTGGAACAATCCGGGTCGCAGGCACCAAATCAATAACCTTGTAGCATAGCAAGGTTAAAGTCAAGTTATACTTCGCGTTGTGTTTCTTTAAAGTCTTTTAAAGTTTTAAATTAACAAAGATTTATCAATTTCATATTTTATTTTTAAATGCCAAAAATGAGTTTCAGTATAAAGCAAGACTGAACTAAAACTACTGAACACACTAGTAACCCGAAACCATACTGAACTACATGACTTAACTGATGAGTCTGGAAAGCTCTGGGTATATATAGGCTTTTTCACATTCCACAACATTCCAATACATTTCATAACGCAAAAACACCCCACCTGTTGTTTGTACAAAGCATCAATCATGTTACTATTATTTAATATTGTTTAAATATCAAGTCAATCATTAGGGTAGAACAACATTCTTTTAAAATGTCGAAGCACTCTGTGAGTGACAATAATGATAACATGTACTAGGGTTTCTGATGAAATATTAAACAAAACACCCTAATGATTGACAAGTATGTAAATTGAACTTAAAATATTCCTAACACCTGCCAAACATCTGTGGAACAGCGCAGAATCATCTGACCTTTAAAAGTTGACCAAAACTCATATGACATTTGTCATCAAATTCCAAAGGCCTGATGTTTACTTTGACTTGAACAGTGTCCAATTGATTTGAATGGACTCCAACAATAATAAACTCATGTATTTATCAAAGTATGCAAACTTATAACTGTTCCTATACCTACTATTTAAAAGAGTACACTTTCATACTATCAATCAAGGCAATTAAGATGATTATTTTAATTAATTAAAAAGTACATGTATACATGTCAGGGGGCCACTATGTAACACTGGACCAAGTATATAAACTTTTCTTTCTTCCTTTACCTGAGGGCTATGGACTCGTTCCGCTGAGGTGCGGGGGCAACGTCGATATGAGAATTGAAATACTACTACTACTTTGCCTGAAGGGTCGGGCCGCGTAGCGCAGTCGGTAGGGCGCCTGACTTGTAAGCCAGAGGTCCTGGGTTCGATACCCGGTCCGGCCACTTACTTTCATTTCTCCTTCCGCTGATCCAAGAAGGGCAATTGTCGGTTACTGGTGAAAGTATGTGCACTTAGTACAGGTTGACCGCTTTGGAGGTCTAAGCCTGTCCAGGAATAGTGTGGTTAGGTTAACTGGCCGTCCCGACATGACCATAGTTGTTTACCATGGATGTTAAACAATGACAAAACAATTTGCCTGAAGGCTGCACGTGAAATTAAATTGAAATTGGTCTAGTAGTTTCAGAGGAGAAGTCTTTCAAGATGAGAAGTGATTTGAAAATGTTGACGGACGACGGGCAATGGCCCAGGGAAGCTTGATAAAACGATCACTTTTCTAACATGTTTTGTCCGAATACCGGCAAGAAAATTCAGTGAACCCTATCATTCACCTTCAAATATTTCCGGTGGTACTTGTAGAAGGACTGGTATATATGAGACATCCCGTGTTCAAAAGTAGGGTATTCAGGGTTGACTGGACTGAAAAAAAATCAGAACTGGTCCACGTGAAAATCGGTTGCTTTCAGAGCTGGTTGAAATGAAACTGGGTTCGAGGTTATAAAACTTGAGAATAATCTCAAACTCAAAATGTAGCACACTGACATGTGCTCGGAAGCAGCCAATCAGTGTGTTTATTTTGAGTTTGAGAATGCACTCAGGTTTTATAACCTCCGGGCCTGGTTGTCTTCAGAGCAGGAAAAAAGCTAACCCGGGATTGATGGATTCATTTAGTACTGCATGACTTCATTAAGAGTCAGTAATTTGGAGAAAATTAATCCATTCATGCCTAGTGTCCCATAAATGGGACATAGGCAAACAGTGCAGACCCAGATCAGACGCCGCATAATGCAGCGTCTGATCATATTCTCCACTATTTGCTTAAAATTCAAGCATTTCTGTAAAAGAATCAAAAGTGAAAAATTACCAAACACCCCTAAAATGATGAATGGACTCTATCCGTTTCATAAGGGTAGAAGAATCCATTCGTCATTCTGTATAGTCGATAAAATAGCATAGAGCGACATTTCTGTACAAGAAGGAGTCTTTTGGAGCTGATTACTTTCAAAAAAGGAGTCTTTTTGGGCGGGACTGGTCGAAAAAGGGCTGCTTAAGGGCGATAATACCCTCAACCCATCTCACCCTTCCTTCATTATGTGGTGGGGTATGGGTACATTTTAGGAGAGTGATCTCTGTCAGTTTCATTTTTGTGTCCATTGCCAATGAAGATCAATGAAGGTCAAGTCTTAAAAGAAAGAATTTGCTCCCTTATGAGACAAAGTTTTTTTTTCTTTAATTGATGAATTAAATGGAGGTGTTTTTTGTGTAAGTCTAGATCTATGTACAATGGAACCTCGTTTACAAATGAAAAGATTCTCGTCTCAAGCGGGGATCGAACCCCGGACCGACAGATCAGCAGGTCAGCGCTTAACCTGCTGAGCTACTTGGGCAATAGGGTTGATGAGGATAACCTGTATTTTCAAAATTCCGTTATATATATTTATATATATGTTTTTTATAGGATTCTTTTGACTATTTTCATGTTACCCTTGAGAAATCCGTCTCCTGTTCGCCAGGCCGCTCGAAACTTTTTCTTCGACCATTCTCATTAATTACGTGGTACTTTTTTACGTGACGAGAGCCATAATATTCGGTAGAATCTATCTCACATTATCTCATAGACCCTAAAAAGATTCCTTTAACTCCTTAAGCACCAGAGACGAAATTAGCGAAATTTGCAAACAGTGTAGATCCTGATGAGGCGGCTCATTATGAGCCGCCTCATCTAGATCTACACTGTCTGCCTTCTAGTCTTTTAACTCTCAATATGAAATGTCTTGGACAAGGCATTTTTTTAATTTTTGCAGACATAAATTTTGTCATTTGCTTTCAAAGTTGGTTCTTAAGTAGTGGGCATTTCTAGAAGCTACTGCTTGTTAAATATAACTGCACAAAATCATAATATTTCCCCTTGACTGGTTTTTACCGACAATGCTTACCTGGATTTTTCATTCTCATTTGTCAGAAAAGCAGTACTTAAGATAAAATCACAAAGCATAATATATAAAAATATAAAATGGTTATGAAAATTGGAATGATTACCCAAACTAATACTAGGAACAGACATGGGGTTCGAAAAAGTTGAACTATCATTCAACCCTTTGATATTTTAGCATTCTGATTTACTATGTCTAAATGGAAATATTTATACATCGTAAAAATGGCGGACTTCCCACGTCGTCGCAAGGCGGGGTGGGGAGTTCAGTTTTTGTGAGGGGCTAACGTTCGTTGGTCCTTGTAATTTTTAATAAACTTCTCTCTTCCTCTTCAGGATCCCATCAGAATACCCATAAAAAAATTGTAATTGATATAACATTCATCAGGGCGGATGTCAGTCCTTATGGAAAATTAGGGCGCGTTTAAACGAGCAAAGTTTCTATGTCACAGAAACTTAACAAAGAAAGTATGACAAACATTTTGCGTTTACACGGAGCAAATTATTTGTTAAAGAAAATGTGCCATAGAATCTTTGTCACATAAAATTTGGCAATGAAATATTTGCTGCAGTGTTCACACGACCAAATATTATTCGTCAAAGTTACCTGTAGCGATGAAACAAAATCTTTTTCACATTTTCCACGCTTATAGTAAAGTTCTTCGTTACATAATCTTTAGCAAAGTTCTCCGTTTACACGGACAATTTTAATTTATCGAAGTAACTTTACCATATATATTTGTCATTGAAACATTGTCATATTTTGGCATTTACACGAGCAATTTTTTCTGTGACAAACCTACTTTGTCATAGAAACTTTGGTCGTGTAAACGCGGCTTACAAAACTCCTCTAGGAGGATGTCTTATTTTATTCTTTATAGTATTAAATTAATGAGGTTGTTGGCCTATGCTTTTGACAGTAAACACAGGCCTTAGGAACGAGTCATTTATTATCAGGACGGGTCGCACGTTCGATCCCACGCTTCTCCGGCCTGTCGGAGGAGACTTCAAATCGAGGTCTCGTCTCCGTATGACCTTGGTATTGGTGGGACGTTAAACCAGAGTTCACTCACTCACTTGGTTCCCATTGCGACGGGAGGTAAAAATGAAAATGGCAGAGTTGCTTCCCCTCACTTTCAGGAGCAATCGGAGCACCGCTCGGCCAATTCCGTGAATTCACGGAATTGGCGAGCGGTGTTCCAATTGTTTCAGGAGAAGTTCACCTTTCCTGACTTCAAATGGAGCTCAACACTCTAAAAAAAGGATACGCCTATCTCGAAGCAAATTCTTTGCTTTGAAGAAAACAAGCCAGTGCCAGGTATCAGTATTGCAAAGCTTCCTTGTCTAGGGGAACAAAGAGTCAGACAAATTGTTTTCCTACATGACAACAGGTCCGGATCCAGACTACCACGTACTGGTCGGACTCTGGATAACTGGTGGGGCTGGGAGGTGCCGAGATGTATGTGTGTTTATGTTGGGGAAGGGGGAAGGGGGATATGTAAGGGTGGGGAAGGGGATTTGAAAATATATTACATAATTAGTGATCAATTTGATAAAAAAATTCGATACTGTCCTTATTTCCTTGAAATATATATGATGTGATATCTCGTTAGAATCGCCTCACCGAGGAGATTCTAATGAGATGTCACAATATATATTTTAATCTAACCGTATTATAAATGCTTCTGTACGACAAGGTGCGTTCGGATTTTAATCGCGGACTTTTAGGTGTCACTACTCACCGAAATCAATTTGGAGCCAAAGCAAAACATCAGCAACCAGAAAAAAGTTGTATGCTACAAAATCACACCAGGATGCTGCTGCAAAGATTTGACTAAAATTGAAAATTATATAATAAGCAAGCTCCATGCAGAAAGTGAAGACTCTGATCATACTCGGCGGATGCCCGGGCTGATCTGAGTCTTGGCTGGGCGCATATGCCACTTTGTTGCTTTTGTTGTGTCGCGGCTCATTTATGGACTGATTTCAATTTTACTTCACACAAGTATTGAGTGTAATATTAGCTAGAACAGCCTCCTGTTCTTTTAATAGCCATTTCTCAGATCACTTTCGTATTGAAAGAACCCACGGCTTTGTTACTTTCGAAAATTATCTTTTTTAAAGATACTTCTTGTTAGGGATATTAATATCAGGTATAATATCCAACAAAGTAGAAAAAAGTAAGATGATCACATAGTTTAGATGATCACATAGCTTTTTATGATTTTTTTTTTTTTTTTTGCATGATACCATATTTAACTCATAAAATATTCAATAAATATCTACGGCTTGCATACTATGTTGGTAACGTATATTACATCTGTTTAATATGTATGCATTCTATTTTAAATCTTTCATCGTTCATAATATTTGAAATCTTTGCATATCCATATGTAAATTCCATTTCTTTTCATTATCATGGTTAATGTGAGTATTGCTTGTGTTTTCAGATATCATCTGTGTGTAAGTCATTTCTATATCGTATGCAGCACGAGCTAATAATTTTTATGATGTTATTAATTAAGTGATTTCGTATTGGCCCAGTTACAGGTCCAAGGTTAGCTGTATTGGCCCGAGGCCGAAGGCCGAGGGCCAATACAGCTGACCGAGGACCTGTAACTGGGCCAATACGAAATCACTTGATTAATGACATTTTTATTAATTAACTTTTAGCTGACGGCCAATACCGTCACAGTTATTCGACCTTGTGAGGGCCTCAGTATAAGGCGCCTTAATATGAGGAAACTCTTTTCCCTGTTTTCTCAAATCAAAAACGCCCATATCTCTGCTCACAGACAAAATAAACATATGTTGTGGGTATTCATTTTCTTAGTTAGAACACAAGGAATAATTTGGTACACATTTCATTTTGATCTGTTAGAATTTTTGGTTAGCATCTCTGGACTTGCAAACTTGAGTGGGTGGGGTACCTTGACAGGCCTTGTGCAGTCGAATGACTGTTAACGTCCGAAACTGAAGCACTTCCATCCTCTTCTTGTTCGGCCGCCGCCATTGATGTTTACGCCGCTGTCATCCAGCCAGGAGAGCGCCCTCGCGTGACCAGAACTGTTAACCAATCGGATGCGTGGATTTCCGTATAGGTCGAAGGTTTAATCAATATGACACGAGGTCAACCGTATAGGTAGGAGGTCAAGCTGTATTAAGCGGAGGTCATACTGTATGAAACAAGAAACGTCACCAGTATGATACAGACCGATTTCCCAGTAAAAGTGCTATATATTACTTAGTTAATTAATAATCACTCGTAAAGCTTTGATAGAAATATACTTGAAGCCAGTAAAAACGCAACATTCTGGTTTTGGACCTCGTCGAATTTATGACGGCAACGCTTCTGTATCAAGGAAATCAGGGTGTTTATCACACTAGTTTTTAACAGCAGTATTGTCAGAATGCTGACAACGGTCCAATTAATGAGGTCCAATTGTATATAAAGGGACATAACTCCGACTTTGATTGAGGCTAAAGCAAAATTGACGTTTAACGAATGTTTTCATTTAACTTTTACACTGGCTCGTTTCGGCTAAATTTCTCGATGTTTTCAGTAACGGTCCAAAGTCTCTGCATGCATGTTGTTTTCTTTAAAATTCCAGGACTAACGCCCGCGTAAATTTCAATGAAAGCTGTTCCTTCAAACCGGAAGTGCTTGTAGAGGATGCTATTTTTTTTTTTTTTTTTTTTTTTTGACAAATACTGATACCAGTGTAAGGTGTTTGGCAAAATTTCATTGTCTTTCTCTCAAAAACCTATTATCTGGACCTTCGATGAAATTTTACAAGATTCTCAGAATGTGTGAAAATTTTACAACAAATCGGTTTAATGTCAAAGTCTTTAAAACCGGACCCGCAGTATAATTTTATTTTTTTCCCGTTGTTTTTCAATTTCAGGCATCATACTGAGAATTTTTTCAATAAAATTAGATTGAATCTTAATTTCGTGAATGCTTGAAATTGAAATTTGTTGATTGTAACATTTTTCTCACACATTTTTCTCAGAGAAATCCACCTAAGCTAAACTGTTGCTCAAACCTTGCCGGACGAAAGGCAAACTGCATGAAGTATATTACAGCCTTGTGGCATAACTTCTAATCTGAATATATGACAAGTAAATAGCTCGTTTTTAATGGTTTCAAGTTTATATGAAAAATTAGTTATAAAGACAAAAAATTTAAAAACAATTTCAGCTGTGTTATTCTTATTTTATCATATGACGTCGTATCTGAGAGTGTAATAAAGCCAAGCAACTAGTTGATTAAATATGCAAATTACGTCGTGACGTTATGCGTTGACGTCCATAAAAACGTCACGTTTTCTAATGGCGAAATCGTAACGTTTCATTGCAAAATTTGCTAATAAAATGCGATTTAATGTCTTACGATAAATAGAATCTTGCATTCGTGCCCCTGTATCACTGAATTTATTAAACTCGTTGGGGGAAACCCGATAAGATGCTCGGCATAGCCTCGCATCTTATCTTTATCCCCAACTCGTTTAATAAATTAAAAAATACAGGAACACTCATGTAAGATCCTCTATAAATGACAAATAAAGATGATACATAACAAAACGCGCACGCAGAAAACAAGAGAAAAAATATGCTTTGGGCCAAACTAGGAGGAGGGCAAAAACCAAAAGAGAAAGGGGTGCTAGGTCGCAACCACGCTGCTGAGAAGAACCTGTATACCGTATTTTTTCTAATATGCATATTCTTGGGCACTAGTTTGAGCTTTAAATTTTATGCGCAAGACACTTTGTTTTTCAAAACGGACAGTTGTCCAGGGGCTCGGTATGTCCAGGGATTTGTCTTTTTTCTATTATTACTGATTACTCTTGTTATCATTATCAATAGTGTTCAGTTTTAAGTGCTTTATCATTGTCTGGGGCCAGCCTGTGGTTTAAGATGTAAAGGCGAGCCAGTCATATTTTTGAAATATACGTCTAGACAAGTAGCATGATGCCAGAATATTTTCCAAACTCGTGGAAAATGAACATATTTTAGAAAAATTAAGACACGGGAAATGTTCGGAATTGTTTATCCCAAGTATAACTAGAAAAGAAAAACATATATCAGAAGAACACATACTGAGAAATATCAATTCAACACTTTTTTTCTTTGCTAAAAAATTAGTTTGTTCTTTATACGTAACGACAAGTGACTGTTTTGTTAATTGGCCGTTCAGAAAAAACGTTGTAAGAATGCTATCAAATTCTGCTTGAGCTTTGTAAATAAATCGCCTAGAACTGTTAAAGTCATGAGCAACCAGCAAGCTTCATTTATAAGCAATCGACTGTAGCAAGGTTGGGAAAGTGTTGATGTATTTACGCTAGAAAAACAACAAAAATGGCGGCCGGAGAAAGATACTCCGGATCATTGGGGCGCTCGGAGCGCGCTAATTGCTGCAATTAAGCTTCCGTTTCAGTCAACACGACAGGTGGAGCTTCCATTTAGTCACGTGACATAATTAGAAAAACGAAAATTGCGAGCTAAATGCCTCTAAATTATTCTTAATATTCAAAATTACTTCAGCACATTGTAACTGCTTATCAATATATCTTTTTTTCCTACGAAATATCGTGTCGAGGCGGAGCTAACATATATTTTCTGTTAATATTGACATTTTTTAATTATATGTTCATTCAACAAATATTGTTATTTTTCCTCTTTATTGATAAAAAATTATCACAACTTGCTAGATTGCATAATCAAAAGCCGGGTAGAATCCCTTCCAACAAGTTTCCGCGTCATAATTTTTTTTTTTTTTAGGAAAGGCAATGTTTAAGAGTATGGGTACACCCGGCATGTTTTTCCGCCATTTTCTAAAAGGGAACAGCTTTCGTGACTTCCTATTTACTACTCTGGAGGATAAAGCCCTGCCAAACGGGCGTCTACTCAGAAATGAAAAAAAAAGATCATTTTATTCCTAGGGGAGCATATTCTGTCCTATAAGAATTGTCCCTTATTGGTAAGGGGGCAAAAATGACAATGGTAGAACTGCATCCCCTGAAAGTCTACCCATGCTCCTTTTTTACGGCCCCTACGTTGTATCAGTGATAGACCTATACCACACCTGGTTACACTGTAAAACAATTCCGTAGATTTTACAATAGAATAAATGGCAACCAGCTGCCAGTCCATTTCCCGTTATTTTTACGGGCGTCTGCCTGTAGAACATTTTTGGAAATTACGATATGGTAGTGTTTTGTTTATTGGTCGCACTCGAAAATACCCTTATAGTGTCGAAGGGCAATATGACCACAACAGCACCTATTCTATTCTATCCTACTGAGCTTGATAATTCCTGCAAATTTTACGGGGGTCTGTAAAAATAACGGAAAATGGACTGGCAGCTGGTTTCCAGTTATTCTGCCGTAAAATCTACGGATTATTTTACGGTGTAACAGTATGTTTTCAAGGCTGTTACGAAACGAAAAAGAGTCATAATTCCAAAACTACTTGATCATCGTGGTTAAACAAACTTATTTAGCCACGATGACAATGTCGTTTGGGATCTTGGACTTTTTTCGTTTCGTAACAGCCCTTGTTTATACATACTTAACCAGGGTGAATACTTCCACGAAATATTTTATCGTGAGATTCTCACTACTGTTTCGTCATTGTAAATGAACACACATAAAACATCCTTGAGTTTCACATAAAATGATTTTGATAATTAATCTGGGCCATTTTAGTTGGCAACTTAATTACCTAATTTTGATATAACCCGAACTAAAATGGTAAAAATACAATGAACAGACACAGGACCCTATCTATTTTCCCGCTTTTCGTTATATTGCATCGCTCGATGGAAATCTAAACTTTATTTAGTACAGCAAATTTAAAGATTGTCTCCCTTGTTTATTTCATGTTTTCGGAAACAAATATTTTAACAAAATTTCGTTAGACAATATGTAATAGTCTCATAATTAGCTGTAAAAGTTTTGAGAAAATGCATGTTTATTCGATAAATGTGGAATGAAAAATATTCTTCAAATTAAAATGCAAATTACCTATTTCCTCAAGGCCTGTAAGAATATTGATACTGACCACGTGTGTCATGTGATCTTGTAGAGGTATTTTTCTTATTCGTGCACGTGATTGTGACGTATGAATAAACTATTTTTGTCCAACAATGCGATTTCAACCGCGGTCCGCGATTGTATAAAAAATTATCTTATTTTTGTTTAAAGTCACTTTTATCAAATATTATTATCTAAACTCTATTTCAAATGTATAGTTAGACCATGTTGGAGGTATTGAAAGAAATATTTCATCAAATCATTTTTGTTATTATTATAAAGGGTGTAAATCTTTAAACTATATTTTTCCAGCAATTTGTCAGTTTTCAAAACACACGTTCCTTCCAGTGTTGAGCAGCTATATGACTCAATATTAGCATATCAACCCATATTTTATCACCAAAGGTGAATTTTAATCGCTTTACAGAATGATTTGTGTTCAGACGTTTTTTGGACTGGTAGGACTTTGGAGATTTTAATAATAATAGTAATAAAGCTCTGTTTTCAGTGGGTAGCACAGTTAGTTACAAGCTACTCTTCTCACTTGAAAATGTGCTCAAATGAAATTATTGAGACCAAAAAAATAAATACACACAAATTCATTCACATATTACACATAAAGATAATAAAGATAATGTACAAATTATCTTAGAGAAATATTTTACTAAAAAGCTTGCTAATTATCACTCGTTTTACTGGTAATGAATATCTACTGGAAACTTCTAGCTGTAATTTTAGATCAGTCTATTTATTATGATCAGAGAGAGAGAGAGAGAGAGAGAGAGAGAGAATAAAAAATCAACCAGACAACCTCATAATGACATGGTCCTGTCCTGCCGATGAATGTAGTAGAAGATGCCACACTGCGTAAATGAATTAAAAGCATAAATTTTTGAGCCGCGACACGAGAAAACCAACAAAGTGGTTGTGCGCCCAGCGCAAACTCAGATCAGCCTGGGTATACGCCCAGTCTGATCAGAGTCCTCTCTGTCCGCATGGAGGTAGCTTAGACCCTTAGCTACCCGTTAAGCGCTTAGTGAAGAGTCTGATCAGACTGGGCGGATGCCCAGGCTGATCTGTGTCTGCGCTATGCGCACAACCACATTGTTGGTTTTCTTGTGTCGCGGCTCAAATACACCTAAAGAGGCATTTGCCAACAGTGTAGACCTCCACAAGTGAATCAATTAATTATGCAAATTACTTGGATACATTGCAGACTCCATGATAAAATTGCGCTTACTCAAATTCTCATAACGTCGCGAACAAAATTCTGTTTTAGCTCCGTATAATAAAATAATCTTGTAGTCGTGCTCTCTAATTAAGGGCCGTATACACTATCATTTTTTCTTGTACAACTTTCTTGGACAATAAAAAATGTCATTTAATTTGATGGTGTATACAGCAGAAAATGATCTTTTTTTATTGTACAAGAAAAACTGATGAATAGAAACTCATCCTATTTTCAATGATAACTTATCAAACTTGCCATCAAATAGCCAATCAAAAACAAGAGAATTGTAGCAGCAGCATTGTAAACAAAAGCACAATGCCAATATTTGGCAGGGAAATATTGCTCACAAAAAGTTTCAGTGCCAACAAAGAATGGCAGATATTCTTTGGACAGACATGGTTACATCAAGACTCATTGACCTAATAGAAGAAAATGAGATTATATGGAATATTAGGTCAAAAGACTATAAGAACAGAGATTTGAGAAAGGTGCTACTATTGTGTAATTTCCCGCAAACAGTTTGACAGCAGAGTAAAATTCTTGATATGTGTATACACCTCATCATTGTCACTTTTTCTTGGTCATTTTTTCTTGTACAATAAAGTTGTATAAGAAAAAATGATAGTGTATACGGCCCTTAAAGGGACTCTTCTGAAAAATTGACAAAAATGTTCGACAAAGGCTCTCTCTGTCTCTGTCTCTGTCTCTGTCTCTCTCTGGGTGTTTGAGCAGGATAATGAGATAATAAGGGAAATAATGCGATAGAAATTACTTCGTTGTATAAGGGCTGCTGACGCCCCTTTCAGCAAATTGTATTTTTTCTTTCCTCTTTCCTTTTTCATCCTGGCCCAGAGGTTATAACACTTGAGTACATTCTCAACCTCAAAATAAAGCACACTGAGTGGCTGCTTCCGAGCACATGCTCGGAAGCAGCCAATCAGTGTGCTTTATTTTGAGTTTGAGATTATTCTCAAGTTGTATAACCTCGAACCCAGTTCTCAATGTTTGAACTCTGCTACGATTTCAACTTGTATGAACGTGTCACGTGATTAGATATCAGGTCAGGTGCGAAAAGAAAATTCTACAATCGGTCTGCCAGTAAACGAAAACAAACTGAACAGAGTCCTCACTTTCTGCAAAGCAAACTTGAAAACTTGGACACATGAACAATTGCCATAACTGTCCTAAAAGTGTATCAGTTTGGTTTTTCAAAGATGCAGATGGAGACGGTTACTAATATCTGATTTTAGAGTTCATAAATCTTTCACCCGTCCCGAAGAACTACTTAGTGAGAGCGTACATTGTTTTCCTCCGTAGGTCATGACCAGGAACCCCTGGAGAATTTATGCTCCTCAACATTTTTCTCGAAAGGATCATGTCTGATGCTCTGGAAGGACATGATGGAAAGGTTAGCATAGGTGGCAGAAATATTACCAATCTGCGGTTTGCCGATGACATTGATGCTCTTACTGAGGAAGATCAGGAACTAGAGGCCCTAATTGAAAGTCTGGACAAAACCAGCACATTGTATAAAATGGAGATAACTGCGTAGAAGACCAAAAGCTAATGACAAAAAGCGCCAACGGCATCCAGAAGATCTAGGTCAAAGGACAGAAGCTTGGAACAGTCACAAGCTTCAAATGCCTTGGAGCAATCGTCTCTGATCAAGCCTCAAAACCGGAGGTTCTCTCAAGGATTGAACAAGCCACAGAAGCTCTAACAAAGCTGAAGCCAATATGGACAGAAAGCAATATATGAGCCGTGACATGACAAAACCAACAATGTGGTTGTGCGCCCAGCGCAGACTCAGATCAGCCTGGGCATCCGCCCAGTCTGATCAGAGTCTTCACTGTCCACATGAAGGTAGCTTAGATCCTTAGCTACCCTTTAAGTGCTTAGCAAAGACTCTGATCAGACTTGACGGATGCCCAGGCTGATCTGAGTCTGCGCTGGGCGCACAGCCACGTTGTTGGTTTTCTCGTGTCGCGGCTCATATATCTCTTGGATCAAAGGTGAAACTGATTCACTTCCTTGTCATATCCGTATTTCTGTATGCCTGTGAGTCATAGACCTTGACAGCAAAGGTGGAGAAAAGAACACAGGCCTTTGAGATGGGATGCTATCGCTATCGAAGATTACTTAACATTTCGTACAAGTGCCATGTCGCTAATGAGGATGTTTGCAGAAAGATCCAAACAGCCATTGGAGAATATGACGAACTCCTGACCTTGGTCAAGAAACGGAAGCTGATGTGCTTCGGCCACGTCTCAAGGTCTTCTGGCTAGGCAAAGACAATGCTCCAGGGTGCGGTGAAGGGAAAAGAAAAAGGGGTAGACAGAAGATCAGGTGGAGAGACAATATTAAGGAGTGGACAGGGATGGACTTTGCTAGCTCGACTAGGGCAGCTGAAGACAGGCTTAGGTGGAAAAGGATTGTTGTAAAGTCATCTAGGTTATTGGATAGACTTTTCGTATTTAAAGATAAAATCACTTATCGCAATGTCTTTTTCTCTAGATATCTGAGGAGCCCTAATCTGTCTAGATTCGCCATTGTTTTTTGCATAAAATAATCATAATAATGTGATATGATTATTGCGACAAGTCAGGGTAAAAACTATTTCAAGGCACATGTTAAAATATACAATCTGGTCCAGTTATTAACAGTTCGCAATTTAATTTTTCTTATTCCATTTTTGATTCATGGGCGAGCTGTCAATGCTCTGACCAGACTGCGCATGTGCGCAGGCTGGTCTGGGCATGCGCAGCTCGCATACTCTTAAGAACAGGTTTTCCCATTGCGTAACTTATTGGCATCAGTGCAGTTTCGAACAATGACATAATGTATTAAGATGAATTGAAACACCGCCATGTTTTCCGCCATGTTTTAGAATGAAATAAACTTTATGACTTCCCTGTGTGCTTCTCTGGACGACAAGTCCTTCAAGAAAGGGGTCTAATCTAAAAAGAAAGAATTTGCTCTGCTTCTTTCCATTAAGAATTGACACCCAGTAAAAAGGGAGGCCGAAATGGAAATGGCAGAGTTGCTTCCCCTGAAAGCAAACCCATGCATCTTAGCCTATGAAGTTTTAATTGTTCACATGCAACATTTCTGCTTGTACATGAAAGGTTAATTAGTCAGAAATTTGACAGTATACTAATATTATTAGTAAACAATGAGAATTTCTACGTTTTTGCTATTTATCCTTTTCCACGCTGCCAGTAAGTACTTTTTTATTCTGTCGGTATTATATAACAAAGAACTAGACCCAGTTGTTCAAAGCATCGTTAGCCTAAAGAGCTCGTTTAGAGGTCAGCTCGTTAAGAGTTTTATGACTTAATAACCAAATTCACTGATATTATTTGTTGAAAAAACGTGAGAAGCTTTTGCAGTGCAAACGCATCTTACATTTTTCCAACAAATGGGGTCTTTGACATATTTAGGTTTGAAATTTTAACGAAACGTTAGTAATTAACGATGTTGTTAGTTTTGAATAACTGGGCCCTGATTATATTTTAAAATATTTGATCAACAAATTGACATGAGAAAGAAATGAAACAAGTCAAATGGGTGTTGACGCTAAGCTCCTTCTTATGCTGACATGTCATGCATTAACCAAAAACTGTATCAACTATTAACGTGCCTGTCTTTCTTTGCCAAAAATAATGCCCGTCGCATGTTTTCTGTCAATGCATGTAAACATTTAACAAACCTTCCTGCCATAAATACTATTATCATAGATACGATAATTTGAGCCGCGTCACGAGAAAGCCAACAAAGTGGTTGTGCGCCCAGCGCAGACTCAGATCAGCCTGGGCATTCGCTCAGTCTGATCAGAATCTTCGCTGGCTTAGATCCTTAGCTACTCTTTAAGCGCTTAGAGAAGAGTCTGATCAGACTGGGCTGATGCCCAGGCTGATCTGAGTCTGCGCTGGGCGCACAACCACTTCGTTGGCTTCGTCGCGGCTCTACTCTTGCTGTCTGCACTGACAAACAGTCAGGGGAGAAACTTTGATATTTTCACTTTTGTCCCCCTTCTCAAAGGAAGTCAGCTTTTAAAAGGAAATATTTTGCTTTTCTAGACACAAATTATTTCCTTTAGAAATAAATCCTTTCTATAAGTGTTCCGTCGTCCAGAAAGTAAACAGCGAGTCACGGTTTTCGTAAATATGCCAGAAAACAGAAAAAAAACATAGGTGTACTAGAACTCTTTAAGACAATGTCATGATATAATGCGCGCTTCTGGGTAATACGTATTAGTAGAATACTCCTTTGTCTTTTTCAGATATTGTGTTTTGTGGGCATTGTCCACCTCCCATTCCTCCTACAGGAGCGATGCCACCACCAGAACCAACCACTACCACAACAACAACTGAACCAACCACTACCACAACAACAACTGAACCAACCACTACCACAACAACAACTGAACCAACCACTACCACATCAACAACTGAACCAACCACTACCACAACAACAACTGAACCAACCACAACAACAACAACAACTGAACCAACCACTACCACAACAACAACTGAACCAACCACTACCACAACAACAACTGAACCAACCACTACCACAACAACAACTGAACCAACCACTACCACAACAACAACTGAACCAACCACTACCACAACAACAACTGAACCAACCACTACCACAACAACAACTGAACCAACCACAACAACAACAACAACAACAACTGAACCAACCACTACCACAACAACAACAACTGAACCAACCACAACAACAACACCACCTCGTAAGGAACTAGAATTCTTTTTTTGAATAAATGCACTATAGAAGTGTCGTTTTTCAGGTTGACCGCGAAAAAAGGCCAAGGTTATCAAAATGTAACAGATTCAATGGCTTCTAATTCTATAATCTGACTAGTTCATTCAAAATCTGTAGATAAGTTCAACAAATATGATGCAGAAAAGTTGCTTTCACAAAGAAATAAAGTTTATGGTCTTATCTGACCTTGACTTAAAATGAGGTCGAGGTCATCAAAACATAACTATACCTGCCCAGGTCTGGAAAAATTTCACACACTGGTTGAGAGGATAGTATGCATTTAAGAACGTATTACAGTTTCTCCTCCCCGTTATCTTCAAACGAAGTAAAGCACACTGGTCTGGTCTGGCATTCAACACAGGCAACGAAGACAACGTACAAGGAACCTGCTTTTTCTGCCCATCAGGATAAGTTTGTTTCAGAACTATAGTCTCACGGACCATCCGACCCCCTATTCTTGAAACGGGACTCAAAAATGTTACTGAACTGATATGCATATTCAAGAAATGCTTGAAAACAATTTTTGGGCTACAACGACCAGCCAACGAATTGGTGAAAAACCTTATTCAAGCACTGCATTTATACTAGACGGAATTTCTTCGAAAATCTGGTCTGACTAAGAGGTCTAGCAAACTGCCGGGTCCGTAAGAATGATAGTTTGAAATTAATATAAGAAGTATGCGAAAACAATCGTGTTTTAAAGTTAGTGGCCTCGTTGCCTGTGTTGAATGCCAGACCAGCGTGTAAAGATCACCAATTAGAAAACAAATTCAGCTCTTTCCCTTGCCCCAGTGACATACATAGCTCTGCAGATTTTGTGGGTTCGAGGCTATAAAACTTGAGTATAATTTCAAACTCAAAATAAAGCACACTTATACGCTCGGAAGCAGCCAATCAGTGTGGTTTATTTTGAATTTGAGAATGTACTCAAATGTTATACCGGTAACCTCTGGGCCAGATTTTGTGAAAATTCACTGGTACAATACATAAGGTGAAGATATCTTTATGGACAAGCTAAGATTCTTAGTCCTCCTTTGACCTTAATATTAGGTCAAAGCCCTCGAAAATAGAGTCTGTGTCACCAAGAGCTAACCAGTTCTTTGGCTTGAACTAATAATATATTCATGAAAATTCCGTGAAAATTCACCTGTTTGTTAACGAATTATCGCGCATGCGTCAATGCATAGACTATAACAGTTTACCTTCTCTCGTGACCTTGAAAATGGAATCAAGGTCATCATCACTTAATTAGCTTTTTGTTCCAATGATATATCCTTGAAATTTAGATCCAACTCCACTCGTTAGTTCAAAAGATAGAGACAATGTGTACACAAGCTCTCAGACCGCCGTAGACGCCTTGGATATCTGTTCCCCCTTCATTCCCCTTTGCCCTTGTTGTGAATGTGTGTGTGTACTGAGGAGGTGGGTGAGGGAAAACATTCGCACATATGACTGTCTTCGTTTTGACCGTGCACTGCTAACTTCCTCCATTGCGCAAGAGCTTTGGCATGGTTATGTCCCCCAATCAAAGAAGAGGGGGACATATAAGTTTCAGTGCGGATCCCACTGGTGTCGGCGTCCGTGCCGGCGTCAGCGTCTGCGTCAAAGTTCTTGTACCCACGATATCTCTTAAAACAATTGGTGGAATTTCACTTAACTTGCAGGGATATATCACTGGGACAAGCATAAGAGCTGATTAGATTTTAGTGACCTTGACCTCATTTTCAAGGTCACAGGAGGATGTGAAATTTTCACCCAAAAAATTAGATATCTCTGAAGCCATTGGCTTGATTGCTACCAAGCATGCACAGATATACCTTTTGGGCAATCCCAAGAGTTTACTGTGTGATGGTGACCTTGATCCCATTATCCAGGTAAAAATCCACCTTACAAATGTTAACCTTTCCCCTAAAATGAGATATTTCTTGAACCATTGGATTGTTATTGATCAGACTTGCATGGATATATCATTTTGATAGGTTTAATACATGTTTATTTTTGATGACATTGACCTAATTTTCAGGGTCATAGTCTCGTACGTTAGATATCTTCTTGAGCAGTAGATGCATTTTCTCGAAATTCGCATAGATATCTTAAGGGCTGTTTAGATTTCGATGACATTGACCCCATTTGGAAGGTCATTAGAGCTTTTAGCAATGTATCTCTTGGACAAAGACAGAAGGTTTAGTGACCCCATTTTCAAGGTCACAGAATGACTTTAAATGCACTTGAGGGTATTGACTTCTTTAGACCAAACTTATAGATTATGTCAACATATCAAAGTTTTAGGATAATGATACAAGCAGGTGTGGATGCTCTGAGGATGGGAATGGGCTGGTTGTGGGGTGGCGGGGATGCCACTGTTTTTTCTCTTGAAAACATATCTGGTGTTGTTATTATGTTCTGTTCCCTGTTTACTGTACTTATTATGGCTTTCGGGTGGGGGAATCATGTAGTTTTTGTTTTTGTACGCTGCACGGACAAGTGTGACTGAATCTTCAATATAAGTATAAAATACATGTAGCTAATTATTTCTCTTTTAACATTTTACAACTGTTGCTTTATGCATCACTTTTCAGTCCACATGTCACAGGGGAGGAAAAAATCGTTGCCCGACCGGGACTCGAACCTGGGGCCACGCTTACCGTGCGAGCACTCTGCCCAACTGATCTACCGAGCCACCTGGTCGACCTTTGACATTATCCCCCTGTTTAATTAGATTCGTCCCCGAATCTACCCGGTACCACGGAGGAACCAAAGAGACATGCACTTTTTGATGCTCGCGGCCCTAGCCGTGAACCCACACTGAACCACCAAATGCCACAGGGAAGGAAAAATTCGTTGCCCGACAGGGACTTGAACCCAGAGCCTCTCGCTTACCGTGCGAGCAATCTGCCAACTGAGCTATCGAGCCGCTTGGTCGACCTTTGACACACATCGTTCCAATACTAACGACACTATGATGAAACCTCAAAGATGCATACTCCGGGCAAGGGCTACGCCAGGAAATACCGAAAACTGAAATGGCGGGGTAAACTGCACGGACATCAATTGATTTGTGATTGTGTCCCCGTCCAAAGTGCGAATGTTTGTTGTACAGTCAAAGTGTTGTTAGAACCTGACAGATCTGGACTGGAAAGATATGGATGCCTCAACGATTGTAAAATATTTGAGAGAAATAACAGGCTAAAGGCATAAACCAAAATTTACTTAAGGCATCGCCATTTTCCTTCGCAGCGTACGTAAATAACAACAACAACAACAACAAAAAAAAAAAAAAAAAAAAAACGTTATCCTACTCCCTGTATTTTCCACTGTCAGTTTACCGTCTTCTGCGACACTATTTTACACATAAGCAAAAGCATGATCACAAATCATAGTCACATGGCTCTTCAGCATGCGCTTGCGTTGGTGTAACACTGGGGACAGGGGGATGGTGTGTGTGTGTGTGGGGGGGGGGGGGGGGGGTATTTGAGCCGCCACCCGTCAAAACAAACAATGTGGTATGTGCGCCCAGCGACGATTCAGATCAGCCAGGGCATCCACCCAGTCTGATCAGAGTCTTCGCTGTCCGCATGGAGCTAGCTTAGACCCTTAGGTACCTTTTAAGTGCAAAATGAAGACTCTAATCAGACTGGACGGATGTCCAGTCTGATCTGAGTCTGCGCTGGGCGTATCTGCCATTTTGTTGCTTTTGTCGTGTTGCGGCTCAAAATTTTATTGGAATTTTTGACAGCTGATAACCACATAAGCAGGTTTGATTGTATATGTTAATTCCTTTTTTAACTACAGCTTGTTCATCTAGTCCCTGTCGAAACTATGGAACATGTTCAAATACAGGATCATCTTTCTCGTGTACCTGTACAGCTTGGTACGAAGGAAATCTGTGCACTATAAGTGAGTATGCCTTTACGTTTTAAGAGAGTAAGCTAAATCCCGTTTGCAACTGGACAAAAAGGGCTGCAAAATTTGGGAACATACGGACTAAAATCTCGTATGCATTTGGAGCAAAGGAATTGTAAAATTTTGGAACAAACGGAATAAAACTTTGCATTTGTCAAATTGACAAAATTTCAACACGCACCCGCGTATTTCTATCATGCTAAAATGCTGTAAATTCGGCAAAAATTTGAGTACCAACTGCCAACAAACGTGGCAGTATGAAATATCTTAGAGGCGGCTTATCCCCATTCTAATGCACTTTTTCACATTTTCACCTTTCAAATGACATTATAAAGAATTTTACTGTTGTAATGAGGGCCATTATAAAGAGGGTTGCCGTGACTGTAATTTGGTTTTTAGCATCACATGATGCCGATTACCTGCTGCTGTATAAGGCATAAAATGTACCGCAGTTTTTGGTTCGTATGTTTGGTTTGGTCCCGTCCCTAATTTTTTTTCCTCACTTCGATATAGCCAAGCACGGTACTGAAAATTCAGTTTTTGGATGTAGGGCAATCATGAATAAGTTTGTTAAAATGACCACACTAATATTTCTTTGATTTTCCTAAAGAAGAAGAGAAAAAAATCAAAAGATTTGAAAGATAGTACAGAATACCAGGCTAACACAAAATTTTTCACTTTAGACTTGCGCTTTTTTTGTTGTTGTTGTTGTTTTTTACTGAAGAAACAACTGGTGCTTTTTTCTATTTCCCCGTTATACTACATGCATAAGGGAATGATGGCCATGTAAATTAGAGTAAACCTGGCCACACTAAATGCAGACTAAACAGCATGAGGAAAACAAAAAAGTCTTAGTGCAGCTTAAGAAGTGCTATTTTGACCTAACATGACATTTTTTTTTTTTTTTTTTTTTTTGATTTTTGTTATTAATTTTTGTTTCAGGAAGATAATGAAGGAGGAAATGTATCAATGTCCTATATAATTTATGTTAATCCAAGTTCAACGATATCGTCGTTTATGAGTAATTTATATGGGACTAAAGGCGAAAGTTGCCCATGTTTTTATTTGTTTGGTATTTCTTTCATTAAAGTGTGACTCGATGGCATTGTGGCTACCAGACCTTCAGCAGCTACCTGCTTGGCTTTCTTTCTTTCATTTCTTTGGAGTTTCTTTGGTGGTTTTATGTTGATGATATGTTATTTGTTGGTAGCTACCTGGCAATCGCCACTGCAAAAAATGCAGAAAGTGTGGACATGTACATATAGATCTTAAAATATTTATTATTTATTAAGTATTTTCTCGTTTCTTGTTTAATTTAGATCGATGTGATCACGCCCACTTTTCAAACACCTTACCAGACATCGTTTTCGTCGTGGATAGTTCCATTGGGATAGGAGAGGATTTTTTCACAAAAGCGTTGGAATACGTTGACAAATTTGTATCCTACTTCGATGTTGGTCCTTCCTACTTTCAATTTAGTGTTATCACTTATAATTTCAATGGCAAAGTGGAGTTTAACCTCAGTGATTACCTGACATCTTCTGCTCTCAGAGCCGCCATTACAAAAATTGCTTTTTCATCGGGACCATCATACACCGGGGCCGGACTGCGCATGGCAAGAACGGGTATATTTTCAAACTCTACTTCCGGAAGGAGGCCAGGTCGACCAGGGCACGCCATTATTATTTCGGATGGAATGTCTTCACATTTGGTGAGTTAACTACAGCAAATCTAAAGTGGTACTTAATAAAAAAAATAAATCCATAACTTATTTAATAACCCGCGCAGTGAGTGAGTGAGTGAGTGAGTGAGTGCATTCGTGCGTGCGAGAATGCATCCGTGCGTGCGTGTGTGTGTTCGTGCGTGTGTGTGAGGCAGGGAAGAAGCTATCGAGCAAGTTACTCAGTCAGTCAACAAGTAGTCGCTTTAAGACTGACTGTCCAAAGACTTCAAAAAGCAGTACATTCAGCAAATCAGTTATGCACTAGATTTAAAGAAAAGCTGTATATACAATTACAGGTTGAAACTCAAGACGAAGCGACGTCACTGAAGACTTCTGGAATCGAAGTTGCTGCAGTTGCAGTTGGTCCACAGATTCTCCACCAAGAACTTCTAGATATAGCCAGTCACGTGCTGCAGGTGTACACCAGTACAAACACAGATCTTATGCATCATATCTTCAGAAAATACGCACCACTCTGCCCAGGTATAGTAATAATTTGACTTAAAAATGAAAAGAGCTGAATATTCAAACAGCGTAGATGAGGCACCTTATCTGTTTGACCTCTTGCCTCTGAATTCTCAATATAATGTAGCTTGGCACAATTTTTTCCCGAAATTTTGCACATAGACAGTGTCGGTTGCTTTTTGGTGCTTTAAACTTTAAAGTTTTCTGATGTACAGTTAACTCTCGATATCTCAAAGTCAAACTTCATCCCAAACTACTGATGTCTTAAAGTACATTTTCTGGGACCAGAAAATTTACTTAGAGATATCAATAGTTTGAGATAACAGGAGTTTAAATGTAAATAAAAATAGGAAATCATTCTACTATATTCTTTGATATAAGCGGGTACTTTGCAATATCAGTAATCGATATCGAAAGTCAAATGTATATAAAACATGTGTACTGATTTACGGGTAGACCGCTTCAGTCACAGTGTATTAAGATTGAAAAGTTAAAAATATTTTTTTACAATAGTTTTCATATTTAGAATTCTGGAAGCTAAGCATTGTGGTTTTTATCAGAGCACACAAAATGTTTTCACATTTTTCTATTGATCTGTATATTACAGCCTGTACCACGAAATATGCTGACGTCGAAATCCTGTTAGAAGTCTCTAAAGACTTGACACGAAAGGAGTTTCATACCTTAGTGACCTCCTTAAAGTTTCTCTTACAGACAATGAATATTGGACCCAACCAAATCAGAATTAGTCTTTCTCACATCTGGTCCGATGTGAAAAAAATACTGACTTCAGACTCCTATACCGATATTGACATATTGCTTGCTGACGTCATTACTACCGCCAGCCAGAAAAGTGGATCAACCAATGCCAGCAAAGCTTTCGATCACGTGATTCAAAATGGCTTCCCCACTAGTAGGGGTGATCGTAACGTTATAATACTCTTCTCGACTGGCAGATTCTCAGACAGTGCCTTGCATGACGCTAAGACAAAGGCCAGAGCCTTAAAAACTGGCACCAAAGCCGTTTATATCATGACAGTCGGCGCTGGTTTAAACTCTAATGTAACTAACCTCATGGACATCGCCAGTGACCCAGCCTTCTGTTTTTTAATAGGAGATGACGTTTATATGTACAAAAACTCTCTACAAGCTGTGCTGAGTACACTGGAGTTTGATGTTTGCTCCGGTTATGTGGATTGAGCCTGACTCTTCAAATGACAACCATCGCTCGACCCCACTTCCGTTGATGTTATCCTTCCTTAGGAGATTTTGTACCTCAGAAAATGGAAAAAATGGGGAAACAAGGACGACGATGCCATTGTTTAAATATTCATTTGCACAGAAAGTATCTAGGCATATTTTTGCCTCCTTTTTCAAAAAGAGGTCTATTTTTAAAGGAAGCAATATGCTTCTAAAAAGTTTTTTATTGGACCCCCTTTTGAAAATATCTTGGCATATTTTTGCCTCCTTTTTCAAAAGGGGGCCTACTACTAAAGAAACAAAATGCTCCCAAAGGAGCAAATTGTTTCCTTTTATGGTAGACCCCTTTTTAGAAGGGCTTTGTCCTCTGGGAAAGGAAACAAGAAGTCACAAAAGTTATAGCCCTTTTTAAAAATTGTGAAAAAATGGAGGTGTATCTTTACACCTTAATATCTCCAACGTTCCATCGGAAATAAAACTTTATCGAAAACCGTAAGTTTTGCCAGTTTCTGAATAGAGAGTATAGGAAAATAACCTACTTTGCAAAATATTTACCGCTGAAAAACTGAGTGTATACGCAAACTAATCCGAGTCTTTCTTTGTTGCATATGATTAAAAGTTTGTTGATTTTATTATTATTATTATTATTATTATTATTATTATTATTATTATTATTTTTATTGATACGCCTCCTTGATAAAAAATTAATAAAACCCTCGTATAACGGGCCTTATAGACAAGAGCGCTGACTCTTTAAACATGGTTCTCTTACCGCTGTGTGCCTAAGCCTCGCTCGCGCACAATAGGAAGCATAGAGGATCTTATATGAGTGCTCATGTATTATTGAATTTATTAAACGAGTTGGAGAAAAAGATAAGATGCGAGGCTCTGCCGAGCATCTTATCGTTTTCGCCAACGAGTTTAATAAATTCAATAATACAGGAGCACGAATGCAAGATTCTATTTATCATATGACACTAAAATCGCATTTTATCAGCAGAATTTGCACTAAAACGTCACGATTTCGCCATTAGAAAAAGAGACGTTTTTATGGACGTCAACGCATAACGTTACGACGTAATTTGCATATTTATTCCACTAGTTGATTATCGAATTTAATGCATGGCTTTATTACACTCTCAGATGCGACGTCATATGATAAAATAGGTTAATATAGACCGGTACAGCAATTGAAAGATGACATCCGAGCCTCTCTGTCCCATGCCCCTTAATACACCGCAGTGCCCATTTACTGCCGGGCCGACAGCAACATTCTGAGACCTTCTACACCAAGGCCTAGCGCTCTGGCACATACACATACATGTACCGAAAACAAAATTATAAAAACAAAATTGGAACAACAAAAGAAAAATTAATAAACTACGATGGCCCGATTGGCTCATTTTTCATATCCATACTGTTTCACAATTTCGAATTCCGAATTCCGAATTCTGAATTCCGAATTCCGAAATTCGTATAACAAACTGGACGCTTGATTATTCTTACTTATTTCATATCGTCAAACCTTCAAATGAAATGATTAAAGTATACAGCATTTAACAAATAAGATTCAAAATACAAAATGACTCTTTGGAACTTAAGTTCAATCAAAAGGTCATGAAACTCTAGATACCCCAAAATAAAGCGGGGGTAGTTCAATAGGAAACTATTATTCTTAATATAAAGAATCTTACGTCACAGTCCCTAGATCTAGATACCCCGCCCTCCCCCCAGCCCCCGCAGATTTTTAGCAAGACCTCCATTGATGCCTAAAGTATTTAGGAGACCCAGTAGCTCAGTGGGCTAAACGATGGCCTGCTGCTCAAGCGGTCCCTGGTTCAAGCCCCGCGGGAATCTTTTCAACCAACGGGATTCCATTGCACACAGCCTTTCATTATCACCAATCCATCGTCCTGATATGTCTTAAATACTGTTAAAAAGGACGTAAAATCACAAGACAGCCATCCATCCTTTGATATATGTAAGTTATAGCATTATATATCTTCATCTGTTCAGGTGATAATGAGTAGCGGTAGCTCTGTAGGTTAAGCGACGGCCTGCTAATTTAGCGATCCTGGGTTCGAGACCCGCTGGAGGTGGGAATTTTATCAATTGTAAACGGGGTTCCATTACACACAGCCTTTCATTTGCACCCTCCCATCGTCCTGATATGACTAAAATACTGTTGAAAGGATGCAAAATCTCGAGTCAGCCATCCATCTATAAGTTGATAATCCTCTAGATAAATCATCTTCCCGAACAAGCGGATAAACCTTGCTCTATCTTCTATGAGGACTTCTTTGAATATTTAACAAGAAAAGATATGACACATGGTGTCATATCTATAGACTCGACGAGTCTATAAAAAAAAGTTTATTTTTCTGTCAGTGTAAGTCATGGCGGCCTGTAATTTTTGTTTGTGAGTTTAAAATACTCTCTAAAGTAAATTAACTACACCACGTGTCCCTATACCAGATACTTCACAATTCTGAATTCCGAATTCTGAATTCCGAGTTCTGAATTCCGAATTCTGAATTCCGAATTCTGAATTCAGAATTCCGAATTCCAAATTCGTAGAACATACTAAACGCTTGATTACAATGACTCTTTATATTTTGTCAAACCTCTTCATGATATGGATATATGAGCCGCGACGCAAGAAAACCAACAAAGTGGTTGTGCGCCCAGCGCAGACTAAGATCAGCCTGGGCATGCGCCCATTCTGATCAGACTCTTTGCTAAGCATTTAAAGGGTAGCTAATTGTCTAAGCTACCTCCATGCGAATAGCGAAGACTCCGATCAGACTCCGCGGATGCCCAGGCTGATCTGAGTCTGCACTGGGCGTACATGCCACTCTTTTGGTTTTGTAGTGTCGCGGCTCATGTGTTAATCCTTAAATGTCACTTAGACTAAATGAAGAAGATATATCAGATGAAAGGCTACGTACTAGAGAGAGAGAGAGAGAGACAGAGACAGAGACAGACAGAGACAGACACCCAGACAGAGAGAGAGAGAGAGAGAGAGAAAGTGAGTGAGAGAGAGAGAGAGAGAGAGAGAGAGAGACTCTCTGTCCTATATCAATCCACAGTTTTCAGTAAGTGACCTTGCTTGAGTACAGTGATTACTCAGATCAGCCTGCGCATCTTCGAACATATATATATGCGAAAAGGAAAGACTCTGATTAGAATGTGAAAATGTGCAGGCTGATCTGATTAATCCCTGTACTCAAGCAAGGTCACAAACTGAAAGGACCGCTTCCAAAACTGTGGATTGTGCTAGGACCGAGAGTCTTCTCTCTGTCTCTGTCTGTCTGTCTGTCTGTCTGTCTGTCTGTCTCTCTCTCTCTCTCTCGCTCTTGTCTAAGTCACATTTAAGATTTAAGGATTAGCATCATATGAGCCGCGACACGACAAAACCAACAAAGCGGCATGTGTGCCCAGTGCATTTTCAGATCAGCCTGGGCATCCACCCAGTCTGATCAGTCTTCGCGATCCGCATGGAGGTATCTTAGACCCTTAGCTTCCCTGTAAGTGCCTAGCGAGGAGTTTGATAAGAATGGGAACATGCCCAGGCTGCTCTGAGTCTGCGCTGGGCGAACAACCACTTAGTTGGTTTTCTCGTGTCGCGGCTCATATTTAAGCAATCATCCATGTCATGCAGAGGTTTGACAAAAGGTAAAGAGTCTTTATTATCAAGCGTTTAGTATGTTCTACGAACTTCGGAATTCGGAATTAGAATTCGGAATTAGAATTCGGAATTGTGAAATAGTATGGAAAAGTGAGCCAATTGGGCCATCGTTATAAACAGAAATGGTTCTTATTTCTTGTAATTCCAACACGACAATCTAAAACTTTTATCAGTAGTTTCAAAGATTTATTGGTGTAAATATTCACTTTCTCCCGGCCAATAAGACAGCGTTGAATATATTCATAAAAAAAATACCGTAGAAATTGATCAAGTTGAGACACGAAAATATTTACCCTTATTTATCTAAAACTTAACAATGCAGCAATAAGTTCAGAAGAAGCAGATTGAATGCTCCCTATAGGAGCAGTCTGATCTGGGTCTGCACTGTTTGCTTATGTCTTCCTTGTCTGTTCCAATACTAACAAATATTACGGTTCTTCAACAAAATAGTCATGGTTCATTTATTATTCTTTGTTCTTCTACCTGAATAAATTATTGATCCTATCGAAGCAGTGTCTTACCTGTTACCAAAAAAAAGCAACAACAACAAAAAAAACGACATTAAAAAGGTTTTATATATTACTAATTGCGATCAGCGAAAACTCAGATCATCCTGCCCATCCGCACAGTCTGTAATTCATGCCAAAGTAACTATTAATGCCAATAAGAAAGACTGACCGGATTGCGTGGATGCACAGGGTAAAGTGACTTTAATGGAATAACACCTTTTCCAACGACCTTACCCTATAACAATTTGGAAAACCCGGGTTGTATTTCACGTCAACACTGCCAATAAAATTCTTTAAGAACAAGGAAGGTTAACATACTTATTAAACATTTATTTTGGCTATTCCATTCCAAATTGATATTGTGTCTTCTTAAGACGCCAGCAACATGTCAGGGAAATTAACAATTTTATTATTCTCTTTTTTGCAGTTAGTCGGTAAGTCTTTTGCCGAATTTTTCATTTCCACTCTTCTACACAGAGTATAATCGATTCCGCCAATTTTGGCTTCCTGCAGAGACTGTCCGTCATATTTGGCTTCCGCCGAGACTGTCCGCGAACTCTTGCTTCCTGCAGAGACTACTGTCCTCGAAGAATGACTTCCTGCCGAGACTGTCCGCGTGATTCTGCTTCCTGCCGAGAGCCTCGGCAGGAAGCAGAGTCACGCGGACAGTCTCGACAGGAAGCAATGTTTCGAGGACAGTAGTCTCTGCAGGAAGCAAAAGTTCGCGGACAGTCTCGGCGGAAGCCAAATATGACGGACAGTCTCTGCAGGAAGCGAAAATTGGCGGAATCGATTATACCCTGTGACTCTTCTACAGGTAAGATAATAAGGTAGAACCAACCATTGTAAAGATTCGTCAATTACAACGGGGGTAGAGAGAGAGAGAGAGAGAGAGAGAGAGAGAGAGAGAGAGAGAGAGAGAGAGATTTTAGCATACTCACACACAGATACCAACAAAAACTGGGTTCGAGGTTATAAACCTTGAGAATAATCTCAAACTGAAAATAAAGCACACTGATTGGCTGCTTCCGTGGAAGCAGCCAGTCAGTGTGCTTTATTTTGAGTTTGAGAATGTACTCAAGTTTTATAACCTCTGGGCCAGATTTACTCGCGGCAGGAGAATAAAATTTCTCTAGAGAAATTATATGCTTCTGCACATACCCTTTCCAAAGTTTGCCTTATTTCGACGCACACAGAGGCAGGGCCCATATGGATGGGATTTGTGTCCATATCAAGAATCTCTGAGTATCCGCGTGATGTCCCTGGAACAGAGAGAGAGAGAGAGAGAGAGAGAGAGAGAGAGAGAGAGAGAGAGAGAGAGAGAGAGAGATGGTGAGACTGATAGACAGAAAACAGATAGAGACAGACAGACAGACAGACAGAGATACAGACAGACACCGAAAGAGAGAAAGACCTTCGGAGAGAAAGAGAGAGACAGACATACAGAGGCAGAGAGAGAGAGAAAAAAGCGAGAAAGAGTGAGACATACAAAGAGAGAGAGAGAGAGAGAGAGAGAGAGAGAGAGAGAGAGAGAGAGAGAGAGATGTCCTTTGCCAATGTAAATTCTTTCCCATAAGAGTAGACTTCATTACGTATTTTCATCATCCAAGAACGCAAACAAGGTCATAAATGTTGTTTCCCTTTGTACTAATGGCGGAGAACAACACAGGGTATAATCGATTCCGCTAATTTTCGCTTCCTGCAGAGACTGTACGTCATATTTGGCTTCCGTCGTGACTGTCCGCGATTTCTTGCTTCCTGCCGAGATTTCTGTACATGATAAATGGCTTCCTGCAGAGACTGTCCGCATGATTCTACTTCCTGCCGAGGCTCTCGGCAGGAAGCAGAGTCACGCGGACAGTCTCGGCAGGAAGCCATTTCTCGAGGACAGTAGTCTCTGCAGGAAGCAAGAGTTCGCGGACAGTCTCGGCGGAAGCCAAATATGATGTTCAGTCTCTGCAGGAAGTGAAAATTAGCGGAATCGATTATACCCTGTGATAAATGTTGTTTCCCTTTGTACTAATGGCGGAGAACAGGGAGGTGTAGCAATTGAGTGACTTTTATTTAGGATACAACCGTACGTTAATATACCTCAAGATGTTTACAAATATTGATATTTTTATTGATCCAGTTACAAAACACTGATTTTTGTTTTGGTAGAAAAATGGGTAAACGCACTTTGAGGAGAAAAAATGGAAGCGTCCTAGTGACAGGTTAAAAAAATATTTATACGTAGGAGATAGGAAGTCCTACGTAGGACTTAGTAACTTATACGTAGGAGATAGGAAGTCCTACGTAGGACTTAGTAACTTATACGTAGGAGATAGGAAGTCCTACGTAGGACTTAGTAACTTATACGTAGGAGATAGGAAGTCCTACGTAGGACTTAGTAACTCCTACGTAGGACTTCCTATGTCCTACGTATTAGATAAATATTTTTTAACCTGTCACTAGGACACTTCCATAAGAAAGCATATATAAAGGCCTGTACAGTCTTATTCGAACATATTCCATCGTGTCGTTTAATGACAGATTCTATCTGTCATTCAAGGTTGTCACAAGCGTATTTTGGAAAGTGGCTTTCACAGCTGTATTCTTCCGCTTTGAAATGAAGTGATCGTAAGATCATTTCGCTTGAAGAATCGAACCATCAATTGAATAGGCTGCAGTTTAAAATTATTTTGAACGATCGAAGTACATTTGTACCTCGATCATTTTGATACTTTATCATTGAAAAAAGAGTGGAGTACTCGGGGCGATATATTATTGATATTTCAATGTCCTAAAGCAGAAGCCAAGAGAGTGTTTACCCAGCAGGCACACACTATTGCATCAACACTGACTCAACATTGATTCAACATCAGCATTGACTCAACATTGATTCAACATCAACATTGACTCAACATTGATTCAATGTCATGACGTTGAATCAATGTTGATCCAATGTTGATTCAAAGAAGCGTACAAAATGACTTTTAAACCACGTTCTTGATAAGTCTTTTCTTCTGTTTTATGAGGAGTTTTGGTTGTGCTTACTGCCCATTCCCACCAGTTCATGAGACCTTTGCCTATTATTCTGTCCATGCTTATTCACATACTCATCTACCTATCTGTCCGCCGCGCAGCAACACTATTCATTTTCAGTCAGCTCTCGGTATCTCAAAGTCGAAGTTCATCTCAAACTACTGATATCTCAAAGTAAATTTTCTGATCCCATAAAATTTACTTTGAGATACCAGTAGTTTGACTGAGATATCAGGAGTCGAAATATATAGACAAATAAGAGGTGTGTCAAAACTGTATTCTCTGAAATAACAGAGTACTTAAGGAATGAATTTCATTTTTCTGAGGTTTATCGAAGTGTAAACTACATTGGGTCACGTGCAAAGTGAATAAAAGGGGGTTCATTCACTTTGCACGTGACCCAAGGTAGTTTGGGGTTCATTCACTTTGCACGTGACCCAATGTAGTTTTCACTTCGATACACATCTGAAAAATTAAGTTCATTGCTTATATTTACATTCGTTTTAATCAAATCTTTCATGAAAAATCTTATATAAGCGCCAAAATTGAAGCAGTAAAACACGTACACGCACTTTTTATTGCTAACAGCCGAACGGCATGTATGACGTCATGACGTTGCTGACGTCCAATCAGGTTGTAAAAAGCCATTGTTTATTTTGACGTCATTGACGTCGCGTGTCTCAATGTGATTATTGGAATGTAAACAACATTACGTTCCAATGGTTAACTGTAGGGCTTTTCAGTAAATACACCAAGAATGTAAATATTTCGAGATATTGATCAGTGTTTGAGATAACGAGGGTCAACTTCATAATTGCTTATGTTTGATATGGCTTTCTGTCTATGTTTATGCGGGAGACCCTATAACTCAGTAGGTTAAGTGCTGGCCTGCTGATCTAGCGGTCCCGGGTTTGAGACTCGTTGGAGTCCCGTGTGTAAACGGGGTGCCATTGAAAACAACCTTTCATTATCATCTTCCCATTGTCCTGATATGACTGGAATACTGTTGAAAAGGACGTGAAATCGCAAGTCATCCATCATCCATCCTTACTGTCTATGAGTATGTGCATACTCTACTGCTTATCTGTCTGCCATGCAATACTGCCTATTTTCATGCACGCTTTTTAAGTATCTTTCTGTCTATCTATATTCCGATGATACTTTACCATCCCAGCTGGTACATGGCGTCGTACTGACGTCGATGCAACATGATGACGTCGCATCGATGTCAATACGACGTCATTTTGACGTCATGTGGCAGCTGGGACATATGTATAGCTGCTAATAAAATGATTTTCATACATATTGTGCCGATCTTTCAGTCCATCCCTATGTGCTTACCCTTTGTCTTTCTATACGCCACCAGTCATATTAGGTCAGTGGGAGGGTGATAATGATAGGCTATGTGCAAAGGAACCTACAGTGTACGTTTGGAAAAAGATTTCCACCTCCGGCGGGAATCGAACCCCGGACCGCTAGCCAGATCAGCAGACCAGCGCTTAACCCACTGAACTACCGGGACTCCTGGCCCCGAGGTTATAAAACTTTTTTCATGCTCAACTCAGCTGAGCATGAAATTTTCTCTGCTTATGAATATGAAAATGCCAACATTAGCATGAAATTTTCTCTGCTGATGAATATGAAAATGCCAACTAATGTTGGCATTTTCATATTCATAAGCAGAGAAAATTTCACACTCAACTCAGCTGAGCATGAAAATAACTGTATTTATCAGTAATTTGCTATTTATAAGCAGGTAAAATTTCATGCTCAGCTGAGTTGAGCATGAAAAAAGTTTTATAACCTCGAAGCCTGGATAGGTAAGACTCATGGCGTGGCGTCGACATTTTATTTAGTGCTGATCCACCGTGGCCTTTTTACTAGGTAATAAGTACAGTCAGTTCTCGATATCTCAAAGCTGAAGTTAATCTCAAACTACTGATATTTCAAAGAACATTTTCTAGTCCCAGAAAATCCCAGAAGTTTGATCTACCATTAATATGAGATATCCGAAGGTGTAAGGTAAACATATAGGAAATGTGTTTGAACTGTATTCTATAATATAAGAGAGTGCTAATGGCGCTCAGAGATATCAGTGTTTGAGATAACGAGAGTCAATTGTTACTAATCATGCTAATAAAACTATTTCCATTTTCAGATATTGTGTTGTGTGGACATCCACCCCCGATTCCACCAACAGGAATGCAACCGCCACCACCTCCACCACCACCACCACCTCCGCCTCCTCCACCTCGTAAGAACTGTCAAAACTCTAAAAAAATGGGACCCCTGACATAATTACTGTTACAGTAATTTTACTGTCATCTTTTGGATTATCGTAATTTCTTCACTGTTAAAAACAAAATTTGCGATTTTTAGAAATCCCTTCTAAACGATTTTTAAAACTCCCTTCTAAAATTCGCTAATTTTAGTTAAAACAGTGGAGAAATTAAGGTACCTTAATTATCACTGTTAAAACCAAAATTTGTGATTTTTGGAAAAATCCCTTCTAAAATCGCAAATTTTGGTTTTAACAGTTGACAAACGGTAGAACCTGATCGGACTCTGTATCTGCACTGTTTGCTAAGACATAAAGTCAACTTGTTCAGTTTCAGTATGTAACAGTACCTGGGACAAATACAGAAGCATATCAGTCACTCTTCGGGCTCCTACATTTAAAATTAAGAATTGTTATTTGTTTTATAAGATGATAATCAAATCTGTCTTAAGTCAACAAACTGAACCAGCAGGCAAACAAAGTTGAACCAATATTTAATCAACCTTGATTCAACGTCATGACGTTGAATCAAGGTTGATTTTATATTGATTCAACCTTGTGTGCCAAGTAGGTGAAGCATAAGTTGTGGCTGCATACACTCGCTCAGGCTCATCTTATTTATATTTTCCTAAAGTTGCATGGGTATCGTTCAAGAGGGGGAACTCTGCCATCTTTTGGTATTGCATACCTTCTAAATAACGGTATTTGAGCCGCGACACGACAAAACAAACAAAGTGGTTGT
Source organism: Ctena decussata (assembly GCA_963989385.1). NCBI lineage: Eukaryota > Metazoa > Mollusca > Bivalvia > Lucinida > Lucinidae > Ctena > Ctena decussata. Next base: position 77,504,896 of record OZ022511.1, on the reverse strand, counting down.
GCGCCCAGCGAAGACTCAGATCAGCTTGGGCATCCGCCCAGTCTGATCAGAGTCTCCGCTTTATGCTTAAAGGATAGCTGAGAGCCAAAGCTAGCCTCATGCGAACAGGGAAGACTCCGATCAGACTGGGCGAATGCCCAGGTCAATTTGAGTCTGTGCTGTGCGCACATGCCACTTTGTTGGTTTTCTTATGTCGTGGCTCAATTTTATTTTTCCCTTTAGAGTAAACCCTTTAAGGAAGAGCATTGGCCTCCATGGAAGCAAACAGGATGTCACGGAACTTGCTTCCCTTTATAAAAATGGCAGTCGACAAACATTCGAGCATGCCCATATATCTTAGGTATCTGCTTACGACAGGATCGTCTTAACCGAAATATCACAGGAGCAGGTCTGAGTGGACATAAGCAGGTCTGAGTGAACATGTTTAATTTTCTATTTCATATTGTTTCAGCCTGTTCATCCAGTCCCTGTCGAAATAGTGGTGCGTGTTCGAATACAGGCTCCTCTTATTCGTGCACGTGCACGGCTTGGTATACGGGAAGACAGTGTACAATTGGTGAGTGTTTCATCTACATGACTTGTAATACGGGAATGTTTATTATAGTACCTGCACGGCTAGGTATACAGGAGACCAATAAACAGTTGGTATTTCATCTGCACGGCTAGGTATACAGGAAACCAGTATACAGTTGGTATTTCATCTGCACGGCTAGGTATACAGGAAACCAGTATACAGTTGAGTACTGCACCTTTGGGGCTTGGTATACAGTGTACAGTTGATGAGTATTGCACCATAACGGCTTGGTACACAGGAAATCGGCGAGCAGTTGGTGAGTACTTGGTGTCACAGGGTATAGGTTAGCTATATCATTTTACTGCCTTGCGGTACAAGCCGGCTTTTATAGCGACGTGGTAGAGTGCTTGACTTTAGATCGAAGGGTCCTCGGTTCGATCCTCAACCGGGGCATGGGATTTTTTAAGAGTCAGTGACATTAGTATACAGGAAAATAGTGTACAATTGTGAATATTGCATTTGCATACCTTGGTGTATTGGAAACTAGTGTGCAGCTGATGAGTGGTTGGTATACAGGAAACCAGTGCATAAACACTGAGTATTGTGCATACACGGCTTGGTATATAGGAACACAGTGTAAAATTGGTGAATATAACTATATACTTCACGGCTTGGTAAACAGAAAACCAGTGTACAGTTGGACAATGTTAAATATTGCACCTGCACGGCTTGGTATACAACAAACCAGTGTAAAGTTGTGAGTATTGCACCAGTACAGCTTGGTATACAGGAAAACAGTATAATTGGTGAGTATTGCATCTGCATGGCCTGATATACAGGAAACCAGTGTACAATTGGTGAGTATTGCGCCTGCACGGCTTTGTATATAGGAAACCAGTGTACAATTGGTGAGTATGCGCCTACACGGCTTTGTATACAGGAAACCAGTGCAGAGTGGTGGGTACTTCACCTGCACAACTTGGTTTACAGAAAGACAGTGTACACTTAGTGAGTAGTGCATCTGCACGGCTTAAGGCCCCTTTACACGACAAGACTTGTCTTATATGACTGTTCATATATGATTTTATCATATATGATTTTTTAACTTTACACATCATGACAAAATCTTATATGAATTTTGTTTCCCCGCCATATGTTAGTAGAAAACTGAGTCACAATGGAGGATGATGCTATAGTGTCATTGTGTTTGATAATAATTGCCAGTGCTGTTCTCAGAATTAGACGGACACAGAGACGTCGCAGTTATGGATACGCTCGAGGACATGCAGACATGCCCGCTTAGGAGCTCATCTTGCACTAATCATGCTTATGCGAGAGATTTCCTCAGAAGACCCACGAGGATTTAAGAACATTCTTCAACCGGATAAAAATGATTTTAAGGAAGTCTGACAACTCTTTTGTCTCTTGATTTCGCATTTTGAGCTTATTTGTTTACTAAAAACTCTTTTTTGGAAATAATGAATGGAATATGTATAACCTTGCCCCCTTATCTCTGTGGGAAAGCCATTAATCTAGATGACCTCTCCTCTGATTGGCTGAAAGGCTATTACTTCCTAAGATTTGTAATAGAGAAATAGAACATGTTCTATTCCGAAAGACGTTTTGCCATGACTCCTCAGATGTCTTATGATTCTGTAATAGCAAGTTTTACACAGTAAGATTTGTCATTTAAGACTAATCATATAAGACAAGTCTTGTCGTGTAAAGGGGCCTTTAGCATACGAGATACCACCGTACAGTTCGTTAGTATCGCATCTGCACGGCTTGGTATACAGGAAACCAGTGCAGAGTTGGTGGGTACTGCACCTGCAAAGTTTGGTATACAGAAAGACAGTGTACAATTGGTGAGTACCGCATCTGCACGGCTAGGTATACAAGATAGCAGCGTGACAGTTCGTGGATATTGCGCCTGCACGACTTGGTACGTTTGTACAGAAACTAGTGTGGATCGAGTAGACTGAACCCAAGCGGAGCTAAGACTAACCCTTGTAGCAAACCAATGTTGGTAAGAAAACGTGGTCCTTTGTATCATTGCCTGTCTGCTAGTGAAGAAGTTATTCTTCCTGTCATGCTTATTTTCACCAACTTCAACAATGATGTAATTTAAAAGCATTGCAGATACATTTTGTAAGCTATACGTATTTATAGCCCAGTTTTGGATCGGAAAATACCTATTCTGAAATAATTTAGGTCTAGAGCTGGACAAACGAGGCTATATTTAGTAAGCTACAGATAATTAAAGCTGTGGGATTCGCAGGCGTTTACACATCGATAAAATCTCAAAAATGGTTATTCATTCCTTATATTTTCAATATTTCAATATTATCTGTTTCTATGTCTCTAAGTAAAAAAAAAATGTTTCACACATAAACACTGTCGAGGGCGTCGCCATTTTGACGATGTTTCAAATTTGAAATGACGTTAGCGTTACCTCACAATTAGTGTCAAGCACGCGCTTGCTGTAGTCGTCTAAATACAAATGTTGTTCTCTTATATAAATTTCAAATCGAAATTCCCAAAATGCAGATTTGTCATAGACCTCGGCGGAAGAGAGAGTCGCATATGAATACAACGTCAGCAGGATTTATCGATGCATAACCCTCTGCATCTGATTTTAACCATCATTTGTTTCGAAACTGCACTGAGAATAAGAGTTTGGAATTATTTTGAAACAAATTGTATCGACAGCATTAAATTAAAATCTAAAAGAGATCTTTCACACAGAACACATTTGAAAATAGAAACATGGGCCATACTTACCGCAACATTTACTTCTTATCTGACATGTCTTTGAAATAATAAATTGATTATATTAACACTTATTAGTGTTTGACTTTTCAGATCGATGTGATCACACTCATTTTTCAAGCACATTACCAGACATTGTTTTCATCGTAGACAGTTCCATCGGGATAGGAGAGGATTATTTCACCAAAGCGTTGGCATACGTTGACAAATTTGTGTCTTACTTCGATGTCGGCTCTTCCTTCTTCCAATTTAGCGTTATCACCTATAATTTCAATGCCACGGTGGAATTTGACCTCAATGAACACTTGACGATGTCTAACCTCAGGTCCGCCATAAAAAACGTTGCTTACTCATCTGGACCTTCGTACACCGGGACTGGACTGCGCATGGCAAGAACAGATATATTTTCAAAATCTACTTCCGGAAGAAGATCGGGGCGTCCAGGCTACGCCATTATTATTTCGGATGGAATGTCTTCAAATTTGGTAAGTTGGTAGCATCAAAATCTTCTCACCGTTGTAATCAAGAAGGCATCAAGGAGTGAGAGGTGATTTTAGTTAGAGTAGCTTAATGACCATTTTACCATGGGAAAGAGCTTTTTATTTGGTTTACCGTTCGTGCCTTTCGTGTATGGTTGACAATCCCTTTTGGTTTTGAGGGTGGAATATGAGATCTGATTGTATGAAGTGCCTATCATTTTACTTTCCACTGGCGATACAACATTTAATCAACATTGAATCAAACCCATGATGATGATCAACGATGATTTTTTGTTGTTTCAACATTGTATGGTTGCTGAGCTGAATGTATGCACATAAGTCTAAGAAATGTAAATACATGATATACTGTAAACATTTATATTTGTATTTATATTTGTGATATTGGCGCTAAAGGCTAAGAATGCGAATGAGTGAATTCGGGTTTAATGTCCCACCAACAACTAGGTCATACGGAGACGGGATTTAGGCTAAGAGCGTCAAAATATAAGTCCGCCATCATTCGATGCCCATTCATCATATAAAAAGGAACACCTGACGAGTAGCTGAGATATTTTCTATACCGTCCCATTAAACTCTACGTTGTGGCATCCCATCGAGTCTAATGAAGACCACAATCTTTATTTTAATAGAATAAATGAGAAATAAAATGTTATGAATGGACAACAAATTTTCTATATTATCTGGAGCCATGGTACCTCATGAGCGCCAAAATCAATGCATGCCAGTATGTCATATATTTTTTTGAAAATGTTCATATCGCAGTTGTTAAGTGTTTTACAGTAATACTTTGATATAATTGCAGGTAGACACCCAAGAGGAAGCGACGTTGATAAAATCTTCTTGGGTCGATATTGCTGCCGTGGCACTCGGTCCACAAGTTCTCCATCAAGAATTGCTGGACTTGGCCAGTAGCGTGTGGCAGGTGTACACCAGTACAAACACAGATCTTATGCATCATGTCTACAGAAAATATGCGCCAACTTGCCCAGGTAAACATCTGAGCCGAGCTGTTCAAACATCGTTAGCTAAAGGAGCTCGTTATGAGGTCAACTAGTTAAGTGTTTTATGACTTTATAACCAAATACATGTACACTGATATTTTTGTTGAAAAAATGTGAAACACTATTTTTTTGTTGAAAAAAGCTTCTCACATCTTTTCAACAAAAAATGTTGGCGTATTTGAAATATTAACGTTTGAAATTATAGCGAAACGTTTAATAACGAGGCGGTATTCTTTGAGTGCATACACACGGCAATATATGCTTTTTTTCCATGCACATTAGAAATTGATTTTTTCCGAGTACGATCAAATATCTGACTCTTAGTAATATATATCTTAATGTACTCTCTGAACGTTCTCTTTTGTTAGAGAATCAAAATCAAATTCTGCTAAAATTCTTCTCTTAAAACTTCCTTTCATAAAATGTTTTCATTGTGAAAGATATAATTATATACCACTTTGCCATGCGGGAAACTTTAAGTGAGAAGATCAAAAGAACATATTGCATAAGCCAATAAAATCCCGACGCGGTACTTACACTTCGCCCGAATTTACACATTACGCCATTTAACCCCCGATGACTCACCAGGTTACCTTAGCACCGTTTCTATATGTTGAAGGTAGTCAGATCATGCGTAACATGTCTGATTGTATATTTTCATAATGACTTAGCTAACGTTAGCAATACTTTTTAGAAACAAGAAATAAAACTGTTCGACCCGACTTTGTCGGAACTGTTTTAGTGTACTTATGCTTCTAACTGTTTTGCAGCCTGTGTCCCGAAATATGCTGATGTTGAGATTGTGCTAGAAGTCTCCGATGATTTAACAAGAGCAGAATTCAACAGCCTGGTGAATTCCCTTAAGTTCCTGCTACAGGTCATGAATATAGGACCCAACCAGGCCAGAGTTAGTGTCTCTCATGTTTGGTCTGACGTACAACAAATGTACAGCTCCGACTCTAACATCGATGTCGACAAGGTAATTGCGGGTGGCGTAACTTCCGCCGCCCAGAAAAGTGGATCAACCAATGCCAGCAAAGCTTTCGATCACGTGATTCAAAATGGCTTCTCCACGAGTAGAGGTGATCGTAACGTTGTGATACTCTTCGCAACTGGCAGATTATCAGACAGTGACTTCAACGAAACCAAGACAAAGGCTGATATTTTAAAATCTGGAGCAAATGCAGTTTATGTTGTAACAGTCGGTGCCGGTTTAAGCTCTAATCTTACCAATCTCTCAGACATTGCCAGTGACCCAGCTTTGTGTTTCTTGATTGGGGATGATTTATATGTATATAAAAACGCACTCCAGGCGCTTTTGAGCGTCTTAGAATTTGATTTTTGTTCTGGATATGTGGATTAAGCTCGATACCTAAGCCACAACAGGCTAAGTGACAGAGTTGGCCTATGCATAACATTGAAAGCTCCGAAATGGTAGACGCCCAAATTTACGTCTGCAAAATTTCGAACAAAAAATGTCTAAGTGTATGGGGCAAAACTGCTAGATTCAGATGGGGCTTCTGAACTGATCAGAAAAATCGGTCCTACTTACATTTTTGTTTTGAATTGGAGAAGTTTAGCAGTTAAATTTTTATTACGGACATTGAAATCAGTCACATAACGAAACATTCTAGCAAACCGAATCAGCTGAGATATATAAGCCCCCGTAAAAGGTAGAACGGAGAATGTCATCCAATAAAAGAAAAGGGAAAATTTACTTTATCAAAATCAATGTCATCGTGTGTCTAATAAATTTTAGGATCCGTTTGAAGTACCAAATGTTAACACAAAATGGGGCTTTGGTATCGGATGCATTATCTTTGATTAAATGCAGTTCAGATGGATAAATTTGAATTACCATGCCTTCATACACAGTAAACTTTTTGTCAGTATTGAAAAAAAAAAATCATCCCGATGGCAATAATTTCAGCTTGCTTATCATTTGAAAGAGACATTATGGAATCTCTTTTCATTACAAAATATAACCAAATCAGCTACATGAGGAGCACAGTTAGTATCCATCAGAATGCCAACAATTTGTCTGTATAACTTAGTGCCAAATTTAATATATACTTTACCTAAAACATATGTTAAAGCGTCACAGCAATATTTAAAAATGATATAGAACAGGGTGTGCTAAGTCGTCGTTGTTTTTACTATTCCACCATGAGAAAATATTTGAACAAGACGTGAAATAAAATTAAAATCAGCTTGTTCAAAACGGATGGATTGGTAGAAAGAAGGAATGATTAAACTGAGTTGTCCGTTTCAGCAAAATTTCAGTCATATCGAGACAATGATAGGTAGACGATGAAAAGCTGCGCCCTTGCTTCCGTTGTGGAGAATTTCTCCGCTGACAGTCTTCGGCTGCGTTTCAATCATATCGAGATGATGATAGGGCGATCATGAAAAGATGTGGGTCCTAGCTTACATTGTTGGGATCAATCTCTTCAGCTGTATTGCAGTCATACTGAGACGATGCTAGAATGAAAATGAAGGCTATGTGCGGCGGAACCTGTATACATTCTGAAGAATTTGTATTCCCTTTCAGCAGTAATTCAGTCCTATCAAGACGGTAGAAGAATAATAATGAATGGAACTGTGCAAACATTGAATGTCGCTTTCCACCGCTGACTGGATTCTGTAACGCTAACATGATAAGCCAGCGTGTACGGTGAATGGGTACACCTCCATGTTTTCACCATTTTTTCAAAGGGGAATAACTTCCGTGACTTCCTGTTTGATTCCCTGGACGACAAAAAGACAAAAAAACGTTCTAATGGGGTTTATTCTTAAAGAAAAAATTTTGCTCCTCTAGGAGCAAATTCTTTCCTTTAAGATTAAACCCCATGAAAGAGGGGGCAAATATCAATATGGCAGAGTCGCTTCCCCTGAAAGTGTACCCATTTAAATTACTCGACTTCAGTACCAAGGCCCCTGTACCTGTTCAAATTTAATGAGACTGATTTAGTATGGTTATGGTGAAAATGAATACTTCCAGGGGAGGTGACTCTTACAACACGAATATTCCCCATTTTTATGGGGGAGGCAGGAGCGGGGATGGGGTAGGCCGCTCTGGTCGTAGGTTTGATTATAACAACAAATCAGGACATCTCTTTTCTCCCAGAGACCACTATTTGATAAAAGAGAGAGTTCCGACGTATACACACACACAGAGGAGTAGAAGGAGAAAGCAACTACACGACTGGCCTCGAACATTGATTCAATCCTTCGAGATCGTCTTTAATCACTGTCGACTCGGATTCCGATCTACGTCGTCTGCCAAGAACATTTTGCCGGCAGTCTCATCTGTGCCCAAATCCGCTCAGAACTTTCAAAACAGACCCCGTGATATTCGCGGCCAAAATACGGACTCTCACTGAACTAATGGTCACCATTGAGAAAACGGACCGTGTGGTTCGTCCCAGAAACCATCGCAGACGTGGTGGAAACCCTGCTAACAGACCTAATATACCCTCACATGACCGCAGTTTTGAATAAGTACTCAACACAAGGTTTAATAAAAAATATATAAATTTTTTTGTAATAAATATTTAACAATTAATATATAAATATTAAGTGATAATATTTAAAGAATGATATGCAGATATAAAATTCTAATATTTAAGTTTTGATAAATAAGAAAGGATTCCGTAGAAAACACTTGTAGTTCAATGCATACGACTCAACACATATTCACGAAATCTTAAATTTATGAATATGAATATGATTTTTATATTGATCCATCCACAAATTATTCATCTCTAATAGATAAACGCAGTCGAGAGAAAAAAGGAAGTTTTATAGTTTAACAAGCAAACTTTCTACTTTACAAAGTGGGATGCTCTAGGGAATATTTTCTAAAGCAGTAGCCAATATCATAATGAGCGTATCTACTATTTTGATATTTCTCAGTTACAGCATTTTTGGTAAGTCTGTTTTTTCTCAACCTTTATATTATACTAGTAATGTTGGCTATGGAAAGCTACAGCTGTCTTAAGGTGCACAATTCCAAATTGCTTGCTGCAATAACAATAATATTTGACGTGAACAACATTTCATTAGACCAACTTTACAAGACGACGGATTCTGGTGTCATAATACTTTGTGCAGGCGTCATAATATTTGACCAGTAAAGCATTTTAATAGACCCGCTTTACAAGACATCGGATTCTGGTGTCATAATACTTTGTGCAGGCGTCATAATATTTGGCCGGTAAAGCATTTTAATATATTGACGTTATAGGACATAGGATGCTGGTGTCAAAATAGTTGGTTCGGATAGCATTATATTACATTAGCTTTCCATGTCACTGGATGCTGATGTCATAATAATGAATGTGACTGGCATATTATGATGTGCAACTGCTATAATACTAGATGTAATTTACAAGAAAGTGGGTGTTGTTACCATAATAACTGGTCAGCTGAGAGAATATTTACAGTGGATGCTAGAATGTTTGGCTCCCTAAGGATCTTACTGTACCAATTCAGCAAGACAATGAATGCTGGCATTATGATATTGGCTGAAGCTGACAGATGTGTGTGTCCATTCTGTATATCTGTAGTGCATGCAACCTACATTATTCTGCGCCTTGATGAAACAAAGTCAGGAATAGGTACTTTACTTGGTGCTCCAAATATACCAATGCATGAAATAGATAGAACACGGGATGCATTTACTAGATACCAGGTACAGCAGTACATATTACTGGATGGTAACTGTAAAGTAGTGATTGCAAATAACATAACATTTATTTGCTTCATTGCATCATCATTTGGGTTCATTATAATATTTTTTGAATATCTTGCAGTATTGGATCAGTTTAACATATTCTGTGCGAGTGCCATAATAATATGTGCAAATGTCATAGCAGCAGCAGCGACATTCGGCAATGTCCGGTACCATGAATCGGCGATTTCCGTGATCGGGTATGAAACCCACCACCCGCACCCGCACCCGTGCTCAAAACGCATCACCGGAAATTTTTATCGGAGCTGCAGGATTATTAAAAACAACCTTTTCCTAGACTTTCTGTGTTATAAATACGAAGACTTGTATAAACAATATCTGGAAAAAAAATCTTTGCTAACGACGGCATATTTTGGACAACTCGGCATTCAAATGAAAAAAACAACAACACAGATATCAAAGGAAAACAATTAAACTTAGAGTCCACAGGATGATGTGTCTCGCCTGTCAACGCGCTCAATGGTAGAGTATGGTAGGGGTAGGGTAGGGCAGAGTTTGGTAGGCTAGGGTATGGTATGGTTTGGTAGGGTAGGGTAGGGTAGGACCCAATTAAAATACAAAATGGCAAGGTAGACACAGGGTAGGGTAGGGTAGGTTGGAAGACACAGGGTAGGATAGGGAATGTTAGGGTTGGTAGACACAGGGTAGGATAGGGAATGTTAGGGTTGGTAGACACAGAGTAGGGTAGGGCCGGATGTGGTAGGTACTGGAAGGGTAGGGTAGGGTAGGGTAGAGTAGGGTAGGCAGGTACACAAGGGGTAGCGTAAGAGAATGTAGGTAGGTACAAATCGCGTTATATCTACCCTACCCTACCCCCTACACCCTACCTACCCTACCGTACCGTACCATACCGTACCCTACCCTTCCCTTCCCTTCCCTACTTACCCTACCCTACCCTACCCACCCCCACCCCACCCCACCCTACCCTACCCTACCCTACCCAAGAACGTGGTGACAGGGGAGACATATCCTGTGGACTGCCTCTGCCCTGCAATCCCTACCCTGTGTCTAACATTTCCTACCCTTCTCGGTGTCTACCTACCTAAATTGCCTTACGTAATTCTATGTCTACCTACCTACCCTACTCTGCATACCCTACACTGAGTCTACCTCCCAGTACCTACTCCACACAGCCATACCCTACCCTGTGTCTACCTACCCTAACGCACTAACATGCCTTATCCTACCCTGTGTCTTCCAGCCTACCCTGCCCTGCCCTACCCTGTGTCTACCCTGCCATTTTGTATTGAAATAGGGTCCTACCCACCTACCCTACCCCACCTTACCCTACCCTACACAGTCCGAACTACCCAACCCAACCTTACCCTACCCTACCCTAGAACATGTTTACAGGCGAGACATATCATAGTGTGGACTCTTAGCCATGGAACTTTGCAAATTTTAAGATATTGTATATGTATTTTAAATGTGTATTTTATATCTTATTGTATTGTTTAATGCTTCTAATCTGTGATACCAAAATAAATTATAATTAGTTAAATTGTTTTCCTTTGATATCCATTTTTTCCTTTGAATACCTGTCGTCCAGAATATTCGGCCAATTTGATTCACCCGAAAAATCGGGCCTTTCCGACCCATATTTTAGATTAAGCCTAAACGACATCCCCCCTCCGCCCTTATTGGGCCGAAATGACCCATCCCTGAAATCGGCACGAAACGACCTGACCCTACCCTACCCTACTCTGCCTTATCCCTACCCCTACCCTAGCCTACCTAGCCCTACCCTACCCTACCCGACCCTACCATAGAACGTGTTGACGGACGAGACACATCATCCTGTGGACTCTATGTTTAATTGTTTTCCTTTGATATCTGTTCTCCCCCCCCCCCCCCCCCACCCACCCCCACCCACCTACCCCATTTGAATGTCGAGTTGACCAACTCTCGGGTTTTCCGTAAGTAAGACTAAGTTTTCGATTAGTTCATGACTCGTGTTGCCTCTACATAATCTGAGTGGCTCCAGAATAGTACAAAAATGGATCTGAAAAGCCCTAAAATAGAGATACCGGATTGCGGAACCGGCAATTAATTGTTCCCGGCTTTTAGTTCCATTATGGTTTTTGCCAATATGACGAATCGATTTATGGTTGACTATTAGAGACCATTAGATCTACACTGAAAAGATTGAATAATATGGTGACCATATAAAGTGATAAATCTTGAACACCAAATAAACCGCTCTTCTACTTGTATATTTTTATCAGTACATTCAGTGATATGACAAACGAATCAAATAATATGGTATTTAAATCAAATATTATGATTATACCACAAAGTAGATTGTCTGTTGCGTGTAGTATCATAACACAAACACCAATAGATGTGTGCAGTTGACTGTATGATATGGCGAATAAATCAAATACTTTGTTGTTTAAACCAAATACTATAACTTGTACATACAATAATTTGTCTCCTGCGTCCAGTATTATGGCACCAAGATCAGTTGACGTATGCAACTTATTGAATAGTATGCTATGCCGACCAAATATTATATTCGTTAGACGGAGTGGTATGGCGAATGAATCAAATACTATAACTTGTACACATAATAATTTGTATCATGCGTCAATTCTTATGCCATTAACACCAATTGCTGTATGCAACTGATTTAATATGCTCTGCCGACCAAATGTTATATTCATTGCACACAGTGGTATGGTGAATGAACCAAATACTTTGCTATTTTAACCAAATACTGTAACTTGCACACACAGTAATATGTCTCCTGCGTCCAGTACTATGACACCAACACCAATTGCTGTATGCAACTGATTGAATGATATGCTTTTCCGACCAAATATTATAACCAATGCATACAGCAGTTTGTTGTCTACACCATATGTTATGACTCCTCCACCTAATGATTTATTAATCTGATCATGTAAATTATGAATTCGATCAAATATTCTACCCGGTGCATCTACAAACTTGCAGATGCTGACCTTAAGACAGCCATGGCTTTCCATAGTTGGCAGTGCTTACAGCCAATTTTCACCAGTTCGTATGCAAGCCTTTGTCTATTCGTCTGTCTGTGCATCTGCTCTTATCCACCTACCTACCTGTCGGCAATACTATTCATTTTCATACACATCTTTGCACTGCATATAATGTCTCTCTGACCATGCCGTGTGCCTACTAATTTTGGAGACATTGGCAGTAACGTTAGTGGAGTAACGTCAACGGCTTTCTTCGTGACTCAAAGTCCTGTGCCAGAGAGTACCTTTTTTTCCTCCAGTAGCCTTGTTCTTTCCTCCTCCGCTTCCCCACTCCCCCGTGAAAATTGCTATCGTTTTTTCTTGTTTTGTTTCGTTTGCATATTAGAATTTTACATTGGAATGTAGTAGAACTTTGCATTGCCGTTTTCCGCTCCTATAGTGGAGTTTCACCCTGTAATACGGTTGCGGGTAAACACGCTATATATGGCGGAATTATCTCCCTTCCCTTTCATAACAGTAAGGCTCAAAACTAAAATAGAAATTCATACTCTTGTAGGCATGATTTTGTCCTTATGTACGTGACATTATCATATGTGTCAGGATTTTTGGGCGGAGGTTGGGGGGGGGGGGGGGGGGGGGGAGAGAGGATGAGGATTAAGCTATGATAAGAACTGGAAATCCCCCATGTTCAAAGGACTCCTACACGATTTTTTCCAATAGGGGAAAAAAGAGAGCTATGGCCGAGAAGTGACTCTTTGAGATGGGCATGTAATAACGCCTTTAATCGATTTTCCTGGGGAAAGGAAGAATACTAATCTCTTACAGAAACAATCACGGTACAATGTGATCACAAATATCTGAAATTAGACAGAGCTCGTTTTTATCAACGATTGTCAACGCAATATCACAGCTCTCACTTTTTTTATAATAAAATACATAGTTAAGTGGTGAGGTGAGAGATTTTAAATAAGCAGCGGGAAGATGGAAGTAGAAACTGAGTTAAAATTGGAAATGAAAAGTAGGATATGGGAAGTGAAAATTAGGAAGCGAGAAACAGGAAGCAGAAAAAGAGAAGTCACAACCAGTCTTTCGTAATAAAAGCGAAAGAGCCGCGACACGAGAAAACCAATAAAGTGGTTGTGCGCAGTGGTTGCGCGCAAAGCGCAGACTCAGATCAGCATGGGCATCCACTCAGTCTGATCAGACTCTTTCCTAAGCGCTTAAAGGGTAGCCAAGGGTCTAAGCTACCTCCGTGTGGACAGGAAAGACTCTGATCAGGCTGGGCGGATGCCAAGACTGATCTGAATCTGCGCCGGGCGCACAATCACTTTGTTGGTTTTCTCGTGTCGCGGCTCAAATACTGCTGGTGACTTCTCACTTCTCAATCCTACTGTAAACTTTTCACTTTATACTTTTAACTTCCCACTTCATACTACCTATTTTAGTGGGGGTGGTCGGTTGGTGCGATGGTGCTAGGTGTAACTTCCAGTGCCGGGGCGTCCTACTGATTTGGACTATAGTAGGGCAAGGGCCTACTGTGCTTGCAGTAGGTGCGGGTGGGTGTTGTTTGGACATTTTTTTTTCTCGTCTATCATTTCTCTCCTCTTTCTCCCTCTCTCTGGGAGACGGCCCGATATAGACTGAAATACTGTCTCAAAGAGCCGTTAAACCCAAATCAACCAACCAACCAACCAGCCTATTTTAGTATGTGTATTTATAAAACCGGTGGACTAGGAAGTGTAAGGTAGCAAGTGAGAAGTGGGAAATGTGGGCCATACAGTACGTTTACTCTGGCTTTCGTCACCAGATCATTTCAGGGTTATTGATGAGACATGAATCGATTGACAAATATCAAAAACGGGTCGAAATGATTAAAATGCGATGATCTAGAATATAAGATTTAACCAATCGAATATTTATGACTTGAACTCTCAGAATATATCCACCGATCTCAAAGGACAAAAATAAAACATAATCTGCACTATAGATGATGTACGAGGAGACATCTTACGGCCGCCACACGGCACAACGGCAGCTGTAGAGAAGTCAAATGAGCCGCGACACGACAAAACCAACAATGTGGTTGTGTGCCCAGTGCACACTCAGATCAGCCTGGGCATTAGCCCAATCCGATCAGACTCTTCGCTAAGCGCTTAAAGGGTAGCTAAGGGCCTAAGCTACCTCTATGCGGACAGCGAAGACTCTGATCAGACTGGGCGGATGCCCAGGCTGATCTGAGTCTGCGCTGGACGCACAACCACATTGTTGGTTTGCTCAATTAAAATCTAAAGAGATCAAAAGATCTTCTTCAAGAGCAGAGCGCACATTCGAAAGAAGGAACGTGGGCGATACTTGGAAATTTAGACTATTCAAGCCAGATTAACGGTAGGAATTGTGGAAACAGGATCACCCTACTTCTGCTTCATAAGGAAATATGCAGATCGCGTTAGTGTTGTTTCTTATTTACTATTTATGTGACTTAACCCATATCAGGCTGTAGAATCGAAGCACGGCGTAACATTTTGTGGAAATCATGTCACTGTCAAAATTGCCACCGTCGGTCAATGGAGTATGATTCATCCAATTGTTTTTAAATTATTTTGTATTTCTTTGTCAATCCAATTACTTCCAGAGCTACAGCTAAGAAATGGTTACATGGATTATTTAGAGATAATTTTCCTTCTATATCGATGAAAACATATGTTGTGACCTCTTATTAAAACTGTCTGGAGACAGTTCCAGTGAGGGAACACAATATATGTTTAAATTGGACAAATGAGGAAATTTTTCTCGAAATTATTCGTAACCTAGCTTACCTGTAGCAGTGGCTTCTTAACTGAACATGATCAGTGTTGTCCATATTAAGCCGTGACATGCTAAAACAAACGAAGTGGCATGTGTGTCATGCAAAGACTCAAATCAGCCTGGGCGTCTGCCCAGTATGATCAAAGTCCTCAATGTTCGCTAAAGGGTAGCTGAGGGTCTAAGCTACCAACATGCCGACAGCGAAGACTCCGATTAGACTGAGCGGATGCCCAGGCTGATATGAGTCTTCGCTGGGCGCACATGCCACTTGTTGGTTTTGTTTTGTCGTGGCTGAGACTTTGTAAATCGGGCGATTTACAGAGCTCTGAAATGACAACTTTCTCTTTCAAATGCTGGCAACAAAAGTTATTTTCATTTCAATTTTATTTTTATATTTTATGGCTCAGAAAATTTTCTTAACAAAAAAGAGTGGCGATAAACAGGAAATAATACAATCAGATCCATATGCCGCTCTCAATACTGTAAGGGGAAAGAAGTACGTACATAGATTGACCAGCTCGCCGAATGAACCATTCTTTCCCAGGCAGGTGATCTACCCCAACTAAAACACTACTCACGCAACAGATGGGCGAAAGACCGATATGGACAACAAGACCAAAAAACAATCGGAACACCGCTCGGCCAATTCCGTGAATCAAATTCTGATTCACGGAATTGGCCGAGCGGCGCTCCGATTGGAACAAGGAACAATAAGAAACTACAACAGATGGCGCGCGCCGCCTTGAAACGGTAGATTACTAGGGAGGGAGGGGCGGGGGCGCTTAAAAATAATTTTACTTGATCCAAACCCTTGCCCGCACTTTATGCATTGGTTCGAAACATATAGTTAGCTGTTCGGTCTGCGAAAAACGATTCCGAATCATCACAGGAAACAAAAAGTCACAGATAAAAACTAGGAAAATTCAAGGATGAGGAGGCGACAGAAACAACATATGAGCCGCGACGTGACAAAACCAACAATGTGGTCGTGCGTCCAGCGCAGACTCAGATCAGCCTGGGCATCCGCCCAGTCTGATCAGAGTCTTCGCTTTCCGCATGAAGGTAGCTTAGTCCCTCAGCTACCCTTTAAGCGCTTAGCAAAGAGTCTGATCAGACTGGGTGAATGCCCAGGTTGATCTGAGTCTGCGCTGGGCGGACGACCACATTGTTGGTTTTCTCGTGTCGCGGCTCATATTGTGACACCACTGAAACATAAGAGAAAAAGGAAACCACCAGTTGAGCCCCGAATGCCCAAGCAACAGACAAGAAAAGCTCTGGCAAGAACCATTAAAATAAATAGAGGATCTTACATGAGTGCTCATGTATTATTGAATTTATTAAACGAGTTGGGGAAAAAGATAAGATGCAAGGCTTTGCCGAGCATCTTATCGGTTTTCCCTAACGAGTTTAATAAATTCAGTAATACAGGAGCACGAATGCAAGATTCTATTTATCATATGACACTAAAATCGCATTTTATCAGCAGAATTTGCACTAAAACGTCACGATTTCGCCATTAGAAAACATTACGTTTTATGGACGTCAGCGTATAACGTTATGGCGTAATTTGCATATTTAATCCACTAGTGGATTATCGCATTTAATACATGGCTTTATTACACTCTCGGATGCGACGTCATATGATAAATAGCCTTATGTTGGGGTCATCGCTGAGTCTGATGCTCAGCCCATCGTCACAATTAATGAGGGAAGCAAAGATATCAACCACAGTTGGGCTAATCACTACATGCAGACTGTAGCATTACATTTATGTAATAGCCAATGCGTTCATAACCACAGACGCTTGGAATTTGGACTTTGGCCAGTAAGCCCTAGAGCCACAGTGAAGTCTCAATTTATACAAGATATTAATCTTTGGCTAGCAAAACTGTGCATGAGCCCAGGAAACTATCCCGGTTTCTCTCCATAACTAGTACAAACCTGTTAGTATTTGGTATCCTCAGATTAACCAGTCATTTATCTTCACAATGAGATGCACGTCATCGCATGAACTTGTCTAGTCTTTACAAATTTATTCAAAACAATTCACAACCATGTGAAAAAAATGCCCTTACACATAATCTACCTAATAATTACATAAATGGCTCCCAGCTTTTAAACCTGTAGAATAAGTATCCAGGTACCAAGGTAGTTTATGCACACAGGTGAGCTATTCTTATTTTAGAGCTGACTGGAATCCCTATTAAGGTTCCTAGTGTGTAAGAGGTCTCCATGCACAGAGATTGAAACGGGGAACCATTTATGTAAATTGACTGGGAAATTATGTGTAAGGACATTTTTTTCACATGGCAGTAAATTGTTTTGAATAAATTTGTAAAGACTAGACAAGTTCATGCAATGCCATGCATCTCATTGTAAAGATAAATGACTGGTCAATCTGAGGATACCAAATACTAACAGGTTTGTACTAGTTATGGAGAGAATCCGGGATAGTTTCCCAGGCTCATGCACAGTTTTGCTAGCCAAAGATTAAGAGCCATTCCCTGTAATGACTTAAATTTTTACATAGGGCCGTGGCACGCATAGTCACCGATTTTGCTCAAACTTTCCTATATTACTTATTGTGACACAAAAACAAGAAAACAACATCAGTTTCATTCTAAAGCATGTCCGTTGCCATGGCAACAGCAGCTATACATTTTGGGAAAAAATGTGCTAAAAACTGTCCTAAAATGGGCAATTTTGCAACAAATATACTAACTTTCAAATGCATGACAAGCTCTAATTTTTTTCTACCTACAAATAAATAGTTCACACTAACTTTAAAAAAGAAATTAAAAAAAATATTTGGAAAACCTCTGTGGTCATCAGGCTTGAGTAAAGTGGGTGGGGGTTTCCATATATGGCAAAAATCCAATTTCACACATCTTTAAGGACATTTCTAGAGTTCTTGCAGCCTCATCAATATATATGTGCACCGTCGTCCTACAGAACAGTGTTCTGTAAATATGTTTCTGGAAAAACATGCTTGGGAAAGTATACTTCCTGAAGCGTTACCATAGCAACAATAAGTGTACCGTTGCAAAAAGCAAGTTCTTAGGGGTACAGTCCTTGTAATGTCAAATCATCATAGTTTATGATTATATTTGTTTCTTAATTTTGAAACTCATTTTACAATATATTTATCTTCTATAAACTATGGACATTTTGTTGGTTTGTCTTATCAAGGTCGAGGTCAAGGTCACAGAAACAATAAAAACTGCTAAAAATGCATATTTTTTTTCATCTTATGTGTTCTGTATCAACCATATATTGCAGCAATGGCTTTGAACCTGGTCATTATCTGACATATTTCAGAAGCTTTCAAATACACATATAGTTGGGTTTACTCAGGAAGCTCCAAGGTCAAGGTCAAGGTCACACAAACAAGAACAAATGCTACAAATACATATTTTTTGAAACATTTTGTGTCTTATATGAATAATAAATTGCAGCAATGTCTTTCTAGTTGGAATTTATTTAATATATAACAAAAGCTTTCAAACAAACAACTTTCCTCCGGAAGCAACAAAGTTCAAGGTCAAGGTCAAGGGCACAGAAACAAGAAAAATACTAAAAGTGCATATTTTTCTCATATTTTGTGTTCTGTATCAACAATATATTGCAGCAATGTCTTTGTACCTGGTCTTTATCTAACACATTACAATAGCTTTCAAATACACATACAGCTTGTTTCATTCAGGAACCTCCAAGGTCAAGGTGAAGGTCATAAAACAAGAAAAAATGCTAAAAATGCACATATTTGCAAAATTTTGGGTCCAATATCAACAATAAACTGCAACAGTGCCTTTGCAGTTGGCATACATTAAATATGTTACAAAAGCTTTCAAACAAACAACTTTTCTTCAGTAGCCTCTAAGGTCAAGGTCAAGGTCAAGGTCAGAGAAAGAAGGAAAAAAATGCTAAAAGTGCATATTTTTCTCTCATTTTTTAATGTTCTGTATCAAAATATATTGTATCAATGGCTTTGAACCTGGTCATTACCTGACATATTACAGAAGCTTTCAAATACACATATAGTTGGGTTTACTCAGGAAGCTCCAAGGTCAAGGTCAAGGTCACACAAACAAGAACAAATGCTACAAATACATATTTTTTGAAACATTTTGTGTCTTATATGAATAATAAATTGCAGCAATGTCTTTCTAGTTGGAATTTATTTAATATATAACAAAAGCTTTCAAACAAACAACTTTCCTCCGGAAGCAACAAAGTTCAAGGTCAAGGTCAAGGGCACAGAAACAAGAAAAATACTAAAAGTGCATATTTTTCTCATATTTTGTGTTCTGTATCAACAATATATTGCAGCAATGTCTTTGTACCTGGTCTTTATCTAACACATTACAATAGCTTTCAAATACACATACAGCTTGTTTCATTCAGGAACCTCCAAGGTCAAGGTGAAGGTCATAAAACAAGAAAAAATGCTAAAAATGCACATATTTGCAAAATTTTGGGTCCAATATCAACAATAAACTGCAACAGTGCCTTTGCAGTTGGCATACATTAAATATGTTACAAAAGCTTTCAAACAAACAACTTTTCTTCAGTAGCCTCTAAGGTC
Organism: Ctena decussata; assembly: GCA_963989385.1. NCBI lineage: Eukaryota > Metazoa > Mollusca > Bivalvia > Lucinida > Lucinidae > Ctena > Ctena decussata. The sequence continues at coordinate 77,485,012 of OZ022511.1, read as the reverse complement.
AAGGTCAAGGTCAAGGTCAGAGAAAGAAGGAAAAAAATGCTAAAAGTGCATATTTTTCTCTCATTTTTTAATGTTCTGTATCAAAATATATTGTATCAATGGCTTTGAACCTGGTCATTACCTGACATATTACAGAAGCTTTCAAATACACATATAGTTGGGTTTACTCAGGAAGCTCCAAGGTCAAGGTCAAGGTCACACAAACAAGAACAAATGCTACAAATACATATTTTTTGAAACATTTTTTGTCCTATATGAACAATAAATTGCAGCAATGTCTTTCTAGTTGGAATTTATTTAATATATAACAAAAGCTTTCAAACAACCAACTTTCCTCCAGAAGCAACCAAATTCAAGGTCAAGGTCAAGATCACAGAAACAAGAAAAATACTAAAAGTGCATATTTTTCTCATATTTTGTGTTCTGTATCAACAATATATTGCAGCAATGTCTTTGTACCTGGTCTTTATCTAACACATTACAATAGCTTTCAAAAACACATATAGCTTGTTTCATTCAGGAACCTCCAAGGTCAAGGTGAAGGTCATAAAACAAGAAAAAAATGCTAAAAATGCACATATTTGCAATATTTTTTGTCCTATATCAACAATAAACTGCAACAGTGCCTTTGCAGTTGGCATACATTTAATATGTTACAAAAGCTTTCAAACAAACAACTTTTCTTCAGTAGCCTCTAAGGTCAATGTCAAGGTCAAGGTCAGAGAAAGAAGAAAAAAAATGCCTAAAGTGCATATTTTTCTCTCATTTTTTAATGTTCTGTATCAAAATATATTGCAGAAATGTCTTTGTACCTAGTCTTTATCTACTATATTACAATACCTTTCAAATACACATACAGCTAGTTTCCTTCAATAAACTCCCAGGTCAATGTCAAGGTCACAAACACAAGCGAAAATGCTAAAATGCACAGAATTTCGGTATTTGTGTCCTATATCAACAATACATTGCAGCCATGTCTTTGTAGTTGGTCTTTATTTAGTATATTACAAACGCTTTCAAACAAACAACTTTCTTTCAGGGGCCCCAAAGGCTGAGGTCAAGGTCACAGAAACAAGAGGCTATGAGGCCCTGAATCGCTCACCTAAGCGATTGGCCAAGTGGCTCTTACTTATGTCTGAAATTGTCAAAATATGAGTCTTGGGTCAAAAGTCAAAGAATGACCATGACTCATAAATCTCCATGTACTCATTAAGACACCATATATACCATTTTTAGGCCAAAATCTTCAAAACTTTCCATGAAATCTTATGTTCTACCATTTTCCCATATTTGACCATGCCGCAGAAAAGGTCAAGGTAAACAAAAGGTCATTATTTGAACAGTATTGGTAATACTCCAGTACTCCATGCGACTTACCAAGTTGCAAGGCAATCGGTCTATTTGTTCTTGAGAAAAAAAGTATTAAAGTTTTATATGATAAATGGGTATGGCGGCCCTGTTCATCATGTGATCTAGACCGTTTGAACAAATTTTCATTCCCTCAACCCATGGGGACTCTATATGAAAATTGGTTGAAATTTGGCTTTTGAGGTAATGTTTGAAAATGTCAAAATATGAGAGACATGGGTCAAAAGTTAAAAACTGACCTTGACCTCTTGTACTCATAATTCTTCATGACCTCATTAAGATGAGTGTATATACCAACTTTAAGGCCAAAACCTTCAAAATTTCCCGTAAAATCCATGTTCTAGCATTTTCCCATATTTGAACTTGCTGTAGAAAAGGACAAGGTCAATTAAAGGTCATAATTTGAACAACCTTGAAAGAACTTGAGTACCCGATGCTACTTATCAAGTTTGAAGGTCATTGGTCAGTTGGTTCTTACGAACAATTGTTTTAAAGGTCTTTGCCATATATGGGCATGGTGGCCATGTTGATTATGTGACCTGGATCGTTTGAACAACTTTTTGTTCTCTCAAGCCCAGGAGGCTCACAAATGAATTTTGGTTACAATTGACCCAGTGGCTTTTGAGATGATGTTTGAAAATGTCAAAATATAAAAAAACCTGGGTCAAAGGTCAAAGAATGACCTTGACTGTTTGTACTCTTGGTTACAATTGGCCCAGTGTCTTTTGAGGAGATGTTTAAAATTGTTGAAACATGAGAGAAAGCATGACCTTGATCTCTTGTACTCATAAATCTTCATGTACTCAGTAAGATGGCTGTACACACCAATTTTTAGCCCAAAGTCTTCTACGGTTTCCAAGATATCATACGTTCTAGCATTTTTCCATATAAAAGCACAAGGAAGCAAATTTGACCTTACCGTAGAAACAGTCAAAATCAGCCCAAGGTCATAATTTAAACAATCTTGGTAGTACTCGCTTACCCGATGCTGGATACCAAGTTTCAAGGCCATCTGCCTATTGGTTCTGGTGAAGATTTTTAAGGGTTTTTATCATATATGGGCGTGGTGGCCATGTTGGTCATGTGACCAGGATGTTTGAACAAATTATCGTTCCTAAGACTCCTGGAGCCTGCATATGAAATTTGGTTACAATCGGCCCAGGGTTTCAGAGGAGAAGTCATTTGAAATTGTGGACGGACGACAGACGTACGAGGGACAACGAATCCTACCAATACTATAATCTCCCCTGGAGCCTCTGGCTCAGGTGAGCTAACCACCGGACCATTGGTTCTGTAGCTCACCTGAGTTCATTCACCCTCAGCACTCAGGGGTAAGTAACTGAAAAGTAAATTTTACAATATGGCCTAATTTCAACTTTGACTGAGTTGTTATGCTTGTCCTAGTTAATATTAACAAAACTGATGAAGTTACAATAAAAAAACATATTTGTAAAACTTTATGCCTAAATATTGCAGTAACACAGAAATAAATGCCAATTCGCACTTTTCCCAATGCAAGTCTATAGAAACTTTAAAATGCCATAGCAATGAAAATATGTGAGCAACAATAAAAAAGAACAATATTTATGTAGTGGCTAATGTCATAAACATGTATGAAGAGAATCAGCTTCATCCCCCTATATAGTTTTTGTGGGAAAGATTTTTGAATATTGTTTCAAAATTTTTTCCTTCATGTTGCCATGGCAACGAATCGAATTCAGTGATTTAGACAAAATTAACATGAATCATAGAGGACCACTCAAGAAACATTTCTGTAGAAAAAAAATCCAAATAATTGCAGTGAGCTAGCAAAAATTGCCAATTTCCATTTTTCCCATTATAAGTCAATGGAAACTATAAGTTGCCATAGCAGCCTAACTGCTGAAGCAATTCCCATGAAAAACATTAATTCTATAGAGGCTAGTACTAAAATCCTTTCTGTAAAGTTTGAGCTTTATTGGTAAAAATAATTTCTGCAAAAATGATATTTTAATATCTTTTCTATTTTTAACCATTTGGTTGCAATGGCAATCAGCCAAATAGTGCAATTTGCATAAATTGAATGAGGGTGGTTGAGGACTACTCTGGGAACATTTCTGTAAAATTTGTCAAAATACCTGCAGTGACATAGCAATAAATGCAAATTTACTATTTTCACGTTATAAGTCAATGGCAATTTTAAGCTGCCATAGCAACTAAACTGCTGAAGCAATTGCCAAGAAAAACAGTAATTTTATAAAGGGAAGTACTAAGACCCTTTCTGTGAGGTTTCAGCCTTCTTGGTTGCATAGTTTCTGAAAAGATGATGTTTGAATATTTTTTTTCTATTCTTAACTATTCGGTTGCCATGGCAACCAGCCAAATTGTGCAATTAACATAAATTTCATGTTATTGATAGAGAGCTACTCAAGGAACATTTCCTTAAAAGATTTGTCAAATCATCTTCAGAGAAATAGCAATAAATGCAAATTTTCAATTTTCCCATACAAGTCAATGGAAACTGTAAGTTGCCATAGCAACCAAATTCTGCAGCAATTTGGATGAAAAACAGTATTATTGGTTCCCCCTGCCTACAGATGCTAGATATGAAATTTGGTAAGAATGAGCCTTGTCGTTTAAGAGGAGATGTATACTAAATAAAGACCAAGCACAAATACATTTTCTATATTTAATTTTGACACAGAACACAAAATATTAACAAAATGTGCATTTTTAGCATTTTCTCGTTTTTATGGCCTTGACCTTGACCTTGGCAGTTTCTGGAGGAAACGAACTGTACATGTATCTGAAAGCTATTGTTATATTCCAAATAAAGACAAAGTATAAATACACATTCTGTATTTACTGTTGATACGGAACACAAAATATGAATGAAAGGTGCATTTTAGCATTTTTCTTGTTTTTGTGACCTTGACCTTGACATTGTAGGTTAATGGAAGAAAAAAGCTATATGTGCATTTGAAAGCTATAGTAATATATTAAATAAAGGCCAAGTCCAAAGACATTTGCTCTATTAAGTGTTGATAAAGAACATAAAATGTGAGAAAAATGTGCATTTTAGCATTTTTCTTGTGTTTGTTACCTTGACCTTGACCTTGGAAGCTACTGTAGGAAACAAGCTATATGTGCTTTACAAAATTATTGAAATATATTAGATAAAGACCAAGTACAAATACATTTTCTATATCTACAGTTGATACAGAACATAAAATATGAACAAAATGTGCATTTTTAGCATTTTTCTTGTTTTTGTGACTTTGACCTTGACCTTGGAGGTTACTGGAGAAAACAAGCTATATGTGCATTTGCAAGCTATTGATATATACTAAATAAAGGCCAAGTAGAAAGACATTACATAAATTTACTGTTGATACAGAGAAAAAAATATTAACACAAATGTGCATTTTTATCATTTTTCTTGTATTTGTGACCTTGACCTTGACCTTGGCTGTTACTGGAGAAAGCCAGCTATATGTGTATTTGAAAGTTGTTGTCATTCACTAAATAAACTCCAAGTACAAAGACAATGCTGCAATATTTTGTTGCTAGAGAACACAAAAGTATAAGAAAAAAACGCATTTTAGCCAACTTTTCGTGCTTCTGTGACCTTGACCTTGACCTTGAACAGAGAAACTGGCAATATGTTGATATTTTATAAAAGACCAATTTACTATTAAGTGTATTTAAGAATTTAGGAGCACATAAATCTATAAGATATGATGATTTGACATTATAAGTATTATTACCCTAAATTTTGGAATTTTGCGACGGTCCACTTATTGTTGCTATGGTAACGCTTCAGGAAGTATACTTTCCCAGGCATGTTTTTCCAGAAACTTATTCTTGGAATGTTGCTTTGTTAGATGAAGCTGCACACAGATGCCATTATGGCTGCAAGAATTCTACAAATATCCTTAAAACTGCCTTAAAATAGCCTTTCACAATATAGCACTACCCCCACCCACTTTGCCCAAGCCTGATGACATTACAAGCATTCCAAATACAATTCAAAGTTTTGGGGTCGACTCAAGATGAACAAGACATTTACATATGAGAAGCATTCAGAGTATGTCATTCTTTTTCTGATACATAAATTTGTTAGAAATATGTCTATTTTAGTACAATTTTTACCTCAATTCCTGACAAAATATTCAACAGCCGTTGCCATAGCAACGGGCACATGTAGGAATGAAATCGACATGGTTTTCTTGCTTTGGTGTCACAATAAGTAAATAAGGAAAGTTTGAGCAAAATCGATGACTATGCGTGGCGCGACTTTTTAAGTGGTTACAGAGAATGGCTCTTAATATCTTGTATAAACTGAGACTTCATCGTGGCTCTGTTGGCCAAGGTCCAAATCCCTAGCGTCTGTGTTCATAACGTATGATATCTTTTCTGAACTAATCAGAAAACTCAAACTCAAACCTTCTGACATTTTTTTTTTTTCAATTTATAGACAAAGTTACCATCAAATTCTGGTTCCGATAGGCTTTGCTGCATATGTGTTTTCAATCCGACACTGAATTTAGAAATTAAGTCATAGTCGGCGATAAAATTTTGATTTCGAAAACGCTCTTCGAGGTTTATGATACCGGTAGGCCTTCAAAGTATGTTGTCAATATAGTATTTAAAAGATTTCCAGACATCTAGATGTTCAATTAAATGCTAAGAAGCCATGAAATCTATTTAAAACAAATCAGCTATAAGAGGAGCACAATAAGTACCTGTTGGAATACTAACAATCTGGTGCGTTAAAAACTATTGAAAAAAGAAGTGAAAAAAGTATCCTGACTTAACAAAAAAGTAATCAAGTGAAACGAAACGACATTCTTCCGTGCAGCTTATCAAATAAAAACCACGCCATCCTCCACCATTGGAATTCGCTAACACTGTATATATGCGGTCTCGAGAGAGAGAGAGGAGCGGCTGTAGTGTAGTGGATAACACTCCGGACTCCCACTCCAGGGGTCGCAAGATCGATCCCCCGCTTCTCCGGTCTTTCGGATGAGACTTTAACCGGAGGTCCCGTCTCCATATGACCTCGTTGTTGGTGGGACGTTAAACCCGAGTTCACTCACTCACTCACTAGAGAGAGAGAGAGAGAGAGAGAGATCCTGCGAACACATTTATTTAGTTTCATCTGAGAGAAGCCCCATTTTTTCAACAAGGCAGGAAGTCGCAAAGCTGGTTTCCCTTCGTATAAGTGGCGGAAGACATGGAGATATACCTGAGTCAGCTCAAATTAGTTTTTGTTATGTTACTGGTATAATTATGACACAATCATATCAATAGAAAATATTTGCGAGATTATGAATATAATTGTTGAACCATACTTTTTTGATAATTTGGGATGGCGAGTCGAGAGAAAACCTATATAAAACCCTATGTTAACATACACAGTTTATTCGAACATAAAAAGCCCACAGCTTAACCTATTTATAAAGAATGGTTTCTCCTGTCTGACTACTTGGACAGAACCATTTCCACTTCAGGTTTATTTTAAATGATTTACGGTTAAAACGAAAAACAATTTTAAGTTTAAATATATTTTTTTTGCCTAAATAACAGCAAAGGGGTCGGGCTACAAGTTCTCACAACATTAGTTACAGCCCTTCCCCTACAACAATAAAATGCATATCAACAGTATTGAAGGCAACCAGTGTAGACCTTGATAAGATGCCACATTTGTGGCATCGGATCTGGGTCCACACTGTTTGCAAACGCCCCGTTTATGGGTTAAAGTCGACAGGGTCACTTTACTTTGTGTGTGAAATGCGCATGCTGATCCCAGATTACGCATGTTTGAGCATGCGTTGTGTTCACATACGCTCGAATACAGGTTTTCCCCGCTTTATTTGGAAGAATAAGTTCAAACAATGCCTTTTATTCAAAAGTCTTTAACAAAAAGGAAGTTATGAAAAATTCACAAGTAAATTTTCTGTTTGAAAAGTGGGTAATTTAGGCAAACTGTCATTAATATTCCAGTTATAAATTCATATTCTCATAAGCACTAGCCAACAGTATGATGAAGGTGTCGACTGGTTTGCTATTACTCCTTTTCTCGATTGTTGGTAAGTCATTTTCGCATTTTCGCTCTGTCTAAACTATATACTGCAATGTTTTATTTTTGCAATGCGTGCGCTATTGGGTAAAAGTTTCAACGCTGTCGGTTCTCTCTCTCTCTCTCTCTCTCTCTCTCTCTCTCTCTACGGCCCTTTCAAGAGAGGTGGGAGGTGGGCGAAACCTTAAACTCTCGGAAAAAACTACCTCACTTGTGGAACACAAAGCGGTGAGAGACCTTATGTTTTCAGCTGCAAAGTGTGTAACATTTAATCTTTTATTTTAAAAAAATACTATTTCTTATTTTCAAGTAAACAAAATTAGAGTCACTTGGGGAACGTCGTTAGGAGAATTGAACTGAACTGAACTAAAGCTAAGATGGGGATATAAAATTTCACCAGACTCATAAACTGTAACTCATAATCGCTATCAAAACAACAGCATTAAGGTAAATAAGCAGCTGTCTAGAATTTCTGGAGGGACGTAAATAATTACCAGCAAGCCAAAAAAAACACCTGTTCTCATAAAGATCATTCATTTTTCTGTGCAGTTTTCAGCTCTTGTGAACAGCTTTATGATGGTAGCATAATTGTTTGCTACTTTTACGATTGATTTAAAGACAAAAATATGGCCAGATGTGCAGATTTAGTCTCTTTAAGAGTTAGCGCTCTTTAGTATATTTCTCTCTGTCTAAAATAGTTAAATAATTTGGGTGTACTAACTACCCATTATTGTCTACGTACGTGGGCGTAGACAGTGTAGTCATTGACTGCAACATGGATGTACAGTGCAGCTAACCTTAATGCTGCGGGTGACCTGATGTGACATTATCACGCGCCCTTAATATTTTAGAAAGCTTCACTGACAAAGGGGTTGTTGGCATATATGTCGTAGGGACATATATGTCCCTATAGAAAGACGTTTCCACATTTGCCCCATTTGCCCTAAAATTGGCCAAAATTTAAAAAAGCATGTGAAAACATCTCTATATAGAAACGTTTCCACATTTTAAAAAGGCAACGACCCAAAACGGAGTATCTATCATTGTTAGTATTTCACACTGTCAAAGTTCTGTGAGCCCAGGCATTCAGTTCCTAATATCTGGAAATGTTGAAAATCTCTTTTCAGAGCTCCTCCACATAATAAAAAATGGTTAAAAACCTCCCCAAAATGGCTTAAAATAGTCCTCTATAAGCCACCGGAGGTTGCCTACAGTAGGAGGGTGTCGCTGCCAGATTGGTGTTGGGCTTTACCCACATCGAGCCATAATATAGAATACCAGTTTGGCCAGCAGCTGGGAACCAGATCATAAACGACTATAGATCAGAAATTTATCCGTTAAAGTAATTTTTACCATAAGTACTACCAGAATTACAGTCAACAGTCGATATCTCAAACACTGGCATCTCAAAGTATTTTTTGATACCAAAGAATAAATTTCCTTTGGTGACATAGGAGTGCCACCCAGATAATGAGATAATAACAAGTCAATTTAAACTTTTAAGTCGCATTATTACGGTTGCTTTTATACTACCTCGACTTCCGGTAAATTAAGTTATCCAGTCAAATTACATGATAATGCGCTGAAGTGCCATCGTAATATCAACTTAATAACACGACGTTTCATGACTCAAAAACTCAACACCTCGATGGCACTTCAAAGCACCACGAGTCGCGATGAGTTAGCTTCCGTAAGGCAAACCCACTAGTCATTTTATAAATGATTATCAGTCTGGTACAGTCTGGAAACTTATCTCGACTTTACTTTGCTCAATAGTCGTTATCTCGACTTTAATTTGCTCGGCTACCGGTAAAAACTATGGTTGCATAGGAGTGCCACCCAGATAATGAGATAGTAACACGACAATTTAAACTTTTAAGTCGACTTATTTCAGTTGACTTTATACTATCCCGACTTCCGATATATTAAGTTATCTAGTCAAATTACATGATGATGCGCTGAAGTGCCATCGTGATATCAACTTAATAACACGACGTTTCACGACTCAAGATGGCACTTCAAAGCACCACGAGTCGCGATAACTTAGGCAAACCCACTAGTCATTTTATAAATAATTATCAGTCTTGAAACTTATCTCGACTTTACTTTGCTCAATAGTCGCGATCTTTTATTTTTAAAAACCCTACTGCAGTAATGTCATTCAAGCTGAAACGGCGCTTGCCGCCCAAACCCAAGATCGCTCGTATGTGCCTGATTGAAAAGAATGTAACTAAGCATGTATACGTGCGAGCGCATGCTTGTGTTTAAATCCCTGGAAGGGTACTCCATGTATAAGCTTGGTACGATGTTCGGACAGTCGGGGTATGCTCATCAGATTCCGTCTGAAAAGGGATATGGGTTTCTGAGGAAGGTTGGTGGTCTTAAAACGGGGTATTTTTCTGTCGGGACATTGTGCAGAACGTAGATACATGTGCGTCTGGAAAGGGGTATGCAATTTCATGTTGTTGTTTTTTGTTTTTTTTGTCTGCCTCCTTCAGTCCGGATTCTCGCCCACTTTTCTTCACCACCCCAGCTTCTGCTCATCTTCTCCCAGGAGCCCCGGTAGCTCAGTGGGTTAAGCGCTGGCTTACTGATCTAGCGGTTGCAGGTTCGAGCCCCGCCGGAGGCGGAGTTCTTTCCATCGTAAACGGGGTTCCATTGCACACAGCCTTTCATTATCATCCGTCCACGTCCTGATATGACTGAAATACTGTTGAAAAGGACGTAAAATCGCAAGTCATCCATCCATCCATCCATTCATCTTCTCCCATCCCATGCCTGTCTCCCCTGCCCCCAGCCCCTTATCAACCCGTCCCGAAAAGCACCGGCTAGGCGGCTACCGATAAAAAACACAGTATTGTGTTAACACTATTTATTTCTAAAAATAGATTATCGCAACAACTTGAATGCATTCTCGCTGGCACTTTAAAGCGATAGCAAGACACGTCGCAATAATTTTAACAAGAAATATCTTTAAAAAAAAGATATAAGACGAAGTGAAAGAAGACATATTTGAAACAAATAATTATTTTTTTTTATTTCTGTCGAAATTGCCCATTTTCTATTTGGAATTTCAGAATTTCCCCATATATGTCTTGTACATCTCCCTATATGGAATTTTCAGATCTCCCTACCAAAATACAAGAATTCCCTTCTTTGTTTAATCATTCTCCCAATTTGGAAAAAAAGTAGAGGAAAATCTCCCTATTTGTCTTCTCAGCTGTATCACATGTCTGATATTATTATTGAATAGCAGTATCCTTATGTTGGGGTTATCCACTATGGCGAGAAACCAAACTGGTCCGTACACTCCGATATGCTTCCGATGATACGGTACTGTATTTTACCCGGTTCAGTACAGCCGGGTGCGTAAATTTACCGGAACGGACCGGAATGGACTGAATTACCGGAACGGACCAGTTTTCCCCTATCTTCAGTAGGTATTTGTAATATTTTTTTATTAAATAACTCTTATTTAATATTAATACTTATTCTGTATGCCATAAATAACTCTTATTTAATATTAACACCTATTCTGTATGCCATCTAGCGCAAATCAATTAGAGATATTAGTCAAAATACTCTTTGAGTATTTTGCGCCATAGGTAGGCCTCTTAATACCCCACGCATATGCGTTTCATCTTAAAATCATATAATCTTATACAAAAATCTGTTTATCTTTCTTCCAAGACTTGGAGCGAATGAAAAACACAAATTTTCCCGAATTTTTGTTCCATAGTATCATGACCAACATTTCAGCCATAGAAACTATGTAGAGCTATATGTATCAAGTCGGTGGATGAAATCAGGGGTTGCAAGTTAAGATAATACATGTTAGTCATAGGTAGGGCCTTAAATTAATCTGCGCGTGTAGATTGTATCAAAATATTTCAAAAATCGGCTGGAAATATGAATAATAAGGGTCCGTTCCGGTCCGACCCGGTAATTAGGTCCGTTCCGGTAAATTTACGCACCGAGTACCGCCTGAACTACTTTTTTACTACGAAAGACTTGTCGCACCATAGAATCATTTTTTTCTCAAGCCATCGGCATTTGCGTTTCTCGCGTTCTGCTTAACTCTATCAATCATTACAGCGTTAAAGTGAAAAACATATCTAAAACTAAATGCAAAGTGCAAATAATAACATTTTTAATGTAACTAAATCTTCTGAATAACAATTCCATGACATATGCTCTCTTCCATACAGAGATCAAGTCAAGTTTTGGCGCCAACGATGATTTTATTAGACTTCGTCTAATAAGATTCGAAAACGAGATAATAATAAATGTTAGTCGACTGGGTGGCACTCCTATGCCACCATAATTTCCTATTACTATTTACATTTCATTTTACACGTACTTTGAGATACCAGAAGTTTGGGTTGAATTCGACTTCGATATATCGAAAGTTGACTGCATTCCCATGTTTCAGATAATGTGTTGTGTGGCCATCATCCGACGATTCCACCAACAGGAATGATGACTACTACAACATCTACCACGACGACAACAACGCCCCCTCCACCACGTAAGTAGAGTTGAGTCTAGTAGTTTTGGACAGCGGGTAAATTCCGACATACCATAGTAAACAGTGAAAATCCAGATCAGACGGGTCATCATGAGCCGTCTCATCAGAAGCTTCACTGTTTGCCCAGTTAATTCTATTTTAATTCCAAACATGGAAACATTGTCACTGTCCGAATTTACCTGCTGTCCGAATTTACCTAAGGACTTCTGACAGTATCAATGCATGTTTGCCTATTTTTCGACCAATTATTGCACCTTCCTCGGGCAGCAAAAGTTGAAATGTTTGGCATTAATATGTAGACGTGTGTACTATAAAGACATTTTAACAGTAATTTTTAAAAATTATCATGCCTCTAGACTAACTTAAACCGATTTGATCGAGAGGGGTAGGTGAATTTTTCAGTCTCTGAAAATAAGTCCATTTTTTCGGTTTTCTAATATACCGAAATTATGTCCCCCCACCAAAGGTGAGGGGGGACATATTGTTTTCAGTGCGGATCCCGGGCGTCGGCGTCGGCGTCAGCGTCGGCGTGACAGATTTCTTGCGCACGCGATATCTCTTGAACCAATAGTTGGAATTTCACCAAACTTGCATGGATACATCATTGGGACAAGTTTAAGACCTGATTAGATTTTGGTGACCTTGACCTTATTTTCAAGGTCACTGGAGGACTTAGATGACAATTTCTTGAACCCACTATATCTCCTGAACCAATGGGTTGAATTTTACCAAACTGGCATGGATACATCATTGAAACAAGCTTAAGAGGTGATTAGATTTTGGTGACCTTGACCCCATTTTTAAGGTCACTGGAGGACTTAGATTGCAATTTCTTGTACCCACTATATCTCCTGAACCAATGGTTGGAATTTCACCAAACTTTCACGGATACATCATTGGGTCAAGCTTAATACCAGATTAGATTTTGGTGACCTTGACCTCATTTTCAAGGTCACTGGATGAGTAAGATGACAATTTCATGTACCCATATCTCCTAAACCAATAGATAGAATTTCACCAAACTTGCATGGATACATTATTGGGACAAGTTTAAGAGCTCGTTAGATTTTAGTGACCTTGACCTTATTTTCAAGGTCACTGGAGGACTTAGATGAGAATTTCTTGTACCCACTATATCTCCTGAACCAATGGATAGAATGTCATCAAACTTGCATGGATATATCATTGGGGCCAGTTAAGAGCTAATTAGATTTTGATGACCTTGACCTCATTTTCAAGGTCACTGAAGGACTTAGATGAGAATTTCTTGTACCCACTATATCTCCTGAACCAATTGATAGAATTTCATCAAACATGCATGGATATATCATTGGGGCAAGTTTAAGAGCTAAGTAGATTTTGATGACCTTGACCTCGTTTTCAAGGTCACTGAAGGACTTCGATGACAATAACTTGTACCCACTATATCTCCTGAACCAATGAATGGAATTTCACCAAACTTGCATTGATACATCATTAGGACATGTTTAAACACTGATTAGATTTTGATGACATTGACCTCATTTTCAAGGTCACTGGAGGACTGAGATGACAATTTCCTATTACCACAGTATCTCATGAGCCAATGGATAGAATTTCACCAAACTTGCTTGGATATATCACTGGGACTAGCTTAAGAGCTTATTAGATTTTGATGACCTTGACCTCATTTTCAAGGTCACTGAAAGCTTTAGATGAGAATTTCTTGTACCCGCTATATCTCCTGAACCAATGGATGGAATTTCACCAAACTTGCACGGATACATCATGGGGACATGTTTAAAAGCTGATTAGAAGTTGATGACCTTGACCTCATTTTCAAGGTCACTGGAGGACTGAGTTTACAATTTCCTATTACCACAATATCTCATGAGCCAATGGATGGAATTTCACCAAACTTGCTTGGATACATCACTGGGACTAGCTTAAGAGCTGATTTAGATTTTGGCAATCTTGACCTCATTTTCTAGGTCATTGGAGGACTTAGATGGCAATTTCTTGTACCCCATAATATCTCATGAACCAGTAGATGGAATTTCACCAAACTTGCATGGATACATCACTGGGACTAGCTTAAGAGCTGATCAGATTCTGGTGACCTTGACCTCATTTTCAAGGTCACAGGCAGATTTCATTATAGGGGATGGAAAATGGGCTGGTGGGGGGACATCAGTTTTTCTCTGAAAAACATTTCTAGTTTTAATTGATAACTATGCTAAAACTGACGTACACACTACTGTTACTGATATCATGCAATATTTTTTTGAATAATAAGGACTTTAGCCTATTTTTAGATATAAAGGGTGTAAGTACCCCAACCACTTTTTCAGTTTTTCAGCTGTAGACTATCTTTTACCCCCGTGCCTCAGCAAGCCACTCACATATAATGTGTATTATGATAGTACACACATACATGCAAAGTGGCTAGCTGAGGCACGGGGGGAATAGAATCTTCGAAAAACTTTTCCTGTTGCCATTACGTTTAATTATAAAATTTAGCTTTTTCCACCAAAAATTGAAGTCTATGTACTAAAAAATCAGAAATTAAATTCATAGCCAGTTAGGGGAAGTTGAGAGCAACAAGTTTCAAGTGAAATTCTTGGGTATATCAAAAATTTAATTTTGACTAATTTTATAGGCAAATTAACATTACAACCGTCAGAGGTCCTTTGACCTTAATCACTTCAGGAAACAAAACGTCATCGGGAAATGCCTACAAAAATGCGCAGATGGAATGGAAACTGTGAAGACCTTGATCATTCTGGTTCCTAAGGAACAGTCTGATCTCGGTTTCCCTTTTTGTACAAACCTATCTGCCCGAAAACTTACCTTTACGGTAAACATTAATAGTGTGTGTGTGTCTACTCCACAGTTGATCGCTTTCACCATGAACAATAACTATTTTTTAATTTAATAAGTAAATACAGAGTTATCCTGTATCCATCTACCTTAATAGAATCTTTGATGGGGCTGCGGCCGAGACAAGGAAATCTCAGGCTAGTTTTCAGATTTTTTAGTTTTATGCGAGGCCTGCCGAGCGTAAGAATTAAAAAAGCTGAAAATATGCCTGAGATTTCTTTGTCGAGACTCATTGACTATTGTTCCCACGCATTATAAAAGTTCATAGACGCCTTAAACAACTAAGGAATCTGAAAAGGCCCATCAATGAAACGTTACATGCCCTATGCCACATCATTGACAAACACACGTGTACATTTTGAATCAGGTATCTCAAACGGTTCGTATATAACAATGCATTTTAGTTACTCTTCATAGCGCAGCGCACTCCACAACATCACGCTGACGTCTGGTGTATATGCTGCGGAGCTGATAAGATCCAGGGTAAAGTCGAGTGAATTCGGACAGCGGATAAATTCGGATAGTGACATTGTTTCCTTCATATGTAAGTCGTTTGGAATTAAAACAAAATTAACTGAGCAAACAGTGAAAATCCTGATGAGACGGCTCATCTGGATTTTAACTGTTTGCAATGGTATGTCTGAATTAACCAGCTGTCCGAAATTACCCGACACCACCCTAAAGAAATGACACTGAAATCAGTTTCAGTATCTACATAACACGGGGTATAGAGCAATAAGATAATCATAATTTTTCCATCAGGTTTTATAAAGCACAATAGGCCATGAGCCAGATATGGTTAACCTCCCCCCCCCCCCCCCCCCCCCCCCAGGGGGAATTTTGTAGACCATACTTTTCTTAAACCCCAGCATCTAAGAAGTATTTTGCAGCATGTTGGCCCTCTGGCGAGTGGGGCGTTAAGCTGTAACAGCCTGTTACAAACGTTACCCATTAAAAAAATAAACATAAAATAAAAATGATCAAAATTATAAAAAAAAATAGAAGTCACTTTCTTATGTTTAAAGTTATAGTAGAGTCTAATAGAACAATCCAGGAGCCTAAAAGTTATGATGTTTGACAGGTCACTTTAGCAATTCTGGTGTCATATACGTGACATTTGTCTTTACACTCAATTAAAATTCCTATTTCCATCCAAAATACTTTCTTTTTGTAAGTTACTCCTTTATTATTAGACCATATGTTTGTTACTGTATTAAAGACAATTTATTGCTCTTTTTAGATCTGCAAAAAATATTATCCTATCTTGTATACTTTGGGTGACATAGGATGTTTAACACAGTACCCCCTAATAAATGTTCCATATTACAATTATCACTTTCTGTATAATTCAAGTGCTTGAACTACACTGTATGAATTAAAAAACAACAATAAAGGGTAATATTGAATATGCCAGCCTATCTAAACAGCAAGGAACAGTTCCACAATATTTTGAACGCAATTTAGTCGGCCATAATGATAGATTATATACGTTACCGAGGGCTATTTTTGTTAACTCATATAATTTGACGATAGAATCATTTTATTTTCGTTGATAGCAGTTTCTTCATAAAAGAATCTTTTAATATAAAAGACAAAATGCATTCTGGTTTATTTTCTATGATAAGTCATTACTAGTAGTATGGTAAATAACATTAACATTTAAAATATTTCATAAAAATACCTTTAATCAGGTTTTTACCCACTGTCACATAAAAAACAATAAAATATATAAGTCTAGGTGTTCTTATGATATATTGTGTACTTGGACCTAGCAACACTCCTCTCAGTTATTACTTTTAGAGATTCATGAGGTGTGTTTTATACGTGATTAAACACAGTATACTCCAAATTGTAATATTAATTGCATTGACATATTCTGCAGATGTAAAATGTTTTTTTTTTTGCTGGCAACTTTGTTATTATATCAAAAATAAAAGTATTTCATAATGGCATTGCCCAGTTTGTTTCTTTTACAATTTGTCCATTTGAGTTCTAAAGACAGTAACATACTTGAAAGTTTGTTTTATACAACTTAAAAAAATAAATAAACAAAAGTAAAAAGTATGCAAAGACCAGGAACTGAAACAATCAAAATCCAAATCCAGCCCTCAAACCATAGTTGGAAACAACTAAGATTACAAATAATCAAGATACAGAGAACATATGGCCAACCGAGTGAGCAGCTTGTTCCCAAAAGGTGGCCACTCAGCAACCCAAACCGAACCAAAAATAATAATAACATACATAAGGTAAAACATCACAGAAACTCTGACACCAAAAACAGGCAACAAAGAACCACAACAGAACTACCGCCTTGGAACGGTCACATCAGAAAAAATAAAAAAGATAAAGCCGCAGCTAAGCAAGGATAGATTTTGCATATAGGGCTCGAATAAATTGATATACAATCAGTTTGATGACATTAAAGCTAAGCGCTTTTGACGTGTTTAGTATAAACTAATAAAATAATCAGTAATTGACAATGCAAATGGAGTACCACCTTGTTTATTGACAGCATTTGGTATAGTTTTTACGTGCACACTGAAAAAATATAAAGCACAACAGTAAACCTGAAGTTTGAAGACTTAAGCCAAATACAGTTCTGCATCAAAGCTAATGTAGATAGTTGCTGGCAGCGTATACTTACTTTTGTAAGACTATCGTATATTTTACGTTACCAAGGGAAACAACATTGCTGAGTTACAGTTAAGAAACAAACTTTTGAAAATAATTAATGGTAGTGTCAATACCTTGCTTTATTCAGTTCATTTATGTAACTATTAATAATGTGTCAACCAGGAGTTAGGAGAATAGTATCAGAAACATTTAATACAGAAAAGAGACACTGGCAGTTCACTGGCTTACTGTAGCAATCTATAAATGCTATGTTTAAGATGATCTATAGTTCTATGCTTTTGTTTTGTTCCTCTTTAAGTCTAACTACTTTCGATCATCTCTTAAAGAATCTCACTACATTCAACCATCTATCAAAGCGTCTATTCACCAAAGAACATAAAAAATACGTTTAGTTGGACAAAAATGTTTTTTTTTTCAGGGACAGTTTTCCAGTAGCTTTGCAAACATAATGAAATGGCAAATGAAAATGACAGAATATATTAATGTTGGTCCTTGCTGTTCAGAGATCTATGAGAAAATCTTAGTTGTTCTCCTTCAAAATGTATTCGTCTACGCTGTAGTTATGCTTTGCAGCATTATATTGAGAAAGAAAAAAAAAGAAAAGAAAGACCGAACAAGTAACGTATACAACGTATTCATTGCGAGTTTATGGATTCTTCATTTCCGATATCCTAAACTAGCAATACCGTATTTCTATAGAGCAAATAATCAAACAATAGAAATAGTGCATACCTATACATGCCAAGGAAGGGTTAACCTAAATAACTTACTGCATTTGATCTCTATGACCCTGTATTACCATATTGTTTACTTTTTAGCGATAAATATGGTTGAAAACTGCTTATTTATGATATCTTACTGCTAATCTTATCATCTTTGTCCAAATATGTTAAATACTGTTAGGAAATACAGCATTTTTGCAATATCCAAACAACAATTTTAGGTGCTTACATATTGAAAAATTGTCTAACTGAAATTTGTATTTCGTAACACCTCTAGTCCTTGATAGTAACAACAAGTGGGAATAAAACCATGGGGTTTGCAAAATTACCTGACCAGTTAAATATTTGTAACAACATAATGAAAAGTAGAACTCCTGAACAAGCTGATGACAGAATGGTGTATGCGTTATAAAGTATGTCACTTTCTATCAGCCTTAAATTTTCACATTGTTAATAGTTTGTAATGTATTTGATGGCAGGGAGCTGCATAAACAGATAACGTAGATCACAAATTAACATGTAAGTTATGATCACGGGAGCCTCACATATTTGCTAATCTATGTAAAGCAGTTACTGTGCATAGAGGCTCGTGGCTGACGATTCGACTGACAGCATAGCAAAAATGGTGTTTATCCCTGTTGGGAGAGTTGGAACTGCTTTTGATTGCCTTGGCTGGCAGTCACAGCTGCATATTGTATGTAGGGTAATTGCCATCAGCACAGGTAGCGAAATTGGTTTTATCCCCATCATGACGAGAATCTAAATATTAATCAGTTGCAGCATATATCAACTCTTACGTATTTCATTCAATGCATAAAATTAAAAAAAAATCAATTTATGAAGTCACTTTTAAGTGAAACTAAATTGAAGGCAAGGTCGAGCTGCTTCAGCTATAACAATCTATGTGCGTCTTGCTGAGTTCTTGTGTATTTCAAAGAGCTAAATTGCCATCTGACTACCAGTGGTAAGCTAATACTACAGCATTGAATAATTCATATTGCCCGGGAACTAAATTTTTGATAACAGATGACTCACAAATCTTATCCCCCGACATATTACAATTATGTAACGTAACGTTACTGTTAGATTGCTTTTTAAATATACACTATCCGACGTTTTTTTATAGTTTGAGGACACATAACATTGGCGTTTCTTCATATTTACATATACAACAGTGTCTACTTAGGACATAATACAGATAATATTAAAAATGAAATGCAGCTGGTGTTGGCTTTCTTAGCTTTTCTCGTCATTTTGTAGGTTAAATTCTTCAAAAATAAGATAGTTTCTGTCCACATTTAATATATCCACTGCTAACTGCTGCCTAACTTATCTAAGCTGGGCATGAATCAAAGAAGACTGATGGAGCACGTATAAACTTCAGTCCACCAATTCAGAGATTTAGTCTGGTTGTTGTCTGGTTGTTGTCAAGTTTCCCGAATTTTTGTTGTGGTTATATACGTTACATATTTATCGTGACTGCTGACGAGTTTTGTAAGACTTTAATTTGTTTGTTTTTTATACAAGACTATTGAAACAGTCATATATATGACAATTACTTTTCTCTTCACTTCAGTTCTTACAATTTGCTCCTTATATTACATGTATTTAGACACTGGGGGGGGGGGGGGGGGGGGGGGGGGGGGTAACGTCAAATACAATGTAAACTACGTTAAACGGGTTAGTCAACTTATCCTTGACAATGTCAATTACCTTGAAACAGCGATTTATGTACTAGCAGACAAAACCCAACATTATTTAGGGCGAATACACAGTTCCGAGAATAGCCGCTAAGGCCCGCCTACTTAGTTACTGTTACTACGTCTCACAAGCTTTACACTAAGATGGCGGAAAAAAATGACAAATGCAAGTGTCTGCTAAATGTTGGCGATCTATGGCGAAGAATCAGCCTCCTCATGACCTACACATGGAAGTTGGCGCATCACGCATTTCCGATGCGTTCTGTTTTTGCAAAGCAGAATAAGTTTTTTGAAAGTGGGGTCAGTTTGTTTTCTTTAAACAGGTACACATCCCTCCATTGACTGCAAGGTAAAATCACGGACTGATGTACAATATTGACCACGTGCGATTTGTTTGTGAGACTATGTCACGTGCTAAGTTGTCGTTGCATTGGCCAGGTATACGCTATCACGTGATTTTGAGTGACATTCAGGGTGTGGCTCGGAACTGTGTATACTAACATGTGTATATCAATGTGTATTCTATATTATAACGTGAATATGTAAATTTAAGTATGTAATTAACATTGACGTTACACATTAATGCCCCAACGTACAGAGGGCTAACATGTGTCATTTTGTTTCGTATATAATGTAGTTTCAGAAAATCATAGTGTCCAAAATTCCCCCTGGGGGGAGGGGGTCTATGGTCAGCTCAAGGTCTACAACTTCTGATATCGCATAAACGTCATTTGGCTCAGTTTTGAGGCGTTAAATCTTCTATTTCATCGAATAAGAGTATCAATGCCATCCTGAGGTCCGAAAATACAGCTCGAAATTTATCTTGATGTTTCCATTGCTTTTATGTATTTTTATGTCGACCTTTAGAAAAACTGATTGCGTCCGGATGTTGCAAAAATGTCATTTTCTTCTTCTTTGTACGGAATGCCATGTCAAATGCCTGAACTGAATATTCACATCGTTTGAAATCGGGAACTACTACGTTACTTCTTGACCGAAATTATATATCGAAATCTTAAGGATAAAATTATACATGTATTTTGATTATTTTAAAAGGAAATTTTTGTATTTACCTGCAAATATTCTGGAATATACGTATTTTATGTATTTCCATGTTTTACGGCAATTATGTCCCCCCACCAAAGGTGAGGGGGGACATATTGTTTTCAGTGCGGATCCCGGGCGTCGGCGTCGGCGTCAGCGTCGGCGTGACAGTTTCTTGCGTGCACCATATCTGTTGAACTAATGGATGGAATTTCACCAAACTTGCATGGATACATAATTGGGACAAGTTTAAGAGCTGATTAGATTTTGATGACCTTGACTTCATTTTCAAGGTCACTGGAGGACTTAGATGACAATTTCATGTACCCACTTTGCGTGCGTGATATCTCTTGAACCAATGGATGGAATTTCACCAAACTTTCATGGATATGTCATAGGGACAAGTTTAAGAGCTGATTAGATTTTGGTGACCTTGACCTCATTTTCAAGGTCACTGGAGGACTTAGATGACAGTTTCATGTACCCACTTTGTGTGCATGATATCTCTTGAACCAATTGATGGAATTTCACCAAACTTGATTGGATACATCATTTGGGGCAAGTTTAGGAGCTAATTAGATTTTGATGACCTTGACCTCATTTTCAAGGTCACTGAAGGACTTAGATGACAATTTCTTGTACCCACAATATCTCCTGAACCAATGGATGGAATTTCACCAAACCTGCATGGATACATCATTGGGACATGTTTAAAAGCTGATTAGATTTTGATGAACTTGGCCTCATTTTCAAGGTCACTGGAGGACTGAAGTGAAAATTTCCTATTACCACAATATCTCATGAGCCAATGAATGGATTTTCACCAAACTTACTTGGATATATCACTGGGACTAGCGTAAGAGCTAATTAGATTTTGATGACCTTGACCTCATTTTCAAGGTCACTGAAGGTCTTAGATGACAATTTCTTGTACCCACTATATTTCCTGAACCAATGGATGAAATTTCACCGAACTAGCATGGATACATCATTGGGATATGCTTAAAAGCTGATTAGATTTTGATGACCTTGACCTCATTTTCAAGGTCAATGGAGGACTGAGATGACAATTTCCTTTTACTGCAATATCTCATGAGCCAATGGATGGAATTGCACCAAACTTGATTGGATACATCACTGGGACTAGCTTAAGAGCTGATTTAGATTTTTGCAACCTTGACCTCATTTTCAAGGATTTGAGGACTTAGATGGCAATTTCTTGTACCCATCATATCTCATAAACCAATAGATGGAATTTCACCAAACTTGCATGAATACATCACTGGGACTATCTTAAGAGCTGATCAGATTCTGGTGACCTTGACCTCATTTACAAGGTCACAGGAGGACTTCATTATAGGGGAAAATGGGCTGGTGGGGGACATCAGTTTTTCTCTGAAAAACATTTCTAGTTTTATGTTAGCTTCCCTAGCAACGAAACTTTAAGAAATACTTGAGCCGCGACAAGAGAAAACCAATGAAGCGGTTGTGGGCCCAGCGCAGACTCAGACCAGGCTGAACATCAGCCCAGTCCAATCAGACTCTTCGCTAAGCACTTAAAGAGTAGCTAAGGGTCTAAGCTACCTCCATGCGAACAGCGAAGACTCTGATCAGACTGGGCGAATGCCCAGGCTAATCTGAGCCTGTGCTGGACGCACAACCACTTTGTTGTTTTTCTCGTGTTGCGGCTCGCTTAATAATTTATAAAAAAAATGCTCCTACTGGAGCAAAATCTTTCCCTGAAGAGTTGACTCCTATCAAGAAGGGGTGCAGAAATGAGAATGGCAGAGTTGCTTCCCCTGATGGTGAACCTTTTCACCTCAAGTCAGTAATAAGCAGGTCTACGTGTACATGTCAAAGTTCTGAAAAGGAACATTTAATTTTATTATTTCAGCATGCTCATCCAGTCCCTGTGAAAATAATGGTGCATGTTCGAATACAGGCTACTCGTACTTGTGCGACTGCACGGCTGGATATACAGGAGACCAGTGTGAAGTTGGTAGGTATTGCGTCTCCACAGCGTCGTAAACAGGAAACCATCAAGTTGTACAATTTGTTAACTATTCCACCAGCACGGCTAGGTTTACAGAAAGAGTGTACAACTGATGAGTAATGCACCTGCACGGCTATGTATACAGAGAGACAGTGTACAATTGGTGAGTATTGCACCTGCACGGCAAGGTATACAGAAGATAGACAGTGTACAATTGTTGAGGGTGGCACCTGCACGGCTAGGTAAACAGAAATACAGTGTACTATTGGTGAGTATTGCACCTGCACGACTAGGTAAACAGAAAGACAACGTACAATTGGTAAGTATTGCACCTGCATCGCAAGGTATATGGAAAGACAGAGTACAATTGGTAGTATTGCACCTGCAGGGAGTGTTATTCAGGAAACCAGTGTACAATTTATGAGTTTTGCACCTGTACGGCTAGGTATACAGGTAAACAGTGTACAATTGGTGAGTTTTGCACCTTCATAGGTTGGTATACAAAAAAATAAAACGGTATACAGTTGATGAGTATTGCGCCTGCACAGCTTCGTATACTGGAAGACAGTGTACAATTGTTGAGTATTGCACCTGCAAGTCTTTGTATACAGGCAAACAGTGTAGTGTTTGTATTGCACCTGCACGCCTTGCAGGTTTAATATAAACACTATACTGTTTGCCTGTATACAGGGTACAGTTGATTAGTATTGCACCTGCACGGCTTAGTACATGTATACAGGAAAACAGTGTATAATTTGTGAGTATTGAGCCTGCACGGCTTTTTATACAGGAAAACATTGTACCATTTGTGATTATTCCGCCTGCATGGTTTAGTATACAGGCAAAGAGTGTAAAAATGTTGAGCAGTGCGCTTGCCCGGCTTGGTATACTGGAAAACAGTGCACAAATCATGAGAATTGCGCATGCACACGCTGGCATACAGGAACCCAATGTGCAATATGTGCGTTTTGTACATGCATGGCTTTGTATACAGAAAAACAGTTTACAGTTGGTGTATATTGTGCCTGCACGGCTAGGTACATGTATACAAGGACACCAGCGTACAATTGCTTAGTTTGGCTTGAATGGTAAGCGCGAAGATACTGGTGTTTTCCCAAGCCTGGAAAACTGGGGGAGGAGGGGTTGGGAGGGCAGGGCACTGGTCACACTCCCTGAATTGCACTTTTCTGAAGCTATCATTTTCAAATACAGTTTTACTAAGGGTCTTAACACTTTCTAAAAGGATAAACCCCTTATATCAGTTTTGCATTGAAATATAAATATGTGCATTATAAAAGGCCTCTAGTACACACAGAAAGCTGGAAATTACAACAAAATGACATCAGTATCAATGAAATTACCTTCTGAAATTTGAGGGCAGAAGGGTAAGGTCAAAAGGCAGAAGGTAGAAGGGTGCAGCACCCTTCTAAACCTTTGTAGGGAAATTGCTAGATGTGAAACTTTCGATATTGGGCTTATTGTGCTTGCAGTAGGTAGTTGGTTGGTTGGTTGATTTGATGCTTAACGTTCACGGTAAACAACTAAGGTCATGTCGGGACGGTCAGTTAACCTAACCACACTATTCCTGGGCAGGCTTAGACCTCCTAAGCGGTTAACCAGTACTAAGTGCACATACTTTCGCCAGTAACTGACAACTGCCCTTCTTGAATCAGCGGAAGGAGAAACGAAAGTATGTGGCCAGACCGGGATTCGAACCCAGGACCTCTGACTTACGAGTCAGGTGCCCTACCGATTGCGCTACCCGGCCCGGCTTACGACACACTTCAGAAATAGGTTATGGTCTTGATTTGGTTGGTTGGTTGATTTGATGCTTAACGTCCACGGTAAACAACTAAGGTCATGTCGGGACGGTCAGTTAACCTAACCACACTATTCCTGGGCAGGCTTAGACCTCCTAAGCGGTTAACCAGTACTAAGTGCACATACTTTCGCCAGTAACTGACAACTGCCCTTCTTGAATCAGCGGAAGGAGAAACGAAATTTGTGGCCAGACCGGGATGTTATGGTCTTGAAGGATAACAATTGCTCATAGAAGATCAAACACTTTCCTTATATGAGCCGCGACACGACAAAACCAACAATGTGGTTGTGCGCCCAGCGCAGACTCAGATCAGCCTGGGCATCCGCCCAGTCTGATCAGAGCCTTCGTTGTCCGCATGAAGGTAGCTTAGGCGCTTAGCAAAGAATCTGGCCAATTTGTCGGATGCCCAGGCTGATCTGTGTCTGCGCAGGGCGCACAACCACATTGTTGGTTTTCTCGTGTCGCGGCTCATATAGTTGTTTCCCATTTACAAAGGACGCACACAAATAAAACTGACAGTGTTGCTTCCCCTGAAATTGTTCCCTGGGATATTTCAGCTGTACCAGGATATCTGAGCCGCGACACGAGAAAACCAACAGTGTGGTTGTGCGCCCAGTGCAGACTCAGATCAGCCTGGACATCCGCCCAGTCTGATCAGACTCTTCGCTTAACGCTTAAATGGTAGCTAAGGGTCTCAGCTACCTTCATGCGGACAGCGAAGACTCTGATCAGACTGGGCGGATGCCCAGGCTGATCTGAGTCTGCGCTGGGCGCACAACCACATTGTTGGTTTGTCGTGTCGCGGCTTATCTATCTATAGAAACGTTTTGTTATTATTATTATTATTATTATTATTGTTGTTGTTGTTGTTGTTGTAGTCAAACCTAAAGAGCCATAACCGATTCATTTTTCTTGCATTTTTGCATATGTAGTAAACCTATTTTCATTCTTTCATTCTGGCAAGCGATGAATGGGCTCAAATATATACTCGAAAAAATATTAGGGGGCCAAACTTTTACCCTGCCATTTCTTGAACATTTCAAACATTTGGTAGAAAAAAACATTTCTACCTTCCATTTCATTCAGTTTGCAAGTTTTGTACACATGAAGTTTGAAACTATAGCCTTTAGTTTGACCAAGTCCAGACTTCAATTCACACTACCCTCAAAATCAAAGTTGTCAGAAGTCCATTCGGAGCAAATTCACCAAATTGTTTTGCAAAATTGCTCGATAATCATCAAATTTAATCATTTTTAAGGTCAGCAAGCTGTCACCAGTTTAAAACTCATAGCAATTTTAGAAATTATGCCCGATCAAACTGACACACTATCAATTCTCTATTGGAATTTTTAGGGTTAGTTTGACTTAGAGCCTAGTACTTGGTCAAGACAAAGGCTATAGGTTCAAACTTCATGTGTATAAAACTTGCAAAATGAATAAAATGGAAGGCAGAAATGATTTATTTTACCAAATGTTTGAAATGTCCCAGAAATCGCAGGGTAAAAATTTGACCCCTTAATATTTTTCGAGTATATATTAACACCAATGTTCGACTCCTTTCCTTTTTCAGATCTCTGTGATCCCACCCATTTTTCAAGCACCTTACCAGACATTATTTTCGTCGTAGACAGTTCCATAGGGATAGGAGAGGAATATTTTACCAAAGCGCTGGATTATATTGACAAATTTGTGTCCTACTTCAACATCGGTTCTTCCTACTTCCAATTTAGCGTCATCACCTATAATTTCAATGCCAAAGTGGAGTTTAACCTCAGCGATTACTTGACAACTTCTACCCTTAGAGTCGCCATTAAAAATATTGCATACTCATCTGGACCGTCTTACACTGGGGCCGGTCTGCGCATGGCAAGAACTTCCGGAAGGAGGTCAGATCGTCCAGGCCATGTCGTCATCATTTCGGATGGACTGTCTTCTAATTCGGTATGTTAATTACATGTGTCAAACTTAACTCTGTATAATAGCGAGTTGATTGCCTAACCCGGCCGCACTAAACAAACATTATTCATCAAACAGGAATTAAATGTCTTAAGAATAATTATTTGTTTAAAAAAATCAGAATTTCTGTCAGAGAAATTTCAGTTTGTAATGAACTGTAAAATCGGCGGAGCGTGTCATACCCTGTACATGTATGCCATGCTCCTATACCAATAAAGTCCTAGATTTGTTACCAAAAGTTATATTGATGTGTACAGGTATGACGCACAACAATAGCTAATTCCATAGTTACTATGGTAATAGATCTATGGCGTCATCTCATTTACAATTCGAGTGGAGCATGGCATCGAATTGTAAGTGAGATGACGTCATAAGTCTATTGCTATAGCAACCATGGATTTACCAACTTTTGTGCTTGGTACCTTGGCAGAATGACGTCCCGATGACGTCAATTAGACATCCATATGATGACTTAGTTGCTATATTAACAATCAATGACGTAATTGGTATCGGAGCGTGGTATGCAATGTATGCAATGCTCCGCTAAGTTTTCAATGCCCTTACTAACTGACCTTCTTTCAAAAGAAATTTCAGATTGTCTCAAGCAGAATTTCGGACCGTATAAGAAGCAATCTGCATTTTTGATAACGTTGAAGCTTCAGAGTCTATATCCTTCCCGCCGGTCTGATAAATGATTGCCCTGTCTGATAAAGGATTTATCAGCCCGGCAGACTGTTGCTAACGTCAAGGTCGTCGCGTGAGGTACTTCGACGTTAAAATGGCGAGTGCGATGTGCCAAAACAGAAAATTTCCCAGCCTTTCAGACGTCATATCTCTCTTAATAGCCATCGTAGACATAAAGACTGACTCATTTTCTTAATTAGATCAAAAGGAGCACGTTGGTATCAAAATTATAATGACATTACTGACTTTTTCGTTTCGCTACAAAGAGCTACAAGATTGGGTGGTCGGGAAATATTTTAGCTGGCACAGGGCTGCTGCATGCATTTACCAAAACACACCATACATGTAAGACACCTGACTCGTTTCGAAAAATAAATAGTAAAATTACCCCAAGACGTTCTCGCTGTTGTGTCTTCAAAGTGTTTAGTGATGGTAGCAGACTTCACAATTTAAAAATGTTGACTTCTATCTAAAGAAAAAGCCCAAAAAGAAATTTTCTTAATTGGAATCTATATGATAAACAGATCATATCATGACTTTTTCGATATCATCCGATTTATCAGCCCTCGACCAATAATGAAACTCGGGAAAGCCCTTGGTATGATATTGGAGTCTAGGGCTGATAAATCGGGTGCTAACGACAAACCCTTGTAATAATCTTTATCAACACACATGTAATACCACTTTGGCGCGTATTCGTAACGTTACTGACAATGTCCATGCCAACAATGCGATTTCGTTTAAGAATTGAAATTTGATTTTTAGCGTTCATCGTGTGATGAAGCCAGTGGGCGCACCTAAAATTCCATGAAGCGGGAAGCGCTTCTTGTACTATTTTAACGATGACCACTGGCGTCTTCGCACGATGAACGAAGAAAAACCAATTTTTTGTTCTTATATTCACACTCATTTTTTTTTCTGAAACATTTCTATGGCGTTTTCATGGTAATTTAGAGTAGAAAATGCAGAATATTGGTCGAGGAAGTTAGTTACGACGTAACCAGCCATTACGCTGAACAGCCGTTGTCAGAACGTTGCGTCAGTCGAACGTTACATGGACCAGTCAAGACGTTTGTTTACCTTAGACGTCGCTTGACGACAACGTCACATGATCCATTGTCGTTCATCGGTATATGAAGCCAGTTCCTCTTAAAGGTTTACCTAAAAATGTTAACTGAAATAATGTTCGATTTGAAGGCGTTAAAATCCCATTTTGAAGGATCTTATTTACACTTGCCACTGACTTCCCATAGGTTAACCCTTTAGACCAAATAGCTTCATACACCGATGAACGACAGTTGATCATGTGACGCTGTCGTCATGCGACGTCTAAGGTAAACAAACATGTTGATTGGCCCACGTAATGTTCGACTGACGCCACTTCATGGCCACGGCGGTTAAACGCTATGGCCGAATACGTCGTTACCAACTTTTCTTCGATCCATATTTTGCATATTCAACACTAAATTACCACAAAAATGGTACAGTAAGGTCTAAAATAAAATATAAATACAAGAATTAAATTTTGATTTTTCAGCGTTCCTCTGTGAAGAAGCTGGTGGTCGTCGCTAAAATTCTACAAGAAGCGCTTTGCGCTTCATGGAACTTAGCTCCAACCACTGGCTTCATCACACGATGAACAATGAAAAATCAAATGATAATTCTTAAATATGGTAAACAGAATCTTACATGTGCACTCGTGGTCATTTCATATGAAATTTATGAAACTCACCAAAGGTTGGTTTCATAAATTTCATATGAAATCACCACTCGTGTAAGATCCTCTACATACCATTTAAGAACTGCAATTTGATTTTCGTTCATCGTGTGAAGAAGCCAGTGGTCATCGCTAAAATTCTACAAGAAGCGCTTTGCGCTTCATGGAATTTTAGCTGCGCCCACTGGCTTCATCACACGATCAATTTTTTATTAGCTCACCTGAGCCGAAGGCTCACAGGTGAGCTTATAGTATAGGCAGGCATCCGTCGTCCGTCGTCCGTCCGTCCTTCGTCCGTCAACATTTTCAAACGACATCTCCTCTGAAACTACAAGGCCCATTGTTACCAAATTTCATATATAGCATCTTTAGGCAGGGGGGACCAATAATACTGTTTTTTATGCAAATTGCTTCAGAACTTTGGTTGCTATGGCAACTTAAAGTTTCCATTGACTTGTATGGGAAAAATTGAAAATTTGCATTTATTGCTTTGTCACTGCAGATATTTTGACAAATCTTTTACAGAAATGTTTCTTAAGTAGTTCTCTATCAACCACATGAAATTTATGTAAATTGCACAATTTGGCTGGTTGCCATGGCAACCGAAAGGTTAAAAATAGAAAAAATATTCAAAAATCAACTCCTCAGAAACTATGCAACCAATAAAGCTCAAACTTCACAGAAAGGATCTTAGTACTAGCCTCTATAAAAATACTGTTTTTCTTGGCAATTGCTCTAGCAGTTTGGTTGCTATGGCAACTTAAAGTTGCCATTGACTTATAATGGCAAAATGGAAAATTTCCATTTATTTACTGTATCACTGCAGATATTTTGACAAAACTTTTATTGAAATGTTTTTTGAGTAGTCCTCAACCATCCTTATTAAATTTATGCAAATTGCACAATTTAGCTGGTTGCCATGGCAACCGAATCGTTAAAAATAGAAAAAAATATTAAAATATCATTTTTGCAGAAACTATGTGGCCGATAAAGCTCAAACTTTACAGAAAGGATTTTAGTTCTAGCCTCTATAGAATTGCTGATTTTCATGGCAGTTGCTTCAGTACTTAGGTTGCTATTGCAAGTTATAGTTTCCATTGACTTATAATGGGAAAAATGGAAATCCGCAATTTTTGCTATCTCACTGCAGTTATTTGGATTTTTTTTTTTCTACAGAAATGTTTTTCGCGTAGTCCTCTATGATTTATATTAATTTTGTCCAAATCACTGAATTTTATTCGTTGCCATGGGAACATAAAGGAAATTTTTTCGATTAGGCCATATTGTACAATTTACTTTAGAGTTACTTACCCTTGAGTGCTGAGGATGAATAGACTCAGGTGAGCTACAGGACCAATGGTCCTCTGGTTCTTGTGTTTACACTTTACTTTTAGACCCTCCTTAAATTTCGTTGTAATTTAATGTAGAATATGCAAGATATGCGTCGGAGAAAATGTAGTAACGACGTATTTGTCCATTACGTAGAGCAGCCGTCGCCATAACGTGGCGTAAATCGGACGTTATGCGGACCAATCAAGACGTTTGTTCACCTCAGACGTCGCTTTACGAGAACGTGACATGATCAATTGTCGTTCATCGGTGTATGAAGCCAGTTGCTCTAATAGGTTCACCTATGGGAAGTCAGTGGCGAGTGTAAATATTTACAGGTTGAAACTCGGGCAGAAGCGAAGTCATTAAATGAGTCTGACTTTAAACTTGCTGCTGTCGCCATTGGTCCACAAATTCTCCACCAAGAACTTCTGGATATAGCCAGTCACGTGTTGCAGGTGTACACCAGTACGAACACAGATCTTATGCACCATATCTACAGCAAGTATGCTCCGGATTGTCCAGGTAAATTTCTCTGGCGAACTCATGATTCTGATAACTGTCACCCAAAGATAAGTTGTTTCCGCGCTAACCATAAAGTCGCCTAAAGCAAGCAACTGAAGACTTACATATTATCATCAATTATTCACCAGGGCCAAGGACCACAATCAGTCCTTAAAGTTAAGGTCACTTTAACTTTAAGGGAGGTAATATACTCCTCGCCAAAAGTTTAGCATATTGTGAAAGCAAAGATAAGAAGATTATAAGAGATAATAACAATTTAATTCAGACTTTCTGTGGAAGTAAATGTATTCTATCACCAACATTAATATTTCATCTTCGTGGAATTAGCAAGTTTGATTTGAATTTGAGAACCAACTGCACAGGGCGAACGGCGGACGTACGTGTCCCAAAAAAAAAACACATTTTGGGAAGAAAAAAATATTCTTGTAATGCGCTGTGAGTGAATTTTCTTTTACACCAATTTAACGTTTGGTAATGCTAAATGTTTTTGGCGAATACGAAATTACTGTTTTTACAACCATCAAAACGCAGCATTATTTTCTCTCGAAGACGTGAATATCGGGGGCATTCATTTATGTGCTCTATTTATGCAGTGATTGCTCAAATCAATTTAAATGGTGTTTTTGCAATGTTTAAGCTTTGGTGTTGAAGAAAGAATGCATTTATCTTAATACTGAAAAGTGGAACTAAAGTACTATGCTTTCTAATGTTCTTGGTACATTTATCTTCAAAATATGCTAAACTTTTGGCGAGGAGTATATTTTGTGTCATAAAAACCAGCGTTTTGTAAGCATTATTTCGAAACAGTTTTGTGTTTAGACAATTTAGTACATCCCAACAGGGTTCATAAGC
This sequence comes from Ctena decussata, assembly GCA_963989385.1. Classification (NCBI taxonomy): domain Eukaryota; kingdom Metazoa; phylum Mollusca; class Bivalvia; order Lucinida; family Lucinidae; genus Ctena; species Ctena decussata. The sequence continues at coordinate 77,453,215 of OZ022511.1, read as the reverse complement.
TTAAAATTTCATATTATTATTGATATACAAGTACAAAATATGACTTTGAAATTTCAGACCTTAAAGTTAAGGTAACCTTAACTCTGAGGAATGATTGTAATTCTAGGCCCAGGATTATCTTTGTTGTATGACTCATCTCTGTGGCGCAGTAGGTACAGGCATTCTAGATTGAATAACAAGTCATTGCCATGCTAATTTTTATGGGTTTGAGCCCCACTGTTCGTTTTTACTGATTTTATTTCTTTTGTTCCCTCTTTCTCATAGATAACTGCAACGCTGGTTTAATTTTTTCCTTTAACTATCAAAGAGTGTGGATATGTGCTCTTCCCAATGTGGGTCAATTACTGACGTACAAAAAATCCCAAAGGAACAAATATTTGAGCCACAACACGAGAAAACCAACAAAGTGGCTGTGCGCCCAGCGCAGACTCAGATCAGACTGGGCATCCGCCCAGTCTGATCAGATTCTTAGCTGTCCGCAAGGAGCTAAGTCAGACCCTTAGCTACCCTTTAAGCGCAAGAGAAGACTCTGATCAGGCTGGGCGGCTGCCCAGGTTGATCTGAGTCTGCGCAGGGCGCACATGCCACTTTGTTGGTTTTCTCATGTCGCGGCTCAAATATTTTGCTTTCGGAGTGAGTGCTTTTGAAAAAACTGCATCATCCAGGGAAGATTAAAGAAAATCTCAAATTTTCTCTCCGTTTGTAAATATATTGCAGAACTAGAAAATGTGTTAATGAAACACTATGCCCCCAACCGTACGCTTGCCTCTGAAGAAGTTTGTCCCTATATAAAATGCCTATGTCCGAAAAAGGGGAATAACTCAACAGAAAATTTAGGAAATATGCTCAAAAGATAAGCAGTTCATCCACATCTTAGTTTATAACAGTATGCCAAATACAAATATTTTGTTCACAAGCTTGTTTCTACACAAAATGCGTATGTCCAAAAATAGGCAAAAAGTCAACCGAAAAGTTACGAAATATGTTCAAAAGTTAATCGGTTGATCAACATGTTAGTTTGTAATAAATACGAGGGGCGTTTAAAAAGTAATGCAAATGGCGTAATTTCTAGGTAACCAACATAAAAACAGAACTTCTGATTGCAAAAACACATAAAGGTATGATATGCGTAGGAAAGTCTGCAAACACGGTGTATTTTTTTTAAAAAGGGCGCATTTTTAACTTCTTTGAAAGAGGTATACCCTATAGACACTGTAGAATTTTAGTTTAGTAGGCCGTAATTTATATATCAGCAGTCTTTGATTTGTTTTTATTTTTGCTACTTAAAGACAATGCCCAGGCAATGTTGTCCTGTAAATATCGCGGAAATTATTTTTAATCTGGGCTCCATACTGGCCCGGGAATATGGATTTTGATGTAGCAAATTCCCCTTTTCTACTAAAATTAAATAATTTTGTAATGAAAATAAGTGTATTAGCATCCAAAATCTTGTCAACCAGAGCATTTACATGGGTCAAAGAAAATCTGTCAATAAATTCAAATTAATCCAAAGTTGAAGCCTCTACAAGCTTTCAAAAATGACGTTAACGTATATTTCAATAACGTCATAAAAATTGCGCATTGCTTTGCAAGGAATAAACCGATAACAGTTGCCCTCCTTCTGACTTTTGTATGAACAATGTAGGCAACGATGGACAAGCAACTGACAAATTTAATTTTGTATTTGCAACGATATCTGACTTGAATGCCCAACACTGAAAAGATTTTACATATGAAATTAGCCCAGTGGTATGACTGGGGCCTAATAAAATGCGTGGTAAGTCATTATCGAAAGGTGTTTTTGTACAACGTTTGGTATCATTGTAAAGACGAAATGTAGTGTTTTCAGCATATGCATAGCATTTGTACCCAGTATTCCCCTAAACAAACTTATGAGGCCATTTGCATTACTTCTCGTGCGCCCCTCGTATAAGGAACCTAGCTTAAGCGGTTCTTCAGATATTTTGTTCACAAGCTTGATCTTATACAATATGCTTATTTCCGAAAAAGGGGAATAACTCAACCAAATATCTATGAAATAGGCTTGAAATTTAATCAGGTCATCTACACCTTGGCTTATAACTGAATGCAAACTATAAAGACCATAGCTTGATATTTTGTTCACAATCTCGTTCCTATACAAAACTCCTTTCTCTAAAAAAAGGCAATAACTCAATCGAAAATTTACGAAATATGCTCAAAGTTAATTAGTTCATCTACACTTTAGATATTTTGTTCACAAGGTTATTCCTACAAACACAGCCTATTTCCGACAAAGGGGACTAACTAAATTAAAAATTTACGATATGCTGAAAATTTATCAGTTCATCTACACCTTAGTCCAAATCTGTATATGCTAGCTTAAGTCATTATGTCAGTCAGTTTATCTACACCTTGCTCCAAATATGCACGCTATTTATCAATATCCTAGCTTAAGCGGTTTTTCAGATATTTTGTTTACAAGGTTGTTCCTATATAAAATGACAAAGTCGGAAAAGAGTCATAGCATTTGAACGACAGGACCGGCGGAGGAGAAAGCAGAGTCCGCTTATTTTTCATGTACATGCCACATACAAAATCTTAAGATCCTAGCGTAAGTGGTTCTTGAGTTTCCCAGCTGCCAAGAAGCGTTACGGACAGACGGACAGACGGATGGAATGGCCAAAACCAATTTGCCCCTCAACTTTTCCATAAATGGGGGCTAAAAAAACAACAACAACAAAAAAAACAGCGATGTATCCATTCGCCCTCTCTCCCCCTTCCACTACACTTTAAAGGATGGATCGTTTGGAAACAATAAACACAACAAAAGAAATGAAAACACCTGATCCAGTATTGTAAACACATATATGCTTCTCATCGTTTTTCAGCCTGTACCACGAAATATGCTGATGTCGAGATTCTGCTGGAAGTCTCTGAAGACTTAACGAGAGCAGAATTCAACAGCCTGGTGAACTCCCTTAAGTTTCTACTGCAGGTCATGACTATAGGACCCAGTCAGGTCAGAGTTAGTGTCACTCACATCTGGTCGGACGTACAACAAATGTACAACTCCGACTCTAACATCGAGGTCGACATTGTGATTGCGGATGGCGTAACTACCGCTGCCCAGAAAAGTGGATCAACCAATGCGAGCAAAGCTTTCGATCACATTATTCAAAATGGCTTCTCCACGAGTAGAGGTGGTCGTAACGTTGTGATACTCTTCTCAACTGGCAGATTCTCAGACAGTGACCTTAATGACGCAAAGGCTAAGGCTGATGTTTTAAAGTCTGGAGCAAATGCCGTTTATATTGTAACAGTCGGTGCCGGTTTAAACTCTAATCTTACCAATCTCTTGGACATCGCCAGTGATCCAGCCTTCTGTTTCTTGATTGGTGATGATGTGTATGTAAACAAAACTGCATTGCAGGCCATTTTGAGCACCTTAGAGTTTGACTTTTGTTCCGGATATGTGGATTAAGCCCGACACTTCAGCCACAGCAACCACTTACTACCAGACTGAGTCTCTCAAATAATCGCATTATTTGATTCTCGCGCAAATGTCGTTTTTTTTTTTTGAAGCTATCCAAAAAAAACGAAAAAAAAAAAAAAACTAGGCCGATATCGATTTAAGTTTTTTTTTTTTTTTTTTTTTTTTTTTTTCATTTTCGTTCAAAATGGAACTTTGGAGCTTAAGCCCCGCCACCTGGGGCTCTTTATCCAATATAATGCAGAAATGGGGGTTATAAGGAGCAGCTGATGATAATTTGAGATGATATTCTGCAAGGTTAGATTGAAATATATGTTTTGACATCTCTTTTAAATCGCCTCGCCGAGGCGATTCCAGTGCGATGCTATAACATATATTAAAGGTAAGCATGATAGTATCTTGATTTTAAATCGAATACTCTATATGATCTTGAACCCTGATTAAGGCCTCTTTCTTTGGGCCCTTAACCACTACAATTGTTCAGAGAGAGCCCCGCCAGCTAGCTGTGGTCTAGATCCGGGCTTGGGATTGGCTTGAAGATAAATAATTGCCCGATTTACCAACTAGGCTAAATCTTTAACTGTGAAACTTTACTTAGAAATGATCTGAAAATTTTGATACGCGAAGCTGACCGTGACGTCATGTAATCCAAAGAAAAAGGGACGAGTCGGGTAATTTCGGACAGCTTGTAATTTCGGACATACCTTGGCAAACAGTGAAAATCCAGATGAGACGGCTCAAAATGAGCCGTCTCAGCAGGATTTTCACTGTTTGCCCAGCTAATTTTGTTTTAATTCCAAACAACTGACACATAACGGAAACAATGTCACTGTCCGAATTTACCTGCTGTCCGAATTACCAGACTTGACCCGTACTGCTTTCTTTTAATTTCATATTCAACTGTCGTAACAGCTTTGCAGCCGTAAATAATATATTGATTTATGTGGGTTTTTGTGTAATTTTTACAACTAAGTTCTGACCTGATTGGTTTATCGGAGTGTCATTCTTTTTCATGAATAATGAGGATCGAGTATGATTCTCGCTCGGAAATGGGCTCACAGTGATAGCAATCGTAACACCGCTCGGGTAATTCCTCTGATTCACGGAATTGGCCGAGCGGTGCTCCGGGCGAGCAACCGCAGAAGACGAAAAAACTTAGATCGTTATTGATATGTTTGTTTCTAACAGATTTAAAACTATTCGATCTTGACCCATATGTACCCATTGGGTTCGCAACGTTGAATCAAAGTTGTAAGAGGAATGGCTAGTCTTCTGAAACTGTATCTCAGTACTTGTTTATCAAATATCCAGACAGTTCCTATGAAGATTTTTAAAGCACATGAATCTTCAAAAGTAGCTTGTTCTGCTTACGGTCATATTTATATCTTTAAAAACCAGAGAGTAAATAAAAACATGGAAGCATGGTCAATAATCTGCAAACAGAACTTAAATAAGAAACAAATTAAAGTTTTGACCTGTATATAGGGTAAAGACAAATAAATTCGGACAGCGTGTAAATTTGGACAGTGTCCTTTTTTTCTTTACATGTCATTTCTTTGGAATTAAAACAAAATTAACTGGGCAAACAGTGAAAATCCCTGTTATGAACCGTCTCATCTGGATTTTTACTATTTGCAATGGTATGTCGGAATTTACCCGCTGTCCGAAGTTACCCGTTTCTATCCAATACCATTCTCTCAGCGGACACATGGCGTCGAAGTGACGTCGTCCAGCGTCATAGTATTGTACCTGCTGTTGATTTCTCATCTTGTTTCCTGATCCAGATTTGTATATTTGCTGCTTGCTCTATTGAAGACATTGGGTTAGAAGACATTCACACGGACTGAATAACTTAGGCGAACACAAAGCTGGGCGAGGGTTATGCACATATAAAACCGGTTTAATCTCTCTCTCTCTCCCTCTCTCTCTCTCTCTCTCTCTCTCTCTCTCATCCCACCCCACTAGCCTGCACTGATAAATTGCTGACCCTCCCCAAACGATGATTTTCTGTTGTGGTTTCTTATTTTTGTCTTTGTTTTTCTTTGGTCTACGGTATTTTTTAGGGTAGTTTCGTGTCCATCTGCTAGAAAAGAGCTGACCTTTTGACATTTCGCATGTTTTGTTTTGCTTTGTGCACCTTCTTTATCCACCACAAAATACCCGCATAAAAGAGAAAAAATAAAGAAAATAACTTACCCGCGAAAAGGCACGTGCCTCTGTAAACATCTGTATTTTACGTACCCGTCCGGTTTTTACCGAAATGTTAAAGATCGAATGAACGGTGTGTGTTAAGGTTTCTTTTCCCATTTGGTGTTTGGGAGAAATAAGGAATTCGATAAGCATCGGACACTGATAATTGCCTTCTCATGTGTTTTACAGTAAATGAGCCGCGACATGACAAAACCAACAAAGTGGCATGAGGGCCCAGCGCAGACTCAGATCCGCCTTGGCAACCGCCAAGTCTGATCAGAGTCTTCGCTGTCGGCATGGAGGTAGGTTAGACCCTTCGCTACCCTATAGGCCCACAGTGAAAAAAAATGATCTTACTGAGAGGCAGGGATAGTGAAGACTGGGTGGTTTGCCTGCATATTTACCCCTTGTTTGACCACTGGACTTGTCCATCCTTATTATGTGCATGAGTTTTAAATAGGGGCTTCTGGTGAATGTTCTCACTTTTATTGTACTTTGTGTAGAAATTCCTGAAGGCAAGCAGTGTTGACCCTGATCAGACGCCGCGTTCTGCGGCGTCTGTGCTGGGTCTGCACTGTTGGCATAATTATGTCACTTGGCATAATTATGTCCCTTCCCTTACACGCGGTGCCAGTCTAAAAAGAGGTAACGCAGATTAGGCATTATTTATTTTCTCAGGCGCCAAAACTGTTGACACGAAAAAGGGAACCTCTAATCATCTGATCAGACTGCGTGGATGCACAGGCTGACCGGAGCTTTCACTGTTGGCACTTACCGTAAGGTTACTGCTTATATAAACATATAAGCAATTCTAGTTTTACGATGTATGACAAGTATATAGACACAAGACCGTGAAAAATCGTGTTGATAAACATGTAATAAATAGAAGTAAAAGAACAAAAACATGTCACATTCTCGCTTCAAACACTGTTTGCGTCGTAAAAATATAGAATCTTATGTTCATTTCATGTTTCCTATCTGTGAAACAGAAAACTGGCAAAAAAGTTGTTAACAAATTGCATGCTGGGTATTTTTTGTCGTCTGCTAAAATTGTCGTCTGCATCAAAAATCAAGAATATTTTGAGAATATTGGGCTAATTACTCTTGTAGAAATGATGTCTAGGCAGCAAACAGTTTGGATCTCAGATCAGGCCCCACGTTTGTGGGGCCTGATCTGGATCCAAACTGTTTGCCCAGATACCCCTAAAGGGTTATCCCGAATGGAATGGGTTAAAAGTATCATTAGCAAAAAAAGTTGTTAATAGTATCATTATAGAGTCGAACCGATCCATACATATACGGCGTGTCACGGACATGTTCGTTTGAAAGTTTGTCATATCGTAAAACGACAAGTAGGTCTGCGCAAACAGTGCAGACCCAGATCAGTCTGATCAGTGACTACAACGTTTGCACAAGTGCTGCCATTTTGCTGGAAAGAAGTTCATCAAAAATATGGTTTTATGTGAACTGGAAAACTTAACGAATCCTTGACGAACGATTTCGTTAAGGTTTGAACACTGGAACCCGATTATTTGAGCAGAGCAGACAGACCCCGTCGTTGGAAGAAATAAGCTCCGAACCGACATGCTCAGTTTATATATAGTGGTGCTATACCCACAAAATTTGAATTTGATGCTGCTGCAGTTTGACGGGACTTAAGTTCCTATTGTGGTCTTAGAAGCTGCAGTGGAGTAATGAATATATGCCCGATATGTCTTACGAATCATGCAGGGGCGTAACTAGGAGCAATTGCATAATACGCACAATCAAGTTATATACTCTTCTCCTGGACGGTAAAGGTAGAAAGATGAAATCTTGTCTAATTTATAAAATTTCAGCAAATATCCTGGGGCGTTTTGAATTTTTGTCAATTTGACAAAATTTCAATACGCACCTTCTTAATTGCAGATAGGCAGGTACCTACGCCTTGGGATGCCGAAGATATGTTCGCATATTTTGGTCATTGCAGTGTCGCAGGCATGCATTATCGGCAATACGTATCTGCGATACATTGTACATTAAATCCTAGTGTAGCTTTCACGGGCGTCTTAAATAATGTGTGTGCATACGGCACGAAGCACGTATGCGAACAACAGTTAGTCAGACCATTCTACGCACCCCTGTCTGATCAATCTTACACGGGTGAATGCCCTCGCTTGCGCATATTCGCCAGAAACCTTTCTGTGCATGTAACGGCTGTTGTCATTAGTCTTAGAACATCTGCAAAGTCAAACCGTTACATCATAGCCTTTACTATTTGCAGCTCATCTTCGCAACCGAAAGTTACTAAGTCCACTCTGTTCTTTACGTACACTTAAGGGTTCTAAGTCCACTTTGTTCCTTACTTACGTAAGGAACAAAAGTGGACTTAGTACCCTTGGCTTGTGAAGATGTTGGCTGCACTAAAGCTATAACGGCACTATAGTTACACTATAGTGTATTTAGCCCCGTTTAGAACAGTGAAGAAAAGCTCAAGTATTTATGTTGGAGCCGGGCCGGGTAGCGCAATCGGTAGGGCACCTGACTCGTAAGTCAGAGGTCCTGGGTTCGAATCCCGGTCTGGCCACATACTTTCGTTTCTCCTTCCGCTGATTCAAGAAGGGCAGTTGTCAGTTACTGGCGAAAGTATGTGCACTTAGTACTGGTTAACCGCTTAGGAGGTCTAAGCCTGCCCAGGAATAGTGTGGTTAGGTTAACTGACCGTCCCGACATGACCTTAGTTGTTTACCGTGGACGTTAAGCATCAAATCAACCAACCAAATTTATGTTGGACCTGGAGCGGCGTTAGTGTAGTGGATTGCACGCTAGACTTCCATCCAGGAGGCGTAGGTTCGATCCCTAGGGCTTCTGGATGAGACTTTAAACCGAGGTACCGTCTCCTTTATGAATGGTGTGTTTGATTCTCTTGCTGTTTACATGTAAACAAAATCTTTGCAAAATAAACGTATGAACTAATGTTCAGACGCATATCAGATGATGAGCAATAAAAGTTATGACAGTGTTGTTCATGTGTGTTTTAAGCGATAAAGGAGGTAGTTAACAGCGTTTAAATCATGGTTACAGACAATGTATGTGGGTGTTTCTTGGTTGTGCAAAAACTGGCATTCAGCAAACTACGCATAGAGAAATGACGGGTCTGAAGCAGAAACTCAGGCACAGCCTTATTCTTCAGGAATAAGGACAGAGAGTCAGAAAACGACAGAATGTTTTCTGTACTGGCCATAAAACAAACAGGAGTAAATGACACAGTCTCTTATACGATTGTTATTACATAAAGAATACCATGTTAGTGTCTTTTGATATCAAGTTTATCAGGCGAGACCAGAAACAGCGTAGGATGGCGAGGCTCGCCGAGCCAGTCCGACGTGTTTCTGGTCGAGCCTGATAAACTCGATATCAAAAGACACTATCATGGTGTTCTATTTATCATGCATAATAAGAAGATTTTACGGCGTGAAGAAAGTCAAGCTAATGAAAAGCAAACACAGTTTTGATGGAACTTTTGACGTCGCGAATGCGTTATGACGTAAATCGGTGACTTTAATTACCCAATCGAACGCTGTTATCACGGCCAACATCAGCATGTAGCCAATCACCTTCAGGGACCACTTCTAAAGACATCGCCTGATAACACTCGCGCAAGCGCAGTTCTAAAGTGACATGATATAACATTGTGTTATCATACCCCTCTTATTAGGTGGACTTTGCAGCGGATGTATGATAAATAAAAAAACATATGGCACGCTATTAACGGGCTACGTTTTAACCGTCAGAAATCCATATCTAACAAGAAATTCACACGCTGTTATAAACTGGCTTTGTGGCTTTAATTATAATTATTTTTAATGTCAATTTCTGAGACGTTCTCTACTCATCAGCAACTCAGACGTGAAGAGAACAGCTCAGAAACTGACATCAGAATTGGCATTGCGTCTCACCTTGGAAATACAGGGCGGGTGATCAGATGGTTTTCATCACGTCACAGGAAATACTGGAAATTCCAGTACAATGATTGCTTCGTGGTTAGTTGGTGTTTTTTTTAGGATAACTTCTTTGTTGCCAAATGCAGTCTTATAGAATAAAGCGCAGTGAATGCGTGCTCGTAAGTACTTTTGACTGGTGTTCTTGGTTTTACTGAGAGTTTACTTGTTTTCACGTTTAAAGCTCCCCCCGTTTTGAAGCAACAACATCATTCACGTGCCACAGCCTACTTTCGGTTTCGGATCTTGGTGCGGGGGGGGGACGATTATATACGAAAACTATAAAACTCACTATAAAATCGCATATATCGTCTGAAGTACACATTCACTGCGCTGCATTTTGAAAGAATGCATGCAGTAACAATGAAATTTTAAATAAAACGTGAAGAATTCCCGGGGTTTCCATGTTCGGTATGACCTAAGGAAATGACGCAAGAAAGCACGTGATCATCAACCCTGAAATAGCTTTGTCAACATGGTTTGATAATTGTAACCCCTAGGAGCCCCGGAAGCTCAGCAGACTTAGGACTGGCCTGCTGATCTAGCGGTCTAGTGTTTGAATCCGGCTGGAGACAGAATTCTGATTAACTGTTATCAGGGTTCCATAGCACATAACCTTTCATTATTATCCTCCCATCATCTTTTTATGACTGAAATACTGTTAAGTAAGATGTAAAATCTCAAGACATCCATCCATCCATTTTTATAGCCTGTAGCTTGTTGTCGCCAGGCATTTATTTCAGCAAGCAGCCCGGAAGGAGTTGAACCCCTTGCCTATCATATATGTTATTGCATAAAACCCCATAACTGAGCGCTCTAGAAAATACCAGGAACAAAGAGAATGGAATGCAAACCTTTCTTTATTACAAAACACTTCCAACTTTACACAAACATACAAATCTAACAAATAACAAAGTGCACTCGGACCCTTGTAGAGAAACGTGAACAAAATAAGGTGTTCGTCTGCTTGCTGCCTTTTATGAAACTACTCAAGTTCTTCTGTCCTCCCTCCATCTGCAAAATAGTCTCTTCTCAACCCAACTTTCCCTCATTTCCTGCCCCCTTTAACTGAGTATTGAACCCTGAGTCAAACAATAGCACCTTCCGTATTTGCCTCGAATATTTAGACACCATCCTTGGGCAAGCAGTGTAGACCAACACTGGACCTGGCCCAGAGGTTATAAAACTTGAGTACATTCTCAAACTCAAAATAAAGCACACTGATTGGCTGCTTCCGAGCACATGCTCGGAAGCAGCCAATCAGTGTGCTTTATTTTGAGTTTGAGATTATTCTTAAGTTTTCAGCACTTTCTATGTGAATGGGCATACTTACAGGGGAAGCAACTCAGCCATTTGCATTTCTGCTCCCCTTTTCATGTCTGTCTCCTTTGTTCTTTCCCTTTTAAAAATGGACGGGAAAACATGGATGTTTACCCATACATCTTAGCTAACAATTTTATCAAAACTCACCTGACAGAGCAAAAGACTGACTGAAAGGCCCGTCAAAGAAATGACTGTCGTGTCCAAATATTAAGGGCAAATACGGTATCAGAGCCACCCACTCTTGATTCTTGATAGGGCTTCTAGTCCCAGTCATCAATCCCACCACCCTTTCTGGGACAATGTCAAATGCAAAAATAATTTTAAGAAAGGGTGTGAAATATATCTGTCTGGTGGATCCACCCGGATGAATGGGATGAGAAAACTACCGTTCTACTGACTACTGTTACCTGGCTACTGCTACCTTGGCCCTGCAGTTTGAAACACATCCCTTGAACACTACAGTTTGAATCATTTCAAACGCGTTACAGATGGACACCGTCAACTCGTACAAGTGGTTTTAAATTCCAACTCACCAGAGTTACTTCAAACTGCAATGCAGAAGCACTGTTTCAATTTCCAGAGTCGTTTCAAGCTTCAATACACAAAGGTATTCAGAACTGCAATGCCTTAGACATGCTTCAAACTGCAACGCACGAGAGATGTTCTAGTAAACTGTAATGCACACCTCAACGCACACAGCGTTTCAAACTCGGACATTAGACGTTTCAAACTGCAACGCGCACGGTATGGTACAAACTGCATAGCACAATGTGTTTCAAACTCCAACGCAAAAGCGATGTTTCAACCTGCAGCTTAACGATGGCTCAAACGTCAATGCATAATGTGTTTCAAACTCCAACGTACAAGAGGTGGTTTCTGACTGCAACGCACATGAGATGGTTCTAACTTGTACGCTTCACTGGTTTTTCCAATTGCAACGCACAAGAATTGTCACTATAAGTCGTTTTCATACCGTCACACTGATTATAGCACACTAACACAGTTAAATTATTCACGTCTTTCCAGTTTCAGAAAAGTGCAAGTCGGTGATGGTCAAGTGGATTCCGTTCCGAGGTCATTTAGGGATCGTTGTCATGGAAAATAGAATACTGTCACCAGGATTAATATTTACCTGCAAAAAACAAAAACAGTTTTGGATATTACAGTGTATCTGTCAGATTCTACTACAATGCTATCATTTATCATATGATGTCGTATCTGAGAGTGTCATAAAGCCATGCATTAAAATCGATAATCAACTACATTGTAGTGGATTAAATATGCAAATTACGTCGTGACGTTATGCGTTGACGCTCATAAAAACGTCGCGTTTTCTAATAGCAAAATCATGACGTTTTAGTACAAAATTTGCAAATAAAATGCGAGTAAAGTATCATATGATAAATAGAATCTTGCATTCGTTCTCCTGTATTATTGAATTTATTAAACTCGTTGGAAAAAAACGATAAGATGCTCGGCATAGCCTCGCATCTTATCTATTTTCCCCAACTCGTTTAATAAAGTCAATAATACATGAGCACTCATGTAAGATCCTCTATTTACAGTCACATAGACGAATGCTGCATTTGATGACCATTCTTGTATACAATTCAGGGGCGTAACTAGGGGCAATTTCATAATACGCACAACCATGTTTTATTCTCTACTTCTTGAAGGGAAAGCTAGTATTTCAGCCACTTTGGTAATTGGTATTGAAATCTGGTCTAATTTATAAATTTTCAGCATGCAAATTTGCAGGTGCGTTTTGAAATTTTGTCAATTTTGACAAAATTTCAATACGCACTTGCGTATTTGCCGTATACGTAGCTACGCCCTTGCAATTGTTTCACGTTGTCTCAAATAGTGATATCCCTTATATACAAAAATACAGTTTAGCATTACATAACCTACATAATCTAACAAGCCATTGATTTTAATCTCCGCCCGCACCTCCTTTCGCACCACCAGCGCCACCGCCACCTGCACCACCGCCGCCCATTCCGGCCTTACCACCGGCCATCATCATACCGCCCATACCTGGAAAGAGTGAAATTCAGGGGCCGTATTCATAAAACAACTTAAGTCGTTGCTATGCTGTTGCTAAGGCTAAATTTCGTTGAAGGAGATTCCCTACAACTTTGAAATTTGCTCTCGAGGAACAGTCTTACAAAGACTGTTCCTCCAGACCAAATTTCATAGTTGTAGGGAATCTCCTTTATAGATATTTAGCCTTAGCAACCGCATAGCAACGACTTATGTCGTTTTATGAATACGGCCCCAGAATTTACATCAGTAACATGAACGAACTAAACACTAATAGCAATAGCACAATGCTGAAAATACAACAAAATTTTACAAAACTTAGCAGATGCCCTCTTTATATTGTTTCTCACTACGTTAAAGTGATAGATTATCACCAATCGTAACACTTCGGCCAATTCCGTATCCTGAATTAAACGGACGTTATTAACAAAGCACATTGACAGGCACCATGTTTTGATCATGTGACCGAAAGTAGTTCCCGTAATGGCTGGTATATGTTCCGTATTATCTCCGAGTCTATATCGAAGATATTGGCGAGGATGTCCGATTGAGATTATCACTTTAAAAACATTTCACTTTTTAAGAAACAACATAACGAAGACAGATATTTATGTTCACCACAAATCGGTGATTATCACCACCTTTATGCGTGCGGAAAAGGCTAGACAGTATGGGTGCGCATGCTTATCTGAATCACTCTTGTTTCTCGGGGCGCCACTTATGTTATAAAAAGTCTACTGTCGAATGAAAGAATTGCATACACTTCATAAATTTAGCATAGTTGTTAACGATCAGTAGGAATCCAGGGGCGTAACTAGGGGCAATTTCATAATACGCACAACCATGTTTTATTCTCTACTTCTTGAAGGGAAAGCTAGTATTTCAGCCACTTTGGTAATTGGTATTGAAATCTGGTCTAATTTATAAATTTTCAGCATGCAAATTTGCAGGTGCATTTTGAAATTTTGTCAATTTTGACAAAATTTCAATACGCACTTGCGTATTTGCCGTATACGTAGCTACGCCCTTGGAATCCTTCAGATCACGCATTCCGTCTGTCTGATCATTAATCTTTACATGTATGTCTACCATTTCAGTCTGACGAGCGTCACGAATCGGGTACAGATGAGAGAAACAAATTGGGTACATATGTGAGGATTAAGTAAACCGGGGATAGATGGGAGGAAAATCGGTACAGATGAGGGAATTGGTACAGATGGGGACCGGGTATGGATTAGGGCCCCACATGTTATAAGGTGGAACTCTGTAAACTTTTGAATGTATTTCAATGTAGGCGTGCTTCACGTTAATGCTATAATGCTATAACGCTAGGACGTCATTGATAGCTGTAATACTATTGTTACTGCAGAAGTCTAATCAAATATATTGAACGCCAAAAGAAACGCCCACAACCTATATACTTTAAATTTGCAAACGTTGGCAACTGCTACTAGTTTTTGTCCTGTTAGTTTGACTTTGTCCATGTGTTTTTGAGAAAAAGAATGTCTGAAATCCTCAATATTTCTTACACTGTAACTGTGAAAACCAACACTTTCAGTATGGTGTAAAATTTAAAGTTACGAAAAACAAGCAATCTTTCAGAGGTTATATTCTCAACTGCAGAATCTTTGTGAACCATGATCTACCTGCGATTGTGAATCCCTTATCAGAAAAAAATTTGCTATAATTCAGTTTGTTCTTGGGCTGTCTTGAATTCTTGAAAAACAAGACAAGTAAAGTTAGGTATCAAGAAAGTGTACATAGACATTTCACTTTAACATAGCATTTTCCACTGACCTTTCTAACTCTGATATGTTCAAACAGAAAAGGGATGTCTTTGTATCAGTAGTAATACTGTAGTGAAATGCAACACATAAAACCGTTCGTAACATAAACTGCAGTGTGAAGCCATTAGCAGTGGCGTTATGTGTCTTAAAAAAATACTCTTTGTTTAATATAAAGGGAGGTAATTGGAAAATTGACCGATTTCATAGCGCTGTTGTCTAATAAATAACCATAACATTCACATAAAATTAGCGTTTTTCTAACAATTGGATATCAGAGGACGTTTCTGAATACAATATGCCTTATTGAAAAAAGGAAAGGTAACTCCTGCAATGGAATTTAATGTTTTTCAATAAAGTAAGATAACTCTTTTACGATAAATCTAGATCATGATAGGTTTATTGCGGATTGTGATCGGATGAAAATGCTTGCTGACAGTACCAAGGTAGAAGAATATAAACTTGTAGGCGTTTCTTTTGGCGTCCAGTATATAGAAACTTCTGAAATTAATATTTTATCCTCAAATACAAGTATTTTGAGGTGTTGTATTTAAGAGAGGCGTTGTATTTTATCCTCAATAACAAGTATTATGAGGTGTTGTATTTTTAGAGAGGCGCCGTGGTCGCGTGGTTAGAGTGATTCGGTTATGGTGCAGAAAGTCGCCGAAAGGTCGTGAATTCGCGGCTCACCGTCACCATCCGACGACTGGAAACTCTCTCTGTCAACTCAGCGGTAAACGGGTTCCTTTTTCGAGTCAGGGAAGGACAAGGCAGCGAAAGGAGAGGGTTGGGCTCCGCCTTTCATCTGCTGTGCCCAAGATACAGTGGGTCTCTAACAACCACTGCCTCTACAAACACTGGCCTACGGAAAATATTAATATTTTTTGTATTTTTCAATTGTATGCAAAGATAATGATTGAGCCGCTACACAAGAAAACAAACAAAGTGGTTGTGCGCCCAGCGCAGACTCCGATCGGCCTGGGCATTCGCCCAGTCTGATTAGAGTCTTCGCTGTCCGCATGGAGGTAGCATAGACCGTTAGCTACCCTTAAAGCGCTTAGGGAAGAGTCTGATCAGACCCGGTCCCGGCTGATCTGAATCTGCGCTGGCCGAACAGCCACTTTGTTGGTTTTCTCGTGTCGCAGCTCAATTATTTAACAGTCTAATCGCAGACCATATGAACTTAACACAATTATACTTAGACCTGCCTTTCAAACAGCGTATGCTCTGGGCATGCGTATTTTGGTAAGATATTGATCAAACGAAGCAGACTGTGTATGTCCTGACCAGACTGTGCATTTGCACAGGCTGGTCAGGGCATACGCAGTCTGCATATGCCCCAAGCATGCAAGTTTTGCTTCCAAGGCGGGTAACATCATACCTCTCATCATTCCCATACCCATGGCCATTCCCCCTTTCATTCCTCCGGGCATACCACCGGGCATTCCACCGGGCATACCACCGGGCATTCCACCAGGCATACCACCAGGCATACCACCGGGCATTCCGCCGGGCATACCACCGGGCATACCCATTCCACCGGGTCTCATTTTACCACCTGGAAATAACAAGAAACAATGTCTAATAGGTGTTATATCATCTGTTATGACCAACAAGAAACATAACTAACTCACTACTCTTAAAGGTAGGTTCCTGTACTAGCGATAACAATTATGTCCACAAAATAATTTTGTCTATTTCTGAGCAGTATTGAATTTTCTTATTTTTCTGAATTTGTTGCTACTGAGAAACTCGTCAGATGTTGAAGAAAATAGTCGTTTTCCCTTTTGGTTTATTTTCTTTCGTTGGAATTCCAGTTCTAAAAATAACTATGTTTATTATATCTATAAGTGCGCGATTTCTAATGCCATTCTCCAAAGGTCAATTTTCCCTTGTCGTGAGCTCTCCTAGAGGTCCTGGCATGGTGGATGGGTTAAAACTATCCCAAAATGCAATGCAGCACGACCTCAGCTGCGTTATCTATTTTTGGCGCGAACTAAAAATAGCGCTAACTGGTGTGCGAAGCAGAGTTAGGAAATCCCTTGCAAAATAACTTTTCTAATATTTTTTTGATTTAAACTTTTTAGTGAAACTTATTCATCCCCTTTTATAAGTGCTTTCCAACAACTTGGATGAAAGATCATCAAAATTATGATGCATTCCAAAGTACAGGAACCTACCTTTAAAGCTGACTCTATGACTTGCGATTTTACGTCCTATGCAACAGAATTTCAGTCATACCAGGACGATAGGAAAGTGATAATGAAAGGCAGTGTGCAATGCGACCCCGCTTACAGCGGAAAAAAAATTCAGCCGCCGGGTTCGCTAAATCAGTAGGCTAGCGCTTAATCTAATGAGCTATCGGGGCACCTGTGTTTTAACGGCAAAGGCAACACAAATTCATATCTAAGCCTCACCATAAGAACATAAGTAGCTAAAGATTATTGCTATCTGTACCCCAAGAGTGTAAATCAAGTATAGGCCAATAGACCTATGGCGGCCAAAAGGCATCCCACTGAGCACACATTGTTGACTCAACATTTAATCAACCTCGATTCAACGTCATGACGTTGAATCACGGTTGATTCAGTGTTGATTCAACTTTGAGTGTCCAGTGTATAAGATGGAGTACAGCAGACCAGCCTGAATTTTCAAACCAAAAAATGTAAATCAAATATGCCAAATTCTTGTACTTTACCTGGCATCATCATAGGCATACCACCCATTCCACCCATAGGCGGCATCATCATCATGCCCATACCCATCATGCCTGGAAATAAGCAAAAGAAAAGAAGATCAAAATCATTATCATTCTCGTAACCCATCATAGTATCATCACACCCTACATCTCGATAATGCGACACGAGAAAACAAACAAAGTGGCATGTGCTCCCAGCGAAGACTCAGATCAGCCTTGGCATCCGCACAGTCTGATCAGAGTCTTTGCTGTGCGCATAAAGGGTAGATAATCGCCTAAGCTACCTCCATGCGGTTAGCGGAGACTCTGATCATACTGGGCAGATGCCCAGGCTGATCTGAATCTTCGCTGGGCGCACATGCCACTTTGTTGGTTTTGTCGCGTCGCGGCTCATATTATGTTTACATGGAGGATACTCGATCCTGTTCTTACATGAACTACCTTTAGCCCTTTTATGAGTTCCGTGTTTAAGATAAATATCTCGATTCTACTTTGATGCATACAGTTTTCTACTTGGCCATCTTTTTTCCGATCAGACTTAGGAGCGACGGTAGTGTTGTGGATAAAACGCGCTATAAACTGCGTTGGACAGTTAACTACCAATCCTGGGATTGCAAGCCTCGATCCCCGCTTCTCAAGACTTTCGCATGATCCTTTAAACTGAGGTCCCGTCTCGATATGACCTACCTGTTGGTGGGTCGTTGAACCCGAGTTCACCCATTCACTCACCGATCAGGTTTGTATTCTTAAATCATGCAGTTTCATATTTGAAGCAATTAAAAAGATTAAAGCTATATGTATATGGATTAGTTGTATTTATTACCTCCCTTTCCGCCTGGCATTCCCATTGGCATTCCACCTTGCATCATCATTGGCATACCACCTGGCATCATCATTGGCATACCACCTGGCATCATCATTGGCATTCCACCGCCCATCATTTTACCTCCACCCATTGGTGGCATCATCATTGGCATTCCACCTGGCATCATCATTGGCATCATACGCATTCCACCGCCCATCATTTTACCTCCACCCATTGGCGGCATCATCATTGGCATTCCACCGCCCATCATTTTACCTCCACCCATTGGCGGCATCATCATTGGCATTCCACCGCCCATCATTTTACCTCCACCCATTGGCGGCATCATCATTGGCATTCCACCTGGCATACCTAGTAAGAGTAATTTAAGTAGAATCATCAGGGGAGAGTCAGGTAACCTCGGACTGCGGGTTAATTCGGACAGTGACATTGTTTCCTTTTTTATGTCAGTTGTTTGGAGTAAAAACAAAATTAACCGGGCAAACAGTAAAACTCCAGATGAGAGGTCACATCCGGATTTTCACTGTTCGCCATGATATGTCAGAATTTACCCGCCTGTCCGAAGTTACCCGACTCTCCCCTAGTGTATTTAGCGTGAAAATGAAACTGGAAATATCACTGTAAAAGTTAACACTATATATGCAATAATTTCAGGGTAGTGTCCCTGGTGCTAATATGGCTTTCCAAATATCAGATACAACAGATTTTGTTCTTGACTCCTGCAACATGCACTCGCTGCTTAATTGGAGAAAAATGAACCTGCAAGTTCGAAATGGAGGGCTTCAGCAAGGAACTATTTCTTATCCATTTTGTTTTCGATAATACATTACACTTATTGTGATTAATACTGTCTGACTGTAACCATCGGCGCCAAGTGTGTGCAACTATGGTTACGTGCCGTTGAGCCACTTGGGTAACGTCGATAAGAGAATTGAACTGAACTGAACTGAAATTATTGAACTTAGCATAAAGCAATAGCTAAAGCTCGTTTCGTTCTTTGCATTTGTACATGTTTATCAGAGCCACTACTGTATTCCACGAGCAGCAACTACCTTGATTAGACTCCACAGACGTCGGGTCTTCCATATTCGCCTAAGGTGACTGTTTACACTTTTAAGGGGAGCAACTCTGCTATTGCAATTTGTGCTTCCATTTTCAATAAGGTTCAACTCTTGAAGTAAAGAATTTGCTCCTAAGGAGCAAATTCTTTTCTTTAAGAGTAGACCCCTTTTGAAAGAGCTGCGCCGTCCAGGGAACTTAACAGTAAGTCTCAAAGAAAGTCTCCTTTTTGAAACTAAATGTTTGAAAGAAACATGGTGCAATACCTTACTCCTTAAAACAGCACTATAATGTATTCATAAGCAAAACAGCTAGCGTGCAAAGCAGTGAAGTAATGGCAAAACCCACAAGAATTCTGTGGAATGCAGTGTGTCGCCTGTCTGTGCACTGTTCCAAAACAGAGATAAAAGAGAAAAATTGACGCATAGTTTTTACGCCACAAACAACACCAGAAAAATATATTGCCTATGTCTCGCCTCTGCTAGTCTCATACGAGAATAAAAACGGCAGTCAGCCAAGCATGCTAATAAAAGAAGTGTGTGGTGAATGACAGGTGTAAGGTCTACAAGCCACAGAAGCCCAAAAATGGGAAAAAAAAAAAGAAAGTGACGGGATCAAAGTGAAGTGTCCTTAAAATGTGGTGCTACATGTACAAGCATGATACAAATACAAAGGCTGAACATATTTGCCCAGTCAAGAACCACTTGTTCTTTGAGCCCCGGTAAGAAAACATGCACCGACGTAAAATTGTAATACGAAATGCCATCAACAATTGAGCCGCGACACGAGAACACCAACAATGTGGTTGTGCGCCCATCAATGACTCAGATCAGTCTGGGCAGCCGCGCATATTGATCAGACTCTTCCTTAAGTGCTCAAAGGGTAGCTAAGAGTCTAAGCTACAACCATGCGGACAGCAAAGGCTCTGATCAGACTGGGCGGATGCCCAGACTGATCTGAGTCTGCGCTGGGCGCACAACCACATTTTTGGTTTTGTCATGTCGCGGCTCAATTGTATTTTGAGGTTCTAACTACGAAGAGAATTGCATCTGCCTGTAACGGTCTATTAGAGAACGTTTGGCTTCTGCAGAATTGTCTAATAAGCCTACAATAAGCCAATATATTGTCATCAAATCAGTGTGTCAGTAGGGCACTACTTTTGAACATTAGAGATAGTCAATAATGAGTAATGAAACTCGTCTTCAATCTGAAGTGAAAATACTTGTCTAAATTTTGGAAAAGTTAGTATTTCCACCGCAGACTGAAAATGAATTTCATTATCAAATGGTTCTCGTAAAACTACGTCGAAACAATCAAGAGGAAAAATAAAATAAAGTAAAACAAAAAATTGTCGTCTTACGTATTAATAAAAAAAACTACAGTTGTCTAACGTATCCCTATGATGATGCTCAATATGACGCCATGACAAAGTCCAACAACATTTCGGGGCAAAAAGATATGCTAAAAGCAGCAAAAGAGGCAGAACAAATCACGGAAAGCAGCAAGAACGCAGTGAATGGGAAAGATACAGAGGCATATTTGCGAACGACCTCGGGTCGTATTTATAAAACCACTTAGGTCGTTGCTATGCTATTGCTCAGGCTAAATTTCTATATTGGAGATTCTCTACAACTATGAAATTTGCTCTGAAGGAACAGTCTGAAAAAGACTGTTCCTCCAGAGCAAATTCCATAGCTGTAGGGAATCTCCTTCATAGAAATTCAGCCTTAGCAACAGCATAGCAACCACTAAAGCCGTTTTATAAATACGGCCCCTGCACATTATCTAGATCTGAACACTGGACCATTATTTCTTGGCTAAGATTTTCCAGAAATATTGAGCGAACAGCAGAGGCCCTGATCAGAATGTGCGGGGCACAGGCTAATAGAACCTGCGCTGTCCACTTATACCATCCTGTACCCTTTCCAACGTAGAGACACAAACGTAGGCATTGACTACGGCTCACCTCCCCCAAGCAACTGCATAAGAACCTGGTCGAGGGCATTACCTCCCATTGGCATCATACCGCCCATTCCGCCCATCATTCTCATCATACCGCCCCTCATACCGCCCCCACGACCTGCTGCAAGAGGGATGTTATACAAGTTATCATGGTTATCCGAGACATCAGTGATAAACAATCGGAACACCGCTCGGCCAATTCCGTGAATCTGATTCACGGAATTGGCCGGGCGGAGTTCCGATTGCAGTGATAAGCTGCTCGTCCCGAAATAAATAACAGTTGCTCTAAAGTTGCTGTTACAAGAATCTAATTGTAGACGAGTATGTTATATCAGTATATCAAAAATGTCAGATTCAATATTTTTGAATAAACAACCCAACTTTTCTGACGTCAGCATTCAACACAGGCAACGCATAAATCGCACCGGAAAATTGCTTGTTCCTCTCATCAGAGTAAGTTTGTTTCAAAAGGATAGCAAAAACCATCCGACCCCTGATTCTTGAAACTGTAACTAAAACGTTTTACAGAATTGACATTCATATTTAAAATGCTTGAAAACAATTTTCGGTCTACAACGACCATGACAACGGATTGTTTAACACAGTTTTTATGATAGACGGAATTTGTTCGAAAACCTGATCTGTATAAGGGGTCCGTAAGAATGATAACTTGAAAATGAATTAAGAAGTATGTGTATTTGAATTCTCATATCGACGTTCTACCCGCACTTCAGTGGAACGAATCCATAGCCGCCAATTAAGTATGCGAAAACCACCGAGTTTTATAGCACGTTGCCTTCGTTGCCTGTGTTAAATGCTAGACCAGTGTGATAACTCTTCACATAAAGTTTGATAACGCGATCATATATTCAAAACGTATATATAAACGGACAGAGAAACTGTATAATTTACAATTAATAAGAATTAAAGATTCAAACTGCATACGTACATGCTATAAAATGCTATAGAATGTTGAAACACATTATGTTAATAATCTATGTAAACACCCTTTTTCGGCTCAAAGAAAAACGCTGAAAATTTCAGTATATACTGCCATAACATAACACAAACTAATTTTCATGCGATAGGGACGTCCCAGCATGGCCTGCGCATCCACAGAGTCTGATCAGCGTCTTCCGTTTTCGCATTACGCCTTGGCAAACTGCTGCACGAACATAACTAAGCAAATTTTCAAATTAAATATTTACCTTTAGCGTATCTTTTATAACCTGCAATATAGTTAAAATAGAGTAACTGACATGTAGTATCAGTAAAATCAAAACAATTTCAGTTTGTTAAATATTTGAGAATTGCTAGCATCGCTTGTTCAAGTAAACAATATTAAAATCTTATTAAAAATGTTAAAACCATAATGAAAAAAGAATTAAAGACATTAATATAAAAGCCCTTCATTTAACAATGTACAACATAACTGTCATGTCTTTGCGTTTTAGTAGTTACGATACCTGAGTGAATTTTGGGATGTCAAATACAATTGAGCCGCGACGTGACAAAACCAACAATGTGGTCGTGCGTCCAGCGCAGACTCAGATCAGCCTGGGCATCCGCCCAGTCTGATCAGAGTCTTCGCTTTCCGCATGAAGGTAGCTTAGTCCCTCAGCTACCCTTTAAGCGCTTAGCAAAGAGTCTGTTCAGACTGGGTGAATGCCCAGGCTGATCTGAGTCTGCGCTGGGCGGACGACCACATTGTTGGTTTTCTCGTGTCGCGGCTCAATTGTAGTTGACTCTCGTTCTCTTAAACACTGTTATCTCAAAGTACCCCCTTATATATGAAAGTGGTCAAAGTACCCAAATCATAAGTCCGAACTCGTAAGTCACATAAACATTAAAAATTCCAAAATATTTTAGACACACAGGTTATGGACTCCAAAACAGAGTAGTTTGAAATGAACTTCGGCTTCGAGATATCGAAAGATGATTCTAAATAAGCTTGTACTTACGTTTTCCGCCGCCTGCAAGCAAATAAAACACGTTTTAGTAATTCAAGACATCGTTGTATAACTATACACTGTAAAAAAATACTGTAGATTTTACGTTAGAATAACTGGAAACCGGCTGCCAGTCCTTTTCCCGTTATTTTTACGGGTTTTTGCCTGTAAGACATTGTTATAAATCACGAAATGGAAGTTTTATGTTAACTTGGCGCACTCGAAAACAACTTTGTATTTTTGAGGGGCTCTCTAACCAAAACGACATCTGCTCTTTTCTGACTCACCAAAACGACATCTGCTCTTTTCTGTCTCACTCTGCTTGATGATTCCTGCAATTTTTACGGGCGCCCGTAAAAATAACGGTAAAAGGACTGGCAGCTGGTTGCCAGTTATTTTACCGTAAAATCTACCGTTTATTTTTGCAGTGTATAAGCATTGGTTTAAAAAATTACTTCTCTTCAACAGACTTAGACGGTCTCAGCTGTCTCTATTGACTGCCACACAACGTTCAAAATATGTCCGGTAACATCCATCTATTGTACTATAAATCTTGTCTTTGCTCTTAAACAAGCACTGTGGTCAGACTGCTGAAACTTCAATACGATCAACAAAAGGATCTTACTTTATTGGACACCATTTACTAAGGAACCAAACTTTACTACTGATTTCTTTCTAAGAATTGTAAAATTGAATTAAAAACAGCAAAGATTTCAAAATTATAGCCATGTTTCTGATGAATACACATAAACTTCCATCGACTATAACATTCATGTTTTAACTTTCAAGTTTTTTTCCTTATATATTCCAATAAGCAAATAAGCCCTACCGGTAGATACATCTGAGTTGAAAGTATATGTCCCCTTTCTGATATGGGACAACTTTAAAGGAAGAAATACGCTCTCCATCCCCCGCTTCCTCAAAGAGGGCAGCAAAGTTTTCCTTTAAAGAGCATCCCTTACCAGAGTTTCAAACTCAGTGTAAGTGTTTTATCAGAGCTCCAGAAAAGGTGAAGTTTTGTGGATAATTCTTAGATATTTTTTTATTCTCTATGAAAACATATATTATGATCTCTCATGATGATGAGGGGTCACAATATATGTTTTCATAGAGAAATACGCAAAAAATTGTCCCTAAATTGTCCCTGATACTCTCCTCTTATCTGGAGCACTGTTGTACGTTTTGGATAGGCATCCTACTGAGAGAGAGAAAGAGAGAGAAAAACAAGTGGTCTCTACATCGCTAATACCATACTGAAGACACTTACCCATTCCTCCTTTACCACCCATGCCTCCTCCTCCCATCGGTGGCATCATAGGCATCATTGGTGGCATCATAGGCGGTGGCATCATGGGACGCATCGGAGGCATCATCATAGGCATACCCATACCGCCGCCCATCATTTTCATGCCGCCGCCCATCGGTGGCATCATGGGCCTACCCATACCGCCGCCCATCATTTTCATGCCGCCGCCCATCGGTGGCATCATAGGCATAGGCATGGGCATACCGCCGCCCATCATTTTCATGCCGCCGCCCATCGGTGGCATCATAGGCATGGGCATACCGCCGCCCATCATTTTCATGCCGCCGCCCATCGGTGGCATCATAGGCATAGGCATGGGCATACCGCCGCCCATCATTTTCATGCCGCCGCCCATCGGTGGCATCATAGGCATAGGCATGGGCATAGGCATTGGCATGGGCATAGGCATGGGCATCATCATGCCTCCCCCGCCGCCGCCTTTACCTGAAAAAGTAGTGAGAAAAAGTCTCAGGAACTGGCACAATTCAATTCCAGATCCAAGCTAAGACACCATATGGGAAAGAGACAACGTAAAACTAGTCATCACCAAAGACAACACCAGCGGCAGCCATGTGAACAGCCATTTCCCATGTAGGTGGTCAACGGGCTAGCCTGAACATCACAAACAATATATCAATACCAGACATAGCAACTTACAACACATAAAACAGCCAAGAAGAACCGAAACAGAACTGTCGCCTTGGGAGGGCCAGTAATGAAATTACTAAGTGCAAGTACGGAGAAGCAGGTTAATATATTTTATAGGTAGAAATTTTTCGTTATTAAGTAATTTTCAGGAAAATAAAGTATAAGTCTGTAACGTTAGAGTAATAGTAAAAGTAATTGCACGTTTAGAGTCGATATTGCATTATTATGTAATATGGAATTTACTACTTTGAAAGAAAGAAAGAAAGAAAGAAAAGTGTAATAGTAAATGTTATTGCTCTCTCATAGGCGTAATTGCATTATATAACATAGAATTTACTAATTTGAAAGAAAGAAAGAAAGAAAGAAAAGCAAGAAAGAGAAAGAAAGAAAGAAAGAAGGAAAGAAAGAAAGAAAATCATAAGAGGAATAAGCTAGAAAGAAAGAGGAGAGAAAGAAACGGAGAGAAAGAAAGAAAAGAAAGACAATCATTACAGGAGAAAGAAAGAAAATAAAAATTCTACCTCCATAACCAGCAGCGGAGGCCACGAGGAGAACTGCAGAGAGCAGGGAGAATGGATTCATGGTGCTGCTGCTTCTGAAACAGAACATAATAACATGCATCACACCGAAAATAGAGGATCTTACACGAGTGGTCATATCAAACGAGCCTTCGACACGCCAAAGTGTTATTACACGTGTGGTCATACGATTTTTATGACACGACATTACCCACTAAATAACAGCGACGTCATATGATAAATATATTTTTCAAACAAGCAAAATTGATGAATTTATGTCCCCCGCCTTTGGAAAAAAAGAGGGGAGGATGCATTATCCCAAAATGTGCAATGTTCAGAGCAATATGAAGACATACACACAAGAGGTACTCATTGTTAATGTTATTTGATAGTATTTGAGCTAGAAATATGGCTAAGTTTGAAATGCATGAAAGCAAGAAAAATCAATCTGAAGATTCTACTAAAACCACATGCAAGCTCCGAGACCATGTTAAAAACACTTGTACAATTTTAAAAACGGTTGATTCAAAACCGTATATAGGAAGAGCTGCAAACACAAGGTATCCAAAGTCAATGTCTTTAGATTTTTTAGCAGTTAGGACATTTAAAAATTGACAAAAATTATCAAACTGTAATCTTAAAGTCACATACACATCTAAAGACAATGAAGAAGCCTGCAAAGTTCCAAATAGAGGATCTTGCATGAGTGCTCATGTATTATTGAATTTATTAAACGAGTTGGGGAAAAAGATAAGATGCGAGGCTTTGCCGAGCATCTTATCGGTTTCCCCAACGAGTTTAATAAATTCAATAGAACAGGAGCACGAATGCAAGATTCTATTTATCATATGACACAAAAATCACATTTTATAAGCAAAATTTGCACTAAAACGTCACGATTTCGCAATTAGAAACGCGACGTTTTTATGGGCGTCAACACATAACGTTACGACGTAATTTGCATATTTAATCCACTAGTGGATTATCGTTTTTAATGCATGGCTTTATTACACTCTCAGATGCGAAGTCATATGATAAAATGCTTTATAAAAAAAAATGTAGAAATTGTGCACACAAGGTACGAGCATATACTATCAAAAGTCTTCTGATGTGGCAAAATGTCTAAGGTCGTAAACTTGAAAAAGGTGGTAAAATATTATCCGACCATAGCTCCTAAGTCACAGGCACATTTACTGACTATGAAAAAGAAGCCTGCAAAGTTTCAGAATGATTCATGAAAAACTGTAGGAGCAGTTGCGCACACAAGGTACGTAATCTAAAGGTCTTCTGATGTACTGAAAAATGACCAAATTTAAAGAGTAACTACACTTCAGGAACTGACTGAATCAGATCCCAAACCCTATCCCCAACATCAAAGAGAAAGATTGACAAAGACATCCCAACAAAGTTTGCAAAGCGAAAAAATAGTATTATTTTGCAAGGCAAAAAAGTAATAAAAATTATTTGACGATAACCCCCAAAACACAGGCACATCTACAGACCATGAAAAAGAAGCCTGCAAAGTTTCAGAATGATTCATGAAGAACTGTAGAAGGAGTTGCGCACACAAGGTACCTAGTGTAAAGGATGGACGGAACTACGGAAGCGCGGAAAGCCGCATACTATGTCCCCTTGCTTTTCTTCGAAAAGGCGGGAGACAATAAAACAACTTGTATAAAGCTATATTTTAACTAGAACTTGAAGAAAAAATAAGAAAAAAAAGACAGAAAAGAGAACGATGAAAAGAAATCAGCGAAATACTCATTTGTTCTATTTCTTCTTAACCCATTTACGTCCAGTGGACTCTACTGTCTTTATAAGTTGGATAAGTCCATTTGTCAATTAAGGGGTGTTTAATTTATTTATTTTTTTTAAATATTTTTAGCCATTTTACGAAAAAATAGCCATTTGTATAATACAAACTGTGTAGACCCTTATCAGACGCCGCGCTTTGCGGCGTCTGATCTCGGT
This sequence comes from Ctena decussata, assembly GCA_963989385.1. Lineage (NCBI taxonomy): Eukaryota > Metazoa > Mollusca > Bivalvia > Lucinida > Lucinidae > Ctena > Ctena decussata. Next base: position 77,425,486 of record OZ022511.1, on the reverse strand, counting down.
CTGCACTGTTTATCTATGTCTTATTTATGGGGACGCTAGGCATTGATGGGTTAAACACAAAAATGACCACCAGGCTTCATTTGACAAAATATTACTTTGGCAGTCCATCCTGTTCTTGTTCTTGAACCAATATTTTTTCGTTTATTTATTTATTATGAAAAGTTAATTCCAAAAATATTTTTGCTGTCAGTGAAAACACATCCAAAAAAGGCTATAATTGTTCAAAAAGATGTTATTGCAAGTGAAATCCTTTAAATAAACAAAACAAAAAAAAAAAAAAAATGATCAAAATTATCATGAATGTAATAATGATAAAAAATATATAACGTCAGTATTACTGTTTTCTTACAGGTAATTCCCTCCCCCCCCCCCTTTTTTTATTGCTTTATATTTGTTTTCAAATAGCAGTATATTTCTTCCAACCCTTTCATATTTCCAGAAACTTTCAGATAAATAATACTCCTTTCATGTAATAACCATTGGAATCAAACAGAGTAAAGAAATCCATACTTACTGTGAAAGACTATGGAAGTGTATGAGGTCCGAGTGTCTGGCCTAAAGCAACCACGATGTTGCCCTCAGTTTTATACCAGTACCAAAAGGAAGCTGTTACAGAGAGAAAACAAGCGCCTGTCATAGCCAGAGAGGCGCTGTCCGACATCTTGGACGGTTCAAAGGTCGCTCTCGCTGCTATACCTGTCACATGATCTGTGACGAGATCAAAGAAAATCGTCTTGTTGAGCGTGTCTGATGGTCACTTGTTTAACATGTGTTGTTTTATGTCTTTCACAGATACATTTTTGTAACACGTACAAATTAGATTTTATTGTACGAAGCTGTGGTTTATTGGTGAAAATAACTTTGTCACCTTGTTTGTCAGCTTCCGGCGAGTTTCACAAAAATTCTGGAGCATTGCCTACATATCCTGGCCTTATTTTTACCTTCTGAATCTAATCAAACAGGCTGAAATGCAAAATTAGCGCGAAAAACATGAGGTAAACATGTATAAGAGGTGTTGAAGAAGTTGTAAAGATGCCGAATAAAAACGTCTATTTTCATAACTGGGACAGCATGGTTCAAAAAGGTTGCTGCTCCTTAATAATTTTATGAACACCATCATAATATCAAAGATTTCATGTATGTCGTTTTGTGTAAAAGTTAAATTTCTCGTAACAGCTCGTAAGCAACTTTAATTCAGACACTGACGAGAATCACCGTAGTCAAGTGGTTAGAGTGACTCGATTATAAGGCAGAAGGTCGCAGGTTCGAATCCGAGCTGGGCCAGATGGAGACTTGAAAACTCTCGTGTGTCATCTTAGCAGTAAATGGGTACTTTTTTCGGATCACGGAAGGATACGGCAGCAAAAGGAGAAGGATTGGTTTCGCCTTTCATTTGCTGTGCCCAAGATACAGTGGGCCTCTAACCCCCACTGCCCCTACGGCTACTCTACCGTTCAATGGAAAAATAGGTAAGAAGTTTTGAGTTGCACTCATTTGTTTCTAAACATGCAGGATAAAAATAAGAAATAAGGAATATCTTTGAGGATGAATAATAATAAAAAATACACGTAGAAGTAAATGAATTAGTAAAGACAAAAATGTAGTTCACAGAGGCAGGATCGTTTATACTGTATCATAAATCGTAATACGACTATCTTCTTTAATGTCAGGGTAATTTTACCAAAGAAAACATATGAGCAAGTGAAATGTTGTTCCTTTTATAATAAGAAACTGCAATACTGTGAGTTGAAATTCCACTTGATGTCTACTGACAAAGATGTCTGACTCGATAATCACCACATTTAACAAAATGACTAAAGCAGGCTTGTTTGTCTTTGGTCTATTGGTTTAAACATATTTATTTCAATTATTTTACAACATACATAGATAGTACAACATATAAGTTTATAGGATTAGAACGAAAGCATGTTGCTTATTTAGTTCTTCTCCTGACGTAAATAAAGTTACATATATGATGGCAGAAAAGTGTTGGTAAATTATGACGAATTATATACGTTTACAATAAACACACACACACACACACACACACACACACACACACACACACACATGCATACACAATCTTGTGGAAAACAATTCGAAAAACCGTTTAACGAAAATACATAAATGAGCAGCATCATAATAGAGTGCACCTCATGGTGTGTGCAAACAAGAAATACTCGAATCAGCCTGCGCATCAACATAATCCCGACCTAGTCTTCCATATTAGATTAAACCCCATGAATTCCAGGGAGTACATGAAGGCTATGATAAGGCCGCATATGGATATGTCGCCTAACACTCATGGGATGCTGCTCAAGTGTTTTTGAAAACATGAGAACACAAATGAAATTTGATGTTAAATAACATAGCAATTGCAGAGAGAGAGAGAGAGAGAGAGAGAGAGAGAGAGAGAAAGAGAGGGGCAAGTTTGGGTTTGGTTTGACCAGATGCCAGATATTCTGTATCAATAAAAACACGTGCTCGGGTGTTCGGTCACCAGCTCACCTACTAGTTATTCTATAAATGTACAAATAGTAATGAATGCTATTTAAAGGTCTAGTTAAAACCTTTTTGTATCATGTATGTATTTGTGTACAGCTTCAAACAGTTCAGAATTAATCTCATTGGATAGTGCAGTATTGCCATACAAAAGAACTTGCAAACTAACATGACAATATTGAGAAATTGCGTCAAAAAGCTCCATTCTTTGGGCACGATATAGCTGACAGTTAACGAAAAAATGTTCAGCATTTTCGATCGTGCCGCAACGGCAGAGGGGAGTATCAGTTATGCGTTTCAAAAACAGATCATGGTTTAAAGCACTACATTTCGAGCGTAGTCTTGTATGAAGAATTTGAAGTTTCCTATTACCTGAATAAAAGTACTTTGGAATTGCGATATTTGCCGCATTAAGGGTTTGCTTGAATGACTGAACGGAATCATTATTTCTGATATCCAAAGGTAGATTGTTCCATTCTCTTATTACCGATGGAAGAAATGACGAATAGTAATGAGAGGTATCATTAGTATTACGTAGATTATATGTAGAACCATGCCCAACAAAAGGAGGAACCAGTGATGATAAGTATAAAGGGGATATGTTATAATTCATTTTTATAAAATGACGTAAGTTTATGTTTCCTCCTTCTTGTTTCGAGAGTATCCCAGCCAATTTTCTTATAAAGAATCTCAACAGAAACGAGTTTGGTAGTGCCAGTGACAATTCTTGCTGCCTCTATTTGTATTTTTCCAACTCTTGTTTTTCATAATGTGTACAGTTGTCGAAAATTACATCTCCATATTCTAAGATTGGCCTTATAAATGTGACATAAATAATTTCAAGAGACTTTCTATCTAGTTCAAACTAAAGCTTTCTCATAATATTGATTCTGTTCCAAGCTTTTTCCTTGATATAACTGATATGTTTGTGCCAAGAGCAATCATTACTAAGATATATTCCAAGGTGTTTGTGTGTTTCAACTTCCGTATTTATTTGGTCAAGCATGAGAAGATCCGGATGAACATGTTGGGATATTTTACGAGAGATTAGAAGAGTTTCTGTTTTCGAAGGATTTAATGTAACTAATCATGTTTTTGCCCATTCAGTAATTTTTTCAAGGTCACTATTTAGAGCCTGAGCTGCCAAGTCAGGATTTTCAACAATTATATACAGGCTTGTGTCGTCCGCAAACAGTCGAATACTAGATCCAGTATCTAAAACGATGTCATTGATAAACAGTAAGAACAAAAGTGGCCCCAATACAGAGCCTTGAGGAACACCTGCAAGAATATAGTTCCATTGCGAATTAACACCGGGAAGAACTACTCTTTGTTTTCTGTTGTCCAGATATGAGGCAAACCAAGATAGAAGATTCCCTGAGATACCAGCTGCTTCAAGTTTAAGTAAGAGACCCTTATGCCAAACACGGTCAAATTCCTTACTTATATCGCAGAAAACAGCCCTCACTTCTTTTCCAGCGTCAAGAGCCTGGCAGAATGTATCATAGAGATAAGTAAGTTGATTGACTGTAGAATCACCAGGTACAAATCCTGATTGCAAAGGGGTTAAGATCTGATTGTTTAGGAAATGATTGTAGATGTGTTTAAATATAACTCTTTCAAAAACTTTGTCAGAAGTACATAACAAGGAAACAGGTCGATAGTTTGAAGGCGCAGAACGATCACCACTTTTATGAATCGGACGAACGTTTGCCATTTTCCAGCATTCGGGGAAAATACCTGTTCGGACAGATTGATTAAATAGTGAACATAAAGGAAAGGATAACTCAGTTGCTAGTTCGCGTAGTACACGATTGTTTATAAAATCAGGCCCTGCTGCTTTTCCTAAAGGCAAAGATTTCAAGACTGATTCGATTTCCGCCGATGTGATAGTTACTGTGGAGAGAATTGATTCTACGTCATATGGTACTATTATTGGAAGTTCTGCATTTTTATCGTCTATAATTGTTTGGTCTCGAAAGAAGTCGTTCAAAATATTAGCCTTGTCCGAGTCGTCTGAATAAATAGTGCCATCTTTTTCAAATGGGCGTATACTGGGTTTTTGATTGCCAGAGATGACTGTTTTTAAAGCAGACCACCAGTCACGTGAAGATAATGATTCGGACTTAAGTTTGTTAGTAATTACATCTTTACTGTGTTGTTTGGATTCTCGAATTTGGGTTGTGACTGTATTTCTAAGCTTTCTAAATTTTCGCCAGTGTTGAATAAGATTTGTGCGTTTGGCCTTCCCATATGCCCTCTTACGTTTTCTAATAAGAAGTTTTATAGATGTTGTAATCCAGTCTGGTTCACTAGGGCGTATCCTTGTTATTCTATTTGGTATACATTCCTTAGCAATTTTCAGTATATGTTCGGAGATGCTTGAGGTATGTATGTTTATATCGGGGTCGTGTAAAGACTCCCAGTCAGTTGATGCAGCCCTATGTCTTAATAGATCATAATTCCCTTTTTCGTACGACCAGGTTTGTCTGAGGTAGGTTTTACTTTTTACTTTGGAAAAGTTAAGAATGCCGAAGACCGGACAGTGGTAACGGACATCTTGATGTAGGAAAGGATCGCCGACCCCACTGATTATTAAATGATTTTCATTATTAGTAAGTATGAGGTCTAATAGAGATGACGAATGCTCAGTGAAATGCGTTGGTTCTGCGATAGTCTGTTTCAGAGAAAATTGTTCACAGAGATCTTTCATCTTTAGAGAATGATGTGGATTAAGCATGTTGAAATTAAAATCCCCTGTTATAATTATGTCTGCTATTCCAGTGTCTATTGCAAGAGAAACTGAATCTTCAATGGACGAAAAATACATTGCATCTGAACTAGGAGGTCTGTAAAAGACGCCAAACAATACATGTTTCTGTTTTAGAGTTATTTCAATCCACAGACATTCGATATCATTTATTTCCAAGTCATTTCGCCTAACATAATGAAGTGTATCCTTGACATAAATAATGACCCCGCCGTGACTGTCCCCTCTTCGATCCCTTCGTTCAGGGGAATAATAAGTATGAAGTTGAATATCTTCTTGTAGAACGGATTGATTTAGCCAAGTTTCGGTGAATGCCAAAATGTCAAATTCGTTCAGCTCAGTATAAAGCATGTCTAGCTTAGTAAATAAACTTTGAACATTATAATGAACAAAAGATAAATGCTTCGAAAGATTAACTGAGCCCAATATAGAGGCGGATGACGTAAAGAGGAGTCTGTAGAACCTAAAGAAAGCTCAGATGACGAAGGACCTGGATTAGGATGAATATCTCCTGACACTAGTAGAAGATTGGTAAGCCACACAAGCATTACAGCCACAAACAAAACAATCAAAGCACGTTTAACGAACGTGGAGTTAGGCGTACATACAATACCAGGTATGCATTTTCTGGATAAATTATGAGAAGTTACTCTCATTGCTGTCATACTGATTTCTTTCAGTGATGCAGTAAGGGAATAAATATGCTTGGTATTTTGGTGAGAGGCTAGCAGGATAATTAAATATGATACCAAAAAGAACCCGTATAAATGACTGTTAGCGTGCTTGACGGAAGCCGGGCCTTTTCGTGGTAGCGTTATGAAATTGTCAATAGTAGATACAGAAAAAACTCAGCCACAGTCAAGCAAACGCCACTAAGTTTACACAAGACATCGCTAAAAACAGCGTAAATCCTTAATATCGTTGTCAGTGGTCTCCTAAAACGCAATCCAAACTTGCTAGAAAGAAAGAGAAAGACAAAGGAAGCAAGAAAACGAGGTACATGTAACAGGCTCTAACAAACATAATAAGCATTTTGTGGAGGTTGAAAATGAGTTTTAAGACCAAATAATCTAAACTGAGTCATACGAGTATTGTGCACCGTAAAGATCAAGCGTCCAGAATACTGTTCGATTCAACACCTACCCGAACTACTTTAATTCATCCACAGGACCACGCCAGAGCTGATGACAGGACCGGCTTCAGTAAGCCAGTAAAAACTGCATAGTACAGTCGTCCTGATACCGCTTCAAGCACGACACTAAATCAGTCCAGAACAAACCTTGTTTCAATGTAGTTTGCAGTGCAGGTACCTCATTTTCATCTGGAAGTCACATAAAGTTCATCGTGTACCCAACTATGAGCAAGAGAATATCAAATACAGGCCTATGCTGAGCCGATGTAGGGTCGCATCAACTGGTGTTACTTGCACTACATGTGTTATTCAGGATGACAGTAAGTAGCTATAGACAAGGCAGTTTTTCAGTACAACACCCCAGTATAACTCTGGACTGCTTTGGTGTGCTACATCGGACACACAAATCTAGTGCGATACTACATTCCAGACGCTTGATCATTGGTTCACCATATACATAGAAACTATTATATCAACTTAAGCTTTTAAGTTGGAGCAACTGCAAATTCACTGAAAGTTGATCACACATCCAAGCGTCTATAAGTCCCAGCATCAAGGTTCAGTAATAAACTTGCGCTTGTGAAGTTGAAAAACTTACTCTTGTGAAGTTGGTTGCATTTGCTGAGAATTCATATGTAAAATAGGTGCGAACAACTATATATTACAAAAAAATGTAATGCTCTCCCCCTTTGGCACTCAACGTTGAATCAACACCGAATCAACGCTAATTCGACGTCCGGACGTTGAATCATCATTGATTCGACACTGGTACAACACTGTATGATTGTTGGGCTATTAACAGAAGACTTTTATTTAAAAAAATATAATAATACTCTAAAGGAATGGAATTGTCCAAGTGATAAAAAGTTTGAGACACCCTGACATATTTTCTAATTACAAGGACAAATATCAGAGCGGATCCTATTGGCCTAAACCAGAAACTAACCACATTTCCGCATACGCACACACAGACATGTACGTAAAAATACGTATCCATACAACCGACATAAATATTGTACAGTTATATACACATATTCTCACATAGACAGAAATTGACAAAAATATTCATAATACAATCATGCACAGAACATGCACATGCATTTGCACCACCATGCGAATATCATAGGCATGCACAAATACAAAGTATATTGTCTCAGTAGCTTCTAAGATGTGCAAACTGCAGCTATACGGACAAACTGCTGCACACCAGTCCCGACTATCTTTAACATTTCTCAGGCAAACAGCGACACTCCTTTTACACCTCAAATACCTTCCTTCTAGCGCAGACCTCAAATGGAAGGGCATTGTCATCTAAGGAAGCTACCAGGAGATCACAGAAGTTGATACCCTTTGTATAAATGGTGAAAAGAAATAATATGCAGGGGTGTAGCCATTCACCTCAAAACAGGGCGGTCGATAGTGAGTGACACCGTTGACGATCTCGGGTCCTCAGTAGTAATATGTCGCACAAAGGTAATTAGTATTCCATGGCATACATAAGAGAAGAGCGAATATAGTTCAAACATAAAAATTATAGACATCAAATTTGAATACATTTTACAGCATTTATTGATATAGTCAGAGCGCATTTGTAACAAGCAGTCACACAATGCCGCGGTGTCACAGTGCATCATCTTCAATTAGGCAACAAGACGTGATGCTTTTGTCATAAATAAGCCGTTCAGTCAAAATTTTTGTACCTTCAATACAAAACTAGAAGCAACATCACACAGACGAAAATTGTTTTCATATGTCAAAACACCAGAACTGTAGTCAGTGCAACGATCCGATCCCAGTGGGCACATGACGTCGAAATAACCTCGCACTGACGTCGATGTGACGTCACTACGTCACATCGACGTCAGTACGACGTCACCACAACGTCACGTGCCCGCTGGGGTTACACTTCCTAGTTTGTAAAATTTGGCACTTATTATGTACCTTATTTTCAATGATATGAATTCACAATATTGTAGGTTAAAGGTAATTTGCAACTAACCACCACATGCCGACCAGCCTCTACGTCCACCATTCGATAGACGAAAAACATATAAAATGCAGGACATATAAAATTCAAGACGTTCCCGTTGTAAAGAATGGATTGGCCAGCGGGCTGTCAGAGGCTGCTCGATTGAAGCAGTTCAGGGGGCTCGAATAAGGTCAAAAGTCCGATGTTCATTCACAAAACGATTGTTACTCTATGTTTATATTCATCGTATACTATAGACTATAGTAATTTACTACTACGGTAAGTTGTATTGTCACATAATAGTACAGGTACTCGACAAAGTCATTGTACAGTATACGTTCTAATGGCCTGGAGGTACAGGTGGAAAGCTGATACTCGCAAGCTCGGCAGCACTTGTAACACGATGAACGGTATCATTCAAATCCCTAATGAGGATCGTACCATCAGAAGTCCAGGCACTCTTGGCACCTTTTGCCTTAACAATTGATCGGGCATCAAAAAGTACCCTACTTCTGACTTTAGTAAGATCCTCATTTAAGAAGATTCTGTTATAGCCCTTGTCCTTTAGTGAAGTTCTAACTTTGTAAAGTTTCTGCCGAGCACGAAACGTTGAAAATTTCACAATTATATCTCTGGGCCTGGTTCTCGCTACATTGACCCTACCAACCCTGTGACTTCGATCAATGTCATTTAGCTGGACATCTGTGCCAAGATCAGTTGCTATCTTTAAGACGATATCGTCTGTGTTTTCCGATACTTCTTCCGGTACCCCAGAAATGCGTAAGCAGTTACGTCTGCTGTATTGTTCACCCTGATCTACTGCTTTCTCAAGAGTCGCTACTCGTGATGTTAGTGTTGCATTCTGCTGTTTAAGATCATTATTCTCCTTCTCGAGGTATGATATTCTCTCACTCAGTCCAGTTAATACCCCTTATACTACAGAATCAACCATCCCTACAATCTCGCAACGAAATGTATCTCTAAGCAATTCAGAAATTTTCAGCATTTCTGAAGGTGGGATGTCTTTGGTCTATTCTCCTCCCATCCAGTTGGAACGCAGACTCATCACATTTGAGTGATTTATTTTCTACGCACAAAAAAAAATAATCCCTAACAAAATGGCGGCGAAAATTCAGTAAAAATTGCACCTAATTATGCCACTTGCTATTGTTACTACGATGACTGATTCTACTAGAAAAACGAGTATGGAAAATCTTTTGGCTACTATTGTGAGCTTGAAATCAATATCTCGGTGTTTAGTTCTGCTCTCAAAGGCATAAAGAATTATATAAGATGTAAGGAATAAAACCATATATTATTTTCGGCTGTGTGTAATTTGATTCACCAACAAAGCAGCACTGAAACTGCGACACGTTCGTCGATTGAATCTGACTCAGAAATTTAGAATGTTTTTTCGTTGCCATATGTTTAATAATATCACTCCGCCATAGATACGCGTTCCCACTGATCTGAAGGCGCACGTAATCTTGATATACGAAATATAACTGTTCCATATACATCTAATAACATCCCTTAAGGTGGTGATTTATGGCAAATGTAAAAATCTGCATAAAACCATAAAAAAGGAACGTATCTCCCTGAAAGTTAGCAGACTTCTTATTTTCGTTGTTTTTTACAGTTTAGAATACAAAATAGACGTACATGCTGCTTAAAAAAGTGTTTTTATAAGGAAAGATCAAAGGGTAATTTTCTGCGAATAAATCTGAAAAAATAATATCGTTATTGAAAATTTACGTAGTGCTGAAGGTGCATTATTGCATAATGAAGAGCGTCCTAGCAATTATTTATTCCAACTCTTTCTCAAATTGTAATGTAGACCAGATGAAAACGGTAGCTTTTTCTCAATGTTCAGCCATGTACAAAGTCAATGTACACTGAACGCATTTATTAAATATAGGGTAGGCAAGCATACCTATGTTAACACCTACAATATAAATAATACATTACTGACATGATCAGTGGAGTGCAGATGAAATTGTTCAACCTTGTTAAAATAGTATCACCTGTCTCACCTGTGTGTTTTGACAAAAAAATTTGGGCACAGACTGCATCTTTTTTCAACTGCTCAGCCTGATAATGTGTGAAAGAGATGGAAAAAATAATTGCTAGGACGCTCTCCATTATGCAACAAGGTACTCTAAGCGCTAAGTATATTTTCAATAATGATATTATTTTTTCAGATTTATTCGCAGAAAATTACCCTTTGATCTTCTCTTATAAAAACACTTTTTAACATTAACAAATGCTGCAATTTGGGATTCTAAATTATGAGAAACAACATAAAGAAAGCATCTGCTAAGTTTTGAAAAGATCAGTGTTATTTTGAGTATTTTATGCAGGTTTTTGTCTTTGTCCCAAATCAGTAATTATCACCACCTTAAGCTGCTATGTTCTTTTCGCTTTGGATTTACTTACTCATATAAAGCTAGACACTGCATCTCCACAATTACCATGTGCACTTATCATGCGAAAATTCATGAATGCCCATTTATTTTCTAAAATTAAAAAGGGCTGAATACATTGCTATTTCTAAATACAAAAATGTCATACAAGACTTACCAGGTTTATGTCATTCCGAGGCTCTGTATGGGCTGGAAGTGTTACTGTCAGAGAGTGGTTTTTCCCCCTTTCCCCCCGGAAAAATGGCTATAGGAAGGACGACTATATAGTGGATTGTCCGGACCTCATAGAGCCACTTTTCCCCCATAGTCCTTTTTCCCCCTCCGGGAAATTGGCTATTAGTGAATTTTGTATGGCTATTGGTATTTTGCGGAACGGAACGAAACGGAACGGAGTGGAACAGAGACATTTCACGGAATTAATCGCATTAGAAATGTATCAGTTTTTCAACGGAGGTAATAAACGCGATTAATTCCAAAAAATCAATATGCAAATTTAGCAACCATATTTTTATAATAATTAATAATTACTAATTTAAGAAACGCGAGGGGTGTGATTTCTATCCATCGCAGATATTTATATACGTACACATAAGCAGCAAGCTTACACAAAGATGTACGAACGGGTGCTTTGTCCAGTCATGTTTGATTTAGCAGGCAGTTTATTACATTGAAAATAATAATCGGACGAGTGTCCCGATGGGAGTCGAGCCCACGACTCCTGCATGAAAGGCGAACAGTAGTCCAGGCACTCCGCTGTGCGCACGCACAGATGAACGCTTGTACAGACACAGAATTATACAAATTTATGCACACAACCACGTACACTCATAGTCATTTAGGCTAACACGGAAAAGCAAAATGCCTGCCAGTTTTCCCCAAATCAAAAGTCAGACAGACTGATGGACACATGCATGCGGTTCTAGCATCTGTTATCCATCGACATGTTACGGACAGATACTCGTATTTCTGTTTCAGTTATGAACCTCACTATTATGATTGGAGAAGGAGCAAATTCCACTATGTAGCGTGTTTTCCTGCAGTCATATTACCAGGGGGAAAATCCACTATAGAGGGGAAAAACGGCTATGCAAAAACACCTATAGTAGATTTTCCCCGGGGAAAATTGGCTATATAGTCATATTTCCGGGGGGAAATTCTACTATATAGCCATTTTTCCGGTGGGAAATTCTACTATGGAAAAATCATAGTCATTTTTCCGGGGAGAAAAACTACTAGGGGGGAAAAGCTACTCTCTGACAGTTACAATTAAACACTAGTCAGATTCAACAACTAAGAACGTTTGACAGCCATCACTCACTAGAACAGCAAATTCGGTTACATGTTTACTTCTGTGAGCGCTTCCCATAGAACTAAAACTCGAAAGGCGTCAACTGACTCAAGATGCTACACTGTAGTCACATGCTAAAAATATTTAGCCAACGTTGGTAACGTCAATCTGTCATTCTAAACCAGGAAAGTTTCTTTCAACGCGTATCTGATACCACGCGTATCTGATACCGTAAAGGCGGTAATTTTCGCGGGTTCAAATTTTCGCGGTTAAGGGTCAAGAGCATAAATTTAATTTTCGCGGTTAACAACATGCGCGAAAAGTAAAACTACTTTTTTCACTTGAGCTAGTTCGTTCATTAACCTGCGGCAGGGCTGCCGCAGGTTAATGAAAGAACTGGCTCAAGTGAAAAGTACCAGCAATTACCGAAGCAAACAGAAACAAAATATATGAATATACTGCGACTACGGAAGATACATTGTAAGAAACAGGAAATTATTTCGCGATTTTGATATTCGCGGTTTCTATGTGACCGCGAAATACCGCCAAAAATGGAACACCGCGAAAGTTATCTTGTATACGGTATTGCTGAGAGGTATGACCTTCCCAGTCCTCAAGAAATACAATTGCTTACAAATCAGCTCGAGGATACTGGGCCGACAAACTTCAAGAGGGGGACGTCATATTCCTGCCATTCAAATGGGAAGGACTCAATTCAGTCATGTCGTATGGGTGTGCTCAGGGCGTATACAAAGCTTCGGATGGGACTTATCTGCTGCAACCTCATCAGAAAACAAGATCTGTCCGATTACGGGATAGCTCGCCTGACAGCGCATTGCCCATCATATAATACATGTAACAAACTTTGTCGTAACTTTGTCGTAAAACTTGAGTGTGACGCACATACCCACGCCGACGTCAGGGTGACAACAATAGCTTTCTGCATGTGCTTTCGTATAGGCGAGCTAAAAATCACCCTAGATGGATGGTTTTACAACGGCAAATTGTCCAATGTGCCTCGAAACCTGATTGAACACTCGTTATCACCATTATCTACTTATAATTGTGAAAATCGAAATGGGGTCTAGCGATGAACGGCAAATTTGTTGAAGAGCTTTGGCGGCTTTAAAGTGGCTTAACGCTGGCATGCTGAGCTAGCTGTCCGCGGGATCGATTCCGGCTGAGAAAAAAATGAGCCCCAGTAGCTCTGTGAGTTGAGCGCTAACCTGCTTATGATGAGGATCTATTCTCATAACGATGTTTTCCAGCAGGCTCAGCGGATTGCATCCATGGTTTCACCTCCTAGAACCTAGTCTGTCCATGACCAGCGGTCCGGGTTTAAATTGCGCTGCAAGTAGAGTTATGTTTAACCGTTAACGTGGTTCCATTGCACACTCACACTTTTTCTTTTATACTTTTCAATGAATTATAGAGATTTCTCGGTGAAATCGAAACTGATAATCTCACAGTTTCAAACAGTGAAATTATCACTTTCGATTTCACTGTTTCAGACATAGGATTTTTGTGAAATAGGCTCAAATTTTTTTGTTGATTAATCTTCTAAATCTTATCTGGCTTGACAAAAATTACGTCATGCATGTTTGCACGTCATTACGACGTTACTGACGTCACTTAAGGCGCCAACGTAACATTTTTACTGCTCGCGACGTCAGGCCGCCTAAGTCTCCTGTAGGCATTCTTTCTTGGCAATTTTTATGAGATCTGTTCATCAAAATGATATTTAAAGCTATTATTCAGTTGCAAACCATGTTTACAAACAATATCCTACCCAATAAACACGCAGGAAGCATCGAATTTGACGCAAAACGGTTAGAAAAAAAGTTATGTTTCTGTCGTAATGGCTGACGCTCTTGAATAAACAGAATTATTGCGATTTTCAAGCATAAAGGAAATAGAAAATTTGACTTTTTCAATGTAAGATGAAGTTTTATTTCACTCATGAACACCAAAAGTGGTATTCTCACTCGTGGCTTTGCCACTCGTGAAAATACTGCTTTTGGGGTTCATTCGGTGAAATAAAAATCGATCTTACACTGAAAAAGTCAAATATCTTCTATATCATCCTTCTATTGGTTCGATATCACTGCAACTGCTGAAATGTTCGTAAAAGTTCCACAACCTTCTACAGGCCTCCGTGGCCTAATGGATAAGAGCGCTGACTATGAAACATTAGGTTTCTCATTACCGTGTGTTCCAGCCTCGGTTGCACCAAGAAAGCCAAGTTCTGCTATGGAAGGTCAAGTAAGTTTTCTCAGAGAGCTCTGGTTTTCACTCGACCCCAACATCCGGTGCAACACCCCCACCCCTGTACTTAACGATTAGCTCGACTTAAGCCTTAAGTAAAATATTCTTGAAAGGGCTGTAAAACCCATATTAAATAGAGGCTCTTACATGAGTGCTCATGTATTTGAATTTATTAAACGAGTTGGGGAAAAAGATAAGATGCGAGGCTCTGCCGAGCATCTTAATGGTTTTCCCCAACGAGTTTAATAAATTCAATAATACAGGAGCACGAATGCAAGATTCTTTTTATCATATGACACTAAAATAGCATTTTATTGTCAAATTTTGCACTAAAACGTCACGATTTCGCCATCAGAAAACGCGACGTTTTTATGGACGTCAACGCATAACGTTACGACGTGATTTGCATATTTAATCCACTAGTGGATTATCGTTTTTAATGCATGGCTTTATTACACTCTCAGATGCGACGTCATATGATAAAATAAATCACAGCCTACTATTTAGTAAAAGTACAGTACCGGCTTTCTATCATCTTTGATGCTCCGGTCCACCCCCCCCCCCCCCCTCCCCTCCCTAACCCCACCCCACCCCTGTACCTAACGATTTGCTCGACTAAGTGAACTATTCTTCAAAGGGCCGTAAAACCCCATATACAAGAAATCACAGCTTTCTTCCACTGGGAACACAAGGTTGAATCAACCTTGATCCAACGTGACGACATTGAATCAAGTTTGATACAAGATTGATTCAGCCCTGTGTGCCTGCCTGGGTTAGAGCAAGTAACTTGCAGTATCGGCTTTCTATTAATTTAATGCAATACATCTATATATTGACCATGTTTGACTTTGACCTTCGTTGATAACAACCTTAATGGTCGAAAATGCCGCTTTGTTTCTGTTATACAAATTTAAACGAGGCTGACATTCCTGATGGATTTGAAAGCCGAATGTCAAAATGTGTCTCGGAGGTATTGAAGAAGACTGAAGAGGTAATTACTTTTTATTTTTGCACAAACCGGGAACAGTCATTAAACATTTCATGAAACGCCGACACTGTATAACATTTACATGGGTCGCGAACTGTCTGTCTTAAGCAAACTTTGCATGTGCGCAGGCTAATCTGACTGTGCAGTTTCACATATGCAAACAGAACATGCAAAACGGTACGTTATAGCATACGCGAACAGCTCAGCCCGCGCATTCGCGCAGATTTCCCTGTCAGTGGATCAGACCCGTACGCTGAGAAGGGTGCGGAGGGCTCGAACGCACCCGCTGACTGGACAAATTATTTCGAAATCATGCAGCTTTCTATGAGAAACTGCGTTTACACCCCTAAAGTTGGATTCAAAATTTGTTGTTGTTTTTTTTCTTAACTTTTGTACCCCGCTTTGAAAAGTTCCTGAAATTCGCATCCTCTTTTCAAAGGTCTGCGTACGGGCCTGGGATTCTGATAAAGCCTTTAAGAGAGAACCTAATGGTCACTTTTACACCGGCTGATCGGGCTGTGTTCTTGTATGATTATATAGCAGGGGTTGAGCAGCGATCACCTCGTAGTAAATGTGGTCATAAAGAGTCGGATCAGGCTCCATGCTATATCATGCCGAAAGGTACGTGTTCTGGTGGCCAACGGTCCGAGTATTTCTATATTTACCTGCATAAGAAAAAATAAAACGTTCGCGTGAAAAAAAATGCGATAGTAAAAATCCGTTTGCGTGGAAATTGCGGTTAGTTGCTATCGCTTTTTAGCTCACCTGAGCCAGAGGCTCCGGGGGAGCTTATAGGATGGTAAGGCTCCGGCGTCCGTCGTCCGTCCGTCGTCCGTCGTCCGTCCGTCCGTCCGTCCGTCCACAATTTCAAACGACTTCTCCTCTGAAACCGCTGGGCCGATTGTAACCAAATTTCATATAGAGCCTCATGGGACCTTAGGAACGAAAAGTTGTTCAAACGGTCCTGGTCACATGACCAACATGGCCGCCATGCCCATATATGGTAAAAACCTGAAAAAATCTTCTTCTCCAGAACCAATAGGTCGATGGTCTTGAAACTTGGTATGTGGCATCGGGTACACGAGTACTACCAAGATTGTTCAAATTATGACCTTGGGTTGACCTTGACCTTTTTTACGGTAAGGTCAAATTTGCTTACTCATGCTTTTATATGGCAAAATGCTGCAACATAAGATATATTGGAAACTGTTGAAGATTTTGGTCTAAAAATTGGTACCTACAGTCATCTTAATGACTACATGAAGATTTATGAGTACAAGAGGTCAAGGTCATTCTTTGACCTTTGACCCAGAACTCTCATATTTTGACAATATCAAACAATCTCCTCAAAAACCACTAGGCCAATTGTAACCAAATTTCATATAGATCCTCCAGGGGTTGAGGGAATGAAAATTTGTGCATACAGTCGAGGTCACATGACCAACATGGCCACCACGCCCATATATGGTAAAAACCTTTAAAAATCTTCTTCTCCAGAACCAGTGGACCGATGGCCTTGAAACTCGGTATGTAGCATTGGGTACTCAAGTACTATCAAGATTGTTCAAATTATGACCCTGGGTTGACCTTGACCTTTTTTACGGCAAGGTCAAATATGGGAAAATGCTAGAACATGAGATTTCATGGTAAGTTTTGAAGATTTTGGCCTAAAAATTGGTACATAGAATCATCTTAATGAGTACATGAAGGTTTTTGAGTACAAGAGGTCAAGGTCATTCTTTGACCTTTGACCCAGAAATCTCAAATTTTGACAATTTCAAACAATCTGCTCTAAAACCACTGGGCCAATTGAAACCAAATTTAATATAGAGCCTCGAGGGGTTGATGGAAATAAAATATTATCTAACGGTCCTAGACACATGACCAACATGGCCGCCACG
Source organism: Ctena decussata (assembly GCA_963989385.1). Classification (NCBI taxonomy): domain Eukaryota; kingdom Metazoa; phylum Mollusca; class Bivalvia; order Lucinida; family Lucinidae; genus Ctena; species Ctena decussata. The sequence continues at coordinate 77,408,248 of OZ022511.1, read as the reverse complement.
CCCATATATGGTAAAAACCTTTAAAAATCTTCTTCTCCAGAACCAATTGACCGATGGCCTTGAGACTTTGTAAGTAGCATTGGGTACTTGAGTACTTTCAAGATTGTTCCAAAATGGCCCTGGGGCAGGGGGTCTTGGGTTCAAAACTAAAAAATACTTAAAAATCTTCTTCTCCAGAACTGCTTGGCTCAGATGCTTGAAATTTGGTATGTAGCATTTCCTAGTGGTCCTCTACCAAGTTTTCTCAAATGGTGGCCCCAGGGTCCAAAATGACTCAGGGCAGGGAGTCCCAGGTTTGATCCATAGAAATACATAGTAAATAATAAAAAATCTTCTATTTCAGAACCACTTGGCTCAGATGCTTGAAATTTGGTATGTAGCATCGCCTTATGGTCATTTACCAAGTTTGTTCAAATGTTGGCCACAGGGTCCAAAATGGCTCCGCACCAGGGAGTCCTGGGTTTGAACCATAGAAATACATAGAAAAATTTTAAAAAATTTCTTCTTCAGAACAGCAAGGCTCAGATGCTTGAAATTTAATATGTAGCATTGCCTAATAGTCCTTTACCAAGTTTGTTCAAATGGTGGCCCCAGGGTCCAAAATGGCCCCTTGGGAGGGAGTCCAAGGTTTGAACATTAGAAATGCAAAGAAAAATATTCAAAAATCTTCTTCTTCAGAACCGCAAGGCTTAGATGCTTGAAATTTGGTATGTAGCATTGCCTAGTACTTAGTCCTTTACTAAGTTTGTTCAAATGGTGGCCCCAGAGTTTAAAATGGCCCCGCGGCAGGGAGTCCTAGGTTTGAACCATAGAAATACATAGAAAAATATTCAGAATCTTCTTCTTCAGAACCGCTTGGCATAGATGCTTGAAATTTGGTTTGTACATTGCCTAGTAGTCCTTTACCAATTTTGTTCAAATGGTGGCCCCAGGGTCCAAAATGGCCCCTCAGCAGGGAGTCCTAGGTTTGAACCATAGAAGTACATAGGAAAAATATTCAAAAATCTTCTACTTCAGAACCACTTGGCATAGTAGCTTGAAATTTGGTATGTAGCATTGCCTAGGGGTCTTTTACCAAGTTTGTTCAAATGATGACCCCAGGGTCTAAAATGGCCCCACCCCAGGGGTCCTGGGTTTGAACCATAGAAATACGTAGAAAAATATTAAAAAATCTTCTTTTTCTTCAGAAGCAATTGGCTCAGATGCTTGAAATTCAATATGTAGCATTGCCTTGTAGACCTTTATCAAGTATGTTCAAATGATGGCCACAGGGTCCAAAATGACCCCACAGCCCGGAGTCCTGAGTTTGAACCTTAGAATTACATAGAAAAATATTCAAAAATCTTCTTTTTCAGAACCACTTGGCTCAGATGCTTTAGATTTGGTATGATGCATTGCCTGGTGGACTCCAACAAAGTTTGTGTAAATGGTGGCCCTGGGATCCAAAATGGCCCTGGGGGGTCTTTGGTTCGAAATTAAAATATACTTAAAAATCTTCTTCTCCAGAACCCCTTAGTGCAGATGCTTGAAATTTGATATGATGCATTGCCTCGTTGTCCTTTACCAAGTTTGTTCAAATGATGGCGCCAGGGTCTAAAGTGGCCCTGCCTTAGGGGGTCCTGGGTTTGAACCATAGAAATACATAGAAAAATATTAAAAAAATCTTCTTAATCAGAACCATTTGGAAATTATTGCAAACTAACAGGTTTGTTCAAATGATGACCCTAGTTTGACCTTTAACCTTTTTGCTCGGGTGAGCGATTCAGGGCCTCTTGGCCCTCTTGTTGAAAATAACTGAGATAATTTTTCTTATTTCTTTTGGCCCCTCATTAGACCCTCTAAGCCAGACTGTTCCAATGAGTGGCCACAACGTATGCTTTTATGTCGAAATATGGGAAAATATCCCTAAAGTATCCCTTTCACATTACTCCTTATCTGGAACATGATATAATTCAAATTATCTATGTATTTCGCTTTCGTACTGCAATCAGTCCTAAGGGTCACACACTGGTCAAACTGAAACCTAGATTATGACCATCTTCAGAACATAGGTAGCGTTGTTTATATTTGGCTATCTGCAACTTTTTTTTTTTTTTTTTTTCATTTCCATGTGGCAACAGTATTGCTCGTTACCTACATAGTCCAGGGGCATATGTCGTAAAAAGGCGTCCCGTGAAAATGAATGTTAATTTCATGCCCTTATCATAGTTCCTTAGGACAGTCTTTTAGAAGGTGAAAAATGGTTGTTGCCATTTTGTCTTTGACCATTTTACCTAGAAAATGGCCAAAGTAGTGGGTGGGGTAATACTGACCCAATACAACACCCAGTTGTAACAAATGAGTTGTAGGAAATGTTCTTTTTGTCATAAATATGCCTTTTTGAACATTCTAATACATAAAAGCAAAATGTAGTCCTAAAATATTGATCAGCTGTCATGATATATATGTAACGTATATAACTGTAACCAAAAATTCGAATGACTTATGAGAATTATACCAAATCCATTGGAAAGAAGTTAATGCATGCAGTTCTTAATGAGCATAAGATATCACTTGTCTTTGAATCATGCTCCTCTTATCTTTGAAGTAATTTCTTGATATATTTTGAATCAGTTAGGTTGCAGTTAGCAGTGGCAATATCGGTTGAAGACAGAATGTAAGTTATTTCTTAAGAATTCTTAAAATACTTTTTAAGAAGAGCTAACGGCGATTGAAGTCTGTATAATGTCTTAAGATGAAAAAGGTACGTGTAAGCATGAAAACCGGCATTCTTACAGTCATTCTACTATAATAAAATTGACGTTTTATCACAAAGGCACCTAGACAGTAACATTACGTTACATAACTGTAGTTTATCCAAGGGAAAACAAACCAGGGTCATGTGCAATACAAGTGGGATCCTGCAGGCATTGCTTCTAATTTTATGCCTTTATCATAGTCATCAAGGGCAGGTCCTTTGAACCCCAAAAATTATATATTTCTGTGTTTTATCTAGAAACTGGTCAACGTAATGGTTGGGTGACATTAGCCTTCACAGCAGCCGGCTGTTACACTTGAAATGTAGAGAGCAATTAAATTTATGAAAATGACTTTTTTTTTAAATATCTTGATATATAAAAACAAACTGACATTTTTCAAAAAGATAAGTTATCCGTCAGGCAAGACCTGTAACGTATATTACTACCATTAAAAATAAATATAATTAAAAATAAATGATAAAATAAACAACCACGATCTGAATAAATCGCTGGAATGAATTTAGGATGTGTTGTGTTTAATACAGACACTCTGAGAAAACTGTTTTCAAATGCTAAATTTTCAGATGCCAGAGAACATTTAACTTATCACTAGTACTAAGATGGCAAAACTTGCTATTTAATACACATAAGAACTCAACAAGACGCATATAGATCTTAACATCTGAAGCATGTAGAACTTTCTTAACATCAGGGGCCGGCTCTTTGAAGCATTTTACATCACAAAACGCATCATTTAAAATTACATGCGACAAGGAAAATATGTAAAGGCATATGTGATTCAAGTCTAGATTTAGAGCTCTCACAGAGGTGATAGCTATTTGCCTATCTGTGCTGTTGACCGAGCCAATCAGACAATCTACACGCAAAAGAGCCTATCAGCTGAGGCAGTTGACAGAAGTATTGGATCAGTCGACCGTTATTAACACCATTTTTGCTATGATGTCGATTGCATTCTCATTCAACAGCCCTTGGAACAGTACTGCCCCATAAGCAAGTTTGTGCTAATCTCATTATTGTGCCTTACATGTTTGATTGTAATCAACGTTACCTTGTGTTGCTCCCATCGGTTACACTGCAACAAATTATTGTCACTATGACAATGTAACAATAAAAATATGTTTTATGAGAAACATAGTGTCTTATTATCGGTCTGTTACTGACATGTATCGCTCATAATGTAACATTACTAAGATTTATTTGGTCAGGCGGTTCTGCACACCCCCTGTCTGAGTTCTGATACATTATCACAAGCAGCTTCATGTAACGAAAGACAAATTTAAGTTCGATCATTCAACTTTCAACAATTATGTATATTTCTTCAGTTGTGGTATTGATATTACCAGACTCATAAAGGTGCATTTTCATACTGTGTTTAAAATATTTGGACAAGGATCATTCAGAATAGCAGTCAGATTTTAAAATAAATAAGAAGTTTGTTTACGTGATTATTGCTGAGCAATATAGTAATATTGCCATTCAATGAAATCATTTGAAAATCAGGTATTAAGGTTAGTGTGCATTACTTGTATTATTCGCTTATTTTCTATTCAAATCTAATATATTACTGTTTGAGCAGATAAGACGTGAGAAATTTATTAACTACTCAGTAACTGGTTGTATTCGTTACTCGTTCCTTTTTCCTTCTCTTTGTTTTGGTTATCGCACTGCAAAGTAACATTATGATTCAATGAATTATTAAGAACAGCTGGGATCCGCTAAGACATAACTGAGCAGCAATGTCCTACACCAAAATACTTTGTTATCTTTTCTTCGTTATGTGCTTAGAACTCTGTTGATCACTGTCCCGCAAGAAAAAGAAAAAAAAGAGAAAAAAAAAGATAAAAATAAATTTATCGTTTAATCAAAAGTAAGCAAATGTTCCATGCTGAGTCAATTCTTTTAAGTGACTGTTGTATATAATTAGTAAGAAAAAGGAAAAATAGCATAGAAATAAAAATAATCTTTGAAAAATGTTTGTGTATACATGTATTTCTATACTGCTGTGATAGCTCGTGACAAATTCCTTACTTTCTTTTCCTTCTACTTATAATAATTGGCTGTGACGCTGTACTCTTAAGGTCCCGGCTGGTACATTACGTTATAAACTATATACGTAGACCAGATATAGCTATGTATTAAGCTAATGTGCGACGTTTTAACCCGGGGCTTGTTTCTCGACTTGAACAATGTTTCCCTTGGTCACGTATAATAAGTAAAAGTGTTACGAATGTATGTATCCTCTGTAAGCAAATGTTCGCGTTAGCTTTTGTAGATAATAATTATAGTGTGGTTTCACTCTTCAGGGATCGGCTTATATTTCTGTTAGAGTCTTTCAATTTGTACGTTCAATGTACCAGATCTTTTCAATAATATTTTGAATTTCTGATTACTGGTGATGTTTAGTTTAAACTTTATTTTATTTGCATAACCAGTGATACATATACACATATTTCTAAACATAATATTTTATGCAAATGGGATTCAGAAGAAAGTCAACGGACTTTTTCAAATCTGTATCCCAATATTGCAATCAATATGATACTTCTATAACATATAACAAGTGATTTGAAAATATACAATATACATACCCAGATAGCATGCCTACGTTGGGCCAACGTTGGCTTAAAGTGGTCAGTTTGGTTGGGCCAACGTTGGATGCCAAAGTTGGGCCAACGTAACTTTGCTCATCGGGCGAACGTTGAGCCAACGGTTGGCTCAACGTTGGCCGAACGTTGTAAGTTTTTTCCTACAACGTTGGGCGAACGTTGCACCAACCTTTTTGGCCTACAATCAGCCAACGCAAAAATTTCACTTTGGGTCAAGTTGTGCCACCTTAAACCAACATATACTTTGCAATTAAACAAATTCCTCCCTCTCTGTGAAGCATCCGGTAAGAGTAACTAATTCCATGCTCACAAACAAGAGTCAGCAATTTAAACGTATACTGACTTTAAATGCAATCCCAAATACTGCGAATCTCTGATCACTTAATGCGGTTTTCATGTACTTTACGACTAAAATCAGCTCGCGCATATGCAATTTTTTATCACATTATTCCCTCTTCGCATACACATTTAATCTGCCTGATGAATCCTGGTTAATCAAATGTGTGAAGCTACATTTCACCTTGCGCAGTTGCGCAGGCTGATTTGAGTACATTTGCCTAAGGTCGATTCTCGCGCGAAGACATTATGGCTGAAATGTATTAAGCTAAATTCACAAAAAAAATCAAATACAATCTCCTTGAATTGAAGTATTGAATACTGCTGAGTTTATGACTACGTTTATAATTTTCTATTCAAAGTACACAATCTTTGCTCCTCAAATCCTTAGTTATGTGTAGCACTTGGTACATCTGAAAGTCATTAATAACAGAAGTACTAACAACTTAATTGCTGAATGGGGATCGTTTCCTTGGTAACCAGACCTTGCTCGTAATAAATCGGAGTACACAAGACTCCTTGCTGTGTGATTGCTAATTACTTACAGATTTCCACTTTTCTATGTACCTCCTTCAGATATTGTAAATAAACAAAGCTTATTATTAGCATTATCATAATGCCTAAATCTATATTGTTATACAATGCAATGAAATTTATAAAAGCACAAATTCATATTTTTTTCATAGAATTATTAGTACTGCTAGTCAAAGTCAGAGCAGGCAATACCAAGACAAATAGTAATAAATATAAATAAATGAACATAAACAAATAGTAAGAAGCCCATTTAATGATAGTTATGATACTGAATAGTTGACTCATACATAGATAAATTGACAAATTCATATTCATTTCTAATCATCATTGAAACCTGAAGTTCAATTCCCCACGTCTAGCCAACGTTGGGCCAACGTTACTCAACCCACGTAAAACTTAGCAAAATTTATACGCATGTGAAAACGTTCGCCCAACTTTGGCTGACCGTTTAATGGCCGACATACTTTTTTTAAGAAAATGTACACAGCATGCTATGAAATAAAGTTTGAACCAGCACAGGTCGAAGTATAATTAATTCCTGTGTGCCTAGAGCAAACATATACCCAGCTGTAGTAACGTTCGGCCAACGTTCGGCCGACGTTGTACTCCCAACGCCAACGCTCAGCCAACGGTGACACCTTATGCCAACGTTGGCCCAACGTTGGCATGCTATCTGGGTAGTTGATAAAAGCATGAAAAATCTATTGGTTTTCCTATAATGTGATATGCATTTCGAAAGAAACATTTCCATTTCGCAATCATCCTCGGCTCCACGGGAATAGGAGAATATATTACAATAAGTTCAGTGGTCATCTACGCCCTCAAACCATTTTGAGTTTGAAAGTACAAGTCGTCAAGGTAAGAAAAATAAGAATAAACATACACAATTGAGACTGTACAAAATTGAATCAGGTCTAAATAAATAAACAAGATGTATTGAGCTGTATTAACAGGTCGTCATTAAATATGATAAACGAAGGCAAATGAGTTCATAAATATAACAGCTTTATAATTACTACATATTTGTTGACGTTTATTTGGTTTGTACTCTTTAAAACAAAAAGTTAGACTGGCGATAAACTCCTATGAAATTAGTTGATAACTGATTTATTTAGAACTGAAAATAACTATCTAATATTGCGTTTTAAACACGCAGGATGGTGAAATGCACACTCAGTTTATTTGAAAACGCTTATGATGTTTAATGTACCCGGCCAATCGCCAATCATGTTTCACCTTTATCACGCTGACTTTATCACTTTATTTGGCGCCTTTATACAATCAAATGCTGGTTTATGATTGCAGAATTTTTTCTTTAAAATAATAAATCTTTCTAGCATTTTTAGCATTTTTGCTTTACATACAAAGATGTCACGTATGTTACTGTCTCAAGAATCGTAGAATTTAGTACCTGGGCAATAACATCAATAAAAATTTTTGTTTATGCTATAACAAATATGAAAACACCAAAACATTGTGAGTGTTCAGAATTTGTCAAGTCTTTATTTATTACAATTTGAAAAATATTCTTAGTTTCGTCACCTATAAAACACACGTCATGAAGCCCTTTAACCACTTGTTGATAAGGCTAATAGCTCCAAGTAAACAGTTTTCCTGAAGAACTAGCAGGATATTATATTTATAATTGTTCTGTGAGAGATAGTGAATTAATTCTGGAAATTGTACTATAATGGACTATGTTATTTAATTAAAAGTTATTTACGTTACTATTCGTGGTAGTAAGCGATGAAAAAACAAACTTAGGCGTATTTTCTAATACTTGCAGATGATTCTATAAAAAACTAAGAATAAAAATAAAACATAAGGAGCCTTGCTTGGCGCTACATGATTTTAACAAAAACACACATAGGTAATGTATATAATCGATCGTTACGGCCAGAGTCACTAGATAAAAATGGCAACATGTGTTTTTCGATTATGTACCCACCACTGATGAAGTTAATATATGTTGCCAAAAAATAACACGAATGTTCACGGGAACTACATATGCCCCCGGACTAACAGTTCCGTCATTGTAAATGCATGACCATGATTACCCGACTTTAAACAAATTTAACATCCTTGGATTTCACATTAAACGGTTTTGAAAAATTATTTGGTTCATTTAATGACCTATTTCAATATTATGCACTTGAATAAATGGTAAAATGCAATGTACATGCTTGGGGTCCCATTCACTGTCCCGCTTTTGTTTATATTCCGTCGCCTGCCGGGGAACCAGAGAAGGAACCTGTATTTTGTGAAGCTAAACCTGTTCCTCCTACTGATTTTTGCCAGTTATATGCACATCAACCCACATTTTATCACCAAACGTAAACATGGTAAAGGTCGAGGCGCTCTTCATTATGATCTATGTTTAAACGTTTAACCACTGTTAGGATTATGGAGACTTTAACAAATCAGAACATTGTACCGCAGCTACAATCTACCTGTTCTAGTCTACGTCTTTGTTTGAATGCCTGAATCCATAAGTGCTGCAAGAGTCAACTCTCGATATCTAAAGTCCAAGTTCATCTCAAACTACTGATAGCTCAAAGTAAATTTTCTGGTCCCAGAAAATTTACTTTGTGATACCAGTAATTTGAGATAAGAGATGCAATGTAAAGAAAAATAGGAAATGTATCCAAACTATACTGTTTTATATAAAACGGTACTTGAGATATCAGTGTTTGAGATAACAAGACTCAACTGTATATTATTTCAGAAAATAAATATTGTGGTGAGCCCTGGACAGAGAATATGTAGAGATGGTAATTCCGACCCAGTCGTGATCCTTCAGATACACTCCATAGCTGTGTTCGACAAGGAAAGAAATCCTGCATATTTTAAGCCTTTATTTGAATTCCTCAAAAGCGAGCTCAAGGCACATATACCTGAGAAAAGGTATGCACATCAATAAGTACACTAAAGCACATAGCTGATCAAGAATAACTTCTTTCAAGAAAAGACTTGAAGTCTTGGAGTAGGTCAAGAGCACTAAAACAGTAAGTTTCCTGCAAATTGAAGTAGCCTGCAACTACATATAAATCAACTGTACTCAAACCTGTTTTATGTGGCTCATGTTCGTATGTTTGCACGTGAATGCGCACTTCCAGATCGTCCGAAACGTTAAGTGTTCGTACACTTATAAAAACAAAGACGAGTATGGATGGACAGAGGACTTGCAATTTTACATCCTTTTCAACAGTATTTCAGTCATATCAGGACGATTGAAGGGGAGAGAGGTGATAGTGTAAGCATGTGTGCAACAGATGAAAGGATTTCCACCTCCAGCGGGAAATCAATACAGAACCGCTAGATCAGCAGGCCATCGCTTAACAGAGCTACTGGGGCTCCAGGCTCAGACTATGTAGTATGACTTTGAAGTCCTGCGTGTGGGCGAACTGAATATGCCCTGAAAAAAAAACGGAATACAAAATGATGGCCTAAGCCTTCGGAATGCACTCTCCACATATGCTACAGACATGTTCCTTCACAAGACAGCTCAGGTAGCGAGAAATCTCTTGTTTTTATTAGTATTTGTTTCATTGTTTCAGTTTGTCTTTCTCTCTGATAATATTATTTCAGCAAGTAAATTCTCAACAAACTTGTTTTCTACTCTTTTTTTCAGAATGACCGTTGAGTTCATAGACCTTCCAGCACATATGGTGGAAAATGGGAAATAGCAATAGAGAGATGATTGCTGTGATATTTAATTGTGATATTTATCAAAATTTGCAATTTTTAATCATGTGAAAACCAAACCGAGGGATTTTAAAGATGCTATATCTATGCTGCTATATGACAGTGGTTTTTCCCAACTTCAAAACAAACCCCAAAATCTAGATCTACAAGTTGGGTCTGGATATTTAGGATTGTTTTGGAAAGGTAAAATCCATCTTATGGCTAAATTATTAATATGACTGATTACAATGTATAGTCATTTTAGAGGGTAGAACACCCTCCTCTTATGAATGAATGAATGATTAAATTATTTACGCTCAGCCCTGATAACGGCATACATCGGATAAACTGCTTCAAAAGTACGTCAAGACCCTCCTCTTAAAACCAAATAAATTCGGTAATTCTAGGATAGTTATTTTCCATAAATACACGTTGTGATCCATCCAAGTGGTTCTTTAGAGGAATCACTTTTTATAATTTTATGGCAAGTACCATAAAAGTTCTAAGTATTGGTGCAGGTAAGTTTGAGCAAACAGCGCAGACCCAGATCTGACTGCTCCTAAAGGAGCAGTCTGATCATGGTCAACACTGTTTGCGATTCCATCTGCAGCTTTTTGACCCCTCACTGCATGCAAAACCAACCTGTTCCATTTTAGGATGATTATCGTTATCCTTCGGGGTGTCCCAATTTTATGAATGTTTGTGGTAGTATGTTTCCTTTGACTGATTACATGGATGTAACTAGTGTTCTAGGGAAAGATGGATGACTTGCGATTTTATATCCTTCTCCACAGTATTTCAGCGAGTGAGTGAAATAGGGTGTAGCGTTCCACCAGCACTTAGGAAATGTAGGGACGGGACCTTGGTTTTAAAGTCTCATCCGAAACACAGGAGAAGTGGGGGATCGAACTTGTGACCCTTAGGTCGGTAGTCCAGTATGGTATCCACTACATATAAGGATGATCAAATGGTGATAAGGAAGATCAAATATGCAATGGAAACCTGTTTATGGTTGCATGGGTTTCTGCCTCCAGTGGAAATGGTAGTCAGACCTCTAGCTTAGGAAAACAGACATAGCACCATTTTACACCAAGGAAAAGGTGATAAAGCAAGTATCAAGCCAAAATTTTTGTTGTCAACATCAACAATGAAGTTGAAACAATTCATCGAAGAAAAATTACTATCACACCAAAAAATCTTGATGTAAGCAATGTAATACGCAGAAATAATCATTGATATCATCAATATCTACTTATGCCCCAGCTGGAGTGCTGCAAATAGAGGTGATATTGTTATGACAAAAAATTGAAATAAACAGATTTCCAAAAACCAAGTTGATATCTATTTTAATACCTATCTTCTTTAATATACTGCCCATGCGACCACTAGGCTACAGGAAACCTTTAGCTTTTTATGTCTTACATCACAACTGATAAATAGAAAAATATGCTAAATTACTGATACGATAAAATGCATGGGCAATTTCCCATTAAACAATGCATGAACGTGAAGGAATACTGGTTAAACATTTGAAGAAAAAAAGAAATTCTGTTATATATCAAAAGCTTTCCTGCACAAGCAGTGTGACACAGTGTATGCAATAAAGGAGTGACGTCACTTTTTGGCCAATCATTTTGAAACTTCACAGATGTTTTGGCCATGGTCTGTAGATGTGCATATTGTTTGCACATAATTCCCAGATAAATTTTTGCCACTTTTTTCACATGTTTAACATAGTCAATTTTTTACATAATACCTTGCGTAGTGGGTGTCTTGTGAGCACAACACCTCCTACCTTTTTACGCCAGTCATTTTGAAACTTCACAGATGTTTTGTCCATGGTCTGTATATGTGCATATTGTTTGCACATTATTCCCAGATTAATTTTTGCCACTTTTTTCACATGTTTAACTTAGTTAATTTTTTACATATCATTATACCTTGCATAGTGGGTGTCTTGTGAGCACCTCTCCAAATACACTTTTAGATCAATCATTTTGAAACTTCACAGGTGTTTTGTCATGGTCTGAAGATGTGCACATTGTTTGCACATAATCCCCAGATTAATTTTTGCCACTTTTTTTAAGATGTTTAACGTCATTTTTGTCGCACCTGTTTTTGTCACACCTGCGTTAGCATGGGAAAACTATATCAGTTTTCACTACCAATTAGAACTCGTGTGACTTCAACCCCAGCAGGTGCGACACCGATTTCTTGTTGTATTCAGTTAATTCCTAATAAACCTTTAATTCGTTTGACGTGAAATTTTCTTGAAAGGGCGTAAAACCCATAAAATTCACAGCCTACGATTGAGTACAATTGAAGTATCGGCTTTCTATAAAAAAATTATGCTCTGGTCCCACTTCTCCTCCACCCTCCCCTGTACTTAACGAGTGGCTCGACTTAACTCTTTCGGCGCCAAAGTCGCAAAAATGCGACTTTGCAAACAGCGTATATCCAGATCAGCCGGCTCTTAAAAGAGCCGTCTGATCAGGATCTACACTGTTTGCCATTCAAATATGAACTTAAAAAGCCTGATTTTATGAAAAATGTCTTTAGATTGTTAAAATTTCCAATTACAAATCTGTCGTCTGATGATTTGAGCAGACGAAAATTTGTCGTCTGAAAAATTTGGCGCCGAAAGAGTTAAGTGCAGTATTCTTGACAGGGCCATACACAAGAAATTACAGCCTTCTTTCGTACAAGTAGCTTACAGTATCGGCTTTCTATCATTTTTGATGCAATACATCTAAATATTGACCATGTTTGACTTTGACCTTCGTTTAACAACCTTAATGGTCGAAAATGCCGATTTGTTTCTGTTATACAAATTTAAAGGAGGCTGACATTCCCGAGGGATTTGAAAGCCGAATGTCTAAATGTGTCGCGGGGGTATTGAAGAAGCCTGAAGAGGTATTACTTTCTTTATTTTTGCATAAACTATTTCAATGCCCGGGACAGTCGTAAAACTTTCTGTTCATGAAGCGCCAACGCTGTTAACGTAATTCATCTACTCGAGTCCCAACATAAATAGCAAAACTGAGCATGCCCATCAGCAAGCTTTGCATGCAGGCAGGCTGGACTGACTCTGAGTTTCACATATGCCTATAGACATCGCGATTAAAATACATGTCGCGTGAAAAGAGACCTCGTTTCTTTCGCTTTTTAGATCCCGATTATGCGATAATGTGAGTCACTTGCGATTTTTGCTTCTTTTTTCAACAGTATTTCTGTGAACATGATAATAAAAGGATGTGTGCAATGAAATTCCGTTTACAGTTGAAAAGATTTCTGCTTTCAGCGGGAATCGAACTCGGGACCGCCAGATCAGCAGGCCAGCGCCTAACCCACTGAGCTACCGAAGCTCCTTTTGTAAATGCAAAAGGGAAGGCTCAGATTAGACTGTGTGGATGCGGCTTCCCTGTTTGCACATAATGTAGCTTTTCACGCAACGTCAGTTAAGAAATAGATTCTTGCTTTCAGTGATTTGTGATTTCGCGCTCGTGATATATCCACTTCACGACTGGTCTCCAACCAGTGATATATTGGCGACAAAACACTTGTAAGCAAGAATCTATTTCGATTCTAACACGCAAGAAACGACGAAAATGCAAGTGTTTCCTTCAGATTGTTTCGGTTTTTCGCCATGATTACATGAAGAAATCCCGCCAACAACTTGGACTGTAACAAAGGCATTTACATGTGTTTTGTAAATTTTTGATGCAAGAAAACGACGTTACACCGTCTATTCTCATGGTAATGAAAACTGACGCCAGCAAACGAATGAAAATGACGTCCAAATGGCGCTAAATAACGTCACGTTAGTCCGCCCAGTGATTTGTCACCCAATATATCGCTAGATTTTACCATTGGCTATATAGGCGGCCAGTGTTAGAATCATTCGTAACGGATGGATGATAATGAAAAGCTATGTGCAATGTAACCCCGTTTACTCGCAATCAGCAGGAATCATACCCGGACCACTACCATAGCTGGCCAGCGCTTAAGCCGCTGAAGCATTCGGACCTGCAATAACATTATTTAGGGAATGAATTTCATTTTTCTGAGGTTTATCTAAGTGTAAACTACATTGGGTCACGTGCAAAGTGAATGAATCCCGAAGGGGTTCATGTAAACTTTGCTAGTGACCCAATGTAGTTTACACTTCGATAAACAACAGAAAAATTAAGTTCATTGCTTATATTTACATTCGTTTCAATCAAACATGTCCTGAATAATCTTATATAAGCGCTAAAATTGAACCAGTAAAACATGTACACGCAGTTTTTCTGCTAACAGCAAGCATGACGTCATAACGTCGCTGACGCCCTATCAGATTGTAGAGAGGCATTGTTTATTTTGACGTCATTGACGTCGCGTGTCTCAATGTAATTATTGGAATTTAAACTGCATTACGTTCCATAGGTTATTGTAGGGCTTTTCAGTAAATTGCACCAAGAATGTAAATATATGGCAATGAGTGCACCATGCGCAACTTGTAGTTATAACTGAATATGGAAACTTAATGTTATGAGGACGTATTTTCATGAAAAGACAATGTTCGAATATACCCTGAAAACACGAAACGGCACGTTTTCATAAGACAGCTATCAGTTTAGCCTGCGCATTCCGGTGCGCAGTTTGATAAGATTCTTTGTTGCTCGCGTTTATTAGCTTTATGGTCAGACGCTAAACGCTAAAGCCTGCACAAATATGCACATCGATGCACTATATTAGCACACGCCGAAAGGATACAGTTTGGTGGTGAAGCGTCCGCACTGCAAAGTGGTAAGCGCTCCCGGCTTTTAATCACGGGGTCGCGGGTTCGAATCCCGCCGAAAGCGACACTCTATCCGATCCGTAACTAATCATAACTGCTGGTGCAGTCAGCTCTTGATATCTCAAAGTCGATCTCAAACTACTGATATCACGTAAATTTTCTGTCCCAGACAGAAAATTTCCTCTGAGATATCAGTAGTTTGGGAGCTGAAAGTTAAATTTGTCCAAACTAAAGTTTTTGATATACTTGTAAGAGAGTACTTTGAGATATCAGTGTTTGAGATAATAAGACTCAACTATACAGTCAACTCTTGATATCTCGAAGTCAAACTTCAGCCCAAACTACTGATATCTCAAAGTAATTTTTCTGGTACCAGAAAAATTACTTTGAGATATCAGTAGTTGGAGATAAAAGGAGTTGAAATGTAAATAAAAATAGGAAATTATATTCCTTGATATAAGGGGATACTTTGAGATATCAGTGTTCGAGATATCGGGAGTTGACTGTATATTATTTCAGAGAATAAACGTTGTGATGAGCACTGGACAGAAAATCTACAGAGCTGGTAGTTACGACCCTGTAGTGATCCTCCAGATACATTCCATAGCTGTGTTCGACAAGGAAAGAAATCCTCCATATTTCCAGCCTTTATTTGATTTTCTCACAAGCGAGCTCAAGGAACATGTACCTGAGAAAAGGTATGTACATCAACAAAGTCATAGATGATCACAATCGGAACACCGCTCGGCCAATTCCGTGAATCAACGGAATTGGCCGAGCGTGCTCCGATGAAAGAAACCCGCAATCTTAGGATAGGCCAAGAGCATCAAAATAGCAAAGCTATATTCAATGTCCTCCCAGCAAAAGAAGCCGACATCTACTTACAGGAGAAAAGTAATCAAATTTGATAGATGGGGAGGCAAATTGTTGGTTTTGTGGTTGCAAACTTCGTTTCATGGTGACGCGTCAGCGAATTGTGCAACCATAAAACCTTTTACCTCCCCTCATAACATTTTTTTAATCTACAGCTACCCCTTTTCACACTTTCGCCTTACAAAGTTTTCTACTTTGTACCTTAAGGGCTTTCAAGAAGGTAAACCCAGACTGATAAGCAGCAACTGTTTGCAACATCAGGTTTCTTGACAGTATGCATGTGCTCGGAAGCAGCCAATCAGTGTGCTTTATTTTGAGTTTGAGAATGTACTCAAGTATTATAACCTTGGGGCATGGTATGCTATAGACATTCCAATATAAGATAGCTCAAACAGACATTTATGATTTTCAATATTTATTTCAGTTTGTCCATCTCTGATAATCTAAGATCAGCATGTAAATTCATTAAACTTCATTTTTTTTTTTTTTTTTTTTTGCAGAATGACAGTTCAGTTCATAGACCTTCCCGCACATATGGTGAAAAATGGGAAATAGCAATATGGAAATGACTCTTGTGATATTTATTTGAGCCGTGACACGAGAAAACCAACAAAGTGGTTGTGCGCCCAGCGTAGACTCAGATCACTCTGGGCATCCATCCGCCCAGTCTGATCAGACTCTTCACTTAGCCTTTAGAGGGTAGCTAAGGGTCTAAGCTACCTCCATGCGGACAGCGACGACTCCGATCAGACTGGGCGGATGCCCAGGCTGATCTGAGTCTGCGCTGGACGCACAACCACTTTGTTGTTTTGTCCTGTCCTGTCTCAGTTTTGTGATATTTATTGAACTTTGCAATTTTTATCAAGCGAAAAACAAACTGAGGAGTTTTAATGATGGTATGCTACATTCATACTGCTATAGGACAGTGGTTTTCACCTCCAGAACAACTCCAAAAATCTTGTTCCATCTTACAACACAGAACTAGGTATTTGGAATTGTTTTGGTAAGGAAAAAGCCATCTTTTAGCAGAACTGATATGCCTGATATACAGTTTTCATTTTGGAGGGATCAGAGCTCTAGATAAGAGGGGTATTTGATGATAATTGAGGGATAATTTTCTTTATTTCTCATCAAAACCATATGTTGTGACCCCTCATCTGAACATATGCATATTTGCATTTTCTATCTCTTGGTGAGTGTCATATTTTTATCATTATAAAAAATTACTACCCCATAGTTGTTAAGCAGAAATCTGGACTCCATACTCTCATGGTATATGGATACATGTATTTGCCTCCATTTTAACAAATTAAATGAATGCAGAAATGTTTCCTTATTACTTACATCCTATAATTCAATAAAGAAAGAAACATGACTGGACAATTATTTTCCATTATATAGCTGCTTTTATCATCGTGGGGTGTAGCTTGTTACCAAATTTGGTGTTTTTTCTCTCTTTTTTGACTTTTACAAGTGACACATCTTCAAAAGCAGGCAGAACTGAAATCTAATGTGTTCTTGTATTTTTTTTTCATGTTTGTCTTAGGGGTTTTATTTGTTGCTACCGAGGGAATATGAGCCACGACACCAGAAAACCAACATTGTGGTTGTGCGCCCTGCACTGACTCAGATCAACCTGGCAATTCGCCCAGTCTGATCAGACTCTTCGCTAAGTGCTTAAAGGGTAGCTAAGGGACTGAGCTACCTGAATGCGGACAGCGAAGACTCTGATCAGACTGGGCGGATGCCCAGGCTGATCTGAGTCTGCGCTGGGTGCACAACCACATTGTTGGTTTTCTCGTGTCGTGTCTCATATAATTGCCGCGAGAAAGAGTTCAACTATACTTATAATTTCATGGAGAATACCATAAAAGTTCAAAGTGTTGGGTCAGATAGGTTTGGGCAAATAGTACATGGTCTACATTTTTTGTAATACAATCTGCATCATTTGGGCCCATAACTACATTGACACCAGTCCTCCAGATAAGAAGGGGTAACAGAGATAATTTATGGATAATTCTGCAAATTTCTCCATAAAAACATATTTTGTGACGCATCGTAAGAACCGTCTCACCAAGACGGTTCTAATGAGGGGTCACAACATATGTTTTTGTTGAGAAATAAGAATAATTATCTTCAAATTATCCTCATTACCCCCTCTTATCTCGAGCTCTGCATTGTAAAATCAAACTGTTCCATTTTAGTATGAACATGGTAATCCTTCGAGGTGTCCCACTTTTTTGTTTTTATGGCAGTTCGTTTGTTTTGTCTGATTACATAAATGTAACTAGTGTTGTGAAGGACAGATGGATGACTTGCGATTTAAGGTCCTTTTCAACAATATTTCAGACTTATCAGAATGATCGTAGGGTGATAAAGAAAGGTGTGTGCAACAGAAACCTGATTATGGTTCAAGGGTTTCTATCTCCAGCGGCAATCCAACCAAAACCTTCAGCTTAGCAAATTAAACATGGAAAATTTAACACAGGAAATGTCAGTGACTCAAGTAACAATTTCAGATTTTTGTTTTAACATTAGTACTGAAGTTGCAGCAATTCGACCAGAAACATGTTGGACTGGCTCCGCAAGCCTCACCATTCCTACGCTGTTTCTGGTCTGGCCTGATAATCTTTATATCAAAAGACACTAACATGGTATTCTCTATGCCTCTGTCATCAGAGACAATAAACAAATTATAAGACTTTAATTTTTTCACATATTTATTTCATATTGCATTAAATATATTTCAATTAGACTGTTAAAACATTTTTGCAAAATTTTATGGCAAAATGGAAGATCTCATCTGCTCACATCTGTACAAAATTAATAAAATATATAATATACAACACCATATACAAGTTCATTTTTACACTTGAAATTCTCCTGCTCTCTAATTTCTGCACCAATGTTGTTTTGTTTTCATAACTTAGTGGCTAAGTACAAAATTTGAGAAGTTCATGGGTATATGCTTAAAATAGACCTTTCTCAACACCCCATGACCAGAATAATGTGAGCCTGTGTTTGAATGGGAACCCATATTTTCTAATCAACATTTACAAAATGAATATATAGTCAGTAATACTGGTGGTTTGCCATCCCAGATGTATTATACTGCTTATATTTGAACACAGACTTTTTGTAGCGACTCACAGCTGCCTTTTGGAATCGTAACAGTCAAACCCATCTTGCAGGCCACATCTTTTAAACAAAAACCTGTCTTGATAGCCAAATATCATATATCAAAGTAGCATTTCAGTATAAATTAATCTGTATTGAGCAAGCACCTGCCATAAGCAAGAAGTTTTTGCCTTTCACTTGGCTGCTTGCTAAACACAGGTTTGACTGTACTTTGAAATATATTAAAGCTATGACATGCTTAGTGTGATTTTGGCATATATGTAAACAGCAAATGCTCTGATCAGACTGCGCATCTGCGCAGTCTGATTAGAGCCTTTGCTGTTTGCACCTATCAAATATGGAGCTCGAGAAATCTACAGGTACAAAATGAAGTCTCTCTCTACACTGCAGAGATTCACACATTGTCTGAGTCTTCAATTTGCATAATGCTGCACATGCCGTAAGCATTCTTTAAACAAGTTGTGGCTCAATTCTTTTCTGTTGCCTGTGACCGTTATTGCAGTAAATTAATTAAGGCATCGAAGAACTTGCTCTTGTCTTCGGTCTTCATTTCTACAACTGAAACAAATAAATACAGTCAAACTCAACTGAAACAAATAAATACAGTCAAACATAGGTTTTTATGCAGAATTAACAAAAATTATCCCTAATTATCACTAAATACCCCCTGTTATCTAAAGCTTCTATAGTTGCCAGATTATAGAAAATAAGCACATGTAGGGCACGTTTAACCATTCCACAAGTTTTATTTTGAAAATGGCATGCTCATGAACTTTTAAAATTCTTCTGAAATAGTAGCGGTTGAAACCAAATAAAGGCCCAGTCTGTTTCTTGTGACTTTAAAACTTTACAAACTGATTAGTTTGCTCTAAATTCTCCAAAAGTGTCTTCACAATGTGATAAACACAATATTAATTGTCAAGTAGCTTAAAATTGCAAAAATTATTTGTTGACATAATACATCCAAGAAGTCATGTTGCATTGGTGTTTACATCTGAGAGTTATACAATTTTTCTGACAATAGAGAACAAGAGGCCCAAATGGGCCTGATATCGCTCACCTGGCTATTGTGCAACGGAACCATTCTGATACAAAATTGGTCCAATTCCACTGAGAATTTTTCATTTTCACATTTTGCTACTTTTAGTAACAGAGGCCAACTTGCCTGGTCTTTATATATTTACTTTTGAAACACCTCAATGCAAGAATCATTTTGCCACAAATTTCATCAAAATCCATTCAGGGGTTACTGAGATATTGCCAGTTTCATGTTTTGTGCTATTTTTAGTAACGACAGATGGCGGCCATCTTGGATTGCTAAAATGCAAAAATCGAAAAACCTTCATGCAAGGACCATTTTGACACAAATTTGGTCCAATTCCATTGAGATTTTCTGATTTTCACATTTTTCTATTTTTAGTAACAGAGGCCAATATGACTGGTCTTACAGTTAGATATTTTTGAAACATCTCAATGCAAGAATCATTTTGACACAAATTTCGTCAAAATCCATTCAGCGGTTACTGAGATATTGTCATTTTCATGTTTTGTGCTATTTTTAGTAACGGCAAATGGCGGCCATCTTGGAATGCCAAAATGCAAAAAAATCGAAAAAGCTTAATGAAAGGACAATTCTGACACAAAATTAATCCAACTCCATTGAGATTTTCTAATTTTCACATTTTTCTATTTTTAGTAACAGAGGCCAATATGAATGGTCTACAGTTAGATATTTTTGAAACATCTCAATGCAAGAATCATTTTGACACAAATTTCGTCAAAATCCATTCAGCGGTTACTGAGATATTGTCATTTTCATGTTTTGTGCTATTTTTAGTAACGGCAGATGGCGGCCATCTTGGAATGCCAAATTGCAATTAATCAAAACGACTTCATGCAAGGAACATTCTGACACAAAATTGGTCCAATTCCATTCAAGGGTTCTTGAGTAATTGTCATTTTTATGTTTGTGCTATTTTTAGTAACACCAGATGGCGGCCATCTTGGGATGCCAAATTGCAATTAATCGAAACGGCTTCATGCAAGGAACATTCTGACACAAAATTGGTCCAATTCAAGGGTTCTTGAGTAATTGTCATTTTTATGTTTGTGCTATTTTTAGTAATGGCCCCCATGGTGGCCATCTTGGATAGTAAACTGGCACAAAATTGAAATAATTCCATTCAAGAACCAATTCTGACCAAATCTGGTCAGAATTGGCTGCATTTTCTTTAGATATTGACATTTGAGCAAAATCGGCCTTGTTAACGCTAAGTAGGTCACTGTGACCTAATTTCGCTATAGATTTTTTTTATTTTTACAATTTTTAATACCAAGGTCCCACTTATGTTCCATGCAAACTTTCAACCAAATATACCAAATGGTTCTGGAGAAGAAGTTGATTTTGTTGTTTTTGCTATTTTTAGTAACGGCAGCCATCTTGGATTCTTGACCTGACCCAATTTTACAATTTTGAAACCCTGCAGTCTGGTCATGCTCCATGTGAAATTTGAGATCCATGGGCTCAGTGGTTTTAGAGAAGAAGTTGTTTGAAGTTGTTTAAATAGGTCATTTATTGACATTGGCATTTGAGCAAAATTACACACGTAAACAGAAAGTAGGTCACTGTGACAAAACTCCGCTACAGATTTTTTTCATTTTTACAATTTTGAATACCAAGGCTTCACTGATGTTCCATGCCAAAATTCAGACAAATATACCCAGTGATTCTGGAGAAGAAGTTTATTTTGTTGTTTTTGCTATTTTTAGTAACGGCGGCCATCTTGGATTTTCAACCTGACCCAATTTTACAATTCTGAGACCCTGATGTCACGTCATGCTCCATGTGAAATTTGAGAACCATGGGGCCAGTAGTTTTACAGAAGATGCTTGAATATTTGTTTTTAGGTGTTGACGGACAACGCACGGACGCACGACGCACGCCGCACGCATTGGTATGACAATAGCTCACTATGGCCCTTCGGGCCAGGTGAGCTAAAAATACTTGTAGATGACTTGACAACACAAGTTTTATATATGAGCCGCGACACGAGAAAACCAACAATGTGGTTGTGCGCCCAGCGCAGACTCAGATCAGCCTGGGCATCTGCCCAGTCTAATCAGAGTCTTCGCTGTCCGCATGGAGGTAGCTGAGCCTTAGCTACCCTTTAAGCGCTCAGCGAAGATTCTGTTCAGACTTGACGGATGCCCAGGCTGATCTGAGTCTGCACTGGGCGCACAACCACTTTGTTGGTTTTCTCGTGTCGTGGCTCATTTATGTGCTCTGAAGATTCTTAAAGATTACCACTTCAAATTGGACTGTGAAGAATTTTGTCTGTAAAGTATACTTACTGAATGTATCAAAGTTGTCATGAAGAGTTCTGGAATTGGTGCTGGAAGATGCCTGCTCAAAGGCTTTCCCAAAGAAACTGAAATAAAAACACAGAAACTTTTTTTTCATTCTGGCAAATATAAAAGATTTTACTAATTTACGTTTTTATATTATTCAAGCCCAGTGTGGTAGGTGTCCCTTGATATTGACAAGGGTAATGTTTTATTTTATATCACTACAAATATTATCAGTACTCTAGAAAACGTCAAGTTTTTAAGATAATGTATGAAATATGAACTTCAGGCTGATCAAAGTCCTTTATTCTGATCATGATGAAAAACATATTTTCGTGTCACAGTTCACACATTATTTCTACTCATCAACAGAACTCACTTTTTCCTCTCCTCGTCCAGAGACAATGGTGGTATGCCTATAACCAGACTGGTTCCCTGTTCTCTACCTAGAGGGGCACCGAGAACCAGAGGCAGGCTCCGAGACTTCTTATTTCTACTCTACAACAGAAAGTACACTGGTAACTACGGTAATCACTTCAAATGCAAACTCAACTTTCTCCCACTATACTGCCTTCAATAATGCTATTATCAAAGAAAATAACATTTTTTTTACATCACAACTTACGACAAACTTATCTAGAAATTTAATTATTTCAGCAATTAACATTTCTTCACTGTGCAAGCATGTACAATTATAAGGTGTATTCCAAATTAATCCATATGCATGAATTAAGCAACACAGCAAATTTAAAAGGGTATATAAGTCATGATAAATGTACACAATGTCTAGCCAATAGTTTACTAATGAAAATTCTGTCAACCTACCACAGAGCAGTGAGCTTCTAGAGTAAATCTGGCCAGTCTCATTAAACACTGGGGATGGGAGAACAGCTTCACATCTGGAGCACCCTGAAAATGACAGTATTCTGTAAAACAGGTGTTTTCAGATGATACTAATGAGGGTTACCTGTGTAAATACAAAATCAAATTGGAAAGAAAGAAACAATGAACAAAAGAAGGGAATGATACATATATGGAGGCTGATACTCTCTTACACAATACAACTAGTCACACCCAATATTTGTACCAAATTTTGAAATCCTAGCTGTATGGTTCCTGAGAAATCTTCGACAGAAATTAAATTGGAGAGAAAGAAAAAAAAGGGAATGATAAGCAGATGGAGGCTGATGGTCTCTTATATGATACAACTAGTCATACCCAACATTTGTAACAAATTTCAAAAACCTAGGTAAAGTGGTTCCTGAGAAGTCTTTGACAAAAAAAAAATAATTGGAGAGAAAGAAAAAATGGACAAACAAAGGGAACAATAAGCAGAAGGAGGCTGATGTTCTCTTACACTATACAACTAGTTATACCAAACATTTGTACAAAATTTCAAAATCCTATCTGTAGTGGTTCCTGAGAAATCTGTGACAGAAAAAAAGGTTGATTTAATTGGATAGTAAGAAAAAATGGACAAAGGGAATGATAAGCAGGAAGAGGCTGATGTTTTCATACATATTACAACTAGTCATTACCAAGGTTTATACTAAATTTCAAATACCCTTACCGTAGTAATTTCTGAGAAATCTCTGACAGAAATTTATTTGGAGAGAAAGAAAAATGAACAAACAAAGAGAATGATAAGCAGCAGAAGGCCGATTCTCTCTTACACTGTGCAAAAAGTCATACACGTACTTATCGTTTGTACCAAATTTCAAAATTCTAGCTGTAGTGGTTCCTGAGAAATCTTTGACAAAAATTTAATTGGAGAGAAATTGGAGAGAAAGAAAAACTGAAAAACAAAGGGAACTAGAAATGTTTTTCAGAGAAAAACTGATGTCCCCCCACCAGCCCATTTCCCATCCCCTCTAATGAATAAAAAGCCTGATTAAGTAAAATATCTAAACAAGTTAGGAGAAAATCCATCCACTGGTTCTTAAGATATCCTACATAGATGACTATGACTTTGAAAATGAGGTCAAGGTCACCAAAATCAAATCACCTCTTAAACTTGTCCAAATGATTTATCCATGTAAGATTGGTGAAATTCCATCCATTGGTTCAGGAGATATAGTGGGTACAAGAAAATGTTATGTAAGTCCTCCAGTGACCTTGAATATGAGATCAAGGTCACCAAAATCTAAGCAGCTCTTAAACTTGTCCAGATGATGTATGCATGCAAGTTTGGTGAAATTCCATCCATTGGTTCTGGAGATTTAGTGGGTACAAGAAATTGTCATCTAAGTCCTCCAGTGACCTTGCAAATGAGGTCAAGGTCACAAAAATCTGATCAGCTCTTAAATTTGTCGCAATGATATATCCCTGAAATTTTGGAGAAATTCCATTCATTGGTTCAGGAGATATAGTGGTTACAAGAAATTGTCATCTAAGTCCTCCAATGAACTTGAAAATAATGTCAAGGTCACCAAAATCTGAAAACCTCTTAATCTTGTCCCAATGATGTATCCATGCCAGTTTGGTGAAATTCCATCCATTGGTTCAGGAGATATAGTGGGTACAAGAAATTGTCATCTATGTCCTCCAGGGACCTTGAAAATGAGGTCAAGGTCGCCAAAATCTAATCAGCTCTGAAACTTTTCAATATCATGTATCCATGCAAGTTTGGTGTAATTCCATCAATTGGTTTAAGAGATATCACTGGTACAAGAAATTTTCATCTAATTCCTCCAGTGACCTTGAAAATGAGGTCAAGGTCACCAAAACCTAAAAACCTCTTAAACTTGTCCCAATAATGTATACATGCAAGTTTGGTGAAATTCCATCCATTGGTTCAAGAGATATCGTGCATACAAGAAATTGTCATCTATGTCCTCCAGTGACCTTGAAAATGAGGTCAAGGTCACCAAAATCTAATCAGCTCTTAAACTTGTATCAATAATGTATCCATGCAAGTTTGGAGAAATTCCATCAATTGGTTCAAGAGATATCGCGCATACAAGAAATTGTCATCTATGTCCACCAGTGACCTTGAAAATGAGATCAAGGTCACCAAAATCAAATCAGCTCTTAAACTTGTCCCAATAAGGTATCCATGCAAGTTTGGTGAAATTCCATCAGTTGGTTCAAGAGATATCGCGTATACAAGAAATCTGTCACAGGGACGCAGACGCCCGGGATCCGCACTGAAAACAATATGTCCCCCCTCACCTTTGGTGGGGGGACATAATGAAAAGCTGGAGCAGGTTGATTCTCTCTTACACGGTACAACTAGTCATACCCAACGTTTCTACCAAATTTCAGATACCCTTCCTGTAGAAGTTTTTGAGATATCTTTTACAGAAATTTAATTGGAGAGAAAGACAAAATGGACAAATAAAGGGAATGATAAGAGATAGTGAGGAAGCTGATTCTCTCTTACACGGTACAACTAGTCATACTTAACGTTTGTACCAAATTTCAAAATCCTAGCTGTAGTGGTTCCTGAGAAATCTTTGACAAAAATTTAATTGGAGAGATATTGGAGAGAAAGAAAAACTGGACAAATAAAGGGAATGATAAGCTGGATCAAGCCGATTCTCTCTTACACGGTACAACTAGTCATACCCAACGTTTCTACCAAATTTCAGATACCCTTACTGTAGAAGTTTTTGAGATATCTTTGACAGAAAATTAATTGGAGGGAAAGAAAAAATGGACAAATAAAGGAAATGATAAGCAGCAGGAGGCTGATTCTCTCTTACACGGTACAACTAGTCATACTCAACGTTTGTACCAAATTTCAAAATCCTAGCTGTAGTGGTTCCTGAGAAATCTGTGACAGAAAAAAAAGTTTAACAAACACACACACACACACACACAAACATATAAACGGAAAAAACAAAAACTATATACCCCCTATATACTTCGTATACCGGGGGTATAACAAAAATTACAAATACAGTAGAACTTGAATGGCTCGAACCCTGATGGCTTAATAACTCTGCCTGACTAGAACTCTTTCCTTGATCCCTAGAGGTGACTTTATATAGAAACTTACCCTGGATGGCTAGAACTATCCTTGGCTGGAACTTATTTCCATGGTCCCAAGCCTGTTTGAGCTAATGAAGTTTCTGCTGTATTTAAAATTATTAAAGTCTCCATAGTCCTATCAGTGGTAAAAACATCTAAACTCAAATCATTATAAAAAGTGGTTCAACCTTCACGTTTGGTAATAAAAAATGTGGGTTGATGTGCATATATTGAGTCATATAATTGGCAAAAAGTAGAAAAAACAAGTGTTTGAAAAATAACAAATCGCTCCACAAAATAAGATTTCCTGTTCTGGTTTCCCGTCTGGCAAAGCTGTAT
This sequence comes from Ctena decussata, assembly GCA_963989385.1. Taxonomy (NCBI): domain Eukaryota; kingdom Metazoa; phylum Mollusca; class Bivalvia; order Lucinida; family Lucinidae; genus Ctena; species Ctena decussata. Next base: position 77,381,882 of record OZ022511.1, on the reverse strand, counting down.
AAACATTGGCGGGATAGTGATTGGGATTCCACACCTGTACATTATATTTTTCCCATTTTATTCAACTTTATGAAATCGAAATTAGGTCATTTTAGTTGCCAACTAAAATGACCAAAAAAAGTTTTCAAACCCTTTTTATGTGAAACTCAAGGATGTTTTATTTGTTTAAAGCTGACTATCAAGGTCATTTACCTTGACGAAACTATACTGAGAAGCTTGCAGCGATACCTCATGATGAAAGTTTTCATGCTTATAGAGCTATGGGGCCTTTAACAATTGTCCCACAATTGAAGGTAGCACACACGGAAATTGTCATATAAGAGAATCATAACACAACTAGAATTCTGTTGAATACTATCTGGCCACTAAACCAGCATACATGATAAACATTTACGCTATCACTGGAAAAGCAATACCGATATTTTCCCATAGCTCCAGATAAGTGGGGTATTTAGGATAATTAAGAATAATTTTTTTTATTTCTCAACAAAAACATATGGTGAGACGTTTCTAATGATGGGTCACATTATATGTTTTTATGGAGATATTTGGAAAATTAATCCAAAATTATCCCTGTCACTCCTTATCTGGAGCACTGTCTTCCTCTCTGCTGGTTGCAGTTAAGAAAAATGCACATTCCCTCATCAGCCTGAGCATATGAAGTCTGGACATTACATCTACAATTTACAAATATCATACCTCTTCCATGAAAGCATACAGGAAAGGACCAGCTGATATGACCTGGTGCATGTCTAGAAATGTCTGAACCTGAGTGATGATAGCCTGCAGCTGTCTCTTAGATAACTCTAATCCTTTCTCCATTGAACCTGTATTTGTTCTGCAAAGAAAATAAGTTGTGAGAGCAATTTCGTACAGCTGGGGCAGGCAGGGATGGGCAATCTTCTTTAGGTATGGTAATGATTTATGTTTCTGACATGTCATGACATAAGTGTCTTAAAAACTGTGCATAAATAGCTACATTTTCAAGGGAAAGCAACTCTACTATTTTCTTTTTTTTGCTACATTTCAAAATGGGGGGCAACTCTTATGGGAAAGAATTGGCTCCCTAACAAAGAATTTGCTCCTCCTATGAACAAATTCTTTCCTTTAAGAGTAGATCCTTTCCTGAGAAAGGAAGCAAACAGAAGTCACAAAAGTTGTCCTCTCTTTGAAGTGTACCATACACCTTAAATAGTTTTTAACCTTTAATGCGCCAAAAAGCAGACGACAAAATTTACGTCTGTAGAAATTTCAAAAAATGTTTTGGCCAAGCTATATCACATTGAAAATTCAAAGACTATAGGGCAAACAGTGTAGATCCCGATGAGGTGGCTCATTATGAGCCACCTCTTCTGGATCTACACTGTTTGCAAATTCAACAATTTTTCATTTTTGGCGCTTTAAGGGTTAAATTTTATTTTCAGTCATCCATGCAACATCATGTAATGTCACTGTACTGCATCAATATTGCTATTACTGCTCTAAAACTGTGTGCCCGTTGGGATACTTTGTTGTGAAATCAAGAACACATTAACCCTTAATGCGTCAAAAAGCAGACAGCAAAATTTACGTCTGAAGAATTTCAAAAAATGTTTCATCCATGCTATATCATATTGGGAATTCGAACACAAGAGGGCAAACAGTGTAGATTCAGATGAGGTGGCTCATTATGAGCCACCTCATCTGGATCAACACTGTATGCCAATTCAACAATTTTAATTTTTGGTGCTTTAAGGGTTAATAATTTCAAGGTAGGAAATCAGCCAAAAAATAGAGATGCCAAAACAGAAAAAATATATACATTACCTCTGTAGTACATCCAGAGCTTTTAAGAAACTGTCAGTTGGTGGCTTTCCTTTTTCCTGTAGGAATAAAGCATCATGTAACATATTTCATCAAACAGATATGAAATTCAAAGCCCCCTGATCCAATCAAGTTTTGATGACATTTAGAACTAGATTGTAGTTCCAGAGCTGAGATCCTGAGAAAGACCTAATAAGCCCTTACATTGAAAGGAGCGACTGTAGCGTAGTGGATAACACTCTAGACTACCAATCCAGGGGTCGCAAGTTTGAACCCCCACTTCTCCGGTCTTTCGGATGAGACTTTAAACCGAGGTCCCGTCTCCATATGACCTCATTGTTGGAGGTACATTAAACCCGAGCTCACTCACTTACATTGAATGGAGATGTCACGATGAATAAATCTGTGAGAAAATATTCTATGACTGAGACTAAGTGTATGACAACTTCATTTAAGGTAATTGGGTTCACTTTCAGGGGAAGCAACTCAGCCACATTACTAGTGCCTCCCCTATAAAAAGGTAACCTTTAAGAGTAGACCCCCTTTTAGGTGTGCTTTGTCATCTTGGGTAGCAACATGGAGGTGTACCTACGAGGGTTGTTCAGAAAGTTCTGATTCTAGCCGCAAAACTCTGTTTAGCGGCATGCTGGGGACAAATGCCGTGCATGTATTGAAATCACTACATTTCTTCTTTACAATGATACCTAACCCTGTACAAAAATATATTTTCTTATTGAGTTACAACGCATGTCATAAGGCCCCAGTCATACCACTGAGCTAATTTCATATGTGAATTTATTTTCAGTGTGTCATTCAAATGAAAAATCATTGTAAATACAAAATAAATTTTTGTCAGCTTCTTGTCATTCGTTGCTTTCAATATCCATTCAAAAGTTAAAAGGGCAGCATGTGTTATCGGTATCGTCCTTGCAAAGCAATGCGCAGTTTTTATGACGTTATTGAAAACGATGTCAACGTCATTTTCGAAAGCTCGTAGCGGCTTCGTTGTTTACATTATTTTTAATGTTTCGACGGTTTCGAATTGGCCCATGCAAAGGCTCTTCCTAACAAGATTTTGAATGTCAAGACACGGGTTTTCGTTACAAAATCATTATAACTTTAGTAGAAAGGGAGAATTTGCTACTACATAGAATGCTTAAAATCTGAATTAAACGGACGGTATGGAACCTAGATTAAATATATTTTCCGCGATATTTACAGGTTACATTTGCCTGGGGACTAAGTTTAAGCAGCATTGATGAAAAAAATTCAAAGACTGCTCATATATGAACTATGACCTTCTTAAGTGAAAATCTGCAGTGGCTGTAGGGTATGCCTCTTTCAAAAATGTTCAAAAATATGTCCTTTAGAAAATATACACCACGTTTGCAGAGGTGTCCGGACATATGATCCCTTTACATATTTTCGCTATCAGAAATTCTGTATTTATGATGGTTACCAAAATAAGACGTCACGATCAGAACTTTCTGAACATCCCTCGTATATACCTTAATTCTCCACTGAAACAGATATTGTGACCTCTCATTCAAAATACCTTGGCAGTTCTAATGAATAGAACTGCCAAGGCATTTTGAATGAGGGGTCAATGAGGGAACATAATGTAAGTTTTAATGGAGACGTAATTTAAATTATTATTGATCAACAAAATACACCAGCCAAAGCTTGGACAAGGAATTCAGATATGTATCAATTTTTATGTACACAGATGTGCAACAGTAGGGTGTATGTCTCCCTTGTCATCACTGCAGCCCTTCCTTAAAACATAAGAAGTCTGTTCAAATCTCTGTTTAGCTTCTTGTCTTGAACACAATACATGTACTTACAAATCATGAACAAGAAGTCTTTCTAATCTAGTCTAGTCTATCGGTTAACCTTTCATGGTCACTGGGACCCAACAAATGACCTGTTAGTCTTACTCCCTCCAAATTAAATCATTTATAAACTTACAGTATTTTCCAGTACAGAAGCTATCACATAGGCAACATCAGTGGCACATAGTTTGTTTCTGTAGCCATACTGAGCAAAAAATGATGGCAATATCACATCTTCATCTGATAACCTGTAATCAGAAAAAGTTAATAATTTAAACAGCTTTACACCAGTTTTGAAACCTCAAGCAATAATGCAGCAAGCCATCCACAGAATCTTGAGGTATAAATTTGATTACTACCCAGATGGATGGATGGATGACTTGCTATTTTACGTCCTTTTCAACAGTATTTCAGTCATATCAGGACAATGGAAATGTGATAATGAAAGGCTGTGTGCAATGGAACCCCATTTACGGTAGGAAAGATTCTCGCCTCAAGTGGGATTCGAACCCAGTTCGTTAGATCAGTAGGCCAGCGCTTAACCCACTAAGCTACCGGGGCTCCTGATTACTACCCAGATGCATGAAACAGTTGTATTGTGCAAACAATGGGAAGCATAATCAATTTTAACTTACTCAGAAAAATATTTAGTATATAGCAAATACTTAAGTCTATTCCAATCAAAACAATTTTCCTACACAACAAAACCCGGTGACTTACCCATATTTGTTCATATTTTCTTGTATCATAGTTCTAATATTAGTCTTCAGACTGGAATCCATGGAGGAAAATTTCTGTTTACACTGAGTTAAAGGTAATCTGACAGAAAACAAATGCACAATTTTAGATAATTTGTTATGTTTTACACAGTGGGACAAATGTTCCCATATCATTTCTTTCAGAGCATTAAAATAACACCACAAATTAAATCACCACCATCCCCCCACCCCCTCCCCATATGTTTTAGTCCAGAGTCTGCCAAATCCATTGTCCAGCAAACCAGGACAAGTTAAACCATGCTGGGCAGTAAAATATTCTCTCCCTTGTACAGTAAAAAGGTAAAACCTTGATTTGCTAGACCCTGGTTTTCACTACTGTTGATTTTATATGTTACAAAGTTTGACCTCATCAGCAATTTGATCTTGAAATGTTTAGGAGAAAATTTGGTGTTACATAGACATACCAGGTTTAAAATCACATATATATTGGCTTTTGCATAACATCATGCTGAGCTGCTGTGTCATATCCAAAAGTGCTTCCCTGCTTAGCATGTGCCAACAGTGAAGACCAAAATCAGCCTGCACATCCAGTCTGATCATTGTTCCCATTCTGTTAAGTTGATACCTATGACTGATACAGTGTTATTTGAAATGAATTAGGGACATAACGGACCACGGACAAAACGGACCACGGACAAAACGGACCACGCTTGGGACAAAACGGACCACGTTCAGGACAAAACGGACCGCGTTCAGGACAAAACGGACCACGTCTAAGGACAAAACGGACCACGTTCAGACCTTCCGTTAACCTTGAGAAAGCATGTTTCATTTTAGTTGCAACACTAATAAAGCAATTTGCATGCTTAAAAGGTGAAAATCTTACCCCTTTATCAACGTATTAAATCAAAAGATAGTTAAGATCATGAATATTTGTGACCATGTAATATTGTCTTTGGTAATTATATACTCTTTCATCTTTTAATTGACACCAATTAATGGTCTGGTTTGTCTTCTAGGTTGGCCCGTCTGGTCCTGAAACGTGGTCCGTTTTGTCCTGAAACGTGGTCCGTTTTGTCCCAACCGTGGTCCGTTTTGTCCGGTCCGTTTTGTCCATGGTCCGTTTTGTCTGAGTACCATTTGAAACTGGGAAGATACTGATCAGACTGTGCAGTCTGATCTGTGTCTTCCCTGTTTTCCATGTCATAAACTATATTTTCTAGTAGCTCAGCTCATCTAGAAGCCAATGTTAGTATAAGCATATGAACAGAAGTACATGCATTACTCACCCCATTTCTGCCAAGAACTCATGCAGCTTTTTCTGTCCTTTTAAGGTCCAAACTTTGAATTTACACGCCATATTTATAGAATGACACAGACTTTCAAACAACGACCAATGTCTATATAAGGACAACTGTAACTCATCATCGTACATTATTTTTAGACAGTTTATTGATATGATTTCCTCATTATCCCTGAAAAGAAATACAATAATGCTTCAATATTAGAAAATCAGCAAGTTGATACATGTATAAGAAAATATCTGAGGCCAAGACCAGGGCCCAATTGTTCAACGCGTCATCAGCTTAACAAAGGCGTTTGTCGAGGATTTGTTAAGTCTTACAATACTCAAAAAGTCAAATGCAGTAATATTTTTTGCAGAAAAAATGTGAGGAGCTTTTGCAGTGCAAAACCTCCTCACATTTTTTTGACAAAAAGGCAGTGCTTTTGCATACATTTGAAAAATTAACGTCTCGTTAACTAACAACATCATTAGTTTTGAACAACTGGGCCCAGTCTGTCAAACTATGACCTGACCTTTACTACCTGTCATCATAGCATCTGGAACATCAGGGAACTTAGGCCATAATATCTGGACCTTCTAGAAATATATAGTAAAGATTTTAATCTGAATGAATACCTAAACCTGACCCTATAAATCCTCACCTAACCCACTAAGACTTTAGTCTGAAGCCTAGACAAATTTTGTTTCTAGATCTTTACCATTGTACTATAGCAGTTTTCTAGTCTTATAAGGACTAAAGACAAAAACCCATGTTATACACTTAAAATACATCCATTTTCATTTTATTTGATATAAGCATATATTGATGAATGAGCATGACATGAGAAAACCAACAAACTGGCATCTTTGCCCAGCAGTCTCAGATCAATCTAGGCATCTGCCCAGTCTTCTATGTGCGATTAAAACATAGTTACGGGTCTAAGCTGCCGCCATGCCGACAGTGAAGACTGATCAGTCAATGCGGATGCCCTGGCTAATCTAAGGCTTCCCTAAGCGCACATGTCACTTTGTTGGTTTTGTTGTGTCATGGCTCATTTAATCTTAAACTGTCAGTGTAGGTTCCATGCAAGTTCTGAAAGAAACTAATGGTGACTATAAATACCTGTGATTTAATCTGGATACATGTGACTGTAAAGTCAGTACATCTTCTATATATTTCTCTCGCGGTGTTTTATAATGTATATATTGGTCTGTCACTCCAACTATTGCTAACCTAGAATAATCAGAACAACAAATAAGAAATATTTTACATCAATGAATATATGAGCTATTAGCTACACCACCTTTGCCCATAACTTAAGGTGAATGGGTACACTTTAAAGGAAAGCAACATTGCAATTTTCACTTTTGCTTCCCTTCCAGATGGGGGTAAACTAGTAAAGGAAAGAATTCGCTCCAAGAGGGGCAAATTCTTTCCATTGAAAGTAGAACCCATTAGAAGGGCTACATCATCCAGTGAAGCAAACAGGAAGTCACACAAGAATTCTGCGAAATGCGGTGTCTCGCCTGTTGGCGCTTATGACCTAAACGCAAAAAATCGACAAAGTTGTCGCGGACGACAACACCGGAAAAGCAATACATAAGTCTCGCCTCTGCTTCGCAGGCGAGACAAAAAGTAGTTTCCCTTAGTAAGAGTGGCAGAAAAACACGGTGTACTCACCAAACATACTGGCCAAATATATGATGACAAGTTGAAGGAAATTTTATTTTACAAAATTTTGCACCATTCCTTTGCAAGATCAGTCCAGCAATGTTAATTATTCTATGCAAAAAAAACTTATTTTTAGTTCTTGGAAGCTTGCACCCTCTACATTTTTACACAGTCTCTCATATTTGAAATAACTGCAGTGAATGGTTCAGCAAAACAAAACAAAAAGATTCAACATCATATTCCTGTAAGAAATGAACGGAGATCCACACAGAAAAATTATTTGGGGTTATAAAGTGAAGTACTCAAAACATCGAAACACAAATGCACAATTTGTCAATAAGGCATGTACATGTATGTAAACATGACACAGACCTGCTCTGATAACATAAGAATGATTTTCAGTTTGATTTTTGATTTCTCCAAAGAAACATCGAAGACTTAACAGTGGTTAAGAATAACTTACCATAATAAATCATTTGAATCTTTAGACATTTTCCAGGCCAGTTCAAACATCAGTAATGCTGCCTGTAAAGTAACATCACACAAATACAATTTGTATATGCAACTATATCCACAGGTTAGTATAAAGCACACTGTCAGTGTGTATACTGATGTCATCCATAAAAGTTGTAAAATGCAATAGCTCAGATGAGCAGGCACAATGTAGAAGTACATAACAGGCATAACATTTCCAATCTTATCATTCAAGATAGAACGAAAGTCTTATGCAAAATGAGAAAAGTGACTTTGTCTCAGACAGCATTATGCACTGTCCAAAGTACAACAGCTCTTCCAGTAACATAATAATTCTGCTATATGATGACACAAAGTATCTAAACTAGCCTTCTGCAAGATGACTTTATCCCTTCCCAAACAATCCAAAAGTGCTACTGTATCAATCTTTTTAGACAGATCTAGATTTTTTCATTGTGTTGGAAAGGAAAACCCCTGTCTTATGACCAAATAAAAAGGAAGAATTTTGTCAATACTTACTGAAGTTCCATATGTAGAAAATTGCATGTAATCAAACAGTATTTTATTCCTGGAAAGAAAAAAAAATTAAAATGAGACATAAGCAAAAGTGCAACTACGTTACACAAGATAACTACCATAATCACCGCTTTCTCATGAGCCCTTAGACGTCTCATAGCTCAGTGTGTTAGGGCTGGGCTGCTCAGCTGGTCCTGAAGTGAATAAAATACTCAAGACCTAAACTCACAAGCCATCCACCTATCCACGGAAATTCTAAGTGAAAGATCTAAGGACAAAACAATATGAAAAATTTAAACAACACTAACACAGAGGAACTGCAAAAAAGAACTGTCTGGAAATGATCAGCATTCAATAATGATCAGTATTCAGCAACAGCCTGATTTAAGGTGTATGGGTGCATCTCCATGTCATTGTTTTTTTGCCTATTTCTATCATCGGAACCAGCTCTAGCTATCCTGGAAGATGAACCCTCTTAAACCTTTTTTAACTGGTAGACCTGTCTATCTGGGTTATTTGGACTAGTCCATTTATAGTTTCTTACGACATTACTGACTCAACAAACGGACCAAAGCATAGCTGAAAAAACTCCCGACTTTTGCTGGGATTCGAACCCGTAACTCACGGGTGATAGTCCAATGCTCTAACCACTGAGCCAAAGAGTTAACTCCCTGATGCAGTTGTCAGAGATTGAATATATATGAAGCTATGCGCAAATCTACAATTGTAGATAATCGAAGGTAGGAGAGTTGGCCCGTAACAAGTTTTAGGGGTTTCTGGTGGATGTTTTCATTTTTATCATACTGAGCAGGGCTCAGCCTAGAGGGCAATTTGGGAGAATAGTCTCCCTAAGCTGGTTGACTTCTCCCTATTTTGAGCTGAGGGAGAAGCGAAAATGTATAGATCATATGGGAAATCCAAAATTTGGGCAAAAACTTCTCCCTCAAGTCCTGAAAATATTGCAAAACTTCTCCCTATCTGAAAGCTTTAGGCTGATCCCTGCATACTTTGCAGAGAATTTCCTGTAAGCAATCAGTGTAGACCCTGATCAGTATGGAAGGGTATCGGGGTCATAATTCCATTTAGGTTTTGTGTACTTCTATTTTGTCTTAACACAGAGTGCTTTTTCAACAATAAGCATTATGCATTCTACAAAATGCCTTTGTGTTAAGTGCTTTTTCAATAATAAGCATTATGCACTCTACAAAATGCCTTTACGCTTGATTCAGGGTCATAATTCTATTCATGTAATTTGTTTTTGTATTCCGCGATAACACAGAGAGTCTTTCGGTAATATAGAAAATGCCTTTACGCTTGAATCCATTATGCTTTGTGGGTTTTCCGAATCTGTGACCATCGGGCTTATTGATTTGTTGTTAATGTTTTATGATTAGAATATTTTTAAAAAAAATATCACATTAATTTTATCCCTTTCACAATAACTGTTATTGGCTTTATTCCAAAACGCTTTCCGTATTTCCCCGCGTATTTCGGATCATTGTTTATCGCTTCGTTGCAAATCGATTTACGATTAAATGCATTCCGCTTTACGACTACGAAAAAAATAAAGGCTAGCTCCACGGCTCAAATGTATGGCAAGTCTTAGCTGTCGTAAATGATTAATAGTCCCATCTCAAAATATTTAATGGAGTGTGCTATAGAACTGAGATGGGTACATGTAGCATCCCGATCCCCGGGATCTTATTATTATACACTGGTTGTTTTTATCAACATGCAATCACCATCATATTTTTCCTGGAATAACTGAAATGCCCAGTTTGATTACAAGAAGAATGTAATGGGTAAACTACGCTTAAATGTATGAAAAACATTATCTGTCGGAAATGATAATTATTCAAATAACAATAATAAATGGAGTTAACTGCCGGGCTGGGACGGTTAGAAATTTGTACCCAGGTACCAGTTCTGACTACCTGTGGGTATCTGCTGCAATAGATATTATTCTTACACTGGCTACTTTTGATCAGCATTAAATCAATATCATATAATTCCTGACAAAAAAACAACAACAACTGAAGATGCTTATAGATCATGTCGTTGGAATTCCTGGACTTCAAACAATGCACCCAATTTCTAAGAATGCAGCTTCCATGAGTGAGAGTTCTCAATCTGAAGTATTTACTGGTGTCACATCAAAAGGGCCAATCGTTTTTTTTTTTTTTTTATTAATAGACAAGGTTGGGGGTCCCGATACCAAAGATGATAGAATATTTGACTCCTGTCTAGCTACAAACCTCCGGGGGAGGGGGGATTCCCTTTTTTTCGCTACATAGTTTGGGACCTAGCCTCTAGTGCTTAAAGAAATAGCACCCCCCCCCCACCCCACAAAAAAAATAAATAAATAAATAAAAAAAAGATGATATTTTTATATACCATATACCCCAGAAAAAAAGTTGGCAATATAGCGTGCCCAAATAATTGTTCCCAGCGTAAATTCTATTCCTTTTCAGTCTAAAATATGATTGTATTTATTTTATTCATGCAACCAAATGCTATGAACGAGACATTAACAATAAAATAATGTGCTTCATCTGTACATGGAACTACAGGAGGTCTGTAAACACTAATGCGACCCTATATTTGGGCCCAAGACAACTGCACAGGTCCTAGAAAAATACCCAGAACTTTTGACAACCCCGCTGACAATCTCATAAAAATAGTTGTTTTTGAGGTGACCCCGCCCCCTCCCCCCACCACAAAAATGAAAGGTTGCTCAAAGCACCATAATACTCTTAAAAATAGCATGATTTTTTCAAAACCCATGAAAATAGTAAATTTTGAAATTTCAAACGCAAAAAATAATCCCTGCCTATGTGGTAAGAAACTTTCTGAGTACCTCACTCCCCTCGAGACAAACCTCTGCCGTGTGGGTTCGAGGCTCGCTAGCGCTTACCAGCAAAAAATATCGAATGATGAAAAATATGAATAATAACCTTTCATCGACATGTATGATTGTCATCTTCCGGGTTGCGGTGGTTTCACAGTGAATGTTAAGGTTAATGCATGGAAAATAAATCATAACTGTTGTCAACATGGCTTCTCATACTGAATACATTTTACCCCGACACCGGTACCAAAATTGTAAACATTGCATATATCAAGGCCAATCATTGTAAAGGTAAATATTTAAACATTATAAAATGAGCAATTATTTGCAGAAATGTACTCAGCTAGAAATTTAGTTGCGTAGTCGAAATACGCTAAAGCGGAAAGCGATAAGGCAAATGCCATATAGCGATTACCAGATTTACCATAAGCCAACATAACAAAACGCAAGTTCAGGAAAAGCGATTGAATTGTAACAGAATAATCAAAGAGCCAATCAGAAAGACATTCTGTAGAAAGCAGATTCCATATCACAGAAAGACACTCACTGTTATATTTTCATTGAATGGGAAATAGATTTTTGTAGAGTGTAAAATGCGTATTACTGAGAAGCCCTTCGTGTTAAAGCATAATAAGCATCCATAACATGCAAATGGAATCGGGCATCAGGGCATTTTGTAAAATACAGAATGGATATTTCTGAGAGACATTTGTGTTTTTGCAGAATAGAAAATGCAACTACGTATTTGAATTATGACCCTGATACCCTTCCGTAGATCAGATGTCGCTTTTTGCAGTGTCTGAACTGGGTCTACACTGTTTGCATATGTCCCTAAATCTAAATTTTTAGGGACATATGCAAACAGTGTAGACCCAGTTCAGACTTTGCAAAATGTGGCGTCTGACCCCTGTCTACACTGTTTGCTTACAGGATAATGGGTTCCCTGTCTTGAAAGGGTTAAAGGAAAGAATTTCTCCTAGGGAAGCATCTTCTTCCCGTTTAAGAGTTTGCGAATGAATTTAACATTCAACCAGCACATAGATGATATGGAGATAGGGACCTCTGATTTAAGTTTCATCCGAAAGACCAGAGGTGCAGGTTATCAACCCTGCAACCCCTGGAATGGTAGCCTAGCACATAACCATGAGACCACTGCCAGTCCTTTTGCTTTAAGAAATGACCCCTTTTGAGAAGAGTGGCAAAAATGAAAATATAGCTGAAAGTGTACCCATCTACCTTGAAAGATATAGCAAGAGTGCTGAAGTTCTTCTGCCCATACACATTCAAACCTTAGTTTCACTATACTGAATGTTACCAAATTCTACCCTCTCTTCTCTATAAAAGCTGTTTGCAGTACTGTGAATTTAAAAACTGATAATACAAGGGATGTAACAGAAATTGTATTTCCTCATACAAATACATGTACAGACAGTAGTATTGTGGTGCATTCATATTCATTTGAGGAAAATAACAACCCTTGGCTAACACAACTCCACCTTTCCAGACACAAGCAAGTCTATAAATATATTAATAAAATACCTCTGTTCTTCCCATAATCTTTTTTCTCTCCTTTTCTCAATGGCTTCATCGTCAAACCTTTTCCTCTTTCCTGATCTCTCCGAACTATCACTCTCATTACCCGAGTCATCATCTGACTGGAACATACATGAAATAATTAGAGGTTATTACATGTCTAGTGTCGCATTGCCAGGCATATCAGCCCGGCCGCTCCATATTGGCCCTCGGGCCTAAAGGCGATATTCAAATTCGGGCCAATATGGAGCTATCGGGGCCGATACGCCTGGCAACGCGACACTAGACATGTAATAACCTTTTCATTACATGTATTCTGCACTTTTCCTAAATCATTATACTGACTGAACCGAACGGAACTATTTTGGACGATACGCCAACCCGATTGTTTTTGGCATTATGTTACGTTGCAAAGTACGCACGCACACACTACCGCTGTGCTGACGTCCTTCAATAAACATGACGTCATTAAAACTACATATATGTAATCATGTTCAAACAAAGTTAGAAATACAAAGATTTAAAAGGGGAGTTCACAGAGAGCAATTCTTAGAAAGGGAGACAGAAAAAAAAACTTACAATAGGGCCTATGCATTTCAGTTTCATTTAGGAGGATTGTTCCCACTGTCTGAGTCTGTATAGACTGTCACATTGTGTTTACGATTTTTGATTTCTCTACAAACAATCTCTACAAACTTTCTCAGCCGTTTAGGAGTCCCTGTCGGTCTGTTCTCCCCCGTATCAATAAATCCAGTCGCTCAAGCCATAAATTTACATCTGTTCCAGTTTGCGTTCCGCCATCTTGTTTTCGAATGAGCGGGCTGATATGACTACACGAGCTGGCCGATATGGCTCTGCACGAGCGGGCTGATATGGGGAAAGGAATCACGAGCCATATTGGACTGCGTATCCAAGATATTTGTTACTATATTTAGTAATACATGTAATAATGAGCCATAATTGGATTACCTCTCCTAGCCTCAAGTCATTGGACAGCTCAGCCATTTCATGTTTGCTAAGACTACAAACAAGAGCTGTTTTTGTCAGTGTACCATGAAATATAGGTCAATGTAAGATAATATAGTCCATTCCTTTCTTTTGGTCTATTTCAAATGAAACTGTATGCCAAGTATTACAACTCCACTCCTTCAAGTTGCTGAGATACTGACCTATGCACAGTAGGTGAAGCTCTTTTTTCTAAGTGCAATGAACCATGAACTATAAGTCAGGTTCAGGTAGGGTTCACTGATGTCACAGTATACCTAGAAGGAAGCCCCCAATCCTTGTTGTTACTGACAAAATGATCATACCACAGTAGGGTGTGCTAAAACATGTGTTTTATTTGCTTCTAAGATCCAAACTGAGCTAGTGGTCCCGCTGGCAGAAGAAACTTTTTCAACATAAGTGGGGCTCCACTGCACAAAGCCTTTCACTATCACCTTCCCATCCTCCTGATAAGACTGAAATGCTGTTTACTGTTGATAAGGATGTAAAATCATGAGTCATCCATTCATGAAACTCTCACAGAGCTTTAGATTAGAGGGAGTATTTGGTAACTGTGGGATATTTTTTCTTATTTCAAACAGAAAACAAATTGCTGTGACCTTCATTTGACATGTCTCTTTGAGACATTTCAGATTGGAGGTCACAGCATATGGGTAATGCAGACTTTATGAAAATTTTCTTTAATTACCATCAGATACTCCCTCTTATCCATTACGCTACTTCCAACCCTGCTTCTCTGGTCTTTTGGATGAGACTTTTAGCCAAGGTCCTGTCTCCGTATGACCTATGTGTTGGTAAAACAAATTTAAATTCACTCATTTAATGCCTCCCAATGTGACTGCAATGCTGTTGAAAAGGGTGTAAAATTGCAGGTTATCTATTCATCCATCCCTGCTGTCTAGCACTCTGCTTCTACTCACATCATCGTCTCTGAAGACATCATCATAGTCAGGGACTGTTAGTTCTGTAGGTCTCATTAAAAGCTTCACCTGCACACCATTGTATACATTGTGAATATCTACTGGACGGTGACTGCAATACAAAATTAACACATTTTAATTTAAGGTGTAAGGGTACAGCTTCAATTTTTTCCTCATTTTTACTAAGGGAAATAACTTTTGTGAATTCCTGTTTATTTCTCTGCAGTAAAAATTGCCCTTTCCAAAATTGGGTCTACTCTTAAGGGAAAGAATTTGCTCCCCTGGGAGCAACTTCTTTTCTTAAAGAGTTAATCTCAATTGGAAAGGGAGGCAAAAATGAAAATCACAGAGTTGCTTCCACCAAAAGTGTATCCATTCACCTTAAGAATTGGGATACACCCCAAGGCAGATCACTCCAGCAAATAGCACTTACTTCCCTTTTCACAGATGGCTACTCAAAGGAAAGAGTCAGCATCCAGAGGGGAAGCAAACTCTTTTTCTACTATGACTTGCCTTTGATCTTTTAACCCTCTAAGGCATGTCCAGTCCACTTTGATATAGTTTTGAACATCTTATATTTCTGATTTTTCTTCTATATTAAAAAGAAGCAATATTGTTTTAAACAGTGCTCCAGATAATTTTTTTTTCAATCAGTACCGTACTGGTCAAATTTTTTTTGGATCAGTATCCACGATTCGGCTTCAGTATTTGCAGTGAACCGACAGATGTAACATGAATTTAATTTTAACAGAATTTCAGTGGTACTCCCTGGCTGTGACTTTGCCTTGTACAATACTGCTTCTGCTTTCAGTCTGTGGAAATATACTCTTTTTATATACCCAAGCACGCCAAATCAAAATCTGATTTTTTAAACATTCTAAAATGACTCAACCTTGTGAAAGCTCCTTCTGACTGCTTCACAAAATGTAAATTATCAAACTGAAACTGATTAACATCCTTTTCAACAGTATTTTAGTCATATCAGGATGATAGGATGGTGATAATGATTAATGAAAGGCTGTGTGCAATGGAACCCTGTTTATGGTAGGAAAGATTATCGCCTCAAGTGGGGCTCAAACCCAGTAGACTAGATCAGTAGGCCAAGGCTTAACCCACTGAGCTACCGGTCATAAGCAAATTGTAATAACCGGTGTGCCCAAACATGATCAAGAATGAGTTTGCTTGGTACCCGACTCAGCAGACACTTCAACATGTTCCAAACAGGTTGTATGCCTCATGTGTTTGCGTTTAAAAGATATCAATTTTACAATGCTAATATGAACGAACGAACTGGGTTCATGCGAATCACGATTGGATTAGAACTGCAATTTTCTACCTACCAGAAGGCTTTTTCCCTTTTCTACATGCAGTCATAACCGCACCTGGGATAATAGCATTTATTATCTCATAGACGCATCTACGATTTTCGGTTGATTTGTCAGTAGGCCCAAAACACCACAGAATAGAGGCCTGCTTTTCCTGTTGAAAGCTCGAAGCCATGCTTTCCTACTTTCAGTTTTGAAGCGACTGGTTTACCCTCCGTCTATTTTTTACGCATTAGAAAGACTAATTCAGAAGCAAATATTTACAATCAGTCAGCTTCTCGGTGAGTGCGACGCATAATGAAGCTCAATCAACTAGATGATATTATAATGCAAGCGTCTATGAGAACTCGTCCAGGTGGTACGGATTACCGAAAAAAATGATCCGTAACGGCTTGAAAGCGTCCGTACCGGGTACCGATGAAATTTCCAAAAGCTCCGTATCAGCCAAAAATGATCCGTAATATACGGAGATACGGACGCTATCTGGAGCGCTGTTTAAACATTTACATAGCCAGTTTAACAAGGTGTTGACATTTTGCTTTTGAAAGCTAGAAGTTACATGGTATAAGCAGGAGCAGGAGAAATGATGCCTTGTGCAATTATCAAAGTTCAAGGCATTAGCCATTCTAAACACTACGAGCCTCGGTAGCTCAGTGGCTTAAGCACTGACCTGCTGATCTAGAGGTCGGCTGGTCGGAAGATAGATTTCCAGGTGCAGAAATCAGATTTTCAGGATTGGAAATCTTTTCAATCATAAACAGGGTTCCACTGCACACAGCCTTTCATTATCACACTCCCATTGTCCTGATATGACTGAAATACTGTTGAAAATGAAGTAAAATCTCAAGTCATCCATGCACCTAAACAGGTTTTATATATTTATAAGACCAATTAAAGGCCATCAGTGACACTGGTGGTTTAGCTGAAGTGATGTTATTGATGACTGAGTTGCGACACAACAAAACCAACAAAGTGGCATGTGCGCCCAGCAAAGACTCGCATCAGCCTGGGCATCCACCCAGTCTGATCAGAGTCTTCGCTGTCCACATGGAGCTAGCTTAGACCTTTAGCTGCCTGCTCTCTAAGTGCAAAAAGAAGACTGGTCAGACTTGTGGATGCCCAGGCTGATCTGAGTCTTCGCTGGGTGCACATGCCACTTTGTTGTTTTTTTCGTGTCGCGGCTCATGTGATCATTTCCACTTGTACAGTACATACCTATCACAGATATAGAACTTGACAAATTCTTCAGGTTGAAGTGCTTCTATAATATCAAAGTTGGCTCCACAGTTTATGAGCACCACATGCTTAACCTGAAATTGACAGAAAAATGCATACTATGATGATTTTACACAATTTAGCAGTCTGGTCCCACATCAAAAACTAATGATGATGTTTAATAGTTAATAAGACATTATATTTTCAAAACATACTGTATGAAATAGCACTGCCATTTTACATTTTTTTCAACAAAAACTTTTAGCAGACTTGATTTTTTTACAGCAACCATGGCATATAAGATTAGACTTACCCCCTCAGAGTTTTCTATGTAAGCACTTTCAAGCTGTTCTTTTCCAGAAACTGGTACAATGGTGTACAATATCTGGTCACATTGGAATAAACTCTGCAACAGAAAACAGAATGCATAAAGGTCCTAAGAAATGATTCCAAACAGGTGCAGATACAAATGTAATTTCATTTTTGTCTTTTTGTGGTAGTGATTGTGGTGGGGGTGGGGTGGAGAAAAAAAGTGATTTTGGAAGCATCATCTAAGAAGTAAGGAGATTATATAAAGCATGCCATAATACTCAAAATGTACAGAATTCCAGAAAAAGGTAATCTGAGGGATGATACATGCATTTTTTTGTATTTCTGCAACAAAACATGTACATGTAGTTGGTGACCTTACATTCACACTGCTGCCAATAACTGATCAGTCCCATGATTTATGGAGAAACAAGAATTCCACAGAACGTGGTGTCTTGCCTGTCTGTGCACTATCAACAAGCAGAGTTACCAGAAAACTTGATGCAAAGTTTAAGATGCCATTGCCACTGACACCAGGAAAGTAATACCTATGCCTCACTTCTGCAAGTTGCAGAATGAGACAAAATTACCTCTTCAGAGCTCTAAATAAGAGGGAGTATTTGATGATAATTCAGGTTAATTTTTCTTATTTCAGATCAAAACCATATGTTGTTACCCCTCATCTGAACCGTCTCGTCGAGACGGTTCAGATGAGGGGTCACAACATATGGTTTTATGCAGAATTAACGAAAAAAAATTATCCCTTATTATCAGCAAATACTCCCTCTTATCTAGAGCTCTGCTCTTACCTCATGACACATTGCCTTGCTTACACTTGTCAATCATGTAAATTTTTTACCAAAACAATTACATGTACATGGATGCCAGCACTGACACTGAGTGTCAACAATAGCTCTTTCTGAACTGTCATACAGGTAAACTAAGAAAGGTTTGCACTGTTTGCCACATCTACTCACAGAGTATATGGAACACTGCAAAATGAAGACAGATGAGATGTCTACCATAAAATTCTAAGTATTGAAACAAACAGGCCTGAACAAACAGTGCAGACCCAGCTCAGACTGCTCCTAAAGGAGGCTGACCAGTCATATCAGGGACCTACACTCTTTTACATTCCATTCACATCTTTTGGATGTACTACTACATTGTGGTAACTGCTTTATTAATCCTAATAAACACCTCTTCTCTAATAAACGCACCCCCCCCCCACTGCTTCTTTACCAAAAATGTTATACATGTATGTATTAAATAGCATAAATTTCTGTTTGCTTCTCTGGATGAGGTAGCTTTATTAAATGAGGTCTTCTTTTTAAGAGTTGACCCCTACTGCGAAGGGAGGCAAAAAAGAAAACTAGTGGAATTGCTTCCTCTACAGGTATATCCACTTACCTTAATATTGTTTATTAGAGGTATTTGGTGCTGGCTGTTTTATTACAATTTATGATCTACATCTACCAATTAAGTGCATGGCCAGTATTGGCAGTCACACTGTGAACAATACTAACATTCGTGCTGGGAGGTTCTTATGTACAGTTAAAACCAGATAAAATCTTTTTACACTTTTTTCCCCTAAAATAGATTTAGTGAAACAAGTTACATCATCTCATGAAAAAAGTTTGAATATTTTGCATCAGAATATTGTAATAATAACTGGAATCCAAATCACATTATGCAAGTAAAGTTGTAGAAAAGAAAAAGTGGGCGGGGCTTAAAATCTAATTTGCATAAACTTTAAATGTCAATAATTACAGTTTGGGTAGGCATTTTTCGATGGGGTTTTCAGCCATTTGTTTCTTCCATAAATACCTGTTAATTGGGAATATTTCTAGAAATAGTGAAGAAACAGTGCAGTAGCCCTTTTATAAGGATAATACGGTACTTGAGGTTTCCCATCTTTTTTTTTAGATTTTATGGTATTCCAACAATGATTGTTGTGTCTGAGTATATTTTAAGACAAGGTTCATGAATGAAATCACTCTTACCTGTAAAATTTTGCAAGCACAGAGGGCATCCACATCAAATGAAACCAGCACCAGAACTCGCTGAAAAATACATATGAATATTCACAAAATTATGATTATACACTTGAGAATATTAATAGTTAAGTGTTACAATTATGTAGTGCAAGTATGCAGCAACTGGGCATGATAATGCACCCATATCCTATGTTACTAAGTAATACTTTTTTTTTAGGTATGGAAATATATCTGTACAAAGCCTGTGATATACCGCAAACTGTGATTGATGATGGTTGTGGTTCAAATTTCTTGTTTTGTCGGTAAGATAGCCTAAACAGCTAAGTAATGTTGACATATTGTATCTGTATCTCAGGTATTCCAGCCTATATGAGGCTCACCCTCCTACATGCCACATGGCAAGAGGAGGTAAATGTAACCATGACTGGACACGAGACACCCCGAGACCGGTATACGGTAAAAAAAAACTCCAAAAAAATGTGTGGGGTTTAATGTAAGTTTCGGACCGTACGCCGGTTATGAAATTTCGTGCCAGCGTAACGGTCAGAGTCTGTATTTAATGTGGAAGAAGAACCGGAGTACCCGGAGAAAGAACCACAGCAAGCTTGCTCGGTAGACAGACAGAACCGAAACAGACGTAGTCTCGTCTGCCTAAGGCGTCAGAGACAGTGGTCTGCTGTCGCAGGTCGAAACCATTGACAAACAAGCTGCCTCGGGCCAGTGGAGGGGTACACGGCTTCATTGGAAGGCAAAATCTTCCGGTACGTAGAATAACCGAAAAGCACAGGAATACCGGAAAGCACTGGAATAACCGAAAAGCAATTTAAAAAATCAGTTTTTATATGAATTATCATTGTAATATTAGTTTCACGGATGGGAGAAGCATTGAAAGGGTAGTTTTGTAGACTACAGTAGTCTTGGTTTAAAAACTGATAACAATATTCCACCAAAACAAATGCACAAATATAAACCGAAAAGCACTTACATTAGTCTTGTTTACCATTAAACTTTGTGTCTCAGATTGATAATCTGCTCATTTTATAATTAACTGTGTCCGGCTACACACAATCATGCTGTTATATTTACTAATTTGGTTCGGGGTTTTTTTTCTTACATAAAGCAGAAGGCAGTTCATATGCCTTGATATAATCGAAAAGCATTGGGAAACTGTTGAGCATCATTAGCACCATTTTCTCTTATAATGCTACTAAGGTATGACTCCCAAGCTAACAAAAGTGTCACAAATAATACTACAAATGATTTCCAACCAAGAAAAACCTAATTATTCCCATGCAAAACTGATTTTTGAAATTGCTTTTCGGTTATTCAGGTGTTTTCCGGTATTTCTGTGCTTTTCGGTTATTCTATGAACCCAAAATCTTCCTCGGCAGCCTGCATCATAGAGAGGGCAGTAGTCTGACCTCTCATAAAATAAATTCAAAAGAAGTCAGTCCTACTGTCCCAATACCTACAATGTGTTATTTCAGGATTCTGCATGCTGCTGTTAACTTTACGATTTTCTACGGCTTTTGATGAAGATTTCTAATGTTAACGGCCATTTAGCAGACGATTTTAACAAAATAAATATTAATTTTTATATTTTAATGCAAATTTAGCCTTTAATGCTATGCCGAAGAACTCAAACTCTTACTGTTATCCCTTTGCAAGTAAAATTTTTCGTTTTTCTGGCAGTTTTATCGAAACAGGCTTAGCGAGAATCCCAGTCATTATAAGTCGGTTTTTACTGGCTCTTTTTACTCCTGTACTTGTCCATACAGAGAAATATTGCACTAAATTGTAAATGTACACCGATATTTACTGCAGCATGCACGAATGTATGAAAACATGTGAATTTTGGAAAAAAAGGTTTTATAGTTTTCTACGGCTAATCCAAACCTCATGTATTGGTTTTCGAATGTTATGCTAACGTATTCTACGGTGGACGTTTATGTTTCCTACGGTGGATATTGTGACATGAAAAGCAAAATAGTAAAATAGAGATGGTAAACCTATGTGTGCAAGGCGATTTTAGCAAATTCTTTAAAAACCACCTGTCCTGATCGAAATAAGAACCCAAGATCTCCGAGAATATCATAAGACCCTCAGTGATCACAACTTCAATATAAGTTGGATGATTATAAAACATCATAGAAAGATTGGCTAATCTTACACTTTTTCGGTGCATGTATATAAAATATTAACTTGTTTTTAATACGGAGGTCCCTATTTGCAAACTAAACTCAAATTCAACGATTGTCTCAAGGTAAGGTCAAGTATTCATAGACATAAGTGCAGCTGGAGTAAACTCCAATAAGTGAGGTTTGGTCGAGAACGGCGAAGCTCCCTCGACAGCGGCTCGAGTTAATTTTGATAAATATTTCAGCGAGTTCATGGCTATGATATGACAATGCGAAGAAGCACGACTACCAAAAGCTGCTGTTATAGGCCAGATGGCTTCTATGTTATACTTTTTTTCTTTTTCTTTTTTTGTGTGTGTGTTTGTGTGTGACAAATTCATATTTTATGGTGCTGCGTTTCACAGACAAAGTTTTGGCTTACGTCATGTGATTTGTATTTCCTTTCAGTTATAATTTCGTTTAAAAAATATTAAGTCTATATTCAGACGTCTCAGAGAGAGAGAGAGAGAAGAGAGAGCCCTCCCCACACATACTCATTCACATGTGGTCGGGTAGGGCTACGTTTTGTGTAGGCGAGTCTTACTGGTGTAAGCTAGAGCATGGTTCGTCCTCCTGTTCGGAGACATAAACCACGAGCTTTAGCGAGTGTATTATCGACCCAGGGTTTTCCCTCGACTTTGTAATAAAGGAGTTTTTGGGACCCACACACCAATTTTTCAAGAGTCCAATGCATACGAGGGTCATCCAATAAGCCTTGCAAACGCCGCCATTACTGCTTTATTGATTGAGGTAGGGTAATCAAATTACATCACTAACAGCTTACGTATATAATGCACATATGTGCTAAAAATCATACATGTGACTGTCCTTTCTCAGATATGAGGAGGTTTTGAATGCAAAGGTGTAAGCGATACCAGCGGTAAAATTGCACAAACACGACGTCTTTCATAAGAGGTGAGGGGAAGAAAATTCCTGCATATATGTGTATAATTCTTTCAAATTACAAGAATTCATGTTCGAAAGTAATCGCCTTATATATAAGAACTCAAATAAGAGACAGCATCATTTCACATTACCAAACAAATGTGGTTGCTAGGCAACAAGAGAAAATTACAGAGTTTTAGCAGAGTTCTAGTTTTTGACGTTTACCTCTGGTTTCTTAAGGCTGCAAACGATATTAAACAAGGCTCGAAGCTTATATTTTCTCTAATATCTACATTTCAGCATCTCGGGACTATTCTTTGATAACAAATTAATGGCAGTTTAGGAAATACTTCATCTGCTGTGAAAGCCTCTTCTTCATATACTCATTTTATATGATATTTTAGCTGCCCGAAAAACATGGTGATCTTCCTTTGAACAATAATAATATCTTTACTGACTGCAACATCTTAACCTTGATACCGTGTATATACTTCAGTATCATTTTCCGTATCTCCCAGCAAAGGGGGGGGGGGTCTCACCCTATAGGAAATTTACATAGAATTCTGCCCACGCTCGGAATTTAATCTTAATATGCATAAAGATTGTCAAGCACATGAGTCTTGCATTTGTGATATATTTATCCATTGATCTATATCAGTATTTAAATAACAGCAATTATTGTATTTTTCAAGGAAAAAATTGGTGCCCTTGTTTTAATCCCCCCAGAGCTATGAAATTTTAGATTTTTGTACCTAATTTTGTGTCAAATCGATGCCTATTAATTTGTGAGTATGTATGTAACATAATTGTAGATCAATGTATCAAATGAAAATATCCACATAAAATTTCAACTGAAATATCCCCATATTTCAGATCCATAAATTATTTTCAATAGATTAAAATGTTCATTTTAGTTTGTTATAGTTCTTGTCAACCTATGAAATTCACATCAAAATTGACCACACATGTGTAGGTAATGATATTAAAAAATCAAGAAAAATTAAAACCGGTAACATTATTTTTTTAGAGTTTTTATGTTAACAGTCAAATTTTTTGAAAAGTGTAAAATCCACATCATTCACAGAAATTTGTTTTTGGTATCTTTGTGTTTCATTTTATGTTTCTATCATGTTTTGCATTGCCAAGCCACATAAGACGTTTCTGTTTCTATGATAAAAGGTATTTTGTCGAGATAATGGCGCTTTGTTGTACTCCACAGTGGAACTTTAAATATATTCATGATAAGTCTTAATCAAACGAATGTTTATCGTTTATTCTAATTTCATGAGAAGTATACTTTCCACATTTGTGTGGTACTACCAGATCAACAATTCTTGTAGAAGGCTTCATGGTAATTGCTTACTTGTTTGTTAAATTGATTAAAGAATAATGGTAAACCATGGTAGGATAATTACATGCATTTGTAGAAAAGTGTCAAGCTTCGCCCTTTTAACCTACTGACAAGCAGGAGAGTGATACATTAAAAGGTGGAAGGAAGAATAAAAAACCTGTTTCTTCCTGAAACAAATCTAATCTGACTTAAGATTGGTAATGAATGCAACCATGTACATAAAGTATTCAGTGTTTATAGCATTGTGTCTCTTTCAGAAAGTTCAATATTTCAGCTAGCTTATTCACATGTAAATAATAACATCCGGTGTCCAGATTAATCGGTTATCTATTCTTACCCATAGGTAAGCTTACCCTTAGGTAAGGTATGGGATGGAACTAAGTATTTACTGTTGTTGCAACTAGAAAAGCTTTACTGAATACAATCTTGGTGTTTTTGTGCAAATCTGACACTATATCAGTAGTAAAAATGGATCACCCTGACTTACACCTCAATTGAAAAGAAACTTAAGTAGTCAAATTGACTAAAGGGGACAATTAGCAGTCAAGCAATTATTCATATATATGTATTTGCTCTGTATGATATACTTTACACAAACAAAAATATTTATGCATGAAATTCAGCTACAGAATTAGTACATTTTATATATGCAAATTGTTTAGGGTAAAATAGTTTTTTTATAAACCTTTTAAATCAGTGTATTAGCATGTAGAACAATCTGTTATGATTGTTATGTATACTAATTGTATATTATAACATGCGAACTTATTCACACTTAATTCTGACATGAGTTTTTCTCTTAAAATCTACCTTCATAAATATTACGTAATATTTGACAATGTTACCGGTATCCAAATATCATAAAATTCTAAAGGTATTGAGAGGATACACAGGGCCTACTTTGCTAGCAATTTCAAAGGTTGACAAAGACTGCAACCTTTTTAAATTTTAAGTTGAAAATCATGTTTTGGTAATTTCAGCCTTAATTATTTTATAGTTTCAGACTTTATGTTTCGAGAAAAGAACGTGTGTATATTTCTATTCAATCACAAATGGTATTGAAGGTATCTATAAACAGTCCTTTTACAATTCTAGTTCAAAGTTTATGAAGTTAAGGAAAGCATATACTTTAAGACTTAAAAAATGAATGGCAGGTATCAGGAAAGAAATGGAGTACCTCAAGGTGCTCTCCTGAGACCTAAAATACCTTTTTGAAGATAATAAATACATATTTATAGTTGATAGGATAGTGGCACTTAGCATGCATAGTAACAAGAAAATCCAAGTGTGGGCGCATATGAGACCCCCCCACCTTTCAGATATTTACAAGCGTTCTGAATTAAGCTAGGGGATCTTAAACAGACAACTAGAGGCCACCGCCGCACCTTTAATGGTAGTATTCTTCAGTTGCCTAGCAATGCCATTTGCAAGATCATGACGTTTCTGGAAATTGTTGACTGGAAAGATGGGAAGATGCAATGTAAGAATGTGGATTGCTTGATTCGTTTTTAATTATCATTTGTCTGAAACTTGGCCGTTTGCAGGACTTATTGGATGACCCTCGTAAAGTAAAGGGTCCTTATTTTTTTTAGAATTCATCACCTTGAATTGGTACTTGGGTTTTTGTTTCGGCAGTCCCAGTGGATGCATAAGTTTTTTTTTTCTGGGAGATCCAGACATCATTCTGGGGGTCTGAGACTCTCAATCTTGCGTCCGGGAAAACCCTGCGACCGTACAGGCGGACAAACTGCGTTCTTTCTCACTTATAGCATGATACCCATTGTAGGCCATGCACGTTATGGGGTATCTCATGCTTAAGATTTGGGTATCCGAGGATCGTACTATAAATCTGGATAATAATTGCTGTGCCTTGCAGCAGGTGCGGAATGGGGGTCGGATTTCATTTTACTCTCGTCTGTCCTATCGTACCTTCTTCCTCTCTCTGACTGACCGCTCGATAAAGACTGAAACACTGTCTCAAATAGCCGTTAAACCTCAAACTTGTCAAAACCAGCCGAATTTCTAACTTGACTGATATCTTAACAATGTTGAGCTAGAATATAACTTTTAAAAAAGGAAACTCTGACACTATTTACACATTTTTAGCGGAAATTAGATCTACAAAGAAACGTAATTCCTTCAAAAACCTCTTCGGGTCCCCTTTTTTAGGCTGACTTGTCTCCAGTCATCATAAATATATGTTAAAAATGTCATTGAGATCCGACAAATGCGGTATAAGTAAAATCCTAAAATGCGGACAGCAGACTGGCGGACAGATTGAAAAGAATGTACCCCAACCCCAAACTCCTTTTGCCATCTGGAAGAAAACTCGTTACGATGTCAAATCGATAACACTATACTACCTGTAAACTTTAGCCCTTGGCCGCAAATTCCAGTGTCTTAATGGTCAATAGAGAGAAAATTTTCGACCAAGCTTTGAATCAATAGTTAGCAAAATTAGGCGTTCAGGGAAGAAATTTCCCATTTAGCTATGTATGTAAAAAATACAATAGATTCGCAAATGTTAATTTATATATGTAATTTGGGTCCAAAAACAAAGATTCGCGTAATTTGAATAAATTGTGTTAAGAAACTTATGGCCATCGATCCGTCCGCATTCGAGCGTGAAGGGTAATACTATCGTTGCAAAAGTGAAATCTTATTTGTTACTTTCATATATCATACACATTTATACCTCCGTTATAACATGTATCACAGTATTCCTCATGTTGCCATTGTATGGACTGAGATGACAATAAAGAGATTTGTATTGTATTGTATTGTATTGGTTTGTAGAAAGAAAACTATGGGCTCTGATGGAAGAAACTTCTCATTGACGCATTTCTATAATTATTATACCAGATTAAAGAGCTTGAAATGCTCTTTTGAGCTAGACGTTATAATTTAATGTCGGAAAATATATTAAATAAGAAAATATAATTTATTTTTGAGCTTCTGTACATTTTCCTGTTTAACTGAGAACCGTGCACAGGTGATCGCTTATCTCCGACCCTCTTGGATATTATCGAAAAAATCCCGTAACTATAACACAGCAAGGTAAACCGGACGGACGCTCAGACGTCAAGCAGAAAAGCGTAGTTCCCGCGGTATATTTATAATTTAACGAATTTAACAGTTAGTATGATTTAATTCTACACTGTTAAGTCAACCATGTCTCAAAATTTAAGAGTCATTACAGTTTATATTCTTTAGGAGGTCCGGTCTGGGTCCACACTGTCCTTTACATGATGCGAGTCTAACTGGAGTGTAGCTGGAGTCTCCTCCACGAAGACAAAGTGAATACCAAAACTGTATAATGACACTGAAGAGGCTTTATTAGCCGAAACTACGTAGTCTGGCCCACTTTCCGTCATCATGTATTCTCTGGTCTTGAAGGAACTCTTTAAGATTTTAATTTTACCCCAGTGCAGCTGGTGTTGTGCCGTTTGGCGGCCTTAAAACGTCTCCCCGCACATCATCCATAGTGCAGATTATATTTGAGCCGTTCTCTGTGAAAACCGGGCTTAATGACATAACGTAATAATTACGTCGTGAACGGGTGAAAAACATCAAAATTAATGATTTTTCGGACCTCTATTTATTTCCATGAAAATACCTTCGGTGTTGAGATATAACAGAAAGCCCACGAATTCAGACAAATTCCAGTCATAAATATGACATATGTTGCCATGACAACGCTTATTACACGGTAACCCCAAAGCCTTGAAAACAGATGGTATACCATCATAAAGACCTATCATTTGAGAAAGAATGTTAAGTCATGTGTACTATGATATACATATTGAAAATGAGCAAACACACTTTTTGTCCGAGTTAGTTTGTGTAACAAGCACGGAAAGCGCGTTCAAACAAACGTAGTGACGTTGACGTCAAAACATACGTGCATGACGTTAATAATGTCACATAAAGAAACTGCACTACCTGTTAGCTTCTCAAGTCTATATCTCGGTAATAAATAATGGTAACCCTCTCAAATTTTCAGGAAATGTTTAGAAAAGTTACTACTTTACAGTGATGCAGTTAAGGTGGTGATTTATGGTAAATGTAAAAATCTGCATAAAACCATAAAAAAGTAACGTATCTCCCTGAAAGTTAGCAGACTTCTTATTTTCGTTGTTCTTTACAGTTTAGAATACAAAAAAGACGTACATGCTGGTTAAAAAAGTGTTTTTGTAAGGAAAGATCAAAGGGTAATTTTCTGCGAATAAATCTGAAAAAATAATATTGTTATTGAAAATTTATGTAGTGCTGAAGGTGCATTGTTGCATAATGAAGAGCGTCCTAGCAATTATTTATTCCAACTCTTTCTCAAATTGTAATGTAGACCAGATGAAAACGGTAGCTTTTTCTCAATGTTCAACCATGTACAAAGTAAATGTACACTGGACGCATTTATTAAATCTAGGGTAGGCAAGCATACCTATGTTAACACCTACAATATAAATAATACATTACTGACATGGTCAGTGGTGTGTAGATGAAATTGTTCAACCTTGTTAAAATAGTATCACCTGTCTCACCTGTGTGTTTTGACAAAAAAAATTGGACACACACTGCATCTTTTTTTCATCTGCTCAGCCTGATAATGTGTGAAAGAGTTTGAAAAAATAATTGCTAGGACGCTCTCCATTTTGCAACAAGGTACTCTAAGCACCAAGTATATTTTCAATAACGATATTATTTTTTCAGATTTATTCGCAGAAAATTACCCTTTGATCTTCTCTTATAAAAACACTTTTTAACATTAACAGATGCTGCATTTTGGGATTCTAAATTATGAGAAACAACATAAAGAAGGCATCTGCTAAGTTTTGGAAAGATAAGTGTTATTTTGAGTGTTTTATGCAGATTTTTGTCTTTGTCCCAAATCAGTGATTATCACCACCTTAATTAATTTTTTGTTCTTATGTCATTAAGCCCGGTTTTCACAGAGACTGGCTCATTTCATTTTCGACCTTTTGGATCAGAGGATATATTCTGAGAAATCCGAAATTTTAGGTTGGTTTATACTCATATTCTAAACCATCGTTTTATATATTATTTGGACCCTTTTTGATACTAATCAGTCTTTCAGTCGACTGTCCAATTAAGATTAAGAATTACAGTTTGCTTTTCTCTGGTTTCGTCACCAGATATTGTCAGGGTCACTGAAGAGGCTTTATTAGCCGAAACTACGTAGTCTGGTCCACGTTCCTTCTTCTGAATGTATTATCTGGTCTTGAAGGAACTTCAGAGCTCATTAAGATTTTAATTTTACCTCACTGCAGCTGGTGTTGTGTCGTGTGGCGGCCGTAAAACGTCTCCCTGTACACATCCATAGTGCAGATTATATTTCATTTTCGACCTTTTGGATCAGAGGATTTACACGTATTCTGAGAAATCCGAAATTTTAAATTGGGTTATACTCATATTCTAAACCATCATTTTATATATTATCTGGACCCTTTTTGATACTAATCAGTCTTTGAGTCGACTGTCCAATTAAGATTAAGAAATTACAGTTTACTTTTCTCTGGTTTCGTCACCAGATATTGTCAGGGTCACTGAAGAGGCTTTATTAGCCGAAACTACGTAGTCCGGTCCATGTTCCTTTTTCTGAATGTATTATCTGGTCTTGAAGGAACTCTTTAAGATTTTAATTGAGCTTCACGCATTCAAGGCTTACTCGAGCGTCACTTCAACTGACCTTACTGGAGTATGAGTCGAGTTTGAGTTTAAGTTGTGTTTGTGAATGTGGGCCTGAGTCGTTTATTGCCGTGCATTATGATTACAGCTTTATGATTTATGACATCTTCAAAGGTTGATTTGTCATTGAAACAGTGGCAGCAATGAAATATTCTTCTGGAAATATGGAGAAACATCTTTTTATACTTAAAGGGATGAATTAAATGTATTTAGTCATGACTATTACAATTAAGATAGGAAGGAGAGAGTCATGCCGATTAAATCCCCCATCTTAGGCCAGCAAAGAAGTTTGTATACACTTTCTTTCATTTATCTTGACATTTCTTGAAATCTGACTCATAAAATTCATTATGTTTGCAAGAAGGTGAGAATGAATACCACCACCAAGAACCGTAGAATACTTTATCATAGTTGACGATTTAACCCTAGACTGCTATATCTTAGCCAAAGGAAATCATAACATCTACCGCCGAATACCATAACAAGAAATGATGAAAAAGGCAAATTACGGCACAAACGTGACTTTCCGGAGAGAGATTTAAGGGTGGCGGAGAGCATTATTATGTTTAAGCACCCGACTATGGATTATATTCTACAAATATATGATAAATTGTCTACTTTCACTTTCTTCTCTAGAAGCTGATTTAAGGAAGAATAAAGCACTCATCGGTCCGGAATATATGCATTGTTATGGTAAAACTTATTACAGGCAAATTTTCCTATGAATAAAGGCATATATACCTTAATTATCAAATTTTACTCCAGTTTTATAATTTGTTTACCCGTTTTCTAATGATGCTTTCCCACAATTCTTTGTAAAACCGGCAAAAACCATAATGTTAGCATACGCACACAGAATACCGCAATAACACATTGTAGATAGTGTGTCCCCTCTCAACAAACCCAAAATTTCACGGTAAACAAATTGTATACGAAAAGCTGTGTGCAATGGGAGCCCACTGGACAGATTTCTGCCCTCAGCTACAGTACACGCAACGTGAAGACTTGATCTGACACGCTCTCGCGTGACACTTAAAATCGCGAGGAGGGGATTAAAATCCACGAGATTCTCTCGCAACTCTCACGCATTTCACACTAAACTTCCTCGCGTGTTTGAAAATCCCCACGTTCCACGCAAGAAAATTCCTCGCATCTCGCATGAAATTCATAGAATGATGTATGCGAGAAACTTTCTCGCATCACGTGTGGAATTTTGTCCAGGTAGGTATTTTTATACAAGTACATATACCTTTACGATTCGCATATTTTTCGGCGCTGATAACGGTTCAATTAATACATTGTAAGCGTGCGTGAATAACCTAATTGATCGCATCCTCAACGAAAGTATTGTTTGACCGTACGGTATTTACATTTACGAATTAAGGATGGGTTGATAAAAAATCATTGTCGGCGTAATTTTGTTGCAGTTATGCGGCGAGTCAATTAGAGAGGCTTATGTTTGAAAGAATATTGAAAGACAAAAAATTTCGCTCAGCCGCCACCAATAATAGCCCAATCCATGTCAAAGCAGTCACAAAGATCAAAGCGTTTCGATCAGCTTTTGAACTCAAAGATATAGCCGCTAATGGCACGTGCCGAAAATTTACTTTAACCAATATAAACTTTCTGATGTAAGAGCGGTCAAGTTTCCATTAAAAGCGCACGCGACTGGGCAGTCTCAGGGGTGATTGACATCCACGTATTCGACTCTCTGAATTATGCAAATTTGTAAACCTGTTTGAGTGGCAGCTAAAAAATTACGTCACAGCTGCATCCTCTTAATCAGTTCATTCATGAAATATGGAAAATATGATTTTGCGTCGTGGATCAATAGTCAAAGTGTTTGGATTTTAAAAATGCATCAAAATGAAGGAAAAATAAGAGGTGAGAAGTTTGTTTTTTTTTATTCCGAACTCCGCGTGGCAAAATCACAATATCTATATGAAAAACGAAACTGATTCTGCTGCGCGGAAAAATTCTCAAAGTATTCGGACTAATTAACATAATATCCATATTCATATTTAGAGGTGACTGAACGCATTCAGGGCCTTCGCCATAATAAAATGTAAAGACGGTAGCATTTGTTGAAATACGTAAACACAGCACGTTTATAGGTCAGTCTCGTGCCTTGACATCAAAGGACGCCGCTCGGAGCACAAAATGGTGAAAGGAATCTTATTCCATACACTGATAGTAAATATTAGGATCAGCCTGCGCAGTATTAAATTGCCGATCGTAATTTTTGCCGCTAAAAATTTTCGAGTCGGCGCAAAAAAAAGACCAGTCGGTTGGAAACCGGAATCGCACAACTTTTTTTTAGGCCCAATGTAAAAATATAAATGAATTACCTGTACAACATAAAATGACCTGTGAAATTGACAGGAATCGTTAATCCTTTCCACTCGAAAACACGCGTCACGCGTGATTAAGTTTGGCGCCGATGACTCACCTGAGCATACATGTACATGGAGTTAATCTTTTCTCTCGAAAGTTGCGTGTCTCGCGTGAAAAGAAATTGTTTTCTCGCGAGTTTAACGTCACGCATCTCGCGAGTGTCTCGCATCTCCCACGCATTTCACACGCAAAAACCCCACTAAACTTTCGTGGAAAAGATTAAAATTTCTCGCGAGAGCGTGTTAGATCAAGTCTTCACGTTGCGTGTACTGTAACCTCGAACCTAGGACTACTTAATGAGCAGGCCTGCACTTAACCTTCTGGGCTTACCAATCACTTGGTGTGTTCAGGTAATCCTTCATATATTATTTTTGTTTTCATATATGAGACACAAGTCTCAAATGGGCACTAATGTACAACCACGAAACCCCAAAATCCAGGATCACTCAAATCCGACAAGTAGTTACGAACGAATGATAGGAGCAAAGAACATATTTTCAGCTATTTATCTCAGCCTCCTGCCTCACGGATGACAGCAGATTTACCAGATATTATATTGGTTAATTTGTTGGTTTTATTAATCATGTACCTGGTGCTGAATTATGTCGTAAAATTCTTTCTTAAAGTCTTTCACAAACATTCCTGTTTCTTTGTTTTGATTCTGGCGCGATTGAAAAACCCGGAAGTAAATGGCCGAGGCTATTGACACGGCGGCCGGGTTAGGGTTACTCCGAGCGAATTAGTTCTTGTTCTCCTGGCTGCTAGGTTAATTCTTCTTCTTCTTCATCAATATAATGCCATTATTCTGCCGGCTATGGTCACGTGTGCTGTATACTCTTCTTTGTACTTCCCTCTATGTGCTTTTACACTTGATGTAGAATAATTTTCCCATGCGTGAGGTTCATAAATATTAAAAGAAAAATTAAAGAAATCTCTATCTATTTGTAAAATCTGCCTGTCTGTTTGATATATTGTAGTGTGGCCTCAATGAGTTGTTTTTCTGCTTCTGAACTGATGTCTTCAAGATTACCGGAAAGCACTTTCATATCAACATCTCCACAAGTGATTCCTTCAGCCTTCAGCACTCTTAGTACTTCATTCTTCAATTCACTTCTGGGAGCACTGTATTCATCACACTCAAAAAGGAAGTGTTCTAATGACTCTGAAACACCACAGTAGTCACACTGTTTTGTCTGATTTTTATCTACTCGAGATCTGTGGTCGTTTAGCAGTGTATGGCCACAGATCAAATGATTTAAAATTCTGTAGGCTCTCCTGTCATCCTCTCCAGTTTAGGTTAATAGGTATCTATTCACCTGGCAGTCGATGGATATATAATGACGGTGACTGTATTTACCGAAACGTACCGAAATACCGAAACGAACTAGAAATACCGAAACGAACAATTAAGTATATAGGGAATTTGTCTGTTTGTACAGGTACAGAAAAGGTATTAAAGAATGTTTTTACAGGTAATAGAAAGGTGTTAAGATGTTTTCACAAATACAATATAAGGTGATTAAAGGGGATTGTTAAAGGTGCTCTTTATTGTCCTGAAGGTATTACTATATAATGAAAGGAAGAAAGAAAGCTGAAATTAATACACTATAATGATAGATAGATAGATAGATAGATAGATAGATAGATAGATAGATAGATAGATAGATAGATAGATGGATAGATAGATAGATAAGATAGATAGATAGATAGATAGATAGATAGATAGATAGATAGATAGATAGATAGATAGATAGATAGATAGATAGATTGTGCATTTTTCATGAAATTATTTCTTTATAAAGAATGAAAGAAAGCTGAAATTAGTTAAATAAAGATAGATAGATAGATAGATAGATAGATAGATAGATAGATAGATAGATAGATAGATAGATAGATAGATAGATAGATCGACCGACCGACAGTCAGATAGATAGATAGATAGATAGATAGATAGATAGATAGATAGATTGACCGACAGACAGACCGACCGACCGACCGACCGACCGATAGATAGATAGATAGATAGATAGATAGATAGAATAGAATAGAATAGAATAGATAGATAGATAGATAGATAGATAGATAGATAGATAGATAGATAGATAGATAGATAGATAGATAGATAGATAGATAGATAGATAGATAGATACTAGGTAAGTAGTTAGATAGATAGATAGATAGATAGATAGATAGATAGATAGATAGATAGATAGATAGAATAGAATAGAATAGAATAGAATAGAATAGAATAGAATAGATAGATAGATAGATAGATAGATAGATAGATAGATAGATAGATAGATAGATAGATAGATAGATAGATAGATAGATAGATAGATAGATAGATAGATACTAGGTAAGTAGTTAGATAGATAGATAGATAGATAGATAGATAGATAGATAGATAGATAGATAGATAGATAGATAGATAGATAGATAGAT
Organism: Ctena decussata; assembly: GCA_963989385.1. Lineage (NCBI taxonomy): Eukaryota > Metazoa > Mollusca > Bivalvia > Lucinida > Lucinidae > Ctena > Ctena decussata. The sequence goes on along the minus strand of OZ022511.1, from coordinate 77,347,474 downwards.
AGATAGATAGATAGAAACTTGGTAAGTAGTTAGATAGATAGATAGATAGATAGATAGATAGATAGATAGATAGATAGATAGATAGATAGATAGATAGATAGATGAAGTAGAATAGAATAGATAGATAGATAGATAGATAGATGAAGTAGAATAGAATAGAATAGAACGGAATAGATAGATAGATAGATAGATAGATAGATAGATAGATAGATAGATAGATAGATCGACCGACAGTCAGATAGATAGATAGATAGATAGATAGATAGATAGATAGATAGATAGATAGATAGAATAGACAGATAGATAGATAGATAGATAGATAGATAGATAGATAGATAGATAGATAGATAGATAGATAGATAGATAGATAGATAGCTAGATAGATGAGAATCATACGTTCAAGCCAAAAAATTTCGTGGAATAGTTCATACTGTGTGCATGTATCTGCATGTTTCAGTCTTAACATTTGCCTTGAGGTATTAAAGTTGGGCTAGAGTCCCTACGGTATGGACAATCATTGGCGTAGTAATCTTTTCTTTTATCCGTGATATTTTTGCAAGCTAAATAGTCGGAAGAAAGAAAAAACTCCCAGGGGGCTTATGCTATTCATGGTTGTAAATGATCCGACTTTATCCAGGGAATTGACTTGGCACGACCTCTGAGCGAATATGTTTTTCTACAGACCAGAGTGTCGTACGACTAGCCAACTCTTGTTTTGTTTTGGCTTTGTCATTCTCTATTTTCAGAAGTTACGCATTTATTTAAAATCCTTTAAACATCAGTGACAGCAGAATGGTAAGTTTGTCTTAAATGTACGCTCTGAGATTTTTAAGTGCGTCAGTTTATTATCGTTGGTGTCTCTTTTTCCGTTTGTCAGTAACACAGAAACACACAATTTGTCGAATGTCACATAACTTCGTATCCCTCCTAATCAAGCACATAGACAAGACTGCTGCCAATCTATGTACTCTAATGGTACCATAGAAATGAATATCATAACTATTCTGATATCTGGCCTTTGCAAGCCAAGGATACAAAGTCCATTTTGCTCCCTATACGTACCCCACGGCCAACGGCTTATTTACAGATCAAATTTCCTGTAGCTTGGCCTTTTGACTGCAGCGAGGTGCTTGTTATTTTCAAACCAATCAGAAGGGCTTTGGCAAAACACAGTTTCCCACAAGTTCTCATAATTGTTCAAAAATACAGATGAATTGGTAAAATCTTGACCATCTACTCTTGGTAATTGTTCACGACAAACACAATATTTTTCTATTTACAGGAGTGCCTGTTGTCCGGAAATGTTTCATTATGGATAATTTGATTGGATGCAGTGGATGTTGCTCGCATCCAATTAAATTGCACAGTGGGAACAGGCCATCAGCTAAGGGTACGCGCAGAACAAAGTGGACTTAGTACCCTTAGCTTGCACAGATACTTAGCTGGGCATCTGCACAAAGTATTGCAACTGTGTGTTAGATTTAGGGAGCATTGCATTTCATTTCAAACATTGCATTTCATTTCAATTGTTAATACAGGGTTTAAGTATTAGGTTGTCTCATATTTAGTATCATTCTTAATGACATTGTCTAATTTGTCTGCTATACTGACAAAGGGTAACTTTTTAACTATGCTGCTCACCTGTTCTAATACTTCTGAAATCATTGATGTGACCTCACAGATTGCCTGCCCTAAAGGATCACCCATCCATTCTTACCCAGGGCTGGACAAATCCATTGTCTGGCTGCCCAGGACAAGTTAAGCTTTTGCAGGGCAGGTAAAGTTTTTTCTTACTCACCCAGAAAAATGAATACCGGTAAGTTTAAATTAGTTACACAGAGAAAACTGGTGAACAGTATTTCAAGCATTTTCTAACAGAAGCTATTTACCGGACAAGTACTTGTCCGGTAAATAGCTTCTGTTAGAAAATGCTCGAAATACTGTACACCAGTTTTCAAATTAGATTTGTGAGGCCCTGCGAAGCATTGCTGAACTTGCCACAAATACACACCAAGTCTACCACCTCACCGTAAAAGCATGCAAACCAGTCTGAGAATCCATGCTGTTCAACTAGAGCTTTAATTTTGTGCCTGTTAATTTGATTGGTTCAAGAATACAGTTGTATAGTATTAGTAGAGATACAGGGGCAGAATTAGTTGTTACAGTCGTAAAGTAGAATATGCTTTAGAATTGGGACACCTAAAATAATTGAGTTTCCATTTGTGCCCTCTTGAGTAAAGTAAAATATGCTTTAGAATTGGGATACCTAAAATAATTGAGTTTCCATTTGTTCCAAATGCAAAATTAATTATAGGTGATCGCTATTGACAACCGGTTGTCAATAGCGAACGTTCGCTATTGACAACCGGTTGTCAATAGCAAACATTCGCTATTGACAACCGGCTGGAATATTGCCTATCAAATTAAGATGGGCCAGTTAAGATCTGCTGAATTTTGAAGAAATAATTTGGTAACATGATATTTTATAGTATATTTGACAAGAAAATGTGAATATGGAGATGTCAAGATACAACTTCAACAAGTTTTTGTTTCATGCTTTTGGGAACTTTTATTTGAGCAGATATCAACATAGTATATATATGAATGGTAAAGGCATAAATGATGTTTTCTTCTATGGATATTTCTTCAAAACTCTAGATATAGGTTAGTTTTGATAGTAATTGATTTCATTTTATCATAAATTCACATTTGCCAAAGAATATGCTATGACTGAAATCCTGTTGAAAAGGCTGTCAAACTCAAAATAGCCATCCATCCGTCATTTTAGAGTAGATAATGAGAATGTTACATATTTTATTTCACTTTCAAAAGGAAAAAGAATAGATCAAGATTCCATCCAGTGTTATGTTGAATTATTTGACATTTCAACTTTCTATATCCATAGATACATGTACCCTGTCTTAACGAGAGAGGTGCAGTGTTCTCCCTGGAAATTTAAGAAGGCATATTGCTTTTAACACCAAAGTCACACTTTGACTCGTTGATCAAGTTTTTAAATCCTTATTATAGCAATGTTTTGCCAAAGTTAGCCAAGATTCACATTATAAAGGATTTACTGATGGTCCTAAATACATTTAAAGCAACTCTACTGGCTAAGAAATGAAAATAATAGCATTTTTGTATATTTTAATTGGAAATTAAGGCATGTTGCAAAGGTAATTTGAAGAGGAAGGCATTTTGCAAGTGACATGCCTTAATGGTCTAGGGGTTCCCTGAAGGTGTCTCAAAACAAATGGTGTAACCTGATCAGACTTCTTCTGACTGTAACAGAAGGTGGTTAGACATGGCTGACTGTCACTGACTCTCACTGAAGTTGTTTGACATGGCTGACTGTAACAGGAGGTCTGGTCTGACATGGCTGACTGTCATTGGGGTTGGTTTGACATTGCTTACTGTCTTTGGGGTTGGGTTGACACAGCTAATGGTCAATGAAGTTGAGCTGGCATGGCTAAGTGACACAAGAACTGGTTTGACATAGCTGACTGCCGCAGGAGTTGGTTTGATATGGTTCGCTGTCAAATCAAAGGAGTTGGTTTGACATGGTTGAGTCAATGACTGTCACTAAGTTGGGCTGACATGGCTGACTGTCACAGGAACTGCTTTGACATGGCTGACTGTCACAGGAACTGCTTTGACATGGCTGACTGTCACAGGAATTGCTTTGACATAGCTGACTGCCACAAGAGTTGGTTTGACATGGCTGACTCTTACTTGGGTTGGGTTGCTGCACCTGACTGTCACTGAATTGGTTTGACATGGCTGACTGTCACAAGAACTGCTTTGACTTGGCTGACTGTCACAGGAATTGGTTTGACATGGCTAGCTATCAGTCTAGGGTAGGGTGATGAATATCACCACTAGATCTGATTGCTTTCAAACTGGCTGGCCCATGCTGAAGTTGGGTACTCAATGCTCTTGGTTTTCGCAGACAAAGGAAGTACTTTATTAACTGTTCCTGTCTCAACAGTACGTGAAACTTCAGCACATAGGAATCTCATACCAGACATGTCAAACTGGCACCGTACACAAGTTGAGATCAGTGATGTTGAGAAAATATCAAGACATTATGATTAGGGCAGGGTATCTACAGTTAAGGAGAGTTGAAATGACAGACAGTGTAGGCCCTTCTCACTGTAGGGATGGGTATCGCCAGAAATTTCAATATTGCGATAGAATATAAACTTAATGCAAAACATTAACACAAATATGCAAGTCTGTGACCCTGACCTTTGGTAAGCAGCTATGAACCTAAAAGTAAACCTAGTCAAATATTAAAAGGTTCCATTAAAGGATATTGAAGATATAAAAGAAGAATATCAACTTAACCCAAAACTTTAACATAAATGCTTTAGTCTGTGACCATGACCTTAGGTCAGTAGCAACATCCAAATGATGTCAATTATTTTTCGCGAACACAGAAGTAAACCTAGTCATATATCAAAAGGTTTCATCAAAGGATGTTGGAAATATAAGCAAAGAATATAAACTTAACGCAAAACCTTAACACAAATGTTTAAATTCGTGACCTTGACCTTTGGTAAGCAGCAGCATCCAGATGGTTTTAACTACTCTGTATGAACCTTAAAGTAACCCTAGTCAAATATCAAAAGTTTCCATCAAAGGATATTGGACATATAAAAAAGAATATAAACTAACACAAAACTTTAATGCAAATGTTCAAGTCTGTGACCTTGACCTTAGGTCAGCAGCAGCAGCATCCAGATAATGTCAACTATTCTGCATGAACCTAGAAGTATACCTAGTCACATACCAAAGGTTCCATCAAAGGATATTGGAAATATAAGCAAAGAATAAAAACTGAACACAAAACCTTAACGCAAATGTTAACAGACGGACTAATGTATGGACACATGGATGAACAGATGGGCGAATGGATGGAATGACGAAAACTATATACCCCTCGACATACTTCGTATGTCGGGGGTATAATTAGACTAGATTAGATAAGATTAATTTAATTTAGATTAGAGAGGATAAGAGAAGATGGGTCACATTTTATTGACAAAAGAAATCAGTTGTTGGATTGTAACTGTGTTTTCCCCTTTTTAATGTCCAACAACCAACGGACGGAACAACAAAATGGGTTTGTGGGGCTACAACTGTCCAAATGTTAAGGGGCTAAAATTTTATGTGGCTACTGATTTTTATGTGTCTACTGGTCACCTAAAGGTCTAACCTACCAAAAGCTAATAGACAACTTTTATGTGGCTTTTTTACAATCATTTATATCTAACCCCTTAAGAATGGAATGAAGTTCCTTTTTTGTGTGTTTATAATGTAGGGGGGCCTCAACTACCACTCTGAGGGAATTTCAAATCTGAAATTTTATAACAACATTACACACAATTATATTTATGTGGCTTGACCACATAAAGATGGATGTCCAATGTCCAAAGATTCTGGACAAGATTTATGTGCCTTTTTGCCAATGTCTTAGTCTAACCCCCCTTAATACCTCCTGTACTTACAGCAAAATGTGTTTCTGTGGCTAGCCACACAAACCAATTTAGCCACTTAAAGCTATTCTGTACTAAAACAAAGCCACACAAGCCCAATTTGTAAGATTGGACAGATGGACTGATGGACAGACGGATGGACAGGCTCAAACCAATATGCCCCCTCAACTTCTCCGAAGTTGGGGGCATAAAAATGGAATTGATGACAATCAAAACTTGTCTATCAGATTCTAGAGTTTTGAAGCAATAATATATAGAAGAAAACATCATTTGTGCCTTTGCTGTTCATATTCTGCTCAAATAAAAGTTCCAAAAAAACATGAAATAAAAACTTGTTGAAGTAGTATCATGACATCTCCATATTCACATTTTCTTGTCAAATATACTATAAAATTTTCATATTACCAAATTATTTCTTCAATATTCTGTAGATCTTAACTGGCCCATCTTAATTTGATAGGGAATATGCCAGCCGGTTGTCAATAGCGAACGTTCGCTATTGACAACCGGTTGTCAATAGCCACTTCCTTAATTATATTAGGTGTCACAAAATTTAAGCACATAAAAGCATGTTTTATGCTTTGAGCAAATGCCCTGAGCAGACTGTGAAGATGCCTAGACTGGTCTAAGGTTTTACTAATTGTACATGTGTTTGTCATGCCTCATGTATTAGTTCTTATTTCATTCTCAGTTTGGCTTTGGTCAGATGTTCCCGGAGATGCCGGGTAGAAGCTTCAACCAGACTTACAGATGTTACTCTGTCTCAATGCTTGGGGATAGGGAAGATGTGGAAAGAGGAGGAAAAAGTATGTACATCAAAGCTGTAGATAAGGGGAGTTTGTGTTGAAAACACATTCTAATGCACTTACGTATGTAACGCAACATCTGATTGTATAGCGTCAAAACTTTGCGACAGTATATACTGCGATATACTGTCGGAAACCCAACGTCATTGCGTAACGGCTTCTCATTGGCTGAAGTCTGGTTTTACGTTGCTGAAAGCATTTGCTATGGGTGCAAAGTGGCACACTTTTAAAGGGTTAAAAAAATGTGAAAAGTGCATTAAAATGGGGATAACTCAAATTAACTGTATTGAAAATTGTCATTTGGGGAGGTAAATTGTTGGTTTTATGGTTGCAGATTGCGCTTTATGGCTCCGCTGGCACGTCACAGTAAAACAAAATTTCTGACCATTAAACCAATGATTTACCTCCCCAAATTTGTACAGTTAGCCCCTAAATTTATGACCCTCTTCAGAACTTCCTGGAGCAGATTGAAAAGGAAGGTCCACAGAATAAGATGTATGCATCTATTTTTGCTGAAATGTAAACCACAGAAGATTTGGCTTTTTGCAGAGCCTTAAGTTTAATTGCAATAGATTGAAAGCATGATATTGTGTGAAATCTCTTAAGTAATCAGCTGGAAATGAATAGGGTATTTCAGATATAAAACCTCACTCACTATTCACAAACTATTGTACATTTCACTTCAAATAGCTGTTGATAATGCTCTTCAGAAGCCGTTTAGAAAATGATTGTGCACAATCTTTATAAAAGCTTCATAATTATACATGTATGAAATTAACTCAAAATTGATTCAGCACATTACTTTCATCAAGCTTTCAAAATAAGTGTAAATAGTTTATAAGAAATTTTATTGCCTTTTCAAGTGCAAATGAATAACTAGCCCGTGTATTTTGCATTTGTTTTTTGCTGATTCTCTGTATTATTTCTTTGTTTCAGTCATTATGCCTCCATCTGCTTTGGACCAACTGGGTAAGTACATGTACTCAACTACTTATTCATGATTCAGATATAGAGGATCTTACATGAGTGCTGATGTATTATTGAATTTATTAAACAAGTTGGGGGAAAAGATAAGATGCGAGGCTTTGCCGAGCATCTAATTGGTTTTCCCCAACGAGTTTAATAAATTCAATATTAAAGTAGCACGAATGCAAGATTCTATTTATCATATGACACTAAATCTCATTTTACTAGCAAATTTTGCACTAAAACGCCACGATTTCGCTATTAGAAAACGCGACGTTTTTATGGACGTCAATGCATAACGTTACGACGTAATTTGCATATTTAATCCACTAGTGGATTATTGTTTTTAATGCATGGTTTTATTACAATCTCAGATGCGACGTCATATGATAAACACCATTCACTGAAATGGTAAAGTCCCATGAATTGTCATACATCATTGTACATAATATTATTTTCTTAATTTATCTCTGTTCAAATACTTTTCAAGTTTGCAATGGTAAGTCATCAAAACAATGAGAAAATTAGCAAAGTAAAGCACACATGATAAATCGAAGTTCTCCAACAGAAGGTCCAGTGGTTTTTACCGAGAGCTCTATTTGTCTTGATTGGCTCGACATAAGTGAAATATTCTTGAAAGGGCTGTAAAACATGTATCAGAAAAGAAAAAGGAAGCTAAGTGAACTACTCTGGAACCAGTTGCACAAAATTTTTGTAGATCACTGATTGTGAATTTCTGTTCTAGTGCATAGTTCTGTTAGAACTGTAACAGTGTGTCCTGTACCGGAAGGCTTACACATATTCGTTGTGTAAATGAAAACACGCAGCCATCAATATTGTCTTCCACCAGGGTAAAAGTCCTGTTTCTGTTTATCATTAGTATAGTTATTGTAGTAGATGTTGGGGCAGTGTAACAAATTCTGTAAGTATGATAATATTTGAACAAGGTGATTATACAACCTCTAAATATGCCAAAGAAATGCTTGTGGAATGGGAAAGTTAGACTCTGATCAGACTGCAGTCTGATCTGACTCTGCACTTTTTGCTGAGACTTTTTGTCCCAGTATATAGGATTACTAGGATAATTAATCCTTTATTTCAGCCCGTCTTCACATTCAGTACCCAATGTTGTTCAAATTGACCAATAAGAAAATGAAGAGAGAGACACATTGTGGTGTACTAGAGTTTGTGGCAGATGAGGGCAGGATATACATCCCATATTGGGTAAGTGTTACCAGTTGGTTACCTCGCTGCCCCATTCCTCACGGGATTATGGTTTATGTAATTGTTATTTGAACATAATGTGTAAATTATTAACAAACCTTTAATGGCTAAAGCCAGGATTGGAAACAGGCTAAAGATAGTCTAGAAGCATGAAAATTTCTTCCAACATGGATTTCATTACTAGTATACTTTTTTTGCAATATAGCACCATCCCTAGATACCCAAATCTTCAGATAGAAGCTTGGTAACCTGCAAGGTCTACACTGGGTATCATGCTATACGTGAGAGTATGGTTTGTCTGTCTATACAAAATCCACTTGCTAAATTCTGTGGATAGCCTATCCATACAGGCAGACTAACCATGCTATATCAGCAAAAGAATGTTCTCCAGACATCAAAACCTTTGGCATGAGACAGCATGAGATACCTCATAACGTGCAGGTCTAGACTGGGTATTGAGTGCTCCAGATAAGGTTTTAGTACAATGAGTATTTCACCCCCTGCTTTATGCTGAAATGCACATCTGCATTGCTTAACTCTTGAAACTCTCAAAGCACCAAGGAAAACTGTAGCATACAACATTAGTTGTGTTTTTTTTTCCAGAGACAATTCAGATGAAATGCCAAGCTTGCATTTTCTCAGAAAAAAATCAGGTTGTCATTTGCTTCATTTGTCACTGGCGTTTTAAGAGTTATACCTTTTCTGGTCAATCATACTTGTACTGTTCCCAAAGATGCTTTATAAGGGAAATTGTCAATGCAGAGTAGATGCTGGCCATCTAAAAGTTCAGTATGCATTATGAAATCACCAAGAGCAAGATATTAAGTTACTCTGACAATTATCATTTTTGTATTAAGTGTAAAGCTCATTAAAAACATTTACCCCCTAAATTTTATTTTAATGCTGAATTACAATATTTCATAGAGTATTTTTACCACCTCTGCTTCATTGTCAGTGCTGATTTTCAAAAAATCAGTGCTAAAATACCCTTTACCCCCTCTTATCTGTAGCTCTGGGTATTGTACTATAAGTGAAATAGAGCATGGTCAGTCTGACTGTACTGTCAGACTAACCATGCTCTGTCTCACTTATAGCACAATACCCAGTGTCGACCTTGCAGGTATTGAAATATCAATCCCTAAAGATTCACAAGCTTTAGGGGTGGACCACTCCTGAAAGCTTGTGGATTATCTGTCTGTAAAGGCAGGTGAAGAATGTTCTCTCTGTATATCACTATTTCAATATTTCAGATGATGAAAAACTTGTTGCTGATAGAAGGAGACTTAATACAGGTGGAGAATGTGTCATTGTCAATAGCCACATTTGCAAAGTTTCAGCCTCAGTCCACAGACTTTCTGGACATCTCAAACCCCAAGGCTGTGTATCCTTGACACTGAATCAAAATTTAGTTTGGTTTAGAGATCTATTAGGAAATAGCTGTATAGTTCAATGCTCTGACGCTATGGCTGTATACTATGCAAATCACAACATTTCACAAATACTGTTGTCTTTCTATTACCAGAATAAACTACACTGATATTGAAATTAAAAAAGTTATATCAATAATCATAAAAGCAAATCATGGCACAATCAACATTGACCAGGGAGGGCCCCAGGACATAAAATAGAGGCAGCCACAAAGCCATAACAGGTTTGCACAAGACTGCACCTCAGCCCCGACTCTTGACCTCACATACAGTGGAGAAATCTGGACACTGTTATTATGTACATGTTATTTGCCTTTCCTTAAATCAGTGATCAGATTAGAGAATGCCCTGAGAAGTTTTGCATGTTTAACAAAAGAAGATCTCATAGAATTCAAATATAATGACAAGGTATGTACAGATATTACGGTAATAATTGGCTGTTAGAAGGGGCCTTTTTCCCAGCTTGACTGACACCTTGTATCTAAATTTATCTTAGGTAATTATGCTGTAAGACGTCTTTCCCTTCCAAACAATAAGACAGGTCTTTTTACCGAAAAAAAAAGCAATAGAACGGAAAATTGATATAGATTTTCATTCTATTCTATTCATTCTGTGTACCTTTCTGTCTTTTCCAGGAAATAATTAAGTACCATCATTATTTCTTTGTTGATAATCTGTTAGCATTCACAACACACTGAAGTAGAGGAACATACATTTATCTGTGATATAGTTTAGAATATCGACATGAACATAAATGCACTGGCAGGAAGTATGGGTGAATTTGAACAGAAAGAATACTTTGTCAGCACTTTAGAGTGTTAAAATTGAAATAATTCCGCTCTAGCATTGAATTGTTGAATACTAATTCACTGTCGTTTGTTGTAAGTAGATATATCACTCGCTGTGCACTCTCTCGATATGATCTACTTTACAACTGACCTCCAGACAGTAAATTTTTACTAAACAACTCACTGCTAGAGTTGATTTATATCTTGAATAAAATCTGTTTAGGCCAACTAATTACCCAGGTTCAATAGTAAAATGGTGTGAAAAATCCTATGTTTGGTGTAATATTTAACTTGAACATATTAACCAAACTACTGTTAAACTTTGTAAATCTGTTTTCAGATATATGAGCTTAGAGTTCTGGAAACCAAACCAGGACAAGCAGTCTCCATTATAGAGTGTGACATGAACGTAAGTCACTTATTAAAGTCTTCAGTCTGACATGACAGTCCAGACAGTTGGTATTTAACAGTATTAGCAAGGTTTTCATTTTTGCTTATCTGGCTCTCAAAGTAAAGAATCTCTCCAATAAAAGACCAGATGATGACCAGTTGGAAATTATCCAATCATGTCCTTAATAAGACAACATTAATTCCAAAATGAAATTGAGATCCAAAATAAAGAATGTGTGAGAATGAAGCACTTTAATACAGTATTTGTATAAAATGTATTTAATGTAAGATTCATGCAGATCAGTTCAAACCTTTATTCATTTATACGTTTATTCTTATGCTAATATAAACCATTTGAAAAACTGATTAAGCATGTTTGAAGAAAACAAATGACATAGTATTTGTTTTCTGTAAACACTTATACAAAGCACCTTGATAAAGTGGTTACAATAAGAGAATGGAGAGAAAGCAGAAAATTATCCACCGTTATCATACAGTGAACACTGCAATATCTGTTTCCAGGTTGACTTTGCCCCACCCATTGGTTACAAAGAACCAGAGGCACAGAGGACTCATGAACACCAGGAGGAGAAAATGGAGGTGGGTAAATTTTCAGCCAGTCAGTATCCAGGATTATAATAGTATCATTCTGCCATAAATGATGGGTTGATTTATAGCCAATCAGCAGCCAGGATTATGGTGTTTTTAGCTCACCTGTCAAGGTGAGCTTATAGTATAGACTTGGTCCGTCGTCCGGCGTCGGCATCGTCGGCGTCCACAATTTTAAACATCTTCTTCTCAGAAACCACTGGGTGGATTGAAGCCAAATTTCATATGGAGCCTTAACAGGATGGGGGAACAAAAGTTTATATATTTGGTCCAGGTCACATGACCAAGATGGCCGCCACGCCCATATATGGTAAAAACCCTTAAAAAATCTTCTTCTCCAGAACCAAAAGGCCTAAGTCTAAGTACAATACTTGGTATACATGGTTGACTAAATGACCAGATGAAGATATTATGTCACTAAAGGTCAAGGTCATTCCGTCGAACCGTCGTCAAGATTTTCAAACATCTTCTCCTCTGAAACCACTGGGGCGATTGAAGCCAAATTTCATATGGAGTCTCAGTGGGATGGGGGAACAAGAGTTTATATATTTGGTCCAGGTCACATGACCAAGATGGCCGCCATGCCCATATTTGGTAAAAACCTTCAAAAATCTTCTCCTCCAGAACCAAAAGGCCTATGACCTTGAAACTTGGTGTGTAGCATCGGGCATGTGGGCTCATCAAAGTTTATACAAATCATGACCTTGCCTTGACCTTGACCAAATTTACGGCATGGTCACCTTTGGTACGTTAGGCTTTTATATTGGAAAACGCTTAAACATTGGATTTCTCAGAAACTATTTAAGTCTAAGGTACAATACTTGGTATATATGGTCGACTAAATGACCAGATGAAGATATTATGTCTCTGAAAGGTCAAGGTCATTTTGTCAGACCATCCGTCATCAAGATTTTCAAACATCTTCTCCTCTGAAACCACTAGGCCGATTGAAACCAAATTTCATATAGAGTCTCAGTGGGATGGGGGAACGAAAGTTTATATATTTGGTCCAGGTCACATGACCAAGATGGCCGCCACGCCCATATATGGTAAAAACCCTTCAAAAATCTTCTTCTCCAGAACCAAAAGGCCTATGACCTTGAAAACTTGGTATGTAGCATCGGGCATGCGGGCCCATCATATTTTGTACAAATCATGATCTTGCGTTGACCTTGACCTAATTTACGGGATGGTCAACTTTGGTACGTTAGGCTTTTAGGTAGTTCTGTTGTGGTTCTTTGTTGCCTGTTTTTGGTGTCAGAGTTTCTGTGATGTTTTACCTTATGTATGTTATTATTATTTTTGGTTCGGTTTGGGTTGCTGAGTGGCCACCTTTTGGGAACAAGCTGCTCACTCGGTTGGCCATATGTTCTCTGTATCTTGATTATTTGTAATCTTAGTTGTTTCCAACTATGGTTTGAGGGCTGGATTTGGATTTTGATTGTTTCAGTTCCTGGTCTTTGCATACTTTTTACTTTTATATGGGAAAACGCTTAAACAGTGGTTTCTCAGAAACTATTTAAGTATTAGGTACAATACTTGGTATACATGGTCGACTAAATGACCAGATGAAGATATTATGTCACTATAAAAGGTCAAGGTCATTCAGACCATCCGTCGTCAAGATTTTCAAACATCTTCTCCTCTGAAACCACTGGGCCGATTGAAGCCAAATTTCATATGGAGTCTCAGTGGGATGGGGGAACGAAAGTTTATACCCGGGGTCTGGGTCACATGACCAAGATGGCCACCATGCCCATATATGGTAAAAACCCTTCGAAAATCTTCTTCTCTAGAACCAAAAGGCCTATGACCTTGAAACTTGGTATGTAGCATCGGGCATGCTGGCCCATCATAGATTATACAAATGATGACCATGTGTTGACCTTGAATTAATTGACGACATGGTCAACTTTGGTATGTTAGGCTTTTATATGGGAAAACGATTATACAGTGGATTTCTCAGAAACTATTTAAGTCTTAGGTACAATACATGGTATATATGGTCAACTAAATGACCAGATGAAGATATTATGTCTCTGAAAGGTCAAGGTCATTTTGTCGGTCTGTCTGTCCGTCATCAAGATTTTCAAAACATCTACTCCTCTGAAACCACTGGTCTGATTGAAGCAAAATTTCATATGGAGTCTAAGTGTGATCAGGGAATAAAAGTTTCTTCTCAGGGTCTTGACCAAGATGGCCGCCATGCCAGTATATGGTAAAAACCCTTCAAAATCTTCTTCTCCAGAACCAAAAGGTGTATGACCTTGAAACTTGGTATGTAGCTTTGGGCACTCAAGCCCATCATAGTTTATACAAATGATCGTGCGTTGACCTTGACCTAATTTATGACACTGTCAACTTTGGTACATTATGTAGGCTTTTATATGGGAAAATGCTTAAACAGTGGATTTTTCAGAGACTATTTAAGTCTAAGGTGCAATATTTGGTATATATGGTTGACTAAATGACCAGATGAAGATATTGTGTCGTTAAAGGTCAAGGTCATTCTTTGACTTTTGTACAAGGTCATTGAGATTCTGTCACCCGTCAACATTTTCAAACATCTTCTCAGTGGCCACTAGGGTCAATTGAAGCCATATTTCATATGGAGCTTCACCGGCTTAAAGGAGCCATAGTTTGTTCAGATGGTCTTGGTCACTTGACCAAGATGGCCACCATGCCTATATATGGTAAAAACTCTTCAAACGTCTTTTTCTCGAGAACCGAAAGGCCATATTACCTTGAAACTTGGTACTGGTATGTAGCATTGGGCACTCAGGCCCATCATTGTTTATACAAATGATTACTGTGTTTCATATATTATGGAGCTTTAATACTGGGTCAAAGGAATCAAAGTTTGTTCAGATGGTCATGGTCGTATGAACATGCTGGCCGCCACACCCATTTATGATAAAAACCCTTCAGAAATCTTTGTCCAGAAACAAAGGCCCAGTGACCTTGTGGCTTGGTATATAGAATTGGGACTCAACATTAATCCCCAAGGGAGGGGGGTTATCTGCCCCTGCCCTGGTGCTATATACATGTATAAAAGCATTAAAATATATACCAGGACCAAGTGTCAGGTGAGCTACAGGACCATTGGTCCTCTTGTTTGTTCTTGCCGTAAACAAGAGTGCATTATTAATTTTGCTAAGACAGAAGACAATCATTTCCTCTTGCTGTGACAGGAATATGTAACTCTTACAAAAAAGCAGATGACAAAATTTACATCTACTAAATTTTAATAAATGTTTCACCCAAGCTATATGACATAAAGAATTGGCAAACAATGTAGAGCCAGGGAAGGCAGCTCATCTGCACTTACGCTGTTTGCAAATTCAGCTATTTCTGTTTGGGTGCTATTAGTGTATAACTTGTAAGTGCCTGATCAAGGTCTCTACTCAGGCGTATTTGGATAATCAGTAGAAGTATGAACTACTAGAGTTACATGTTTCATTTCAAAATTTTGTCAAAAAAATGTAACATATACCAGTATTGTAACGATATTGTTTGTATACAAAGATACAAATGGAAGCTAAATGCTTATGTAGGCAAATATTCATGATAGTCTCATTTTAAAAGTTGCAATTTTATCATTCAAATGCATTTCTTTCACTTGCTGCATCTGGCCAAAATAGTTTTGTAAACATTTAAAAATCAGTCTTGTGTCTTCATATTTGGACAAGTACATTACCGGAGAAAATAGAATAGCAGACAGTGCAGATTAAGATGAGATGGCTCAGTAGTGCCATTTCATCTTGATCTACTTTGCTTCTAAAAAGTTGTAAAACTTTAGTGGTAGTTATAATCTTGCATCTCTTCTTTGTTTTAGGAGACTGTTGTGGAACCAGATATTGACAACGCTTTTAAGGTATGTAGCAACACCTTATGTTTTTAGTTACTAAGTATGAGGGTTAAATTAAAAAAAAAAAGCAAAACTAATGAGTTGCATTTTTGTCTTGCCTGCGGCTAGTAGAAGCCAAACAAGGATATTACTTTTATTGTGTTTTCTGCCATGGCAGTGGTATAAACTTTGCATTGAGTTTTCTGGTTGAGGCCTGCACTGTTTGCTCAGACCTGTCTGTCCCAATACTTAGAATTTTTACAGTAGTAAAATTTTACTTTTATTTTCAGATATTCCAGGGGAAGGGAAACAGATTAGATGGGAAGAATAAGGGGCTAGAAGCTCCAGTTCATAGTTCTGATGCTGCCATCACAAAGAGGTATCATTGTAGCGAGATTTCAGCAATTATTTGGTTAGGATTGGGTGGTATCAGATTTTTTATGTCATCAGGAGTCATCAGATCCAAGCAGTTGATGAGTTAATAGCAGTTTATTTTGGCATTTGATTACTATTCAGTGATTTTATTTGGAAAGTTTTACACTCCTGAAATGGCAATCATTTCCAGTCCAAAAATGGCCTTATTTTTTTTCCAATTTTGTGAAAATTTTCCCACTTATAAAGAGGCAGGTAGCTTCCCAAAATCTTAGATAAAAGTACTCTAGAACTTTAGATAAGAATAGATTGTGTTTGGTCCTAAGTTCTGTGAAAATGTGTATTTTTGGAAAAGAACTTGTATGTTTGGCATGTTGTTAGAAATACCTTGGCAAGATAGTTCTAGTGAGGGATCCCAACATATGTTTGCTTGGAAAACAGAACAGAAATGGTCTTGGAGTAAATTGCAGATCTTTTCTGAAACTCTGCTGGTGTTTTATAATTTGTGTTTGCTGAAGACATGGTTGCTAGAATTCAGAGAGAAAAAAGAAACATGATGAAGTACTGTCCTGTTAAAAAGCATGTTACTATTTAATCATGTAACTATATAAGACAGGTAAAGGTTTCCCATATAAACATATTGGGCTAAAGTATGCTGTATATGGCTATATATTGGGGTAAAATATACTGTATTTGGCTATATATTGGGGTAAAATATACTATATATGGCTTCTCATATTTTGCAGAGGTATTCCAAACTACAGCCACAAGAAAGGCACCATCACATTTATCAGGACTCCCAAACCAGTTATAAATGGTGACACTGAGGTAAGCCTTATTGTTAATGTGTCTGGAGGCATTAATTTTGGGAACTTGGTGTCACTAGACCTGCTTGTGTCTGTATATTCAGTGTTTTTTGCCGCCATTTTTTCTGTCAATTTTTAAAGGGAGACAAAATTTGTGACTTCCTGTTTGCTTTCCTGGCATATGCAGGACTTATTAAATCAGGTCTACTCTGAAAAGAAAGAATTTGCTCATATAGGAGCAAATTCTTTCCTTTCAGAGTTCACCTGATTCGAGAATGGAGGCCAAAATAAAAAAGGCAGAGTTTCTGCCGTTAAAAATGGACCCATTGTCCTTAATACACAGTAGACGCTTGATTCGCCATAGAGTTTAAAGAGTTCAGATTTGTAATACATTTTTGCATCAAGTATACCTATTCTGATGACTAAGGCTTTTTGAGCAACAATGATTTTAATGATCAGTACCATGTGTATGCCGTTATAAGATAGATTTTTCGTTTCTAAAACAATTCCCAAAATCTAGATTTGTCATATCAGATGGATCTAGATTTAGGAATCCTTTTGGAAAGGAAAATCCCATCTTGTAGCAAAATTTCATTGTACTGATTTAAACAGAGATGGAAATCCAGGCCCCTAAGTTATAAAACTTGAGTACATTCTCAAACTCAAAATAAAGCACACTGATTGGCTGCTTCCGAGCACATGCTCGGAAGCACCCAATCAGGGTGCTTTATTTTGAGTTTCAGATTATTATCGAGTTTTATAACCTCGAACCCTGGTTTTATAGTTGAATACAGAAGAACTTCAATGGCTCAAACAGGCTTGGGACCATGCAAATTAGTTTCAGCCAAAGGTAGTTCTAGCCATCCAGGGATTAGATTATATATAAAGTGATCTGTAGGGACCCAAGAACGAGTTTAGTCAGGCAGGGTCAACAAGCCATCAGGATTTGAGCCATTGAAGTTCTACTGTATTTATGGTAGTTAGAAAGCTGTTTGATATTGCCTTGGACCAATATCTCATATTTTTCAGGACAAAGATGTATTCTCAGCATTCTCTGGTGAAGGTCAGAGTTTGCGGAAAGCAAAACCAAAGGGCAGAAGATGAGAGAATTGTTCATGATACTGTGTTTACTTTCCCTGTGATAATTGGTACTGAAACTTGGTACAAAGTACCTGAGAAGAGTTATTCTTCTTGAGATGTCAGGAGAAGTTATTCAGATTAATATTTAAGACATGCTGCTGCCAGAAAACATGCCTCTTTAACCCTTCATGTGCCAAAAAGCAGACGACAAAATTTACGTCTGCCGAATTTCAAAAAATGTCTCTTCCAAGTGATATCATATTGAGAATTCGAACACTAGAGGGCAAACAGTGTAGATTCAGATGAGGTGGCTCATGATGAGCCACCTCATCTGGATCTACACTGTTTGCCAATTCAACAATTTTAAATTTTGGCGCTTTAAGGGTTAAGAGTAAAAGAAAATAAACAGACACACTGAGAAAAATGATGCTTAAAGGTTGCAATTTACAAGCAATTTCTTTGCCATAACAAGTTGGTTTAACCACTTGAAGCCCAGATTTGGAGAGAATTGATATTATATATGCCTGACTAACACTGCAGTATCCTATCTACTTTTCTGATGTCTACTGAGATGATTCAGATGTGTGGTCTCAACATGGTTTCAATGAGAAATAAAAAATTGCCCCTCAGTTATCCTCAAGTACCCCTCTTATCAAGAGCTCTGGGGCCGTATTTATAAAACGACTTAAGGCTGATCTGAGTCTTTGCTGGGCACACATGCCACTTTCTAGGTTTTGTTGTGTCGCATCCCATTTAAATAAATATGCAAAGCGAAAAGAATTTCAGGTGGAGGTATTAAGAGGTAACTGCCCATTACCAGCATCTAAAAAGATCTGAAAAGAGAAAATGAATCTTTTTCCCTAACTTTTAAGGTGATTGGATACACTTTTATACTTATCTAAATTTTTTCAATTTTCAAAGCCACTGAAGGATGGCAATTTTGGGGATTTAGTATTATCTTATCAGAAAAAAGAACTCCCACTTAAAATTACATAGCAAATTCCTTCCTCTTAGAGTTTATCCCTATTACGAATGGAGGTAAACATGAAAATGGCATAGTTCCTACCATGAGTTTTGCCTTTCACCTCGCAACGGTCAATGTTACAAATAGATATAGTCAAACATGTGCTCAAGACCACTCGTGAATAGAGACCACCTGTCAATAGTTCAGGGGTCATTTTTATAAAACGACTTAACTGGTTGCTATGCTGTTGCCAAGACGAAATTTCTATGAAGGAGATTCCTGACAACTATGAAATTTGCTGTGGAGGAACAGTCTAAAAGTTCGGATCAGAATCTTCGCTAAGTTCTTAGAGAGTAGATAAGGGTCTACGCTACCTCCATGCCGACAGTGAAGACTCTGATCAGACTGGGCGGATGCCCAGGCTGATCTGAGTCTGCGCTGGGCGCACAACCACTTTGTTGGTTTTGTCGTGTTGCGGCTCATATTTTGTTACAGAGTTTTAGTATTGACCATTCCCTTTCAGGGTCAGGCATATGGTTGGGGGCATAGTGTTTGTAAAACAACTTTTCTAGTTTTTTTTGGTGTTCTTCAGAGCTCAAGTTAAGGAGAAGTTTTGGGGATAATTCTTAGATACTCTTTCTTATTTCTAAATGAAAACGTACCTTGTGACACCTAATTAGAACTGTCTCAGTGAGACAGTTCTAATGAGGGACACCTCTAATGAGGGGTCACAATATATATTCTTTATGGTTCAATAAGAAAAATTATCCCAAAATTATCCCTGTTGTCCTTTCTTACATGGAGCACTGGAATTTGTTTAGTGGTTGTTAGGTTTTGAATTTTGATGGATTTTTCCTGGATTATGTCAACTGCTTAATGTTTGGACCAGCCAGTGTTCATATGTAGTCTTTTCAGAATATGTGCAGCTCATCCTTAGAATCATTAATGTTGATTTAAATTGCATCTGTGCACCAGCTTGTCTGGGCATGCACCTAAGCATAGTACCCATAGAACTTTGATGGGGCTCATGGAGCCCCGCTAGCTCCATGGGTAAGCACTGGCTTGCTGATTTAATGGCCCCTAGATCAATTTTCCAGAGGCAGAAAACTTTTCAGTTGTTAACAGAGTTCCATTGCTCATAACCTTTTACTTATTACCCTTCCATTGTCCTGATATGACTGAAATGCTGTTGAAAAAATACGCAAATTTGCAAGTCATCCATCCATTTGATTGGGCTCTCAGAGCCCTTGATAAGAGGGAGTATTTGGTAAAAATTAGGGATAATTTTTGTTAATTCTGCATAAAAACATATGTTGTGACCCCTCATCTGAATCGTCTCGACAAGACGGTTCAGATGAGGGGTCACAACGTATGGTTTCAATGAGAAATAAAAAAGCTATCCTTCAATTATCAAATACTCCCTCTTATCTAGAGCTCTGGAATCTTAAGGTGAATGGGTACACTAGCAGGGGAATCAGTTGATGACTTAATTTTGCCTCCCCTTCTCAATTTGGATCAGCTCTTAGAGGATAAAAAAATTGCACATCTGGGAGCAAACTCTTTCGTTTATGAATCAGAGCTCTAGATAAGAGGGGTATTTGACGATAATTGAGGGATAATTTTTAACCCAGTTTTGAAAAAACGGACGTATTATGTCATAGCGCTGTCCGTCCGTCCGTCCGTCCGTCCGTCCGTCAACATTCTTGTACACGCCATAACTCAGTAACCATTTGGGATATCTTCATGAAATTTGGTAGGCATATGTATTAGGGTGGGGGAACGTGTCGCGTACAAGAATGGTTGCTCCCCCTTTCTTACTTTTGAAGTTATGCCCCTTTGATTGATTTTTTCCCTGTAAGTCTTGTACGCGCCATAACTAGATAACCGTTTAGGATATCTTTATAAAACTTCATAGCAATGTGTATGAAGTCCTAACGATGTGTCGCGTACAACAATGGCTGCTCTCCCTTTCTTCGTTTTAGAGTTAATCCCTTTCATTAGTTCTTATCCGCTATTTTTGTGTAATTTACAAACTTATTGTCAAGGGAAAAAACTAGAACTAAAAATGTTATATATATTTTAATAGGTTATCTCCCTTGTTCAAAGATATTGTATCAAAGATTTCTTCACAACCATACAAGCTAGACTGGTCATATTTGGCATACAGGTTGATGACGACATGTTGTATTGTGGGATTGAGAACCAGCCTTTTCCTGCTTATTCTTCCCTGTATTTGTCCTATTTTCTTTCTTTCCATACTTTGAATAATGAAATTTTTCGTCAAAGATTTCTCCACAACCATGCAAGCTAGAGTAGTCATATTTGTTATGCAGGTTGATAACAACATGTTGTATCATGGGATCAAGAACCAGCCTTCTCCTGCTTATTCTTCCCTGTATTTGTCCGATTTTCTTTCTTTCCCTACTTTGAATAATGAAATTTTTCGTCAAAGATTTCTCCACAACCATTCAAGCTAGAGTAGTTATATTTGGTATGCAGGTTGATGACAATATGTTGTATCGTTGGACTGAGAACCAGCCTTTTTCTGCTTATTCTTCCCTGTATTTGTCCAATATTCTTTCTTTCCATACTTTGAATAATAAAATTTTTCGTCAAAGATTTCTCCACAACCAAGCAAGCTATAGAGTAGTCCCATTTGGTTTGCAGGTTGATGACGATATGTTGTATCGTGGGATTGAGAACCAGCCTTTTTCTGCTTATTCTTCCCTGTATTTGTCCAATATTCTTTCTTTCCATACTTTGAATAATGAACTTTTTCATCAAAGTTTTCTCCACAACCATGCAAGCTAGATTAGTCATATACTCAAAAGCAAAAATAACGCATATTTTTCTCTTTGGTGTTTTTATGTCAAAATAAAAATCTGCTGAAATTGGCAAAACAGGGAAGATATTATCAATGCATGGAGTACACGTCGTTGCAAACTTTTTGAAATTTTGTTTGTTTATTCATGCGTAACGAAAACTTAAACACTCAAGGGGTCAATTTCAAAATTCACAAATACTGATCAGTTAACTCAATGTCTTCAACT
Organism: Ctena decussata; assembly: GCA_963989385.1. Classification (NCBI taxonomy): domain Eukaryota; kingdom Metazoa; phylum Mollusca; class Bivalvia; order Lucinida; family Lucinidae; genus Ctena; species Ctena decussata. Next base: position 77,325,647 of record OZ022511.1, on the reverse strand, counting down.
GACTTATGCCTAGCTCCAAAACTGATGCCCTCTTTATCTAGGACGCTACAATGTCTCAGAAACATTATCAAGAATTTTCAGCATTGGTTACTTGCTACAAATTAAGTTATGCCCCTTTATGCAAATCCCGTAAAGTAGGCAAGTTTTGAGATAGCAAAACACAATTTTGTGTATTTTTCAGCAATCCGAATTGGAAATGAATTCCAATTCGGGTTTAATAAAAGGGTAAGTGGTCACAATCAAACGGAGTATGTAACAAAGGGGAGTAACTCTGTACGTCCTTTCAATAATGCAAACACAGATTGAACTTTTGGGCGCTGGATCCATGAAATCACAAGGCAAAACTGAATGAAAATCATACAGCATCTTTTTCATAAAGGGCAGTCTGCGGTAAGCAAATCGGAAGACAAGATTTTTTCCAGGAAAACATTTTTATTGGCTTTTAAATTTCGTAACTCAAAGCGGAAGTGAGCAAAATACGTGCTCATTTCAACCCAAAATTTGTTTTAAAGGTAGGTTCCTGTACTAGCGATAACAATTATGTCCAAAAAATAATTTCGTCTTTTTCTGAGCAGTATTGAATTCTCTTATTTTTCTGAATTTGTTGCTACTGAGAAACTTGTCAGATGTTGAAGAAAATAGTCTTTTCCCTTTTGGTTTATTTTCTTTCGTTGGAATTCCAGTTCTAAAAATAACTATGTTTATTATGTCTATAAGTGCGCGATTTCTGATGCCATTCTCCAAACGTCAATTTTCCCTTGTCGTGAGCTCTCCTAAGCTCCTGGCATGGTGGATGGGTTAAAACTATCCAAAAATGCAATGCAGCATGACCTCAGCTGCCTTATCTATTTTTGGAGCGAACTAAAAATAGCACTAACTGGTGTGCGAAGCAGAGTTAGGAAATCCCTTGCAAAAGAACTTTTCTAAAAAAAATTTGATTTACACTTTTTAGTGAAACTTATTGATTCCCTTTTATAAGTGCTTTCCAACAACTTGGATGAAAGATCATCAAATTATGATGCATTCCAAAGTACAGGAACCTACCTTTAAACGGGTCCTTTACCCTTAGCCTTACTCATTTTGAGTCCCAAATTACCAGATTTTTCTAATAAAAATGATGATTCAGACGATTTCCAAATTTTCGAAAAACTTTGGAAAAATGCAGATTTTTGCATGTGCGATTTAACTGTCTAAGAATCAATTTTTTAAAAGTTTTATACCGTTTTCCAGTTGGTTACATAATGCTGAACTTACATGCAGCAAAATCGTATTGATAATTTATTTTTTGCCACTGTGAGCCAGAATTTTGTGATTTTTGTCGTTTTGACAAAAATCTTCATATCTTTTTCGAAGACTTGCACTGTGACAAGAAAATGCTGCAAAACTTATGGCCACATATAGGCAAATCCCAGTTCTAAGTTAAAAGTAAAATATCATTACATTTAATGAGGCAAAACAAGACACTAAAATATATGCGTTTCTTTTGCTGTTGAGTATATTTGGTATGCAGGTTAATGATGACTTAGTGTATTGTGGGATTGAGAACAGCCGGGCTGCGTAGCGCAATCGATAGGGCACCTGACTCATAAGTCAGAGGTCCTGGGTTCGAAACCCGGTCTGGCCACATACTTTCGTTCCTCGTTCCGCTCATTCTAGAAGGGCAGTTGTCAGTTACTGGCGAAAGTATGTGCACTTAGTACTGGTTAACCGCTTAGGAGGTCTAAGCCTGCCCAGGAATAGTGTGGTTAGGTTAACTGACCGTCCCGACATGACCTTAGTTGTTTACTGTGGACGTTAAGCATCAAATCAATCAATCAAAACCAGACTTCTCCTCTTTTTATTCCCTGTATTTATCTGATTTTTTTTTCTCTCTTTACTTTGAATAATGCATTTTTTTTGCAAAAGATTTCTATGCATCTGTAAGTTAGAGTAGGGATTTTTGTTTGCAGGTTGATGATAACTTGTTGTATTATGGGATTGAGAACCAGTCTTCTTCTGCTTATTCTTCCCTATATTTTTCCAATTTTCTTTCTCTCCTGACTTTGAATAATGTAATTTTTTGTAACAGATTTCACAGCAACCATTCATATTTGGTATACATGGTAACAATGATTTCTCTCCCTCTTTACGCTTTTTGTTACGAAAATAACACCATTTGATTTAAGCAATTAAGCGGGGGTATAGTCGGATTCGCTGACAGTTCTAGTTATGCCCCCAACTTCGGAGAAGTTGAGGGGGCATATTGGTTTGGGCCTGTCCGTCCGTCCGTCTGTCTGTCCGTCTGTCCGTCTGTCCATCCGTAACATTTTTAAGCAGCTTGGAAACTCAAGAACCTCTAATGCTATGATCTTGAAATTTTATATGTGGCATCTACATGAAAAATAAGCAGACACGTATTTTTTCTTTTTTCCACTGGTCATGTATTTCTAGAGTTATGCCCCTTTTTTGACTTAGTGCATTGTAAGCCTATGGAACCTTGTTAGCAAAATATTTCAAGAACCCCTGATGCTAGGATCATGATTTTTTGCAGGAAGGCATTGCCTATGAAGTAGATGAACTGATTAACTTTTGAAAAAATATCGTGAATTTTTTACCGAGTTATGCCCCTTTTTCAACTTAGCGCATGGTAAGCCTATGGAACCTTGTTAGCAAAATATCTCGAGAACTCCTGATGCTAGGATCATGATATTTTGCAAGAAGACATTGCCTATGAAGTAGATGAACTGATTAACTTTTGAAAAAATATTGTGAATTTTTGACCAAGTTGTGCCCCTTTTTCAACTTAGCGCATGGTAAGCCTATGGAACCTTGTTAGCAAAATATTTCAAGAACCCCTGATGCTAGGATCATGATTTTTTGCAGGAAGGCATTGCCTATGAAGTAGATGAACTGATTAACTTTTGAAAAAATATCGTGAATTTTTTAACGAGTTATGCCCCTTTTTCATCTTAGCGCATTGTAAGCCTATGGAACCTTGTTAGCAAAATATCTCGAAAACTCCTGATGCTAGGATCATGATATTTTGCAGGAAGACATTGCCTATAAAGTAGATGCACTGAATAACTTTTGAAAAAATATCGTGAATTTTTTACCGAGTTATGCCCCTTTTTCAACTTAGTGCATTGTAAGCCTATGGAACCTTGCTAGCAAAGTATCTCAAGAACCCCTGATGCTAGGATCACGATATTTTGCAGGAAGACATTGCGCAAGGTGTAGATGACCTGATTAACCTTTGAAAAAAAATTGTGAATTTTTGACCGAGTTATGCCCCTTTTTCAACTTAGTGCATTTAAGCCTATGGAACCTTGTTAACAAAATATCTTGAGAGCCCCTGATGCTAGGATCCTGATTCTTTGCAGCAAGACATTGTCCAAGGTGTAGATGACCTGATCAACTGTTGAAAATTTTTTGTTAATTTTTGACCGAGTTAAGCCCCTTTTTAGACTTAGTGCATTGAAGCCTATGGTATAAAAGTACCTGTACATACGGTCAAGAACCGTTATGGATAGGGACTTGAAATTTTATGTGTGGCAATGAAAAATAAGCAAGCTTGTGAACAAAACATCCAAAGAACTGCTCAAGCTTTGTTCCTTGTATTTGGCATACAGTTACAGACTAAGATTTAGATGAACCGGTTAATACACCTTTCTGATATGTAAATTATGGATATGTAAATTATGGGATGAACCCTCTTTAGAGGCAAGCATAAGGTTGGGGGCATAGTGTTTCATAAACACATTTTCTAGTTAATTATAGAGTGGTTGCCCCTGTTTGTCTGCCTGTCTATCCTTTTGTAAACAATCTTGTTCATTCTGTAACTCCTTTAGGACATTGAAACGGGCGTATTATGCGCCGCTTGCGAAGCCCTTGTTTTTATTTCTCATTGAAACCATATGTTGTGACCCCTCAACTGAACCGTCTCGATGAGACGGTTCAGATAAGGGGTCACAACATATGTTTCTATGCAGAATTAACAAAAATTATCCCTAATTGTCACCAAAATACTCTCTCTTATCTAGAGCTCTGTGAATTGATCCCATGTTACCCAGGGAAGCAAACAGGAAGTCACAGAAAGTTGTTTCCTTTTGTAAAAATATTAAGAAAAATATCAGGCCCGGATCCAGACCACCACATACTGGTGGGGCTCTGGATAACTGGTGGAGCTGGGAGGTGCCAAGATGTATGTGTGGGGGGTTGGGGGTGGGGTGGGGTGGGGGAGAGGGGGTGGGGCATAAAAATGTATGGCGTAGTTAGGGATCAATTTGATGAGAATTTTCTCTAATGTCTTTTTTTGCCTTGAAATATATGTTGTGATATCTGATTAGAATCGCCTCACCTAGGCGATTCTAATTAGATGTCACAAAATATATTTTAATCTATTCATGCCCAAGTGGCAGGCCTCAAGTCCCAGAGGCCCACCCCCTGGATCTGGGGCTGAATATGGAGATGTACCCATGCACCTTAGGGTTTCTGTACGTTAGTATCAGAGATTTTTTGTGATTTTTTTCTGTAAATTTCTCCAGTCATTTACGGTTATGTTGTTGTGGTTCATATTGATTAATGTCTAGCTGTATCTTTTGGAAATGTAAAAGTAAAACTTTTTGAAGAATGCTTCTTTTTTCGTTTGTTGCATATATTTTCATTGTTATCAACATGTGTAATAAATTATTAGGGCCATTCATTCTGCAACTGGCCTAGCTCATTTGTCAACCCATATTGGCTGCAAGCTTATCACATATTGTATCGTATTTGACTGAATATCATGTATAATCAAAGTTTGGTTGAAGAAATTCAATTTAGACGCTCACAAGTGGTCAAAATATGGTAGGGGTAGATTTTGACAATTTTCTTCAAAAGTTGAACACAAGGTCTATATTTCAAAAGAGAAACATGTGAGGGAAATAAATGACCAGGGTTCCCATGGTCAGGGAAAAACATTTTATAAAAATGAATTTTCTTTCCAGGTCAGGGAAAAATCAAGGAATTTTCTGGTTGGTAAAGGAAATTCGGAAAGGACTTGAAAAGTCAGGGAAAAGTCAGGGAATATAAAAACTAACGGCTACAACAGTCTTAAGAAAGTATACTTATTTCCTTCAAGGGGAAAGTAAAATACTTTCTAGAGAGGTAGTCCAGGCACGTCCTACACCCGTTCTGGCCACATACTTTCGTGGGTCATATACTTTCGTTTCTCCTTCCGCTGATTCAGGAAGGGCAGTTGTCAGTTACTGGCGAAAGTATGTGCACTTAGTACTGGTTAACCGCTGAGGAGGTCTAAGCCTGCCCAGGAATAGTGTGGTTAGGTTAACTGACCGTCCCGACATGACCATAGATGTTTACCGTGGACGTTAAGCATCAAATCAAACAATCAATCAATCCTCCTGCTCATAGGGGATACTCTCAAAGGACAGATAATTCTCTCCTTTAAAAGTAACCCCCAGTTTTAAGTGCTATGATTAGAACTATTAAAGTTAAGAGTAAAATCAACTTTCAGATCCATTAAAAGGGATATAAAACTGTATTGCCTCAAGGAAAAATCAGGGAACAGTCAGGGAAAAGTCAGGGAATTTGAAGTTGAGAATCAGTGGCAAACCTGCAGGTGACAGTACACTTTCGAAAACAAATACTGGGTTGCAGCAATTATTTCCTCCCAAACATTTTTTAAAACCAGCCTTCAGCTAGCAGAGTCAGACTCATGGCAACATTATTTGGGATGCTAGGGGCATTTCCTTATTCATTACCTGCCGTGTGATCAAACTATTAAGGTCAAATCAGGTAAATTCGGACAGCAGGTAAATTGTGACAGTGACATTGTTTTACTTTATATGTCAGTTTTTATGCAATAAAAACAAAAATAACTGGGCAAACTGTGAAAATCCTGATGAGACAGTGAAAATCCAGATGAGATAATGAGCCGTCTCATCTGGATTTTCACTGTTTGCAATGGTATGTCCTAATATACCCGCTGTCCAAAGTTACCAGACTCGACCCTACTGGAGAGTAGTACTCAAATGTCTTGGACCTTTACAGTCTGCTTTCATAGCAAGAGCTGCTCCAACTTCACAATGCCAGAGTTCACAATTTGTGACTGGCAGCTGATGCAGCGTAGTCTCAGCCTCCTTATAAGGGATATTTTCTGCATTTGGGCTGCGACACGAGAAAACCAACAAAGTGGTGCCAGCACAGACTCAGATCAGCCTGGGCACCCACCCAGTCTGCTCAGAGTGTTTGCTGTCCGCATGGAGGTAGCTTAGACTCCTAGCTACAACGAAGAGTCTGATCGGACTGGGTGGATGCCCAGGCTGATCTGAGTCTGCGCTAGGCGCACAACCACTTTGTTGGTTTTCTCATGTCGTGGCTCATTTCTCCAGATTGTGACCCTTCATTAGAGTTGTTTCACTGGGCTGGCTTTTGGTTGTGTACAGTGTTTGATAAAACTGCGCAGCCGCCTAGTCAGATCATAACCTTTGTCTGCACATTTGATAAAATGTTGGTTGGTTGTTTTGGGTTTAATGGCCTTTTCTTTTGAGACAGTATTTCAGTCTGTATCGGGCTGTCTCCCAGAGAGAGAGGGAGAAAGAAAAGAGTATGCAAGCCGTAGGTTTTTATTGAATGTTTTATGGATTAAATATGGTGCCATGCAAAAAAAAAAAAAAAAATCATAAACGGCTATGTTTGTGCTTTCTTTTTTTAGCTCACCTGAGCCGAAGGCTCACAGGTGAGCTTATAGTATAGGCAGGCATCCGTCGTCCGTCGTCCGTCCGTCCGTCAGTCCGTCCGTCCGTCAACATTTTCAAACGACATCTCCTCTGAAACTACAAGGCCCATTGTAACCAAATTTCATATATAGCATCTATGGGCAGGGGGAACCAATAATACTGTTTTTTATCCAAATCGCTTCATAACTTTCGTTGCTATGGCAACTTGAAGTTTCCATTGACTTGTATGGGAAAAATTGAAAATTTGCATTTATTGCTATGTCACTGCAGATATTTTGACAAAACTTTTGCAGAAATGTTCCTTGAGTAGTTCTCTATCAAACGAATGAAATTCATGTAAAAATTACACAATTTGGCTGGGTGCCATGGCAACCGAATGGTTAAAAATAGAAAAAAATATTCAAAAATCATCTCCTCAGAAACTGTACAACCAATAAAGCTCAAACTTCACAGGAAGGATCTTAGTACTAGCCTCTATAAAAGTACTGTTTTTCTTGGCTATTGCTCCAGCAGTTTGGTTGCTATGGGAACTGAAAGTTGCCATTGACTTATAATGGCAAAATGGAAAATTTGCATTTATTGCTATGCCACTGCAGATATTTTGACAAAACTTTCATAGAAATGTACCTTGAGTAGTCTTTAACCAGCCATGTTAAAGTTATGCAAATTGCGCAATTTGAATGGTTGCCAATGCAACTGAATAGTTAAAAATAGAAAAATATTAAAAAATCATCTCCGCAGAAACTGTGTGGCCAATAAAGCTCAAACTTTACAGAAAGAACCTTAGTACTAGCCTCTATAGAATTACTGTTTTTCATGGCAACTGCTCCAGCAGTTTGGTTGCTATGGCAACTAAGAGTTTCCATTAACTTATAATGGGGAAAATGGAAATTGGCAATTTTTGCTGTCTAACTGCAGTTATTTAGATTTTTTTTCTACAGAAATGTTTCTTGAGTAGTCCTCTACGATTCATATGAAATTTCTCCAAATCGCTGAATTTGATTGGTTGCCATGGCAAAATAAAGGGTAAATTTTCGAAAAAAAAAAAAAAAAATCTTCTGCTCAGAAGCCATATGGGGGATGAAGCTGATATTGTGCAGATGTGTTGATGACAGTAGCCTCTACATAAATTTTATTCTTTTTCTTCCAATCCCATAAGAACTTTGGTTGCTATGGCAACTTATAGTTTCCATTGACTTAATATGGGAAAAATGAAGCCATGAGGGGGATGAAGCTGATACTTAGCATACATATTGATAGCATTAGCCTCTACCTAAAGTATGTTTTATATTATCATTGCCCATGTGAATTCGTTGCTATGGCAACTTAAAGTTTCCATAGACTTATAATGGGGAAAGTGGACATTTGCTATTTATTTCTGTGTTACTGCAGATATTTTGACAAAAGCTTTACAGAAATGTTCCTGGCGTAGTCCTCTACCAGCCATATGAATATTTCCCAAATACCTGATTTTGATTGGTTGCCATTGCAGCCAAAGATCTTCTGAGAAGCCATTACGGGGGGATAAAGCTTTTTTTCATAAATATTTGTGATATTATCCTCCACATAAATGGTGCTTTTTATTGCTGTTGTGCATGGTGTTTTGTTGCTGTAACCTCAGTGCTCAGGTGAGCGATATAGGGCCATTGGCCCTCTGGTTATTCTTATGCTGGATATTATTAAGTGATCACAATACCTGATACTAATATCCTTTAGCGTACAGTAGGCCCTTGCCCTACTTTTATCCAATAAGCAGAACGCCCCGGCACTGGAAGATATAACCAGCACCATCGCCCAACCCCTCCCTCCTCCAACCCTCCGAACCCCCATTTGATAATTTGATAAGATGTTAGATACATGTACTGTATGGTTATATCCGATGAATATGAGCCTTACTCACAGGGTATAATCGATTCCGCTAATTTTTGCTTCCTGCAGAGACTGTACATCATATTTGGCTTCCGCCGAGACTGTCCGCGAACTCTTGCTTCCTGCAGGGACTCATTACTGTCCTCGAAAAATGGCTTCCTGCCGACAGTATGCGCGTGACTCTGCTTCCTGCCGAGAGCATCGGCAGGAAGCAGAATCTCGCGGACAGTCTCTGCAGGAAGTCATTTATCATGTACAGAAGTCTCAGCAGGAAGCAAGAGATCGCGGTCAGTCTCGGCGGAAGCCAAATATGATGTACAGTCTCTGCAGGAAGCGAAAATTAGCGGAATCGATTACACCCTGTGTTACTGCGCGTATGTTTAGATGGATAGATGGACGACGCGATTTTACGTCCTTTTCAGCCGTAATTCATTCGCGGATGTGTCAGTTTGATCTGGGTGTTCGCTGCACATATATGTGTTAAGGTCCTTTTGCAACCTTCGGACCATCGTTCCTTGATCTTACCGAACTAAAGCATAGAAGAAACTTAAGATCGCCGTACAACTTGAAGATAGGACCAATTTTCTTTTATTACATCCGTGTAATAAAAAGCCACGTTATAAAAGAACGTGTCTAAATACACTATGCGAAGAGTGCATGATGCGACCAGCCTGCGCGCATGCGCAGTCTGGTCGGCACATACGCAATTCGTCCAGGCAACATTGCCTTGAAGACTGCGCGTGCACTGATATTGCCGCGCATGCGCAAGATGGTCCGGAAATGCGGTTTTCAGGCAGGTTTTCACACAAGACAGGTCAAATGACATAATGACAAGAAGACATTTAAACCAAATATCGGGTAACTAATTTACACATCTCTTTGCCAAATTCACAAAAGAATATTAAAATTTTATCTATGTCGTCAATAAAGACCATGCTTTATACAAATATATTCAATAATATAGTTCACTTGATTAGCGATGACTGGTTCTTTTATATAAGGCACTAGAGAGCGGGCCCGCCAGAAAATGTACTTTATGCTTTGTCGACATGGCAATGGCGGTGGACTTAGAAAAACCTGCGCCTCCGCGATCTTATCAGGGTTTAATTCTGCAAGACTATAAATCGTTGTGAGTAAAGAAGGTATTGACTGGCGTCGTTATCGTTCTGGGGTTCACAGACGGCTTAGGGTGCACGCTTCCCATGGCACGCCCAGAGTACGTACTACCTATCCCAGTTTGGAGGATTCTTGTGCCAAAAAGCTCACAAAAGCCAGATTTTTATAACACTTATGGTCACACGCTACCAGGATATCTGATTATTCACGGATTGCTCATTCTGGACAATTCCCCAATTTAAGGTGACTGGATACACATACAGGGGAAGCAGCCTGCACTCTCTCAATGGAGTTAACTTAAAAGAAAGAATTTGCTCCTTTAAGAGCAGATCCAATTTTTGAAGGGCTCTTTCATCCAAGAAAAGCAAAGAGGAAATGACAGAATGTTCCCTTTTTGTAAAATTGCGGGGAAAAACTTGGAATCAGCCTTCCTATATACTATGAGTTGAGTATAGTGTTTTGCCATAAGGGTTTCAAGAAAAATTAGTAAAATCTGTGGCTGCATTACATGTATATAGTTACAGTTTGCTCTATTTATAATTTCAAAACCAAGACTCAAACACATGTACTATACTCAACCGAATTAAAAACACAACACTTAATTTATCCACTATTCCATAGCTCATATCATATGCAGATTATTTTCACTTTAATTTCTAAAGTCAACGGGGATTAAAGTTTACTGTCCCAGAAATTCAATTTTGTTGATGAAATGGCTCACGCTTGAGAGAGTAATATTGTTAGCTATCCGATTTTCAAAAGTCTCAAAAAGAGCACAACTATCGCGAGACAGGATGTATATGTCGCAGCGAACGCCGGGTCTTAGATAATCTATGGTCTCCCAAGTGCGTCGAACTCTTTCTACAAGTCTACACTCATATATGGGTGGTAATGGAACTGTTTGGCATCCAACCACAGCTTACATAAGCATCCAACATCCCAAGCTCAATGGCAGACACATCCCTAATTGAGAATTTGGAAAATCGGGTACAGCTATCGGTAATTCTCTCTCAAGCATGAACCATTTCATCAACAGAACTGAATTTCTGGAACATTAAACTTTAAACCCTGTTGAGTTAAGAAATTAAACTGAAACTGATCTGCATATGACGAGAGCTATGATATATCGGAAAAATTAGGTGTTGCGTTTTAATTCGGTTGATTTTCTGAACATACGAAGAAACAAAATTTCAGAGTGTGTGTTCGCAAATCTATCACCAAACGCATTGCTGTCGAATTCATTATGTTTGAATACCTTACTTTATCTACATGTACCTTGATAACTTATCTCTCGTGTCCAAATATTTACTTTTTGTAAGTTGTCCCTTTTTGATATTTGAAAAACAATTTATCTCATTAGAAGTGAACTAATTGCATTGAAGAAAGCAGAAAGGTCTGTTTTTATAAATACCGAAAAATCCGTATGTGTTTGGACACTCTACCCTTTTCAAGTTTCGAAAAAGGTTTCGACACTAGGCGAGTCTTCCTGTCGTATTTGCAGATATTATATAAAACTACTGGCTTGATTGCAAAAAGTGCAGACCCTGTTCAGACTGCTCCTAGAGGAGCAGTATGATCATGGTCTACCCTGTTTGCTGTGGAATGGTTTTTTCACGGTGTGTTTGTACGTGGGTTTTGGGAGTGAGTATGTTATGTTAAAGTATCAAGTTGTAAAATATTTTGGCCCACTTATTACACGATTTTGAAGTGTCAAATTGACTTACTTAAATTCTGAAAACGCTCGCTTGTAGTATCGTTTGAAGTTAGTCAGCACTTTTTCTTTTTAGGGTACAAAGTGAATAAAATTCCTATAAAATTAATTAGTAAGGGTACCACTATATTTATCTTTTTTTTCCTTGGCTTTAAGTTTATTGTCCTTTCTGGGCTTTGTACCTTCTAATCCGTTTTGTTTAAGAAATTATTGCCTTTCTTCGGCATCACAGACGTTTGGGGCTCGGACTATGGTCAGTAGCTTAATTTAATTCTGACTTCATTGAGGCTCTACTGACCAAAGTCCAAAATCTGAGACTTCGTTGAAGCCTTTGTTTTTTTTCAACATTCTGGGCATGCGCAAATTTATACATTTCCACCGTTATGCAGACTATGTCGTCATAGTTATATCACACGTCCTGTACGGACGTCACAGCTATGAAAGCGCTCGGCTGCTTAGCTATAATCGCCGCATTTATAGAAACAATGAATAATAATGAAAACAAATAGAAAACTTACATTTTCTAGCAAGTTATATTACTCGGCAAACTATCTGTCTCTCGGCCAGGATAAATTATCGGGGCATTATGGTTGAGAGTGCTGACGGTTAAACATCTGAGCCCAGTTGTTCAAAGCATCGTTAGCCTAACGAGCTCGTTACGATGTCAATTTGTTAGTGTTTTGCGATTTACCCCGATACTTTTTGTTGAAACTATGTGAGAAGCTTTTGCAATGTTTTGAACAACTGGGCCCATGTTTCTCACTGCTGTGTGTTCAAGCCTCGGCCTTGCACATGTGAGAAAGTCAAGTTCTACTTGGAAGGTCAGGCGGTTTATCCCCGGGAGCTCCGGGTTTTGCCCACCGGCTGGACATAAGTGAAACGTTCTTGAAAGGTGGATGCGCAGGGTTGTCCGCAGCCTTGTCTAAGGTACCAATATATTTTACCTTGTAAGCAGAATTTTTACGCCACTGGAAATTGACTGCAGCATAAGTGTTAAAGCATGACCAGAAACCTGAATTAAATTGCCTCGATGGATTTCTATACATCAATAAATATTTTATAAGGTAAATAAAATTGAAAAGAGGCCCATTGTAGATAAAGACAAGCAGGTCATATTTCAATATTGGAAGCAAACATAGGCCCGGGTACACCAATGCTGTGTCTATATGCACATGCTTGCGCTGGGCTTTGAAGGCGGAGTGTATTACAACTTTTTAGTTTGTATTCTGTTATATGTACTACGAAGAAACAAAATTTCAGAGTCCCCCTTCAGAGTTCATCTTGTCCGCCATTTTGTAACTGATTTGTCTGAAATTATTTTTGACATTCTTAATCGATTCCTCGACCTCGAAAACCTATACGTAGCCACCAAAAGTATGTTTCTAGCCCACATACTTTAGAAGATATTGAGGATTTTATCCTTGGCAGCCATCTTGGACGCCATCTTGAATATTTTAATTTCCCCAAGGTGGCATCATTCAGTTTCAGTGTACGGACATGGTGAACACATTTGTGCAAAAACATTTTGTGCGGACTATTTTTTTGGGTTGCACCAAAAATCTCCATTTGGCAACCAGACTACATAGCTGTATAAGAGTTACCATCAGGTGCATTGGCTTGTAAACTATGATGCATTGGCAACTGGAACGGTTGATGCACTAGAGCCATTTGCAACCATATAGGATTATTGTGCTATTGGTATTTTCATGATTTTGCGGAAACGAAACGAAACAACCACTTGCCATCCTCAGTCGGAACACCGCTCGGCCAATTCCGTGAATCAAATCTGATTCACGGAACTGGTCGCCTCCTCTCACACAAACCATTGTCAGACCGGTGGTCTACAAGAAGCCCAGCGGAACGAATCCATGGCTCCTCCAACCATTTATTGCGTAGAATGTCTCCATTCCGTTCCGCTTAATACCAATAACTGTTTCACTCTAGACATTTGAGATACGGGCCGACTGTACTTGCAGTAGGTACTTTGGGGGGGGGGGGGGGGGGGGGGGGGGGGGGCGCCGTTGTGATATTTTTCTCTTATCTATCCATCTCTATAGGCCGAAACACTGTCTCAATGGACAGTTCAACCCAAAACAAACAACAAACATTCCCTCTCTCTCTCTCTCTCTCTCTTTCGTGATCGTGTCGGAATATGGTGCTGGGTAACTTTCAGTGCCAGGGCATCCTACTAATTTTGAAAATAGGGGGGCAAGGATCTACTGTGCTTGCAGTAGCACCTGGAGGGGGTGGTCATACATATCTCTTCTTTCTGACCCGCACTGGGAGGCGGCCAGATATATACTGAAACACTGTCTAAAAGGGCCTTTAACCCATAACAACCAACCACCCATCTCTCTCTGGCGTGGGCGGGACCTTCCTCCAAGCACTTGGTTGACCACTACCTGTGTAATGGCTACGTAGCCCGCGGCATGCGGAAATGTACCTCCAGTCATATGCGAATAGCGGAATCTAGGTTGCGCATTTCCACCCGCACAAACTGCGTTATATCCAATTTTCTGTTAATCGATTTCTCATGAGCAACAGATTACTGGTGCGTGAAGAAGGAAAATTTGGATCAGCCTGCGCTAATGCGCAGTCTTATCATAGATTTCGCTCTTCGCAATTAGAACGGCATTTTTTCTGATGGCACGTCCCATACATACATAGTATATCTTCTATATATCGATCAGCCTTGTCCTTTAAACATTGTAAACATGAATTTTATGATGAGTCCCCCACTTTAAATTACAAATAAAAACCCTTGATTGGATTAAACCTTCCTTTTCTGAACATTCGTTTCAAAATTTGATTATTTTAAAACGACCTTTGCGTGAAAAAAATGAGCTCCTTTGTGTAATTCAGTATAGACTTTTAGAAAAGAGAACTTGGAATACTGGCAAACAATAATACAGAGTAATTTACATACCAGCTCAGTATGTTAAAATATTGATGTTCTTAAACTTTTAAGGTCGTAAGATTGAAGTTTAGATATTTGAAATTTTGCCAATATTAAAACTGAGGGCTATATAATACTTCTTTCACGATGAGGCGTAAACCGCCTTACAATTAAACTTATTGTAATATACAGATGTACACAAGATTTGGCAAAGTTTAAGTTAATTTTTATAGACAGATTTGGACCGGCGAGAAAAGAGATTTGCAAACCACTAATCTACTTAGAGGCATAAATTTTGTGACTACTGCTTTGGGAGGACATTGGTGCATGCTCATATACAGTCGGGACGATTAGGAAAGGTTCTCTGTTAAATGGTCTGCTAATCTTCTGTAGAAAACGTAATTCTCTGGAAAGTAATAGAGGAATAAGGGTAAAATTCATTTAATTCATACTATAATATATTTATGAACTACATAGCTGAACGTGTTTTTGATCTATTATGTGATAAGTTTACATCATTCTATAGTACAATTCACACAAGAATGATTGTTATGCAGTTTAAAGGTTCAACCAATATCGGATGTTCTTTTTGTATTAAAAATTAAAGGACGGGTATTCTAACTGGAAGCATATTTGAAGCCACCGTGAAAACTGATAGAATACAATCAGCACATTTTTAATTCATTAGATGAACTAAATGGATTAAACTAATGGCATGAATGTGTGTATTTATATAGCACTAGTGTAGAATAAAGATATTGTACATGTGCATAAAAGGATCAACTTATCCTTATATACATACGGGTCACACTATTCATTTACCTTAAAAACCATAATGTTTAATATCAGGATTTACCTTGCTCATTTTAAATGACCGATAGAGAGAGTTATAAGTGTAGTACTTAAATATATTCTAAAGTCAATATCACAAATCAAGAGGATTGCTTTTTGGGGAGTGTTCGAAGTTTTACGATTTGTTTAGAATGCATTTAAAATACAACCTCGTTGGAATTGCTCTCTGATGTCGGATTTATATAATACGATACAGTCATTACATTTGCATAATTCAAGTGATTCGGGCACAGAAGACTCGGAAAATGAATCGTGTGATTCCCAAGAGGGAGTTTATGAGATGAATGGAAAAATGGAGAAATCGGGCCGCCTACCCCTCCCGATCGGGAACATAACAATTGAGAGTCCGACTAACTTTAGTTTAAACACGGATGTGAGAAATGGAGGAAGTTCCGTTGGGAAGCTCACGGATGCAATGCAAATAAATGATGGCGACGTAAAAAGTCCTAGAAATCAGTATGTAAATAATCGTTCCGTGTCTTTCACTGTTCAACAAGAAAAGTTAGCAAAGGGTGACAGTCAATTAAGTACATCACCTCAAAGAAAACTGCCAATTCCACATGCAGCTATGAATACTAATCCTAATTTGAAAGGAATATTGATAAAGCCAAAGCGAATACTCCCTGCGCAGCCAGATTTAATGAAAGCAAAAAGTGCTCAAAATAGGCTAAGTGCCAAAACGGAAGATAAGTTAGACCACGGATTAACATTATGTGGTGATGCGGTTTCACAAGAACAAACTTCGAGTGGTGATTCAGACGAAAAACAAATTAATAAATCCCCTTTAGATGTGCAAAAGATAAAATCTTTCTTTGCAAAAAATGGTGCTGGATTAATTAAAACAAAAACCAAAGATACAGATGAAACAAAACTTATTGCAGATTCTGGGGACATCGATACAGCAGCTAAACGATCTCAGAGTGAATGTGGATATGTCGCTGGAGGATATTTAATTAGAGAACAAACAATTTATGACTTGAACGAGACAGGAAATATGTCAAAAGTTGGAGACAATGGCTCCTCTGGGAAGGAGTCCGATAATAAAACAGTGTCGACGGAAACTAATGCAACACGGAGTTTAGAACGCGGGATTCGTTCTCCTTCTCCGAAAAGCAACACAACTTGGGATCGGTCGAGTTCAGGTTACAGTAGCGACGAGCGCCCTGATCCACGGTCCCCACCCCCGGTCAGTAGTTCTGGTGCATCTTCAAAACACAGTCTGGATACTGATGATGATAATATTGTGCTAGAAATAGAAACTGCGGTAGAAAAACTAGCGGTTGGTGATGATAAACTATTGAGTCCAAACACTGAAACGGATATTAAAAACTTGGATTATTTACATTCAGAAAGTGCTATAGCGGGTAGGGAAAATGTCACGCCAGTTTGCTCACACACTTTAACGGGTGCCACTTCTGTAACACCACAACCTCCTAAATGCAATGTTGATATTATTTCTAAAAACAAAACAGATTTAGGACCACAGACTTATTCGTCAGCATTTGATTCTGTGACTCCTGGTAGACAACAGTCTATTCAAAAGCCAGTATGGACTTTACCTAATAAAATTATGTATAGAAAGTCGGGCAGTGAGCCTATGATTCATTTAAGACATTCTGTGCGACAACAATATGGTCCCGAAACACATGGCGGGTTAGAAGTTCTTGGGAAATCTTATAAACAATCTAACGTTTCTGCTCTTAACCCACAAGGGGAGGGAGAGACGGAAATGAGACCTGAGATCCCGAGTCCAGGTGGTAAGGATAACCAGTCTAATGGTGCTACGGAGCTAGATTTGACCCTGGATTTATCGCAGTGCGAGGAGAGGGGTCAGGAGGCAGCGAAGACGCGGATTCTCAGACAGCAGTTGATGACGCTCAGAAGTCCGAGAGACATGAAGAACATGAACATGAACGGTGAGTAACTTTCATTACCGGCCGCTTGTGCACAATGGACTACTATTGATATTCAATGAGGTCCATGGTAACATAGGCAAATTTTCACTGTCAAAGTCTTTTAGAATTTATTTATTTTATCTTCAATGCAGCTAGTGTTGTGCCATTTGGCAACCGTAAAAAAGTCTCACCGTACATCATCATAGTGATGATTATATATTTTTTGGTCCGGGCTTTTTCTGGTTCAGTTTGAAAATACAGCTTCTCTTAATCCGTTTCTAGGGGAGCGTGGACATTGGTGTAGCATTACAAGACTCAATTAAACAGAGTGCTGCTATCGTTTCTTAGATGTGTTCTTTGATTCCAAAGGGTCTTTCAGAAAGCTATTCAATCATTATTAAGTCTTTAGTCAGTATTTAGTTAATGGCTTATTATGGAGAACTGTTTGCATTTAGCTTCCATATTAAGCCCATAAGAAAACTGTATGTATGTATGTATGTATGTATGTATGTATGTATGTATGTCAGCTGAAAAAGCATAATGAAATACCAGTATGTGTTTTATCATAGCTCTGAAGCAAAATCGATGCAATATCAAAATGCGAAACATATCTACCCGGCCATACCGTACTGTATCAGGCCGTCTCCATTAATGCCATTCTGCACAATCACTATGACTATGTAGAGGAGCATTTAGTAATTAATGTTTTTTTCTTCACATCATTGTAGGGCATAGAAAGTTAACAACTTTATACATTTGGAGGTAGAATTGTATGATCATGTTTGGTTATAATACAGTCTCTGAACGTTGATGGAGAAAAAATAACAAAACACTGATCGCTTTTCACCGAAAATAATATGGCCGTTACTGACTCGTATCATGGGTAAAGGAGGTTTTCTCATGGTATGGCCGCCTCACTTGAGTAATATGCATCTTCAAGAAGCATACACAGTTTCAGATCCTTTCACGTTTTGAATAGGGGTGTCAAGCTATTGTCAACGCGACTATGTTTCATTTTATTTCTCTTTTTAGTTTGTTTTTTTATTGATTTAAATGTAAATAATGAGATCTATAAACAAAGGTAAGTTAATTTCAAGGCACTGATATCAAGCAATATAAAGTTCGGAAATGTTTTAAGAGGGCCAAGCATTCTTTGTTCTTTTCTAAGGATCGCACGAGCTAATAAAACTGGATTTCTGAAGAAGAAAAAAGTATTCGTTACATTTTTTACTTGATGTTAGGCCTATTATGTCAACTCGCACGAATGGGCGTTCCGAATGAAATTTATGTAACGAGCCTGGAAAAGTATGAAATGACCACCACTCATTTGAGATCCTGTTAATCATAAGTTCATGTGTCTTTTACAAGTTCCGAAACACTGCTAATAAAACAATTCAAAACAGATGATTATTCGAATCAGAAGTAAAAAGTTTACGATTGATGTCATTCATGGTGGTTTACCCAGAGTTGAAATTGATTGTGACTGTGAGACGGTTCGTAGACTGAATGACGATACCCTCCTACCATGATCAGGAACAGACTCAGTCGTTACGCACATCCTACCCTAAACCCAAATGGAAAAGGGAAAATAAAAATTAAAGACGGTACACAAAGCAAAACAAGACAAGTAAAAAGCCAGGAGTCTTTCATTTCACCATAGATGACCACGAGGAATTTCTAATAAGTTACAAATAGTCAAAGACTACTAATAGAAAGCTGACTAATAAACGTAACCAGAAGTACGGCCCTGAAACGGTCAGTAATATAACAAAGGCCATACCCCTCGTCTTGGATTCTGTTGTGGTTTATAAACAGACAGGTTGTTGTTGTTGTGTTATTGCTTTACGTCCACGGTAAACAGCTATGGTCACGTCGGGACGGTCAGTTAACCTAACCACACTATTCCTGGGCAGGCTTAGACCTTCTAAGCGGTTAACCAGTACTAAGCGCACATACTTTCACCAGTAACTGACAACTGCCCTTGAATCAGCGGAAGGAGAAACGAAAGTATGTGGCCGGACCGGATATCGAACCCGGGACCTCTGACTCTTGAGTCAGATGCGCTACCGACTGCGCTAAAACAGACAGGTTATTCGGTCTCTGCCGTGAAGGACTTGAACCTATCAATAGATCAAAACAGCAAAACATATAAATCAGGATTAAATACTGAGATGAGCATTCAGCAGCAAGAACAACACTGAAAAGCTGGAGCAAAACAAGTCCAACAGTTGAACCTTGAACTAAAATCGGTTACAAAAGGTTGGTGTCAGCCCATTAAGTCTTTGGTTGGGCCCATAGTGGTCCAGCTTGAGTCCTAAATTTTGTTTCACCATACTTATGGCGACTTTGTATGTTTTACTATGATGTCTCAGTAATGCGTTAAGATGACTCCACTCAGACGGACCACCTTTTTAGCTCGCCTGAACAAAAGTTCAGGAAGAGCTATTGTTGTCACCACGGCGTCGGCGTCCGCGTCCGCGTCCGCGTCAGCGTCCGCGTCGGCGTTCGGATTGGATGTTTTGGTTAAAGTTTTTTAAAGACCTATATCTCCTTAACCCATGGATGGATTCTTTTGATACTTGCACTGTAGTTAGATATTGGTCTAAGGTTTAACAGGGTACCACCCCACCCCACTCCGTGACCTTGATGTCAAGGTCATGGACTTAGAAAATTTGTAGTTTTTTTGGACTGGATGTTTTGGTTAAAGTTTTATAAAGCCCAATATCTCCTTAACCCATGGATGGATTCCTTTGATACGTACACTAAAGTTAGATATTGGTCTAAAGTTTTCAAAGGTACTACCCCCACCCCCCACTGTGACCTTGATGTCAAGGTCATGGACTTAGAATATTGTCTTTTCATTGATTGGATGTTTTGGTTAAAGTTTTTTAAAGACACATATCTCCTGAACCCATAGATGAATTCTTTTTATATTTGCACTGTAGTTAGATCTACAGAGTACTCCCCCAACCCCGCTCAGTGATCTTGAGTCAAGGTCAGGGACTTAGGAAATTTTTGTCTTTTTTAAAGATTTGTAATTGCAAACTGATTCATAATGCTTTGCAGAGATTTAGTTTATACTTGAACTGATGTTAGACTCTTTTTTGAATTTTTACAGAACACCTTATACTTACCCCACTGGAAGTCAAGGTCATCGACTTAGAATTTTGTCTTAAAGATTTTGGTTAAAGTTTTATATTTATGAAGACATAATTTCACAGTGCCACAATTATGGACTCAGTTGATACTAATACTTGGACTGATGTTAGATAATGGTTCAGGGTTTTGATACATCCTAGCCCCCCCCCCCCCCTCCCCCTACCCGTCAGTTTTTTTACCTCAAGCTCATGGACTTTGAAATTTCATTTCATTTTTTTTTTATTTTAATTTTATTTTAAGACTTACATGTATTTCTGAGATAGCTTTTGTTTAGAAATGTGTTTTCATTATGGACATGCTTGCATGAAGTTTTATGCATAGCATTCCCAATTACCCCCCCCTCCCCCCAGCCCCCCCCCCCCCCCACCCCCTCCCCCTACCTGTCTGTTTTTTTTACCTCAAGCTTATGGACTTTGAAATTTCACTTCATTTTTTTATTTTAATTTTATTTTTAGACATATTTCTGAGATAGCTTTTGTTTATAAATGTGTTTTCATTATGGACAAGCTTGCATGAAGTTTTATGCATAGCAGTCCACACCACCATAGCGGCTGTGTGATGAGCAAGCACCAATTCAGGCGAGCTATGCTGTCAGGCGACAGCTTTTGTTGTTGTTTGATTCTACACCAGAAGATTTGAAGTGAGTGCGAGGTTAGACCATACGAGTAGCTTTGTTACTACCGACCGTCTCTGTTGGTGGTTCTTTTGTTTGTTGGACTGGGTGTGTGTGGATATAAACTATCACTATTTCAACCTTTCATACTCGTAATTCATAGCTATTTAGCCTAAACATTTTCCGTAAGGACATCTTGGATGCATTTTAATTAAACTGAATATACTTTAGCCGCTTTAATGTCTTTCATCCTTTAAGAATTTTATGCAAATCATTTTGCGCCGTGGTTATGTCATTATGCTTTTATAAGTAATTTTGAATTGCACTTTCGGGCAGAACGATATTCTACTTTGGACTGAAAATGCAAATTACATTCGGCTAAAGAGCCGTGCCTAGATGAAGACCTCATGCCAACAGTGAGGATTAAGGTCAGCTTGCACATCCGAGCAGACTCATTAGTGTCTTTGTTTTCGTTTGATAGATTTTCAGGCTCCGCAGTACGGAAGACTCTTATCAGACTCGGGCGCGAATATGCAAGTTGGTTTTGATTAATCTTCGTTGCTCTCACTTGATTTACTATACGACATGTTTTCTCGAGTCTTCTGAGATGCATTTACGCAATGAGAA
Source organism: Ctena decussata (assembly GCA_963989385.1). Taxonomy (NCBI): domain Eukaryota; kingdom Metazoa; phylum Mollusca; class Bivalvia; order Lucinida; family Lucinidae; genus Ctena; species Ctena decussata. The sequence continues at coordinate 77,304,193 of OZ022511.1, read as the reverse complement.
GTGAAATTGCTCATCACTATAACCGCCTTAGAGAAACTTCGCAAAAAGGTCTTAGTATGGAAATCCATTTACGATTTCTGCCGTTTACTTTTACTACCTATTGCTTCACTGACTTCACGCATGTGAAGCAGCTCAAGGAAATATTGCCGGATCCAGACCACCACATACCGGTGGGGCTCTGGGTAACTGGTGGTTCTGGGAGAGGGAGGGGGGCTTGAATATATATGACATAATTAGGGATCTACTTGATGAAAATTTTTGAAAATGTCTTTTTGTTTTGGAATATATGTTATTATATCTCATTAGAATCGCCTCGCCGAGGCGATTCTAATGCGATATTACAACATATATTTTAAACTAACCAGGCCCAGGTGGCGGGGCTTAAGCTCCAAAGCCCACCCCCTGGATCCGGGGCTGCTGTCTACACTCTACTGTGTATTTTTCACTGTCTGCTCTGTCCTGTCTACTGTATCATATCTTTGCAACGTTGTGGCACCAGAGACGGCTTTAGAACGATCTCCCTCCTCCCGATCCTGTTTTCGAGATGCCCTTGTTGTATGGACAATGACCTTATAGCATGACCAGTAGAGTTGTCTTTCTAAGCCGGAACACAGACCACCTTTGTTACCATTTCTTGACCATGTTTTTCAATGGCTTCTTCGATCGTTCTGCGAACATTCTTAGTAGTTACATTTTTTTGTACTAGATGTTTAATTGTCGTTCGTAGCATCCAAAACAGGACTGCGTCTCTCTCTATATATCTCTCTCTCTCTCTCTCTCTGTGCTGTCAAGGTCCTCGTGTCACAGGAAATATGGGCATGACAAGATGTATCATTTTCACTTTGGGTTAGAGAGATATACTTTAGGTTTGCTAAGATTGCAGCACTTACGCAGTTCTTGAGAGAATCTCAGATTTGGAACTGTCATATGAAACATAGTCGCCAAGAATTTTTAAACTTGCCACCATTCCAAAACCTTTGACCCCTTGGACTGTCATATGCGCTGTTTGTCATCTGTTTGTCATCGGCTGTATTTTTCGTTTACACCTTGTGCAGGTTTTGTCGAAGCTTTTCACCAGAGCTTCTAGTTCCTGCTCCTTCTCAACAAGAACATCGACTTTATTGGTAAAACTCTAATGGGTATAACTCTGCTGCCTATCCTTACCTTTCCATCATATTCTTTCAGGACATTAGACACGACCTTATAGAGAAAATTGTTGAAAAGGGTGGGGGCGGGAACACATCCTTGTTCAACTGAAACTGTTACTATGAACCATTCTCCTAGCTAGCCGCCATTCATCCGGACCGCATTCATTTGGCCTGTAGCACATACAATATTGAATTGATATGCCGCATGGTGACCTATTAGAGTGTATTCCACACTCTGTCAAAGTTTCTTTCTTTCTTTAGAAATCTATGGAATCTGACGTTTGGGATTTGCTCTGGACATTCTTCCGGTTTTGAGAGTTTCTGAAATATGTTATTTTCGAAGACAGGTTAAGTTGAAGATACCGGGCATGACAATTACCTTATCATTACAAGCAGCTTTTAAATTTTGCTTTTTCACATGTAGAAATCTGAATATTGCAAAAGTTTTGACATTGATATAAATTACCTTCCACAAAGGGAGCACAGAAGGGTAGTGCCAAAGACAGAGTGATGCTTCATAATGGAAGAGGGTGCAGCATCTTTTAAACATTTATTTAAAACAATGCCTGATTTTTGCGTATACATGCGATACTTGCACAAGCATGAAATCCCATGTATCACGCAAGGATGTAGGATGTCAAAGTTATCTTGAATGAACACCGAGCGGAAGAGATAATTGCTAAAACAACCTGGCCCTTTTGAAACATCTTCACTTCACAAAAGTGTTGACCAGCGCCCTTCCCTTTTTTCAGACTTCAGCTGATAAATTACCATCGTAGACAGCGCTGGTTAAAGTTTGATGGTCTTTTATATGAAAGAAGCATTCCGAAATTCATACGTGAAATATTTAAACACGTGCTTACTGATTTGCGATCTAGCTGTTTGCGTGAGGTTTCTGACAATTGTCTTTGACTGAATTAGGCCAGTTCATAATTTTGATAACATGCATTTTGTTATTAATTCTATAGAGTTTACTGCCTGAAAATAATAGATTATTTAAAGCTTGATCTGCCAAGTATATTATAAAGTGTCGATTATATCATTGCGGAACGTCATTAGTCGTTAAAATAGTTCCTTACTGCACGAAAATTGCGGATTTCACGAAAAAGCTTCGCATGGCGGTCTGATCTTAGCCTTCTCTGTTCGCATTATCAAACGATCTGGAAAAATCACTCGGATGACAGGCGAAGACTTATCAGAGAACGGGGATATGTAGTCACGTTTATATGGCGACATTGTTTTCCGAGATACGGCCAATTATAGTTATTAGAGTTATGATAATTATCTTTGTAATGTGAAATTATACAATAGGTTTAATTATACACAAAAAATTAACTCATATCAGAAGTTATTAGGCTGCGGGGAGATCCACTTTGCACTGATTGACAATACATATGCGCCGATTTTTAAATACGTTGCACAACCGGTTTTGGAGACTTCCTGAATACGTTTGCGCAGCTAAATGGAATACATTTACGCCATTACCTAGGTAAAAGAAAAGGGGGGGTCTCTTTTGGAAGGAATCAGGGAATCAGATCTGCCATCTATTTTACACAAATAAAATTATTATCGACAACTAGATTATAGATACACTCATCTATTTTACATGTAGCAAAACTTCCCATGAAATTTTTCTGCATGGTTAAAAGAGTTCAAAGAGTTTTATTTCACTCAAGTGAAAGAGTTCAAAGAATTTTATTTCACTCAAGTTATTCGAACATTTCTCATGGAATGTGCTATAGTTCAGTGCGAGCTTTTGCACGGAAGCAAATGCTTTTGGCATAATGACATAATGTCAGTTTCATAAGAAAGGTGGTTGTTGAACTGTCCTACCAGGAATTCCTGAAAGAGAAGAGAGGCCTTCCCATTGGGTACACAGCGTTGACTCAATATTGAATCAACCTTGATTCAACGTCATGACGTTGAATTAAGGTTAATTCAATGTTGAGTCAACGTTACAATATATATGTCCAGTGGGGTAGATCCAAAAATAGTTTAGGTAAGTGACAACCTGCTTCTTATAAGCTGGGCCGCGTAGCGCAGTCGGCAGGGCACCTGACTCATAAGTCAGAGGTCCTGGGTTCGATACCCGGTGTGGCCACATACTTTCGTTTCTCATTCCGCCGATTCAAGAATGGCAATTGTCAGTCACTGGCGAAGTATGAGCACTTAGTACTGGTCAATCGCTTAGGAGGTCTAAGCCTGCCCAGGAATAGTGTGGTTAGGTTAATTGACCGTCCTGACATGACCATAATTGTTTACTGTGGGCGTAAAGCAACAAATCAATCAATCAATCAATGCTTTTTAGCTAGCCTGAACGAAAGTTCAGGAAGAGCTATTGTTGTCACCCTTGGCGTCGGCGTCAGCGTCCACGTCCGCGTCAGCGTCGGCGTCCGGATTGGATGTTTTGGTTAAAGTTTTTTTAAGACATATATCTCCTTAACTCATGGATGGATTCTTTTGATACTTGCACTGTAGTTAGATATTGGTCCAAAGTTTAATAGGGTACCACCCCACCCCACTCAGTGACCTTGATGTCAAGGTCATGGACTTAGAAAATTGGGAGTTTTTTGGACTGGATGTTTTGGTTTAAGTTTTTAAAGCCCAATATCTCCTTAACCCATGGATGGATTCCTTTGATACTTGCACTGTAGTTAGATATTGGTCAAAAGTTTTTCAAGGTAATACCCCTACTCCCCTAAGTGACCTTCATGTCAAGATCATGGACTTAGAAAATTGTCTTTTTATTGATTGGATGTTTTGGTTAAAGTTTTTTAAAGACCCATATCTCCTTAACCCATGGATGGATTCCTTTGATACTAACACTGTAGTTAGATATTGGTCAAAAGTTTTTCAAGGTAATACCCCCACCCCCCTAAGTGACCTTCATGTCAAGGTCGTGGACTTAGAAAATTGTCTTTTTATTGATTGGATGTTTTGGTTAAAGTTTTTAAAGACTCATATCTCTTAACTCATGGATTGATTCTTTTGATATTTGCACTGTTGTTAGATACATGTATTAGTCAAAAGTTTTACAGTGTACTACCCCAACCCCGCTCAGTGACCTTGATATTAAGGTCAGGGACTTAGGAAAGTTTGGTCTTTATTAAAGTTTTGTAATTGCATACTGATCCATTATGCTTGGCAGAGATTTAGTTTACACTTGAACTGATGTTAGACACTTTTTTTGAGTTTGTACAAAACACTATATACTTACCCCACTGGATGACCTTGAAGTCAAGGTCATTGACTTATAATATTGTCTCAAAGATTTTGGTAAAAGTTTTTATATTCACGAAAACATAATTTTACAGTGCCAGGATTGACTCTGTTGATACTAATACTTGGACTGATGTTAGACAATGTTTCGGGTTCTGATACATCCTGCCACCCCCCCCCCCCCCCACCCACCCCACCCCGCCCTTTCTTATATTAATTTAATTATAACACTTATTTCTGAGATAGCTTTTGTTTATAAATTTGTGGTCATTATGGAATGCTTGTCTGAAGTTTTATGTATAGCAGTCCACACCACTATAGCGGCTGTGCGATGGACGAGCACCAATTCAGGCGAGCTATGCTGTCAGGGGACAGCTCTTGTTATAAAGCACTTCTAGGAACTCAAAGGCAACAGGGTGAGATGTAATGACCCGACACGCTTAACCAGGGTGTGCAATTGTAACCGTATAACCAAAAATGCCCCTTATAACGGTTGCGCAGTCGTATTACCGAAGTGCTGCGCAAACGTATCCAGGAAGTCAAAACCAAATCTGCGCATATATAATTCACCCAAGCTGCGTGTTTGGGATCCAGTTTCACAAACTATGTTGTACAAAAACTTAATGAAATGCAATGGCACTTGCCTATGACAAATTCATACTGTACGCGATTTTGCAAAACTGGCCCAAATTAAGCTTAGCTGGACCAGAAGACATAATTGTTACCATCTCGACCTTTGTGTTATAGGGAGGGGGAGTCGAGGGGGGGGGGGGGAGTGAGGGGGTACATTTAAATAATGCTAGCCGTAGAAAGGATTTCCTGTGGTTCTTTCGACCAGATCTTCTTTATACGGCTTGCTCTTGTTTTTTGTTACTCTCTATTATTATTATTATTATTATTATTATTATTATTATTATTATTATTATCTTCACTATTATTATTGCCATTATTAATAAAAAAAAAAGAAAAAAAAAACTAACACTTTTCAGGACTGCGATGCATAAAAGTCCATTCACGTAAGTTGCCAGTTTTAATGGACTTTTATACATAAGGGTCCAGATTGATGCTGTAAAGGGTTTTCACTAAAAAATCTCGACTTCTTGTTCTTTCAACATAAACTTTCAACTTTTTCAAAAATGCTTACAATTGACTTTTCAAACTGTTGATACATGTATTTGCTGTGGTTTCTGTTTCACCATTGCTTCTATTTTGGAGCCGTTGATATCCAAACACTATTCAGGACCCATGGTAAACTAAGTCGCGACACGACAAAACGAACACAGTGGCAGGTGCGCCCAGCGAAGATTCCGATCAACCTGGGCATCCGCCCAGTCTTATCAGAATCTTTGCTGTTGGCATAAAAGTAGCTTAGACCCTTAGCTATCCTTAAAGCGCACAGCAAAGACTCTGATCAGACTGGGCGGATGCCCAGGCTGATCTGAGTCTTCGCTGGGCGCACATGTCACTTTGTTGGTTTTGTCGTGTCGCGGCTCAACTAGCCAAACACTTAGGCTAGAAGTTAAAACAAATTTTAATTTAGATAAACAAACTTTTGAAGAATCTTCACCCTATGACTTCTCACCAAAGGCGCACTTTAAGAAAGTTGAATTTGCGATCAAACAGACTCTATAACTATACAAACTCCTTTAATATAAATTCCTTTATGATATGAAATCGACAAAAGGACCTTATATCATTTGCGAATACTCAGGGTTGCTTGGGTATCCGTGCGCTCATTCTGTACCGGGTTTGGCATATAAACATTTCTACAGCCTTGGTATATAAACATATCTACAGCCTTGCTGTAGAAGCCGGCTTACATGTATATGGCGACGCGGGTAGAGTGAATGGCTAGCAACGGAGATCGCGGTTAGTACCTGGATGGGTGACCGGTTGCTTGACTTGACTTGGACGACCCGGCAAACGCTACACTTTAGTGTCAGCGGTGGACTGGAAGATGACATGGCCATCATCTCCCCTGACCCAGTTGTGCAGGGAAAGGCGTCCCTGGCTGGATTGCATAGGCTCCGCCCCAGGGTCTGCTATGGGAGCAGTTGGTGACTTCGGGACGAAGTCAAGAGAAGATGGGGAGAAATGTAACGGGTTTAGGTATATAAACACTTCTACAGCCTTGCTGTAGATTCGGCTTTTATGGCGACGCGGGTAGAGTGGATGGCTCTTTCATGGAGTTAAGGAAAGGAGATCGCTGTTAGTACCTGGTTGGATGGCCGGTTGCTTGACTTGGTGGACGACCCGGCAAACGCTACAATTCTTCCATAATTCGCAGTAGTAACCCGGCAGGCACAAAACGTTGTTGGGATACATAATCCGAGCAAACAGTGCAGGTCTAGATCAGGTGGCTCCTGAAGGAGCATTGTGTCGTAGTAGCACTGCTTGGAATGACTAGGAGAGACTTCACATAAATGATCAAAGAGACGGAAGCTTTGTCGCAATCATGATGTTCCCTAAAGATTTCTGTCCCCATCTCAGGGCTATGTTGCATTCGGAACTCCTCGGCCAATTCCATGAATCAGACGTTGATTCACGGAATTGGCCGAGCGGTGTTCCGATGGGGCTATGTTGTTGTTGTTGTTGTGTTATTGTTTAACGTCCACGGTAAACAGCTATGGTCATGTCGGGACGGTCGGTTTACCTAGCCACACTATTCCTGGGCAGGCTTAGACCTAAGCGGTTAACCAGTATTAAGTGCACTTACTTTCACCAGAACTGACAACTAGCGTTCTTGAATCAGCGGAAGGGGAACTGAAAGTAAGTGCCCGGACAGGGTAGCGAACCAAGGGCCTCAGGCGCCCTACCGACTGCGCTACGCGGCCCGGCCTCAGGGCAATGTACCTGAAAATCTATGACATAATAGATTTAAAATGGAATTTTCCAGAAACTTATTCTAAATCATTGACTTAGCAGCAGCCTCCTTTTGTTACCAAAATTTGGATATACACAGCTGGAGACAGAGATGGACTTGCATTGGGGTCGCATGGGGATGGGGTTCGGGTGAGGGGATGGCATGGGGATAAGGTTGGGGACACATATATATTTGTTGAAAAAAGCATCTAGTCTATTTTCTGTCTAATTTTGTAGACATGTCTTGAGGAAAAGTTCCAAACGGTACTGTTATAAGTGAAGACTGTTCCAAATCTTTGCTTTCTGGGCTTTAAAGTAAGGCGAGTTGGAGAGAAGTGACGGTTTATTATAAAGCTGACGTTTGGCAATATTTGAGCTACGATAAACGTTTAAGACCTGCATGGGTCTCTCCCCTTTTTTTTTAGCCATGACTATAATTGGTCGCTTCATACAAAATTTAGAATCTCTAGAGACACCAGTAATGTACATAGAGGATCTTACATGAGTGCTCATGTATTATTGAATTTATTAAACAAGTTGGGGAAAAAGATAAGATGCGAGGCTTGCCGAGCATCTTATCGGTTTTCCCCAACGAGTTTAATAAATTCAATAATACAAGAGCACGAATGCAAGATTCTATTTATCATATGACACTGAAATCGCATTTTATAAGCAAATTTTGCACTAAAACGTCACGATTTCGCCATTTGAAAATGCGACATTTTATGGACATCAACACATATGAAACGTTACGACGTAATTTGCATATTTAATCCACTAGTGGATTATCGTTTTTAATGCATGGCTTTATTACACTCTCAAATGCGACGTCATATGATAAATGTACATTATTGTTATCACTAGATTCTAAATTCTAGTACAGTTTTTCTTCTTGAATTTTTGCCCATTATTCAATTTATTTTATCTATCTCAGTAAAAATAAAAGTGGGGGTCAAGGTTATCAGAAATATCGACGAGAACTGCATTTTAGATGAGGGATTAATTTATATGAAAATTTCCTGATCGCACAGAGCATAATGGTGGGTGTTTACTTATAAGTTTTGAACATACAAAATCTAAAGCCATTGATAACGCTAGATTAGCCCAATTAAGCGAAAATGACTATCTTGAAATGTCAACCCGTAAATTTACATACCAAAACTCAATTCTATGAACTATTTACAAAGAATATGAATAAATATAAGCACCCTATAAATAAGTTAAAAACATTAATTATCTTAAAATTTGAATGATCTGTCTTGAACAAGTGCCAGGAAAATAGTCAAAAAACACTTTGTTTCTCTGTGTGTATGACTGCAACGAATATTTACGCAGATTTCGTGGGTAACGTAATACGGCTGTGCACTGGGACAGCCCAGTTGTTTTGTACATATAATGACTTGATAATATTATGCTTTATTCGGGTACACCACCGTATTTTTCCTCCACTATTCAAAGAGAGAATAGTTTGACTGTTTGCTTTCTTGGACAATAATATCCTTCCAAAATGGGATCTACTCTTCCTTTTTAGAGTCCAATTGCATATATATATAACCTTGCATTCCAAGGTATCACTGACACTGGTGAATCCAAAGCTGCCCACAAAATCAAAACTGAATCAACCTTAATTCAACGTCATGACTCTGAATCAAGGTTGATTCATTGGTTTTTGTTGTTGTTTTGTTGTTGTTGTTTTTTTTAAATTTGTGCATGGTGGGTGACTTGTTAGGGAAACCGTATTTTGTGTGTATATAAAAACTTTGAAACTTCGCTCTTTCGGTAAAGATAGCAACCCCTAATTTGGCAGCTGGCTGACTAGTTCTGAAAAAAAGCAAATTAAACAACTTCAGTCGAATCAGGGGGTAGTGGGACGAAGGCTGGGCGTGGCGGGGGGGGGGGGGGGTGAAGGGGAGGGTGCGTGGGACGGGCATTAAAGAAGTACTAAAATAGAGCAGCATTCTTTTAACTACTAATTGTGGAACTCTGGTTTCTGTTCTGTTTAGTGTGCGCCCATCCTACCCCTGTTATTTGAACACTATATAGCAAGCATTCACGAACATACCGGCTCTCGATCATTCCGAGTCTGTTATTTTCTTTTTTTGTGTGTGTGTTATTTGCTTCCAAAGTTTAGTTACTGAGGTATGCAATCACTGGGTTCAAGGTTTTCCAAGTCGGTGTTAGGGATGGTGGGGAGTGGACGCAGTCTGCTGTAAGCTAGGTTGCCAAAATCGGTTCGGTTTTCTGTGTTCCGCTTGCATATTATTAAACACTGGAAAAGATTTCAAGAGTCAGAATTTAAGCAAGTCATACAACCTTCAATTGCCAACACGCCAACAGCTACTCACCACTCCCACTCCGTTTCGAGGTGGCGACCATGTGAAGAACCACAGACTTAAGACCACGTAAGCAAAGCATCTATCGCAGTAATAATTGAGCCACGACACGAGAAAACCAACAAAGTGGCATGTGCGCCCAGCGAAGACTCAGATCAGCCTGGGCATCAGCCGAGTCTGATCAAAGTCTGCGTTGTCCGCACGGAGCTAGCGTAGACCCTTAGCTATCCTTTAAGTGCACTATAAAAAATCTTAAAAATAGTTCCTTCAAGAGCAGAGAACACATTCACAAGAAGGAACATGGGCCATACTTTCTGATCAGACTGGGCGAATGCGGATCTGAGTCTTTGATGGGCGTACATGCCACTTTGTTGGTTTTCTCGTGTCGTGGCTCATATAGTGCAGGCGATTGTATGGAATCACCAAACCGTTTTTTCAGAGGGTGCTAATGCGTTCTTACCGCTTGTGGCTCATGTCCTAAGGTATATTTTATTGGATGTATCTCAAAAAATCTTTGAGTCAAAGAACATTTTCTATTCATAGTGAACACAAAGGAAGAATTTCAAGGAGAAAATAGTGATTTATACACCAAAATTTACAAATCATTATATTAATAAGTTTTAGTAACAATGGGCAACCCGTACCTTTGACCCAGTTGATTTCAAAGTTTGTAATATCTGGCATAGTATCCAGAGCTCTAGATAAGACGGCGTATTTGGTGATAATTAGGGATAATTTTTGTTAATTCTGCATAAAAACATATGTTGTGACCCCTCATCTGAACCGTCTCGACGAGACGGTTCAGATGAGGGGTCACAACATATGGTTTCGATGAATAATAAGAAAAATTATCCTTAATTATCATCAAATACGCCGTCTTATCTAGAGCTCTGAATTATACATATCTGAAGGATCAATTATTCTCCACAAAAGGTGAAAGCTTTTCAGTGCGGCAGTAGTTTATTTGAACACCCTGTATGGTAAACACCTAGGATGTTGACACACCAGGGCTGACCGGAGATAAAATACCGCGTGGCTGCCATGGCAATCACAGACTCGGATCAGTATATCCACCCAATGAGTCTTGTGCCAAAGTATAAGAAGCCTTTTAGAGAGAGTTTACAGATCAACATGATTATGAAACTTATCAGCGAAGTCTTCTCAGACACCACAGCTGTACAAGCCATGGTTTGATTTGTGGCATTATGGTCAGTCTTTAGTTTCGCGGCTCTATTATCTAAACAAGACCTTTTAAAATTCTCCCATAACTGTGTTGATACTAAGATTTAAATGCCTTCATATAAGGAAGAAAAGCTTATAACGGTCACGTTTGGTCAAAACATTTGATCTATTCGCCTAAAATGTGTTAAGCAAAGCTTGTTTTTGACCTCTCCCCAGCCTCATTTTTCCTCTTTTTCCCAACTGACTGTAAAGTAGAACATTCTACAGGTCATCAATAGGTCACCCATTGGGCACATCGTATCGACTCAACATTGATTCAACCTTGATTCAATGCCATAACGTTGAATATAGGTTGAATCAATGTTGATTCAACGTTGTGTGCCTGCTGGGCAGTACTACACACTCCCATAAACGATCAGTCATTAAATTTAAAGAGTAACTACACTTCAGGAACTGACTGAATCAGATCCCAAACCCTATCCCCAACATCAAAGGGAAAGATTGACAAAGACATCCCAACAAACAATAAATTACAAGTGATAAGCCGAGTCAGCAGCTCTCTCCCAAATAGGTGGCAACTCAGCTATCTTTACTGAACTAAATAATTTAGACCAACAGAAGGGTTACAACAAAGCAAATTATACGAAAAACATTTGACAACTACTATTTTTACCTATTTTCTATTTTTATTATAGAAGGGTTAAAACAAGAACACGATAAATTAAACAGCACCGAACACAAAACAAATGCAACCGCAACAAAAGTACCGCCTTTAGGACGGTCAGCAATAACTACTGGGGGTGGGGGATGGGGGGGGGGGGGGGGTTAAACCGGTTTTACTTGGCCCAAACCTTCACCCTCACCCTCCGCCGCGGTACACACAATTAGTTGGTAGTTCGGTTCGTATGGAGGTCCGTCCTTTTGTTTTTATGGACCAAGTTTGTAATAGGAGTGTTCTGCTTAAATCGGTGTTGGAAGGCACGAACATTGTACTGCTTATGGACAGATTCTTCCATTTTTTTCCTTGGTGCCTTCTGAATTTAAACACTGAGTACAGAAACGAATAATTCAAGTCAAAATAAGTTTTCAAGCAAGGACAGCAGCGAGCAGTGACTATCCTGCACACGTACAGGTCGCGAAATTGATTTTATCCCCATCATGACGAGAACCTAAATATTAATCAGTTGCAGCATATATCAACTCTTACTTATTTCATTCTATGCATAAAATTAAAAAAGATCATCTTTATGAAGTCACTTTTAAGTGAAACTGAATTGAAGGCAAGGTCGAAATGCTTCAGCTATAACAATCTATGTGGGACTTGCTGAGTTTTTGTGTATTTCAAAGAGCTAAATTGCCATCTGACTACCAGTGGTAAGCTAATACTACAGCAATGAATAATTCATATTGCCCAGGAACTAAATTTTTGATAACAGATGACTCAAAAATCTTATCCCCCGACATATTACAATTATGTAACGTAACATTACTGTTAGATTGATTTTAAATATACACTATCCAATGATTTTTTTTTATAGTTTGAGGACATATAAAACGGGCGTTTCTTCGTGTTTACATATACAACAGTGTCTACTTAAGACATAATATAAATAATATTAAAAACGAAATACAGCTGATGTTGGCTTTCTTAGCTTTTCTCGTCATTTTGTAGGTTAAATTCTTCAAAAATAAGTTTCTGTCCACATCTAATATATCCACTGCTAACTGCTGCCTAACTTATCTAAGCTGTGCATGAATCAAAGAAGGTTGATGGAGCACGAATAAACTTCAGTCCACCAATTCAGAGATTTAGTCTGGTTGTTTTTTTTCCGAATTTTTGTAGTGGTTATATACGTTACATATTTATCGTGACTGCTGATGAGTTTTGTAAGACTTAAGTTTGTTTGTTTTTATACCAGACTATTGAAACAGTCATATATATAACAATTACTTTTCTCTTCACTTCATTCTTACAATTTTCTCCTTGTATTACATGTATTTAGACACTGAAGGGGAAAAACGTCAAATACAACGTAAACTACGTTATACGGGTTAGTCAACTTATCGTTGACAATGTCAATTGCCTTGAAACAGCGATTTATGTACTAGCAGACAAAACCCAACATTATTTAGGGCGAATACTAACATTTGTATACCAATATGTATTTTCTATTATAACGTGAATATGTAAATTTGGGTAGTGTAAGTAACGTTGACGTTACACGTTAATGCCCCAACGTACAGAGGGCTAACATGTGTCATTTTGTTTCTTATATAATGTAGTTTCAGAAAATCATAGTGTCCAAAATTCCCCCTGGGGGGGGGGGGGGGGGTCTATGGTCAGCTCAAGGTCTAACGATTCCTCTTTCGCAGTCTCTTCTTTATTTTTTTTTTTTTTTCACCTTCAGAATCGATCAAGTCTGATCATTATATCAGAGGAATCTTTGAACAAGGACTTAACTGCAAGTTCATGGTACACACAGCCGTATTCTAAACTCTACTCCGGAGTTGAAGGGAAATGTAGTTTTTTCTGCCATTTTGACAAATGTTAATCTGAAATTTTGTCAAATCTATAAAAATTTCAGCGCGCAAATATGCAGGTGCGTTTTGAAATTTTGTCAATTTTGACAAAGTTCCAATACGCAACTGCGTATATGCTGTATAGGAAGCTACGCCCTTGTTTGAATGTTTGGAGAGGACAAAGACAGGCTCAGTGTCAGGAGGTCACGCGGGGAGTTGTGGACTCGCCGTTCCACTTAACCTCCTGGGGAACACCGTTATGAGAATTGGACGTAAATAAATTGCAGTCACAGGTCTAGTTATGCGTTAGTCATGCAAGAATTACACCTGATAAAAGTCAACGAGTTTTGGCCCACTTATAGTGATAGATTGCAAGTTTTCTTAATTTATTTCCCACATTATTACAGTGTATAAGTGGGAAAGTCATCGTAATTGGGACATGATAAAATTACTACCGCAATTATCCAATAATTTGGAATAAAGCATCTAAGCAATCAGTGTAGACCCAGAACAGACTGCTCAGTGAGCAGTCTGTTCTCATTCTACTCTGCTTGCTAGTCTTCCTGCAATATCTGGAATTAAATCGGATTTTCAGGTTACATAATTATAAACTTAAGGTACAGGTGATTCAGTTTTTAGGATAACATTGGTAATTTGAATATGATAAAATTGACTAAATCGCTGAGTTTATATAAATCATATTGGGCATTGGGCTTGTACCATGTCTTGTCTTTTCTCTAAAGCCCATAGAAGTCAGTGCAGAGAGGTGCGTAGGTTTTTGTATGCTCGTCAGTCGTTTCTTTCAAGCAGATACATGCGCACATACCATAAGTAATTACTGTCCAGTTAGGATATTCAGAATGTAAACAGACTGAACCATTATTTTGCGATAGGTGAAACCGTAGCGTATCATAGAATATTCAGACAGTTAATTTAACAAGGTAGTAAAGGACCTCTATGGTTAAGGCGTGAATTTTCCCCACGATTAAAAAGTTATACGGATCACTGACTTCTGCTTTGCATTTATGACTATGACATGTATCTTGCATGACAAATGAATTTTCAAGTGTTTCTGTCTATGTAAAAAAAACACAGTATCCGAACTACATGTACAATCTCTTCCGGTTTTCATAGCGTTGAATCGAGAGTACAAACATTCGCTTATAACCAGTAGTCGGAAATCATTATGTTTTGAGATTTTATCCGGAATCTGCTGCGTCATTTATAGCTATTCAGCTTCGAAAATGTACAGAGGTAAGTTTAATATAATTTGCTCTTCGGTCTTTTACTTTATTACCCTGTACAATGTCGTGTATGGGTGGGTAGTAATTGGTACAGTATTCACATCGCCCTTGGCATGATTCTTAAACCATTTTGAGCATTTTCTTACATGTTTTATAAAAAATCTTTAGAATAAACGGAAGGCGTTATCAATCTACAGTTTGTTAGTTTTGATAGAAGAATGATAGCTAAGTTTTGCACGACACAATCTCGTGTTAAATTAAGCTGTTCGGGAAAAAAAATCTGCGACGGCAAGGAGTTTTTCATTGTACAGGGCAATAAAGTAAAAGACCGAAGAGAAAATTATATTAAACTTACCTCTTTACATTTTCGAAGCTGAATAACTATAAATGACGCAGTATATTCCGGATAAAAACTCAAAACATAATGATTTCCGGCTACTGGTCATAAGCGAATTTCGTACTCTCGATTCAACACTATGAAAACCGGAGGAGAGGGTACAGTGCGTTCGGATACTGTGAAAAACATACGTTGCCGTTGACGTCATTTTTGAAATAAATGGTAAATTATCCTCAAACTGATCGTTGAAATAATGATTGATTGTATACATTTCCCCCTTTTTGACTTACATTACTTACATAACAGACAACACTGGATAGTTTTTACTATATGTATGTGACCTTGACCTCAATTCAAGGTCATGGTACACAATATAATCCTTGAAGATCACAGTGCTACTGCTAACCATCCTTCTTCTTTGGCTTACTGAGTATGAAATCTGATCATTTGTGATTCAGACCCAAAGACATGAAGAGATAATCCAGTCTGACCCTACCTACCCTAAATTCAAGGTTTTCGCATACCTCATTTTTTGAGGTAATAAAAATATTGAAATTAGTCGTTCGTTCCATAAATTTTTCTCATAAACGCATGCTAAATACACTCATATCACAATACAAAGCAATGGTTTTCTTCTTGGTACGCCTGATTGGCATTTAAACATGCAAAACCGTAGCTCTACTTCCGGTCAAAACGGCCAAAAAGAAACACTTCACTACAACTAAAATACAAGTACTTCCCCCCCCCCCCCCCCCCCCCCGTGACCCAGCATTTCCTTCGTGCAGCAGACTTAGGCGATGCAAGTACGCAATATATATGAGTGGGAAGCTGGGTCACGGGGGGGGGGGGGGGGGGGGCAAAATAGCAAACAAACAGTGACGTCACTGTCACAATAGGCTTACTGGACAGTACTATATGCTATTACGTGTTTACTACCTATTGCTTACTATCTACTGTCCAGTTAGCCTATTGTGACAGTGACGTCACTGTTTGTTTGCTATTTTGGACAATGCCTATTATCTAAGACGGGGATGTTAAGTTTCCATATACTTAATTAAGCGATATAGCTATCATTTACAACCATTTTAGGAAATTAGCAATTGTAGCCTAGTGGTTAAATAGAGATACGAGAATAGAAGTTTTGGTGTGGCAAATAAGAATACGCAGGTTCGAATCTGGGTATCGTTTTTTTTCTTTTTTAAATATTCTTATTCACTTATTTATTTTTTACTTTATTTCATTTCATTTGTGTGTATGTGTGTAAATATGACGAAACATGTGTTCATTTTCGGCGCATGGTGGCTAAAACCCCTGTTGTTTTGCCAAAATAAATGGACCAATCAATTATCCGATATTTACACAAAACGAACAGAAGATGTTGAATGAATATAATGGGGAAGATTGTGGTAGGGCGATTGTGCTGTGTAACTTTCAGTGCCGGCGTCCTACTTATTTGGGTAATAGTAGGAAAAGGGACTACTGTACTTGCAGTAGGTGCAGGTGAGGTGGTTTGGACATCCTCTCCCCCATCAGACCTCGTCTCTGTCTCACTCTCTCTGGGAGACGGCCCGATATAGACTGAAATACTGTTTCAAGGAGTCGTCAGCCCCAAAACAACTAACCATACAACCAACCAACCATAAATAACTACAACATGTTTGGAATGAAACATAAAACAGATCAAAAATGAAATAAGAGGCAGATAAGAAATTGCAATCTAAGACTGGAGTTGTGGGCATCAAATTATAAAGTTTCATTTTAACAAATAGAAAGAAAAAAATATGATTTCAAAATAACCGCGGTTCGAACCTGCGACCTTCTATCACCAAAGTCGCCACGTTACCTCTACACTATACAGCATTGCTTGATAGAAGACAGTCAATTTACTACCTTGTTAAATTAACTGTCTGAATATTCTATGATACGCTACGGTTTCACCTATCGCAAAATAATGGTTCAGTCTGTTTACATTCTGCATATCCTAACTGGACAGTACTACTACCTGTTATGACAGTGACTTTGTGCAAACTCTGTCGTAGTATACAGCTCATAGTAAACAGTATTCTTGAAAAGTTGAATATACTGACCAGTCTTAGCCCTTTTAAGCTTTGGGATTTGATATTGTCTTCGAATGATCCATTATGCAAAACGACCTGATTTTACAGGCCTCTGCTGTATGTTTTAAGAGTTAGCGGTGTAGAAACTACCCCACCGTTACTATTCTTTTCTATTCTATCCCATAACCTTGCGGGGTAGTTGGAGCACCGTAGATGACTTCACAACAGTCCGTATCCACCTTGACCTGTTTTCAGCTGGTCTAGTTGACCTGGCAAAGTCGCTCCGTGTCCACTCTTTACTATTATCTTCCCACCTCTTCTTTTGGCTGCCTCCTCTTCCTTTTCCTTTCACTGTGCCCTGTAGAATTTTCTTTGTTAAACCAGAAGACATTGAGATATGGCCCGGCAAACCACCTTAGTTTCTGTTTCTTAACCATAGTAAGGCATGATTGTGAACCTGCACCCTGTTCTCTAACTGATGTAAAACTTTTGTGCAGCGTAAAGATCTTGCACAGTTAGTTTGTAGGGTTTATTTGCTTCATAGAAGGATTGCGACCTTTTCATAAGGCATTTGTGTTATGGGTGTTATATCAAAAGATATCAAATCTTAATAACTGAGCCACAACACGAGAAAACCAACAATGTGGTTGTGCGCCCAACGCAGACTCAAATCAGCCTGGGCATCCGCTCAGTCCGATCAGATTCTTCGCTAAGCACTTAAAAGGTAGCTAAGGGTCTAAGCTACCTTCATGCGGACAGCGAAGACTCTGATCAGACTGGGCAGATGCCCAGGCTGATCTGAGTGTGCGCTTGGCGCACCACCACTTTGTTGGCTTTGTCATGTCGCGGGTCATATTAGCCGTTCAAGTATTCAGTGAAAGCTATGCCATGATAACGAACACGTTTGCAACATGTGCTTTGAATTGTTCAAATATTCGCCATTCATGTATCAAGAAAAAATAAATCTGGTCTGCGATCTGTGTCACATGACTTTATATTGATTTTAAATTATTTGCTATATCAATAAAACCAATAAAGACCTATTGATTAGAGTCGAAAACCGGTGCCAGGTAGCGTACGCATTTAGTTAGACAAACAGATAAAAACAACAGGCAAATACTAACTTCTTATATCAAAGCCAAAATAAACATAATATGTAATAGAAACGGTCGTAACTTATCGCCTTGTGGATCTCCTTTAAACTTAGGAAATTCTGGTGACGGTCCAAAAGCGTCATACAGGGTTGACCGATTCATACGAGTTGCGTTGTGAGAAAATGTGTTCTCAGGCAAATGCGATCGACACATGAATGACAGCTACAGTCTGTTGAGAGGCTGTGCGGTTCGCCCATTGGCCTGGTGATGTTTTAGAGTTAAAAATGCAGATTGTACCCCCAGGGGCGCTGGCCAGACCATGATACATGTGCACTTTGCCTGTTTCTAAACTTCAGATAGGTTTTCGCAGAATGAGATTCATATTATCTTGGCTAAACTTCGATTATAGCTAAGTTGATTAAGCCTTTAAAAGATTATCATAAGCTAAGGCCAATATACAATACACAATTCTAGATTTTTGTATTAGAATGTACAACACCTTATCAAATTTTGACATTTAACATCTTGAACTTTATGAAATTGAACATAATATAAAGACCGGTGTTTGTATGTAAATCCCTGCGTTGTCTGCGTGTTGACTGCGTGGGTTTTTCATACTTTCGATTTATAAGAGGAAGATTATTAACTTTCCTTAATTGATCAGTTATCAATTTACCTTACACCTCACAGACCAAATAAGAAAATTGCAAACAAATAAAATTCAGGTGAGACGGCACACCGTGAGCCGTTTCAACTGCTCGGGGCTACATGGAATGCCAATTCACCTACCTGTGCTGAGCCAGTCAGTTAAATTCATGTGAAAGTGGTTGTCGACCGAAACAATCGACAGCAGTATCAGCTCGGTCAACAGTCGTCATTAGCAATAATATAATTTACCGTTATGATGACTTCCCCACTCCCGGGAAGACATTTTTCCATAGTTGTCTGTCTGTTTGTTTGTCTGTTTGTGTGTCTGTCCGTCTGTCTGTTCGTTCGTACGTCTGTCTGTCACAGATCATATCCACTCTATAACTCTGAAACCGTTCAAAATATTTTCACAAAACCTGGTTCAAATATAAACATAAGCAGACAATGTGCAGAGAGCAAGAACTGTAAATCCACCTATATGTTTAACGGAATCATGCTCCATTGTAATTATTAATATGGAACATCGAGTCCTCTCAAAGACTTTAAAACCGTCCCATATATTTTCATGAAACTTAATAGAATATAAAGCATTATCAGACGATATGCAGAGAACACAAATCCTAACTCCGCCTACATTTTTAACAGAGTTATGCCCCATCTTGTCCACTCTGTAACTTCAAAACCGCTGAAGATATTTTTATAAAACTTGGTATAAATATAGAGCATCATCAGACAATGTGTAGAAAAAAAAACAGTAACTCCACTTCCATTTTAGGAAGTATGTCCCTTTGTAATTTTCAGTATAGAAATCATGACTGCTCTATGTTATTAAACCCATCAATGATATTTTCACAAAACTTGGTACATGTACATATATAAAGCATCATCAGACGATGTGCAGAGAACAAGGACCATAACTTCACCTTCAATTTTACGGAATAACGCCTTCGCCACATGAATTTCACAATCTATAAATATTTATCTGCACCACGCATAGTCTACGTTCGCATCAACCGTATTTTTATGTTTGATGCTATGCACCTTATCTGTTTTCATTGTTGCACAGAACTTGATTCTTAAAATATCCTGATATAGAAATTGACGTGTATTGGTACACCACGTTTTTTCTGCCATTTATCATAGGAAGACAAATTTTCTGACTTCCTGTTTGTTTTCCTGAGCGACAAAACCCTTACAAAATGGGCCTTCTCTTAAAGGAAAGCTTTTTGCCTTCTTGGAGAAAATTCTTTCCTTTAAGAGTTGACTCCCATGAGATGCTAGAAATGAAAATAACAGAGTTGCTTCCCCTGAAAGTGTACCCATTCACCTTAACCTTAGCTTGCCTCCCATATTTATAAATGATAATATATAGAGGATCTTACATGAGTGCTCATGTATTATTGAAGCCGGGCCGCGTAGCGCAATCGGTAGGGCACCTGACTTCATAAGTCAGAGGTCCTGGGTTCGATACCCGGTCTGGCCACATACTTTCGTTTCTCCTTCCGCTGATTCAAGAGGGGTAGTTGTTAGTTACTGGCGAAAGTATGTGCACTCAGTACTGGTTGACCGCTAAGGAGGTCTAAGCCTGCCAAGGAATAGTGTGGTTAGGTTAACTGACCGTCCCGACATGACATAGCTGTTTACCGTGGACGTAAAGCAACAAATCAATCAATCAATCAATCAATCAATACCGTGGACGTAAATCAATCAATCAATCAATCAATCAATCAATCAATCAATCAATCAGTTATGTGCAGTATCACTGAATTTATTAAACGAGTTAGGGAAAAAGATAGCCGAGCATCCTATTGAATTTCTCCAACGACTTTAATATATTCAATGATACAGGAGCACGAATGCAAGATTCTATTTAACATATGACACTAAAATGCATTTCATTAGCAAATTTTGCACTAAAACGTCACGATTTTACCATTAGAAAACGCGACGTTATTATGGACGTCAACACATAACGTAACGACGTAATTTGCATATTCAATCCACTAGTTGATTATATTACACTCAGATGCGACGTCATATGATATATTGAATTTAAAGGTCTGCAGTAAATTGATTTAGAATATAAACAC
The DNA here is from genome assembly GCA_963989385.1 of Ctena decussata. Taxonomy (NCBI): domain Eukaryota; kingdom Metazoa; phylum Mollusca; class Bivalvia; order Lucinida; family Lucinidae; genus Ctena; species Ctena decussata. The sequence goes on along the minus strand of OZ022511.1, from coordinate 77,283,459 downwards.
TCGCTCATAAATTATGAATTATGCGACGTGAAAGATGATAATTTTATTCGGCATCTATGTCATATTGTCCATATCTCACATTATTTATTTATCTATTTATTTGTTTATAGTCAGGACGCTGAAGCCGAAAAAATGCAACTTTAATGCCCCGGCGATTCGAAAGGAAATTTTTACCAAATTTGATAAGCACAACATTTGGGCTTCATGATAGGGTATGATGTGGTCACTGAAATAGGATCCCGTGCTTTTAATTACCCCTTTTTACACCTACCCCTTTTAAACCTTAATTTGCTCAAAATGAAAACGCTATAATTCTGTCCATTTAGAGGTGCACTAAAATTTTCTGATTAATTCATGAAATGACGTATTTGTGTGCAAAGTATCAGTTTCTATAGTAATTTACAAAATGCAGGCTTAAAATATTAAGAAAATCGGTGTATACACAAATTTACACAAGGATAATTCATCCTACCAATTGTTGGTGTTCGAATGTACTAAATTTCATCTTAAATCGCTATCTTCCAGATTCTCATCAAAATGCGAATAGAATTACAGGGCAACTGACTCGCAAAGTATCCAATGATAATGACACTGCACTCAGTACCTCATAAAACGTTTCTCTTTGGAGTCGAACCACCAGCATGGATCCCGTTTTCCTCAGACGTTCATTTCTTTATAAGATGTACAATTTGAATTTTTCCCCGTGCTGTGCAGTTTTAACCAGAGAACCAGCCCTACCATTTCTGGGTCTGCAAAAACTTCGAACAACTTTTGCATTCACATTAACATACCCTTCGATCACTGGTCTGTTACAGCTCGATCGTTATATACGTTACTTGATATAATTTAAGTAAAACAAATAATGAATGAAGACGATTCAGAAGATATATAAAGATGAAGAATACAAAAGCAGGATCATATTTGTTTTACTGCATTAAAGTATAGTTACTATAATCTGTAAAAAAAGTTTCGAAAAGATTTTCATAGCAATTATTACAAATTATTTATGTTACCCATGAAACGAAAAAAAAAAAATTAAAAAAAAATAAAAAAAATTTCAACTTTAAATCATTTCGTTGTTCAAATATGTTTCGAAAATAGTGCTTTTAAACTCTGCATTTTTCCCTTGCCTTAAACGCTAATTTAAAACTTTTACAAAATGAAGTTTTATACATGTAACTGGTATTTAGTGTGTAAATGAAGTATTTTGACAACATCTGTACGTATGTTAAAATGGATTGGGACTGATGTAATGATGGAAGTATCAAAATTGAAAAAGACAAATTGTACTAACGAGTATTTGCACTTAATGACAGGCGGGAAAATGAACGGCATTCAAAGTTATGTTCAAACAATTATAAAACGTCATGGTTTGAAGAGTAATTACAACGTAAACTACTTTGATATTAAAAGAAGCTAGCAAGTAATATGCATATGGAAGATATTAGCAGAGTTGTAGGATCACTGTTTCCTCCAGTAGGTGGTTAAAACCATTGTAAACAGCGTTATTTTGCAAGTTGGTACGTCTCTCCAGAGAATAAAACTCGTTTACATGTTGATTATCTTAATTTGTTTCTTGCTATTTTGTTACAGTGTAGGCTATTCATTAGATATGCATGCAGACCCAAGTTTACGTGTATGAGATGAAGAAAACGTACATAGAATAATGTAAATAAAATTACAAAGGAAAGGCCACAATTTCAAAAAACAGCCCACTCAAGACACCGAAGGAAGATGGGAAACATGCATACGACAAAATAGATCAGCACATCTCTGATAACAGACACTCCATTCCAACAAAGAGGAACTGTACATAAATTTAAAGAGTAACTACACTTCAGGAACTGACTGAATCAGATCCCAAACCCTATCCCCAACATCAAAGGGAAAGATTGACAAAGACATCCCAACAAACAATAAATTACGAGTGATAAGCCGAGTCAGCAGCTCTTTCCCAAATAGATGGCAACTCAGCTATCTTTATAGAACTAAATAATTTAGACCAACAGACGGGTTACAACGGACTAAGCAAATTATATGAAAAACATTTAACAATTATTTTTACCTATTTTCTATTTTTATGATAGAAGGATTAAACTGAGAACACAATAAATTAAACAGCACCGAACATAAAACAAATGCAACCAAAAACAGTAAGCACCAAAAACAATACAAAATACATTCAAACATTTAATACATCTATTTTTACCTATTTTCTTTTTTTAACCACAAAACAAAACAGAAAGGACAGGGTACAGCTATAGAGGCGACCACAAGACGAAAACCAACCAACGGGATTCGCATACAAGTAGAAGTTTTCATATTTGTATAGACAGTGGTACATAATCTCCCAGGGGCTTAAACTAGTTTATTCGCGCTACCTCACACTTTCTTCTGATGAAGCTCCAATAATACGTAGGTGTTGAGTCCTAAACATGGATGTCTTTAGATACATGTATTTGAATACGCAACTAAAAATGAAGTTTCAAAGGGCTCAGTCAACAGTCAATATATGTATATCACGTATATAACAGAGGAAATAAAACATCGGCACAGAATTCAGTATCCGAATAAATAAGTAAAATAAAATATTCCTACTAAACATCTAGTCAACGTAAAATCTTGCCTGTAGTAGACTTAACTGGTTGAATGGTTGAAACATTTCGAATCAGTGTGTGTTTCACTGGCTATACCAGGTGAATACTTATTAAAACTTATTTTCTAAGAAATCTAACAATATGCCGGAAATCTTCGTTATTATATGACGGACAGATAGCCATAGATGCTACAGCCATTGATTATATCTAAAAGTAGTGGGTGCACATGCCACCATGAAAATTAATAAATAAGAAAACGAGCTTGTTAGAGGTATCTAACTTTCAACTGTTTTGCATGCATCTGAATGGACGTTATACTGCGTTACATAATTGTAATTTGAACACTGTTTCATTCAGTACCAAACGATAATATTCGTTTGTGAATAAGCTTCTTTCAACGCCTCAGTATCTGCATGCCTTAAGCCTTCAGTCTTTAGAATTAACTTATCATATGTATTTAAACTGTAAACTTTTAATACTTTTATCATTATTGTGCACAAAATCGCAACAATGAAGCACGAAAGTTTTTATAGCTAAAATATTATGATACTTCATTCCATCTCGACTGAAATTTAAAACAAAATTTCAAAATTGAACTTGAATAACGTATTCGACCATTTATTATTACGTATCCATGTAAAGAAACTGTCAGTGTTTCAATTAAGTACCAAGGTTTACTTGCTGAAATGCCATCAACGCTACCGGGTTGTGGTGCTCTCATCAGTTTTAAGGCAAAATATTAACTATTCTTTTTGATACGAGATGCGTACTGTGTAAGCAGATGCTTATTTTCGATTTGAAAGATACTTTTCTGTGCCTCATGTCATCAAATTCCAGTGTGTATTTTAGTTTTTTCACCTTTCTGTAGTCTTTACATTTCTATGCTCTAGAAACCGATGTTTTTTTCAATAATCAATGTAACAGCAGGTTTTGTAGTGTAGATTACTAGTAATTCCCTAATTTTATATTTATTTGTATTAAAAAAGAACGACGATATATTTGATTGTCACTTGACTGATACCTCTACAAATAACAATGTCCATAGCACCAGTAGTTTTATTTCCCCTGGCGTAATATCTTCTCTATCTCTCAGTTTATCTATCTATTTGTTTCTTTTTTATTGCTTTGACTAAAAGTCACGTATGTTAGTGTCATGAGAAGCATAGCAAGAGACTTGAACCGTTGTATAATCATGTCAGCAAAAGTGTTGAGCGTTGCTACAAGAAGAAAGAAATAGCAAAAAAGACTGTTGTTCAGTATTTGTCAAGTCTTTTAACACACAACAACTCTCTTTTCTGTTTCACGTATAAAACGCAGCTTGCGAGAGTCTTAAACTGCGTAGTCAAAATAGAGACAAACTTCTGCCACCAATATTTCTGTAAAAAATGTCTGAATACCGTATTTATGAGAGTTTCCTGGGAGTTGGTGAAAAATGCTGATTAGCTGTGATGTAATGGAATACATTTTGTATAAATGTTATCTACGTTAATTCTACATTAATTCAAGTAGTAGCATAGACGAATGACAAGGAATCAAGCAGGCTGTAATTCTTCTAATATCTAAAGATGATTTTAAAGGGGGATATACTAGCAAAAGAAAACAAAACAATTCTACCTTCAATTTATTTACATTTTGGGAATATACTAATATGTAACGTCTTTAACCGAAAGTTACGGGCTTAAGCCAAAATGAATAGAAAGCTAATAAGTATCAGTCGTTAGCAGTATAATAGGCTTCTTCTAAAACTTATGTATTTTGTTTGAAACTCCGCTTCAACTGACATAAAAATAAGGAGAAAGGCAGTCCATCATTTTTAGCATTTCTTTGGTACCCAGTTATCTCCCCTGATTTTACATCCTGGATCCACTTTTCAGGACCACATCGTATAAAGTTAAAGTTGGGATAATAAACTTTCATAAAATACCAAATTCATCCTTTCGAATTGTCGGGGCATTAAACTCGAAAAATAGGCCCTTTTTGAATTTCAGCGTCCTGACTATTAATGTTTGGGTTGTTTGACATCTGGTTCTGCATTGTGTATATGTATACATGTGCTCAGTTCATCATTTGTGCCTCTGTCATTTGGAATGGAATACAAGTGAAAGAAGGTCATAGCCCGCAACTGCATATATATATGTATAATAATTTAAGCTTTTTACGATTAACTGATCTAATCTGACTGGCTTTCCTAAACCGTTTGAACTGCTTAAATTATTTAGCCAGTCATCGATGACGAGTTGTTTGTCTGACTGATTGATTGATTGACTGATTCATTCATTGAACAAACATATCGATCGATCATTTTGTAATTTTATATCACACTGCATTTAACTGATTCTGATCAGACTGCTTGAACACATACGATATAGAACCGTACGTTTCTCTGTATGTATGTATGTATGTATGTATGTATGTATGTATGTATGTATGTATGTATGTGTCCTACCTGATATTTTGCGTATGCGTACATATGTACGTATGTGCTTATTATAAGTGACGTTTTTATTTCCTAGTCACGATTTATTTGACATTTTTTAGATACTGATCCATTGTGATCGTTATAGGTAGATAAGAGTTTTATTTTTTTATTTATTTATCTATTTGTTTATTTTGCAAGAAAAGTACTCAAAGTAGATCTATAGCAATACATATGTTATGTTTGATTTAAACGCGGTTTTATTCGAATTTAATACATACACCCAGACAAACATTAATTATTACACAGGGGATCTGAAGGAAAGCCTTATGCTTATAGAGTTGATTTTCCTATTTACTGAAGGACTATAGTTGGAAAGCATTTTGCTTATAGAGTTGATTTCCTATTAATTGAAGGACTATAGTTGATTTCGTATTTATTGAAGGACTATAGCTGAAAGCATTATGCTTATAGAGCTGATTTCCTATTTATTGAAGGACTATAGCTGAAAGGCATTATGCTTATAGAGTTGATTTCCTATTTATTGAAGGACTATACTTGATTTCCTATTTATTGAAGGACTATAGCTGAAAGCATTATGCTTATAGAGTTGATTTCCTATTTATTGAAGGACTATACTTGATTTCCTATTTATTGAAGGACTATAGCTGAAAGCATTATGCTTATAGAGTTGATTTCCTATTTATTGAACGACTATAGTTGATTTCCTATTTATTGAAGGACAATAGCTGAAAGCATTATGCTTATAGAGTTGATTTCCTATTTATTGAAGGACTATAGCTGAAAGCATCATGCTTATAGAGTTGATTTCCTATTTATTGAAGGGCTATAATTGAAAAGAATCATTTATAGATTCTTCTTTACCATTTTCTCACTTCTCTTCTATAATTTATATTTCATCTATTTTCAGTGGGCCTGTCTACACCAAAGGATGAAAAAGACATAAGAAAATCTTTGCATGATTTAAATTCTCCCAAGAGACGGTCACCCGCCATGAAAGCTATGCCAATCAGAGCGAGGCATACGATTCACGTGACTCCACCTAATGTACCAATCAGCGAGGGCGTTACAAAATCAGCGGAAATGGATGCAAAGCCAGGAATCAAATTCTTTGGAAAGAAAATGTGGCGTGCTCCATCCGGACAGCCGGACGGACCGGAAAACAGACCGTTTTCGCCTTTTGGCGGAACGCTTCCGCCGGCAAAAATAAACGAAAAGAAGAAGAAAACACAAGAATATATCATGTGATAATGGGAATGCAAAATTTAATTAAATTGTATGAGCCCTGACACGCGAAATGATACCCTGACGGATCTGTGAACAGCGAACAATCAGTCAACCTGTGCGTTTTCTCGAAGTTTGTGGCGCCGTAACGTCCCATTGAGTATAGTTGTATAAAGGCGGCCCAGTGGGTACACAACATTGAGTCAGCATTGAATCAGTGTTGATTCAACGTCATGACGTTGAATCAACTTTGTTTCAATGCTGATTCAATGTTGTTTCAATTTTGTGTGCCTGCTGGGTAGATTCTAATCAGACTACGCGGATACACAGATTTAAGTGAGTGTTTGAAGTTTGCACATGCAAAAAGGTATAATTTCTCCAGTCATGGTTCAAATGATTTTTAAGCAAAACGGATATACTTTCAAGGGAAGCAACCCTGCGATTTTCATTCTGCCGTATTTCTCTATTGAGGTCAATTCTGAAAGGGAAGAACTTTCTCCTCCATGATCAAATTCTTCCATTTAAGGGTGGATCATATTCTTTAAGGGCTACATCCTCTAGGCAAGCATACAGGATGTCGCAAAAGTTGTTTCTCTTTGCTAAAATGGTTGAAAAACATAGATATGTAGCCATACACTTAAAGGACAAAGAATTTCATACTTTTCCATCTCTTCTACGAAACTTTGGACTGCAGCTCTTGGATGGATGTTAAAAGTAATTTCTAAAGGCAGTTCGCTGAAGCTCATCATAAAATAGCAAGGAGGAAGAAAAGTAGTACAATTTTGAATGTAACGTGAACATAATAAGACTCTGCTCCACATCTGGTTAACTATGTATAAACAAGGGCTGTTATGAAACGAAAAAGAGTCATAGTTACCAAACGACCTGGTCATCAGGTCCTTTGGTAACTATGACTTTTTTCGTCTCGTAACAGCTCTTTTTCATTTCGTAACATCCTTGAAAAAATAGTTAAGCAGGTGTGTGCTCTATGCTTCACAAAAAACGATTATAGCCGATTTTGCGGTTGTTATCGAGGCTTGTCCGAGTTCACGTTCGAAGAAGGATCGTGGATCCGAAACGAAGTAGCCACAATAGAAGTTTTCCCATCGGCAGTACAACGTCAACAAAACGTTGAATCAACGTTGATGCACAGGAAGGAGCTTGGGTCATATCGATTTGGGTAAAAAAATATAAAAAGACTCCACATTTATACCTACATCAAAATGTATATATAATCTTTCATTTTACCAAATCAGTATGGTTCAAACTCCTGCATGTGGAACTTTTTTTCAACGTTGTGTGCTGCTGGACCTATAAAACGTGGCTATTAATTCAATGCAACAGACGACGCGTATTGTATGATACAAGTGCAGAGCATAGAAAGTAGTGCCGTCATGCACGTGCATAATTTTCATGGCGGGTGTAAAGACACATATAAGAATAAGAAAACCTTGTCTATTATGCCAGAAAAGTTGTTATACTGTTGATAGTCAAGAAGTGTTGGTTGTGCCAAAATTCAGCTCAAACATGGTGTGTATTGCAAGGTTTTTGGATATGTGTTTGGTGAAAAAGCTATGTGATATAGTGTTACGTATGTGATATATGTACATGGTTATAAACATGTGATATATGTGTTCGGTTTTGTATTGAGGGACTATTTCAAATATGAGCCACATAGTTAGAAAACCTATTTTTGGCATATTCAAGCCGGGTATGCGTAAACAATCAGTTTGTCTTGATAACTAGGGTCGAGACGGGTAACTTCGGGCAGCGGGGGTTAATTCGTACATACCATTGCAAACAGTGACAGTCCATAATGAGCCGTCACTGTATACTCAGTTATTTTTGTTTTAATGCCAAACAACTGACATATAAAGGAAACAATGTCACTGTCCGAATTAACCTGCTGTCCGAATTTACCCGACTTCACCCTAATGAATCTTACGTCTGCACAGACTGGTACGAGCATGTGCGGTGAGTATATGCCGAAATGCGGGATTTCTCATGACCTGGCTGACACTGAATAAGAAGAGATATTCTGATCAAGGGTGCCATTATAGTGTACATACACTAATTTATTTGTTAAATAATTTTGTTGAATTTATGTATTTTTGTTTTCATTGTAAATTATTAATAATATTTAGAGAATTTATATAATTGATCAACGCCAAGAGAAAAAAAATCCATCTGGAACACACCGAAATGACGTTACCTCACACCATGACATCACACTGACGTCGATGACGTCATTTCGACGTGTGTGCCTGCTGGGAAGTCTTCCGGCGTGTTTGCAAAAGGCCAGTCTGCGCATTTGCACTGACTGATCTGGTTCTTCTTTGCTCTCTGTACATTGTAGATTTCTCACGATCCATTTACTAGTACAAGCAAGATTTATTTTTGATCGGACAGCGCCGATGCGCAGGCTGATCTTAAGCCTCCTTTTTTTGTATATGCTCGAGGACCCATTTATTAATGAGCAGCGACACGACTAAACCAACAAAGTGGCATGTGCACCCAGCGAAGACTCAGATCAACCTGGGCATCCATGCAGTCTGCTCAATGTTTTCACTGTGTACTTAGCTCCAGACTCTGATCAGACGGCACGAAAGCCTAGGCTGATATAAGTCCTCGCCGGGCGCACATGTCACTTTGTTGGTTTTGTCGTGTCGCAGTCCATTTATTTATCATCCCGTCATGATTGAAACTTTATTGTTTGTTATTTCTATCATAATAAACAGGTTGTTATATTTCAGAAAGACATGCACATTCATAAATCATCTCATTCTCAGTTTTTGTTTAGTCTTCCTTTGTATTCAATACCTGTGGAGCCTGGTAGCTCAGTGGGTTGTCTAGCTGATATAGGGGTCCCGGGTTCGAGCCTCGCCGGAGGTGGGAATCTTTTCAGACGTAAACAGGGTTCTATTTCATTGCACACAGCCTTTCATTATCATCCACCCATCGTCCTGATATGACAGAAAGACTGTGAAAAGGACGTAAAATCGCAAGTCATCAGGAGGTCCCAGGTTCGATACCCGGTCCGGCCATTTACTTTCATTTCTCCTTCCGCTTATTCAAGAAGGGCAGTTGTCAGTTACCGATGAAAGTAAGTGTACTTGGTACTGATTAACCGCTTTGGAGGTCTAAGCCTGCCCATGAATAGTGTGGTTAGGTTAATTGACCGTCCCGACATGACCATAGCTGTTTACCGTGGACGTTAAACAATAACACAACAACAACAACATCCATCCATCAAGCAATTCCTGTGGTGACAAAAAATGCGGAACTAGTACGCATGCACTAACCAGACAGACCATGTATTAAATGTAGTTCCCGGTCTAGTCTAGTCTAGTCTAGTCTAGTCTAGCTCATAACCTTGCAAGGTCGCTGGTGCGCCACTGATGACATTCCAACAATTCCTTTCCACCTAGTCCTGTTTTCAGCTACCCTAGTTGTACTGGCAAGTCCATCCCTGTCCACTCTTTAATACCGTATACGCGATAATTTTCGCTTGGTCCCCCTTTTCGCGGTATTTGGCGGTCACTTCCAAACCGCGAATATTACAATCGCGAAATAATTTCCTGTTTCTGACAAAGTATCTTCAGTAGACACAGTGTCCATATATTTTGTTTCTGTTTGCTTCGGTAAATTCTGGTACTTTTCACTTGAGTCAGTTCTTTCATTAACCTGCGGCCATGCCGCAGGTTGATGAACGAACTGGCTCAAGTAAGAAACAAACAATTTTACTTTTCTTGCATGTTGCTTACCGCTATGTCTGCATCTTTTCCCTTCTAATGTGCCCTGTAGAATGGTTTTTGCTAAGCAGGACGAGCTTAAGATGTGAACAAACCGCCTTAGTTTCCATTTTTGACCATGGTCAGGAGTTTATCATATTCTCCGATGACTGCTTTGACCTTTTCGGGAATATTAGCATTAATTACACGGTCTTTATACAAAATGTTCAAATAAGCTTCAGTAGCATCTTATCTCAAAGACCTGCTTTCTTTTCTCTAACTCTTCAGTGAAGGTTCATGACTCGTAGGCATACAGAAATATGGATATGACGAGAGCGCAATCAGTTTCACCTTTGATTTAAGAGAGATTTTCCGTTACCTCTCTAAGTAGCTCTTGCTTTGTAAGAGCTGAAGTGACTTTCGAGAACCTCCGGGTTTGCGCCATCATTTGAGACAATGGCCCTAAGTTATCTGAAGCTTGTAGCAGTTCCCATATTCTGCCCGTTTACCTTTATCTCCACTTTAATGCCTTTGGCGCCAGCCCCGGATCCATGGGGTGGGCGTTGGGGCTTGAGCCCCGCCATTTGGGCTTTTGTGTTGTCGGCGAGGCGATTCTAATGAGATATCACAATATATGTTTAAAGGCAAAATAGACATGAGCCGCGACACGAGAAAACCAACAATGTGGTCGTGCGCCCAGCGTAGACTCAGATCAGCCTGGGCATCCGCCCAGTCTGATCAGAGTCTTCGCTGTCCGCATGGAGGTAGCTTAGACCCTTCGCTACCCTTTGAGCACATAACAATGAGTCTGACCACACTAGGCGAATGCCCAGGCTGATCTGAGTCTGCGCTGGGCGCACGACCAAATTGTTGGTTTTGTCGTGTCGCGGCTCAGTCATTATAAAAAATCTCATCAAACTGATTCCTAATTATGTCATATATTTTCAGCCCCCCCCCCCCTCCCCCCCCCCCCCCCACCACCACCACCACTTCAACACACACATCTCGGCATCTCCCAGCTCCACCAGTTATCGAAAGTCCCACCAGTACGTAGTGGTCCGGGCCTGGGCGCTGTTATCATCACTTTGGTCTTCTCACACTTATCTCAGTTTTATACCATTTTGTGCAAGTTGTGTCGAGACTTTCAATTAGGGCTTCTAGTTCCTGTTCTTTCTCAGCTAGAGCATTAATGTCATCGGCAAACCAAAGATTGTTAACAGTTCTGTCACCTAAGCTAACCTTTCCATTACGTTCTTCCAAAGCATCAGACATAATCCTTGCGAGAAAACTGTTGAAGAGGATGAGCGAAAAAAGGCATCATTGCCTAACTCTCTTGTTGTTCTGAACCATTCTCATGTGCTGCCATTCATCTGAACTGCACGTATAGCCTTGTCACAGAGGTGCTTAATGGTGCGAACTAGATTTGCATTGATATTGTACTTCCGCATGGTGCCCCATGAGGCTGCTTGCCACACCCTGTCAAATGTTGTTGTTTTTTAATCTGTGAAGACGTGGTACAGATTCAGCTGATGTACTTTTCAGACAGGATTCTGAGGCTGAAGGTCTGTTCTAAGGCGCTTGTTTCCGGTTCCGCTAAACTCACCCTATTCTTCAGAAATTGCATTTTCAGCTTAGGGTTTAAGCCTGTTCAAGATGACTTTTAGCATGACTATGCTCTGATGGCTGATGATGTCGATGGTTCTGTTGTGCTGGCAGAGCTGCCGGTTGTCCTTCTTTTGGGATGTAATAATCAGCGGCTGAGTCCTAAGGGCCGGTCGGTCATTCTCCTGTGCTCCAGATCTTGTAACAGATCCATGTTTAAAACGGAGTTGAAGGAGTTGAGAGTAATTACAAATGTATAGGTTTGAGAAAATCAAACTTTTCCATTGTAAATTTCAAGTAGCTTTTCACTTATAATCCGAAAGGAGGATGACATATATTGTATGCCATGTCCTCTGGAATTATAAGTGAGATGACCTCATAGATCTGTTACCGTAGCAACTATGGAATTACCAACTGTTGTGCTTAGTACCTTGGCAGAATGGCATCTCGATGACGTTACTTTGACATCAGTATGAGCTCTTAGTTGCTGTGGTAACAGATGTTCCGGAGCATGGCGAACAATGATTGCCATGCTCCGTCAATTTTACAGACATTACCAACTGAAATTCTTTCAACAGAAACTTCAAATTTTATCAAACAAATAATTATTCTCAAGTCATTGAATTCCGTTTTGTTAAAAGATCAATCATGGGTTCCTCGCCTGCTTGAACAAGTTTTGCTGGTCTATTATCAACTCTGGCTGACTCCCCTTTCTCTTGAGTGCAACTACTGCAATCTTACATAAATCACGAGGGATTTGTTTTAGATCATATTCTTGGTGCTAATTGCAGTCCAGGGGCCGTATTCATAAAGCCACTTAAGTCGTTGCTATGCGGTTGCTAAGGCTAAATATCTATAAAGGAAATTCCCTACAACTATGAGATTTGCTCTAGAGGAACAGTCTTGTAAGACTGTTCCTCTAGAGCAAATCTCATAGTTGTAGGGAATCTCCTTCAAAGAAATGTAGCCTTAGCAACAGCATAGCAACCACTTTAGTCGTTTTATGAATACGGCCCCAGAACCGCTTTGCCACCATAACTTTCATGATTCTATAGCTCTGAGCAATATTGTGTCCATCTGCAGAGAAGCTCTTTTTCTTCTGTAAGAAATTTCCCAGATTTGTTCTGGACAGCTGTGAATCTACCCTGCTTCTCTAAAGTAAGATCCTTCACCAGCTGCCCTCGTTCTGTAAGAAGGAAAATTCTCAGGAACTGACACAATTCAATTCCAGATACCCAAGACACCACGAGGGAAAAAGACAACAAAAATTAGTCACCACCAAAGACTACACCAGCGGCAGCCATGTGAACAGCCATTTCCCATGTAGGTGGTCCACGGGCTAGCCAGAACATCACAAACAATATATCAATAACAGACATAGCTACTAACAACACATACTGTGAGGGGGGGGGGTCTTAACCGGTTTGTGGTCGACCAATGTTGCAATGTTGCCACGGGCATGTACATTTAACCGAACAATGCAGATAGCGAAGTGATCATGTCTTGATCAGACAGCATACGAGGCCGGTTTGGGTATACGCATTTCACTATTTCGTTTTACCCTTCATTAGTTAAAAATGGTCGGCGTGGTCGAGTGGTTAGAGTAACTCTAATATAATACAGATAAGAAGGTCGCAGGTAAGTCGAGAGCTCAAATCCGGACTTTGCCATCCGGCGACTGGATATGTTTCTCTCTTTCTCCATTAACCCAGCAGTACATGTACGAGGGCACTTGTTTCGAATCGGGGAACGATAAGGCAGGGGCTGGGTTTTGCCTATCTCATATGCTGAGCCCAAGATACAATGGCCCTCTAACCTCAACTGTCTCTACGGCCTCCACGCTATATGGGAAACCTTTACCCTTCTTTTGTCTTTTATATAGCGGTCCCGGGTCCGAATCTGGCTAGTTTCGGAATTCTTTTCGACCGTAATATGCCGGGAATCCATTGCACAAGCATTTCATTATCACTGCCCCATCATCCTCGTTCTGATATGACTGAAATACTGTCGACAAGAATGTAAAATAGCCAGGCGTCTATTCACACAGAAATCAAATGAGCCGCGACGCGACAAAACCAACAATGTGGTTGTGCGCCCAGCGCAGACTCAGATCAGCCTGGGCATCCGCCCAGACTGATCAGAGTCTTCGCTGCCCGCAAGGAGGTACCTTAGACCCTCAGCTACCCTTTGAGCACTTAACGAAGTCTGATCAAATTTGGCGGATGCCCAGGCTGATCTGAGTCTACGCTGGGCGCACAACCACATTGTTGGTTTTGTCGCGTCGCGGCTCAAATTATAACGCTTTAGGTGACTGGGCAACCTCTCAGCAGAAGCCTTGTTGAAGAAAGATAACTCTTATCCACAGCTTATTTCTCTGGAGGAATTACTAAACTTGCTTCTATCTATCTCTCAATACTGAGACGATTCTGTTTGTGGAAACACTGGGTCAGAGCACTGTTTGCCAAAATTCGTAAATATATAGGGTCAAGTCAGGTAAATTCGGATAGAAGGTTGATTCGGACAATGACATTGTTTCTTTTATATACTAGCCAAAACTTCTAACCGGCCACTTACATTTTATCGATTTTCTTCAGAGCCCCAAACAATCTTACACTTCTGTTTACATCCCCAAATAGCCAGGTATGTCAGTCAACTCAGCCATTAAAAGTTTTGACAAAATTCTTAACATTACATCCAGGATGTGCCGATGAACAGAGGTACCCCCATTTTTAAAATTCACAAAATTAAGCATTTCGTTACAATTTGTGAAAAATCACTTTTTGAACTATCCAATTTACGTGAGCAAAACCACTTCATTACTAAAGCAAATGACCGAATAAACAGATTTATGCAGAAATGAACACTCTTCCTGCATGACAGTGGCCGCTTTGGGTCAAGATGTTAAAACTTACCCCACCACTCAATACAAATTCTTGTTAATTTTGAAAATGGGGGTACCCGTATTCATCTGTGACTCCTGCATACAGTGCACTGAATAATGCTTAACCTTTAAGTGGTTTGATTTACCGACATATTCGCCTATCTGTGGCTGTAAACGAATTTGTGAGATTGCGAATAGCATTGAGGAAAAATGATAAAATCTAAGTGGTCGGTTAGAACTTTTGACTAGTATATGTCAGTTGTTTGGAAACAAGACAAAATCAACTGGTCAAACAGTGAAAATCCTGACGAGACGTCTCATCAGGATTTTCACTGTTTGCGGTGGTATGTCCGAATTTACCCACTGTCCGAAGTTACCCGACTCGACCTTACAGTGCTGAAAACCAAAAGAAACGTCCACTAAGTACCTAAGTTTGCAAAAGCCGAGAACTGCTGCTTTTTTTTTCTGGATGTGCGCATGAAGTTTTGAGAAGATAAAAAACGTCGCCTGAAATACCCTATACTGAAAATGAAACTGCAAAACACGAAAATTTGAAGTCAGGTGAGGACATTATATCGTGCGGTTAAGGGTTCATCACACCACCAAATGGGTGGGGAATGGTCTGAAAACATACTTTGAAATTTTTTACTTATACTTGTGAAATATGAAGTTTTGCCTATCCCAAATGTAATTTCTATGTGTTACGAAGATATATTGAGAGGAACTTTAAATATAACATTTAAAATGAGAAATTAGAGGAAAAATTCAAGGTGGCCATGACTTCCATTAGAACTCATAAACCAGAGATAATGGCATAAAACTATTTTGGCATGTTAAAAGTGTCAAGCATGAACAACAATCTCCCACAGTTGCAAAGCCTTTTAACTGTCTACTTTTTAAGAAACCACTTCAATGTTGGCCTCGTGTATCATGAAGTCACTGAGGTCGCCATTTCTTCATTCATTAAAATTGTAAACAAAAACTTCCGGTATCCGCTCTCACCAAAGCAAGTATTGAACACTGCATGACTGTATCAGTTAAAAACAAGTACTATTCTAAATGCAAACATGTGCATGATATGGACGATCAAAGCACAGATGTTGACATTGTAGCAGTAAAATCTGTAAGGTCGTGGATAAGTTTTTGCATTGTTTTGATTCTCACAAGAACACACGAGCCGCTTAACAATTTATTCTTGCGCATTTCGCGGGGTTGGTAAAACCCCGAACCACATACCAAAATCCGGAACCAATTTCCCGGTACCAACCTCACAACAATATAGTATGCATTAATTTAACAGCCTAAGTCTATCTTATTCATTGTCATGTCACAGTGCCAGGTCTTTGAATCCTGTCTCCGTATCAAAGAAAAAAATGAGACAATATCAATGATGAAAATTGTGCTCCAGTACATGTTCAGAGTTCCCCCAAAATTAAGCATAAATTCACTATACAGTATCTAAATAGGTTTGAAGTTTATGAATTTATATTTAGGAAAAAGCTGTATGATCATTATATCATAACAGTGGGTGTTTTAATCCGCTTAAATTTACTGATGCAACTGTGGTACCGGAATCGGGTCCCGGCTTTTCATTGGCATTCTCGGCTTTTAGATGCTGCATGGGAGACTAATCTTGCTATCTTGAGTAACTCTTCGAGAAACAATAAATAATCGAATTAAGATAATTAAAAAGATATGAAATACAGTTAAATACTATAGCGCTTATCGAAGGACTATTCCATGTTTTCAAGCAAAACAGTCTGTGTTATAAATAATGAAATAAGGTGGGTAACTATATTTCATGTCGCATCTTTTTCCAGATGAGTTGTTAGGCCTTGTCGATTTTACTTTGCAAAACATAAACAAATATGGAAACTTAATTTTTCGCCAATATATTCTGAAGAAAGCGGTGATCGAGGGAAGAATTGCTGAATAAAAACACAGACAATTGGTCTCTATCGGATGAAAATAATCTGCGATTGTGTAACGTTGATTAAAGGTATTTTATAGCTTCTGAAACTAATTTACACATTTCAATGACACGTGTTTACGTGAAACTGCCGAAGCACGTGTTGGGCAAGCTGTTTGGAATGTTAGAGAGTAGGGTGGCACATTCATACAATGAACAGATGTTTATGAGATAAAAAATAAAGTTGTGGTTTCTAGGACAAGTCACAGCAGTAACTATTGTGGCTTAGCTGTGTCCTAATTTTCAAATATATACTGGTGTTGTGGACACATCAGTGCAAATTTATTGGAAATTAATAAGGAAAAGAAGATGCAGAAAAACCAATGTTTCGGGGCAGCAGTTCACGGACACATCTTTTATTTCAAGATTTTGCATGGAACAGAAAAAAGGTGACAGTGATAAATTTTTCTCATTATCATCATATCAGGCAACCAGAGGCCATTCCTGTTAGTTACAGAAGTCCGTATTGTTGACATTTAGAACACATTGCCAGACTGTTGTTTCGGCAACCTTTGCTAACGTGTTCAAGAATAGTTTGAACATTCACTGGCATATCCATCCTTTTAATAGAAACGTATCCATACCAATTTTAGTGCGACAGATGCGCGTTTCTGTATTTAACTTCTTCTGAATCAGTTTTGCTAAACCCCAATTTTTGAAAGAAAAGAGATGATGGACTTTAAATGTTCTTTAAATTTTATCCCACATGCTACATGACCGACAACAAACAGGATAGGACAGAAGCGCTTACAGAAAGTGAGAAAGCTTAACTGAGATTTACAGAGAGATTCTATTTTATTGTCTGACCTGCGGCTATCAGAAGCGATACATAAGTATTGCTTTTATGGCATCATCATAAGTGTCAGCGGCCTAAAATTATGGCAACTTCTCTGATTCAGCTCTCTTTTGAGACAGTGCTTTGACAGGGGAGATACACAGAGCTTTATCCAGGTATTTTGGGAAAGGGCCTTTTTTGCAAAAATTGGGAAAGAAACAGGACATTTGGAAATAAAAATTGCAGGAGTAAGTTGCAAAATTTTGGAAATTCTGCATGATTTTGAAGAAATGGCAATTGGGAATGGGGCCTGCTTTTCGGCCCCTGTGAGACCCGGGATAAAGCCCTGCATCAACCCTGCAATTATTATTACATTTCCACCACTAGAAATTTGTCTGTTAGTTAAAGTAAAATTAGCCATTCGTTCATTTCCTTGTGAGTGAATTATTCATTTTATACTTGATTTAAAGTCATTTCATGTGAACTTCGGGGGAAAAAAAATAAAAAACAAAGAAAGATCTTTTTGTGAAGTTCCTTTTTTGGAAGAACAGTATTGTAACTGTGTACTATAGGTACAAAGTATTAGACTTTTACATTAGATTTTTGCACAGTGATCCAGATAAGAGGAGGTTACAGGGATAATTTAGAGATAATTTCTGATACTTCTGCATGAAATATAAGTTCTGACCCCTCATTATAACCACCTCACTGAGACAGTTCTAATGAGGGGTCACAACATATTTTTGGTTAAGAGATAAGAAAAATAGAAAAAGTATCTGAGAATTATCCTCAAAAAAACCTTATCTGGGGCCCTGAAATAATTTTACACCTCCACTTTTTTTTATGGTTACAGAATTTGAAGACTAAAATCGAAGTCTTCATAATAAACTGTTATCAATTGAATCGATGAAAATTCTTCAAATTTGTAGGTGAGCTGTCTCTAAAATGTGTGTCGTTGAATACTGTCTTAGTTGGGGCATGCATGGTGATTTAATTATAAGATTACTCAGTTACTGGTTTTTATACCCCGCCACACGTTAGTGGCGGGGTATTATGTTTTCCTGCTGGCTGTTCGTGTGTCCGTCGTAGGTACGTTCGTCCATCCGTCCGTCCGTGAGCACTTCATTTCCGTTCGATAACTTTAGTATTTATGAACGGATTTTCTTCAAACTTGGCTTGTGCATTGGTCTTGAGAATATCTCAGTTGGGATTATTAATGGGCAAATTTCGATTTCTTCTGATGGAGTTATTGCCCTTGTCAATGTCGTAAAAATAGGTTTTGGTCTATAGTTCTTTTACACTTTGAAATATCTTGATGAACTTTCACAGAAATGATTGCAGTAACATAAGCTTTCTGTTACAAGTGGATTTTTGTCCACCTGGGGTATCTGCCCCTGCCCTGGTGCTATATACATGTATTAAATAACGAAAAAAAAATATGAATAAAATCAGAGTTGAAAGGGATTTTTCTGAAACTTGTAACAAATTATCATATTGATATAAGCTTTCCGTCTTGATAAAAACAATTGTTCCCCAGTGGTTACCTGCCCCTGACACATGCTATATACATGTATCAAATCATGAAAAAATCTATATAAAATCAGACTTTTGGTATATCTTGATGAAATTCCACAGAAATAAGCTTTCTGTTACAAGCGGAATTTAGTCCACTTGGGTTACCTGCCCCAGGGCTATATACATGTATAAAATTATGAAAAAAATCTGTATAAAATCAAAGATGAACAGGATTTTCCTGAAACTTGCAACACGTTATCAAGGTAATAAGAGCTTCATGTCATGATCAAAATTTCATCCCCAGCGGTTATCTACCCCTGCCCCAAGGCTATATACATGTATAAAATGATAATAAAAAATCGTGTAAAAAATGTAAAAAAAGGTAAAAGAAGTGATATTGGTTGGCAGTGGCAGGGTATTACGCAGTCGTTTACGATGCTTTTATTCCAACATATTTTTGTTTGAGTGGATTATCATTTTCAGAGACCCTCAAATTTTTGGCAGTTTTAAGCCCTTTGTTCAATTTTTTCCACCAAACTCAATACCAGTGAGGGAGAAAGTTTCAAAAATACAGTATTATTTTTTCTTCTTCAAAGTTGAAGAGGCGTATTGTTTTTGCCTTGTTTTGTTTTTAATTGGGTTGATTTGTGAGTATTCATCTTTCATTATCTTCACTAACTGCTAACTTTTGTATTTGTGTGTGTTATGGAGGGGGAGACCGTGGGGGAATGGAAAGAAGAGATAGGAGAATAATATTTATAGCTGTCCAAAACAGTTGTGCTGGAAACAGTTTATTACTCAAAGCATGTTCTTACTTTCATGGTCTGTAATTATCTCCCCAAGATTTATTTTATTGCATATAATGTCCACCATACCTTTATTTTGGAACTATTTTGTGACTAAAACATGGTGTATATTTCAGATTTTTTTCAGGTAGTGGTTGTCTGTTGAATTGATTTTTGTATTTGTTATTTGTTTCTATGCAATTTACATTCTGGGAGATTGTAGAAGGGTGTTTGGAGATTTTATCAGGGTAATTATTTTTGGGTAGAATTTCATCCACATGGACTTTGGGCGTCCTTGGGATAGCCAAGTCTCAGATATGCTAATTGTCTTCATAATTGCTTTTATTATACATGTTATACCCTAGAATGATGTTCAGGTGGTATGTAACATTGAAGGCTTGAAAGCTTTGTGACAGACCCAGTTATTTTTAAAAAAAATGTAACTCACATTTTTCAACGTACCCCACCCACTACACATTGTGATGAACCCTTAAGTGAATGGAAAAACTGAATGGATGACAGGGATGAAGAAATGTTGCTTCAAACATGGGCAGACTGAACTAAAACAGAAATTAGCCTCCTCTGTTTATATCTCTGGTATTCAGAGTGTTCAGACGACGGATCCAGTCGCTTTTCTGACTCTTTCTGGTTTTGTCTGTCCGCGCGAAATTGTGGTCAAGACAGCGAACAGTCATAGCCGGAGACATTGAATCGTTGCAAGAAAACAACCAAACACAGAATACAGTCCCTTGACCTACAGTTCATTTATTTAACACTACTTCAGAATCAGACGTCATCGTCATGGTTGAAATAAATATTACATGTATATTAACATTTTTATCTATTTCACTGATTTTAAGATAAAAATGGTACATTTCCTTTCAAATCAAAATTTGTTTATGTTTTATATATCTATATAGGAGATTCCATACAACTCTGAAATTTGTTCTGGAGGAACAGTCTTTGTAAGACTGTTCCTCCAGAGCACATTTCATAGTTATAGGGAATCTCCTTCTAAGAAATTTAGCCTTAGCAACAGCATAGCAACGACTTAAGTTGTTTTATGAATACGGCCCCAGGTCTCGCTGTGTTGCAGCTTGTGAAAGCGTGAAACTGTATTACAATTGAAGTAATGTTTGGTGGATCGTTGGTTGTATTCCCAGAGACGACACATTCGTCCCTACCAGTGATAAGGGAAATGAGGATTAAGGTAGTTGAATACTAAATAAGAATATTGGTGGGGCATTCAAACCACTTTACCAGCCTAATAACCCACAGGGCTATAAAACATTTGGATAAGAAAAAAAATACTTTTACCGTTTCGTTTTCCAAAAAATCAAAATTTTGTATTTCTACACACTTTTTTACACAGTTTCTTTTTAATTTCAAATTTCTAGCATATAAATGCAATTTCGTTTCTGCGATTCATATTATCTATACTAAAGGATGTTTAAAACAAACTGGTAAAAAAAGAATACACTTATCTTGATAAGAAGTATTTATTTTACAATGTTTAAAAATGCAAGAAAATTTAATTTCACGAAAAACGTCATGAAAAATACATTTGATCGGTGGGGCATGCTCATGCATATCATTTCAGAAAAACTTACATTGTATGTTACATAATAAGACAAAAATACAAAATTTTCACCGTTTCGTTTCCTTGCAAAACACTGTTAAAGTTAAAAATACCCCAAAATCTGAGAAACCCAAATAAACAGACAACCCCCATTCCGCACCTTCTGCAACCAAAGTAGGCCCTTGTCCTACTATTTATCCCTCCGTTATTTTGGTTCTACCATAAAGTAATGCCACCAAAAATGTGCAGACGGAATGGCAAATCATAAACGTTCCTAAGGAGCAGTCTGATCTCAGTTTCCACTATTTGTACAAACCTATCTGCTCAAAAACTTAGGATCTTTACGGTAGTTAGTGTCATTGTATAGGTAGCTTACCACCAATTATTTCACATAGGCAAAAGAAATAACGTTTGTACATCATCTAAATTGGTCCTGCATCTAAACTGGTCCTGGCCTCTATTCTGGTCCTAATCAGCCTCTAAATTGGTCCCGGCTGGCATTTATTATGATGTGATAAGCAGCCTCTAAAATGACCCCAATAACTATGCGACAGTAATGCCTTCTATGAATAATTTTGGATAATAATGGATAATGTGAACCTAGCGAAGCTTCAGATCAGCCTGGGCATCTGAGTCAATCCTCATGAACGAATAAAAACGAAACAATAATGATAATAATAAAAACGTATCAGTATTTTCTTAGACAACCGGCAGCAAAAATGGATTGACACTTAATTACATGTACTTTGGAATAATTTGTCTTAAAAATAAAGTCGATGCACTGTCATGTTCTCTTCCCACCTCAATCTATACCTTTAGTGGCTCCAACCCCTCCCATCCCCTTCGCGCCTCGCCACACCCCACTTTCAGCCGCAGTCGCCTCACTGAAATTGTAAAATTATCAAAAAGATATAAACTTCTCATAGGGCCATTTTTTGAATGGAAGGCGCAATACTAAGGCCCGATTTCACGTCACAGTTAGTACTCAGATTAACAAGTCCGTGGTCTATTTTACAGTAAGGTGCAGTGTAAAATTTTGGTGTTCCGAATGCTAATTTACGCGTACTTAGTGCGACGTGAAATCGGGCCTAAATGTCAAAGGTGATAGTATAGGCTCGGTCCCTGTCCCTGTGGTATTCTGCTATCATCTATAGACCACGTACGATCTCTGTCCCTGTGGTACTCTGCTATAACCTTTAGACCACGTATGCTCTGTCCCTGTTACTTTACTGTCGCCTAAAGGACAGCTTTATCCACGTAGTATCTGTCCCCCCCCCTCCCTATGGTACTCCACTCGATTATATTGAAGCTTTATATGTCTATCTATGGTATTCATATGCCCATGTCCACTGTTTGTCCCTTCGATATTTTACTATCGCCTAAAGGCACATTGTTTGGGCCTGGGATACTCTACTGTCAATTATAGGCCCGGTGGCTATCCATGACAAACCCTGCTGTCACCTATACACTCAACGTTTGTCCCGGTTGCTCTCTGCTGTCACTCATAGGCCCAGTGCATATCCCTGGGGTACATGTTCTCTACTTTCACCTAAAGGCCCTGTGTATATCAGGAGTCCCAGTAGCTCAGTAGGTTAAATGCTGGCCTACTGATCTAGCTGTCCTGAGTTCGAGCCCCGCTGAAAACAGGAATCTTTCCAACCGCAAACGGGGTTCTATTGCAAACAGCCTTTCATTATCATACTAACATCGTCCTAGTATGACTGAAATACTGTTGAAAAGGACGTAAAATCGCGAGTCATCCATCGATCCATCCATCACACATCACCGTTCATGATTTAAGTTTCACATTCTTCACTTTCCGCATTTTATAACATTAAATTACGTGAGTAATGGTTTTGGAAATGCCTGGATATAAACGGACTTCAGTTAGGCCGTGAGAAGCAGTTTTAGCTGGTTTTGTATATAATTACGTTTAGCGCCCAGGGCCATTTTAGAGTCTGCTTAGCGCACCATAATAGATGCCAGTCGGAACCAGATTAGAGGCTGATTAGGACCAAAATAGAGGCCAGGACCAGTTTAGATGCCAGGACCACTTTAGATGATTACAAACGATTAAGCTAGTCACTAGAAAACTCGAAATTATTACATGTACCGCATTTTAAAGAACGACTCTAGCCAATGGTTTAAAGAATAAAAAAGCACATGTTCCCTGCTCTGGAGGCCGCTATTTCAACCAGAACACGTAACCCCAGCGCATGCAGTAAATTTGGCGCGTCAGTTTAGTACTGGGTAAAGTTATAAAATTGCCTGATACTTCAGTGGTCTACAGCAAAAAAAAACAATGTTACCATCTAATATTTTTCATCTGGGTCTGTTATTGTATTTAACGATTGTTTACTTTAGTTACCTGACTAATGGTGGCCATTCTTACCATTCTCTTCTTGACTGAAGCTTTTCCCCTAAAGAGGTGGTTCATGAATAATTAGTGGTAAGCTACCCCAAGTTGAGCGAACAATAACTCTGTTTTGTTTGGACAAAAGGAAATACAGAGTTCTCCGGCAATCGCCTACCTTAAAATTGTATGGGACTAGAAACAAACAAACAAGAAACCTGCACCTGCTGCAAGCGCAGTAGGCCTTTGACTATCTTATCAGTTGGGCAATGTTCACGGCGTCTACGTTCAAACAATAGAGACACACAGGGACAAAAGAGACGTCCTGCATCTACTGCAAGCGCAGCACTCACTTGTCGGTCTATTGTCAATATCGAAGGTTCCATCGCATATGCATCCAGTCAACTATCCCCTGGAAAGTATAATGGTGTTGAACGGTCCTATGGGGCAGTGTTTCAGACTATTTCAGACCGTATCATAGAGAGGGAGTCAACTACCAAAACGCAGACGACAAAATTTACGTCTGCAATAATTAAAAAAAAATGCCTTGTCCAAGACGTTTCATATTGAGAATTTTAAGACTAGAGGGCAAACAGTGTAGATCCACATGAGGCGGCTCATCATGAGCCGCCTCATCAGGATCTACGCTGTTTGCAAATTATGCTATTTTCGTCACCGGTGCTTTAAGTGTTAAAATGTAACAGGATGGACAAGCAGCTACACATACCGCCCCTATATATATATATACAAGTAAAGCAGGCCTTTGTGCGGCATAACCAACTGTTGTGAGACAGTTTCACGGTATCCTCGCTGCTCCCTACCAACACTTAGGGGCGATATGAGGACGACTAGAGGTCAATCGCCCCCATGCACTGACACAACCATTTTTTTGAGTCCCTTGTTGATACCATGAGGTTGTATGGTATTCAGTCATTGGATCCAGTAGCTTTCACGCGCTTTTCTGGTATCATTCGACCACTGAGCATCATGTTCGACGCAGCAAAGGGAAACATGGCTGTTAAAAGTAAAAAGTATGCAAAGACCAGGAACTGAAACAATCAAAATCCAAATCCAGCCCTCAAACCATAGTTGGAAACAACTAAGATTACAAATAATCAAGATACAGAGAACATATGGCCAACCGAGTGAGCAGCTTGTTCCCAAAAGGTGGCCACTCAGCAGCCCAAACCGAACCAAAAATAATAATAACATACATAAGGTAAAACATCACAGAAACTCTGACACCAAAAACAGGCAACAAAGAACCACAACAGAACTACCGCCTTGGAACGGTCAGTAATGAATTACTGGGGGGCTTAAATCGATTTTACAGGCCCAACCTCACCCTCAGTTTCTGAAGTGGTACAAAACATTTAGTTGGTTGTTCGGTTCGCATGATAACCCTCTAACTCGTCAATGAATCATCACGGTAAACACATAAATCAAATTTCAACACCATGAAGAAGCAAAGACGAGGACTCAACAGATACAACGGGCCGTCTGACAGGTGGAGATCCCTGTCCTGCCAAACAACCCCACTGGAAATCTGAAGCAAAAGAAGGTCACCAGTTGAGCCCCGGTGGACCAAGCAACAGACAAAAAGGCTCCGGTCCCAACCAACTAAAATATATAGCTTTAGGTCGGGGCCATCATAGAGTCTGACGACCGATCCCCCGGTGTGCAATTAAAGAGTGCAGCAAAGCTATCAACCGTGATTGGGTTAATCACTAAGCATGCAGACTGTCGCATAACATTTAAATTATAGCCAATACGTTTGTGACGTATTATTATTTTTCGGAATTGATCAGAAAAATCAGTCCTACCCTTAATCTTTTTGAATTTGTATACTAAGTCACCATAAAATTCTGGTTCCGATAGGCCTTGGTGTAAAAGAAATTTTAATCCGACATCAAATTTTGAAACCAATTCATGGTGTCTGCGATAGAATTTAGAAAAAGCCTTTCTAAGCTTATGATACCGATAGCCCTGTTGAAGAAGTTTAGCAGTTAAACATTTATTACGAGCATTAAAGTCATCTACATGACTACACACTCTAGCAAATCTTATAAGTTGAGAAATATACACTCCATAAGAGGGACGACGTGGAACGTCACCGTCCAAAAATGGAAAATTAACTATATCAAAGTCAAAGTCATCACGTTTATCATACATTTTAGAAGATACAAAACCGTTAGAAATAGATAGATGTAAATCGAAAAAGGGGGCCTCGGTATCTGAAGTATTAGCTTTATTCAATTTAAGTTCAGGTGGGTAAATTTGGTTAACCATGCTTTCAAAATAAGGATTATCAATATTCAGAAGATCGTCTAAATATCTAGAGGTTGAGTTAAATGCCTCAATGATATCAGCTTGATTATCAACAGAAAGAGAAGTCATGAAATCTCTTTCATAACAAAATAAAAACAAATCGGCCACAAGAGGAGCACAATTTGTACCCATCGGAATACCAACAATTTGTCTGTATAACTTATTACCAAATCTGATGTAAATATTATCTAAGAGATATGATAAGGCGTCACATACATTCTGACATGACCAAAGACTATATCCTCTATATATTTTACGGTCAGTAGAAGTGAAAAACGCTTTCTTATCGTTACAGGCAATATAAAGGGTATCTTCATTTTTGGAGAACTTTTTGAAGGCCCTCTCAATCAAATCAACAAGTTTTTCCTTTATTAAATTATGGGGTAATGTGGTATAAAGAGTAGAAAAATCATAAGTGGACAAACTAGTCGCACGGAACCCTCTTGACTTCAGTTTACTAAGTACCTCACCAGAATTTTTTATAGACCAAAACATATTTTTCCCTGACCTCTCATACACTGTCTCATAGTACCAAATGACACGAGATTTCACAGCAGTGAGGCAAGAAGTTAATAATTTAGATAATTCTGTAGTAGTACAAGAGCTAGAGTTGGCAATGAATCTAGCTTTTTACGGTTTTTTATGAAGCTTAGGTAACCAATACATCGTAGGAAGTTTGTCTTGGCGTTCCTTAACGTTAACAGCAAACTTTAAAGGCAAATTATTTGAGTGGCTATTAACGACAGTCTTCTCATCTGTAAAAGTCTCTTCGTAAGCCGTGGTGCCGTTAAGTTCCTGCTTCAAAGTGTTAATATAGTGCATCCGACAAACAACAACAATGTTGTTTGCGGCCTTGTCAGCAGGAACCAAAACATACTTCCTATGAAAATCCTGGATACCCTGCTTCAAATATCTAAAGGAAGATTTAGGCTTAGGAGGTAAAAGATTAGTATTGTGTGAATAAAACTTTATACGTTTATCCACAATATTAAAGATACTTAGTTTCCATTTCTTTAAAGCGTTACTTTCGTTATCATGTATTTGTGGGTGCTCGGCGACAGTTAATATCTGAAATCTTCGCTTTCTCCAGTCAATTGTCCTTGTATCGTCCCTGAAGTGTTGGTAGAGAACAGCGAGGATACCGTGAAACTGTCTCGCAGCATGGAGATGAGAAGGCGCAAAGAAGGGATTAGTTTATCATGGAGTTTAAAGCAATCATAGACTAGACTGTTAAAGCATATAATTATATATGGTCATATCGGGTACCTTCGGACTGCGGGCAAATTCGGACAAACCGTTGCAAACGGTGAAAATCCAGATGAGACGTCCCATCATGAGCCGTCTCATCAGGATTTTCACTGTTTGCCCAGTTATTTTTTTTAATTCCGAACAACTGACATATAAAGGAAACAATGTCACTGTCCGAATTTACCTGCTGTCCGAATTTACCTGATTTGAAAATCAGTGCCTCAGTAACACAATAATTATTTGATGTTCACAATGACGTCATAACGTTGATTATAACTATCATACCGAATTAAGGGCGTAACTGCCTATACGCAAATACGCAGGTGCGTATTGAAATCAATTAACAAAATTTCAACACGCACCTGCATATTTGGTGTCGCTGAAATTTTGTAAATTGGACAAGATTTCAATAGCAACCGCAAACAGACACCTTTACATAAAGCATCTTTGGGGCTTAACTTTCAAGGGGTATAAAACATAATTGTGCGTAATCTGTAATTAACCCCTAGTTACACCCCTGATTCCAATTCCCTAGCTGAACCAAAGGATATATCCGACAGTCGATGCGAAGTTCTGGTGTCACTGTTGTCTCGATAAAAATAGGTTTGAATTTTTTTTTTTAAAAGAATTCCTTCAAGAGCAGAGAACTCATTCGATAGACAGAACTTGGGTCATACTTCGAAGTTTCGGCTATTCAAGCCTCATAAGTGACCCTGACACAATCTGGTGACGAAAACCAGAGAAAACATACTTTTCTTTTTTTAATTTCAACCTAAGGCAGTCGATTAAAAGACTGATTAATAACTAAAGGGTCCAAAAGAATAAAAAGGCGATGATCTAGAACACAAGTCTAAACCAATCAACATTTCTGATTTCTCAGAATATATCCTCTGATCTCAAAGAACAAACATAAAAAAATAAATAAAAAGAACAAAAATAAAATATAATCTGCACTATGGATGATGTACGGGGAGACGTTTTACGGCCGCCACACGGCACAACATTAGCTGCAGTGAAGTAAAATTAAATCTTAAAGAGTTCTTTCAAGAGCAGAGAACGCATTCGATAGAAGGAACACGGGCCATACTTCGAAGTTTCTGCTATAAAACTTCATTTCGGAGATAGTTGGTTAGTTTGCTTTTGAAAATTAAAATCCGAAAGAGTTCCTTCAAGATCAGAGAAAAGAATCATTTGAAGACTATCTATCTATATCAGAACTCCTCCTCTGCGTATTTATTTCAAGCTGGCTATATCGGGTAAACTGTTTTGATCATAAAACATGTTAAGCATAAAACATAGGTGTGTAATTGCAGACAAAACTAGGAAAAGCAAAGGTTTGGCTTCCATAAGGTTAAAAGTTCTGCAAAAATGGCCCGTACCCGATAAAATTTGTGACATTCTTACTTTTTTGCTCAAAACATGCTCAACAAAATTGCCTCATACAGGCTATTTTTACGAGTACAACAATGATAATTTTTGTCCATCTCAACTCGACGTTTTCAAAGTATTACAATATTATTAATAAATATTTTAAAAATGCAGGCAACTTCAAAATAATAGCCTTAAAGCGCGCGCACACACACACACACACACACAATGAATAGGTATAAGTAAAATTAAACACTCATCTCAGTAAAAAGAACAAAACAATAATAAAGGAATGAATTTCATTTTTCTGAGGTTTATCGATTGGGTCGCGTGCAAAATGCATAAACATGGAAGGGGTTCATGTAAATTTTGCTAGCGAGCCAATGTAGTTTACACTTCGATAACATCAGAAAAATTAAGTTCGTTGCTTATATTTACATTTTTTTTCAATCAGAACCTTGATGAAAACTCTAATATAAGTGCTAAAATTGACACAGTAAAACACTTACACGCAGTTTTTCCGCTAACAGCGGAACAGCGTCGATGGCGTCCTGACGTCGCCGACGTCCAATCATATTGTAGAGATTCATTGTCTATTTTTACGTAAGTTGAAGTCATTGACGTCGCGTGATTTAATGTAATTATTGAAATGTAAACGACATTACGTTCCAATGGTTTACTATAGGGTTTTTCAGTAAATACACATCGACTGACAATATACACCAGTAAAAACGCAACTTTCTGGTTTTAGACCATGTAAGGATTTATGGCAGTAAAGCTCCTTTAACAAGGAAACAAGGATGTTTAGCACACTAGTGTTTAACATCAACATTTGCGGGAAACTGACGACGGTCCAAGTTTTGCATATAAAGGGACGTAACTCCGACTTTTACTGAGGCAAGAGCGAAATTGACATTTCTTTAATGTTTTGTTTAACGTTTATACGGACTTGTTTTGTTTTGGCTAAATTTCTCGATGATTACAATATTGTTCAAAGTCTCTGCACACATTTTATTTGGAGTACCCCCCCCCCCCTCCCGCGTAAATGCCCATGAAAGTTTGCACCTTTAAACCGGAAGTGCTTGTATAGGGTGCGATTTTTAGGTAAAGACAGACACAAATGTGAAACGTTCGGAATGATTTCGTATGCCTTTTTCTCAAAAACGCATTATTTGAACCTCAGATGAAGTTTCACTTGATTCTCAAAATGTATGAAAATTTTACAAAAATGGTTTTGATGCATTGCACCTTCCTAAGCAATTTATTTTTTACGTTATTTTTCAAGTTGAGGCATCATGCTGAAGATCGTTTCCCTAAAATTAGACGGAGTCTTAATTTCTTGAATACTAAGAATTGAAATTTGCTCATTTTAAAATTATTCCTTGAATTTTTTCTCAGACAACTGAACCTAAACCAAACTGCCCCAAAAACCTTGCCGGACGCGAAAGGCAAATTGCACCCAACATATTACAACCTTGTGACATAACTTTTGATTTGAATACCGGACAAGTAAACACTTGCGTTTTTAATGGTTTCAAGTATATTTGAATAATGTCTCTCTCCTTATTTACACATATCAGCCATACTCACTAAAAATAACTATAGTTACACTATTTGCATATAACATTCGCAAAACTACAACAAGAATATAAACTTTGTTAGCTCCACCCTTTCGCCAGTTATCTGAGCTCAAGTTTTCTGTCTGTAAGAGCTTATTATTTCGTAGCCTTCGTCAACATAGATAGCATAGACAGTACTGAGCCTAGGGATAACACATTTTCTGAATACTCCACTGCTCGAAATGCTTGTTTTGGTCGACAAATAAAACCAACTTTGACACGCCCCTGAAATAGAAAGGACACAAAAGCGTAATAGAAAGTAATAGTTGTAGTAATATCGGTAGCATATGAAACTATCAATAGCAGACACACGACGTCAGTACGAAGTCATTTCGGCGTCATGTGCTCGCTGGGTTTGTTAAAAAAGATACTAATTAGTAAAATTTACTAGTAGATATCTTCCAAATTCTAATCGAAATCATACAGCTTATGAAATCATTTTCTGTCACGAATGCAGTTTACATCCGGCAACGAATTAATGTTTTTGACGTCAGTAAAACATATTCATTACTATAAATCAAAATATTTCATTTAAGAATTGAAATTTGATTTTTCGGCGCTCATAGTGTGATGAAGCCAGTGGGCGGAGCTTAAATTCCATGAAGAGCGAAGCGCTTTTTGTTGAATTTTAGCGACAACCATTGGCTTCTTCACACGATGAACGCATTTTCTGTCACGAATGCAGTTTACATCCGGCAACGAATTAATGTTTTTAACGTAAAACATTTTCACTATAAATCAAAATATTTCATTTAAGAATTGAAATTTGATTTTTCGGCGTTCATTGCGTGAAGAAGCCAGTGGGCGGAGCTTAAATTTCATGAAGAGCGAAGCGCTTCTTGTAGAATTTTAGCGACATCCACTGGCTTCTTCACACGATGAACGCTGAAAAATCAATTTTTTATTCTTATATTTACACTTTATTTTTAGACCCTTCCTGTGCTGATTTCGTGGAAATTTAATGTAGAATATGCAAAATATGCGTCGAATAAAAGATAGTAACGACGTATTCGGCCGTAACGTTTAACAGCCGCATCAATCGAACGTTACGTGGACCAATCAAGGCGTTTGTTCACCTAAGGCGCCGCTTGACGACAACGTCACATGATCAATTGCGTTCATCGGTGTATGAGGCCAGTTGCTCTACTGAAAGGTTAACCGGCAAGTGTAAATATTGTTTATTAAAATTTTCAACTTGACATGTTGTCTAACGCACTGTCCATGACAATGTTTGTTTGACATTTTGTGTATAATTTTACCAGGTTGGCATCGTTATTGAAATTAAAGTACTAAGCGGAAACAGCGTCTGTGAACAAGAGCTGTCGCCTGACAGCATAGCTCGCCTGAATTGGTGCGTGCCCATCACTCAGCCGCTATGGTGGTGTGGACTGCTATGCATAAAACTTCATGCAAGCATGTCCATAATGAAAACACATTTATAAACAAAAGCTATCTCAGAAATAAGTCTTAAAATAAAATTAGAATAAAAAAAGAGAAATGAAATTTCAAAGTCCATGAGCTTGAGGTAAAAAAAAAACTGACGGGTGAGGGGGGGGACTATGTGGACTGCTATGCATAAAACTTCATGCAATCATGTCCATAATGAAAACACAAAAGCTATCTCAGAAATAAGTCTTAAAATAAAATTAAAATAAAAAAAATGAAATGAAATTATTTCAAAGTCCATGAGCTTGAGGTAAAAAAACTGGGGGGGGGGGGGGGGGGGGGGGGGGGGGGGGCACTAGTATGTATCAAAACCCTGAACCATTATCTAACATCAGCCCAAGTATTAGTATCAACTGAGTCCATCATCGTGGCACTGTGAAATTATGTCTTCATAAATATAAAACTTTAACCAAAATCTTTAAAACAAAATTCTAAGTCGATGACCTTGACTTCAAGGTCACCCAGTGGGGTAAGTATAAGGTGTTTTGTAAAAACTCAAAAAAGAGTCTAACATCAGTTCAAGTATAAACTAAATCTCTGCAAAGCATTATGAATCAGTATGCAATTACAAAACTTTAAAAAAAGACAAAAATTTCCTAAGTCCCTGACCTTGACATCAAGATCACTGAGCGGGGTTGGGGTAGTTCTCTGTAGATCTAACTACAGTGCAAATATAAAAAGAATTCATCTCTGGGTTCAGGAGATATGTGTCTTTAAAAAACTTTAACCAAAACATCCAATCAATAAAAAGACAATATTCTAAGTCCATGACCTTGACATCAAGGTCACAGAGGGGGGTGGGGCTAGTACCTTCGAAAACTTTAGACCAATATCTAACTTCAGTGCAAGTATCAAAGGAATCCATCCATGGGTTCAGGAGATATTGGGCTTTATAAAACTTTAACCAAAACATCCAGTCCAAAAAAACTCCCAATTTTCTAAGTCCATGACCTTGACATCAAGGTCACAGAGTGGGGTGGGGGTGGTACCCTGTTAAACCTTAGACCAATATCTAGCTACAGTGCAAGTATCAAAAGAATCCATCCATGGGTTAAGGAGATATAGGTCTTTAAAAAACTTTAACCAAAACATCCAATTCGAACGCCGACGCGGACGCGGACGCGGACGCGGACGCCGACGCCGTGGTGACAACAATAGCTCTTCCTGAACTTTCGTTCAGGCGAGCTAAAAAGGGGGTACCGTCAGAAAACGCAGTGAAAAGGCAAAGAAAACCTTGTGAATGTCACCCGCCGTTATAAGTATCATGAATCACGTGACAAATATATGTCTATACTGTCGTATGTGTAACACGAAGTATCTTTAAAAACGATAAACGTTGCCAGAGAAATATTTTAGTGATAAAGTGCCGGGCACGGTACCTCGGTCGGGAGCTTGTCCGCTGCGACCCCTATTTCGAATCTCGTGTCCGGTACGTTCTTTCGTGGAGACGTTTCCCTCTCTTCCGTTAGTTTAAGAAGAAAGGCAGTCAGTTACGAGCGAAGGAATGTGCTGTCAGTACTGGTAGACTACCTCCATGAGGCTTGCACAGAAATAGTGTGGTTAGCTTACTTACCTGCTCGACATTCCCCTTTGTTAACTGGGCCGTAAGCCCCAACAAAAGCCAGCGTTTGCGTTAGCGCAAAAAATGCGTCTGGGACGCGATTTAACTGGTGCCGGACGCAAAAAAAAAACCATCTGCGTCCGCAGGACGCAAAGTATCTTTTATAATGCGTCCCGGGTCAAGCCTTTTTTAACTTCAAAGACGCCGACGAGACATCTCGGTAGCTCGATAGGGTGCTAATTTTATCTACTACTTGAGATGAAAAGGTGTAATTATGTATGCACCGCATGCAGGCCACTTCAGATTCTCACTTAAAGAGAATTAATATCAACTTTCTCCCGATATTTTTGATGATTTTGTGTCCGTAATTGAAATGGATTTCGTAAAAAGTGCCATACAACACGCTAATCTATTTATAGACATTATTACTGTGTACTGACTGTGTGTAGTGTCGGGTGGAAAACACGTAGGGATGTAAAAACTTTGTTTTATTTATTTGTTTATGGTTTATTTCTGCATAAAAGTTTGGTGATAATGAATAAATATTGTAACTGTTGCGATTGGTTTAGATTGCATCTTATACATGTATTAATTTTTTTACAGGCCGATCTGTTTATTATACTGGCCCATAGAATGGCGTAAAATGTGGGTCAATCCTGAGGTTAGACGTTGCCTGACGGCAACGAACAGTAGATGGAGTTAGGGAATAAGCAAAATTTCAAAGGTCTGTACAGCGGCCGGAGAGAGGACAATTCATACTTTTAACATACCTTTGGTACATGTAAGGCCGTGAAAACCCCATCACCGAGGAATTGTCAGATCTTCTTTTTCATGAAATTTCATGGTCTCTCATTTCTTATATAGTCTACGCAAAAAACCATAACGTCACATTCTACGGTTACGGCGTTTTTATCACAGAAACGTGCACATGTACATTTTACAGGGTTTAGATGTGTCACTGCTGCAGTGTGCTGGTAGCTCCTAACCAAATATTTCGAAGCATACTCAGTTTTAACATCCTGCTAGCTTACCGAAAGGTAATGGGTTCTAGTGGTGATTGGTTGGGGTCCAAATACGTAAAGTAAATGCGGTACCTTGTGACTGTTGACAATTGCCTTTGTCTAATTATTCTCCATGATGTTCGTGACTAGCATGACCTACTATATACAATGCTGATGCAATGCGGATGGGCTCCGTCTTTCATATGCTGTGTCCAAGATACAGTGGGCCTCTAATCTCCACGTCCTCTAGGCTATGGCAAAAAGTTACCTTTACCCTGTTACGATTAGCTCACTTTGTATTAGCCTGGTACCTTGCCTTCCGGCTGAGCCCAAAACCTGTTTTCCGGCATAGCTAAAAGACAGAATGTCAGACTACCTTCGTATCTGCTCACCTTGGCAGTAATCTGTTTCACATATACATCATCCGCAGTAAAGTTGTCCTGTTTAAACTTCATCTCATGTATCTGTGTGAGGAGTTTCACAACCTTAATAGCAGCATGAATGCGTTTGCGGCAGTCAAACCAGTCCGTTCCCAGCACACCAGTTAGTACAAAGTATCCCCTTGCCTGCTCTGGTGACTGTATGTAAGTCGAGCTCTTCATTATACTGAGACAGCTAGTCAGGTGAGCTGAAATTGTAAATGCATTCCAATGTATGTTACCTTTGGTAACAATGAGCATATACACTGTATATCTACAAGATATACAGTGCGTATTTATTGGAGTACATGTGTATAAAACGGGGTGTTTTGCCTCCCTAGAATGACGTCAAAAATCTAAATAAGATAATGAAATTATGCTATGAAATGGGCTCACATGTGAGATATTAAAGAAGCTGAAATCGCGAGGTTTTCGTGTGTCCAGTTTGTCTACATGTGATTTTTCGACATCATATACTACCTTGCCCCACAATCTTATTAAAGATAAACTAGATTTAACTGAAAGTTTTCTGACGGGAGCCTCTCTTCATATTGCATGTAATGATAGGTGTGCTTTCGTCACCTCTGAAGCGGTCAGGAATTACAATTTATGGTCTTGTCAGAATGTGTGCGAAGCTCTCACTTTTCTCTTGGACAATATTTATGTTAGATTTGGCTCTAAATTTTTGTAGGTATTTCTATTGGCACTAATTGTTCCCCTCTTGTAGCTGATCTGTTTCTGTTCTGTTATGAGAGAGAGAGAGATTTCATGCTGTCTCTTTCAGAGGATACCCAATCTGAAGTTACTGAAGCTTTTAATTCTGCTTCTCAATATCTGATGACCTATTTAATATTGGCAATAATTTCTTTGATAGCATTGTCAATCAAATTTACCCTTCTGAAATTCAGTTAAATAAAGCCAGCGTCTTAGATACCGATCCCTATGTTTGGATTTACATTTTATTATATCAGATGATTTTGTTGTTGTTGAATTTGATATTGATAATTTGCCATTTTAGATGGTGATGTTCCTCGTTCTACATTCTATGGTTTTCATTTTTCTCAACTTATTCGTTTTGCGAGTGTCCAGTCATGTTGATGACTTTAATATTCGTAATAAAGTTTTGACAGCAAAACTTCTCAAGCGAGGTTATAGATATCATAAAATTCATAAAGCGTTTTCAAAATTTTATCGGCGGCATTTCGATTTAGAGTCTAAATATAATGCCGGATTGAAAAACTTCTTCTGCAAGGCCTTTCGGAACCTGAATTTTTTGGCGACTTGGTCTATAAATTTAAAAAAAAACCTAAGTAGTAAAATGGTTTTCCTAATTATTCTAAAAAGATGATAATTCGGTATAAAAAGATTGTTTATAGTATATAGACGTTTTGCGACAATCTTCATGTTTGGTTGGTTAACACAATTAAAGTTAACAGCTTTGCTTATCTCTTTGATTGCACGACTGTAGGTCGGGCCTCGGACTTAACGAAGGCGCCAACTTAAACCTAAACCTAACATAATAGTAACACAGACGGTTGGCGCCTGACACCCTTACTGGAACATCTTGGGTCGATCCCACTTTTGTTTAACTGGTAGATTTTTTCTGATCCGGAATTTCAGTGTGGCTATTTCTATGAGTCCTCATGTTTAGTTTCAACATATTTTATTGTCCAAAAATTTACAACAGGGTTTGTTATAATTTTGATTTCTATGTTTCTGAGAAATAACACTTATGAGCTAGGAATCTTCTATGCAAACTGAACACCTAAGTGTCTGATGAACCAAGCAGAACTAAGGGCGAGGGCAGGTCGCGACCTTAAACCGGTGAAACTGCGCCCCAACCCATTAATTTCATAGTTGACCGTCCCAAGACGGCAGTTTTGTTTTGGTTCCTCTTGGTTGTTGTATGTGCTATTTGTTGCTATGTCTTTTATTTATATATTGTTTGTGATGTTAAGGCTAGCCCGGTGACCACGTAACCACCTACATGGGAAATGGCTACATGGGAAATGGCTGTTTACATGGCATATGATGTTTTTGGTGATGACTAATTTTGTGTTGTCTTTTTCCCACATGGTGTCTTGGGTGGGTTCTGGGATTGAATTGTGTCAGTTCCTGAGAATTTTCCTACTTACTTTCCCTTCTAAAATCTATATCTTAAAATCTTAAAAGGTGGATCTAGATTTTTGGTACTGTTATGAAAGGGAAAATCTTGGTCTTATAATCAAAGAAAACTTGCAGATAATAAACAGGATTTTATTCGTAATATAGGCCATCGGCTCATAATACAATCTACATACATGTATTTATTGTATACAAATCTCAAACATAATGGCATTTATACATTATTAACATAAGGAGCGAAAGGAGAGGAATGGGCTTTGCCTTTCATATGCTGTGCCCATGATATAGTTGGCCAAAACGGCCACTTGGCTCATACTAGCGAAACTTCATATTCGTATTACCTGTGGTTTTAACGTCTCTTCCCATCTGCTGGTCTTGTGTCTGATTCGGTTTCTGTCGAAAGAAAAGTCATAGTAGATATAGTGAATCTTACATGAGTGCTCATATATTATTGAATTTATTAAACGAGTTGGGGAATCAGATAAGATGCGAGGCTCTGCCGAGCATCTTATCGTTTTCACTAACGAGTTTAATAAATTCATTAATACAGGAGCACGAATGAAAGATTCTATTTATCATATGACACTGAAATCGCATTTAATTAGCAAAGGACGAGTTACACTTTACTATTGCAATGTGCCCACTGAAAAGGCCGATTTTCGAAGGTAGGCAGATAACCACAAAAACATGCAGAAATGTTAGCTATATGTTTCTAATTTATTCTGTACGATTTCATTTTCCCGTATTTTAATGTCTTTTAGGTTAATTTTGCGGTTAAATACATGTACTGTCTGCAGCAGTTAACATTGAGCCTATGGGAATTTGAACTACCAACGTCCACTATGCATCCAAATTTCACTTCATCCTACCCTCGTAACCACTACAATTTTTATATATAATTATTTCTCATATACATATTCATCATAATTGGGTTATATTAGAGTGGTTACGAGGGTAGGAGTAAACGAAAAATAAACTTTTCGGGTAAATTTTCATGTATCCAACACCAGGACTAAAGGATTTAAGTCAAAATCGGAGCAGCATATTTTGTAACTGACAGAAAATAGTGGCATTATTCGACACAACACATCTTTCTTAAAGTGTTCATTTATGTAGTATGTGTTCCTAACGCCCCCACCAAGGATTCCGTGTATGTGTGTGTGTGTGTGTGGGGAGGGGGGGTCGGGGGGGGGGGGGGGGTCGTGGGGGGGGGGTTGCGCAGCGCTGGGCATACGTATCGGTATGGCGTAATATGCGTATGTAAGGCGTTAGACTGAATGTCCTCCATCATCATGCTGTGATATAACCTCTGATGTTATAATGTTGCGACGTGGTCAGATGATGTATTCCTCTGCCTGAAGCTGATGCATTGTAAAATTCTGTGACCTTGAACTTTGGTCCACTAACTTTGTATGAAAAGTGGATGAGCTTTTTCCTTACCTCTTTTTTTGATATCTTTGCATTGGGGTAAGAGTGCTGATATTTGATCAGATCGTTTCCATTAAATGTAGGAACTGCAAAGCATCCATGCACACTGAGTCTTTAAACTTTATGCATGGACCAAGACTTTCACTTATTTCTCAACAACACGGTTTTTGGATTCGCAACATAATTACAAATAGTTGGTCAGTCAAACGATTCCAAAAAAATCCTCATACTATTTGTAGGTTACTGTGACATATATTTAAAAGTTCACTGTTCTTTTCTGATATATTCAACATTTAAATATGCATCATACTTAAGACAATGGTTCAGTCAGACATTGCAAATGACGTCATACTATTTGTAGTCCTTGTGACTTGTATTTCAGGATCCATTGCATTAATGTTTTATTTCAAACTAATATTTAATTGAATCTTCCTCGGACTCGGAATAGTAAGTCACTTCAGCGCTGCGTCTCATTTGGTACTACATGTAGGTCCCTGTGACCTGAATTTCTTGGTTCACTGATTTTGTCTAATATTTTAAACATCTGTACCTGTGTAGCATCCATAAATACGTAATATTTCATACGTGTTTATTAATATTTGATATGATGAAGCTTTCATTATATGTATAAGTAGTGAATAATGCTTAAGAAACAAAGAAGGTTGATGACCTTTCCATGCACTTGCCAGAGCACAAGCGTGCAAATCGTTTCGCCAAGAATACATTTGCTTAACCTTATCGGTCGGTTATAATCGACTTCCTGTTCATTTGTTGCATTATTTTCACAAAAACAAACGCTTTACATGCTTATTATTGTGTTAATAAACACTTGTAAAATCTACTGTTCTGAGGTTTCGTTAAAATTCAAATAATATTTCTCCTTACTAGATGTTTTGAACGAATATATCTCTTTTAGACAGTGGATAAGAACCAAAAGTATTATATCTGTCAGTTTGGAGGGTTGATATGTCAGCGGAATCACTGATTATATCGAAAAACCGCAGGTAGTTAGTGTACCCCGTTCAGCACCCCATATGCAATAAACCGGAAGTCACGTGATTATTTCTGAAACCGCAAACTTAAAGATGTGCTTATATAAACTATCAAATGCCAAGCTTTTATTAATATAAATGTTATCAAGATCGGCCGTTGGCACAAAAAACGGCCAAAGTGTAACCCGTCCTTTTGCATTAAAACGTCACGATTTCGCCATTAGAAAACGCGACGTTTTATGGACGTCAACGCATAACGTTACGGCGTAATTTGCTTTTTTAATCCACTAGTGGATTATCGTTTTTAATGCATGGCTTTATAACACTCTCAGATGAAACGTCATATGATAAAATATAATCTACATAAGCAATAGATTTATAGAAGGAATGGCAATTTTCAATAAAGCACAGCTCACTACCTGGAACATCAAAATGACAAGTAAAATGTTCAGTGACAAGATCTAAAAGCACCTTTGCAGGCAGAAACTTTGGAACTCCTTTTGCGCACTGTTCGAATTTCGTCTCCTGTGACATGTTTGCACATTTGTAAGAACAGGTGCAAAATTACTGGACACTTTTTTGCATTAGTACTTGGGTAAATCCGAGCAATACCTAGGTGGGGTACTCAAAGATATGTATTATACAAATCTGCGAATAGCCCGAGGAATAGGTCGAGTCGGATAACCGGATAGCGGTTTAATTCGGACGTACCAGTGCAAACAGTGACAAACCAGATAAGGCAGCTCACCATGAGCCGTCTCATCAGGATTTTCACTGTTTGCTCAGTTAATTTTGTTTCAGTTCCAAACAACTGACATATATTGGAAAAAGGTCACTGTCCGTATTTACTTGCCGTCCGAAGTTACCCGAATTGACCCTACCTGAGCATTGGTCGCTTTTACCCAGATTATTATGCCGAACGTGGCCACTGGGTGTCTACTACAGTAATCTACCCAGTTCCAAATTATAGCTTCTTTGACAAATTTTCTTGTACTGAGACAGACACTTGGCACAAAAATGTCATGAGACATAATTTATATTCATTCTCCTTTCATCCTAGGAAAACAACATTTGCAACAAATGACCTATTGGTTGTCTTCTTTTTATCTATAAATCTGGTATTGCTGAAATCTTAATTTAGACACATGTTAGCTAAGTTTTCCCAATTTACGGTCAGGGCATATGAGGATCGTATATTTTGGCACTGAGGAAGAAGCCGAGTCTGCTGCCCATCGTTACCTACAGGGTGCCTCAATATCGGGAAAGGTTTGTATATTGTGATGATATTAGTCAGTTAGTTATGCATTAGGGATCTTATATTCCATCACTTAGTATTTATTCAGTCAAAATATGAAAAACAGGTAAAAAAATTTAAGATCGAACTATTTTTAGAAACGTAAATGTTAGATTGACGGACATAACATACCTTGAATCTTAGCAGCCATAGGAAATTATGATGAACTCCTGACCTTGGTCAAGAAACGGAAACTAAGGTGGTTTGACCACGTTTCAAGGTCTTCTGGTGAAGCAAAGACAATTCTGCAGGGCACAGTGAAAGGTAAGAGAGAAGAAGAGGTGGGAAGACAATATCAAGGATTGAATGAGATGGATTTTGCGTCAGTGCAAAAGTTTTATGTTGTTTTGTATGTGTTACTTACTGTTTGTTAAGTGTTTGTATTTGTTGATAAGAAAATGGCTCAGAAAGACTTCTTTGCTGAGCTTGACCCATATGAGAAAACTTGTACCCAAAACACCTGTAATGCCTCACTTGTCTAGAGAAGATAAAGATTGGATGACTCATACGTTGAGGCATGTCAAACGAAAGAGATTAAGGATGAGCTGTTGAGAAAGGATATGCATCTAATGTTTCAAGTGTTAGAAAGTACCAGAGAAGAAATGAGACAGAGAGATTGCAGTCGTGAGAAAGAAATACACCTGATAATGCAGAAAATAACAGAACCCTTGATCTGTATTCCTGATATTGGCAGGTGGGTGTAGAAAATAGTGACAAATCAAAGTAAAAAGTATGCAAAGACCAGGAACTGAAACAAATCAAAAACTGCCTTCATTACAAGAAAACGACTTTTTCAATTTAGAGTTTTACCCTTCGGTTAAGGTAATTCCCCTGCAACATTTGAAAGATTTATGGAAGCTGTGCTCGCAGGCTTACACTGGGAAATCTGTTTGATTTATTCAGATGACATAATTACGATTGGAAGATGCTTTGATGAGGAAAATTTACAACAAGTGACAGAAAGGTTACAAAGTGCTGGAATAAAGGTAAAACCAAAGAACTGTGATTAATTTGCAAAATCAGTTTCATTCCTGGGTCATATTAATTCTGACGAGTGTGCTGCAACTGGCCCAGAAAAGGTAAAAACTGCACAGGAATGGCCCGTGTGCACCGCAGCGGAGGGTGAAGGTTTGGGCCCAGTAAAACCGGTTTAACCCCCCAGTAGTTATTACTGACCGTCC
This sequence comes from Ctena decussata, assembly GCA_963989385.1. Lineage (NCBI taxonomy): Eukaryota > Metazoa > Mollusca > Bivalvia > Lucinida > Lucinidae > Ctena > Ctena decussata. Next base: position 77,242,002 of record OZ022511.1, on the reverse strand, counting down.
CAAGGCGGTACTTTCGTTGTGGTTGCATTTGTTTTATGTTCGGTGCTGTTTAATTTATTGTGTTCTCATTTTAACCCTTCAATAATAAAAATAGAAAATAGGTAAAAATAATTGTTAAATGTTTTTCATATAATTTGCTTAGTCTGTTGTAAACCTTCTGTTGGTCTAAATTATTTAGTTCAATAAAGATAGCTGAGTTGCCACCTATTTGGGAAAGAGCTGCTGACTCGGCTATCACTTGTAATTTATTGTTTGTTGGGATGTCTTTGTCAATCTTTCCCTTTGATGTTGGGGATAGGGTTTGGGATCTGATTCAGTCAGTTCCTGAAGTGTAGTTACCCTTTAAAGGACAAGGTTCGTGAACCTGCTTTATCGGCCCTGTAAATTGACAAAAAATCAAACTCGCTTAAGAACAGCGGCATTGTGCTAGTTTGTATGTCTGGCATCTCTACTGTTAGAATCAGCACTTGTTTTGCTATTCTAACCTCCTTCTTTTATGTAATAGGCCGATATAATGGGGTAGGGTAGGCGTATTTTGATGTTTTTTGCAAGTTTTCGCGCCTTTGATCGCAAATTTGACTTTGGGCACAGTCGCCTTACAAAAAGATTTTTTGACAGTGCTTAGATATTGTAATTATCTATCGATTTTTAATAGATATTTTTTGTAAGGCAGCTGTGCCCATAGTGAAAAAGTAACTTTTCCATTTTTTTCAATGACAAATAACTGAGAAAGACGCGCCAAGTTGTAACGTCACAGTTTCTTACGTCACAATGTAGCGTTGGGTGACGTCATTGGCAGAGAGTACCTTGCCGTGAGAGACAGCTGATTATTCAAGGTTAATTGGCCGGTTAATAGATATATACCATATAAATCATATTTATTAACGTCCCGGGGGCGTTGCATTTTACGAAAGTGGGGGAGGGGGCGGCGTTAATTAGAGCCGAAATTGTAATAAATCAGCGTCTGCCAAAATACCCTAATAAATATTAGTTTGGTTAAAGGGTATTCTTTTGATTTTTGCCTCCCTTCTCAGTAGGGGTGGGGTTCAATTCTTAAAGGAAAGAATTTGCTCTGCTTCTCTAGGAGCAATTCTTTCCTTCAAGAGTTGACCCCATTTCAAAGTTCTACCTAATCTAGAGAAGCAAACAAGGTTTTTATGCAAGATAATATAACATTATTGAAGGGGACGTTTTAGAGCAGGGTGTTTATTAGGATTAATACGGTAATCTAGCTTTGCTGCGCCCAAACCAAACTCAGCGAATTCTACGAGAAACAGTGATCTACGGGGAAAAACGGCTTTGTTTTCCAAATCCTCCGGACGAGGGGGAAGATGGGAGCACATACCAGACAGCTTGGCACCCATGTCTGAAATAAGTCAGAAGGATTTGCGGTTCTGTTTTACTGACCCAAATATAGCATTTGTTCAGAAGTATGAGTAGGGTGTAAGGGGGTCCACTGAATAGTAAAAGAAGCAGTGTAGCGGGTGAGAAAGCAAATAAATTAGCAAAGCGAGAAAAGTGATAAAAATCTCCAACCGTTATTCCACTAACCATATGCATATTTACTGTGCATGTAAATGGATAGATTGTTGGATGACTTGTGATTTTACGTCCTTTTCAACAGTATTTCAGCTATATCAGGACGATGGGATTATGATAATGAAATGCTGTATGCAATGGAACCCCGTTTACGGTAGGAAAATATTCTCGCCTCAAGCGGGATTCGAACCCGGCCTGCTAGATCAGTAGGCCAGCGCTTAGCCCACTAGGCTACCGGGGCTCCTTTTCGCACGTAAAAGAAGTATGTGAAGTGAGATCCAGAATAATAAATGCAAATCGGAAATCGGTAAACGAAATGGCGTAAATAAAGCACCTGCTAGGTTGGTATTCTGATGCCCGTTTGCAAAAGCAATAAAAGTAAAACGTTGTAACCATAACGCCCAACTCACATGAGAATTTGCAGACCAGAAGCCTGCACAATTTCAGACTGATTCATGACAAGCTGCAGGAGGCGTATTTAAGCACCGCCTGTCAAAGTTGTGGGGGGGGGGGGGGTGGATTGGTGGGTGTGTGGGGGGGGGGGGCTATGGAACTACGGAAGGGTGAATACTGTGTCCACTCGCTATTCTTTGAAAAAGCAGTGGAGAAAAAAAGGAAACTGATCCATAAAAAACAGCAGTATATATAATTAATGAGCTGAAAAGAAGTTTTTTTTTGTATACACGCATAAACAGTGATAATCCGCCTATCCGTCCCTTACACACCTCTCGCCCCAAAAACAGCCCCCCCCCCCCCCCAAAAAAAAAAAAAAAAAAAGTAGCCTAGTAGGTTAAGCGCCTGGCCTGCTGATTTAGCGATGACAGATTCGAGGTCCGCCGGATGCGGAAATCTTTCCAACCGTACACGGGGTTGTATTGCACACAGTCTTTCATTATCACCCTCCCATCGTCCCTATACGACTGAAATACGGTTAAAAAGGATTAAAATCGCAATCATCCATCCGTCCATACCCCCCCCCCCCCCTCCACCCCGCTCTCCAAACACACGTTTTTTCCTCTTCCATACACTAGCTCACCGAGTATTGGTATTTTTTATCATTAGTTTTACTAATGATCAAGACAGGGACCGTAAATCCGCAAAGTTAAAAAATCTAAACATTTGGGAAATCTACAATAATTACTGTAACTGTCCTAAAATTGAAGAGTTTTTTTCATTGTAGGAATGTGCATGTACCTCAAAGATGCAGATGGAATAGCACACAAAGTAGACACAGGAGCAGTCTGATCTGGGTCTGCACATCAAAGAGTAATGTCATAGACTTGTGGAATGCGATACCGTACCAATATTTTTATCACTTGCAGCTCCCCGCAATTTGGCCACAGAATGCATGAACGAAATGATAATTTAGCTGCATGTCGAGCCGTGCTTGAAACGTGCATCAATGAAAGGATGTTTTCATGTTAATGTACATTTCTGTCAGACAACTAAATACCTAAATAACAGGCCAGAATTTAGTCTCGCATGAGATGGATTTGAAACTTTTGATTTTATGTCCGTTTCAACAGTATTTAAGTCATATCAGCATGAATGGAGAGTGATATAGATAAATTGTATGTAGTGGAACCCCAACGATTTCCGCTTCCTGAAATATTTCAGTCTACATTGTATATCGACCATCATCCAGACAGATGGCGAAAGAAAAGACATGCTAGGGGAGAATAAAATGTCCAAACAATCCCCACCCGCACCTACTGCATACACAGTAGGCCCTTGCTGCACTATTTTCCTTAGTCAGACTCCTTGACACTGAAAACTACACAATCGCCCGACCACAAGCACTTCGGTATGTGCCGAATTTTGACGGATAACGACATAGGAAAGAATGTTATCTCTGTTTATTATTATTATTATTATTTCTTCTCAGAAATTCAGAAGTCCAAAGGAAACAAAACTAATTTGAAAAAAAAAATAATAATAATAAAATAAATAAATTGTCATGAATGACAAACAGCAGTTTTGCTCGGAATTAAATTGCGCATTTTGTCCGCAAAATAAAACGTACGTGCATGTAACAAAATTTTGTTTTGCGGATAAAAATCTAAACAAAAACTTACACCGGACTCAGAAATAATAGCGCCTTATCAAATATGATAGAATATCCAAAATTGAAATCCACAGACTTTTCAAGCTCTACAACCGTTAGTATTACATGTAATACCATCACCGCAGGACAAACGCGGGAGGCGTGTGTGTGTGTGTGTTTGGGGGGTGGGGGGGGGGGGAAGGAAGATGAGGTTAATTATAAAGATTAACATATAACATATACATACGAGCTCCCGCAGAAAAGACATAGCAACATCTAATCGACCTCGTTAAAGAGTGGCAGCACAGAGCAAACGGAAAAGCGCTATACAGCAAACCTGTAAGCTGAATAACGTCGTTAACGTCATATAATCATTAAGAGCGTCGCGTGGGGTAGGGTATTTTAATGACGTCACAAATGCGTAAATAACATGCGAGACCTTAAAAAATCCATTTTCAATGGCAGGAAACATAAAAATATGATATAGTAAAATTTCATCAATTTCTGAGACAGGGCCGATTTTGACCCTTCGTGAACCTTGTCCTTTGTAAATCAATCAGAAGTAAGGAGTTTTCTAGTACTATGTGGATATTACAGAAGATTTATAAAAAGATATGCTGAAATCGCAAAGCCTTTGCACATAATGACAGAAAAAGGAAGATCTTTTATATCTGGATAGAGGAATATCAACATGCGTTTGTTCGGAGGCGGGCGACATCAAGTGTGCATTTGATCCTGTGAATACAATCGCCGTGGCGTAAAAAATATTGTGAATTCATAGAATTCATTATAATTCTTCCATCAGTACACGTTGTGGAACACAGGTAGGTGTTAGTATCTATCATACAGAGACTGGTCCCTGATGATGTAGAGGGAGTGACCGATCTTGAGGTGCCGGCAAAGTTTTGAAAGGCCTTATTTTTTTAAAGTGTGATATTCACTTGACGAGTTTTTGCTCTTTTGTGTATTTTCAGTTCATGGCGCTGAGCTGAGAACGGTGTTAGCGTCAGTCTGTAATTGTTTTGCGTAATGTATGCAGATCGACTACAGATTTGAGACAAACATCTTACTTGAGCCAGCGACATGAACTCACATGTATAGTATATGATTGTATATGCATCAGCTGTAAATTGTATTGTTTGTATATAGAACTTACATTATCATATATAAATTTTCAAAATTCTAACGTTGTTAGAGTTTTATTGTTGATGTTGTACATGGGTTGATATCGCCATTAACCGGAAGTAACCCTCTGTCGTCTTGGCAAGGCACAAAGCTCTACACTCTGGTGTAGAGTTTTCTGCGCAACAGCGTTAGAAAAACTGAAGAAATAACTAACAGAAACTCCAATACTTGTATATCCTGACTTTGAAAAAAAAAGAGTTTATTCTTGACACTGACGCATCGGGGAACAATATAGGTGCTGTTCTCTCACAGAAAATTAATGGAAAGGAAAGAGTGGATTGCTTTGGTAGTCGCACTCATAATAAGTCTGAAAGACAATAAAGTGTCCGGTGCAGCAAGAACCCGCAAAAAGCCAAAACAACTCAAAAGAATGGAAGCCAAACTCCGCTAAGATTCCTGTCACTATGACAAGTCAGTCTTAGCTTTAAAGTAATTTAGAAATTTTACCAGATATATATCAAACTGAAAAAAGTATTTAAATCAGTATTTAAGTAGATTTAAGTAGTGATGTCTGATCAGAGTCTTCGCTGTCCGCATGGAGGTAGATGAGACCCTTAGCTACCGTTTAAGCGCTTAGGAAAAGTAAAAAGTATGCAAAGACCAGGAACTGAAACAATCAAAATCCAAATCCAGCCCTCAAACCATAGTTGGAAACAACTAAGATTACAAATAATCAAGATACAGAGAACATATGGCCAACCGAGTGAGCAGCTTGTTCCCAAAAGGTGGCCACTCAGCAACCCAAACCGAACCATAAGAACATACATAAGGTAAAACATCACAGAAACTCTGACACCAAAAACAGGCAACAGAGAACCACAACAGAACTACCGCCTTGGAACGGTCAGTAATGAATTACTGGGGGGCTTAAATCGATTTTACAGGCCCAACCTCACCCTCAGTTTCTGAAGTGGTACAAAACATTTAGTTGGTTGTTCGGTTCGCATGATAACCCTCTAACTCGTCAATGAATCATCACGGTAAACACATAAATCAAATTTCAACACCATGAAGAAGCAAAGACGAGGACTCAACAGATACAACGGGCCGTCTGACAGGTGGAAATCCCTGTCCTGCCAAACAACCCCACTGGAAATCTGAAGCAAAAGAAGGTCACCAGTTGAGCCCCGGCTGACCAAGCAACAGACAAAAAGGCTCCGGTCCCAACCAACTAAAATATATAGCTTTAGGTCGGGGCCATCATAGAGTCTGACGACCGATCCCCCGGTGTGCAATTAAAGAGTGCAGCAAAGTTATCAACCGTGATTGGGTTAACCACTAAGCATGCAGACTGTCGCATAACATTTAAATTAAAGCCAATACGTTTGTGACGTATTATTATTTTTCGGAATTGATCAGAAAAATCAGTCCTACCCTTAATCTTTTTGAATTTGTATACTAAGTCACCATAAAATTCTGGTTCCGATAGGCCTTGGTATAAAAGAAATTTTAATCCCACATCAAATTTTGAAACCAATTCATGGTGTCTGCGATAGAATTTAGAAAAAGCCTTTCTAAGCTTATGATACCGATAGCCCTGTTGAAGAAGTTTAGCAGTTAAACATTTATTACGAGCATTAAAGTCATCTACCTGACTACACACTCTAGCAAATCTTATAAGTTGAGAAATATACACTCCATAAGAGGGACAACGTGGAACGTCACCATCCAAAAATGGAAAATTAACTATATCAAAGTCAAAGTCATCACGTTTATCATAAATTTTAGAAGATACAACACCGTTAGAAATAGATAGATGTAAATCCAAAAAGGGGGCCTCGGTATCTGAAGTATTAGCTTTATTCAATTTAAGTTCAGGTGGGTAAATTTGGTTAACCATGCTTTCAAAATAAGGATTATCAATATTCAGAAGATCGTCTAAATATCTAGAGGTTGAGTTAAATGCCTCAATGATATCAGCTTGATTATCAACAGAAAGAGAAGTCATGAAATCTCTTTCATAACAAAATAAAAACAAATCGGCCACAAGAGGAGCACAATTTGTACCCATCGGAATACCAACAATTTGTCTGTATAACTTATTACCAAATCTGATGTAAATATTATCTAAGAGATATGATAAGGCGTCACATACATTCTGACATGACCAAAGACTATATCCTCTATATATTTTACGGTCAGTAGAAGTGAAAAACGCTTTCTTATCGTTACAGGCAATATAAAGGGTATCTTCATTTTTGGAGAACTTTTTGAAGGCCCTCTCAATCAAATCAACAAGTTTTTCCTTTATTAAATTATGGGGTAATGTGGTATAAAGAGTAAAAAAATCATAAGTGGACAAACTAGTCACACGGAACCCTCTTGACTTCAGTTTAATAAGTACCTCACCAGAATTTTTTATAGACCAAAACATATTTTTCCCTGACCTCTCACACACTGTCTCATAGTACCAAATGACACGAGATTTCACAGCAGTGAGGCAAGAAGTTAATAATTTAGATAACTCTGTAGTAGTACAAGAGCTAGAGTTGGCAATGAATCTAGCTTTATACGGTTTTTTTGTGAAGCTTAGGTAACCAATACATCGTAGGAAGTCTGTCTTGGCGTTCCTTAACGTTTACAGCAAACTTTAAAGGCAAATCATTTGAGTGGCTATTAACGACAGTCTTCTCATCTGTAAAAGTCTCTTCGTAAGCCGTGGTGCCATTAAGTTCCTGCTTCAAAGTGTTAATATAGTGCAACCGACAAACAACAACAATGTTGTTTGCGGCCTTGTCAGCAGGAACCAAAACATACTTCCTACGAAAATCCTGGATACCCTGCTTCAAATATCTAAAGGAAGATTTAGGCTTAGGAGGTAAAAGATTAGTATTGTGTGAATAAAACTTTATACGTTTATCCACAATATTGAAGATACTTAGTTTCCATTTCTTTAAAGCGTTACTTTCAACACCCTCTCGTTTACACCAACGATTACCAAAATCATTTAATGCAGATGCAATTTCTTCCCTACATCTGTTGAAATCGATATGGGAAGGGAATCTATACTTAGGACCCTTAGAAACAATGTTACGAATTCTAGAATCCGGGATGATCTTCAAATTTCCAGTCACAACATGACCTGCTGAAGGGTAAATAAATTTGGAATCTTTACAATTTCTGAAAGTCTGCTCCAATTGGGCGGATGCTCAGGCTGATCTCAGTCTGTCCTAGGCGCACGACCAGTCTGTTGGTTTTCTCGTGTCGGAGCTAATTTGTCTGTGATTTTACCTTGAAGGTCGCTATCTGGATGTGGTTTGTAATGCATGAAACTTCAGGTATGTTCAAGTTTGTCAACAAGTTTATAAACAAAAGCTATCACAGAAGTGCGGGAAGTCTTTTAATAAAATCGAGAGTAAAAACTTTCACATAAAAGTTCACAGTCAATTATGCATACTTCATTGTTTATAGTAGTAAAGGGAGGCTTGATTTACATAAACCATGGAATATTATTTAATATTTGTCCAAGTATTAGTACCAACTGTATCCATTGTGCACTGTTCAATTATGTCTCTTTAAATTTAAGACAAAATGTTTAAGTCGATGACTTCCCAGTAGGGTTTTGGTAGTATTTTGTAAAAACTCAAACCAGTATCTAACATCATTCAGAAATAACCTCAATCCATCCAAGCTTTATGAAACAATATGCCTTCAGAACTTAGACCCAAACCCAAATGTTTTTAGTCCGTGAATTACACCTCAAGTCACTGAGTTGCATGTAGAAGGTGCTCTCTAAATCTTCAGTCCAGTAAGTAACAGCAGTGCAAATATCAACTGTATCCGCTTAAGCATTGTAAATTATAGCTTCGATATTGTTATCCAAAACCTTTAAGATAAAATCCCATGTCAGCGACCTTGACTTCAAGATTCCAATGGGACTGGGATTGTACTTTGTAAAAACTCAAGCCAGTATCTATCGTCGGTTTAAGAATTACCTAAATCCATGCAAAATAAAAAAAGAAACAGTACGCCACTAGAAAACTTTGACAAAACTTCAAATTTCTAAGTTCATACATGACTTTTAACCTCATGGTCAGTGAGTGGGTCGAGGGTTGTATTCTATAAAACTTTGGACCAATATCTCTAATTACATTGCAAGTAACGAAAGAATCTGTTCTTTGATTATGGAGATATAGATTACCAAAACATCCAAAGCGGACAAATAACCCCAATTTTCTAAGTCCATGACCTCAATATCAAGGTCATTGAGCGGGGTTGGTGTAGTCCTATGGAAATCTTTGACAAATATTTAACTGCAGTGCAAGTATAAAATGAATCCATTTATGGGTTAAGCAGATATGAGTCTTTAAAAAACTTAAATCATAACATCCAGTGCGAACGAAACATTTTTCCAGATTCTATAGCCTTGACATAAAGGTCACTGGACAGGTTAAGGGTCGCCCTCTGTAAAACTTTGGACTAGTCTCTAATTACAATGCATGTATTGAAGAATCCATCCATGGGTTAAGGAGATATCTTTGATAAAAAAATCCAATCAGGACGCCGACGTAGACGCGGACGCCTGTGTGTCAGTAGCTCTTCCTGAACTTTCGTTGAGGCGAGCCGAAGAAGGGGTCAACTCATACAGAGAGGTATCCTTGCCTTTAAGAGTGGATCTCACTGAGAATGGCGACAAAATGTAAATGGTAGGGTAAAGTCGGGTAAATTTGGACAGCGGGTAAATTCGGACAGTGGCATTGTTTCCTTTATATGTCAGTTGTTTGAAATTAAACAAAATTAACAGGGAAAAACAATGAAACAATGAAAATCCTAATAAGACGGCTCATAATGAGCCGACTTATCTGGATTTTCACTGTTTGCAAAGTTATGTCCGGTTTTACCCACTGTCCGATATTACCCGACTCGACCCTATAATAGCTTCCCTTGAATGTGTAAGCATACAACCTAAACACTCACCTGCCTGTGAATGACGGTAGAAAGTGTGTATAAAATTGGATTGACTGCCGAATTGAGGGGTAACACAACAACCGCTATCCAGGTATACACATCCTCACTGACTACAATATCCCCCAGTGCCAGAATACCTAAAATATAGGCGTAACAGTTTACTATATTTATAGGTAAATATTGGATGGTAACGTCGAATTTCATTTGAAATGATTTTTCTTCTTTCCTATTTCATTTTTTTTTTTTTCTTTTTTTTTTTTTTTTTTGATCTGAGAAACCTTTTTAAACGATTACGGATGATCATATAAACAAGGCAAATATTCAAAAACGTTTTATTATTCCTATTTTTACTATTTGACACAGAAAAAAATTAAAATATAACAAGAACACCCTGAAAATAGGGACAAGGGCCTAAAGTCCTTATCTATGCTTTCCTTTCTTTACGATTTTTTTATCGCAAGTTTGTTAAAAAGTTACCCATCTGGCCTTCTCTTCATGAGATACATGTATGGCACAGACATTGAGCAAACGCCGATGCTAACGCCGACAGAATCTACACCCAAGACAATATTCCCTTCCACTTTTTGGAAGAGAACATTATACCCGCAATTTGAAATAAATCTACAAAACAAAATGGGAAATGGGACGTTTTGCGGATATCTGTCGATTATAGCCTTTCAGTTTATGAAAACAAAAACCTATTGTAAATACTTCGCAAATATTTTTTCTATTTACGAAGGTCGACTCAGAGGACAAGAGGACTGGTCCTAACCTGAAGCAAACCCCACTTCTGACACCACTGTTGTGAAACCTATCGCGGGTATGTAAATCGAGGTGATGCCATAAAAATATCCAAGCTATTCCCTGACGCTTGAAGTAATGCTGATAAAAATGCCACATAAACAATTATTCTCAAAATGAGCCGCGACACGAGAAAACCAACAGAGTGGTTGTGCGCCCAGCGCAGACTCAGGTCAGCCTGGGCAACAGCTCAGTCCGATCAGACTCCTCACTAAAATCTCAAAGGGTAGCTAAGGGTTTAAGCTACCTCCATGCGGACAGCGAAGACTCTAGTCAGACTGGGCGGATGCCAAGATTGTCCTGAGTCTGCGCTTGGCGCATATCCACATTGTTGGTTTTCTCGTGTCGTGGCTCAAATATGTCTCCTTTATGCCATTTTAAATATAAAATTACTTAATTCATTTTCAAGGTTTAAAACTACTGTCTGCCAATGAAAGACTTACAAACATATCGAATTATATGTTCCTATACAAAATTTAGTGGACAGATATGCATTTTTGTAATTAATGTCTTCAGTATCAAAAAAGTTTGAAAAAAAATTATTAAATAAAAACAGGTAATGTCCAGACCTCACAACATGGGCAGACAACAGACATGCCCTCCGTGCAACAATGGCGCTTTTCGATATAATCCACGGACATTTGAGCGCCAAATGTCACGTGACAGGCCCTATGTATTACCTAGCAAGCGGAGGCGTTCACCACCAAGTCAACTCAAACGACCGAAAGAGACGACAGAACACACTATACCAAATTTTGTAGGTGATACATGTACATAAAAATCATAAAAAGTTCCTTCAAGAGCAGAGAATACATACAGAAGTAGGAACATGGGCCAGACTACGTAGTAACCCTATTTAAATTTTAAGTTCAAACTCTAAAACATAGCTAACCTTACAGGGCACATTTAGCATAATTACTTAAGTAAACCGGAGCAACACCCGGTATATTTTCGGGCTGCTCGACGATATGTATCATGATTATTTGGGTAAATCCGAGCAACACCCAGGTATTCTTTGGGCTATTCGCAGATAACGAGAATACCTTGTTAGTGTCTTTTGATATCAAGTTTATCAGGCGAGACCAGAAACAGCGTAGGAATGGCGAGGCTTGCCGAGCCAGTCCGACGTGTATCTGGTCGAGCCTGATAAACTTGATATCTAAAGTCACTTACATGGTTTTCTATTTATCATGCACCATTAGAAGGTTTTAAGGTTTAAAGAGACTCAAACAAATGAAAAGCAAACGCAGTTTTGTTCGAATTTGCTGATGGCGCGAATGCGTTATGGCGTAATTCGGTGACGTCGTTCAAACAATCGAAAAGAACCAAATTAGTGCATGTTTCCGTTTTTATCCTATTTATTATGCATATTAGATCTATGTACACTTGAGATTTGTTGAAATCAGATGTTAAAACTATTCGAAAGCTGCTATCACGACCAACATCGTATACAGCCAATTGTCTTCAGAGATTGCTTCTCAACTTCTCAAGGCATCGCCTGATAACATTCGCACAAGCGCAGTTCTAAGGTGACATGATATCACATCGTGTTATCATACCCGTGTTACCAGGTGAATATTGAAGCACGTGCATGAAAAATGTTTATACAGATGTTCGGGTAGCCCGAGGAAATACCGGAGTATTGCTCAGTTTTACCTCAGTAATTATGGCGAACGTGTCCACAATAAAGAAAAAGGAAATATTTAAATTAACTTACCTAACAGACCTATTGTAAACCAACATAACGAATCAGTAGCCGCAACCAGCACCAGGTTTAGTGCAATTCTGACATTGTTTGTAGTCTTAGAACGGCTTCCAGCTAGTGATTTTGCAGAGTCTTGGATTTTCATGTAGATTTTCCACTGACCAAGAGCAACCACAAAAACCAACACTGAGTTAAATACAATGAAAATTCCAAATGAATAACCCCATGCAGGAGGTCTATCTCTAGTAATTGGCAAAGCCAAACACAACCCTGACTGAGAATAGAATTCTCCATTAAAGGCCGTTATCATTTCCGGGAGAACAGCTACGAACAATGAAAAGGCCCAGAGTACCAAAGTTGTGACAATTCCCGTTCTAAGAGTGATATGCCGTTGTCGAAATGGATATTTAATTACGAGAAACCTGTCAAGAGTTATCAAGCATATGAAACATTGAGAAGCTTCACTAGACATTGTTGATACTACACCAGCCAGTTTGCACCAGCCACTGTAGCGCCAGAAAGTTTCATGAAATATATACTTCCCACGAAAAATCGTGTCAGCACCGGCTATAATGATTTGGTACACACCCATCAACGAGTCAGAGAGAGCAAGGTTCGACACAAAGATACAGTAACAGTGTTTGAACTGTTCTCTTTGAAACAAAACGCGATATATGAGAGAAATAGCGTTACTCAAGATGATAAACAGACCACTCAACCAAATGACTGGTCGAAGCAACTCACTTGTTACAAGGTCCGTGCAAGATAAGAACGCCGTTCTACGAGGAAAACAATTATCTTCAGTCACCGAACTAGGGCGGACACAACAAAATTTGTAGTCATCTGTCACTAACACGGAGATTTCTTGAGATCCCTGAAACATTTTTTCTGTAAATGTATTGATTTTGCTACTGTTGAAATAAACACCTTCTGCACGTAGGTTAGCTATCGAGTTACTTTCCATATTGTCTATAGTGCTTGAATAAATTTTCAACTCCCTCACATTCAAGGATGAAAAAGCATTTTCATAGATATGTTCAATATGTACTTCTGTCAGACTCAACTGCCTCAGTGAAGTTAGCCCGAAAAAACATTCCGATTCAAGAGTGAGCAATTCTGAGTTGCCAACCATAACAAAACTCTCCAACTCATTCAGATTTGAAAACATTTTTGACACCAGACGTTGGATTTGGTTATGACTTATATCAAGGACTTTCAATCTCCTCATGGAGGAAAAGAATCCTTCTGGTAATAGAAAGATTCTGCAAAATGAAATATTTAAATGTTTGATATACGACAACTCCTGTTGCTCAATCTTTAAATCATGAAACAACTCGTATCGGGTGCTGACATCAAGCAAACGTGTGGAAGTAGGAAGTGTTTCTGTGTTGTTTGAAAGTGGCGCCGTTCTCTTGTTATAGTCGCATGGATTCGCCAGTCTAGAACAATTTATCACCAGTCCAAAACAAGCACAGCTAGAAGGACACCTGTGTGAAACAGAAAAAGAACACCACAAGCTAAGTAGGCACAGAAAATTCAAATAACGTCGGATCAACGTCAGTGAGACTTTCTAACGTCGCAGCGACGTCATACGACGTTACTTTGACATTGCGTGTCTTGTGGGAGCGACTGTATAATAGTTAAAACATAATGATCAAACATGATTTTCAATGTATCAACATTAGCTTTGCCCAGATGGAGGTGTTGAAAATCTCAGGAGGAGTAAATGTATCTAAAGGATGTTCCATTGCTATTATTGCATGAAAAATATTCTGTCATTCACGGATGCTTGAACATGTTGGAGAAAATGATTCGAAAAACTTTAACCTCCACAAGCACTATGCCGCAAGATATCACGTTATCTGTTTAAGTTTTGCAAACGCAGCTTCAAGGGCAAATGGTAACATCATTTTTGGCATTTTTTTGCGTTTAGTACCTACCGTGCCCGCTTCTACTGTTGACGTTAGATTTTTACGGCCCTAGAACACTATTGAAGGACAGGTTTATAACAGCGCAAGGATTGCCTCAATAAACATGTTTTTTCTCTGGTAATTGCATGCCGCTTCTTATGCAATACATACGAATTATTACTAATAAAATTCCACTCCATGTATGGGTTTTCTTGTCTAGATTTGCTGTTTACTGTCAGCTGCATGTTCCAATTTAAAATTGCAGTTAACAAAAGACCGCATACAGCACTCACTAGTAGACAATGAATAGTCAGTATTTTGCATTTACTTGCACACGTATGCGTAAGTTCTTGTCGCAGTATTCATTACATGCAGCAAATTATGCATTACACGGTAAATCACCCTGTGACTGTAGGCATTACCTTGCACACGTGCAGATATACAGTCGCATTACACGATATACAGAAAAAAGTAGATACGACACAGTAGAGAGTAAACAGCCAAAAAAGACGTTCTCGCGACAGGCATATAGTAAAGGTAGCGTGTTATGGGTTCTTGTATTTGACACATGAAACTATGGATTATTCCAGTTTCGGATAAATATCACTTACGTACGCTATCGCGTAATTTGAATGAAAATCCCCAACGCTTTCCGGCAAACATAAAGCAACCGATCTGTACGGAAAGTGTCGACTAGTTGCAACAATGCACAGAAGGAAAGTAATTGCCTACCGTTCGGTATATAATTCTAGAGACCGGCGTTGATCTAACTTGACCTTATAATGCGAGCCAATTGGAACACGCTCGGCCAATTCCGTTTCACGGAATTGGCCGAGCGGTGTTCCGATTGAATGCGGGCTTATTGACAAATTAGAGAGCTTCACTGACAAAGACGCTGTTCGCATAGATATCGTGAGCAGTCATAGTAATTAAATTCCACAAAACTGTATACGGTACCACCAGGTAAAACAATTTACTGAAAGGTACATATGGATGGATGACCTGCAATTTTACGGCCTTTTCAACAGTATTTAAACCATGAAAATGTAATAATGAAGGCTATGTGCAGTGGAGCCCCGTTTAGCATTACTAAAGAATATAGGATTCGCCTGACCAAATAAGGAATGACTTTCATTTTTCTGATGTTTATCGAAGTATAAACTACATTGGGTCGCGTGCTAAGTAAGTGAACCCCAAAGGGTTGCTAAGGGTAACCAAGCTTTATCGCGTAAGAAGAAAGAAAATCAACACAAACTCCAAGTAATACATACTGAAGACGAATCAAAATTGAAGACGTTCCAGAAGGACAAAGAATAATTCTGGGAGTCAGAGATGTCTTACACGAGAGTATCGTATTGAAGTTAAAGAAGATAAAAAAGACAAGGAACAAACTGGAGTTAAAACAATTTAATAACGTTTAAGTCGCTTTTTATGATATGACGGCTCACTGACCGTTCCAAGGCGGTAGTTCTGTTGTGGTTCTCTGTTGCCTGTTTTTGGTGTCAGAGTTTCTGTGATGTTTTACCTTATGTATGTTCTTATTATTTTTGGTTCGGTTTGGGTTGCTGAGTGGCCACCTTTTGGGAACAAGCTGCTCACTCGGTTGGCCATATGTTCTCTGTATCTTGATTATTTGTAATCTTAGTTGTTTCCCACTATGGTTTGAGGGCTGGATTTGGATTTTGATTGTTTCAGTTCCTGGTCTTTGCATACTTTTTACTTTTTTTCAATCACATTGAAAATTTGTATCAGTCTTCTAAATGTATGTTAATTTGTCAGAATTCATCTATCATTTAGGTTACTGACAAAATTGATAACAATTTGGTCATAAAATTACTCATTTTCACAATTTTCAACATTATTTTTTGTTTTCACAAAACTTCATGCAGCTTGTGGAAAAATAGTATTGCAGTAGTTGACCAAACTTGACACATGTTCTTCGATATCTATTGGAGACTGTCGCCTCAAAGGTTATAACTTCATTCGTGAAACAGCCGTTAATGTCAATACCAATGTCAGCAATGCTTTCGTAAATTTGCTCGACCAGATAGCCTGAGAAGACATATTCTAATGTGTTTGGAAAGCAACTACGATTATTTCTGACAGTGTAGAAAGTACAATCTCAGAAGCATGAAAATAAAATGTGAATTTTTCGACCGCCATTTTGTTTAAAGAAAGGGTCAAGGTTTGTTATTGTATGGTCTATGGAACCTTTGCAATCATTGTCTTTACTGCTACTCGTCCCGACTGACCAAGACATGAAACAAGTCTGCTGTGAGCTGCATGAAACATTTCTTATAGCACATTGAGGAGCATGTGTGACAAAGGCAATGCATTGCCACATAAAATGGACAAATTCGTAAAATCATTTATGTCCACACGCCATATAATGCACACCAAAGTTTGTTATAGGTTTGACATGTTGTAATTCAGCGTCTGTTGTTTTCGAAAGATCATAAAAGGCAACTTCGACGGTGACTGCAGTAGAAAGATAAACTGGGGAAAGTAGTTCTAAAAGCCGGTACCTGACCGTACATTAATAACAAATCTTCGAATATTCTGGGGAAGGTAACAATCTACAGAGATTAATCTCGCCAGAGGAAATAAATCCTAGTAGAAAATTGAGAAATTGCATATTTATATTAACAAGAAATCTTTGTATTCGGTTATTGTTCGTTAGTGAGAGGCTAGTTGCTCTAAAAGGCCTATCAATAGAGGGTCAGTGGTAAATGTGTGTATTGTGAGAGTGAATTTCATTTTTCTGGCGTTTGTCGGGGTATGGACTACGTTGGGCCGTGTGCAAAGTAAGTGAATCCCGAAGGGGTTCACGTGAGCTTTGCAGGCGACCCAGTGTGGTTTGTACATCGATAGACGCCAGAGAGGTTAGGTTCACTGCTAATACTTACATTCTATCTAATCAATGTTTTATTTGACCTCAAATTTGTGTTAGAGGTAAATCAGGAAAGAAAAAAATGATGGGCTAGGGTACACCCCTGTAAAAATATGTCCCTTGATTTCGACTATAGTTTTTTTATACTACCTTTGCTAGAAATAGACTATCTTAGATGAAATATTTTATTTTCTCCATTGTGCAACACCATCTACATTACTAATGTTGCCTTTAATATTTTGCATGACTTAAGGTTACTAATTCCAGTTTCTGAGACAGGGACTGGCTATTATATTATAGGAAGAATATTGAAGGCATCAGAAACAGCAAAAAATCTGATCTGTTTGTGATCTGAACGAAATATTTTTGGAACGGTATAGATAATCATGTCAAAACTCATATCCCTTAAAGCACATTTACTAAGTCTTACAAAAAATATGGTTTCGTGTCGTATCCGTCGATATGTACAGAACAAGAATGAATCAGAGCAACTTTGCGATTTTCCCCAATTTCGGGCACTTTTTCGAAATGAAGTCATGTGTTTGAACGCCAGCAGCATCTACAGCTGACATGCTCACAAAAAAATCTGTTTTCAGTTCGCCAACACCTTATCTCTAGATGAGAATGCCATTAAAAAATTAACGGATTTGTCATTATGTTTTCCACAGACATCGATTTTATTTAGCAAGGGTACATAATTTTCCAGTCGGACAAAAAATCTCTGAGTGGCACAATTCAAGGGGAGATAACATTTGTGACTCAAGCATATCAGTAATACTGGTACGCTAAAAAGTTCAAAGAGGGATGTTGTTAACTAAGTAAACAAAGATATTAAGTATATACATGATCTGTCAACTACCAGTGCTTAATTTTCACTTTGCAAAAAATTCTCAATAATTTTGAGGAATACCAAATGTAAAAAAATATGGTGTCGGTGTAAGGGAGGAGGAGCCGACAAAAAAAAAAAAAAACAAAAAAAAAAAAAAAAACAAGAAGAAGAAATCTTTGTGTTTCTTCACTACGAAACCAAGGGCGTAGCTACCTATACGGCAAATACGCAAGTGCGTATTGAAATTTTGTCAAAATTGACAAAATTTCAAAACGCACCTGCATATTTGCATGCTGAAAATTTATAAATTAGACAATATTTCAATACCAATTACCAAAGTGGCTGAAATACTAGCTTTCCCTTCAAGAAGTAGAGAATAAAACATGGTTGTGCGTATTATGAAATTGCCCCTAGTTACGCCCCTGGAAACTAATAGAAGTTAATATTAGATACCTACCTGAAGTCACAGAACCTCTCGTCATCCCCATTTGGACAGTCTCTATGGTTATCGCACAGATATTGTCGTGGAATGTATTTATCAGACATGATACACTGATAGTCTCGGGTGCAATTAGTGGCATCTGTGAAGAAGTACAGCTACAGTCAACTCTCGATATCTCGAACACTTTAACTCAAAGTATCCTCTTATATCAAGAATATAGTTTGGACACATTTTATATTTTCATTCACATTTCAATTCCTTTTGTCCCAGACTACTGATACCTGAAAGTAAATTTTCTTGGACCGGAAATTTTACTTTGAGATATCAGTAGTTTTGGGACGATTTTCGACTTTGAGATTTAGAGAGTTGACTGTATATGATTCGCCTTGCGTGAAAAGGAAGCTCAAGCTATGTGCGTCAAGTAAAGAATAAACTCAGCCAATGTATTTATATAAACTGAACTGAGTCTTCACTTTTCCAGGTATTTTGTTTGTTTAGTCTGCTTAGATTCTTGGTTATAAGCATGAAGAAACTGTATGTATGAACCTTACGCCAGATACGTTGGCTGAACGAAACTGTTGATTTCAGTTTGGTAAAAAATCGTCTGAAATAGTTTTGAATGGTACAATTAGAATTATGAAGTCTAAGGTTTAAACTGGTAGAAATAAAAACTGAAAGGAAGGAAAACATTAAGATCAATGCTAATTTAAAATCGCAAGTTATAAAGATAAAAATGAAAATATTAACAAAATTGCTGAAGAAAAAAACGTAAAATTGTGTAATGAAAATAGAAAAAATGGCCAAAATTACGTCGAATATTAAATAACATTAAGATAGAATTTAAAAATGCTTAAATTAAAGTGACATAATTAGAACGATAAAATAGCCTAGTGAAATAAGAACGATAAAATTAAAATGGGAAAATCGAAATGAAATTGCAAAACAGGAAAATGAGAAAATTGAAATTGTAAAAGTAAACTAGCAAGGATAAATCAACAAAATTGAGCCGCAACACGATACAACCAACAATGAGGCTGTGCGCCAAGCGCAGACTCAGATCAGCCTGGGCATCCGCCCAGTCTGATCAGAGTATTCGCTGCCCGCATGAAGGTAGCTTAGAGTCTTAGCTACCCTTTGAACACTTAACAAAGAGTCTGATCAAACCGGGTGGCTGCCAAGACTGATCTGAGTCTTCGCTGGGCGCACAACCACATTGATGGTTTTGTATGTCGCAGCTCATTAATATACTTGAAACACCGAATTATGACCTTAATTACCCTCCATAGTAACTAGCTACCTTCTGCTCCGTAGTAAACAGCTTTAAATCCTCTGTCAGAACGAATAAATTGATCCGGATAATACTTCACATACAATGTATTAGTCTCAGACGTTGAGAATGGGGGTGGGGTGAATCCGCAGTATTTTACACCTTGTAAATGGTCTTCGTAAAGCTGAAATATATCAATTTATTGTCAACATATTTATTATCCATTTCGCCATCGTATTTCATGTGATTATAAATGAGTGTTTTTTTTTTTTTTTCTTTCGTACACATGACTGTGACGACAGAGCAATTTAATTCTATGAGGTGATTTTTGGCGTCATCAGTGATTCTACAAAACTTATTCATATTATCTGCTTTAAAGATTTTTTTCTATAAAAAAGTAAATAAACAAGAATAATTGCCAATTGTGTAATTGGTCCCTTCGGGCGTAGAAGGTAAGTATTTCATAAAATAAGTTTTGTTTATAGAGGATCTTACATGAGTGCTCATGTATTATTGAATTTATCAAACGAGTTGTGGAAAAAGATAAGGTGCGAGGCTCTGTCCATCGCTATATCAAGGAGTCTAGAAGGTTTTCGTGATCTATCGTTGTGTTATGATATCGAAAAATGCTTCCTCTACATCCAGCTATAGCAGGATACGAATCCCACTCAGGTGTTCGCAGCACACACATTGTACTTTCTTTGTTTTTGTTTGTTTTTTGTTTGTTTATTTTTTCTTCTTCTTCTTAATTAGTTGATTTTCACAGATATTAATTTTAATAATGTAATCACTTGTCTGCTGAGTGGCTTAAAGACGCTAATAGTAGGTGTGCGTTTTACCTTGTAGTTATCGACTACCGCCTGATTCCGACAAAATGTTGTCTTGTGTTCATTTAAATTTGTTACTATGATAACGATGTTTGTATTTTGCGATTTTCTCTGTTACGGCTGTCGGAGCGGGGCTGTGGTCAAAGTTGGAAGCATATATATAGATGGCGTTTTGGAGCTCCTCGGTAGCATAGTTTGCATTGTTATTATAGTTCTGTCATTAGAAAATTACCTGTCATGTTGATATGTATTCTATTGTTGTAGGGGAAGGGCTGTAACTAATGTTGTGAGAACTTGTAGCCCGACCCCTTTGCTATGCTATTTAGGCAATAAAATATGTTTAAACTTTTTCCCCAACGAGTTTAATAAATTCAATAATACGGGAGCACGAATGCAAGATTCTTTTTATCATATGACACTAAAATCGCATTTGAGCAGCAAAATTTGCACTAGAACGTCACGATTTCGCCATTAGAAAACGCGACGTTCTTATGGATGTCAACGCATAACGTTACGACGTAATTTGCATATTTAATCCACTAGTGGATTATCGTTTTTAATGCATGGCTTTATTACACTCTCAGATGCGACGCCATATGATAAAAATTTTGAAAACAGGCCCCGAGGTTATAAAACTTTTTTCATGCTCAACTCAGCTGAGCATGAAATTTTTTCTGCCCATAGATTTTAAAATGCCAACAATTGTTGGCATTTTAATATTTATGAGCAGAAAAAATAGCCTTCTTGGCTTATCTGAGCCTGAAAAATGCTGAATTTCTTGGTATTTTTATATTAATGGGCATTTTAAATTTCATGCTCAGCTGAGTTGAGCATGAAAAAAGTTTTATAACCTCGGGGCCAGGTTTTACTGTATTACTTACCTGTAAATATACTCGTTCACATCCGGCGTTATCTAAACCTTCAATAGCCATTTCTAAGGTTTGGAAGACAATGACTTTACTACTGTCCAAGGCAATGGTCCAAACGCACGCCAGAACTATATCGTAATTTCCTTCCCCAATATTTGCCGATGCTATATATTCTGAAGAGGCAGTGAGGGTGCCGCCACATTCTGTATGACGTCCTGTTAGAGATATGAAATGAGCCGCGACACGAGAAAACCAACAAAGTGGTATGTGCGCCACGCAAAGACTCGGATCAGCTTGGAGATCCGTCTAGTCTGATCAGTCTTCGCTTTACGCTTTAAGGGTGGATAAGGGTCTAAGCTAGCTTCATGTGGACAGCAAAGACTCTGATCGGACAGGGCGGATGCCCATGCTGATCTGAGTCTTCGCTTGGCGCACATGCAACTTTGTTTGTTTTGTCGTGTCGCGGCTCAAAAACAGTCAACTCTCGATATCTCAAAGTCTAAGTTCCTCCCAAACTACTGATATCTCAAAGTCAATTATCTGGTCCTAGCAAATTTACTTTGAGATATCAGTAGTTTGAGATAACAGGAGTTGAAATGCAAAGACAAACAGGAAATGCGACCGAATTATACTCTTTGATATGGGAGAATACATGCACACTCAGACCAGCCTGGGCATCGTCCCAGTCTGATTAGAGTCTTCACGGCCCGTATTGAGGTAGCTTACATCCTTAGCTACCCTTCAAACGTTTAGCAAAGAGCCTGGTCAGACTGGGCGGATAAGCAGGCTGATCTGAGTCTGCACCGAGCGCACAACCGGTTTGTTGGTTTTCTCGTGTCGGGGCTCATTTATATTTCATTTTTCACGCTAAATGCGGGCTTTATCGTATTCAAAAGTTTAACATTGGTGAATTTAAAGAGTAACTACACTTCAGGAGCTGACTGAATCAGATCCCAAACCCTATCCCCAACATCAAAGGGAAAGATTGACAAAGACATCCCAACAAACAATAAATTACAAGTGATAAGCCAAGTCAGCAGCTCTTTCCCAAATAGGTGACAACTCAGCTATCTTTATTGAACTAAATAATTTAGACCAACAGAAGGGTTACAACAGACTAAGCAATTATACGAAAAACATTTAACAATTATTTTTACCTATTTTCTATTCTTATAATAGAAGGGTTAAAATGAGAACACAATAAGTTAAAAAGCACCGAAGATAAAACATATGCATCCGCAACGAACGTACCGCCTTGGGACGGTCAGTAATAACTACTTGGGGGGGGGGGGGGGGGGTTAAACCGGTTTTACTGGGCCCAAACCTTCACCCCCATCCTCCGCCGCGGTGCACACAATTAGTTGGTAGTTCGGTTCGTATGGAGGTCCCCTAACTCATCAGAGAGTCATCATGGTCAACAATTAAAATCAAGAAAATACCGTGATGAAGCAAGGATGAGGACTCGACAGCCAAAACGTGTTGAGACACCTGGAGATCCCTGGGGCGTCAGCAACACCATTGGAGCACTGGAGCAAAAGAAGACCACCAGTTGAACCCCGGTGGGCCAAGAAACAGACAAACATCCGGCCCCAACGAACTAATATATAGCTTTATGTAGGGGCTATATATTAAAAGGTTAAACAAGTAGCCCAAAGGGCAACAATTGCTCACCTGAGAGACATTGTAAACCTATACGGATATTTAAGATGCTCAAGGGCAGCTAACTCCACAGTCAGTGGTCCAATCAGGCTGAAAATTAAACTCATCCAAAACATTATGTATGCCCTCATTTAATATATGCAAGTTTAAAAAGTATCCGATCAAGAGCACAATAGACAGAGCTGTCAAGGGCAGCTAACTTCGTAGTGGTTGGCCTGATCTGGCCAAAATTTGAACTTGTTTAAGATATTATGCATTTCCTCATTACCTGCAAGTTTGAAAAGGATCGGATCAGTAGGAACCAAGAAAAAGTGGCGACATTGATTTTTTGGATGCTCAGGGCAGGTACTCCATAGTCAGTGGTGGGATCTAGCCGAAATGCTAACTAATCCAAGCTTTTATGCATATCCTCATTACCTGCAAGTATGAAGAGGATCCGATGAAAAATGAAAATGTGATGGCGTTGTTTTCTCCATTATAAGACTATGGGATTTTTTTCAAACGCTCAAGGGCAGCTAACTCCGTAGTCTGTGCTCAAATCCGGCCAAATTTTGAACTCATCCAAGCTCTTATGTATGTCATCATTACCTGCAAGAATGATAAGGATCTAATCAAAAACCTTGATTGCAGAACCCTGAAAGTCAAACTTGCTCGAGATATTGTCATGCCCTACATTTGTGTGAATTTATTTTAAAATCCATTGAGAAATGTAGGTGCCAGAGCGATGACAAAGTTTTTCTAAAAATAGCCACAGTGACCTTGACCTTGGACACAGCATCCTGAAAGTCTAATTTGCTTGAGATATTGTCATACCCTACATTTGTGTCCAGTTATTTATAAATCCATGGAGAAATGAAGGTGCTAGGGCAATGACAAAGTTTTTCTAAAAATAGCCACAGTGACCTTGACCTTAGGTGCAGCACCCTGAAAGTCAAATTTCCTTGAGATATTGTCATGCCCTACATTTGTGTGAATTTATTTTAAAATCCATTGAGAAATGTAGGTGCTAGAGCGCTGACAATGTTTTTCTAAAAATAGCCACTGTGACCTTGACCTTGGGCGCAGAATCCTGGAAATCAAACTTGTTTGAGATATTGTCATGCCCTACATTTGTGTGAAGTTGATTTTAAATCCGTTGAGAAATGTAGGCGCTAGAGCGATGACCAAGTTTTTCTAAAAATAGCCACAGTGACCTTGGACTTGGGCGCAGCATCCTGAAAGTCAAACTTGCTCGAGATATTGTCATGCCCTACATTTGTGTGAAGTTATTTTAAAATCTGCTGAGAAATGTAGGTGCTAGAGCGCTGACAAAGTTTTTCTAAAAATAGCCACAGTGACCTTGACCTTGGGCGCAGCATCCTGAAAGTCGAACTTGCTCGAGATATTGTCATGCCCTACATTTGTGTGAATTTATTTTAAAATCTGCTGAGAAATGTAGGTGCTAGAGTGCTGACAAAGTGTTTCTAAAAATAGCCACAGTGACCTTGACCTTGGGCGCAGCATCCTGAAAGTCGAACTTGCTCGAGATATTGTCATGCCCTACATTTGTGTGAAGTTATTTTAAAATCCGCTGAGAAATGTAGGCAATAGAGCGATGACAAAGTTTGTCTCAAAATATGTGAAGACGTTGTTTTCTCCATTATAACACTATGGGATTTTTTTCAAACGCTCAAGGGCAGCTAGCTCCGTAGTCTGTGCTCGAATCCGGCCACATTTCGAACTCATCCAAGCTCTTATGTATGTCATCATTACCTGCAAGTATGATAAGGATCTAAGCAAAAACAGTTGAGAAAACGTGATGACGCCATTTTCCCCAATATAACCCTTTGGGATTTTTTTCAAACGCTCAAGGGCAGCTAACTCCGTAGTCTGTGCTCGAATCCGGCCAAATTTCGAACTCATCCAAGCTCTCGTGTATGTCATCATTACCTGCAAGTATGATAAGGATCTAATCAAAAACAGTCGAGAAAACGTGATGACGCCATTTTCCCCATTATAACCCTATGGGGGCTATCTGTTGCCATGGAAACCAGAGTTCTGAGCTGATCGGCACCAAAACCTAATGCAGCCTTTCCCCCACCCAAATGATGCTTCAGATAAAATTTGATTGCGATCGGCCCACTGGTCTTCGAGATATTTATGTATGAAAGTGTTGACGCACGGACCCACGGATCCACGGACGGACGACGGCTCGACTCCCATCCTATAAGCTCACCTCTGAGCCTTTGGCTCAGGTGAGCTAAAAATGGACTGGTGTGACTCGCGTGACGACTAACATTGATCAGATCTGTTCAAAATCAATCATGACACAAGTCACACCAGTTTGCAACTCGACTTTATCATATGACGTCGCATCTGAGAGTGTAATAAGCCATGCATTAAAAACGATAATCCACTAGTGGATTAAATATGCAAATTACGTCGTAACGTTATGCGTTTACGTCCATAAAAACGTCGCGTCTTCTAATGGTGAAATCGTGACGTTTTAGTGCAAAATTTGCTAATAAAATGCGATTTTAGTGTCCTATGATAAATAGAATCTTGCAATCGTGCTCCTGTATTATTGAATTTATTAAACTCATTGGGGAAAACCGATAAAATGCTCGGCATAGCCTCGCATCTTTTTCCCCAACTCGTTTAATAAATTCAATAATACATGAGCACTCATGTAAGATCCTCTATATATTTACCATCGATCTGTGAATAAGCCATTTCAAAGCCAAGCCCATTTAAGCTGTCGTCAGAATGGAAATAAACAGAAGACACGTGATCATAACTGGTCAGCATGAGCTTAATGTTCCTCCCACACAAAGACAACATACCCTGATTTGTCACCACCTATATAACGAGAAAATTGTCGTGCAAGAAAGCTTTCTTACGTTTCACGGCTACATCGCCATATTTTCCTACTATTTCTACAAAAGGAGACTACTTCGATTCTATGGGCGACAAAAACCCTAACAGCCCCGAATCCAGGGGTTGGGCTGCGGGGCTTCAGTCCCGCCATCTTGGCATCTGTGTTATGTAGACCTCCAGATAACAAATGGTGTCTGATGACAGTTTGAAATAATTTACCCATGGCTAGATTTAAATATATATTGTGACATCTCATTAGAATCGCATTAGAAAGGCGATTCTAATGAGATATCACAGCATATATTTCATATACATGTATTTCGAGGTGAAAAAGACGTATTCAAAAATTTTCATCAAACTGATCCCTAATTATGTCATATATTTTCAAGACCACTCCCCCCCCCCCCCCCCCGCACACACATACATCCCGCCACCTCTAAGCCCAGCCAATTACCCAGAGCCCAACCAGTACGTGGCGGTCTGGATCCGGGTCTGCCTAATCTCTAAATGTATAGAATTCTATTGTTTAAGAAACTTTAAAGAGCTCTCATTGTTTTCGTTTTTCTCTCACATGTTCAAAATTGTCTAAGTCCATTTTATAAAAGAAAGAGTTGAAATCATCCCCTTGGTGTCACATGGTAATATTCATGTCCTCCTGAACACACTGTTAACCTAGATTCACTTAGTTGGTTGCCCAACACATATAGGTGTGTGATAACATGTTCTTTTTGCAAAGCATGCGACTGTTATTTGTATGTGTATTACAGTACTAGGAAATGCCTTTTTATATTGCTAGAGAAACAGCTTTCGAACTTTAATTTAAATCGACAGTTTGCGCAACTTTCAGTTTTATTGCAGTCAATTTCTTAATTGTCCGTGATTTCTCACGAAACAAACTTGCATTTTCTCCCACCTTTGCATATATAAGATAGGCCCTCATATCATATAAGAAACTGCTATCTTACATTAGCAGCATCTTTCTTATATTAGCAACCAGACTTTTTCAATTTTCGACTAATATCTTAATTCTAAATGAACAAAATGGACACGCAAGCATCTCGGACGACGTTAAATATCGGATCGAAGGTTGGTGGCGTCACTAAATTTTACTGTCGTACTAAAGCCGGTTATGAAACGTCGCTAACAAACTTGACGCGGGCGACGTAAGAGGCTAAGTTGCATTTTGTTTTTGCACTCTGGAAGATAAAATTGTCAACATATCGTATTTTCCGTCTATTTCTAAGGTGCAAACTCTGTTTTCACCCTTTTCAGGACCCGATAAACACACTGGATGTGTAAAATCACTAGTTAAACAGTTAAGAGAGGCTGACTGTAAGCATCGAGCATTAGCCCATAATAACGTGGAAAGTCGAAAATTACGGATTTAGCTCATATTTAGGGAAATTGACATATACCATGCTTGTTTGTGTTTCACAAGTTTTTAGCCGTCAGCGTTCGGCCGTTTCCATGGTAACCGGGAGTCCATTTTGAAAATGTCAATATTAAGACCTGAATGTAATATTCCCTTGCTAAAAATTGAACAACAAATATTATCCTATTCTTTTTTGTTTGTGTAGTTTGACAATACATAGCTGTGTAATAAAATTACACAATATTAATGTTTCTCTGGCCCATACTGTCAACGGAAGAGCTTTTACTGGAAAAAATAGACCCAATTTTGAGTGAAAAATAGGGGTTTTATTCGCCTGATATCTATAAATGGCAGTCACGTTTGAATTTAAGGCCATTATTACATGATAGAACAAGGTTCGAAGTTTAAGAATGTCAAAAAATTAGGTGTAAACTCGCTAAGTTTCAAATTTTATTCATCTTTGAAATGTGTCAATGTTGTAAAATAGTAGCAAGGGAGTTAAGTCAATCTGGGATTATCTTACCTCCCTTGACGTTTACAATTGTGCGAACACTACAGGTAGTATCCATGATCTTTCAAAATAGAAGATAGTATCTTTAAAGGAATTAGATTACTGTCAACAATGCTCACCATGACCTTTTTAGATCAATGAAATATGTCAATTCAGCAAGACTGCAGTTGCAGATATATTTGACGACAAGAGTTGTCCAGAGCAAAACGTCTACAAAAATCACGGAATAGAAGAACGGAGTAAAATCATTTCGTTTGCTTTTTCTTTATTTTATGTTGAACTTAATAAATTAACTAGTTTTTCGTGAATAAGTTGCTTCCTTGAAGTAGGTAAAACTTAAAAAGAAGCATTTTCAGGACAGAAAGTGGTGTAGGCCTACTCGAATACAGTGTCTATTCACCGGAGGACAAGCTGGAATTTTAGCAATGTTCTGTGACCTATGATCGTGATACTACATAGAACAGCCAAGAATTGATGCATGAACGACTTACAGTTTTACATCCTTTTAACAGTAGTTCAGTCATATCTTGGCGACTGGAGGGGGGGGGGGGCAGGGGTTATGAACGGGGGGGGGGGTGCAATGGAAACCTATGGATATTGGAAAAATTTACGCCTCCAGTGTGTCTCGAGCCCGGAATTACTAGACCAGCCGGCCAGGGCTTAACCTACTGTGCTGCCGGGGCTCCTGAAGCAGCCAAGAAAGTCTTGTAATTTAGGTAATCCTGATAGGGTGCCATCTAAAGTATACGTGTACACGAGTGATTTGTTCATCCCATCCACTTCCCTAATTTCATCCACTTTTCTGTAGCTTAACGAGTGAAGCGCGACCCTACTAAGCTAGCAGTCTTTGTTCGAATCTCAATTACCTAAGTAACACCTACAGTATAAATGATACATTACTTACATGATCACTGGTGTGTAGATGAAATTGTTCAACCTTGTTAAAATAGTCTCACCTGTCTCACCTGTGTGTTTTAACAAAAAAATTTGGACACAGACCGCATCTTTTTTCATCTGCTCAGCCTGATAATGTGTGAAAGAGTTTGAAAACATAATTGCTAGGTCGCTCTCCATTATGCAACAAGGAACTCTCAGCACTAAGAATATTTTCAGTAACAATATTTGTTTTTCAGATTATTGCGCACAAAATTACCCTTTGATCTTTCCTTATAAAAACACTTTTTAACATTAACAAATGCTGCATTTTGGGAGTCTGAATTGTAAGAAACAACACAAGACGGCATATGCTAATTTTTGGAAAGATCAGTGGTATTTTGAGTATTTTATGCAGATTTTTGACTTTGCTCCAAATCAGTGATTATCACCACCTTAACTAGTACTAAATTACACAGATTTTCACATTTGTACACTCTTTCTCTTCCCAAAATGATGATAACGCAAATGTATAATAAATTAGTGGGTGGGGTATCTTAGCTGCACTATAAATTTGTTTATCAAAAAAAATGAAAACCATAAAAAATTCAGAAACCTAGTACTGAACTACTTTTAAACCACATCGATTCTAATGCATATTAGGAGATGTATATCAGTTACATGGTTTTAGGGTTGTTTTGAACTGATTTAACACATTTTATGCATTGTAACCATAGAAAAATTATCTACAAATACGTTTCTACACCGTTAATTGCAAAGATGGGATATGACAAGATTCATTATTGTCTTTTGTAGCAAATTCAATCTGGCAGAGTGGTAATTAAGGCGAAAAACTAGAAAACTGTTGTTGTCTGTAAAAATGGAACTGCAAGAGGGAAGCCATTTGCACATGCATTTATTCTTTAGTTAGTGAAAGTTTACACCTAATTGTTTTTGTTATGAACTGTACTTATGTTGATGTTTGAAGACATGTAAACGGTATATTCAGGTCAGGCTGCCATTTTCAATAATCTTGATTAAAAAAAGTGCTATTTTCTTAAATTTTATTTTTCTCCGACAATATGTACTTTCAGTTGCCATGGTTTCAACAACGTGCAGTGGCCGATGCTTTGAAGGTGCAGAGAATAATAATTACATTTAGTCCTAAGCACCATACTAGTCAGGTTTTTTATACTTGCATCAGGAGAGATACATTTTCCCTTTGAAATTCTTGAAAATCTGTAAAATTTGACCAGCCTAAAAATGGTTGCCATGGCAACAGTATTTGCTTAGATATCTCAAGAACCGTTTGACATATTTCACTAATTTTTTCACCGATCTTCATCTTTCGTCGAGAGCTTTAAACCACGAAATTTTGAGCAAAATACAAAATTTTGAGTTTCCATCTAATGCTCGATGCTTACAGTCAGCTTCTCTTAAAATCTTCCTGTTCTGAAGTCTTATTCGACTCGAGGTTTAAAATCTGCTAAAATGGGAGAAAAATAATCCATCATGAGCCAGTCCATGTAGGATATGTACATCTCACCCGCGGGGTCGGAATTTCATCAACGGACTTGGCAAGCCGTGTCCCTGACTGAAATTCCGACCCCTCGGGTGAGATTTCCCTATCCTTCATGGACATGGATCCATGATGGACTGTTATATTCTTTTAGTTTTACTCATATTTTCCCATAATAGTTACTCTTTCTCATATTTTTAGGATTCAAAAATAATGTTTTAAATACTGAAGACAATCGAAATTGAAAACGGATTTAATGATAATCTAGCACTTCTAAATTTCAACTTGTAAGCATTAAAATCGAACTTTCTTAATTTGAGCCGCGGCACGAGAAAACCAACAAAGTGGCAGGTGCGCCCAGCGCATACTCAGATCAGCCTGGGCATCCGCCCAGTCTGATCAGAGTCTTCGCTGTCCGCATGGAGGTAGATTAGACCCTTAGCTAGCCTTTAAGCGCTTAGCGGAGGGTCTGATCAGACTGGACGGATGCCCAGGCTGATCTGAGTTTGCGCTAGGCGCACACCCACTTTGTTGTTTTTCTCGTGTCGCAGCCCATTTTACGTGGCATTGCCAGAACATTTCTAAACTGCATGCCTGTCACAATACTGCAAGAAACTGATGCGGTCTTATTTAAGAATGTTGCGAAGAAATCTATTTACAAGTCCAGAAGAAGAAAAAAGCAGAACAAAAATAAATAACTAATAAGGCCATAATCTGAAAATCATATTTCATATAGTTTTGATTCAAAAGGAGGTACTTTACCAGTAACATATCCATTGTACATTCTAATGATGGCTCAATATCCAAATATATCAGTTTAAGTAATATTATTTTACTACTGTCAGCCATTAACGTCCATCGGGTGTTGACATGGTAATCATACAAGTCGTTACCGTCTGTATCAGGGGAGATAATCCGTCCGGGAAATGATACTACTTCTGTCTCTGCGCCTATCTCTGAAACTGAACAAAACATTATGTTTAAGGTAAATAGGTACTCTTTCAGGTAAATATTATATTGTATATGTGCAACGGTTAGCAAAGCGACATGTATGAATTTTATCCGATTTTGAATAGAACTTATAAGCCAACCGCACCATATGCGAGAGATGATCAGAGTCTTCGCTGTGCGCATGGAAGTAGCTTAGAAAACAAAAATGACTGGGCAAACAGTGATTCTGATATTGTTCAAAAACATTTCTGGTGGTTTTTCTCAAAACTTGTGATAGCACAAGAGTATGAGAAAACCCTAGTTTTTCTAACAATATATATTCAGCTAAGTGTTATCCAAAATATTTAGTGTGCATTCGCCTTGCCACCTACAGATGAATCAGCGGAGAGAATCGTTAAACCTGGTTTATTAAAATAATCCTGTGATTACACAAGTTTTTCGTTAAACCAGGTTTTTCTCTCGATAAACCAGGTTATTCTATGATAAACCAGGTTTTTCTCAGATAAAGCAGGTTTTTCTCTAAAATAACAGGTTTCTCTGTTGATATCGTAGGTTTCTGAGATAAACCAATTTTTTTATACGCAAAACCTGGTATTTGAAAGAAAACCAGGGGTTTCTCGAGTTACACTAGATTTTATAGAAAAGCCTGGTTTATCAAAAGAAAAACCTTGTTTATCAGGGAAAAACAAGGTATATCGACGAAAAACTAGGGGTTTTTTCTTGAAATACCAGGCTTTGCGAAGAAAATCCTTTGTTATCAGAGAAAAACCTGGTTTATCTGAGAAACCTATTATATCAAGAGGAAAACCTTGTTTTTCAGAGAACCTGGTTTACCAAATCGCAAAAATCCGTTTTTTTTCTCTGAAAAAACAACAACAACAGTTTTTCTCTTAAAACCAGTTGTTTTTTTTAATTAGTACGAATTTGGCTTGCCATAATACTTTGCAGATACTCGAGGTAATCAGAGCCTACGCTGTGCGCATGGAGCTAGCTGAGACCTTTAGCTACCCTTTAAGCAGAAAGTAAATGAGCCGTTCTTTGTGAAAACCGGGCGCGTTAATGACATTACGTTATAATGACGTTGGTTACGTTTGAAAACCACCAAAAATAATGATATTTTGGACCTCTCTTTATTTTCATGAAAATACCTTAGCCGTTCAAATATAACAGAATACCTATGAATTCTGACAAAATTTAGTCATACATATGATAAATGTTGCCATGACAACGCTAAATCCATGGTTACCCTGAAGCCATGAAATCATATGCTATACCAGCACAAAGACCTATAACTTGTGAAAGAATGTTGAATCATGCAAATTATTATATCTGTGCTATCATATACAAATTAAACATGAGTAAACACTCATTTTGTCCGAGTTTTTTTTTTGCCTAACACGCGCCAAAAGTTCGTACAAACACTCATTATGACGTTGACGTCAAAACATACTTGCATGACGTTAACAACGTCATATAAAGAAACTGCACTACCTGTATGATACTAAAGACCATATCTTCGTAACAAAAAGTAGTAACCGTCTCAAATTTTCAGGAAACGTTTAGAAAAGCTAGTACTTGCCATTGATGTACTTATCTATATTTTAATTGCTATGTCATTAAGCCCGGTTTTCACAGAGACTGGCTCAAATACTTTGATCAGATTGGGTAAATGCCCAGGCTGGTCTGAGTCTTTGCGTGGCGCAATGCCATCGTGTTGGTTTTCTCGTGTCGCGGCTCATATGTCTATGACTTTATTATCTCTCGCATATTATGCATAAATTACGAGCAATTAAAATCCTCAGGAAAACGATGAAATATATTGATACTTTTTGCATAAAGATAACATGCTCGTTATAGCTTTTTGCACTGATTCTGGCATAATTTCGATTTATTACATTTTATCTATCATTCTATGCATTGTCGAAATTCAGTCACAGTCACAGTCAATTTCCATTTCTTGTTGTTTTAATATTTAAAACGGCAGTCTGATAGTAGCAGACATAATTGCCCAGGCTGATCTGAGACTTTGCTGGGCGCACGTGCCACTTTGTTGGTTTTCTCGTGTCGCGACTCACATTATTCTGTGGTAGATAGGGACACTTTCAGAGCATTTTCGGTTTTGTTTCCTTTCTCAACGGGGGGTCAACCCTTAAAGGAATACATTTGCTCCTTTTTGAAGGGGAAGTAAACAGGAAATCCCAAAATCTAATTCCCTTTGAAAACCTGAGGAAAAAACCATGGGGATGTACGTAGCTAAAAACCTTAGCGTAACAAATGACATGGCGCCATTTGGAGGCTGATGTCAGAGTAATTAAAATCTTAAAAAGTTCCTTCAAGAGCAGAGAATACATACAGAAGTAGAAACATGGGCCAGACTACGTAGTTTCGGCTAATAAAGCCTCGTCAGTGACCCTGACAATATCTGGTGACGAAACCAGAAAAAAGCATACTGTAATTTCTTAATTTTAATTGGACAGTCGATTCAAAGACTGATTACTTTCAAAAGGATCCAAATAATATAAAAGACGATGATCTAGAATAATAGTCTAAATCTATCTCAAATTTTAGATTTCTAAGAATCTATCCTCTGATCTCAAAGGATGTAAATAAAATACCTACAAGTCAATGGGCCACACATGAGAGGCCATAAGTAGCTATTGTTTACCAATCGTGCTTAAATATGCGTCGGTCAATCCTTGCCTTTCCTGCATTCTCGCGAGCAATAAACGATCTACAACGTCATGATAATTGAGCCGCGACCCGAGAAAACCAACAAATGGTTCTGCGCCCAGCGCATACTCAGATCAGCCTAGGCATCCGCCCAGTCTGACCAGAGTCTTCGCTGTCCACATGGAGCTAGCTTAGATCCTTAGCTACTCTTCAAGTGCTTAAAGAGAAGTCTGCTCAGACTGGGCGGATCCCCACGCTGGTCTGAGTATGCGCTGGGCGCAACAACCACTTTGTTGGTTTTCTGGTGTCGCGGCTCAATTATGACGTTGACACGAATGGCACGATAATGGCCTACTACGATAATGCGATAATTGACATACATGTAACTTGATTGAAATGAAGAAGAAATCCCATGTGAGAGTTCCCGCTGTAGTCTGATATAAAATAAATGTGAACAACATCAAACAATGCTTGAATAGTTTCTTGTCGCCAGTGCTGCCCACAGTAAAACTTGAAGGCAACCTGCAAAAAAAATAAACATCTTGTTAAAAAGCGTCATCGCTCAAACACATGTTTTTTCCCAGAAGCAGGTCTGCATATGATATAATCTATTGGTTGGTTGGTTTATTTGATGCGTAACGTCCACGGTAAACAGCTAAGGTCATGTCGGGACGGTCAGTTAACCTAACCACACTATTCCTGGACAGACTTAGACCTCTTAAGCGGTTAACCAGTACTAAGTGCACATACTTTCGCCAGTAACTGACGATTGCCCTTCTTGAATCAGCGGAAGGAGAAACGAAAGTATGTGGCCAGACCGGGATTCGAACCCAGGACCTCTGACTTACGAGTCAGGTGCCCTACCGATTGCGCTACCCGGCCCGGCTGATATAATCTAATTACTACTAGTTGTCATAGACGGCGTGGGTTCGAATCCTGGCTGCCCAGTATGTCATTTTTTATTTCTCAACCATACACTTTTTATCAGATGTACTTGTATCAGTAAAATGATCCTGGGTCGATGTGTCTGTTAAAGTTTGTTAAAATATTAAATTTTATCACATAATATTTCCAAGCTCAGTATCGAATGTTCCAGATATTCCATGTGTATACCTGATACTTAAAATATTAAATTTTATCATATAGTATTTCAAAGTTTCAGTATTGTATGATCAAGATATTCCATCTACATACCTGATTGGGTTAGCACAAATTAATCGAGTAGAATATCCGATGGGTCACCCAGAGAAATCAAGCTTTACATTGTTCCATTAAATTTCTTTTTGAAGGAGCGTAGTGACGCAAATGGTTAATCTGGTGTCTCTAAAATTCGGCGTGGATTCAAATCATGATCGCCAAGTAGGTACTTCTTCATTTCTCAGCTGCATCATATGAATTTATGCCGCATGGATGCGGAAAAAATCTGGTCACAGCGAGGTTCGAACCAGCCATCCTCCCAATGCTAGCGGGACGCTCTACCGATAAAGCTACATGACCAGTTTTTAGCACCTTTAAGGCGTGAACAATGAAAACATTAAGCCTCAGTCACAAATTCACGGACAACATTTGTGCAAAGTCTCAGATTGATGTTTAAAAACTGTAGGAGGAGTTGATATACAAACCTTTTTGAAGTACAAAGGACGGTCAGATGGATGGACAGACGGACAGGGGTAAAACACAATGCCCTCCTGACTACCGTCACGGGGGCATAAAAATCTGTGTACGTACTACTAGTTTGTCACCCCAACAGCCTTCCGTTTCCGGTAAATTAACAAACATTATATCAATTTCTATTCTTTTGTTGTCTCCCGCCAGCAGCCTCCAGTGGCAGAGGGCGCTATTGTCGTAAAGGCCGTCTAAATCCCGGTCAGGCTGAGATATCCACCCTGACTGTTTCTTCATGACAGTGCCACACCGGTCTCCTATATACACAAACAGAACAGATTCAGTATATTCATACACATTATGATATACTATAAACAGCTGTTGGGTAAAGTCAGGTAAATTCGAACAGCAGGTACAATCGGACATTGACATTGTTTCCTTTATATACTAGTTGTTTGGAATTGAAATAAAATTAACCGGGCAAACAGTCAAAATCCTGACGAGACGGCTCGTTATGAGCCGTCTCGTCTTGATTTTCACAGTTGCAATGGTATGTCTGAATTTATCCGATGTCCGAAGATACCAGACTCTATCCCAGTAAATGCGCAATTCCATTTCGAC
The DNA here is from genome assembly GCA_963989385.1 of Ctena decussata. Lineage (NCBI taxonomy): Eukaryota > Metazoa > Mollusca > Bivalvia > Lucinida > Lucinidae > Ctena > Ctena decussata. The sequence continues at coordinate 77,206,149 of OZ022511.1, read as the reverse complement.
TTGAAAATTGAAAATTTAAGCTGCTGCCAATTGTTGTTCCAAATATTGCAATGCTCTTCGAATTATGACTGAAGCATGTTTGTATCTTTGTGAACATATGTTTGTTCTTTCACGTAAAATCTACCAAATATTACAATGCTCTTCGAATCAAATTTCAAACAAGTCTATAATTTCGTGAACAATTTTTGATTTTTGTTTTGATTTTCAAAACAAACAAAGTGGCATGAACGCCCTGTGAAGACTCAGATCATTTTAACAACTCCCTCGGGACTTGGTAAAAGGTAATGCTAAAACTAACATGTTTGATCCCTTTATTGTATTTTACTTGCGAATCATCTCAGCAGGTAGACACCGTTGAATAATCATTGAATTAATAGTGGATTTTACATGAGTGCTCCTGCATTACTGAATTTATTAAACGAGCTGGGGGAAAAAGACAGCCTCGCATCTTTTAAGTTTTCCCCAACGAGTTGAATAAATTCAATACAGGAGCACGAATGCAAGATTCTTTTTATCATATGACACTAAAATCCCTTTTTTGGGGCAAATTTGGCACTAAAACGTCACGATTTCGCCATTAGAAAGCGTGACTTTTTTATGGACGTCAACGTATAGACGTCGCGCACGGTATTGGGGTACATTGACGGACAGATATAAATGTGCCCCACAGAACGGATATGTTTTCGGATTTTACGCCGTAAACAATTTATAATCGTGAAATGGTATTTATTTTATTTTCGGGCCTACTCCTAGGCCAGACATAGGTGCACTGCTCATTTTGAGGGATGAAGAGTTTCCTCAGCATGACTCACTGTGAATTTAACGTCTGCTACAATCTATAGTCTTTTTCTGCATTTAAATGAGAGGCTCCATGGTATCTGCAGCATCAAAAAAAATCCTGCCCTAAGACATTATTGAATACACATGCTCAGAGCTGAGAAGAGCCTGCGCAAATGCACTATTGACTTGGAGCATGCATACTGCGATTTTAAAAACATACAATGTCATCTCGTTACTTGCCGGACAGACTGTACAATCCCTGATCAGACTGTGCACATTGTCAGTTCTCATATCGCTGTAGACAAATTTTCCCGTGGCAAGCTCATATAATTTTACAAACTGTTGAAATTCAGAGCACCAGATAGACAAGTACTTGGTGGTTAATCTGGGATAAATATTCTTATTTCTCCATACAGACATATATTATGATGCCTCATTAGAAAAGCTTCTGCAAGGCAGGCCTAAGGAGGGGTCATAACACATGTTTTTATACAGTTTATTATAAACATTTTTGAAATAGCCCCAAATACTTCCTATATCTGGAGCACTGTTAATCAGATAAACCACATAATTTGTAGCAACAGGTTCCATCTGCTAGCTATCTAAATACATTGGCCAGTTCTGACAGAAAATATAAAAGAGTGTTGAAACATTAAGAAAGTATAGATTCCAACTCAACTCAGTTGGAATCTATATACTTTCTAATATCTACTGGGTTTTTTGTTTGTTTTTTTGATATTTTTTTTGTTGTTGTTTTTTGTAAAGCCCAGCTTATCCATAACTCACAAAAAAAAAAAAAAATCTTTATGGCATGTTCAAAAAGCAAGACTGAGATCAGCCTCCATGTTTGCACAGACATAAATCTTCACTGCTCACCATTCTTTCTGTGAGTTTTACGGCCCTTTGTCCGGGAGTCAAAAGTATATGAAGATTGCAATCCGGCACACTAAACAACTAAACAGGCTGATCTGCATCTTTGTAGTTCACACACTCATATATAATTCTGATGTCCTGGTACACCAGCTTTTGATTTTTTTCTTCGTACTCGATAAAAACCCCATGCCCGGGCCCTATGCTGTTCAATAGCCACAATAATTTAATAAGAACTTGTAAAAATAATAAACTTTGCAAACTTTGGTAAACCGGATATCTGGAGAGCCTGTTGATCCTATTAGGAAGAAGTTAAACCTATATGTCCGGTCAAAATGATCATTTCTATTGCAGTGTTGTTTTAAATTTATGTATCTTTTTTAAACATTTTCTTGAAAATACGAGATCAAGAGCAAACCTAGAATTTGAACAGAGAAACTGCTTTGATGCCCTTCAGTCCAGATGAATTATAAGTGACAAATCGCTCTCCTTTTCTGGTTCCCCATCTAACGGTGAAAAATGAACGATAGCTGGACAATGAATGGGCTCCTCACCTGTACATTGTATTTTTATCAGTTTTTACCATTTCATTCAAGCTTCAAATATCTTGGGAGCAGTTGTCTCAGATGATGGCACAAAACAGGAGGTTCTCTCAAGGATTGCACAAGCCACTTCAGCTCTTACCAAGCTGAAACCAATTCGGAGAGATAACAACATATCTCTTGGATCAAAGGTGAAACTTATGCGCTCCCTTGTCATTTCCATATTTCTGTATGCATGTGAGTTGTGGACCTTGGCGACTGGCATTTGAGATGAGGTGCTACCAAGGATACTGAACATTACGTACAAGGACCATATAACTAATGTCAGGATGTTCGCAGAAAGATCCAAGCAGCCATTGGAGAATATGATAAACTCCTTACGCTGGTAAGGAAATGGAAATAAAAGGCCATCGGCCAAGTGTCACCCGACGTTTGAACTGTGTCACAAACTGCAGCCCTTTATTCAGTTTCAGAGTAACTATATGGCCAAAAACAGAAAATATGTGTATTACAGAACCTGGTCAGCAAATAATAACTGAAGCACAATTACTGGGCCTCTATGAAGTTATAAAATACTTAAGTTTAGAAAGGGGCATTTATGTGTAAAACCAGAAAATATGTGTATAACAGAACCTGGTAAGCAAATAATGATTGAAGCATAAGCAGAGACATATACCCCAATTACTGGGCCTCTATGAGGTTATTAAATACTTGAGTTCAGAACTGGGCGTATATGTGTAAAATCAGGCTACTGAAACTTTAGGCCCTTACAGAATGCCCAAAACATAAGACTGTATATGTGTAAAATCAGGCTACTGAAACTTTAGGCCCTTACAGAATGCCCAAAACATAAGACTGTATACCCAATAACAAAATAACAAGGGCCATAATCCTCCTAATATGAATCTGATGAAAAAGAACAATGCATTTATGAAAATTCAGCCCATTAATATGAATAGTTCTTGAGTTATCCCTTTACCTTTAAGTGAATGTCTATTATCTATGAAAGGGGAATAACTCTGTCACTAATAAATTTAGCATATCCTAACAATAATCAGAATACTCAAATTACCAAATGCTAATAGCATACCAAATTTCAGCTCTCTCGGTCAAACGGTTCAAAAGTTGGAAAAATACCAAAAACGACAAAGGGCCATAACTTTGTAAAATATAGGACAATCGAAATTCCAAAATCACATGCACATCTTCAGATCATGACGAAACATTCTGTACAATTTCAAGTCAATCTGATAAAAGATGTGACAGGAGTTGCGGGGACAAGGTCTGAGTCAGCAAGGGCCGTAACTCCATCAAAAATGGCCGAAACAAAAATAAAAAACCACATGCACATCTTCATATCATAAGAATACAATCTGTAAAATTTCAAATCAATCCGATAAAAGACGTAGGAGGAGTTGCGGGGACAAGATTTCGGACGGACGGACGGACGGAAGGAAGGACGGAAAGACGGACGGACTGACACACGGACGGACGAGGGTCATTTCTATAGTCCCCCTCCGCCTACGTCGGGTGACAACTAAGGTGGTTTGGCCACGTCTCAAGGTCTTCTGGTTTAGCAAAGACGATTCTACAGGGCACATTGAAAGGAAAAAGAAGAAGAGGTAGACAGAAGAAGAGGTGGGAAGACATATTAAAGAGTGGACAGGGATGGATTTTGCCACCTCAACTAGGGCAGCTGAAAACAGGACAAGGTGGAAAGGGATTGTTTCGAAGTCATCTGTGGTGCCCCAACGACCTAGTAAGGTTATGGGATACAATAGAATAGAATAGACCATTTCATTCAGGTAAATGATATCGAAAGTAAGTCATTTAGGAGGTTTTATTTGTTTCAAGTGGCCTAATTACGGACATTTAAAATGACAAAACTGTAGTGAGAAGTTCCAGCCATACCTAACAATAAACTATTACACAAATTTATACCGGTACCACTGATAGAGCTGTGGGGCCTTCTAGGGCATCATTGCTCTATCAGTATGAAACTTTTTATCTTTAGGTACATGTATTGCTGCACACTTCTCGCCATAGTTCCTGGGGGTGGTCGGGTGGTGCGATGGTGCTGTGTGTTACTTCCAGTGCCGGGGCGTCCTACTGATTTGGAATGTTGTAGGGCAAGGGCCTACTGTGCTTGCAGTAGGTGCGGGTGGGGCTTGCTTGGACATTTTTTCTCTTGTCTGTCATTTCTCCTCTTTCTCCCTCTCTGGAAGATGGCCCGATATAGACTGAAATATTGTCTCAAAGGGCCGTTAAACCAAATCAATCAATCAATCAATCAATTAATCCCAAATTTGAAGGCCAAGATAGAGCCAACTTTAAGTACCCCCATGGCTTTATAAAATAGGTCTACTATAAAAGATTTATCGTGAGGTTTCGCTGCAAGCTTCTCTGCATAGTTTCGTCAATGTAAATGACAGTGATAAGCCAAGAAAACATCTTTGAGTTTCACATAAAAAAGGTTTGAAAATTGATGAGGGTCATTTTAGTTCCCATTTAAAATGACCTTGGTGGTTTCACAGACAAAGAAATACAATATACAGGCGTGGGCACTCATTTACTGTCTCGCTTTTGCAATATATTGCATTACTGAACAGGGAACCAGAAAAGGGAACCCTGCATTTTGTGGAGCGATATGTTGATTTTATCCCCAAAAAAATGTGCACATCAACCATTGTTTTATCATAAAACGTGAAGTTTGAAGTGCTTTTCATAATCATTTGTGTTTAAAGGTTTTTGCCACAGATAAGATTAAGGAAAAATTAAACAAATAAAATATCATTGAGTTTCACATTAAGAAAGGCTGCGTAATTGATTTGGATCATTTCAGTTGCCAACTAAAATTACCTTCTTTCGATTTCAAATTTAATGAATAATAAACGGTAAAAATACAATATACAGGAGTGGGGCCTCATTCACTGTCCCGCTTTTGTTGCAGGCATCATTCAACTGGGAACCAGAAAAGGAAAAAAAAGAGCTACCAAAAAATTTTGTCACTCTTTATTCTGACGAAAATGTGCATGTGTAAAAACAATTTTCAGCGTGTTCAACGAATCAAGGCAAGTGTTCCTGCGTAAATTTTGGAATACGAAAAGCATCTGTTGCCTTAAAGGAATCGTGTGAAATTTGGGTGTCGTCTGTGGCTTAAACAATCGTAAAGAGGTTGCAGAAGTTGTAGTGAGGTTTTATAATGGTTGCAACAAAGTCGCCGAGTAGTCGTCCATCAAAATAAGTCACAGCCAGTCTTTTGGGCATGCTGCACACTGAAAGACTAGCAACAACTGGTTCTGAATGCACTGGTTGCAATCGATTTCTGGAAAGCGCCGATCGCCGATCACTCTAAACTAGTCGATCCTACGGCGAGCAGTTGCAGAAGGGTTGCATGCAAAAAAAAACTGTCGCCGATTGTATGGCGACTGCTGTAGAGGAAAAGTAGTTGCAATGGTCGCAGTGGTCGCAAGGCAGTCGCAGGCTCTGTGGGACCGAGGCTTAAGATGTAGATGAACTGATTAACTTTGGAGCATATTTCGTAAATTTTCGGTTGAATTATTGCCCATTTTCGGGCCCCTTTCTGACTTATACATTGTGGGATGAACCATCTTTAGAGTCAAACATACGACTGGGGGCATAGTCTTTTATCAACACATTTTCTGTTTATGATTTTTATGTCCCCAACTTTAAGTTGGAGGGGCATATTGCTTTCGGCTTGTCCGTTCGTCCATCCGTTCGTTCGTCCGTCACACGTCTAATGCCTCAAATTACTTTAAAACCATCCATACTAGGGTCTTGAAATTCTATGTCTGGGTTCCTCATGAAAAAACAGCTTACCCATATACTTTTTCTTTTCCGACTTATGATTTTTTTTAAAATATGCCCCTTTTTAAAAAAAAAAATGAAATGAATACATGTACCTTGTTAGAAAGATGTCTCAAAAAGTATTAGAGCTATGGCCTTGATATTTGGTATGCTGTTAGGGTATGAGGAATAGATATCCTAATTAACTTTTGGGAGAATTTTGTAAAATTTTGATGGAGTTATGGCCCTTGTATGAATTTGGCATTTTTCCAACTTTTGAACCGCTTGACATAGGAAGCTGATTTTTGGCATAATAGTACTCCTTGATGAGTGAAATATTTTATTTAAGGTAGGTTACTCTGCATTAATGAATTACGGGGTTATTTCCCCTGATCATTAACACTTAGACAGCTGCTGCGCTCAAGGACCTCTGGGTGTATGGTTTTGAAGTGTCATATTTATGTTCCTCATGGAAAAAAAAAGCTGACACATGTTTTTTTTCTTTTTTGAGTTATCTCTTTTTTTGAATTATGCCCATTTTTAACAATGAGATGCAAATCTTGCTAGCAATACATCTCAAAAAGTATTTTTGAGCTATGGCCTTGATATTTGGTATACTGATAGAGTATTAGGAGTAGAATAGTATTACTTGATTAACTTTTGGGTGAATTTTGTAAAAGTTTGATGGAACTATCATAATGGCCCTTGTATGAATTTGGCATTTTTTCATCTTTTGACTCTGCTTGACCTAGGAAGCAGATTTTTGATACATTAGAGGTCCTTAATGAGTTAAATATTTTAGTAAAGATTATGTAATGCCTTTTCAGACTTAGACGTTCTAAAGCTTGACATCTTTAGTGGCAAGCATATGGTCGGGGGCATAGTGTTTCACGAACACAATTTCTAGTTAATCTATGTATTTCGTCTAATCACTTTTTAGTGGAGGCAATATCAGCATAATTACTTTTCCCAAATACTGAGAGTCAAAAATCTTCCCATTAGGACATCAAGCAACCACGTGGCCGAATGGTTAGTGCTAGCTCCTTTAAAGCATAGGGTCGCAGGGTCGAGTCGTACTGGAGGCAAAATTTTGTCCAAATCTAAATAGCGCTTCATTGCGGAAGCCCTTCAAAATCATTTACACCTTGTTTCTCATATAGAGAGCATGGTTCTTCTGTAACCAGACAAAGGGCATATTTAGCTTGTTTTTGCAACCAGTTCCCGTATCATGGGGCTCCCTTAATCCATGGTACAGATACAAACATCCCTGTATGAGTATACTGCTGTTAAAGTGGCCACCATTGCCTTTGTGGCTTTGCCTTCCATAAGCTAGTGACTTTTTTGCAATCAATTTTACTGGAAAAAAAATTGCTCAATAATGCGCAAGATCAATTAATAATACATGTGACTGTAAGGATGCTTGTATTTTGTATGCGCCCACCTGCTGGTGTAAAGAATGATTATGTAAACAACATGTCAATAATATGAAAATATTACTTTAAATAAAGGAGCGCCACCCCCCCCCTCCCCCCAACACACACACGCGCAACCCAGGGACGGACAGCCGGGCCGGGTAGCGCAATCGGTAGGGCACCTGACTCGTAAGTCAGAGGTCCTGGGTTCGAATCCCGGTCTGGCCACATACTTTCGTTTCTCCTTCCGCTGATTCAAGAAGGGCAGTTGTCAGTTACTGGCGAAAGTATGTGCACTTAGTACTGGTTAACCGCTTAGGAGGTCTAAGCCTGCCCAGGAATAGTGTGGTTAGGTTAACTGACCGTCACGACATGACCTTAGTTGTTTACCGTGGACGTTAAGCATCAAATCAACCAACCAACCAGGGACGGACATTTCGAAAGCTTATTTCAAATGAAATTATCTGCAGACTATATTTTACTTATTTTACTCATTTTTCAGGCAAGATTATTTTTTTATATCATTTTCAGCCAATTTACTTTTTTTCTTGCATATTCAAAGAAAGGGATTCAAAAAAATCCACCACCACCCCTCCCCCCCCCCTCCTACCTACAACCACCCTACCCAGAACATCAAATAGTCGACTCTGAAACAATCGTGAAAACTACATACTCCATTACCACTAAAATTTTTATAATAAACCACTTACCACTTGTATTTAGATAAAGACTATAGTCTATACTTAGCTCTTAGCAGGGGAAGCCTGTTGCAGAGATTTTATCAGTGTGGGTATCATTTTTCAAAACACTGCGAGTTTTCTGGTGGGGCACAAGAGTAGGCCAATAATATTTGGTTTTCAGAAGAAGTAAACCCACATGCGGGAGCAAAAACGGTTTGTTTTGACGCCAGATTGCGTGTAAACTCGGTCACAAAGTTGGCCTAGTGGGCATGCTCGAAGGAATGCTACACGTAAAACAGGAAACTTACTATATTAGCTCAATATCTATTTTATTCTTTATTTTTCAACAATTGCCAACTTAAGAAGTTATGGTTAAAAGTAAAAAAAGTGGAACTCAATAAATTAGCGTCAAAATTGCAGGCTGGTCCCTTTGGAGAGTATATATTGTATAGGAGTAAACAAATTTTGAAAATATTTATATATGTATCAAATGCACTTATGCATCAGTTATGAACTATTTAAGAATAACTGCTTTGTATCTACGGATATTGAAAGAAATAAGAAAATCCGCGGTCTTAATTTTTGTAACAAACTTCAAATTTGATACCAAATTGTTACACCTGTCTATAATATAAAGTGAATTTGGATAAAATGCTTACAGCAATCTTTACCAAAAGCAACTTTCCAAAATCTACATTATCTCATGAGTATGTATATCTATTTGTATTATCAGCGAAATTGGACCGAAGCGCCTTGAACAATAAAATTGTTATGCGCATTTATACGGTCTTAAATTTTGTAACGTAGCGACAAATTAGGAATTCAAGTTACATTTATATGACACGTTATATTTGTAAGCGGCGTGTCCAGCAATTTTCAGATCTGTGTTATTACATAGCAGTTCTTTCTCTTGCCATCGGAAAAGAATTTTCTCAAAGTTTGAAGCCTAGAAATATATTTACCAGAAGAAAAAAAGCGTTTCCCGAGGCAAGACCACTAGTATAAAAAAAAGCAAATACGGTAAAGTGAACGAAAAAGATATAATTCCTACACTACACGAAACCAGAGACAACAGAGGATAGTATAGTATGAGGAAATGAACAATCGTCAAGCGGCTAAGACCTGCCATGCCGGCATATAGTGTGATTTATATTTGCAGCTTCCAACAGAATTTGTATAACAATCTCAATTTTTGTCGTTTTCAAACATGCAAATAGATGAATGGATGGATGACTTGCGATTTTTCGTTCTTTTCAACAGTATATCTGTCATATAAGGACCATGGGCGAGTGATAATGAAAGGCTGCGTGCAATGGAAACCCGTTTACGGTTGAAAAGGTTTCCGCCTCCAGCAAGGCTCCAACCCGGGACCGCTAGATTAGTAGGCCAGCACTAAACCTACTGAGTTACAGGGGATACATGCAAATAGACGCGTCGTGTCCCCTAAAAAGCAAATGGAAAAGCAAAACGGTAAATAAATCCTCATTATTGTCGTCCTTACAACATATTTGGCATTGATATACTCCTTTCCGTATAAGACAGTCGAATCCCGCAGTTACCATAACTGACAGAAAAGTAATTCGTTTGACATTTCGACGTTATGTTTTGTTCCCCAATACCATGCGCGACGTCATAATGTTACGACGTAATTTGCATATTTAAAGGAAAAACTCACTTAAATGCATTTTGGACTCAAATTAAAGATTCTAATAAAACATGAAATTTACCGTAATTTTCATGAAAATCGGACTTAAAATACGAAATATATGACAGTTTAAAGATATTAAAATGTTGAGCTGGGAACCAGCAGATCTCTGAGTTAATGACGTCATAAACTCACTGTCAAAAAATGAAAATCCTAAAAAACTTTGGTTTGAAACAAACTGTAGATAAATGAAATGCATAAATATATATTTTTCTTCATAAAGAAACTAATAAAACTAAATAATACTGTAAAAGGTAGCAATTTATGCTCTTTTTCTAGATTTAAATATTTATCACGTGACAGGAACTTCCAAAATGGCGGCCTCCCAGACCGCCATTTTAATTTTTTAAAATATTTTTATCTTTCTTATTTTAAGTCCGATTTTCATGAAATTTTCACCAAATTTAACTGCTGAACAAGATCTATAATTTGAAGTCTGTTTATATTCAAGTGAGTGTTTTCCTTTAATCCACTAGTGGATTATCGCTTATAATGCATGGCTCTATTACACTCTCAGATGCGACATCATATGATAACCCGCTGTAGTAAATGCGCAATTCCATTCCGACTTGAAAATTGAAAATTTAAGCTGCTGCCAATTGTGGCTCCAAATATTGCAATGCTCTTCGAATTATGACCGAAGCACGTTTGTATCTTCGTGAACACTTTTTTTTCACGTAAAATCCACCAAATATTGCAATGCTTTTCAAATCAAATTTATAAAACACTTAATATTTTCGTGAGCAATTTTTTATGTTTTCTTTATTGTTAAATAAATGAGCAACGGTCCGATAAAATTAACAATGTGGCATTAACGCCCAGTGAAGACCCAGATCAGTTTTAGCAGCTCTCTCGGGACCTAGTAAAAGTTAATTATTATTATGACATGTATTACTAAATATAGTAACGAATATCTTGGATACGCAGTCCAATATGGCTCGTGATTCCTTTCCCCATATCAGCCCGCTCGTACAGAGCCATATCGGCCCGCTCGTGCAGTCATATCAGCCCGCTCATTCGAAAACAAGATGGCGGAACGCAAACGGGAACCGATAAATTTATGGCTTGAGCGACTGGATTTATTGATATGGGGGAGAACAGGCCGACAGGGACTGCTAAACGGCTGAGAAAGTTTGTAGAGATCTCTTGTAGAGAAATCGAAAATCGTAAACACAATGTGACAGTCTTTACAGACTCAGACAGTTGGAGCAATCCTCCTAAATGAAATTGAAATGCATATTGTACGTTTTTTTTCTTGTCTCTCTTTCTAAGAATTGCTGTCTGTGAAATCCCCTTTAAATCTTTGTATTTCTAACTTTGTTTGAAAATGATTGCATACAATGTAGTTTTAATGACGTCATGTTTATTGAAGGACGTCAGCACGGCGGCAATATGTGCGTGCGTACTTTGCAACGTAACGCCAAAAACAATCGGGTCGACGTATCGTCCAAATAGTTCCGTTTGGTTCAATCAGAATAATGATTTAGGGGAAAGTGCAGAATACATGTAATAAAAAGGTTACGATATGTCTAGTGTCGTATTGCTAGGAATATCGGCCCGGTATGCTAATGGCCCTCGGGCCAATATGAAGCTATCCGGGCCGATATGCCTGGCAACGCGACACTAGACATGTAATAACCTCTAAAAATACAGGTTTGATCCATATATCGTATAATGCTAGCAGGTAGACAACGTTGCATCATCATTGAATAAACTATGATTCAACGTCATGGCACTGAATCATGGTTTATTCGAATGCTGATTCAACGTTGCGTGCTTAGTAGGCATTTAAGGTGGATGGGCACACTTTGGATGAAGGAACTCTGCTATATTCATTGAGCCGTGACACGAGAAAATCAACAAAGTTGTTGTGCGCCCAGCGCAGACTCAGATCAGCCTGGCTGATCAGAGTCTTTCCTAGGCGCTTAAAGAGTAGCTGAGGGTCGAAACTACCTTCATGCGGACAACGAAGACTCTGATCAGAATGGTCGGATGCATAGGCTGTTCTCAGTCTGCGCTGGGCGCACATTCACTTTATTTTGTTGTTTTTTTCATGTCGCAGCTCATTTTTCACTTCCGTATTCAGTGGCGGTGTTAAAGGAAAGACCTCTTTCCTATTAGAATAGATTCAAAATTCAAACGACTTTGTTAAAAAGAATCCCTTTCATAGATGGCAGAAGAGCATAAAGGTATACCAATACACCTTAAACTCTGCTGACTATATGGGGACCAGTGAAGATCCTGATCATGTGCTCTAAAAGGAGCAATCTGACCAGAATGTAACACTTCTCTGCCGATATTAAGGACCATCACGGTTATCCGACTATGCTGAATTCAATTTTGCAATCGATTCTTACTTTGAACTTGCTCATATGTAATATTAAACCCTTTCGAGTAGCTTTTGTAGTAGTTTGATTTGAACTCTATATGTAGATTGTTAGATATAGTAACATGTGTTGGCAATCGTAGGTGAATGCCGCAATATTTTCCAAACCTCCCGCTAAAGTGAAATATTTCGGCAAGCCCAAAAGTTTCATTCAGCTCAAGGTTGCGGATTTGTGGAGAAGAAAAGTCTATTTCTTCAAACATCTGAAAAAGATGATAAAAAGAGAAACTATTATTATCGAATGATCTCAGAAAAATCGGCTTTCAGTGGATGCAGTTGTATTATATTATATAGAGAATACTCTGTAAGTGTCTTCTGATATTAAGTTTAACATTCGAGACAGAAATAGAGTGGGAAGGACGGGCTTGCCGAGCCATTCCTACGTGTATTTGGTCGAGCCTGATAAACTTGAAATCAAAAGACAGTAATATGTTTTTCTTCTATTTTCTATGCATCATTAGAAGATTTTAAGGCGCAAAGAGTGTCACTGTCACCAATGAAAAGCGATCTCAATTTTGTCGGGACTGCTGTAATCGCGATTGCGTTTTGACAAAAGTCCGTGACGTCATTTAGCCAATCAGTCGTTCTTATCATGCCCAAATCAGTATGTAGCCAGTCGTCTATAGAGATCCCTTCAGAGCCGTTACTTGATATAATTTGCTCAAGCGCAGGTCCAAAGTGGCACGATATCGCATTATGCAATCATACCCCTGTAGTTAGGTGAAATTTTGCTGCAGATAAACCTTTTTAGCATGCATTCGCTGCAGATTTCTACCAAATAACAAAGGTATGCAAACATAATGTGACAGCATGGTAGTTTAGAACTGAGCTTGAACAAATAATATCAGGCAGCAGTGTCTGAAGGCGATTGGCTACTTAGTTACGTTGGCGTTCAACTGGCCCAATCATGCCACCGAATCACATGACACATGCCGCGACGTCAGTTTTTCAGAATATCTCCTCAGACCTCAAAGGACAAAAATACACCATTATTCTATATCATTTGTGTAATGTGTTGTTAAGTGAGGAGAAATATACTGTTAAGACGTTAACTCTTTCGGCGCCAAATGTTTCAGACGACAAATTTTCGTCTGCTCAAATCATCAGACGACAGATTTGTAATTGGAAATTTTAACAATCTAAAGACATTTTTCATAAAATCAGGCTTTTTAAGTTCATATTTGAATGGCAAACAGTGTAGATCCTGATCAGACGGCTCTTTTAAGAGCCGGCTGATCTGGATATACGCTGTTTGCAAAGTCGCATTTTTGCGACTTTGGCGCCGAAAGAGTTAATAGACTGTGAACAGAAGATATCGAGACTAGATGACTTATGTAATATGTTGCTATGTAAGGAGACACATAATAGGGATGTTTACAGACTCTGTGAACAGCAGATATCCAGATTTTATTATATACCTAAAAGATCCCCAGTCACTTTACATTGGAGTAACACTACAATATATTCTGAATACTACCCGTGCAATTTGTTGTTATGTAAAGAGACACATACTGTTAAGACGTTTACAGAATCTATGAACAACGGATATCGAGACTAAATCACGCGTGTTATTTGTTGTTATGTATAGAGAAACAGAACCGTCGGAAGTTTACAAACTTTGTGAACTTTTGGTATCAAGAAAATATCACTTGTATACTCAAACTACTGATACCTCAAAGTAAATTTTCTGGGACCAGAAAATTTACTTTGAGATATCTGCGTTTTGGGATAAACTTTAAGTTTGAGACATCGAGAGTTGACTGTATGTTGTTATGTAAGAGGACTTTTACAGTTAACAAGTTTACGCACTCTGGGAACAGCAGATATCGAAAATATATCACTTGTTCAATGTGTTGTTATGTAAGAAGACACATACTAGTAACAAATTTACAGACCCTGCGAACAACAAATATTGAGGATATTAAGAAAAAGACATCATTTTGTAATATCATAGTCACACAAAATTTAGAATTCTTTAGATACGGCAATATTTGGGATGTTGTAAACGTCATGAAGGTACTTTTTTGTTTTCTATGCTCAAAGCCAAGCAATAACCGGATCTAAAATTGTTGAAGTCTGCTTAAATGACTAAAAAATTGTTGGCTATGCCTGTCCATGATTAAAACCAATCTGTATGGACTCATCGGCTAAAATTATGCCAATGCACGGTCGACTAGAAGGCCGTGAGGACCACACGAATAACCTCAGTCACGCCATTATGAAGTCAAAAAATCAGTTTCAATGGAATTCCCCTTACACATTAAAGTCTTTTTGGCAGTTTAATAAATGGCTTTCAAATAATTTTAAAAAACAAACATTGAGTTTGCTAGACAAACAAACAATCTTGACGAAAATAATAAAAATGACGCACTGGTATAGAAACTATGGCAACTCAAAAATCTTTATATGTTTAATGCATAGGGAGATAAGCTGAAAGTTTTGAATCTTTAAACGTAATTTTCAGGTTGTGATTACCATTAACATATGCGTTTAAAGTGTATTCTGCGCATACCGGAACTACTGTTTATTGTGTACAAAAACAATTATTTTGCGCATGCGCAAATTAAATTTCTGGTCTGAATTATTAAAATAGGAATAAGTTGGATAACTCCGGACAGGGCAAAAATTAACCGATAAAGTTTCATAATATAAGTTATCAGACGTCTGTCAACCCCCCCCCCCCCCCTCCCCCCCCCCAAAAAAAAAAAAAAAAAAAAAAATCAATATATACATTACAAATACCCCAGGTTGGCCGAAATTAAGTAATACAATCTGTCAAGTTTTTATTTTTGTTCAGCATTTATTGTTGACCGTGATGACTCTCTGATGAGTAAGGGGACCTCCATACGAACCGAATACCAACTAATTGTGTGCACCGCGGCGGAGGGTGAGGGTGAAGGTTTGGGCCCAGCAAAACCGGTTTAAACCCCCCAGTAGTGATTACTGACCGTCCCAAGGCGGTACTTTCGTTGCGGTTGCATTTGTTTTATGTTCGGTGCTGTTTAATTTATTGTGTTCTCATTTTAACCCTTCTATAATAAAAATAGAAAATAGGTAAAAATAGTTGTTAAATGTTTTTCGTATAATTTGCTTAGTCTGTTGTAACCCAACTGTTGGTCTAAATTATTTAGTTCGATAAAGATAGCTGAGTCGCCACCTATTTGGGAAAGAGCTGCTGACTCGGCTTATCACTTGTAATTTATTGTTTGTTGGGATGTTTTGTCAATCTTTCCCTTTGATGTTGGGGATAGGGTTTGGGATCTGATTCAGCCAGTTCCTGAAGTGTAGCTACTCTTTAAATACAGATAGATAAACAGCCAACAATACATGTTTATGTTTTAAATAATTAGACTTACTTGAACATAGTCGCTTTGGCAATTGGTCGAGTTTTCCAGTGAAGTATAAATTAACTGAAATGAGATAGAGCTCTTCTCGTCCACTTCGATAATCCACGAGCAATTAACGTTGAAGTCGTACAAATCGTTGCCATCAATATAAGGAGGGGAAATGGAGCCGGTCGATGTCCTGACAATATTCTCACACGATTTGTTTGGAGCTGAAAACAACAAGTAGGTAACATGTACCAACAGTTTTATAAGGCTCCTGATAACAAAAAAGACGTCGAAGGTAGGAAAATTCTTTTAAAATATTAAATGGGTTTCCGGGGTTTACATTTTTGAACTTATTAAGTTTGCTATCTAGAATGTCTAGGCATGTGACAGACAGCAATGCCCGTAATAACACTTTAACTACTAAACTTCTTCAACAAGGCTATCGGTATCCTTCGAAAAGCCTTTTCAAAATTCAATGGCAGACACTTTGAATTGGTTTCTAAATTCACGGTTGGATTAAAAACTGTTTCGGCAGAACCTATCGGAACCAGAGCCTTATAGTGGCGAGGTAGATATTAATTCACAAAAAGTGTAAGTAGAGCTTTTTTTCTGATAATTTCAGGAAATTTATCATAGGTTACAAACGCATTGGATATAATATAAAATTTCCTTTTAAAAGGAGGGCTTGCCCAGCTAAGACAGTGAAATTTTCATGAGTTGTTTATTGAAGTGAACCCGATTGTTAGTGCACTTTCTATTGCTTACTTTTATTTAGCAAAGTGTTTAATTTCTAACTTATTGAATGGTGGCATTATCCACAGGACGGGTGTAAGGTAAAAACAAGTGTAGAATTTATTTGAAAAACAAATTGAAAAAAAATATTTAAACACACACACACACACACACACACACACACACAACAACAACAAAAAAAAAAACAACAACAGTTTTTCAACGTTTTGGCCGGCCGTTTTAGGCATGTCTTAAGGAAAATAACTATATGGACCTATTTCCAGTCTTTTCTTCACGGCTGTTGAGTCACATTTAGTCTGAATCAAAATTTTAGGAAAGGCTGTTTCAAACCCATGTCTATGGAATCTTGGCACATCTGAACTTGGCATCAAAAGAAGACAATAAATTTATATTTACTGAAGTTTATTTTTGGTTTAAGTGGCATCAGTGGCAGTGACTGGAACAAAATTTTGACACTCTGAGAAGAAAATGCATGCTGCTGTTGTTTGGGACAATAGCTTGCTTTACACCATTTGGGAACAACAAAGCACGGAACCCATTGCGTTCGTATTTCCATGAACTCCCGACAAATGAAATTTATCTGTTTTCAGTAAATGTGATAAGGGAAAAAAATCGTCAAAAGCGCTTGTTTCTAAATGTAAACAATAAATTTGAACTCTGCTCTTTCAGATTTTACACTGATACACAGATCAGCCCACTCTGGCATAAGCGCAGTCTGATCAGTCTGGCCTCAGCATGAAATATGAAGAATATATATATATGCCGAAAAAGACTGATCAGATCCAACGAATGCATCGGCGCTGGACAGTGTGCCGGCTGCTCAGACTAGTCAGATTATGCGATGCCCTAAGGCCTAGTTTTCGCGACGCCGCTGCATGATTTTTGGAAAAGCTAATGCTTTGCGCTAAGCTATATATAAACACTGTTTCTTACACAAGTTTTGGTATATTTCTTAGGATGCAAAGCCAAATACTTTGCATTGCATTCACAGTTTCATTTTTTATGCCATCAGTTTATAAAAAGCAAACGAAATGTGGCCAAGTTCAAGGCACTTGTAAAAGAAAAACGTGCTTTTTAACGGAAATATTTAAAAAAAAAAATTACATGAACTATCAAAAATAGAATAAAGTTTCCATCGTTATTTTTAGCAGATGAGGCAAATCGAATATGGATAAAAATAGACAAAATCGGACGAGGTATTTGTTTGTTATGTCTGTGAAGAAAATAATGAAGAAACGCTGTCTCAAACCGGAACGAACTTTCCGATCTCTGGCTTAATTGCTGCCCTAAAAAGTTTAGAACGAATCGTTGCATAACACACTCACTGTGTACACACTCTCCTGGTATTTTCCGACTAAGCGTGACGTATCGTTTCTTCCGAAAATAACTCGGTATCACTAAACCACTTGAATACTGGCTTGCGCTCGAAAGCGCAAGCCAATAAAAGTAATGCTGCAGTCTGGATGATTTGTGGTAAGCCAAATTTTGGTTAATAACTTTGCTTCTTTGCTTCGTTCCTTAATTGCACGTCGATGAGTCAGGCTTCAGACTCAATGATGAACCCGACATAAACAGAGGATCTTAAATGAGTGCTCATGTATTATTGAATTTATTAAACGAGTTGGGGGGAAAGATAAGATGCGAGGCTATGCCGAGCATCTTATCGGTTTTCCCCAACGATTTCAGGAGCACGAATGAAAGATTCCATCTATCATATAACACTAAAATCGCATTTTATTAGCAAATTTAGCACTAAAACGTCACGATTTTGCCATTAGAAAACGCGACTTTTTATGGACGTAAGCGCATAACGTTACGACGTAATTTGCCTATTTAATCCACTAGTGGATTATTTAAGGAACGAATTTCATATTTCTGAGGTTTATCGAAGTGTAAACTACATTGGGTCACGTGCAAAGTGAATCATGTAAACTTTGCTAGTGACCCAATGTAGTTTACACTTCGATAAATATCAGAAAAATTAAGTTCATTGCTTATATTTACATTCGTTTTAATCAAATCTTTCACGAAAAATCTTATATAAGCCCTAAAATTGAAACAGTAAAACATGTACACGCAGGGTTTTCTGCTATCAGCAGAACGGCATGCATGACGTCATGACGTTGCTGACGTCCAATCAGCTGGTGGAGAGCCATTGTTTATGTTTACGTCATTGACGTCGCGTGTCTCAATGTAATTATTGGAATATAAACTACATTACGTTCCAATGGGTTACTATAGGGCTTTTCAGTAAACACACCAAAAATGTAAATATTTAAGGAATGAATTTCATTTTTCTGAGGTTTATCGAAGTGTAAACTACATTGGGTCACGTGCAAAGTGAATGAACCCCGAAGGGGTTCATGTATACTTTGCTAGTGACCCAATGTAGTTTACACTTCGATAAACAAAGTGAATGAACCCCGAAGGGGTTCATGTATACTTTGCTAGTGACCCAATGTAGTTTACACTTCGATAAACATCAGAAAAATTAAGTTCATTGCTTATATTTACATTCGTTTCAATCAAATCTTTCATGAAAAATCTTATATAAGCGCTAAAATTGAAGCAGTGAAACATGTACACGCAGTTTTTCTGCTAACAGCAGAACGGCATGCATGACGTCATAACGTTGCTGACGTTCAATCAAATTGTAGAGAGCCATTGTTTATTCTGACGTCATTGACGTCGCGTGTCTCAATGTAGTTATTGGAATGTAAACTACATCACGTTCCAATGGCTTACTATAGAGCTTTTCAGTAAATACACCAAGAATGTAAATATTGTTTTTTATTACACTCTCAGGTATATGATAAAGCTATTTATTTTAGTCGGAAAGGCCGGAGCTTGTATTATTTGTTACTTGATCATTTGCGGTTCAACTCGAGCCTTTTATTTTGCCCCGGTATTTCAATTGTGTTGTTTGATACGGTTTTTTCTGTTGAATCATTTATTCATCATCAGTCTTATATAATTATTCGTAATTTGCTTGTTTACTATGTTTCATTGATGGGTTAGGATACTCATGGGTACCTGTAGTGCTCCTATTATAGCTGAATCTTTTATTGTTGAAATAGATTTATGATGTCTTATTCTAATGATAAACATGTTATTGAAGAATGTAAATCAACAGTTAGATATCTCATAATCTGGACATGCTTTCAAATGCTGTCAACCCCTACTGCGAAGGCCGTTAATCGTATTCATCAACCTTGACTGCACTTAAAAAGGCAGTGTATCCGATACCGAAGCCCAATTTTTGAAATCATTTTTAAACATATCTTTTGAGCGGACTTGTTTCATCCGAAATTTCTTCTATGCGCGATAACTTTGATTTGATATGTTTCATTTTCCTTTCCACGTTTTTCCTCCTGTTTTCTCAACTTGCTCGGTATGCAACTGACTATTCAAAGTTCAATGCGCGTAATACAATTTTAATGACTAAATTTCTCCAACAGGGCTTTTAGTATCGTAACTCCAAAAGTTTTTTTCAAAATGTGATAAATTGGTTTCAAATTTCAATATGGGGTTTTCAGAAAGGCCTATAGGATGATAATGTTATTTAATAAGTAGGGCTTATTTTTCTTTCGGAAAAACTACAGCGAGCGAGCGGAGGCTCATATATACCCCCCTTTCGACCCCCACCCCCGCATAATGAAATCAAACAATAAACACCAAATTTAAACACATGCGCGATACAAATTTAAATAGTATGTGACTTTAACCCTTCGTCAACGGCAGCCTTTACAGGATGTCAACCTACAAGTTAATAAAATACACAAATGACTTCCTTTAAGTACTATGAAAACATTCTTAAGACAGAAGGCGAGTTCTACTATGTAGTTTTTGCTAATAAAGACTCATAGGTAACACTGTAATGGCCTGGCCATTAGAAAAGAATCGTCCGTTTCTCCGACCTTTAAGTCAATGCATGTGCAGGAGGGTATAGAATGAATTTTTAGACCAACAACTGTTATCTTACCAAATATAAACCAAACTCAATAAAGAGTTTGGCTGATATGAGACGTCAAAAACCGTAATTTAAAACTTGTATGTGAAAAAAGTCTAATTCTGTGACCTTGCCCTATTGACCGCAGACACATTTGGAGATGGTACAGAATAAACTTAAGACATGCCAAATATAAGCAAACCGAACATAGGTTTTCAATAATATAAGATCTTAAACGATATATTTACATAAAACATAAAACTTTAGCATGAAAATAATCGAAAGTTTGGTTTGTTCTCACATTTTAAGTTCCAGAGACGGAAATAGCAGAATTTGCAAACCGTGTAGATCCTGATGAGGTGGCTCAAAATGACCCACCTCATCTAGATCTATACTGTTTGCCCTCTAGTCTTTGAATTCTTAATTTGAAATGTCTTGGACAAGGCATTTTTTAATTTTTGCAGACGTAGATTTTTTTCGTCTGCTTTTTGGTGCTTGTAGAGTTAAGAGTTGTGATAACTCCATAAATTATTTTTCTCAAAATAGATGGTAAAGGTTAAGGTTTCCCATAGCCGTAGGTGCAGTGGGGGTTAGAGACCCACTGTATCTTCGGCACAGCTGATGACAGGCGGAGCCCATCTTTCTCCTTTGCTGCATTATCCTTCCCGGATTCAAAAAATGTACCCATTTACTGCTGGGTTTACAGAGAGAGTTTTCCAGTCGTCGGATGGCGACGGTGAGCCGCGAACTAACGACCTTCCGGCGACTTTCTGCACCATATCCAAGTCACTCTAACCACTCGACCACAGCGCCTCTCTAAAGTAGATATTGTATACAAATATGATATCCGAGTTGAAAAGCCTAGGGTCGAGTCGGGTAACTTCGGACAGCGGGTAAATTCGGACATACCATTGCAAACAGTGAGGATCCAGATGAGACGGCTCATAATGAGTCGTCTCATCAGGATTTTCTCTGTTTGCCCAGTTATTTTTGTTTTAATTCCAAACAACCGGCATATAAAGGAAACAATGTCACTGTCCGATTTTACCTGCGGTCCGAATTTACCCGACTCGACCCTATTGTGTACAAATATGATACTCGAGTTGAAAAGCCTAGTTATGTTTTGGCTGTTTACTGTAGCTTACATGATCTTTTCATCATTATGATTACTTTCAGGTGGACTGGTATTACAGCAGCTTACATTTTCTTTGTATTGTTATGATTACTTTCAGGTGGACTGGTATTACCGTAGCTTACATTTTCTTTGTATTATTATGATTACTTTCAGGTGGACTGGTATTATAGTAGCTTACATTTTCTTTGTATTATTATTTTTTTTCTTTGTATTATTATGATTACTTTCAGATGGACTGGTATTACCGTAGCTTACATTTTCTTTGTATTATTATGATTACTTTCAGGTGGACTGGTATTACAGTAGCCTACATTTTATTTTCATTATTATGATAACTTTCATGTGGACTGGTTTTACAGTAGCTAAAGTTTTCTTTTCATTTGTATTTTTACTTTCAGGTGGACTGGGATCGCGTATTCATTGGACCTGTTAAGGGCTGCTATAGAGTATGTTCGAATGGTATTTTCCAAAACTTATACAGGTCAGGTAAAATGTAAAACCAGTAAATGATCATGTGTCTTTACATGAATCTCCTGTACAAATTTTAGTTAAATAATAAACTTTCCGAAGACATTTGCGAATACTAACTACACAGTTGCAAGCTTACGAAAGGCACTATACCGCTTAATTTAAGAAAATCCAAGGTAAAACCTCCGTCCAAGACGATATGATTGTCGGAGTAAAACTGTATATACAGCACATTAGATCTTGTCTCTCCGTACTGTGGTAGAACTGTATCATTGTCGCAGAAAAACCGCCCACTGAGACTATCTGCTTTCTCGTATATCTGAAAAAAAATCGTGGCATCCTTCAGACGCTAGCTTAATTCATGTAAACAACTTATAAAATGACATATACATGTGCTGGTATCCAAACCATTGGCTGATCCTTCAACCGGGTCCCCAATGCGGCTCAGGAGCTTATTGACTTGTCAACAGTATTCGCAGACACAGGATACCCAAGTCGGAACCAGCCTGGAAACAAAATCTCAGAAGAATTGATCTCTTAGAACAGTGTAGCCTATTATGGAATGCAAACGTCAATACAACGTAACAACTGTAACGCTGTTTCAACATTGTACAACGTTGACCCAATAAATAACAACAGCGGTCCGAAGAACGTCTAAAACGTCAGAAACAAATCAGGAAAAGAAGGATTTGACCAACATTAAGGTGGTGATAATCACTGATTTTGGGCGAAGAAAAGAACTGCATAAAAAGCTGAAAATACAACAGATCTTTCCGAAACTTGGCTGATGCCTTCTTTTTGTTGTTTCTCACAATTAAAGATACATTTTGATGGCATAATACCCTAATGACTGTTTATTGAAACATGCTGCTCAGAGATAGGACCTTCTGGGAGACTTGTGACTGAAGTACAGGTAGGGGACAGATAAAGGGAAATCAGCTGTCAAAGAAAAAGAGAAAATATGGTTATAAACAAATTATAATTGGATCAGACTGTTGAAGACCTACATGAAACTGTGTAAAAAAACATTATTTGCTAAAGACTTATGTATTTTTTATACGAAGAGATGATATACATTGTAAATAGGGCCATGCAAATAGGTACTCGTACATTATAACATTCATGCACACAGAAGACTCTGATCAGCCTGTGCAATCTTATCAGAGTCTTCCCTGTTTGCATGAACTGTATGAGATTCCTGGAAATCTAAAACAACAAAACTGATAATCCAGATCAGTCTACACATACGTGACGGCTGATTTGAATACCTACTGCTTAGAAAATGAAAATCCCGATCAGTCTACACAGATATGACGGCCCTTTTGAATATTTACTGTTCACATGGGCAGTCTGTCGTTCCTTGAAATGTTAAACACAGAAATGATGACCCTGGTCAGTCTACAAAGCTGTCACGACTGATTTGAATGTTAATTGTTCTCATGAAAGTTTTGTCAGCAGTGAATATTCATATCAGCCTGCACAGCTAAACAGCGAAAAAGACCCTGATAAGTCTATGCATGTATGATTTGAATATTTACTGTTTGTATTCAAATCAATTTGCATAGCTAAACAGCAAAAGTGAAGACCTTGATCAGCCTACACAGATGTAATAACTGATTTTAATAAATAAACTAGTCGAATTGAAAAAGTGTCATCAAAGAGTATTTGAAACAGTATGCTCATCTGCACTGACTGATTATTTTTCATTTTTGCTTTTCACAAAAAAGCATTTTACTGTTTTAAAATGCCAAAACTTTTAAAATGTTAAACGTCAGGAAACATATTTTTGTTTTGCATTCATAATTTTGTCAAAAATTGTTTTCCCTCTTTTAAAAGACATATGCACTTTTTAAATATGTTTTCAGTATCATGTAGCATCTGTACAGCGTTTCAACTTGTTTTCTTGAGATCTTTGTAGTTTACTATGGATTTTCATGTTAATAAATATATTTTCTACTGTATTTCAGGCTTAGTTCTGAATAAACCCAAGTACGTTTTGGGGTTGTAAAGCACCCTACAACCGTTGACATTGGTAGCCAGTGTGGTTCATTACTGCAAGCAAGATCATGGGAATTCCTGACTGCCTAGATGTTCTATCCTAACATTTGTCACGGACTCTTAAAAGATCACACGTCCCGGCCGAGGATCTAAAGGCGAGCACTCACCACGTCGCTATGAAAGCCGGCATTTACCGAAAGGTAGTACAAGTGTAAAATATACCTAACCTATACCCTGTGACATTCTCCCCCTCCATATTGAATTCATCCTCGAATTCTCAGACGTACAAGAATCACTTGAAATGAGACTTAAAGAGTTCTAATGCATCTAAGGGTCATTTACGTTGGGCGCCATTTGTCACGGACTCTTAAAAAATCTCACGCCCGGCCGGGGATCGAACACGGGACCTTTCGATCCAAAAGTGAGCACTCTACCACGTCGTTATAAAAGCCGGCTTGTACCGCATGGCAATACAAGAGTATGATTTACCTAACCTATACCCTGTGACATTACAAAGAAATTCAAGAAATCTGTTGTTCTATATCAGTCTTAACCCGAAAAGAATTTAAGTTAAAAAAAGGCCATAATTTTGCCAAAAAAATTGTGTTTGCTTTTTATAAAAGCACAAGCATATTTTGGTATGTCAGTTATACCTGCGCAAAGCTTAAAAGCTGTGGAAGGAGTTGGAGGAGTTGATTATACAAACTTGCTATCCTATGTCACAATGTAGCCAGAACCTTTAAATTTTTAGTTTGTTGTAGCCCTAACTTTCTCATTCTTTTTTCTCTGTAAAATGCAAAAGCAAATCTTCAATATGTATGCGCCATCTGTGGAAAGTTTCAGGTTGATTGCTTAAACTATGGTTAAAACTATGGAAGGAGTTGCTTATGCAAACTTTTTAGGTGAGACGGACAGATGGACAGACGGATAGACAGACGAAAGGACTGACGGGCAAGGATAAAATCTAATATTCCATGACAATAATCATCGGAGGAGTGGGGGAATGGTTGGGGAGGGGTTTGAGATAGAAATCATAAAAATCTATCAAAAGCGCAGTAGAGGCTCTATCATGAAGTCGAGGAATCCATTTAAACCGAATACAGACCAACTATGTACAAGCAAGTCAATGGCCTAGCTATATTATATACCGTCCTTTTCGCACTTTAGCTGACGACACTTACCAAAAGAAAGTCTTTTTCGCAAAACTCGGAATACTCAATGCTCAAAAACGTAAGGGTGAATCTGATAACATAGCTTTCTGGTGCCTGGATTTTCCAGAGGCAGTCAACGTTTTTATCATACTGGCCATCTCCATCACTGTCTGGGGCGGTAATTTGACCACTGATACTGTCCACAACACCACCGCACTCTTGTATCTTGTCTACAAAAAAGCATAAATCCAAATAAATGCCCATGTTTTAATAAACGCCGTTTGCTTTCTTTTCAAAAATAATGTTATATTAAATTGCATGAATTCCTATTTGCTTTTCTGGATTAGGTAGCTCTTCATTTTAGAATGGGGCCTAATCTTTAAGGAATGAACGTGCTCCTAAAGGAGCATTTTTTTCCTTTTTAAGATGACTCCACCCGGCTAGGAAAGGAGGCAAAATGATTGTAACTTCCCATGAAAATATACCCATTTCCCTAAATTTTGTTTATAACAGTTATATATTTACTTTTTGCAGTAGTGGAGTTACTGCAATTGAGGGTCTAAATTGTGTGCTTCTTTCCCTTTTTGTTTTGAGGGCGGGATATGCGATTTGATTATATTGATTCCTGACCATTGCTTGCTCCTTTTACATGGCTATGTTCGGATTAAAATTCGATATTTCAAATACGTCACACAGGATGAGGTACTTATTAAACTCTGGGAGTAAAGATTCGCACTTTGGGCGAGGACTCTATCACAAAATTTAATATCACAGCTGCAGGTACGAAATAACCTGCTCGAAAGTCAGTTGAAATTTAGGGGCATTCAGAAGGTTCCGATACAAGTCGCATTAATTTTTATTCTAAAGCACTTTCAAATGTAAAGCGACGTCTGATTGGATATCGTCAAAATATGCGATCGAATGTCATGCAATAACCTGTCGGAAACCCGAGGTCAGTACGGAACATCCCCTCTTATTGGCTGATCAATGGTTTTATAATTCCAATTCTATTTTCTGCTGCTAATTTAGCGCAAATCGCCTGCGAAGCAGAGGCGAGAAACATGTACACATGTATTGCTTTTCCGGTGTCGTTGTCGGCGGAGTCGGCGTTGGCGGCGTAAACTTATGTCGATTTTTTTGCGTTAAGCTCAGTTTCGAAAGAACTGTTAGGGCTAGAGCCATAAAACTTGGTTCATACATATAATTGAAAGAGTAGAGCTTAAAGCCACATCAAATATGAGTCTTGGTCTATATGTTACACTTCACCGACTTTGCAATTTGTTGTGGAGTTTTCGCGTTTTGGTCCATTTCTCAAGAACTTTCAGGGCTAAAGCCATGGAACTTGGGCCATGCATACATCTGAAAGAGTAAAGACCAAGGCTACCATCACTATTGAGTCTTAACCTACTTTTTACATTTCACTGACATTGCAATGTTTTGTTTAGTACTTGCCTTAAGCTCTGTTTCTCAAGAGCTATAAGGGCTACAGCCTCGAAACTTTGGTCATGCATACTTCGGGAAGAGTAAAGCTCAAAGCCACCATCGATTTGAAACGACGTTACAGCGACGTTACGCAACATGGCGCAACGTTCATTATTATAGTCCTTAAAGTATTACTTAAAGTACACTGCCCACGACGAATATCGGGCTATCGAAATATCGTGACGTAAGCAGTAATCATCCACAAATATCTTCGTCTAACGGGCAAACCGTTACATATCCTCAGGGCATATGCCCTCCCTCCCGACACCCCAACGCGAATACCTTGGTCTATAGGACCACACCATGATATTAACTGACAGACTGAGTACAGACTTTATCGCGAATGTCTGAGTACATTATCCTTCACGAGTACTGGGTCTATTGGACATATTTGTACATTCACTGAGGGTACATAATCCCCTGCGAATAAATGGGTCTATTGGAAATACCTGGAAATATTGAAAGTACATTATCCTCCACGAATATCCTGGTCTATAGGCCTTTACTGTGACATACACTAAAGCACAATATTTTAATTCTCGGTGCCCTTATTGAAAAGCTAAAATGGTAAACCATTACAACGTAATGTAGTTTATATTTCAATAACAACATCGGTTAGTGACGTCAAAGTAAACCATGGTTCTCTCCAATCTGACTGGACGTAGGCGATGTAATGACGTCGTTGACGCTGTTTCGCTGCTAGTAGAAACACTGCGTATAACTGTATTTACTGCTTCAACTGTTGACCCTAACGAAAATTTGTGGTCAATTTATAGGTAGGAAAAAATGTAAATATAGATAATGGACTTAATTTTTCTGGGGTTTATCGAAGTATAAAACATACATTGGGTCGCTAGCAAAGTTTACATGACCCCTATTGGGGTTCACTTACTTTGCATGCGACCCAATGTAGTTTATACTTCGGTTAGCACCAGAAAAATGAAGTTCATTCCTTGATTCCCCTCCTAGAATATCTCGGTATACTGCAAATAGTATGACAAGAAATGGGAGTACAAAACACTCATGCCCTACACCCACGAATATCGGAGTCAGTTGGACAAAGGACATACCTTGGCAGATACTGAATGTACAGTATCCCCCACGAATATCAGGGTCAGTTGTGTAACACCAAGGTCGACCATCCCTCCAGATGTCACGGCAGTAATTTCTCGCTTCTCTTACAGAGCCGTCCATAGGAAATAAATCATCTCTGTTGTCAGAATGTTCATGTGGTGTTTGAGCCGACCATTCCTGACAGGTGTGTCCATTGTTTGTTACAGACACTGTTCCTGAATATGGCACCGCTCTCAGCTCAGTCCAACAGTCGCCAGGTCCTAGTGAAATAAAAAAAATGCATTTTCTGTACTAATAAAACTCCCTAAAAGGTTGAATACACAGATACATAGATATAGCGGGTGTATTATAATAAACAGGTGATGCTTACTACCCATGGGCACCTGATCACACCTCTGTTTTGGGGTCCATGTCTGTGTATCTAAAATATTCCGGAATTGTCTCTGTTTAAATGACCTATGAGTTCGAACTTATGATTTGGGTACTTTGACCACTTACATTGAAAAGAAGAATTGTGTCTCTCAAATTTGATATATATTTAAGAATCTGAAATAAAATTCTAGAAAATGTATGAGTGTCTAACTCACACGCATACTGGTACAGAATAACCTAATAGAGATAACATGCATTTCGTAAAATAAATGGCTGGATATGGTTTTGGGGCCGAGGTACTGAGACAAAAAGAGAGAAAGAGATAGACAGACAGAGACAGGGAGACAGACAAACAGTAAAACAGAGGCAGAGCTATCCTAATTAAGGAAGCACTGTTTAAGTCAAAGTGGTCAAAGTACCACAACCAAAATTGAGCCGCGACACGAGAAAACCAACAAAGTGGTTGTGCGCCTAGTGCAGACTCTGATCAGCAAGCACAGCCACCCATTCAGATCAGACTCTACGCATAGCGCTTAAAAGGTAGCTAAGGGTCTAAACTACCTCCATGCGGACTGCCAAGACTCTGGTCAGGCTGATCTGAGTAAACGGTGGGTGCACAACCACTTTGTTGGATTTTTCGTGTCGCGGCCCATAATGTCTGAAATAAATTCATTTGAAACATCCATAAATCCTAAATATTCAGATGCACAGACATGGACCCACAAATGGAATGGATGGATGGATAACTTGCGATTTTACGTCCTTTTCAACAATATTTCAGTTATATCAGGAAGATGGGACGGTGATAATGAAAGGCTCTCATTATAATACAAACTCCATATCTAAATTATCTCATTTTATCATATGACGTCGCATCTGAGAGTGTACTAAAGCCATGCATTAAAAACCATAATCCACTAGTCGATTAAATATGCAAATTTCGCCGTACCGTTATGCGTTGACGTCCATAAAACGTTGCGTTTTTAATAGCGAAATCGTGACGTTTTAGTGCAAAATTTGCTAATAAAATGCGATTTTAGTGTCATATGATAAATAGAATCTTGCATTCGTGCCCTGTAATATTGAAATAATTAAACTCGTTGGTGAAAACGATAAGATGCTCGGCAAAGCCTCGCATCTTATCTTTTTCCCAACCTCGTTTAATAAATTCAATAATACATGAGCACTCGTGTAAGATCCTCTATGTCTAAATTATCTCATTAAGTAGTCAATGAAAATGACGAGTTACTGAATAATCATAATTTGCGTTGGCCTGGGGCCATCATGTCGGAAAAAAGTTTAAAATCGGCCACATAATAGGGATAAACGAGGTCATTGCGCCTCCCGTTGTCAAGGAGGAAAATAACTTGGTATGAATGATATGGTTCACAGAATTTCGTGCCGGTAAACGGACAAGACAGATAAGAAATTGATATGAGCCACGACACGAGAAACGCTTATATCAGAGTGTTCACACAATGCAGAGTAGCTTTGTACAAAAGTCTGAGGAAAGATGTTTTTTTTTTCAATTTTTCGACTTTGCGCGGATTTATGTGGAAAACTACTGTACTTTGATGAAAAGCTTTTAAATGAGTGTTTGCCTCGGATAGTGAGGAGCTTTGCGGACTGTATTGCACGAGCTAGACTTGGTATTCAGAAAAATAATTGAGCCGCGATACGACAAAACCAACAATGTGGTTGTGCGCCCAGCGCAGACTCGGCTCAGCCTGGGCATCTGCCCAGTCTGATCAGACTCTTTGCTTAGCGTTTAAAGGGTAGCCAAGGGATTAAGCTACCTTCATGTGGACAGTGAAGACTCTGATCGGACTGGGCGGATGCCTAGCCTTATCTGAGTCTGCGCTGGGCGCACAACCACATTGTTGGTTTTCTCGTGTCGCGGCTCATCTTTTTGAGAATACCCAGTTGAGGTTCATGCAATATTCACACTATCCGAGGCAAACACTCATTTAAAAGCTTTTCATCAATGTGCAGTAGTTTTCCACATATGTCCGCGCAAAGTCGAAAAATTGAAAACAATCTTTGTTCAGACTTTTGTACAAAGCTACTCTGCATTGTGTAAATACTCTGATATGAGCGTTTGCTTCAAACAATGAGGAGGTATTTGCTTATTATGGCATGAAAATCAACTGAGTATTTATAAAAATATTATCAATTTCCGTACTTGCTTCAATGTTTCAGCCAAATATCTGCCAGTTATTCCGTGAAAGCTATCACTCATACCACATTATTCTCCTTCGTGATAGAACTTTTAAGAGTTGATATTAGTTTCGCTCTGCTATTATAGGAATGAATTTTATTTTTGTGGATTTTATCGATGCGTAAACGCCGGCGAATCACTCACAAACTGAATAAAGCCTTATGTAAAGTTTGTGAGTGATTCGCCGGCGTTTACACATCCATAAAATCCACAAAAATTAAATTCATTTCTTATAATATTAACTCGGCCATCTTTTTCTCAAAATTGTCAGCTATAGTGAGTATCTTAGAAACGCCGCCAAGAAAATAGTTCCAAGTAGTTCCAGACTTCTGGCTCAGGGAGTTTATCGAAGTATAAACGCCGGTTCATGTTCGCTCTTGTCCAATCAAATTGCACTAAATTAGTATTAGGAAGTTGAGTTGTAATTATAATCCTATAACAACATCACTAAAGTCTTGATACTTGAAAAAGGTTCTAGCATAGCGGGCTATGTGTCGGACATAAACTCCGTATGCAGTTTCCGAAGAAATATTGTTACACTTAGAGAAATTTTGACAACAATAATAATACAGTTCTGGTTAAGCCGATGTTAAGGGGCGTGGTGGTTGTCGCACTTTTCTTTACTGGTCATGGGCAGACTTAATTAAACCGAGTCTGCTACTTTCATTTCATTTGTGCCTTCCTTGAAACCAAAGGACTTTACAAATCAGAACTTATCAAAAAATGGAAAGCTTACTATAGGCCAATTGAATTCGTCCCTCTTGCCAAAAAGCCTAGTAACAAACCTTCCATTATCAATATAAATAGAAATCTAAGAATTGGACTCTGTGGTGTCAATACTTTTCACAAGGATAGATTTGGTCAATAAATTCCTAGGAGGATTATACTACACAGAGACCATTTTAGCAGAGACACGACAAAATCAACAAAGTAGCATGTACGCCCGTTGAAAACGCAGATCAACCTGGGCATCCGCCAACGCAGATCAGCCTGGGCATCCGCCCAGCCTGATTAGAGTCCTCGCTGTGCGCTTGAATGGTACAGTAGGTGGACAAAAGTATTCGTCACATAGTGACGTCGCCGTTTAAATTAGTGCATTTCCATAATTTTTAAAAAGAATATTGTCGCAAAGTTTTTAAAGGCAATGTCATAAAACTTGCAGGGATAAAATTGAATTGAAAAAAGCAATATAAAATGAAATATCAAGATGATTGCATGTTTAGTATAGGAGTTTGAAGTGACTGAAATGAACGTAGAAATTTTAAAATCTTGATCTCCATTGACGTTAATGTTAACGTCATCGAAAAATGAAAGTTTTTGTTTTCCTTTCAGTAAAAACTGTTGGTACAAGGAAATAACAAAAGAATCGAATTTCTTGTACTGCTTGTTTATTGCGAATATCAGTTTGCATTAACCTGGTGAAAACAGTATGGTGATTACTATCATAGTTTTGCGATAATAAGTTTTACAAAATTTGTGAAAATACATTGATTTAGACGGCAACGTCACTTAGTGACGAATACTTTTGTCCACTTACTGTAGCTAAATGTCTAAGCTACCTCCATGCCGACAGTGAAGACACTGATCAGACTGGGCGGATGCCCAAACTGATCTGACACTTCGCATGGCGCACAGGCCAGTTCGTTGGTCTTCTCGTATCGCGGCTTGTTGTATCTGCTTATTACGTCTCCCCGTACACCATAATAGTGCAGATTATAATCTCTGGTCCTTTGGGATCATTGAGTTTATTTGAGTTATTTTGAACATAGAGTTCCGCTTAAACCGGTGCTAGGGGGCGTGGCTGGTGTCGCACATTTAATTACTGGTCATGAACAGACTCAATTAAACAGAGTCTGCTATTTTCTGTTCTTTGATGTATTCCTTGCTTCCAAAGGATCTTACTATTCAGAACTTATTTATCTTCACTGCAGATGATGTTTGTGTCGTGTGTCCCACAGTCCCTAGGAGGGATCTAATGAATAACAAGTGATCGTATAGTTTCTACATGTTTTTATTATCTACTTCTAACAACCCAGGTATCCCATTCAGCCAAGTTCTACATAATCAAGTTCAAATCCAAATCTAAAATCCAACTCCGCGCTTACCTGCCAGGGGAGGTCTTTTATACTTTCTCTAGGACTATTTCTTGGGATATTACTACGCTTCTAAAATATCTACGCAATTTCGAAAGGGGAGCAATTTGTCTGTAATCTAGTTCAAAGGGTGAATGTTTACAAATATATTAACCTAATAAAATGACAACTACATGTGCACTCTGTGATAGACCTCCCGTAGCAAGTCATTTTATTGTTTCACACTATCATGCATTTAGTATTTGATTTATAAATTGTTTTTAAAATAGTAAATAAATTATTTATATAATTATTACTTATGCTTAGAAATAACATTACAGTTAAAGTACTTTAGTAGGCAATAAACATTAAAAATAAAATATCTAAAAGATTTAAAAATTATAATCTACTTGGAACTTTATTGACTAAAGCTAAACAACTAAAGCACAATGAAAACATTATTGATTTTATTGAATAAACTGTAGTATAGAAAGCAAAAATTGGGTTAGATCTTTCTGGCCCATATCCAACTTCATTGTCAGGAAACAAGTACATTGTTGGATTTATTGATCTTTATAGCGGTTATCCTGAAGCATACGCTGTTCCTGATAAGAGTGCTGATAACATAGCTCATTTGCTCATTGATGAAATATTCCCTCGTTATGGATGTCCGTTAGAGATGATATCTGATAACGGAACTGAGAACGTAAACAAGGTCATGAAGGACACTCTGGAGACCTTGAACATACATCATGTAAGAACAAGTAGATACCACCCGCAATCAAACAGCAAAATTGAAAAATTTCATGCAACCCTACATGATATCTTATCAAAGACATGCATCAAATTGCATTGGAGCAACAACATAAGTCCTTTGTCTTGGTTCATAATCGTCTGAAGCAGGCGAAGAAACGATATGCAAAGTATGCAGATCGTAATGCAAAATCTATCACTTACGAAGTGGGTGATCCAGCTTTCTACAAAGTGCATAAGAAAGGCAGTAAACTCAATGTTGACTGGAAGCCATATTTTAGAATTATTGAAAAGACGGGTCCAGTTACATTTGTCTTGAAAAATCAGCTTGATGGCACGGTCGTCAACAAGGTGCATGCTCAAGACATACGTCAAGCACATGTAGATGATTGGAAAATTCCACAAATCCTGGTCACGGCACCAAAAGAAGATCCCTGTCCCACAGTCCCTAGGAGGGATCTAATGAATAACAAGTGATCGTATAGTTTCTACATGTTTTTATTATCTACTTCTAACAACCCAGGTATCCCATTCAGCCAAGTTCTACATAATCAAGTTCAAATCCAAATCTAAAATCCAACTCCGCGCTTACCTGCCAGGGGAGGTCTTTTATACTTTCTCTAGGACTATTTCTTGGGATATTACTACGCTTCTAAAATATCTACGCAATTTCGAAAGGGGAGCAATTTGTCTGTAATCTAGTTCAAAGGGTGAATGTTTACAAATATATTAACCTAATAAAATGACAACTACATGTGCACTCTGTGATACGTGTAGCGGTGGCCGTAAAACGTCTCCCCTGCAGATTATATTTTCTGGTCCTTTGGGATCATTGAGTTCATTTGAGTTATTTTGAAAAAAAAAAAAAAGAGTTCCGCGTAAGCCGGTGTTAGGGGGCGTGGCTGGTGTCGCACATTTAATTACTGGTCATGACGGACTCAATTAAACAAAGTATGTTATTTTCTGTTCTTTGATGTATTCCTTGCTTCCAAAGGATCTAACTATTCAGAACTTATTTATATATATTTACATTAACCGTGCATTTATCAAAAGTCCTATGGTAAACCATTAGAACGTAATGCAGTTTATACTTCAATAATTGCATCGGTTTACGCGACCTTACATGGCGTTAAGTGACGTCAAAATAAACTATGATTCTCCAATCTGATTGGATGTAGGCGACGCTATGACGTTGGTGTTACGTCGTTGACGCTTGCTGCTTTTAGTAGAAATACTGCGTATAAATGTTTTTCTGGTTCAGTTGTAGCCTTAACGCAAATTTGTGGTCAAATAATAGATAGAAAAGAATGTAAATATAAGCAATGAACTTATTTTTCTGGTGTATGAACTACAATGGGTCGCTAGCAAAGTTAAAAAAAAAAACTTTCCAGGTTCACTTACTCTGCACACGACCCAATGGTGTTTAACATTCGATAAACATCAGAAAAATGAAATTCATTACTGAAATAAACTTACGTTCCGACGGTTCGTACGTTAGATTGAACCCGGAATAACTCCTAAAACCATTGGTGTTGAATAATACATTCATCCTGTTGGCCTGTGTTTCCATGGGTGGTTTTGGGCCACTAAAGCCGCAAACATGCAAAATGGGTTGATTTTCAACGACCTGAAATCATTTTAAAATGTTGCCACTGTTAATTCCATAAACTCCAAACACCTAGGCTATAATGAAACAGCTTGGGAAAACAGTGTAAGATAAACGTAAGCATGCAGACCGAAGCATTATATCCATACGTTTTTGATAAAACAATTGAGCCGCGACACGAGAAAAAAACAACAAAGTGGTTGTACGCTTAGTGCAGACTCAGATCAGCCTGGGCATCCGCCCAGTCTGATCAGACTCTTCGCTAAGCACTTAAAGGGTAGCTGAGGGTCTAAGCTACCTCCATGAGGACAGCGAAGACTCTGATCGGACTGGGCGGATGCCCAGGCTGATCTGAGTCTGTGCTGGGCGTACAGCCACTTTGCTGGTTTTCTCGTGTCGCGGCTCAATTATGATCAATTTTTATTTAGAAAATAATCATACCAACTTGTTAGTTATACAAAAAAATACCATTAAAGTATGATCCCGATAGGCCTTGCTGTGAAAGTGTTTTCAATCCGGCACTGAATTTAGAAACCAATTCACAGTGTCGGCGATTATTATTGAAAAATAGTCTTTCGGGGTTTGTGATAGTTGTAATATTGAAGAAGTTAAGCAGCTAATGACAAATATTCTTACTTATTGAAAGCCATAATCCTGTTATGCAACAGTCTAGTGGAATTGATGTTTCATGAAAGGTAATACCCCGTCTCGCATATGTCAATTAGAAAAGGGTCATATAACAGCGGGCTACACATGTTTGTGTCATATACAGTAGAGAATGAATGTCTTAAAAAAATTAAAATAAATATCTGTGTCATACGCTATTACATGTAATAGACATGTTTTAACGAACACAAAACCAGATATTAACATGGGTTTTCACGCGCCGATAATGACCATCTTAGCGACTTTTCGTATGGAAGTTGCAGGGCATAACTGCAGTTGAAGATATCATTAAGTACTTTAACGGAAGAGTTACACATTCGAATATTACAGACGACATCGAGTGAAAACTTTGATGAACATGATTATGACTTGTGAAATGCTGCCAAAGGTTGCACAAAAATTCACGGTAGCTGACTATGGCCAGAAACGAAGATGTTTATAGACATGCATACTGCGGGTAGGAATTACAAAGGTAATGGCGATTAGTCCGAAAATAGTGCGCCAACTTTTGCGTTTTTTTGTAGCATTGCAGTTGAATTTATGCACTAATAGCGATAAAACATAATTGAGCCGCGACACGACAAAACCAACAATGTGGTTGTGCGCCCAGCGCAGACTCAGATCCGCCTGGGCATCCGCCCAGTCTGATCAGAGTCTTCGCTGTCCGCATGAAGGTAGCTTAGTTCCTTGGCTATCCTTTAAGCGCTTAGCAAAGAGTCTGATCAGACTGGACGAATGTCCAGGCTGATCTGAGTCTGCACTGGGCGCACGACCACATTGTTGGTTTTCTCGTGTCGCGGCTCATATCTTTCCAATGCATTTACGTTTGCAAGGTCCTTCGGGTGATGTTGAAAATCTCCATTGGGACATTGCAAACGTTAATGCATGAAAAACATGTTTGATCCCTATATTGAAGTCATTCTAGCTCGAAGATTGTAACATTTGCACTTAATTTGAAAAGAGCTAAATAGCTTATAATGCCAGTCTGTCATATGTTGTCACGAAGATACATGGTAAACAGAATATCTTTTTTGCTTGTATGCAGAAAAAGAAAGACGGGAAGCAAATAGGCTATGAAACTAAATATCAATTTCAGGATAAGACAAACTTGATGCAAACAATGTCTATCGGACTACCAGTGTGTAAAGTTTGAAGATTGTACCATGCGTAATTATTAAGAAAATTCGGTGTAGGAATATGAAAAAAAAAGAAAACAAGAACCAATAAGGGAAATAATAAGGCTTTGAGCTCAATTCAACCACAATACACTGACTCAAGGTTTAATATGTCCCATGTTTGAAGTTTCCAGCATGGGTAGTTACTGCGAAAAGGGGTACACACTATCTCAGTATGCAAACTATGGATAAAAAGAAATCTGAACCAATGATGGCTCCCTCGATACAACAACTCAAGACCTAAGGGACTATGTTTAACGGTTCTCGCATGTATAATAACTCAGAAAAGTGTCAAACAAAATATAAATGAAGGAAAGAGCAGATATAGAAAATTAAGGACCATAAAACACGATTTAAAATCTTTAGAATGACGGACATGGCAAATTCCAGTATATCATAATTGTTTCAAAACATTCAAAGATGTAGTACTGATCTAGAGGACCGGGTTCCAGCCCGCTTGAGGCATGAATCTTTCCTACCGTAAACGGGGTTCCATTGCACACAGCCTTTCATTATCACCTACCATCGTACTGATATGACTGAAATACTGTTGAAAAGAACGTAAAATCGCTAGTCATCCATCCATCTCTCGAAAATGTAAATTTTTGGGGCATTCATTTTTATGTTTGCTGTGTGCAGTATTTATTCAAATCAATTTAAACTTGCTGTTTTCACAAAGCCTAAGCATTGGCGTTGATGACCGACCGCATGTGTTTGCCCACTGAAAGTTAGAGCCAAATTATTATGATTTCTAATAATCCTAGTGCATTTACTATAAAAATATGCAAAACTTTTTAAAGATCTTTTTTTTTTTACACAGTAATTTTTGCGCTTAAAGAAGAAATCATCTTAAGCTTCTGCAACATCACGATTTAACGAACGCTTTTGTCCGGCCTCTGTATGATAATTGAGCTTCGACCAACAAAGTGGTATGTGCGCCCAGCGCAAACTCAGATCAGCCTGGGCATCCACCCAGTCTGATCAGAGTCTTCGCTGTCCACAGGGAGGTAGCTTAGACCCTAA
The DNA here is from genome assembly GCA_963989385.1 of Ctena decussata. Classification (NCBI taxonomy): domain Eukaryota; kingdom Metazoa; phylum Mollusca; class Bivalvia; order Lucinida; family Lucinidae; genus Ctena; species Ctena decussata. The sequence continues at coordinate 77,168,740 of OZ022511.1, read as the reverse complement.
GATACCCTTTAGGTGCTTAGCGAAGATTCTAGTCAACCATTCTGTTGATTTTCATGTATCGCGGCTCATATTGTAAACAGGCGTTCCAACGGCAATTGAATTCTCTTTTTTAAGCACAAAGGAGACGGACAGACACGGTACTAGGAGATGTATCTTTAGCAAATTTATAAATATTTGACTTCAGTACTTTCAGTACTTTGATTTTAATATATCTTAACAACATGACTCCTTGTCTGCAGTTGTAGTTATACTGTAATTAAGAATGACTTCAAATGCAGTTTCATTGTTTTTATAAATTATGAAATTAATAGTAAAATGAAACTATTTGACATGCTATATTATTCAATTTTAAATCAATAATGTATAAACCCCAAAATCATCATTCTAAGTGTGGGCCTTACTTGCCCCCAGGCTATGCACTACTTGCAATGCTGCTAATCCATTGTTGTACTGGTAAAGATTTGATTGATATTATAATACACAGTTCCGAGAATAGCCGCTAAGCTCCGCCTACTTAGTTACTGTTCCTACGTCTCACAAGCTTTACACAAAGATGGCGAAAAAACAAATGACAAATGCAAGTGTCTGCTAAATGTTGGCGATCTATGGCGAAGAATCAGCCTCCTCATGACCTACACATGGCAGTTGGCGCATCATGCATTTCCGATGCGTTCTGTTCTTGCAAAGCAGGGTAAGTTTATTACAAGTGGTGTCAGTTTGTTTTCTTTAAACACGTATACATCCTTCCATTAACTGTAAGGTAAAATAACGACTTATGACCAATATTGACCACGTGCGATTTGTTTGTGAGACTATGTCACGTGCTAAGTTGTCGTTGCATTGGCCAGGTATACGCTATAACGTGCTTTTGAGTGACATTCTGGGTGTGGCTCGGAACTGTGCATTGTGCTCCATTTCATTGGTCAGTTTTGGTGAGTTTTGCATGTTTAGAGATTTAGACTGTCACTTTAGATTTGACTTTTGCAGTGATGAGAAGATGTTTTGACTTCCATAAAAATTGACTTTCCTCTTCAAACTATTGTGTTTGTGAACAAATTGGCTTTGTGAGTATCATCTTTCTATCCTAGCAGGTTATATTTGAAATCTCAGTCATTTTGATATTTCTGTGATAAAATCTGTGGAAATTCAGTTTGTTGTCTAACAGGTCAAATTACTAACTTATAACATATCAGTGTTCAGTTGTTCCTTTGAAATTTCAGTTACAGCATTTAGCAGTTACAACACGGCGAAAATGAGCCAGTGAGTGAAAGACCAGAGGTGAAAGTCTAAACATGTTGGCTTTGGACATGTTGGAGTTAATGCTTTAAATTCATAATCACGGGTTTGTGAGTTCGAATCCCGCTTGTGGAATTCTTTTTATGCCCCGTGATGATATTTTTTATCATTAGATTATTGTTCTTTGGCTGATATAGCTGAAATGCTGTATTAAGAGCATGAAGTCCCCGATCAGCCATTTCATCATTGTTTCATTTTATAAGGCAAATTGGTTTTATATGTTTATAGAGAAACGGTGGTTCATATTTATATATAAATGCATTGCCAGGCATTTATTTATGTCAGCTATTTTGTCGAATACATTTCGTAGATTGTATTTTCAAGGATCTAGATGCCGTCAAAATCATGTCTGGTAGTCACCTGCTTACATTAGTGCATCTGTGATTTGATTAAATATAATTTTTATCATAAATAGGTGATTATTACAGACTGATATGGCTGCATTTATATAATAAATTGTTTGAGGGTGTACCTTCCTTAAATATAACGTAAAAAGTTTACATTGCTTAACTGCCAATGAGAACATGATTTGTTCTCATTGATACTAACCAGTGTGCTTTTGATTTAAAATAGTATTTGAAATAAATATGGTAAGATTTATTTGTTTATTTTCAGGACTTTTAATTTTGTGTGACCACAAAGACTTATTAAAGTTAGAAATGTTAGAAAGTTGTATATAGCTTTTTCGTGCTCTACTGGAATTAAAATTAACTGAGTTATAGACCGGTTACATTTAATGGCGCCCAACGTGGGGCGTGGTCGTAGCAAAACATCACATTTTTAACCAATTTTGGTTTTGTTATGTACAGGATAAAAGTTCAAAATTAACAAATCGAACAACTGGAATCTTTCAACCAGTTTTTAGCAGCGTTTCACCGCAAATATCCTAGAGGCTAGGACAAAATTTTTCATGCATCGAAAAACTACATACCAGGGGCGTAGCTAGGGCCACTTACACAGTACGCACAATCATGTTTTATACTCTTTGTCGGCAATAATAGAGGAATGTTTGCAGTAAGTATTTAAATTATGTCCAATTAACAACCTTTCAGCATGAAAATACGCAGGTGTGTGTTGAAATTTTGTCAATTTGACAAAATTTCAATATGCACCTGCGTATTTGAGTAATGGTAGCTACGCCCTTGCATACCATAAGAAAGTCTTTAAAGCAGTCATTCTCCGACGAGTCTTCTATCGCACTGTACAAGAGCTGGAATTTTATAACATGGTTTTCGTCCACTTCAAGATGCCAGTGACACTTAAGATTATGGTCGTAGCTGCCGTCGCCGTCCAGATCGGGAGCCGTTATCCAGTTAGGTGCATCCGTTAAGAGAAAATAATTGAAACTTTTGTTTTGAGCTGAAATATAATACAAATGAGCCACGACACGAGAAAACCATCAAACAGGTTGTGCGCCCAGCGCAGATTCAGATCTGGGCATCCACCATGTCTGATCAGACTCTTTACTAAGCGCTTAAAGGGAAGCTGGGGGTCTCAGCGACCTTCATGCGGACAGCGAATACTCTGTTCAGACTGGGCGGATGCCCAGGCTGATCTGAGTCTGCGCTGGGCGCACAACCACTTCTTTGTTGGTTTTGTCATGTCGCGGCCTGAATAAGTGAGCTTCATTACATCTCATATGGAAATCTCCCTGACATGTAAATGTTTGCTTTCTTTTTCATAGGGGTTACTCTTATAGAAAATACTTTGCTTTCTCAAGAGCACTAAATCTTTCCTTTAAGAGTGGGAAGGATCTAGTGCCAGTCAACTGGTAATAGCCATTTCACATCACCATCGCTATATCAAGTCGACTGGCAATAGCCATTTCACGTCACAATCGCTATTGCAAGTCGACTGGCAATAATTTCTTGGGAATATCGATTTTAACGTAAAATGGCTATTACCAGTCCACTACGAGATATAGCAATAGCGATTTTAACATAGAATCGCTAATGCCAGTCGACAGGTAATAGCCATTTCACGTCATAAATCACTATTACGAGTAGACTGGCAATAGCCATTATAAGTTTAAATCGCTATTACCAGTTTACTGGGAATAGCGATTTTAACGTAAAATGGCTATTACCAGTCGACTAGATGTAACAATAGCGATTTTAACGTAGAATCGCTAATGCCAGTGGACTGGTAATAGCTACTTCTTTAAGAATAGCTATGCTTAGCAGGGTCAGGGAAAAAAGAAACTACTTTTCCAAAGTTTTCTTCCTCTTACTAATGACAGCCAAACCAAACAGACCAAAGAATTAAATTATTTGAAAATTAATTATAGGCTGGAGAAAATCACACTTTTCCATTTTACGAGTTTCAGTTAGCATCTCACTTACAATTGGAGAGAAGCATGACACTCGTGGTCATTTCATATGAAATTTATGAAACTCGCCGAAGGCTCGTTTCATAAATTCCATATGAAATGACCTCTATATATTTGAAACGTGACACAATCTAGACTAGGTAGTCTGACTCACATTCTTTCTCATGAATTTTTTTTTATTGCTCTGAAGATAGAAAGCATTTTTATTTTATGCTCAACAACGAATTCAATGCATATCTAGAATAAAGAAAAGTGATAATGTCTACAGTTAAAAAATATCGTGTTAATTCACTAGTGACTAATATGATATATATCTGTTAACTATAGCAAACAGTGGCTGCTTTTTGACAATTTTTGGCTTTAAAGTCGGAAATGTAGCGTTCTTGTCCGGCATTGTGCTATGGACGTTAGCACGTCCAGCAACCGACGTCACACTTGAGACGGCGTATCGCTAATTTGTACGCGATGTCAATACGACTGCAGCTTTAAGTGGATTTATGAAAATGCCGATTTCTTTTTTATTTTATATTTAGCGGTATATCTAGAACAAGTAAACGTGAGATTGTTCACAAAAAATATCGTGTCATTTCACTTGTGTCTGATTAATATTTTTCACTGTAGCAAACAGCGGCTGTTTTTGACAAATTTGGGCTTATTTTCTTCCGAACAGGTTTGAATGTAGCGTTCTTGCCTTAAATTACGCTACGGACTTAGCACGTCAAGTCAAGCAACTGACGTCATACTCTGACGTCACTTGTTGAGCTGGAGTACCGCTAATTTGCACGCAACGTATATTTGACGCACTGAGACAAGCAAAATTAACGAGAAATGACTAGGAAAAAACTTAGTCATGAAACGGTCTGTCGTCTTCTGTTATTCTCCTGAACATTAAAAAATAAAAATAAAATTAATTTTTCTTCGGTAAATACCATAAATAATAATTTTTCATGTGTTAGAAATATATTTGGTATTCACCTAAAAAAGTGAATATCCTTTATTTATTCATTTATTAAAATGACATCATAAACCATTTTCTGTAGCCACTAAACGAATGAGCCTAACAAAATTAACAAGAAATGTTTAGAAAAAAAAACTATTTTTGAGGCGGTCTGTTTTCCAATATTCTCCTAAACAGCGGTCGCTGTACAGATCTAAACTTAAAGGGAGACTATTATGCTTCCTGTCCTTAGCTGTGCAAAAAAGTTCAGAAAAAGTGCTTAGGGTAGAATAGGACAAAAATAAAAATTCTGTTCTCGTGTAACGGAATTGATGAGTAAAGATTCCAGCCTTTTATAAACCATGTTATTATTTTCTTTGAGTGTGGAACAAATGCTTATTTTTCTGTGACGTCGTAAAAAGCTGATAATTTGATATTTTTATGCAAAATAAACAGCACTCAAATAAACGTAATTTCTGCATTAGTTTTGCATTCTGTGGATGTATTGAAAAACATTTCATGCCAATGTGCCGATCGTCAAAATGTCTTTAAAGACTTGTTCATTTACGTAATGCGTACTAATTTGTGCAAAAATGACTTTTCATCTGCTATTACCAGCCTACCCTTACGTTCCGATTACATACTGATGAACTACATGGAGAAAAGAAAAGGACTCAATTGATATCTTATTCCATCTTTTAGACAGAACAAGTTTAATTTTTGCCGAGACGTTCAGCCAGTGAGAAGTGCCTTTATGTAATGACATCGGATTTTCGACAGTATATCACTGAATATTTACATTCTTGGTGCAATTACTGAAAAGCCTTATAGTAAACCATTGGAGCGCAATGTAGTTTACATTCCAATAATAACATTGAGACACGCGACGTTTATAACGTCAAAATAAACACTGGCTCCTTATAATATGATTGGACGTTGGCGACGTTATGTCACTGACGCTGTTCCGCTGTTACCAAAAAAAAGTGCGTGTTAATGTTTTACTGCTGCAATTTTAGTGCTAATATAAGATTTTTGACTGAAACGAATGTAAATATAAGCAATGAACTTAATTTTTCTGGTGTTTATCGAATTGTAAACTACATTGGGTCGCTAGCAAAGTTTACATAAATACCTTCGGGGTTAATTCACTTTGAACGTGACCCAATTTAGTTTACACTTCGGTAAACCTCAGAAAAATGAAATTCATTCCTTAAATATAGTCTTAGAATGTGACATCACTCAGTTAAACGTCATGTTATATTCTAGTGGACGCCGCGTTATATAGGTAAGTTTTGTGGACTCGAAATAAACAAGCGTTGTTACCAAATTGTTAGTGCGTGTACGCTGCTGCTTCGGGGGAAAGCAACCGAAGGGCAGCACTCGATCAATTACATTACCAACTGAGCGCAAACCAACTGACATGAGCGCAAGATGGGACAAACGCGGACATTTAAGGAATGAATTTCATTTTTCTGAGGTTTATCGAAGTGTAAACTACATTGGGTCACGTGCAAAGTGAATGAACCCCGAAGGGGTTCATGTAAACTTTGCTAGTGACCCAATGTAGTTTACACTTCGGTAAACATCAGAAGAATTAAGTTCATTGCTTATATTTACATTCGTTTCAATCAAATCTTCCATGAAAAATCTTATATAAGCGCAAAAACTGAAGCAGTAAAACATGTACACGCAGTTTTTTCTGCTAACAGCAGAACGGCAGGCATGACGTCATGACGTTGCTGACTACCAATCAGGTTGAAGAGAGCCATTGTCTATTTTGACGTCATTGACGTCGCGTGTCTCAATGTAATTATTGGAATGTAAACTACAGTACGTTCCAATGGTTTACTATAGGGCTTTTCAGCAAATACACCAAGAATGTAAATATAAGCCAATAGATGGTATCAACATTCTAACAAAAATTACTGTTCTTCCCTACCAAGCCAACTCAGCCGAAATGGAAAAATGCGATAGTTTCGGGATATCAGAAATGCAAGGAATGAAGCAGCAAAAACCTGAAAATGAACATAAATAAAGATACAGAACCATTAACATGATTAATGTCCATTTGAAATTTGCTACCTTCTCTGTGATGGTATGTTAAGTTGAAGCCTGAGTAGTGAAAGCTGGTGTCAGAATAAAATGCTACAGATAGCCAATTTTCCAATGACTCGCCCTTGAGTTCCTCATCAATCGATGCACATAAAACTGTCCACTCGGTGAGCTTAAGCTTGTTTCCATCAAATATCTTAAAAATGATGAGATATTTTGTAAGTTACTTATTTCTGTGATCATGGTTCCCGAAGTTTGCATAAAAGTAAATACAGTCAACTCTCAATCTCTCAAAGTCGAAATTCATTCCAAACTACTGATATCTCACAGTAAATGTTCTGGACTATAAAAATTTACTTTGAGATAACGGGAGCTGAAATATAAAGAAAAATAAAAGAATTAATTTCTTTAAACTATATTCTTCGATGTGAGAGGGTATTTTGAGATATAAGAGCTCGAAATGTCGAGAAGTAACTAGAAATAGATTTCACTCTCCACATTTCAAAGTCAAAGTTCATCCTAAACCACTCATATCTGAAAGTTTAATTTCTGGGACAAGAAAAGTGACTTTGTGATATCAGCATTTAGAGATAATAGGAGTTCAAATGTAAATAAAAAGAAAATTATATGAGATTACATTCTTTGATATTAGAGGGTTCTTTGAGATATCGAGAGTCGACTGTATGGCAAGTTGGTTGTGATTATGTAAGTATTTAAAGCAATTACCGGTTGGGTATATTTACTTTTATGCCACGAACACTGATATCTCAAAGTACATCTTATATCAAAAAATACAATTCGGACACATTCCCAATATTATTTACATTTCAACCCCTATTATCTCAAACCACCGATATCGCAAAGTAAATTTTCTGGTACATATATCAAAAAAATAACATAAAGATATCAGCAGTTTGGGATAAACTTTGAGATATCGCGAGTCGACTGTACTTTTCGTGCTTTTTCACTGTGAGGTTAAACTTTTTAAGGTGTATGGGTAATCCAGTATTTCAGATGGAGACAACTTTTGTGACTTCCTGTAACTACAGTCAGCTCTCGATATCTCAACGCCGAATCTCTACCCAAACTACTGATATCTCAAAGTAAATTTTCTGGGACCAGAAAATTTACTTTGAGATATTAGTATTTTAAGATAAACATGAGTTAAAATTTAAATATTTATATGTCTAAACTAGATTCCATGATACAGGGATAATTTCAGATATCAGTGTTCGAGATATCGATAGTTGACCAGATTTCTTTCTATATTTTTTACTAGACAACAAACCCCTTCCAAAAATGGTTCTAACTTGTCCATTGAGGAGAAAATCTTTTCTTTAAAAGCGGACTCCGGTTGAGAAAGAATGCAAAATGAAACTCGAAGGGTCACTTTTTCGTTTACCTGAAGAAGCTTCTCAGTCGCAAAGTTTTCAAAAACTATACAAGAAGTATCTTTAAAAAAGATAATTGCCGAAAGTAACCAGAAACAAATCGATAAAGTAAAAATCAAATTCGCTCTGATAGCATATCGTCTGAAAACTGTACAGACGGATTTTCTCGTTCAAATTTGTTTACATTCTATAGAGTTTAAAATTTGCTTTCATATAATCGAGACCCGGATCCAGGTCAAACTTAACCTTATAATGCCACTCGATAAAAAAAATTGCTGATTTACAGAAAGTCGATGGTATTTTAAGTGATTTTATTTCTGCCTTTTTTTTTGAATCGAGGTTCACTCTTAACGTAAAATTTTTTTTTCTAAAGGAGCATGTTTTTTTAAGAATAGTCTCCATTTTAGAAGCGTTCTATTTCCATGGAAGCAAACAAGAAGACACGAAAGCAGTCTATCTTTGTAAAAATTGCTCAACATTTAGATATCCACATACGCCTAATTTATTATAGCTACGGAGATATGCAATTCATTTGAAAATATTTGCAGAACTTTATAACTTGAACTCTGCAAAGATATGGGCGGACGCTCGGCGCCCCGTTACTGCGGCTATGGATTCGTTCCGCTGAGGTGCGGGGGCAACGTCGATATGAGAATTGAAATACTACTACTACTCTGCAAAGATATATTAAAACAAGTCGCTCAATCAGCAACCATCGCTCAAATGAGTTCTAGCATGCATTTTGCCCAAAACAAAGTCAAATGCGGGATGTTTAAGTGCTCAAGGGCAAGTAACTCTAAGGCAAATTGTACATGTGGAGAAATTTCAAATTGGTCCGAGGTTTTTATTCCTGTCCTGGTTACTGACAAGTTTAAGGAATTAATAACCCCCGGGACATTGTTTGCAGGATTTATGTATGTTAACATTAAAAACTGCTACATACAAATTATCTAGGCTCTTTGCCTCCTAGTTTCAGAGAAGACGATATTTGAAGGTTTTTAAGCTATATAACTCTATATATACTAATGACCCTCAACGGCTAGTTTTGGCCCCAGGGGGCAGGATTGGCAGCATTTATGTGTGAGACCATTAAACATTGCTACGTTATATTTTTCCTCAGGGCTTTTGGGTTTCAGAGAAGACGATTTGTACGCTTTTAAAAAAAATCATAAAAAGTCATATATATATAAATGACCCCGGGGTGTAGCCAGTTTAGACCCTGGGTGCATGGTTGGCAGGATTTATGTAGAAGACCTGTAAACATTTCTACATACTAAAGATCTTAGCTCTCGGCCTCATAGTTTCAGAGAAGAAGAGTTTTGAAAGTATTTGTAAAATGTAGCTATAAAGCTCTATATAAACAACTGACCCCTGGGGTGAGGTCAGTTTTGACCCCAGGGGCTTGATTTACAGAATTTACGTAGGGGATCACTAAAATTTCTGTATACTAAACATATATGCTCTGAGCCTCCTAGTAGCAGAGCAGAAGACTGTTTAATTGATATTTTATCGTTTTATTGATTTTTTTAGCTATAAAGCTCTATATAAACAATTAAAACCCCGACGCCCCCGCCCCACTCCCCCACCCTAAACCGGGTGTGGCCAAATGTTTGCTTTGGACCCAGTGGGCATGATTGGAAGGATTTATGTAGGAGACTACTAAACATTGCTACACACATGATATTTATGCTTAGGGCCCTTTAGTCTCAGAGAAGAAGATTTTTTACGTTTAGCTATATCGATCTATATAAATAAATGATTCCGGGGCGTGGCCAATTTAGACCCCAGGGGCATGGGTAGCAGGATTTATGTGGGAGACCACTAAACATTGATACATACTAAATATGTTAGTTCTGGACCGCATGATTTTAGAGAAGAAGATTTTCGGAGGTTCTTTGGCTATACAGTTCTTTACAAACAAATGACCCCCTGGATGTAGCCAGTTTGGAAGATAGGGGCTTGTTTGCCATGATTTATGTGGGGGACCACTGAACATTGCTACATACTAAATATATAAGCTCTGGGCCTCATGATTTCAGAGAAGAAGATTTTTTTTAAGTTTTTCTCATTATCAGCCTATGTGAGTTATATGTTGCCATGGCGGCCGGAGTTCCCATCTGATCTATCTTAAAACCTTATGCAGTCAATCTCTCACCCCAACAATGCTACATATAAAATTTGATTAAGATTGGTCCGCTGGTTGGGAGTTATTCGTGCTTACATGTGTAGACGACGGACCAGAGCTATACTTTAAGCTCACCTTGACAGGTGAGCTAATGACATGAATTTGCTTACAGCTATAAACATAGTTGAGAGTCATTTACATATACATATCTTGTTATTTGATTGTAGAAAGTTGATTTACCGAAAGTCTATCCTTTATGCATTCTTCAGAATGCTCCATTACTAAATTATGGATTTGATAAAAAATGACAAGATTTTCAGCTGCCTCTATCTTCCACAGTACGTCGACCTTGAGATCATATAAGCCATCACCGTCAAGGTCAGGAGGAGTGAGCCACCCATGGCTGGTCTGTAGCACTATCTCGCTCTCTAGAATACGTCCTGAAATTTAACGTAAAATTCTTTATCATATGACGTCGCATCTAAGAGTGTAATAAAGCCATGAATTAAAAACGATAATCCACTAGTGGATTAAATATGCAAATTACGTCGTAACGTTATAGGTTGACGTCCATAAAACGTCGCGTTTTCTAATGGCGAAATCATGACGTTTTTATGCAAAATGTGCTAAAAATGCTATTTTAGTGTTATTTGATAGATAGAATCTTGCATTCGTGCTCCTGTATTATTGAATTTATTTAACTCGTTGGGGAAAACGCATAAGATGCTCGGCATAGCCTCGCATCTTGTCTTTTTCCCCAACTCGTTTAATAAATTCAATAAACATGAGCACTCATGTAGGTTATTGAATTTATATTGGGAAATATTCGGAATGAGTTCATATGGCGAAGGACGCACGAGCTTGCGAGTGCGTCTCCGCCATATGAATGAGTGCCGAATATTTCATAATATAAATTCAATAACCTTTTTATTATATACCTTTCATATAAATCTATTAGTTTCATCAGTGCTCTCTACGTGCGAAACCAGACTATAAGATCGATGTATCAACCCACAAATTGCTTTAAATTTGAAAATACATTATGTCATTGCGTGTCTTCATACACGTTAAAAGCCACGCCCGATGGCGCGAAAGTGAAAATGACGTTTTGTCATCGGACGTGACGTCAGTAAACAAACGTTGACGTTGACAAGAACTGGGCGCAATTTTCCAGCCTAGCTGTCTGCAGCTCTTACGAAAATTTCCATCATTATTGCAGAATATATATTAAAAGAGTAACAGATCAAAGGTAAATCATATTTAATTATCTTTTATCTAATTTATACAGCGCAAGCAACATCAGTGTCATCATTTTACTCCTGTTTCAATTGCAGGCGACTTAAATATGGCTGCCAAATTTTTCTTCCCTCAAAAGAAAAGTAGTTCTGGCGAACGTGACTCCTTAACTCCGTGCAATATGCACTTGACTCCGTGCAATATGCAGAAAATATTGCACGGTTGCTCCAATGTAAAGTGAATGGGGATCTTTTTTAGGTATATAATAAGATGCTCTATTTATCATATGATGCGCAACGCAGCAAAAGGGCCCTTAAGGGCAAATTTTCTCATTTTTACTTTTTAACATTTCTTGATATAGCAATATTTTACCTTTACCGTGGTACCTTTCTCTTTGCAAAATTCCTTTGTTTGACGTCACAATAAGAAATTTAGTACTTCCACCCTCTGACCTAACGTTGCATTTTGGATGACGTTAGCGTCGAAAAACGATATCGTCAGCTTTAAAGATGTCTGGGCCGCTGTGACGGCATACATTCGAATAATGAAGACAAAAATCAATAAGCGTATACGTGCCATCTGCTCAAAGTTTTCCTTGTTCGCCCTATCTCTATATGAATCCTTATGAATCTGCAAATGTAAGACTTTGCAGAAGGATTGCATGATGGTTGGGTGGAGCGAGGATGCCATGAACATTTGGCACTGGGGCGTCTTACTGATATCGGGCTGAGGTAGGGCAAGGGCCTGTTGTGCTTGTAGAAGGTGCGGTAGGGGGTTCTTTTGGCGTTTTCTTTTTCTCATCTATATTTTCTCTTCTTTCTCCCACTCTCCGGGAGACGGCTCGATATATACTGTAATACTGTCTCAAAGGGCCGTTGAACCCCAAGTAAGCAAGCAACCAACCTTGAGTGTTTGCTGTAGACAGATACATTCCGTACGACACCTATTCTAACGCATTGGTGAAAGTAAGAAGGAAAACAAGAACTCTGCGAAAAGCTATATCACACCTGCCATGCACAATATAAGTGTCTTCTGATGAGTGATTGGAGGGACAGAATAATAGTGCATTGCTGACAAAATTAATTTCCTGAAAACTTGGTATGATGCCATGCTGACCTTAAAATGAACACGGTATCTCTTCCTAATTAGATACTCTAACAAGTTTGGTCGGTCAAAATCTGCCAATAGCTTCAAGAGAAATTGAACATAACATGCAAAGTAATTCTTTGATTTAAGCAAATGGGGTTTAGGTCACCAAAATCTAATCTCTTTGGCTTGCTCAAGCTATAAATCTGTCAACAGGTTTAACAGGTTTTCAAATTTTGGTCCCGTTGACTTGAAAACAGGGTCAAGGTCACCATAATATATTCTCTTTAGCTTATCGTGATAAAACATCTATGCAAGCTTGATAGAATTCCCGATGTGTCAAAGGGTTCAAGAGAAGTTCTCCAGTGACCATGAAATTGGAGTCAAAGTCACCAAAACCTAACCATCTATTGGTACTTTCCTAATGATATATTCTTGCAAGTTTGGAGGAAATCCACCTGGTGGTTGACGTAAAATATGGACAGATGTACATTAAGTCATCCTGTGTAATGGAAATAGGGTCAAGGTCACAAAACCTTATATATTCTAGGAATTATTCCACTGATATATCTCTTCTGCGCAAAGTAAGAATCGGTACAATTCCGGTATTGTCATGTGCCAAGTAGGAATTCTCACTTTATGTACCGGTACAATTCTAGAATTGCGCAATGGATTTGGTGGTTTATATCGAACAGGTAAATATCTCTGCGCAAAATTGTAAGTAACAAGGAAATGACTTTGAAATGAGGGATGGATCCGTATTTTTGACAAAATTACGGCCTGATTAACCTTAGCAGTCTTTCGGGAATAATACATGATTTCAAATTAACTCTTTCCAATGTTCTGAGCAGTTGATTTGAAACTTGTACATATGTTGCAGAAATATGTAGATATGCATGTGCCTTTTGAAGAGGAAAATATTACTTTGCAAAAATTACTTTTTTTTTTTCAAAGTCAGAAATTTATGGCTAAATGGCCAAATCAAACAAATAAATGCAAACATATATTTGTTAAACGCACTAACATCTATTATTCTCAGTTTGTCCCGATTCTCACTTTGCAAAGAGACAATTCCGGTATTGTCTAGCGCAAGGTAAGAATTCCCACTTTGCCCAGCAAAGTGAGAATTACTATTTTGCGGAGGACAATTCCGGAATTGTACCGATTCCTACTTTGCGCAGAACATATCCACGCTCGTTCTGTGGAAATCCACCCATTATTATAGGATAGAGAGGGATTCAACGCTAGGATCGACAAAAAAGCACCAAAAAACATGTAGTCATATTGTGACCTTGAAAATGGGGTCAAGGTCTCAAATACCAAATAAACTCTAGGAAGTATCCCACTGATATATTCATACAAGTTTGGTGGAAATCCACCCATTAGTTTAAAATAGAGAGGAATTTAACAGTTGGATTGAGGTGAAGACATGAAGTCATCCTGTGACCTTGAAAACAAGATCAAGGTCATAAAAACCTAATGGAGTCTAGTAGTTATCCCAATGATGTAGCCATGCAAGTTTGGTGAAAATCCATTAACTGGTTAAAGATAGAAAGGGATTTAACGCTAGGGTCAATGTAAATTGTGGACAGACGGATGGACGGAAAACCGGATACCTATATCGCACCTTGCTAAAGCAGGTGCGACAAAACTCTGAAACATCTTGTTTTCCTATGGGTTACATGTTTTCCAGCACCACGATTTCACAGATTCACTTGCACATCCGTACAGTCTGATCCTGAACTTCACTGTCCTAAAATGCGTAGACATGTTGGCGATATCCTACTGCTCTAACTTGTAAGACTGTATTCTGGCCCGGGCTTTCATCGTTTTCATTTTATGCTAGCCTGTAATTTGGTTTAAGTTTAGCATATGGAAGGTCGATTACGACTGGGAAAAATAATTTTTATGCGTGTATAGGAGAACGTCAGCCGTGTCAGAAGAAAAGAATACAGAATTACACAAGATTTATAGAAACATTAGCGATATTTTCTTTAGCTTGGATGTTAGACACTTTGCGACCTCAAACCAACCTGCGCACCACCGCAAACTGACGTTAAGCTCTTTACACTTTATGAGAAGACGTGTCTATTTATTTGCGAAGACCTAGATCTACCATGTCAATTAGCCTATTTCGCTATCCTGTTGTTCTGCTGTGCATATTTAGTCTCTCCCCCCCTCCCCCACCCCCGCGATTCTTTGAACACACTTTATAGAAATATAGTTGTATAATTAATTAACACACGTGCGGTTCCACAATTCGAAGTCCAACAAGTTCCGCTTGCGCAGTCGGCACCGTGTTGGACTGCAGATCAAGGTTAAAAGGGCAGTTGTCAGTTACTGGTGAAAAAATATGTACACTCAGCACTGGTTAGCCACTTAGGAGCTCTAAGCCTGGCCAGGAGCAATGTGAGCACTATGGCTGACCGGTTTGACATGACCTTAGCTGTCTATTAGGCCGTTATACCTCAACTGCAACAACAAGATAACCGACAAGTTAGCCCTCAAAACAGCATTTTTTATAGCCTGTTTTGCGGTCTGACTCAAGAGCATAGACAAAACACCAGGTCCGGCGGACATCAAATTCTAGACTAATATGCAATATGAAAAGATTGCAGATGTAACATTGACTTAGAAATAAAAATGATAGGGCCTTAACATTTTATATAAGAAAGTAACCTTTGGCTTTTTCAACATGCCTAAGTTCTTCTGAAAACTTTGAACTTAACTTAATTTATGATTTCAATGGAGAGAATCCAATTTCGAGCGTAAAACAGTGATTTAATTGTGTTTTTAGTAAGAAAAAAATTGACATATTTTGCTCATTTTCATCCTGTGTGAGTGAATAAGTTTAAGCACATATATGCATATACACAATATTTTCCAGCTGACTTTTAAACAGACCATCAGAAAAAAATACTGTTTTGAGTACTGACTCGTCGGACTACATGGTTCGCAGGCTTTTAAGAGAATCTCCGAAACAATGATAAAACTCCGAGTCTTGTCTTGCCTGGCGAAAGCAAACTTAAGATGCGCGTGCCGAAATGTCATTGTGACGTCACTGCAAAGTTTTAGCACCGTGGTCAATAGCAAAGTAGAGTGATCTCTCTAACACACTCTGGTTTTGTCACGGAAAGAGGCATTGCTGAAAAAATATTCGGGCCTAATGTTTCTGTTTAATCGGAAACTGGCTGGATAAGAGTGAACCTCCAGACATTTCTCTTCTTCCATTTTTGTTTTAATATTAGATCTCTTTATTCATCTCGATTCATTTGGGTTTGAATGGATCGGTTTCTTCATTGAAACTTTCGTTTCCTTTTGTCTTTCACATAGGAATATGCACGAAAATATGTCTATGACTTTCGACGTCATTTACTCAAAATAACGTCAGCGACGTTAAGGGCCCTTTTGTTGCGTTGCGCATCATATGACGTCGCTGTTATTCTGTGGATAACGTCATGCAAAAAAAACCGTATGACCACACGTGTAATAACACTTTGGCACTGACACGTAACGTCATTGACAACGTCCATATCAATAATGCTTTTCGCTATTGAAATAATGTTCATGTTGAAGGCGTTTAATGGTATTTTAAAGGGTCATATGATAAACAGAATCTTACACGTGTAACGTCATTGACAACGTCCATGCCATCAATGTTTTCCTCTATTGAAATAATGTTCATTTTGAAGGCGTTAAAATACCATTTTCAAGGGTCATTTGATAAACAGAATCTTACGCACGTAACGTCATTGACAACGTCCATGTCAACAATGCTTTTCTCTATAGAATTAATGTTCATATTGAAGGCGTTAAAATACCATTTTAAATGGTCATATGACAAACAGAATCTTACACTCTGGGTCATTTAATATTAAATTTATGAAACTCGCCGAAGGCTCGTTTCATAAATTTAATATGAAATGACCACGAGTGTAAGATCCTCTATATAAAATAGGGACATCTACACAATAACAGTTACTTCCTAAAATGGAACGGTTAGTTTTTTCACTGCACTTATAAACCAGTACGCCAATTTTCGCTTCCTGCAGAGACTGTCCATCAAATTTGCTTCCACTGAGACTGTCCGCGATCTGTCGCTTCCGACAGGAAGCAGAATCACGCGGACAGTCTCTGCAGGAAGCCATTTATCATGTACAGAAGTCTCAGCAAGAAGCAGTCTCGGCGGAAGACAAATATGACGGACAATCTCTGCAGAAAGCGAAAATTGTCGGACTGGTTTATACCCTGTGGTTATGCATCCAGAAACTGCTTGTGGGCGAGCCCTTCTCAGACTCCTTTAAGAGCAGTCGGATCTGGGTCAGCCCTGTTTTCTCTTAACTTTCCATCCTAATATTTAATACTTTTGCAGTGAGCGGCAAAAACATGATCATTTACGGTTTTTATTTGTGCCGTTTTTAGCGAAAGTGACACCGTGCAAGCACAGACGTGACGCTAAATCAAATAACCGTTTATTGATTTTAAACACCTGGTAAATATTGATTGATTGATTGTTTTGAATTTAACGGCCCTTTGAGACAGTATTTTAGTCTATATCGGGCCCTTTTCCCAGAGAGGGAGAAAGAGGAGACAGGGTAGACGAGAGAAAAATTTCCGAACAACCCCACCCGCACCTACTGCAAGCACAGTAGGCCCTTGCCATACAATGTTCCGAATCAGTAGGACGCCCCGGCACTGGAAGCTATACGCAGCACCATCGCTCCACCCATCCAGCCCCACCTGGTCAATAAATTACAGAGATGTCAAGCGGTATTTCACATTATTTACATTCCTATCAGCGGTCTATGTCTGTCAATCGAAATATTTTGGATCTGCCAATGTTTCTATCCCAGGGGCCGTATTCATAAATCGACTTAAGTGGTTGCTATCCTGTTGCTATGGCTAAATTTCTATGAAGGAGATTCCCTACAACTATGAATTTGCTCTGGAGGAACAGTCTTACAAAGACTGTTCCTCTAGACCGAATTTCATAGTTGTAGGGAATCTCCTTTAAAGATATTTAGCCTTAGCAACAGCATAGCATAGACTTAAGTGGCTTTATGAAGACGGCCCCAGGTACATGACTGAAGATCATGGCGCCACACTGACGTCGACGCAACATGACTCTATGATAAGCCTGTGCCAACAGTTTACGGGTGAGTAGTTTCCCTTTTCAACAAAGTTTCGATATTTGAAACAGGCTCTAGCATAGCAGACTAGCTGAGAGAAATGAGCCACGACACGAGAAAACCAACAATGTGGTCATGCATCCAGTGAAGACTCAAATCAGGCTGGGCATCTGCCCAGTTTGATCAGACTCTTCGTTTAGTGTTCAAGCTAATGGTCTAAGCTACCTCCATGCGGACAACGAAGACTCTGAACAGACTGGGCGGATGCCCAGGCTGATCTGAGTCTGTGCTGGGCGCACGACCACATTGTTGGTTTTCTCGTGTCGCGGCTCAAATAAACTTCGCATGCAGGTGCCGAAGGGATATTACTACTCAAAAAATGAAAGTTAACAATGGGAAAATTGAAGTCGTCTCTCTTGTCATAAAGCCTAGTAACAAACTTTCCTTGTCAATATAGAGATACCAATTTAAGTATGAGGCAAATGAACTGGACTCTGTGGTGTCTTTAATTTCAAGTTCACATGGATAAATGAATGAACTCCGAATGAACTCCGAAATCTTTGGATTACTCAGAGATAGATTATCTATGAACCTGTAGGGAAATTGAATTTCTGTGGAAGGTGTTTATTACCCGCTTCTAAGAGCCCTTCTATTAATTCTGCCTCATACCCGTAAAGAAACAGGTCGGCAATAAGGGAACGCAATTAATGCCCATTGGAATGCCGACTGTCTGTTAAAAAATCTGTCCGCTAAACTCCACGTAAATACTGCCGATATGAAATTCCAGAGTTGTCCTTAACAAAGTATGTGTCCAGATTCCCTAAAACAACGTATTTGTACCGATGATTTCCGTTTTTGTGAAAGAAACAATTCTTTACAGTTTCTTTTACTTCAGATTTTAATTTGTCAAAAGTTCAAGAAACTCGACTATCGACTGGTATGTTTACGGCTGTAAACAATAATGCATCGCAATCTACTGTCTGATATCCCATATCCCACCCCTCCTCTACCCTTCGATTTTGCCCAATTTATTTTTTTTTTCTTTTTTCTCCACCCAATTAATCCTAATTCCTGGTACAAATGCATATGCAAAACGTGAAAGACATCCGCTGATAAATACTGAAGTTATCCTAAGGAAAGGAAGTGTAGGTGGACGGACAGACAGACAGATGGACGTACGTGTCACAGGCGGGCGTACGGACAGACACAGGGACGGCGAATGTGAAAACATAATACCCCACAACTTACCTGTGGCGGGGTATAAAAACTGTAGACTCAATACAATGTGGCATTGGTGACAAGCAAAACCAGTGCACAGACTTGCAGTCTGATCAGAGCCTTCACTTGTCACGCCAACCAACTAACGCATTTACAGACCTGGACCCAGTTGTTCAAAACTAACTACGTCGTTAGTTAACATTTCATTAAAATTTCAAACGTTAATATCTGAAATACGCCAAGATTTTTGTTGAAAAAAAATGTGAAAAGCTTTTGCATTGCAAAAGCTTCCCACATTTTTTTAAACAAAAAATCAGGGTATTTGGTAATTAAGTTGTAAAACTCTTAACAAGATGACCGCTTAACGAGCTAGTTAGGCTAATGATGCTTCGAACAACTAGGCCTTGGTGTAAATGATAAGGATGATCTATACATCACATTACAAAACTGGAAGTCACATGATGTGGCTCATATAAGCTTACCAGTACAAATACTGAAAGTACACAATTCATATACAACCATTGGATCTGTTGTATAACAAAAGGGCAAAGGCATGTGCTTGAAGTTACGACAGTAGTTACTAGCCCCTACCACTCCGCCGTCGGCAGGAAAATACTCATCTCTTGTGTCAGTGTGCTTATGTGGCGTGTTCGCTGCCCAGGCTTGACAAGTTCGGCCATGGTTTGTTACGGATACCGTCCCAGTGTAGGTATAGAAGTGAAACTGGTCTATACAGTCGATATTTCCTGGTGAAAGGACACAGAGTTCATATTGGGGCATTTTCATATGTCATAATGTCAACAATCTATTTGGTAAAAAGTATTTGAGCCGCGACACGACAAATCCAACAAAGTGGCATTAGCGCCACGCGAAGACTCAGATCAGCCTGAGTATCCACCCAGTCTGCTCAGAGTCTTTGCTGTGTGCTTAAAGGGTAGCTAAGGGTCTAAGCCACCTCCATTCCACCAGCAGGGACTTTGATCAGACTGTGCGGATGCCAAGGCTGGTCTTAGTCTTGGCTGGGCGCACATGCCACTTTTTTGTTTGGTTGTGTCGCACGTAGCCTTGCCCAAGGCTTAGAAATATACATATTTGGATTTTTCATAAATTTTCTTGAATATACAAATTTTTCTTCTTTGTGCTAGTCTATAGGCATGGGGCGGATATATCTCAGACAAACCCACAGGAGAAAAATTCATTTCTAGACTAGCCAGACAGAGAACATAAAAAAGATAAAAAAATATTTATATGTGACAAACAATTTAATATATCCGACTGGAGCAAGTCTATGTCGCGCGCAGCTCATTGCTTTTCTCTTAAATGGTTTGAACGAGCTAACCAATTGAAGTTAATAATAACTGAGACTCTTAATTAAAACTGTTTTTTTTATCTGTTTTAATTGAATTCACATTTCATATCTAAAACTCGGCTATCTTAAGACACAACAGCCAAGTCACAAAAAAAACTCGACCAGCATTTATCTCTACCCTTGCCGCGTTTGAGTGGCGGGCCATGATGTCTGGACATTGGCTCCGCCACATGTATTCCGTCTACTCAGACTCGGAAAGGGAGATATTCATTTTATGCATGGTTGGAGCGGTTTGTGGCTTGGCGAACGCTATATTTTAATTAATTTCTATATCTTAATATCTAAATGGATGTTGGTTTATCCTCTAGTATTTCATGCTTTGTTTTCTTGTGTTGATTTTATTGTATGCTGTTTGTAAATATTTTATTTGTATATATGTTTTACATGTTTTAGAGAGGGCCACATGGTAGACTAGCTATGTAGCTAAATGTGTTTGCCCTCTTAAAATAATGTTGTAAATAAATAAAAATAAATAAGTCCGCTACAGCCAGCGTTTACAAAACCAAAGGAGCCGAGACAAGAGAAAACCAACAAAGTGGTTGTGCGCCCAGCGGAGACTCAAATCAGGCTGGGCATCTGCCCCGTCTGATCAGAGTCTTCGCTGTCCGCATGGAGGTAGCTTAGACCGCTAGCTACCCTTGAAGCACTTAGTGATGAGCGCACAACCACTTTGTTGGTTTTCTCGTGTCGCGGCTCAAATTATTGTCTGCTACCAGTAGTTGTTTTCCGGGGCCGTAAAATCAGCTGAAGACTCTTAAACTTATCTTTTATTCGTCATAGGTCTTATTCGTGATTTTTTTATTTGTTTCCTGTGGTGATTCGTGAATGGGTTAGGAAACCTTCATGCGTACCAAAAAGCTAACTGAAATGTTTTGAACCACTGCTCTGGCAGAGAGCGAGGTTTGAATCCAGTTTAACCAGTTAAGGTGGTAAAGCCCCAGTCACACATTCACGGTTCAGGCCACGGTTCACCACGGTTTCACAAACCGTAGCACACCGTCGTGATTCGTAGTAGCACCGTAGATGCATCCGTCGTGTTCCGTAATGATCCCTGAAGAACCGTGGTGATCCGGGAGTGGCTACGGAAATTTTAAACTGTTTAAAACTTCCGTGGTGAACCGTGGTGGGTTGTGGGCGTGGCCTAAACCGTAGCGCAACCGTAACAGAATCGTGCTCATTCGTAGCGCTACCGTTGGTGTATCCGTGATTATCCCTGGCTTTCCGTCGGTATTCGTAGACAACCGTGATATTTTTGTCACTACGAAAAATCACTTTTCATTCAAGAGAAAAAAGTTTCCAGACTCGATAGTTTATGAATTTTATTACTTTCCATGTCTATGCAAAATGCCTACTCAAAATTAATTTTCAGAATAAAATTTTTATTTGTTAACCGATTTTCAAAATTTTTGCTGCACATTTTTCGAAAAATTCAGTACTATATATAGTTATAAAATACTTTTCTTGCCTACAAATAAATTATACATCATCAACAAAAATCATTATCATGACCACCGTTAAACCGTAGACAATCTTAGGAGCCGTGGCGCTACCGGCTTGAGTCGTACTAGCACCGTATCGAACCGTAGTGGCATCGTAAGCGTCCGTAACACGACTCTGGAATACCCTTGTTTTCCGTAGTGCTGCCGCCTTGCACCGTCGTGAATTCGTAGATGATCCGTACAGACACCGTACAAACACCGTGAGAAACCCTAATGGAACCCTGCCAAACCGTAGTGATGCTGGATTTTCTACGGTTCATCCCGGTTTTCCCGTCTAGGTCAAACCGTGGTGAATCGTGGTGAACCGTAGCCTGATCCGTGAATGTGTGACTGGGGCTTAATTTGTGGTAAATATGAAAATCTAAATAAAAGTATAAAAAATTAACATACTTCCCTTAAAGTTAGCAGACTATTATGAGAGAGTTTTCATGCTGTGTCTCTCAGAAAACACGCAATCTGAAGTTATTTAAGCTCTTAATTCTACTTCTCGGTATCTGGATCACCCATTAAATATCAATCAAATTTACCCTTCTGAACCTCAGTTAAATAAGGCCAGCGTCTCAGATACAGAAGCCTCAGTTTTGGATTTACCTAATTCGGATGGTTTCGTTACAACTAAAATTTACGATATTAAACGAGATGATCTTGATTTTGATATCGTTAGTTTTCCATTTTTAGATGGTGATGTTCCTCGTTCTACATACTATGGTGTTTATATTTCTAAACTTATTCGTTTAGCTCGAGTGTCCAGTCATGTTGATGACTTTAATCGTAATAAAGGTTTGACAGCCAAAACTTCTCAAACAAGGTGTTCAAAATTTTATCGACACCATTTCAACTTAGTGTCTAAATATAATTAATGTCGGGTTGAAAACAAATCTTCAGCAAGGCCTTTCGGAACCTGAATTTTAAGTCGACTTGGTATAATTTCCAAAAAATTATCCATAAAAATGACTTTCCTTATCATTGTAAGAAGATAATATTTCGATATAAAAAGATTGGTTATATTATGGATGTTTTGCGACAAACTGCATGCTTGGTGGTTACTCCGATTAAGGTTAACAGCTTTGCTTCGATTGCTCGACGGTGGGTCGGGCCTTAGACTTTATGAATGCGCCAGCCTAAACCTAACTTGATAGTAACACAGATGGTTGGCGCCTGACTACCTTTCCGGGACGTCTTGGGTCGCGCCAACCGTGGTTTAATTGGTACGAGGGACATCCAAAAAGTTCTGTCACTGGACGCATCAATTTTTCACAGCCGCGCTATGCTATCTTAGAGGACATCAAGAACAAGAACTGTTCTTTTTCTTTACAATGGTATCAAGCGCACGGTGGATTCAAAAAGGTGGCTGAGTAACACGCTCATGTAATGTGTTAGTCATAGACACTGGCATATTTTCTTGTTTTTGTGTTTCTGCTTGTGAGTAAATCATGCTGTATATTTCAATAACTGCATATCACAGGTAATTGAAATTTTAGGAGACATTGTCAGTAACATTTAAAGACGTCATACAGAAAAATGAATGATAAAAATGGATTACATGCAACACAAATTAGGGATATCTAAGATGTCATTGAATGTACTATCCACGTTACCTTCAAGAAATCACTGTAGCGCCATTTTAGATACTTATTTAAAACTTTGGATTAAGAGTAAGTGTCAATGATATACTTCAAGAAATATTTATTTTAGAAGCTCAAAAGGTGTACATTTATCAAGAAATATTTATTTTAGAAGCTCAAAAGGTATACATTTATCAAGAAATATTTATTTCAGAAGCTCAAAAGGTGTACATTTATCAAGATATGGCACATAGAACATAAATTGAGTGATTTGTTAAAGTTTTTGGCTGCATCCAGCATTTGTGTGCACCGCGGCGGAGGGTGAGGTTGAAAGTTTGGACCCAGTAAATCCGGTTCAACCCCCCCCCCCCCCCCCCCCCCAGTAGTGATTACTGACCGTCCAAAGGCGGTACTTTCGTTGCGGGTGCATTTGTTTTATGGTTCGGCGCTGTTTAATTTATTGTGTTCTCATTTTAACCCTTCTATAATAAAACTTGAAAATAGGTAAAAATAGTTGTTAAATGTTTTTCGTATAATTTGCTTAGTCTGTTATAACCCTTCTGTTGGTCTAAATTATTTAGTTCAATAAAGATAGCTGAGTTGCCACCTATTCGGGAAAGAGCTGTTGACTCGGCTTATCACTTGTAATTTATTGTTTGTAGGGATGTCTTTGTCAATCTTTCCCTTTGATGTTGGGGATAGGATTTGGGATCTGATTCAGACAGTCCCTGAAGTGTAGTTACTCTTTAAATTTTCATACACAGTACTGCAAACTTCATAAAATGCTTTGCATGACTCTGGGATGTTGTGCTATGTGTATCTGTGCCTGGAGAATTATAGGCATTGACCTACGATACTTGGCGTTGTTTATGAAGGGATTGCTGCACCTTTAAAATTGGCCATTTGCAAGTTATGCCAGTATACCTTTTTCGAAGCAGATAGTAAATGCACCTTTGAAGATAAAAAGAATATTTGAGCCGCGACATGACAAAAGCAGCAATGCGATTGTGCGCCCAGTGCAGACTCAGATCAGCCTGGGCATCCGCCCAGTCAGATCAGAATTTTCGCTATGCGCTTAAAGGGTAGCTAAGGGGATGCCCAGGCTGATTTGAGTCTGTGCTGGGCGCACAACCACATCGTTGGTTTTGTCATGTCGCGGCTCATTTTTCTACAGCAATATTACAAATTATAATCCTTTTAAATGGCATTACATAGAGGTAAATATCTTTTTTGATTTTAGAGATACAATACCAGTGACAGAACTTTTTGGATGATCCTCGTAGGTGCTATTTCTGTGAGTCCTCATGTTTGTTTTATCTTAGTTTTATTTTGGTATCTATGTTACTGGGATATTACACTTCCAACTTTCTGTGGAAATTAATGTGTTCTCTTATCAACGCCAAAGATTTATCATAGTAAAATTAGCAAGGTTGGTTTGACTTTGAGTAACAACTGCACAAAGCGAGCACAGACATATAGGTCCAAACAATTCATTTTGCAGGAAAAAAGTATCCTTGCAATGCGCTGCGAGTGATTTTTCTGTCACACAAATTCAACGTTTTGTAACACTAAATGCTTTTGGTTTAAACAATATTTATTCAATGTAAATTACATAGTTACAAGAAAAGTACAATATAACATGGTACAGGATCTGACGGTACGCGAAACGCTTATACTAAAGTCATCTCCTGAGACATGAAATCAGTTACAGTTACAGTAACAGAATGGCTTAGTCACACATTTTGTAAACCAATAATTTCAACAATAAATATGGAACGAGACGTACAAAATAACCAACGTCAAACATTCAAACATACATGTAGGGAAAATGACATGTGAAGAAAAAGGATATATATATAAAAGAAAAGCGAAAGTACCTCTATACTGAGTATTGAATTATACGCTATAATACAGTTATTGTAGACGGAATACATTAGATTTTATAGACTGTTTATGTATGGACAGACTTGAGACAACAGAATACAGATAATTCGAAGGAAAAAAATAACAAAGAATAAATAAGTAAATAAATAATACTGAAAAGAAGACATTCTGTATTTAGAATACTGCAGAAAGAAAACATCTTGTCAATGTTGACTCCCTCACACAGGTAATAAATGTGTGCAAGAATAAAACTTACAAGAACCATTCTCGTTCGAATGCTTTTGAAAAATACGAAATTACAGATTTTAATTATTAAAACGAAGTTACTTTCTCTCGAAAATGTGAATTTTGGGACATTTATTTCTGTGCTCGCTTTGTGCAATGCTTAATTAAATCATTTTAAATTTGGTGCTTTTACGATGCTTTAGCACTGGTGTTGATGACAGAACGCACTTATTTTCACTCCGAAAGTTGAAACTAAAATATTCACATTTTTAATAATCCTGGTACATTTTTAAGATACACTTAATTTTTAGCGAGGAGTATATTATAATATACAAGGTATGCGATAAGGAGTAAACGAAACGTACTTTCAACTGATTCGTATGTAACATTGAATCCGGCTCCGGTGAGGAAGTTGTCCGAGTGAAAAGCTACATAAGCAATATTGTTTCTTGATTCCAAAGTTTGTGTCGTAGAAAAATATCCACAATAAGTCCCAAGAACGCCATAGCTGTCTGTAAACTGAAAAACAAGAAAATATGATAATTGAGCCGCCACACGAGAAAACCAACAAAGTGGTTGTGCGCCCAGCGCAGACTCAGATCAGCCTGGGCATCTGCCCAGTCTGATCAGAGTCTTCGCTGTCCGCATGGAGCTAGCTTAGACTCTTAGCTAACCTTTAGGCGGACAGCGAGGACTCTGATCAGACTGGGCGGATGCCCAGGCTGATCTGAGTCTACGCTGTGCGCACAACCGCTTAGTCGGTTTTCTCGTGTCGCGGCTCAATTATTATAGTAATCAATATACCCGAATTTGTGCGAATACGCAGATAAAATTGTGCATATATGGCCTCCTTGTCAGAAGTTGGATGTACATTGAAAAAGTATTCTCCTCTTTAAAACCAAATCCATATTGCTACGTACTTAGAAAGCAGGGGCCATATTTATAAAGAATCTTAGATTTTTACTTAAGTTTCATCTTATCTTAAAATTTTCATCTTAGCTAAGAAAAGATCTTAAGTTCTTATTTATAAACGAACTTAAGAAATTTCTTAGCTAAGAATTTCTCAAACTAAGTTTTCTTAGAATGCGTGAAAATCTAAGAGTGCACGCGCTGTTTATTGGAAATTCCAAGCTATTTTAGACTGATAAAGCAAAGTGGCGCCATTATACGTGATTTAGCATCAGAACGAAGGAACTTTCGGTCGAAACATCTTGGAATTAAACTTTAAGCAGCAATCTTAGCAAAATCTTAGAGTTAAGAGTAAACTTAAGTTAAATTCTTGACTTAAGTTGCTTTATAAATATGGCCCCAGGGGCCGTATTCATGAAGCAACTTAAGTCGTTGCTATGCTGTTGCTAAGGCTAAATTTCTTTGAAGGAGATTCCCTGCAACTATGAAATTTGCTCTGGAGGAACAGTCTTACAAAGACTGTTCCTCCAGACCAAATTTCATAGTTGTAGGGAATCTCCTTTATAGATATTCAGCCTTAGCAACAGCATAGCAACGACTTAAGTGGCTTTATAAATATGGCCCCAGGTTGTTGATGTCATAGTGAGATACAGATACATTGGTTCTAAAAAGAGTAATGAACAAATTCATGGTGTTTAGTTGTCTGATGGGGAAAAAAGTGGCTTCCCATGTAAAAAAAGATTTCTGATTTTTACTGACGTTATTTGAATCAATAAATTACAACAAAAGATCGACCAAATATATAAAAGAAAATGAGCGGTTCTTTTCATGAGGATGTTCGAATGAGGGTTTCTTTGTCTAAATTATTTACGAACGGACATGCATGCCAAAAGGTCACTGTTTAATTGTATCTTTATTTTACGGAAAGCCCCAGCCTAGAATTTTTTTCACTCGCCTCGACAGTTAAGTTTGGCCAGATATGACTGTCATGACAGTAATCCCATTCTCGTGAGCAATAAACGCTCTATATGGCGCTATGATCTCTTGAATAAGGCACAGTGGCTTAAGGGTTTATTCCAAAAGCGGATAAGTTTCATATATGAGCCGCCAACAAAACCAACAGAGTGGCTGTGCGACCAGCGCAGACTCAGATCAGCCTGGGCATCCGCCCAGTCTGATCAGAGTCTTCGCTGTCCGCATGGATGTAGCTTAGATCCTTCGCTACCCTTTTAGCGCCTAGCGAAGAGGCTCTAAATAATCTCATTCTTGCTCGATTGGTTATGTTGATAGGAATTGGGAACCAATACTCACCTCTACATAATCTTCTTCTTGCTCAGTTGGTTAAGTTTGCTGGAATTGGGAAGCAATACTCACCTCTATATAATCTCCTTCTTGCTCATCTGGTTATTGTGGTTGGAAGGGTCACGTGATCGGTTATGGTAATTTTTTGTGGTGAAAACAGATTTTGACAATTTCGGTCAAATGTATTAATTTGGAAGGTTGGAATTTAATTGGTTGGTTGGTTGATTTGATGCTTAACGTCCACGGTAAACAACTAAGGTCATGTCGGGACGGTCAGTTAACCTAACCACACTATTCCTGGGCAGGCTTAGACCTCCTAAGCGGTTAACCAGTACTAAGTGCACATACTTTCGCCAGTAACTGACAACTGCCCTTCTTGAATCAGCGGAAGGAGAAACGAAAGTATGTGGCCAGACCGGGATTCGAACCCAGGACCTCTGACTTACGAGTCAGGTGCCCTACCGATTGCGCTACCCGGCCCGGCGTCGGAATTTAAAAGCAAAGTGATAGTCTATGGATAATTAGTCCTTCGTTAGATAGCATTATTCGAAATCGGACATTATTTTGTATGAACAATAGAGAACAATAGACTTGGGTTATGGTCATTGAGACACAGGTATGAGTTTTGTTCAACACGATTCAGACCATACGTCAGAGATAACAGATATGTTAAGTCAGTCCAGAGAGGTTCTGTATGGGCCTCAGAATATCCCAATTAATGATGGGAGTCTTGACTTTGCTAGTGCATGTAACAGATCAGACCAAAATCAGACAGAAAATCAGACTCGAAATCCAGGGGTAGATAATCAGATATGTGGAGCTGATGCTTTGAATACAGCTCAGTCACAGTCCAGTGATTCAAGCATACCACCGTGGGCTGCAGGAATGTGCCAGCAACTCCAAAATATTCAGACACATTTAGAAACACAGAATAATAGGTGGAGCAGGGTAGAATAACAATTAGAAAATCAGAATACAAGAATGACAAATATTGACACACAAATCGCGCAAATCAGTATATTACAACAAAAACTATCTGAAACGGATCGCAAAGTCGCATATATGAAAAGAGATTCAAACTCAATGAAAGACAAAATTACAGACTATGATCGAAGTGTGCAACATTACAGTGATATCTATGATGATCTGATTCAAGGTAATACAGACACTGACTGCAAAATCAAAGAACTGTCTGAAAAGGTTGGTTGATTGGTTGATTTGATGCTTAACGTCCACGGTAAACAACTAAGGTCATGTCGGGACGGTCAGTTAACCTAACCACACTATTCCTGGGCAGGCTTAGACCTCCTAAGCGGTTAACCAGTACTAAGTGCACATACTTTCGCCAGTAACTGACAACTGTCCTTCTTGAATCAGCGGAAGGAGAAACGAAAGTATGTGGCCAGACCGGGATTCGAACCCAGGACCTCTGACTTACGAGTCAGGTGCCCTACCGATTGCGCTACCCGGCCCGGCCTGAAAAGGTTGATTCTTTGATCAAACAGCAAGCTGAAATGAATATAAAGCAGACAAATAGCAAAGAAAAAATTATTGATATGCAGTGGCGCTCTATGCGAGAGAATTTAATCTTTTCGGGTATCCCAGAGTCAAGAAACCCAGGCCTCGAAGTAGAAAATTGCGAGTTTATGATAAAAGATTTTATACGAATGGAGCTAAACATAGAAAAGGAAATCTCATTTCAAAAGTATCCGCGACCAATTATTGCGAAATTTACATTTTTTAAAGATAAAGAGTTGGTACGAACAGTAGTCCCGCAGTGTTTAATAGGAACGAGATACAGAGTGAAAGAACACTTCCCCTCTGAAACAGAGGATAAAAGGAAGCAGTTATATGGGGAAACAAAGCGTGCACGACAAAATTCTAACAATAAAGTGAGGCTTGTTAGAGACAAGCTCTATATCAACGGAACAGAATTTATACCGGGACACTCGGATACACGCCAAACGAATAAACAGTATACGAATAATAGGCAAAATACTAATAGACAAAACAATCAGAATAATCAGTCAAATTTCAATCCAAATATTCGTACACCCAGAAGTCCGGATAGAACTACGCGTTAAAAATCAGCAGGG
Source organism: Ctena decussata (assembly GCA_963989385.1). Classification (NCBI taxonomy): domain Eukaryota; kingdom Metazoa; phylum Mollusca; class Bivalvia; order Lucinida; family Lucinidae; genus Ctena; species Ctena decussata. The sequence goes on along the minus strand of OZ022511.1, from coordinate 77,139,092 downwards.
ACGACCAGCGCAACCACCAAATCGGGTGCAGTTCTCTACCCCACAACAACCGACACAGACATTTACTAAAACACGGAGCACAACCAGAATAAGATATCGTGATCAGTGTGCGACTGAAACCCCATCAATGAACACTGAAACTGACTTCTTCCGTGATTCACATATCCCAACAAGCAATACATTTCAGTGGCTCAGCGATGAGCAGGACATATGGTCGAACGATTGCCAGCCGCATGGTACAGCAGGCTTAGCTGGTAAAACAAAACCGTCATCGCCTTTAGACTCTGATATCAATTCGAAAAGGCAGAGGGAATACACATCAGATGAAAGTAGAAATTCCGATATCATGGAGTGTGCACAAAGCCCACATGAATATACCGCTACGGCTAACGGGATTACCGCTACAGAAGACTGTTCAACACGCCTGTGAGGATTAACGGGGGACGGCTTTTGTAATACACCTAAGCAGGGTGATAATCTGTATGAAAACGGACAGCCAGGTGTCGTAGACTCGAAATTAGCGATCTTATCTTTGGGACCGGAGCCTTTTTGTCTGTTGCTTGGTCCACCGGGGCTCAACTGGTGACCTTCTTTTGCTTCAGATTTCCAGTGGGGTTGTTTGGCAGGACAAGGATCTCCACCTGTCAGACGGCCCGTTGTATCTGTTGAGTCCTCATGGTGTTGAAATTTGATTTATGTGTTTACCGTGATGATTCATTGACGAGTTAGAGGATTATCATGCGAACAGAACAACCAACTAAATGTTTTGTACCCTTCAGAAACTGAGGGTGAGGTTGGGCCTGTAAAATCGATTTAAGCCCCCCAGTAATTCATTACTGACCGTTCCAAGGCGGTAGTTCTGTTGTGGTTCTCTGTTGCCTGTTTTTGGTGTCAGAGTTTCTGTGATCGTTCACCTTATGTATGTTCTTATTATTTTTGGTTCGGTTTGGGTTGCTGAGTGGCCACCTTTTGGGAACAAGCTGCTCACTCGGTTGGCGATATGTTCTCTGTATCTTGATTGTAATCTTAGTTGTTTCCAACTATGGTTTGAGGGCTGGATTTGGATTTTGATTGTTTCAGTTCCTGGTCTTTGCATACTTTTTACTTTTAAATGTATGCGGAATTATTTCAAAATTAAATTGCCCAGAGTTTATTGACTTGATACAGAAATATGATATCATTGGAATTCAGGAGACGAAAACTGACGATTTGGAAACAATTAGTATCCCAGGGTATAAGGTGTTTGTTAAAAATAGATCTTGTATTTCTAAAAATCGATCTGGTGGCATTGCGCTTATTGTTAAAGAGGCTATCTCGCCTTTTATTAAAGTACACGATACGGAATCGAGTGATCTGATATTGCTTTTTACAGTTTCAAAATTATTTTACCGCGATGGAGAATATGACGACTTAACATGTGGAATCGTATATATTCCACCTTATGGCACAAAGTATGCGAGTGAGGATCCATTTTTAGAAATACAAGAACAAATTTTAAAACTTTGTAGTGAGAACAGCAATCTGATTCTTTTCGGAGATTTTAATTCCCGAACAAGTAACTTACCCGATTATGTGCAAGTAGACAGATACATTAGTGATTTGCACGGGCTCCAGGATTTACATGAAGAAAATATAAATACTCTAAATTAATTTGAAATGTACAACGTGCCTCTAGATAGAAATACTGCGGATAAAAATAGCAATACTTACGGGAATAACATGCTCGATTTCTGTAAAAATAACAATTTGTTTATATTAAATGGCAGGATTGGCATAGACCATACTAACCCGAAACTGACTTGTAAAGAAAAAAGTACCGTAGATTATTTTTTATCATCCGCGAATAATTTTGACAAGATAGAAGATTTCCAGATACACGATTGTTCATGTCTTTTTTTGGACGCACACTGTCCAATATCTCTAGAACTTAATGTTCAGCTTCATAAAAATTAAAGAAATAAGCAGACAAGAAAAGAAATACATAAAAGGCCTGTGCTATGGGAGCCAGATAAAACTGAAATTTTCATCGAAAATTTCGACATAGTGCGAGCTGTAGAAATAGAAGCGAAACTCGATAATTTACTAGACGTTAACAATATCACCAAAAACGACATTGACGATTTGGTAACAAATATAGGACCCCTTTATGAATTATGTTCAAAGACAACGTTCGGTTATAAAAATGTTAAACAAAAAGACAAATTTTCCAAATTTAAACCCTGGTTCAATAGGTCATGCATAAATGCAAGAAATGTTTACCACAAAACACGTAAAATGTACAATAAATACAAAAGTGAGTACTATAAAATTATTCTTAAAACAGTTAGTAAGAACTATAAACGTACATTGAATGTGCACAGAAACAAATTCAAAACAGACCGTATTCAAAAACTTAGACAACTTAAAACATCCAACCCCAGAGAATATTGGAAAATTATTAACTCAGATAATAAAAGAGAGGAAACTCATGCACAACTTGAGGATCTTTTTAACTTTTATAAGGAGTCGAATGAACATACTTATGACGGCAATGCTACCGATTTTATTGAAACATTAACCACTCACGACTTACAAAACTTAGCAAATGACGAAATAAATACAACTATTACGGCCGAAGAAATAGTCAAAGCAGCCAAGTCGTTGAAAAACAATAAATCACCTGGTCTGGATAACATCCTAAATGAGCACTTAAAGTCTACAATTAATATAATGTACCCACTTTACTTGAAACTATTTAATCTCATATTAGATACAGGAATAACCCCTGAAAGTTGGACTCTTGGTTCTATTAAGCCGATATTCCAAAATAAAGGTGGCCCAAAAGATCCCGACAACTATAGACCAATTACGCTATTAAGTAGTTTTGGAAAGCTTTTCACTACAGTTATTAACAATAGATTGAATAATTTTGCTGAAAAATATAATATTATTACCGACTCACAAGCAGGGTTTTGTTGCGGTTGCATTTGTTTTATGTTCGGTGCTGTTTAATTTATTGTGTTCTCAGTTTAATCCTTCTATCATAAAAATAGAAAATAGGTAAAAATAATTGTTAAATGTTTTTCATATAATTAGCTTAGTCCGTTGTAACCCGTCTGTTGGTCTAAATTATTTAGTTCAATAAAGATAGCTGAGTTGCCATCTATTTGGGAAAGAGCTGCTGACTCGGCTTATCACTTGTAATTTATTGTTTGTTGGGATGTCTTTGTCAATCTTTCCCTTTGATGTTGGGGATAGGGTTTGGGATCTGATTCAGTCAGTTCCTGAAGTGTAGTTACTCTTTAAATTCAGAAAGAATTTTTCAGCTACAGATAACTTATTCATACTTAAAAGTTTAATCGATATTTTACAATCGAAAAAGAAAAAGTTCTACTGTTGTTTCATTGACTTAAAACAGGCATTCGACACTGTTTGGAGAACAGGGTTATGGCATAAACTGACTGAAGCGGGTATCACCGGAAAATGTTTTAATCTTATTTACAATATGTACCAAAATATAAAGTCAAAAGTAACAACCAGCGAAGGAAGTACTAATTGTTTTAATTGTAACGTCGGAGTCAGACAAGGTGAGAACTTGTCCCCATTCTTGTTTAGCATTTTCCTTAATGACCTCGAAAGCTTCCTACATGCTAGGTCCGTTTCCGGTGTCGAGCTTGATATCAATACAGAAGAGGTATATATTTATTTAAAACTACTTGTATTATTATACGCTGATGATACGGTTATTTTCAGCGATGATAAAGACAATTGCAATATGCATTAAATGTCTTCGAAGATTATTGTAAAGAATGGCACCTAACAGTCAATACTTCAAAAACGAAAATTGTTTCTTTCAGTCGGGGTAGAGCAAGTAAAAACGTTCAATTTTCGTTTCAAAACACAAATCTGGAAATAGTAAATGAATACAAATATTTGGGAATATTTCTTGGTCGCAGTGGGTCGTTTATCTCAGCTAAGAAACATATCGTGGAACAAGCAAATAAAGCGGTTTTTGCCCTTCTAAAGAAAAGTCGAAATTTAGATCTGCCTGTGGACATTCAAATTGATCTCTTCAATAAAACTATCAAACCAATTCTATTGTACGGCTGTGAGTTATGGGGTATGGGAAATGTAGAAGCGATTGAAAGGGTTCAACTAAAGTTTTATAAATATGTTTTAAATCTTAAAAGATCAACACCCTCGAATATGATTTACGGAGAACTGGGTGTATTCCCACTATATATAGATATCCAGACAAGAATTATATCGTTTTGGACTAAACTTATTGAAAACAGTGAGGTGAATAAATTATCGTCAAATGTGTATAATTTACTATTGCATATGCATAATTCAAACACAGTAATGTCGCCGTGGATTAAACATGTGAAAAACCTATTATGCTCTCTAGGGTTTCCTGTTGTTTGGTATAGCCAGAGTCTTGTAAATTCGAAATGGCTAGTCAAAGCTGTACAACAGACACTTAAAGATGTTTTTATTCAAAATTGGTCCTCAAAAGTTTTTGTAGAATCTGAAAGTAACATCTACAGAATTTTTAAGCAAAACTTCGAATCAAGTACTTATACTTCAATTTTACCGACACAGATGTGTAAAACTTTTATGGCATTTCGAGCACGAAACCACAGGTTACTCGTGGAGACCGGTAGATGGACTGGAGTACCTTACCGTGAAAGGCTATGTGTGTACTGCGGTCATGACGTCGGCGATGAATATCATATGCTGCTTTTATGTCCAAAATTCAAGGACGAAAGAATCAAATATATCAAATCATATTATTATCAATATCCTAATACTTTCAAGTTTCAAGAGTTAATGAACGGTCGGAATAAAAGTCAGTTAGTGAATCTTTGTCACTTTATGCAAATAATTATGGAAATAGCTAAAAAGACATAACATTGTCGGTTTGAAATTTTCTGTGTAACTCTAACATATACACAATTGTAGTCATTCTATTGTATTTATAGTGCGCGCAAGTTACAAAAATGGTATTGCGTATATATTATCCATATCCCTGAAAGAACACAACGTTATATCGGCGTTCAATCGACGCTGATTCTACGTTCAAACGTTGAATCGGCGTTGATTCAATGGTGATCCAGCGTTGTATGTCCAGATTGTATTATAAACTCAGTGTTTGTGAGCGTAAAAACATCTGTTCCGTAGAATAGTTTGTGCGTTCTTTCCAAGTTAAAAACATTCAAAGTTTACCTATTCATGAACCATAGTGTAATATTTCACGATGTATAAAAGACACCTATCTACAAGACGAGTGGGTAATGACAGTATCTAAAAGAGTGAGGCCTTGTTAGGACTCTACCCAGCGGACACCTGACGTCGTGGTGGCGTCGTCATGGCGTCTTTGCGACGAAATGAAGTCGCATCGACGCCAGTGCGACGTCATTTCTGCGTCGTGTCTCCGCTGGGTGGCCAGTTACTCCGTGACTGCCAGTTCAAACTGTCTTTAGAGATTGTTTATCCTAGATAATTTTCTGTAAATATGTTCTTTTCATGATGCAAACATCTCTGTTTGCTGTTGGTGACGTTTAAAAACATGAAATGCAACTATATCTAAATTATACAACTTAAACATTGTCTAACCTTATCAAACGTGGAAGTTCTGAATGTTGGGACAGGTAGTTCTGCGCAGACGGTTAAGACCCAGATCGGAGCGCTCCTAAAGGAGCGGTCTGGTATGGGCCTGCACTGTATGCCATTTTATCTGAGTCATTTGGACACATTGCAGGAGAACTGCAAATATTGTTTTCGGTGTCCCAATGTTTTAGAATTTTACGGTATCCATACAAATTTTCCTTATTGTTGAGTAAGAATATCTGGCACAAGAATCAGTTACTTCGTGCGATATGAATATACTAGCGAATACTGCACGGGATAATCATTTGACCTTCTTCTCTTTCTTGTGGACAACATTGTACTAAATGCGGAAAAATCATGCTTAATAGACTGTCGTTGAATGAATGTGTAACTTACCTCTTTTTACCGCTAGTATAATTGAGTCGCTCTCCCATGGTATGAAATGAATCGAAACACATAACTTAATTCGAACATGTTTTTAGACTATGTCACCATCATAACCACCTAATTGTTTTGCTTTATTTGTAGACTCTCTTGTTGTTTATGTATGTAAACCAGAGATTTGCTAAATAAACTTGTAAACTTGTAAACTTGGAAGTGGGAACCATTTCTCACCTCTATATAATCTCCTACTTGCTCAATTGGTTGAGTTGGTTCGAATTGGGAACCATTACTCACCTCTACATAATCTCCTTCTTTCTCAATTGGTTATGTTGGCTGGAACTGGGAACCCTCCTTCTTGCTCAATTGGTTATGTTGGTTGGAATTAGGAACCAATACTTACCTCTACATAATCTCCATATTGCTCGTCCGACATGTTGGTGGGAATTGTGAACCAATACTCACCTCTACATAATTTCCTTCTTGTTCAATTGGTTAAGCTGGTTGAAATTGGGAACCAATACTTTTACCTTTACATAATCTCCTTCTAGCTCAATTGGGTAGGTTCGTTGGAATTGGGAACCAATACTCACCTCTACATAATTTGCTCAATTGGTTATGTTGGTTCGAACTGGGAATCCTCCTTCTTGTTCAATTGGTTATGTTGGGGCCGAATTGAGAGCCCTCCTTCTTGCTCAATTGGTTATGTTGGTTGGAATTAGGAATTTATACTTACCTCTACATAATCTCCTTTACAATATCCGTTCGCGTCTAATATTTTAAAAGTGTCTATATCAGCTTGGAAATGGAGAACAGCCCCTTGATCCCCAGTTATACTCCAGTAGCAGTTGATGTTGAAGTCGTAGAACAGATCTCCATCAAAGTCAGGAGAGCTAATCCAGCCGGAACTACCAGTAATGATTTTGAGCCCGGTACAACTTTTGTCTGGAAACAGAGTGTTAATACTGAATCAACATGAATCGTGTGCCTAGCAACGACAGACACGACAGATTTCATATACCGGGCTGGAATAGTAGGCTAGGAGGAAAAATCCCAGCCAGCTCTACAAAAGGATATTTTTGTCTGATCGGTGAGAAAATACATTGTTGCAACAAGAAAAATGACCTTCATATACATCGATGTGCTTATCCATATCGGTTTCTTCATTAATGAGCCGCGGACATCACAAAACCAACAAAGTGCCATGTGCGCCTAGTGAAGACTCAGACTAGCCTGAGCATCTGTCCAGTCTAATCAGAGTATTTTGCTGTCACTATAGAGGTAGCTTAGACCCCTCACTACTTTTTCAGCGCAACGCGAAAACTCTGATCAGACTAGGCGGATGCCAAGGCTGATCTGAGTCTTCGCTGGGCGCACATGCCACTTTGTTGGTCTTGTGGTGTCGCGGCTAAAATATATAACACTTCCACGTTCATCAGATGACGAAGACAGTAAGAAGAGCACGTGGAATTTAGCGACGACCACTAGCTTCGTCACCCGATACACATCGAAACGTAAACTTTCAAATCTTTTGTTTACATTTTTTACGCCGTACATACTTCATAATACAAATAGGAACTCAAAATATACGCAAAAAATTAGCACATAAATTCTAATGACCATGCATTTTACGTCGACTGTTTCGTTTTTACGCCGAACAGCAGCTGGATGCCATCAATCCTAACAGACTGGCTACGAGGGAAAGTGTTTTCGGCGGCTCGGTGTACTCGTAAATAGTGTCATGCTGCTTAGTAGGGTGACAGGTGGCTCATTTTCTGATCGTTCAACCGAAACGTTTTGTATGAATTTGAAGGCAAATTCTTATAAATTTGACAAATATTTATATAATTCTATGCATTAATTACTGAAATATACTTAATTCGATTGATACTGTAAATCACGGCCGTATTATCCCCGGTGAGAGGACAAGACAGGAGATACAGTATGCAAATGCGTCAATATAGGGATCAAACATGGTTTTATAAGCACTAACATCTCCCGAAGGACCTGGCAAATGTTAATGCATTGGAAATAAATGTTTGATCGCTGTTATTGCATAAATTCAACGAATTATTCGTTAAAATTTGAGAAAACTCGGTACTATATTTTATGCATCTTTTCACTAATATTCGTCTTCCGGGCCCGAGAGCATTAAGCTATTCAAAATGGCTGCCATCGTCCTATTCAACCTCAATATTTCGGAAAATTGCCCAAGATAGTCGTTGTAGTTGATGCAAAATAGGTTGCAAATTAATCAATAAAAAGCAAATACCTTGGGCAATAATTTCCATGCAAAACAAGCCTGATCCATTCATATACCGTCCTGCAGTTCTTGACTGCTGAAAGCTTGAGATGCATGTTTAATTTAACACTTATTTACTCTCCATTTGGCATCGTAAGAATGTAAGCAACATCGCTTTTAACCTGAGTCACGACGATGATGTCAGATTACAAAGGCATGATGACGTCATAGAGGGGCATACATGGGTCGCGCACCACCAATTTTTGTAATTCGACCGTAACGGGAGAGACAAAGTTGCATGGCGGATTTTTTAGTGGCCCGGCACAAGCATAATGAAAGTTCTTTCATCGTGCATCAACAGCGCGTGCAAACCCTTGTTGAAACACGGCTTTTCGCCGGTTGATGCACGGCTGTTAATATACCTCTCTGCACTTCTTTTTATGCAACAGGAGAGGTTCTAGAGCCTACCCCGACGTCGACTACGTAAGAAACGTAAGAAAAATTATTTGAAATCACAAGTCAGCGCTTTTGGAACATCCTGCACTACGGTATACTACCGGATGATCTACCAAATTGTTGAAGTGAGCAATTAATTAACTCTTTTTTTCAGATATCTTGAGCAATATTAGCACTTAACGGACATCATTTGAGTAGTAGTAATATCGTTTATTCCTGTCTCACCAGTGTATAAAATAAAACATATCAACCATATAAAACGCATAGATATGTATACAACTGCCATTCTAAAAAGAACTGTGAAAATTACGTTCTCATACTCTCGGTCCGTGCGTCGAGTATCAAATGCGGTACACTCTCTCTTCAGTCAGCTAAAAGACTTAGGCCCGATTTCACATCGCCTTAAAACACAGACTAGATTTTAGTTATCGAATATTTTACCTTGACCGTAATGCAACACTAGTCATTGATTAGTGCTTAAAACATGTTTTAAGGCGACGTGAAATCGGACCTTAAAGAGAGATTGTACCGCATTTGATACTCAACGCACGGGCCGAGAGTATGAAAACGTAACATTTGTGACAGAAGTGGGATAGTCCGGTAAAAGGATCTGATTCTGGATAGGGCGACTCCTTTAGACTGACCCAAACAACTATATTATCCATTTTATTTTAACTGAAGGCTTTTCCCCAGTGATGATGTGCATTTTGTTTTGATTTGAGATCCATAAAGCGCCTATCTGACGGGGAAAACTAATAGTCCAGGCAAACTGGCGATTTTGTCCCTAAACCCAAAACAAATTGCAACAAAAGCTTTTTTTGCATTTTAGTTGAGAACTAACATTCACATATGACATATCAAAAGTAGGATAAAATCGGATAATGCAAAATATCTTTTTTCTGCATTTTTACAAGCGCCTATTAGCGTCTTAAATATACCAATTATTTGTAATATTTTATATGACATAACATTATCGCTGTGAGTTTTATTTCTAAAAACCTATTCTGCCTCTGCCAGAATTGAATCTAGAAGCTTAAGATTGAATTTGGCACATTTTCTTGTTGAATGTAAAGCCATCTATGTCTAAAAATGGTATAAATTACCCCACCCACTTTATTCTGCCTTAAAATCTGAAGTGAATTTTTGAAGGTCAGTAACTGAATTGCAACAAGAAATATATCATACTGATGACTTTGCTTAGCATAAACATGCTTCAATTAAGAATACTGATCTCTGAAGGCATGAGAAGCCCAAAACAAAGCCACAAAGAGCAGAATACTACATGCATAATAACACAAACAGTGCAACATACTTATATGAACAGTCTTTGAAAATCTCCTCGGCAGGATTTATGAACGGGACCACTAAACATTGCTAAGTACTAAATATGTAAGCTCTGGGCCTCATGGTTTCAGGGAAGATGATTTTTTTTTAAAGATTTTTCCCATTATAAGTCTATGGGAGCTAATGACCCCTGGGGCGTGGCCAATTTGGGCCCCAGAGGCATGGTTGGCAGGATTTTTGTTATTGCTAAATACTTAGTATGTAAGCTCTGGGCCTCATCTGGGTATCAGAGAAGAAGATTTTTGAAGGTTCTTTAGTGATATAGCTCTATATAAACAAATGACCCCCTGGGGAGGGGCCAGTTTATACCCCAGGGGCTCGAATGGCAAGAGTTATGTAGGGGACCACTTAACATTGCTACATACTAAATAAATATATAAGCTCTCGGCCTCATGGTTTCAGAGAAGAAGATTTTTTTAAAAGTTTGTCCAATACACAGTTCCGAGCCACACCCAGAATGTCACACAAAATCACATGATATCGTATACCTAGCCAATGCAACGACAACTTAGCACGTGACATAGTCTCACAAACAAATCGCACGTGGTCAATACCAACATAAGTCCGTGATTTTACCTTTCAGTTAATGAAGGGATGCATACCTGTTTAAAGAAAACAAACTAACACCACTTTCAATAAATTTACCCTGCTTTGCAAGAACAGAACGCATCGGAAATGCATGATGCGTCAACTGCCTTGTGTAGGCCATGAGGAGGCTGATTCTTCGCCATAGATCGCCAACATTTAGCAGGCACTTGCATTTGTCATTTGTTTTTCCGCCATCTTTGTGTAAGCTTGTGAGACGTAGTAACAGTAACTAAGCAGGCGGAGCTTAGCAGCTATTCTCGGAACTGTGTATTATAAGTCTATGGGACCCAATGATAGATCCAGGGGGGGGGGTGCAATTTGGATCCCATGGGCATGGTTGGCAGGATTTATGTATTTGACCACAAACTATTGCTAACCATTGCTATATACTAATATACTAAATATGTGAGCTCTGGGCCTCATGGTTTCAGAGAAAAGATATTTGAAGGTTCTCAGCTATAAAGCCTATATTAAGAAATGACCCCTGGGGTGGGGCCAGTTTGGACCCTATGGGCATGGTTGGCAGGATTAATGCAGGGGACCACTAAAGATTGCTACATACTAAATATTTAAGCTCTGGGCCTCATGGTTTCAGAGAAGTTTTTTTTTAAGTTTTTCACTTCATAAGACAATGGGAGCTAATGTCCTTGGGGCGTGGCCAATATGGACCTTAGGGGCATGGTTGGCAGGATTTATGTACGTGACCACTAACTATTGCTAACCATTGCTATATACTAATATACTAAATATGTGAGCTCTGGGCCTCATGGTTTCAGAGAAAAGATTTTTGAAGGTTCTCCGCTATCTAGCCTATATTAACAAATGAACCCTGGATGGGGCCAGTTTGGACCCCATGGGCATGGTTGGCAGGATTTATGCAGGGGACCACTAAACATTGCTACATACTAAATGTTTAAGCTCTAGGCCTCATGGTTTCAGAGAAGATTTTTTTAAAGTTTTTCACTTCATAAAACAATGGGAGCTAATGTCCCTGGGGCGTGGCCAATTTGGACCCTAGGGGCATGGTTGGCAGGATTTATGTACGTGACCACTAACCATTGCTACATACTAAATATGTAAGCTTTGGGCCTCATGGTTTCAGAGAGGAAAATTTTTGAAGGTTCTTTAGCTATATTAGCTATATATCCCTTTCTACACAAATGAACGCCTGGAATGGGGCCAGTTGGACCCCAGTGGCGTGGTTGGCAGGGTTTGTGTATATATATCCGCGCTGGGCCTAATGGTTTCAGAGAAGAAGATTTTTAAAGTTTTGATCATTATAAGTCTATGGGAGCTAATGACCCCTGGAGGTGGCCAATCTGGAAGGTTCTTTAGCTATATAGCCCTATATAAACCAATGGGCCCCTATGGTAGGGCCAGTTTGGAACCCAGGGGAGGGATTGGCAGGAGTGATATAGGGGACCACTAAACATTGCTACATACTAAACATAAAAGCTCTGAGCCTCATGGTTTCGGAGAAGAAGATTTTTTAAGTTTTTCTCATTATAAGTCTATGGGAGCTTTATGTTGCCATGGCAACCAGAGTTCCAATCTGATCTGCCTTATAACCTTATTCAGGCAACCCCCACCCCAACAATGCTACACATAAAATTTGATCAAGATTGGGCAGCTGGTTTAGGAGGTATGTTTTTAAGTGTGGAAGATGACAACGGACTACGGACCAAGGCTAAACTATAAGCTCACCTTGACAGGTGAGCTAAAACCTTAAAGAACATCCCATATTTAAACACGAAATTTCCAATTCCATGACCTAGACCTAAAGGTCACTGAGGGCAAAGGGTGTAAAACATAAGACTATTATCTAGCATAAGTGAAAGTATCAACTTAGGCTATCGATAGGTTAAAGAGATATAGGTGTTTAAATAACCTATAACACCCAAAAGGTGGGCATGGACGCGGGTGCAAACGCGGAGGCCGACACTGGGGTGAGAACAATAGCTCTTCCTGAAGGTCGTTCAGGCGAGCTAAAACATTAACTTCTTTCCAGAGGAGTTGGCGGGTTGGGGAGGTGGCTGTTAGGCGGGAAGGAAGTATAATTTGTAAATTTTGAACCAGCAGTAAACATTTTACCATTTGTGAATGCAAAAATGTCATGGAAGTCATCACCTAATATCCCAAAGCATGTCCAAGTTATCTGCATATTTAACCCTCTAGTGGATTATCCTTTCAGCACATGAAGTATTTAGCCGGGCCACATAGTGCAGTTGGTAGCGCGTCTGACTGAAGAGCCAGAGGTCCTGTGTTCGATACCCAGTCCGGCTACTTACTTCTATTTCTCCTTCCGCTGATTCAGAAAGGACAGTTGTCAGTTACTGCTAAAGTATATGCACTTAGTACTGCTTAACCGCATAGGAAATCTAAGCCGGCCAAAGAATAGTGTCGTAAGGTTAACTGACCGTCCGGACATGACCATGGCTGTTTACCGTGAACGTGTCCAACAAAACAACATTCTCAGATGTCCCGTCATTTGATAAATAGGAGTTACATCAAGCTGTTTTCTTCTATTGTTCTGTCACAGTCTTCATTTAAAAACATTGATTCTGTTTACTATCTTCATTACCATCCATATTGTCCATCTGAATAGAGGTTATGGTAAAAGAAAAATTTGCACTGGTGGGTGGGGTAAACCAATAGTAATATACTATATGATCGACCGGTTATGCATAATCAGCAAATTTAATGGTAGGCAAAAGCTAAAGAACAGTATATAGCTGTTTTATCAACGACTTCTATGGACTTAACTTGTTTAGAAATGATGTTTAGAAGTGGTTTTCCAACCAAAAGTAGCTGTGCAGCGGTTTAAATCCTTCGTAAACAAGACATATGAAAAAATCAAGTTTCGCATTCTCCGGTTTTGTCCTACTTTTTGTATGATAAAAATGTAGGTCTTAGAAGCTTATTACTGCAAAGAAACCTTTTGTTGCAATTTGTTTTAGGTTCCCCCACAATTTGACTGGACTATTAAGGCACAGCCTAGAAACGGACATGGCATTTTAGGTCTGGCTTTTAGCAATCGACCAAAATTAGTTTCACACTACTGTTCCTGTCGCACTCTAACTGTGGTGCGGTGCTTTTATATTTAGTATGTAGCAATGTTTAGTGGTCCCCTATATCACTCCTGCCAATCCCTCCCCTGGGTTCCAAACTGGCCCTACCATAGGGGCCCATTGGTTTATATAGGGCTATAAAGCTAAAGAACCTTCCAGATTGGCCACCTCCAGGTGTCATTAGCTCCCATAGGCAGTAAATTTCGAGGTATTAGAGCCACAAGGTCGTATAAATGATTAAAATGCACTAGGCGATACGACCTTGTGGCTCTAATACCTCGGACTTATAATGATCAAACCTTTAAAAATCTTCTTCTCTGAAACCATGAGGCCCAGCGATGATATATATACACAAACCCTGCCAACCATGCCACTGGGGTCCAAACTGGCCCCACTTCAGGCGTTAAAGGGATATATAGCTAAAGAACCTTCATAAATTTTCCTCTCTGAAACCATGAGGCCACATAATACATATTTAGTATGTAGCAATGGTTAGTGGTCACGTACATAAATCCTGCCAACCATGCCCCTAGGGTCCAAATTGGCCACGCCCCAGGGACATTAGCTCCCGTTGTCTTATGACGTGAAAAACTTTTAAAAAAGCTTCTCTGAAACCATGAGGCCCAAAGCTTACATATTTAGTATGTAGCAATGGTTAGTGGTCACGTACATAAATCCTGCCAACCATGCCCCTAGGGTCCAAATTGGCCACGCCCCAGGGACATTAGCTCCCATTGTTTTATGAAGTGAAAAACTTTAAAAAAATCTTCTCTGAAACCATGAGGCCTAGAGCTTAAACATTTAGTATGTAGCAATGTTTAGTGGTCCCCTGCATAAATCCTGCCAACCATGCCCATGGGGTCCAAACTGGCCCCATCCAGGGTTCATTTGTTAATATAGGCTAGATAGCGGAGACCTTCAAAAATCTTTTCTCTGAAACCATGAGGCCCAGAGCTCACATATTTAGTATATTAGTATATAGCAATGGTTAGCAATAGTTAGTGGTCACGTACATAAATCCTGCCAACCATGCCCCGAAGGTCCATATTGGCCACGCTCCAAGGACATTAGCTCCCATTGTCTTATGAAGTGAAAAACTTATAGACTTATAATGGGAAAAATCTTTTAAAAAATCATCTTCCCTGAAACCATGAGGCCCAGAGCTTACATATTTAGTACTTAGCAATGTTTAGTGGTCCCGTTCATAAATCCTGCCGAGGAGATTTTCAAAGACTGTTCATATAAGTATGTTGCACTGTTTGTGTTATTATGCATGTAGTATTCTGCTCTTTGTGGCTTTGTTTTGGGCTTCTCATGCCTTCAGAGATCAGTATTCTAAATTGAAGCATGTTTATGCTAAGCAAAGTCATCAGTATGATATATTTCTTGTTGCAGTTCAGTTACTGACCTTCAAAAATTCACTTCAGATTTAAGGCAGAATAAAGTGGGTGGGGTAATTTATACCATTTTTAGACATAGATGGCTTTACATTCAACAAGAAAATGTGCCAAATTCAATCTTAAGCTTCTAGATTCAATTCTGGCAGAGGCAGAATAGGTTTTCAGAAATAAAACTCACAGCGATAATGTTATGTCATAGAAAATATTACAAATAATTGGTATATTTAAGACGCTAACAGGCGCTAGTAAAAATGCAGAAAAAAAGATATTTTGCATTATCCGATTTTATCCTACTTTTGATATGTAATATGTGAATGTTAGTTCTCAACTAAAATGCAAAAAAAAGCTTTTGTTGCAATTTGTTTTGGGTTTAGGGAAAAAATCGCCAGTTTGCCTGGACTATTATACATATTATACTACTTTTACAGTATTCTTCGGTGTTAAAGTATAACAGATGACAGCAAAATTGAATTCGATATGCCTCTGAGTAATTCAAGCCTACGGTTTAGCAAGAAATAGGAATATCGATTCGATATGATCTTCGGTCAGGTGCAGGAGCGTTTATAGGTGTTGTTGTTGTTGTTCGCGTAGATTCGTTGACCAGTCTGAATTTCGTCCATGTGTCCATTCAGGGCTACGGCGATGCTCGCCAATAGGCAATGCCTATTTTCATATATCGCCAAGTGCCCTTAAATCGCGGAATCCTTAAAGTCGCGGACATTATTGTTTACCTCGTAGTCTCGTGAGAACGTGGTCCCATGTCATGTGACCATGGTAAAACAATTACTATCGTAGTATTTTCACTCCTGCATGGAAAGAGGAAATATGCCTTTCAAACTGGTAATCTACTCGCTAAAACCACAATTTTCAAATACATTTTATGTAATTTCACTATTACTTTTCTTTGCTCCACTTCAGGATTGATTTTTACAAAAACAACTACTGTCTAGCTAACCGCTAGCATGTCGTCTGCTTTGTTTGGATTTCATGAATGGAGGCCACGTGCCGGAAGTTAGAAAAAATTAGGCCAATCAAAAAAAATATTGGTTTCATTGCAGACTGTGGCTTAGGACTAATTTTGATAGATTTCATTGTTAGAAAGGTGAAACAACTCATCTGACCCCCCACACTGACCCATCAGCAAGGATTAGTAATATTTATTAAGACATTAAGATATGCATTTTCACCTGTAGTAAAGAACTTATGAGTTCTTAGGCTGAATGACAAGTTTTATTGCACACATTGTGTTCCTTTATTTGAAGGAAAGATTTACCCAGGTATACACCAAAAAGCCCATTGTTCAATACTACAAGGGTTGATCCAGAAGTAATGTCACTGTGTCCATTGCGCGCTTATTCATCGTAGCATTATAATAAAAATTATATCAAGCTACACTGTAATTCAGTTCTGATTTACAGAATAAATATATGGTTGATATCTTTTTCCGTTCCAAATATGTAGACGTTCAAAGTATGCCCCCGACGCCATCGCGCCGCACGTTAGAATAACGTTGATTACATGAACATAAGTTTCAAAGGCAATCGCAATTCAAAATCAAACTAACGCGCAAAATCAGTTGAAAATTCGATAAGATGACGAAATATATTTCTGCCGCCCAGTGTTGAAACTTTAATATCGTCACTGCAGTTTGCAGTTCGATAGCTAGTGCTAATGCTTGTTACTGCCAAGAGTAAAAATGTTGATTTCTGACAAACGCGTCTGCGGATATATATGCGGTTTTGCCTCAAATTTGGACTATCACCATAAGATACTCTAGAGCTTTTTAGTTAAACATGAAGTGACATTACAGTTATTATGAGACTGGTGTAAAGGGGAAATCAACGCGATACGGGTACAGATGTGTGGCTAGAGGATTGTCCGAAAACCGGAAGACCTTTATGTACAAATGTCAGACAATAACGTCACTCTTGTTCTGATCCCATATATGAAGATCGATGTTCTGCAATTCGAATATTGTGTAAATTCTTAAACTTGAGTTGCGGGGCTGTTCAGATAATATAAAAGATGAGACAACCATCGTGAACAGACATTAGTGCTTTGTTGGAACTACGAATAAGCTACTTTGGACATGCCACAAGATCGAAACTTCGTCTGGTGCGTCAACGACGTCATTGACGTGCGGCGCGTTTCGTTACCATGCCTTCTGTCTACCTCGATATCTCAGTTACCGTGCACTGTATTTTTATGACATTTTCAGACCATAATGCAAATAGATTAAGGTACCTGGATGCGAAATTTTGTTGCTCTCTCCTTATTCTACACGATTTTATAGCTGCAGTGACATTACTTCTGGATCAACCCTCGTATTATTGTTTCCAGATAAAATTATTACTTTGAAATTGAAAGATTAATTACACTTCACTAGTATTTACACAGTTAGAATCACCGAAAAATCTTGATTGTTTTGCTTGGCCTAAAAATAAAGAGATCGCGACCTTGGGATTTTTTCCATTTGCCGCCATATTATTTTTACCATGTGAGTTATGTTGATGTTCTGATAAAGTTATAAGTTTGTTGAATATTTTGAGGATGGAAATGAAAGTTTGATGAAATTTTGTTGCAAGGTAAGAAAACAAATCTATGTTCTATCTTCATATAGCTATCAGTTACCAAAACTGTCTTATGGTCGCAATTTTTGGGCACTCAAGGCTAATTCATATATTTAAGAAATTCGTGTTTTAATGCGAAAAGTTTTGTGCGGTGCTTTTTTTTTTATAGAAAACTTACGTTTGATTTGTAGAAATGTGATATTGAAGCTCTCGGGGTCGAGGTTGTTGTCCGAGTAGAAATGAAGGTAGGCTACATGAGACTGTGTTTCTCCACTCTGACCGTCTAGACGAAAGTCACACAAAACTCTAGCGTCATATGGTGCGTCTTTCTCAAACAGAGACTGTAAACAAGGAAAATACTCTCTCAGTGAACATAAACCGCTGACACAACGTTAAAACAACAAATCTAACACAGTGCGCCTATAGAAGCAATGGAAAGTTTCCGTGTTTTATTCTGCAACAATTCACTGTCCCGGAGCGCGTGAGTTTAATTGCTGACGTCACATGCATTACTGACGTAATTTTGTGACGTTTTGCGACGTTAGATGGTGTAACGTCTCGTTTTCTTTCTAAAACGGCCATAAAACAAACATTGACATTATATACAATTAAGAATATTGGCGGGAGCATAAACGCGCTGGCAGGAAGGTTTGGAGAGTTTTCAACGTTTTTGAGCGTTAGAATCGAAATATTTCAGCTCTGGCATTGAATTATTGAGTAATAATTCACTGTATTGAATTATTGAGTAATAATTCACTGTTTGTCGGTCAGTTGTAAGTAGATATATCACGGGCGCTCGGCGCTCGTGATATAATCTACTTTACGACTGACCTCCAAACAGTAAATTATTACTCAACAATTCACTGCTAGAGCTGATCTATTTCTCAAGCAAAAGTCAACATTGATTGAATCAATGTTGACTCAACGATGATTCTTGCTTGTTGTTCTGTTTTTTTTTCAACGTTGTTTGCCTGCTGAGTTTCTATGAAATGCTCAAAAATAATATGTTAGACAGCAGCAATATATCGGAGTAACATAATGATTATGTTAAAAAATACGTACTTTTTATTGTTTGAAAGATAGGTATATTTGGTTCGGTATTTCGGAGTCCATTGTTTGGAAATAAGGCTTATTCGGGAAAAGAGAATTTGTAACCAACAGAACTTCCTATTAACTCTGGATCATTTGCAAGTTTCAAGTAAAGGAAACATACAAGTAATCATAAACTTTCCATAAATGACCTCTAGTTTGGCAGATATGCTGGTTAAAACTTTACACTCTCCTGATATGGTCATTTAAGCGAGCCATTGTAGGTAGGGATAGGCCCAATCATGATGACTGGCAAAAGTTTACAAGAGGTTATAGATCTATAATTAATTAATTTGAAATTTTGTAAAAATAATAATTAATAATTTTGGCACGACGCATGCATAGGAACTGATCCAATTTTATCCCAGAGCTCACCTAAGACACTTTGTGGGAAAAAGACAACACAAAATTAGTCACCACCAAAGACATCACCAGCAGCAGCCATGTGTGTGATCAGTCATTTTCCATAATTCCCATGTAGGGGATCAGCGGGTTAGCCTCAACATCACAAACACTGATCTACTGGTTTCCTCCATTACCTCGGTACTTATGATTTAGTACTCCCCCCCCCCCCCCCTCCAACCACCAGTTAGCAACTAAACAGACAAAGTAAAAACATAGGGTCTGAAGAAAAACAAAACTGAATTGCCAGACTATCGCATAAAGGAAAACAATAGCATACCAGTCTTGAATATTTAAGGCAGTCACCAAGGTCATCCATCTCCAGATAGACGATGTAGTATCTTATAACATGATTTTCAAGAACTCTTATCTGCCACAAGCAGTCGACGTTGTAACTGTCAAAGTTGTCCCGACCAACACTCGGAGGTGTTATAATGCCAGTTTCACTCTCCAACAGTCCGCCACATTCTTGTCGGTCAACATCTTTAAAACACACCATAGTAAGGAAATTTGAATTTTATAAAATTTTATAAAATATGTAAACCCGGGCGAATCACTCACATTCTGAATAAAACCGAGAACCCAGTTGGAAGACAGTAGGCCTATTGGTACAGTGTCCACTCAACGCTTGTTCGACAATGTCCAAATGCCTCATGCCTGTTGGATACGGTCTTATTTTTTTAATTTATCTTTTTATTTATCTATTTTATTTTATTTTATTTATGCACAGGCGCTTGAAGTTCTATGCTATGAAACATATTTCAATGCCGCTAAACATCTAGGCTATGAGCCATTTTGAAACGATGTTTACAGGTAAGAAGTTTGCATTTGTTGGGGGTGTTTCTAACTTGCAGTTTTAGCAGTCAAAAAGTCGCGGCATTTTTGCTTGCATACCTGGCCATTTCTTACGAAATGACCTACAGACTGCGTCAAGTGTAAAGGGTTTTGAGGGTTTTTCGGGCATAGAACTTCAAGCGCCTGTGATTTATGTATTTATATTTGATTAGCAGTTGGTTTTATATTTTATAAGTGTTTAGACTACAAGACATCAAACTGAGGCATTTGACTGTCTACTCAGAGAATATGGCATGTACTGTAGGACCCCCAAGCATTGGCTACCCGTTCTTCTTCATCTGAGACTGCTTAAATAATTTACCTGGACAAATGGAGAAAGTGCAGAACTCCCAGACAACATTTGGGTCCTTTGTATAGTACCAGGGTCTCCCTCTCTTATTGCCCACATCACGACAATAGTTCCGAGCTCTTGTCACTGACCCATCAACAGGGAACATCTCATCTCGAGTGTTGCTGTGTATGTGAGGTATCTGCACTGACCAGCTCTGACAAGTTCTGCCATTGTTTGTCACCGAGACAGAGCCGCTATACGGTGCTGATACTAAATTGTCTAGACAATCTTCAGTTTCGCTGCTTACATCCGTGATACCTAGCATAACCACAGAGGTCAGTCATGTTTTACCACAGCAGGCACATAGCGTGGAAATGACGTCGCACTGACAGCGATTCGACTTTATTACGTCATATCAATATGAATACGACGTCATTGCGTCGTTATGTGCCTACTGGGACAATATGCCATATTGGCGCCCAATTCAATATGAGCCACGTCACGTGACTTCCAACAATGTGGCAATTTTGTCATGTGATATTCAGATCATCCTTCTGATTTACACAGGGTAAGCAGAGACCTCTCTTCAGGCTTAGTGGCTTTGGTCACTTCCATAGATGGCTGAAGTGACAAGCAAAGGCTCTGAACAGACTGCACTTATGTGCAGTCACACATGTGCAGTCTGATCAGAGCTTTTGCTTGTCACCTATGCCATATTGTTGGAAATCACATGACGTGGCTGATTTGTGTAATTAGCAGGAGTGGGAGTAGGTACTATTTTAGGAAATAAAGAAGTGTAAATTCTCACGCGTTTATCAAGAAGACTCATCAAAAAGCAAATCAACAGAGCCAGTTCAACTATATGTAACAGGCCCTAGTTTTCTGTGTTACTGTTTTGTGTTATGTTATATACCTGGTAAATGCAGCAAATCCTACTCCTAAAAATTAAGGTAAATTGGTAGAGTAAGGGGACATGGCTTCGCACAGGGCATGGCTTCGCACACCTACGGGATTTCTTAGTATGTGCCAGTCATCAGTTGTCTGAACATCATTTTGTTTTGCAAATATTTCAAGGTTGTTTAAATGAAGGCTGTTGACATCACTTTCGCATGCAGTGCATCACGTGCATTTTGGCGCCAAAATATATAAACCATTCAGATCGAAGTCGGGAAAGTTTAACATTTTTAGAACAGGCAATATTATTGATGACACACTGTCGAAATTTGGCTCCTGAAGTGCTAATGAAATTGTCATTTGATCTCTTCAGAATACAAAGAGCACAATCATCAAAACCTATGCCGGTTGTATAGACACTAAAGATTACCCATGCTACGGGGTGTGAATTTTGTCCCTCACTCAAGTTTATAAGAAAGTCCGCATATTATTTTAAGCTGTCATCCTATTTTGTCTTAAGTCCACTGTAAGATTACACAGTCGAGATGTGATTGATTCAACAACAAATTGCCAGTCACTTATTAACCAGTGTTTTAAAATCAAATAAAATTCTGAAAATCGCTGATTTTTGTCTTTCTATTTACTGAAGGAACATTGAAATTGTACTATTACCCTGCAAACTATAAATAAAAATAGCATATTAGCTGCTGTTTTATGGTTTTCATTTACTGGTTCTTAGGTATATGACACAATATTAAAAAAAATCTAGAATGCTTCTATTTCCTGCTAGAAGAGGTGTGCGAAGCCATGTCCCCATATACACAAACTATCACGTAGAGCTGCACTATATATTACCGCACGTGCTACTCATGACGTCAGGGTCTGAGACCAAATATTTTCATACTTAATTTCCAGAAAGAGTCAATATCTATAATAATATGAAGAAACAGGCGTTATCTTACAAGCTTTGTCAGCCAATGCTGCAAAAGTCATAAAAGTGTGCGAAGCCATGTCCCCTTACTCTACACTTTTATCAGACCAACTCTACTACAACCAGGCCCAGAGGTTAGAAAACTCAAAATTTAGCACGCTAATTGGCTACTTCCGAGCACATGCTCGGAAGTAGCCAATCAGTGTGCTTTATTTTGAGTTTGAGATTATACTCAAGTTTTATAGCCTCGAACCCAGCCCTTTTTATAATGATATTCATTATAACAGCAAATTCTTTATAGGGTCATTTTGATATGCACGGAATTGGCTGATTGTTAAAATATGTATTCTTTATAACAGCAAATTTAGTTAAACGTCAAACTGTTTGGGAACCAGTGTCGTCGTTTTAAAGAGGGTTCACTTTATTTTCATTTTACCTCCCTTCTCTTTACCTCCCTTCTCAATTAGGGTCAACTCTTAAAGAAATGAATTCGCTCCTATAGAAGTAAATTCTTTTCTGTATGAGTAAACCAATTTTTGAAAGGGCTTTGTCATCCAAGGAATCTAAGAAGAAATCGCAAAAATTGGCCCATTTGTTTAAAAAAAAGTAGAAAAAACACGAAGGTGTACCTATATACTTTAAAACCCGAAAACAATACAGTCAACTCTCGATATCTCAAAGTCAAAGTTTATCTTAAACTACTGACATCTTAAATTATTTTTTCTGGTCCCAGAATTTTTTTTAGATACAAGTAGCTTGAGATAACCGGAGTTGAAATGTAAGAAAAACAAACAGGAAATGTGTCCAAACTAATATTCTTTGATATAGGAGAGTTCTTTGAGTTTTGAGATAACAGTGTTTGAGATAGCGAGTGTCATTTGTTATAGTGAACATACCTTTAAATGTCAAATTAAAACCCATAGCAGATCCGAACCTGTCCGAGTAAAAGCTGACATACATTTCGTTATCGGCTGTCTCCATTGGGTCTTGTTCTTCCAGAACACCGCAGTAAATAACAATGACACCTACTTCATCAATAATCTACAAAAAGAGCCTTAAAGGGCTACAAAAATATTTCATTGGCTTACGCTAAATATATTCTTTATTAACAGGCATTTATAAGAGCAACCGAGCGGTGGTAACCCAATTCAAAATTTCAAACCCAAATTCTAATTATTGACAATGAAAGTTTATGCAAATTAGATTTTAAGCCCCGCCCCTTTTTGTTTTCTTTTCTAGAGCATTACTAGCATAATATAATTTAGATTCCAGTAATTATTACCTTATTCTGGTGCAAAATATTTGATTTTTGTTTATAAAATGATGTAATTTATCACTCTTAATCCATTTCAGGAGAAGAAAATATGAGAAAAAACAAAACAAAAAACTAATAATGATTTTTTTTTAAGTTTTAGTAATATGAAATACTCAAATGACATCATAAAAGCTCTAGCATTTTTAGCTAATTATTACTTAATTTTTTAGAACATTTAACCTTTGGAATTTCAGCATGCAGTTTAGATAAAACAATACCAATTGTTCCAATGCATGTTGCCAATTGTTCCAATGCATGTTGAACACATTTGAGCCGCGACACGAGAAAACCAACGAAGTATTTGTGCGCCCAGTGCAGACTTAGATCAGCCTGGGTATCCGCCCAGTCTGATCAGAGTCTTCGCTGTCCACATGGAGGTAGCTCAGACCCTTTGGTGCCCTTTAAGTGCTTAGGGAAGAGTCTATCCCTTTAAATGTCTAAGCAAACATTGCCCAGCTGGTCAAAGCATTGCTAACCATACAAAGGGGAGTTTATAAGGATTAATACAGTATGAGTCCAATAGCATTGTTTTAGGTCGACATCATGCATTTTCAATTTTCAGAGGATCTTACATGAGTGCAGATGTATGTTGTTATTATTACCTCCCATAGAATATGAAAACAAATGCTGTTAACCCTCAGACAGAATATGAAAACAAATGCTGTTATTAGGGAGGTTAAGATTTTTAACTTGTACGTGTACGTGTACGTCTAGCGATGAATTGTGTGCATACGTCATCAAAAATTGCATTCTCTCTACCAGTTAGAAGTAAATTCTAGACGTTGACTACTTCTAGGAGGCCGTTTACACGTAGCTTAATAAACGTGTACTTTGAATTCATTTTTTCGGATTGAATTCGTAAATGTACATTTTATTTTATTGTATCAGAGTTGAAAGCAGATATCTGAGAAATGATTTAAAGCGTTCCCTTGAAAATCAGTGAAGCGTAAATAAGATAAACCAATGTTTACAGTGAGGGTGGTACATGTGAGGCAAAGGCAGTATTTGTTGTAGTTATCTCCGCAGTTGTAAAGATAGATGGATAAATAATTTCGAGTTATACGACCCTTTCAACAGTATTTTAGTCATGTGGGGCATATTAGGGAAATATATGAGATA
This sequence comes from Ctena decussata, assembly GCA_963989385.1. Lineage (NCBI taxonomy): Eukaryota > Metazoa > Mollusca > Bivalvia > Lucinida > Lucinidae > Ctena > Ctena decussata. The sequence goes on along the minus strand of OZ022511.1, from coordinate 77,114,578 downwards.
TGGACGACGCTGAAATAAACAAGATGCAGAAAAGAAACGTGACCTTAACTGGAATCGAACCCGCGACCTCGTGATCATGAATCTAGAGCATCAACCTCCCAGCCAGCAGTTAAGAAATCATGTGGTCACATGTCAGCATCATAAATGGGACTGAGTTTGGAAGTATGTGTATTTCAGTTATCGTAACGACGTCCCCCACCCTCCGCCACGCACCTCAGCGGTACGAAACCATGGCCGCAGAAACGGGGCGCCTTACGTCCATCCATTTGAGGCGGGACAGCTGGTCGGGATAGTTTATATCCCAATCAAAGTGGGAAAATCAGACTGCAAGATGGGTGGGTATGGGCTACATTACCAATAAACGATAAAAAAGGATAACACACAGGGGCTTCTGTTGGTCGTTGTAATCAATGAAAGCTTTCGAAAAAAAAATCGGAGACGGTGGAGAAGAAGTAAGTGTACACAGGTATGACCAGGAATAGTGAAATGACAGTAGTAAGGGCTTTTCTTTACTGTAAAAATACAGGATAATACCATAACTTTTTATGACGGAAACGGACTGCACTGTGTTAAAAAGCTGTTTTAATTCTGCGTTTGGTTGTATATTTATTATAAAGAATTTAAATGCGGATTTAAAGCAAGGTTTTTACACAATGCAGTCGCGTTCCATATCAAAACCTTAAAGTAATATCCCGTACTTTTTATGGTGAGAGGCCTGGCAGCCAGATGCCAAGTCTTTTCCCGTAAAACCTATGGGACTTTGTAACAGTGCAATTATTAGAAAAAAATGTGGTTAATATACGATGGTCGCCGGGTGTGATATTGGTCAACGGGCCTGTATGCTTTCTTTTTGACACCAAAATAATTAGAACGTTAAATTTCGACAAAAACGGACCGAAACATTTGGTACAGAGGAAATAATGTGAACCCACAAACATACACACGGACGAAAACTCATGCAGATAGCTTTTTCTATAATTACTTCGACCATCTAAAATAATGCGCCGCATTTATTTGGTTACACGTACACGTAAAAGTTACATTTGTCTTAACTTTTAATAACTATTATTAGAACTTGTACGTGTACGTGTAGCCACCAGTAGCCGTACGCGTACAAGTTCTAAAACTTAACCTCCCTATTATTACCTCCCATAGAATATGAAAACACGAGTTTAATAAATTCAATAATACAGGAGCACTAATGCAAGATTCTATTTATCATATGATACTAAAATCGCATTTTATTAGCGAATTTTGCACTAAAACGCCACGATTTCGCAATTAGAAACGCGATGTTTTAACGCATAACGTCATGACGTAATTTGTATTTATCATATGACGTCGCATCTGAGAGTGTAATAAAGTCATGCATTAAAAACGATAATCTACTAGTGGAATAAATATGCAAATTACGTCGTAACGTTATACATTGCCGTCCATTAAAACATCGCGTTTTCTAATGGCGAAATCGTGACGTTTTAGTGCAAATTTTACTTATAAAATGAGATTTTAGTGTTATATGATAAACAGAATCTTGCATTCGTGCTCCTGTATTATTGAATTTATTAAACTCGTTGGGGAAAACCGATAGGATGCTCGGCATAGCCTCGCATCTTATCTTTTCCTGCAACTCGTTTAATAAATTCAATAATACATGAGCACTCATGTAAGATCCTCTACATCTAATCCACTAGATGATTATCGTGTTTAATGCATGGCTTTATTACACTCTCAGATGCGACGCCATATGATAAATGAATATAATTGCGCGCTTGACCTGGCGACAGAGTTAAACAATGGCCGTATTCGGCTGGGCGTTTCGCGTGCTTCACGTTCTTTTAGTGTGAAGCATTTTTCTATAAAAAAAAAAAAGAACTTCATGCTACAAACTCGTGAAGCACAAAACGCACGGCCACTGATGCATTTTGGTTTAAATGATATTTGATTAACTATTTCCATACATATAGTACAATACAATTGCATAAGTAACTGGATTTAACAGTAAGCAAAAGGCTCAATATCAAGTTATTTCCTGTTGCTGTTTATTTTTTTTTATTTTTTTATTTATTTTCATTTTTTTTATTTATTTAATTTTTTGTTGATTTAAACAATTTTTTGGTTTTTGTTTTTGGTTTAAAATGACGCATTTTAAAAATACCAACTACTGAAGTTACCTCTAACCTGTCCCAGATGCAGTTATCCGAGGGGCTTATTCGTGCCCAAAGTAACTGAAATGAAATGGCACGAGCATCTTCCAGGAGTAAAAGCCATCTACAATGGAGATTGTGATCGTAAAGGCCATCGCCATCTTTGTCAGGGGGACTAATCCATCCAGGTGCATTTTGAATAAAGACATCACAATCTCTATCAGGAACTGTGTATTTATAAAAGTATTATTGTATCAAAACTGTAAATATAGCAATGCAATTGTATCAGGAACTGTAAATATAGCATTGCAATTGTATCAGGAACTGTAAATAAAGCATTGCAGTTGTATCAAGAACTGTTAATATAGCATTGCAATTGTATCAGGAACTGTAAATATAGCATTGCAATTGTATCAGGAATTGTAAGTATAGCAGTGCAATTTTATCAGGAAATGTAAATATAGCATTGCAACTGTATCAGGAACTGTAAATATAGCGTTGCATTTGTATCAGGAATTGTAAGTATAGCATTGCAATTGTATCAGGAACTGTAAATATAGCATTGCAATTGTATCAGGAACTGTAAATATAGCATTGCAATTGAATCAGGAACTGTAAATACAGCATTACAATTGTATCAGGAACTGTAAATATAGCATTGCACTTGTATCAGGAATTGTAAGTATAGCAGTGCAATTGTATCAGGAACTGTACATATAGCATTGCAATTGTATCAGGAACTGTAAATATAGCATTACAATTGTATCAGGAATTGTAAGTATAGCCATGCAATTGCATCAGGAACTGTAAGTGTAGCAGTGCAATTGTATCATGAACTGTAAGTTAAGCAGTGAAAATATTATCAATGAGAATAAGATACTGAGATAAATAATTCGCCAACCAAATTGCATTTTATGACGCTCAGGAAAATTTTTGCTCTTCGGCTAAATACTACACAAAAATAAGTTAGGGATCGAAATTATGAGATAATATTTCTGGGTCTCTATAGCATGTAAAGAATTTTGATTGGCATGGTCATTAGGCATTCTAATGCACTTACGAATGTAACACGACGTCTGATAGGATAACGTCAAAATTTGCGACAGTAAATCCTACAATATACTGTCGGAAACCCGACTTCATTACGTAACGTCGCTTCACATTGGTTGAAGTCTGGTTTTACGTCGCTGAAAGCGTTTGCTATGTGTGCAAAATGGCACAGTTTTAAAGGGGAAAATGTGAAAAGTGTTTTAGAATGGGGATAACTGTAATGAAAATTGTCATTTGGGAAGGTAAATCGTCGGTTTTATGGTCGCAAATTGCGTTTTACGGCTCCGCTGGTGCGTCGCCGTAAAACGAAATTTCCGACCATAAAACCGCCTATTTACCTCCCCTTATGACAATTTTGAGTACAGTTATCCCCTAATTTTTGTTTTACTTTCAGTTATCACCATACTCAAAATTGTGAGTTCGCTTGTCTTTCAAATGACCCTACCCCTAAAATCAAAACGGTAAAATTTCCATAGTGAGTCATGCAAGCAAAATTTTTTATTTCTTCAGAACTGAAAGTTATGTATAATTTTCATAATAGACTTAAAATAAAATCATTTTAAAAATCACCTGTAAGAAATATGTTTCAAAAATAAGGTCACATCCGTATAAAAAAGAGCACTATCATTTTTCTATGGCGATTTCACACCACTTTAATTTTGAGGGTAGTCTAACCTCTTGCCTTGTCTAACTTCTAGCTTGTCTTGGCCTAGCTGAAAGTGGTGTGTTCAGCATTTAAACATAGAAACTAAGGAAAATGAATATCCTTGAAGGTAAAAGGGTTTTATTTCGATACTAACTGCAAGTGTTTCCGAAACCGCACATTACGATTGTGATCCCTAACTATTTTGTCCAGTATATTTTGGACGAAATTTCCTACAGAGTCCTACTGAAAGGCACATAGCCAGGTCTAGCTAGGATGTTACGAAACAAAAAAGAGCTGTTACGAAAAGTTACGAAACGACCTGATCATCAGGTCGTTTGGCAAATATGACTCTTTATCGTTTCGTAACAGCTCTTTTTCGTTTTGCAACAGCCCCTGTATATACATATTTAACCAGGGGTGTCTTCAATAGATTAAGATAATCGATATTTGCCGACAGACGCATCGTATACCGGTCACTTGATGGGTTAAGATAATCTCTTCTAACTTGTCTTAAAGGGTCACCATGCTAAGGGCTCACCTGTCTTTAGCAGCCACCTTTTGCGTCCAATTAAAAAAATCACAGCAAACAAAAGTCTGCATTAAGGGATCACCTGTCACGTAGCCAGTTTATGTGTCCCCTTGGATGACCCTTCAAGACATGTTTGACTGTACCTGCGAGTGACGCATCATATACTTGTAGAGCTCTAGATAAGAGGGAGTATTTGGTGATAATTGGGGACATTTTTGTTAATTCTGCATAAAATATACGTTGTGACCTCTCATCTGAACCGTCTCATCGAGACGGTTCAGACGAGGGATCACAACATATATGGTTTAAATGAGAAATAAGAAAAAATATCCACAGTCATCATCAAATTCTCCCTCTTATCTAGAGCTCTGTACCTGTTATTTGATAGATTAAGACCATCCCTGACGTAGGTGACTTGGCATCTGAGTAGAAGTGAACAAACAGATGATTGGATAATGTCTCTCCTGTCATCGAATGTCCAGTCTGATCACAGTACCACACTGTTGTCAACCCCGGCTCTGATACCTACATTTTAGTAAAGTTTACAACATGCACTGTAAAAAAAATCCGTAGATTTTACAGTAGAATAACTGACAACCAGCTGCCAGTCCATTTCCCGTTATTTTTACGGGCGTCTGCCTGTAGAACATTTTTGGAAATCACGATGTAGTAGGGTTGTGTGAACCGGCCGCTCTCTAAAATACTTTTATTGTGCTGAAGGGCTATATGACCAAAACAATACCTGTCCTATTCTACTCTACTCTGCGTGATGATTCCTTTAAATCTTACGGTGCCCGTAAAAATAACGGGAAATGGACTGGCAGCCGGTTGCCAGTTTTTTTAACCGTAAAAAACTACGGAAATTTTTCACAGTGTGGAATGAAATGGACCGCAGGAAAGATCCCACTGATTTTGGATGGCTAATAGAGAGATGGATCACTAACGATTTTACGTCCTGTTAGACAGTATTTCAGTATTGTCAGAACGATAGGATGGTGATTATCAAACAATGTGCGCAATGCAACTCCGTTTACAGTTGAAAAGATTTCCGCTTCTGCACCCCCACCCCCCCCCCCCACACCCACACACCCACCCCACCCCCTCCTGCGGGAATCAAGTACCGCTCCAGGCTTTGAGAGCAAATTGTAGCCAGTGGAATGTACACGCGTCCATTCCATTCCGTTCCAGGTTTAGAGTAAATCTATGGTAAAATTGCTTTATTTCGGCAAACATCGAGTTCTGTCGGACGTTACACCACAAGTCAACAACAATAACACATACCCCCTCCACACGGGGGTAATACTAATTTTCCTACATGTGCTTTCGACCGAGTCAGTCAATTACCATACATGCAAAAGTGGCTGTCGACCGAGACAATCGACAGCAGTATCAGTTTGGTCGACAGCCATTAACAATAGTGCCATTTACCGTTATTGGTAATGTTTACGATCGTATTTTCGGTCGAAAGCCACTTTGTATAGTACAGACTCGGTCGAAAGCACAGGTAGCCAAATTGGTAATAACCCCCGTGCTCCACTTCCCCAGTAATGTATTGCTGACCATTCAAAGGCTGCGCTGCAGAAAGCATCTGTGATGGTCATAGGGTCAAGTCAGGTAAATTCGGACAGCAGGTAATTCGGACAGTGACATTGTTTCCTATGTCAATTGTTTGGAATTAAAACAACATTAACTGGACAAACAGTGAAAATCTCGATGAGAAATTCGGAAAAGGGGTTCAAATTAGTTGAGATGGGTTCGATATGTACAGTTTGACCAATTTTTCCTCAAATTCCTTATGAAAATGAAATTAGTAGGGCTGAAGACCCCCCCCCACACACACACACACCCCAAAGGGTTCAAACGAACCTCCTCTGGATTCGCTAGCGATAGTTCAAGCACATATTTCCTTTTATGCCCCTATTCCACACTGACCACGAATCGCCACTGAATTGATAAATATTAGGATTTGTGGCGAATGCAAATTTTCTGGTCCAATTCGTGATGCTCTACGATTCAGTTACGATACAGGGGTTAGTACAAGTACATTTCGTTAGTTGTCTGTAAACGAAGGCTTTACGAAGAGAATAACGAACGGTTAACGAAGACATAACGAAAAGGACATGTCATTAGCAAGAAGCTTTCGTTATCCCTTCGTTAGTAGTTGCTTCGTTAGTTAAGTAACGAAGACGCTGTGTAAATAAATAGCCGTGTAGAAGCCGTATAAATGAATGTCTTAAACATGGAAACGTATTTCTCCGGCAGCTCTGTCCACAGCTGCTATCCAGATAAACAAAAGGCTAAAATAAGCAAAGACGCCCTAAATATTCTCAGGAAGAGCTAGAAAAATTTTAAGCAAATTTATGGACATTTGAAACACGGCATGCGTACAGGTGGTCATTTTAATGACTTCCGCCATTTCCCATGTTCCCTGAAAAAATATTGGACAGGTTCTTCAGTTCCCTAAAAAACACAGTCAGGTCCCCATGATATCGAAATCGTCAAATTAATTACTGCATTTGAATTTTTAAATGGGGCAGTTTTCGTCCATAATACCATCTGGATGTATGGCGGCCCGTTTAGGGTTTTACGCATGTAATGCAGACATCTATATTTCAAAGACAGATATCTCTATTAAGAAAAACATATATCTGTAGTCTTTTTGGAATTAAAGATGTCTGTAATTTAAATGCAGATGTTTGCTATAGAAAAGCAGATATCTATATTACAAATACACATATCTCTTTTCGATCACAATGTAGATATCTGCTTTTCAGTTAAATTCTCCAAAGTCCTATCAGTGGTAAAAACGTCTAAACTCAAATCATTGTGAAAGCGGTTCAATCTTCGCGTTTGGTAATAAAATGTGGGTTGATCGGCATATATTGAGTCATTAAACTGTCAAAAAGTAGAGAAAACAAGTTTTTGGAAAACAACAAACAGTGCTTCACAAAATACTATTTTAGTTGCCAACTAAAATGACCCAAATAAGTCTTCAAACCCTTTTTATGTGAAACTCAAGGATGCTTTTATTTGTTTAAAGCTGGCTAGTCACAGTCATTTACAACGACGAAACTATAGTGAGAAGCCTGCAGCGAGACCCCATGATATTTTTTTCATGCTGATAGAGCAATGGGGTCTTTAAAGATATCTGCATTTCAAATACAGATGTTTCTAATTAAGCTGAAAGTCAGATATCTGCATTTAAATACAGATATCTAATTGAAATGCAGATGTCTGTATTTAAAAGTGAGTTATCTGAATTTCTAATCTTAATACAGATATCTGCATTTCAAACACAGCTATCTGCATTTCAGTTACAGATATCTGTATTTATGGGTGAAATAGATATATCTTTATTTCATGCATTTTTGGAAAACTGATGCCTTCCTCGCTGATTTTTACATACGGTGCATCGTGTGGTTTATACAAGTTTTTCTTTGCCGTAAACTGATCCAATTTCTCAACAATATTAAGTGCACCAGTATTTGTACAGAGCCCTGTCGGTAGATGCTGCCATACTCCTTTTCCAGTCATTCTAGGCACATACACATTTTAGTCCCTCGTCTGCAGAATGAAATCCCACCAGTGATTCGATTACCGAATGTAGGGTTCTTTAACCTGCGCATGGGTAGTTGATATAAGATATCTACTATCTACATCTTATAAGATATCTTATACATTACATGAGATATCTTATTGAACATATAAGGTATCTTATATGATTATTATCTTATATCGGATATAAAATATCTGCTTTGATAAATAAGATATATCGGTTATAAGGTATCCAGTATGGGATATAAGATATCTAATATAATATATATCTTAATTAACAGTCAGATACTGATAATTATTAAAATGATATCTTTATAAGAATTAAGATATCTTATTTAAGGGGTTGAGGTGGCTCGTTGGGGGACGCCTGCGTTTGCGAGCTAATGTTTGCGAGCTAATAATACGTAGGTGTCTCTTACCTGATGTCTGCAGCTACTGTTTCTCACGGAATGCATCAGTAAGTGTGGCTAGGAAAGGGCTGCTCATTGCCTACTGAGACCTGTTCATCAACGTTTTTCTTTCAAACTTTTGGGGTTTAGCGACACTGAAGAAATTAAATTTAGAAACGCGCGACTGTCGCACTAAATTTTGTATAGTTACGTTTATACTATTAATGAATAAAGATACAATTAAGATACCCGATACGTTAAAACGATCTTTTATATATAAGAATATAAAAGGTATCTTATTCCATATATAGAAATATCTAATATATCAAATTCGATCTTATATGACATATTGGAGATATTTTACGATATAAGATATCTAGTATGGAATCTTATTTCTCAAAGCGGACATATGCCATAATAGGTTATATCTGTTAAATAAGATATCTATTGCAGTTAATATCTAATTTAAGGTAAATATCTTATAAAGTATACAAAATATCTTTTATACTATGTAAGACATCTAATATACTTTGTACATATCTTATTTCACACGTCAGATATCTAATTTAGTATAAAGGATAGCTAATATGTTATATCAGATATTTTATAATCTTGGACCAAACAGATATCTATTGTATTTTATAAGCCATCTTTTAAAATATATAAGATATCTGATATAACATATATTTACATTTCATATATATTATATATTGAATTTAATAAGATATTTTATATAATATATAAGATATCTGATAAACTATATTAGACATCTTTGCTATATTAGATATCTTTGCTATATCAGATATCAAAAATATATTAGATATCATATATGTCATATAAGGTATCTAAATTAAGAAATAAGATATTTTAAACTGTATATAAGATATTTTTTTAATAAAATGAATAAAACAGGGCTTACCAAACATTTCCATGTCCTTTTATGCTCTTAGTATCAATTATAAAACACATACAGGGAGGACTCTAGAAGTTTCAAAATGCCGAAAACTAACTTTGAAAGTTACTCTTCACTTGTCTTCTTTTTTTTCGAACGCCCTACTTAGCTTACCATACAAGCAGGAACAAAACAAAAATATGGTTGGTTGGTTGGTTGATTTGATGCTTAACGTCCACGGTAAACAACTAAGGTCATGTCGGGACGGTCAGTTAACCTAACCACACTATTCCTGGGCAGGCTTAGACCTCCTAAGCGGTTAACCAGTACTAAGTGCACATACTTTCGCCAGTAACTGACAACTGCCCTTCTTGAATCAGCGGAAGGAGAAACGAAAGTATGTGGCCAGACCGGGATTCGAACCCAGGACCTCTGACTTACGAGTCAGGTGCCCTACCGATTGCGCTACCCGACCCGGCCAAAAATATGGGATACATGCGCAAATTTAAGGCAAATAAAGAGAAAGAGAAAAAAAAAAAAAGAAGGAAAGGACCCCTTTCGCCGTGACATCTGACGTCATGAGAAAAATAAGTGCCATATGTTAGTTATCTCCTATCGATTGCACAGGAGGTAAGTCAAAATTTGGGGTCAAGTGATCGACCCCACCCCCTTTTTTTCAGCGTTTTTCTGAAATCCTTTAGCTATCGAAAGGGTAGAGCTACAAAACGCTAATATCAGTGTCTTTGGGAGTATTTAAACGAGTTTGCAAGGAATTTCTGCAAAGTTGAAGTAAAATAAAAAGGTTTCTGTTTCTTTTACTTATAACAAGTCACTTGCCTAAGCCTTTCAAGCCTCAAACTAGGATGAAAATGACGAGCTCATCAGCATTTTACTTACGAAGGCTTAACGACGACCCCAGAGTCGTAGTTACATTTTGTTGTCTTTACGAAAATTCGTTACCTCTTCGTTATTAACGAGGGGTACTTGTTAATCAAGAATTTGCTAACGAGGGCTTAACGAAGACTTAACGAACAAGTTTTGGCTAACGAACTTTCTTGTTACTAACCCCAGGTACGATAGGATTACGAATATTCGTGGGATTCCACTGGATTCGGCTGTACTCGCACGTATATTGTCAAGAATTCAGTACGAATTACAAGAATCTCTTAGGAAATACTGCACGAACGTTTAGAATTAGTTACGAATCAGTTAAGAATACGGCGAATGCACGTACGAATCCGGTGCGAATAAAAATGAATTCGTGACTATTCTTGAAAATCCGTGGGATTTTCTCTCAAGATAGGTATAAAAAGGCCCTAAGGCTGATCAAACCAAAACGCACAGTTGAGTATGAATCATCAGAAATCTGGCCACACAATGAAGTCTCTACCCACCAGGCACATGACGTCGTAACGACGTCGTACTAAGGTCAATGCGACATAGTGACGTATCATCGACGTCAGTACGACGTCATTTTCCCGCTGGGTAGATAAATGCATGCGTCCAGAGTCTTCACTGTGCGCAAATGCGTCAAGGTACAAATTCACGAAATCCTGGAATGAGTTGAGAACACCTTCGAATGCCTCCGAATCGATTTCGATTCAGTTACGATGCCTAAGAATGCATTAAGAATCTGTTACGAATTAACTACGACTTTTTGGAATCGGGAGTTCGTGGCCAAAATTTTGAACAGCTCAAAACTTTTGCCACGAATTCCCGATTGCTCAAGAATTGCAAGAACTGACGACGAATATATACGATTCAGTTAAGAACTACACGAAGTGATTACGATTCAGCTACGAATCCTAAAATTTATCAGTTCGTGGCGATTCGTGGGATTCGTGGTCGGTGTGGAATAGGGGCATTACTTGAGGCATAGAGAAAAAAAGATAATTGATTGTTTGTTACAGTGTAATGGGCGATATCACCTACCATTAACATATGATCGTATAAGCACTCTTCACCGAAAAAACTGAAGCTGTATTGTATCACTTCATCAGACCCGGCTTCTATGATCCACAGGCAGTCGATATAGGGGTCATGGTGGCCGTCCCCGTCACTGTCTGGGGTGGTGATTGTCCCCGTCTTATTGTGCACTGTGCCGCCACATTCTTGGGACACTCCTGGAGAATAAGAGGATCTTACACGAGTGGTCATTTCATATGTAATTTATGAAACGAACCTTCGGCGAGTTTCATCAATTTCTTATGAAATGACCACGAGTGTAAGATTCTGTTTATCATATGACCCTTTAAAATGGGATTTTAACGCATTCAAACTGAACATTATTTCAAGAAGAAAACGCATTGTTGACATGGACGTTGTCAATGACGTTACGTGTACGCGCCAAAGTGTTATTACACGTGTGGTCATATGATTTTTATGACACGACGTTATCCACTGAATAACAGCGACGCCAAATGATAAACAAGAGGGCCAAGAGGCCCTGAATCGCTCACCTGAGCAAAAAGGTTGAAGGTCAAACAAGGGTCATCATTTGAACACCCCTGACAGTTTGCAACCATTTCGAAATGGTTTTGAAGAAGAAGATTTTTGAATATTTTTCTATGTATTGCTATGGTTGAAACCGGGCCGGGCCATTTTGGACCCTGTGGCCATCATTTGAATAATCTTAGTAAAGGACCACTAGGCAATGCTACATACTAAATTTCAAGCATCTAAGCCAAGTGGTTCTGAAGAAGAAGATTTTTAAATATTTATCAATGTATTTCTATGGTTCAAACCCAGGACCCCCTAGGGCGGGACCATTTTTGACCCTGGCACCATCATTTGAACGAACTTGGTAAAGGACTACTAGGCAATGCTTCATACCAAATTTCAAGCATCTGCACTGATGGGTTCTGGAGATAAAGATTTTTAAGTACATTTAAATTTCGAACCCAGAACTACCCACCCCAGAGCCATTTGGATCCCAGGGCCACCATTTACACAAACTTTGTAGGAGTCCACCAGGCAATGCATCATACCAAATTTCAGGCACCTGGGCCAAGTGGTTCTGAAGAAGAAAATTTTTTAATATTTTTCTATGTAATTCTATGGTTCAAACTCAGGACTCCCTGCCGCAGAGCCATTTTGGACCCTGGGGCCATCATTTGAACAAACTTGATAAAGGACTACAACGTAATGCTACATACCAAATTTCAAGCATCTGAGCAAAGTGGTTCCAAAGAAGAAGATTTTTAAATACCTTTCTATTTTTAGCTCACCTGAGCCTTTAGGCTCATAGTTGAGCTTATAGTATAGCCAGGCATCCGTCGTCCGTCCGTCCGTCCGTCGTCCGTCGTCAACATTTTCAAACATCTTCTCCTCTGAAACCACTGGGCCGATTGAAGCCAAATTTCATATGGAGTCTCAGTGGGATGGGGGAACGAAAGTTTATACCCGGGGTCTGGGTCACATGACCAAGATGGCCGCCACGCCCATATATGGTAAAAACCCTTCAAAATCTTCTTCTCCAGAACCAAAAGGCCTATGACCTTGAAACTTGGTATGTAGCATCGGGCATGACGGCCCATCATAATTTATACAAATCATGACCTTGCGTTGACCTTGACCTAATTTACGGCATGGTCAATTTTGGTACGTTAGGCTTTTATATTGGAAAAGGCTTAAACAGTGGATTTCTCATAAACTATTTAAGTCTAAGGTACAATACTTGGTATACATGGTCGACTAAATGACCAGATGAAGATATTATGTCACTAAAGGTCAAGGTCATTCTGTCGGACCATCCGTCGTCAAGATTTTCAAACATCTTCTCCTCTGATATCAATGGGCTGATTGAAGCCAAATTTCATATGGAGTATAAGTGGGATGGGGGAACGAAAGTTTATACCCGGGGTCTGGGTCACATGACCAAGATGGCCGCCATGCCCATATATGGTAAAACGCTTCAAAAATCTTCTTCTCCAGAACCAAAAGGCCTATGACCTTGAAACTTGGTATGTATCATCGGGCATGCGGGACCATCATAGTTTATACAAATCATGACCTTGCATTGACCTTGATCTAATTTACGGCATGGTCAACTTTGGTACGTAAGGCTTTTATATGGGAATAGGCTTAAACAGTGGATTTCTCAGAAACTATTTAAGTCTAAGGTACAATACTTGGTATACATGGTCGACTAAATGACCAGATGAAGATATTATGTCACTAAAGGTCAAGGTTATTCCGTCGGACCATCCGTCGTCAAGATTTTCAAACATCTTCTCCTCTGAAACCACTGGGCCGATTGAAGCCAATTTTCATATGGAGTCTCAGTGGGATGGGGGAAGAAAGTTTATACCCGGGGTCTGGGTCACATGACCAAGATGGCCGCCATGCCCATAGATGGTAAAAACCCTTCAAAAATCTTCTTCTCCAGAACCAAAAGGCCTATGACCTTTAAAGTTGGTATGTAGCATCAGGCATGACGGCCCATCATAATTTATACAAATCATGACCTTGCGTTGACCTTGACCTAATTTACGGCATGGTCAACTTTGGTACGTTATTCTTTTATATTGGAAATGGCTTAAACAGTGGATTTCTCAGAAACTATTTTAGTCTAAGGTACAATACTTGGTATACATGGTCGACTAAATGACCAGATGAAGATATTATGTCACTACAGGTCAAGGTCATTCCGTTGGACCATCCGTCGTCAAGTTTTCAAACATCTTCTCCGCTGAAACCACTGGGCCGATTGAAGCCAAATTTCATATGGAGTCACAGTGGGATAGGGGAATGAAAGTTTTTACCCGGGGTCTGGGTAACATGACCAAGATGGCCGCCATACCCATATATGATAAAAACCCTTTAAAAATCTTCTCCTCCAGAACCAAAAGGCCTATGACCTTGAAACTTGGTATGTATCATTGGGCATGCAAGCCCATCAAAGTTTATGCAAATCATGACCTTGCGTTGACCTTGACCTAATTTACGGCATGGTCAACTTTGATACGTTAGGCTTTTATATGGGAAAATGCTTAAACAGTGGATTTCTCAGAAAATATTAAAGTCTAAGGTACAATACTTGGTATACAAGGTCGACTAAATGACCAGATGAAGATATTATATCACTACAGATCAAGGTCATTCCGTCGGACCATCCGTCGTCAAGATTTTCGAACATCTTCTCCTCTGAAACCACTTGGTCGATTGAAGCCAAATTTCATATGGAGTCTCAGTGGGATAGGGGAATGAAATTTATACCCAAGGTCTGGGTCACATGACCAGGATGGCCGCCATGCCCATATATGGTAAAAAACTTTCAAAAATCTTCTTCTCCAGAACTAAAAGGCCTATGACCTTGAAACTTGGTATGTAGCTTTGGGCATGCGGGCCCATCATAGTTTATACAAATGATGACCTTGCGTTGACCTTGACCTAATTTACGACATGGTCAACTTTGGTATGTTAGCCTTTTATATGGGAAAACGCTTATATAGTGGATTTCTCAGAAACTATTTAAGTCTAAGGTACAATATGTGGTATATATGGTCAACTAAATGACCAGATGAAGATATTATGTCACTGAAGGTCAAGGTCATTTTGTCGGTCTGTCCGTCATCAAGATTTTCAAAACATCTACTCCTCTGAAACCACTGGTCTGATTGAAGGAAAATTTCATATGGAGTCTAAGTGTGATCAGGGAATAAAAGTTTGTTCTCAGGGTCTTGACCAAGATGGCCGCCATGCCCGTATATGGTAAAAACCCTTCAAAATCTACTTCTCCAGAACCAAAAGGTGTATGACCTTGAAACTTGGTATGTAGCTTTGGGCACTCAAGCCCATCATAGTTTATACAAATGATCGAGCGTTGACCTTGACCTAATTTATGACACTGTCTACTTTGGTACATTATGTAGTCTTTTATATGGGAAAAGGCTTAAACAGTGGATTTTTCAGAAACTATTTAAGTCTAAGGTGCAATATTTGGTATATGTGGTTGACTAAATGACCAGATGAAGATATTTTGTCGTTAAAGGTCAAGGTCATTCTTTGAGTTTTGTACAAGGTCATTGAGATTCTGTCACCCGTCAACATTTTCAAACATCTTCTCAGAGGCCACTAGGGTCAATTGAAGCCATATTTCATATGGAGCTTCACCGGCTTAAAGGATCCATAGTTTGTTCAGATGGTCTTGGTCACTTGACCAAGATGGCCACCATGCCCATATATGGTAAAAACTCTTCAAACGTCTTTGTTTCGAGAACCAAAAGGCCTATTACCTTGAAACTTGGTACCGGTATGTAGCATTGGGCACTCAGGCCCATCATAGTTTATACAAATGATTACTGTATTTCATATGGAGCTTTAATACTGCGTCAAAGGAATCAAAGTTTGTTCAGATGGTCATGGTCGTATGAACATGGTGGCCGCCACACCCATTTATGATAAAAACCCTTCAGAAATCTTTGTCCAGAAACAAAGGCCCAGTGACCTTGTGGCTTGGTATATAGAATTGGGACTCAACATTAATCCCCACGGAAGGGGTCCCTTCCCTGGTGCTATATACATGTATAAAAGCATGAAAATATATACCAGGACCAAGTGTCAGGTGAGCTACAGGACCATTGGTCCTCTGGTTTTTCTATGGTTCAAACCCAGGACCTCCGGGGGCAGGGCCATTTTAGACCCTGGGGTCATCATTTGAACAAACTTGGTAAAAGACTACTAGGCAAAGCTTCTTACCAAATTTCAAGCATCTGAGCCAAGTGGTTCTGAAGAAGTAGATTTTTGAATATTTTTCTATGTATTTCTATGGTTCGAACTTAGGACTCCCAGCCTCGGGGCCACTTTTGACCCTGGGGCCACCATTTGAAAAAAACCTTGGTAAAGGACTACTTGGCAATGCATCATACCAAATTTCAAGCATCTAAGCCGTGCGGTTCTGAAGATGAAGACTTTTGAATATTTTTCTTTGCATTTCTATGGTTCAAACTTTTGACTCCATGTCAAGGGGCCATTTTGAACCCTGGAACCACCATTTGAACAAACTTGATAAAGGACTATTAGCCAATGCCACATACTAAATACTCAAGCATCTGAGACTTGGGGTTCTTAAGAAGAAGATTTTTTTTCATATTTGTCTATGTATTCTATGGTTCAAACCCAGGACCCCCTGGGGCGGGGCCATTTTGGACCCTGGGGACATCATTTGTACAAACTTGGTTAAGAACCACTAGACAATGCTACATACCGAATTTCAAGCATCTGAGCCAAGCAGTTTTGATGAAGAAGAATTTTGAATATTTTTCTATGTATTTCTATGGTTCAAACCTGGGACTCCCTGCCCCGGGGCCATTTTGGACCCTGGGGCCTTCATTTGAACAAACTTAGTAGAGGACCTTCAGGAGGTGTTACCTACTAAATTTCAAGCATCTGAGCCAAGCAGTTCTGGAGAAGAAGATTTTTGAATATTTTTCAATGTATTTCTATGGTTCAAACCCAGGACTCCCTGGGGCGGGGCCATTTTGGACCCTGGGGACATCATTGACAAACTTGGTTAAGAACTACTAGACAATGCTACATACCAAATTTCAAGCATCTGAGCCAAGCAGTTCTGAAGAAGAAGATTTTTGAATATTTTTCTATGTATTTCTATGGTTCAAACCTGGGACTCCCTGCACCGGGGTCATTTTGGACCCTGGGGCCACCATTTGAACAAACTTGGTAGAGGACCTTCAGGCAATGCTACCTACCAATTTTCAAGCATCTGAGGCAAGCAGTTCTGGAGAAGAAGATTTTTTAGGATTGTTTTAGTTTCGAACCCAAGACCTCTTGCCCCAGGGCTATTTTGGCTCCTGGGCCACCACTTGAACAAACTTGGTAGAGGTCTACTAGACAATGCTTCATACCAAATATCAAAGCCCTAGGCCTAACGGTTTCAGAGAAGATGTCATTTAAAGCAAATTGTTGACGGCACACGACGGACGACTGACGACGGACGACGGACATTCGGTGATCACAATAGCTCACCCTGAGCCTATGGCCCAGGTGAGCTAAAAAGTATTGATGAGCCACAACACGACCGAACCAATAAAGTAGCGTGTGCGCCCATCGTAGACTCAGACCAGCCTGACCAGTCGCCCAGTCTGATCTGTTTTCGCTGTGCACTTAAAGGATAGCTAAGAATCTAAGCTAGTTCTATAGGGACAACGAAGAGTCTGTTCAGACTGAGCGGATGCCCAGGCTGATCTGAGTCTTCGCTGGGCGCACATGCCACTTTGTTTTGTCGTCTTGCGGCTCATTATGCCCCCGTAAAAATAGTCAGGGGGCATTAAGATTTACCACTGTCTGTCTGTTTGTCCGTCCGTTCATCACACTTTGCGGTATAGAGTTTGTGTAATCAAGTCCTCCCTCCGTTTTCAATGTATCTTTTTCATACATTGTGCACTTTTTGTGGACATAATAGAGATATGCATGTGGAGCTTAGGTGGAGATAAAATTAATTTTGACAGAATTGCGGTTTTTCAAACTGTTATTTTGGGTAGTTTTACAAAATAGGGCGCCGAGTTTGTATTATAAACTCCTCCCACAGGTTGATTTTTTATCTTCTTCAAGCCTTGCATACTTGTTTTAGAGATAATGAAAATGTGCATGTGGCTTTTTGGTAGAGAAGAAATTGAGTTTGACGAAAGTTTGGCATTTCGTTGTGTTGTGCAGTGTGGTGCCCGTAAAACGTCTCATATGTTATTTTTGTCCTTTGAGATCAGAGAATATATTCTGAGAAATCAGAAAATTTTGATATGTTTAGCCCTTCTTCTAGTTCTTCAAGCCTTGCATACTTGTTTTAGAGATAATGAAAATGTGCATGTGGCTTTTTGGTAGAGAAGAAATTGAGTTTGACGAAAGTTTGGCATTTCGTTGTGTTGTGCAGTGTGGTGCCCGTAAAACGTCTCATATTTTATTTTTGTCCTTTTAGATCAGAGAATATATTCTGAGAAATCAGAAAATTTTTATTGGTTTAGCCCTTCTTCTAGTTCATCGCTTTTTAATCATTTGGACCCTTTCTGATACTAATCAGCCTTTGAATCTACTGCCTTATTAAAATATAAAACGAATACTTTTCTCTAGGTTTCGCCTCCAGATATTGTCAGGGTCACTGATGAGGCTTCAATAGCCGAAACTTCGAAGTATGGCACACGGTCCTTCTTTTGAATATGTTCTCTCTCTCTTCAAAGAACTCTTAAGATTTTAATTTTAGTCATTTTGAGGAGGTTTTTACACTGTAGGGTATGGGGTTTAAAAATCAACTCCTCCCACAGTTTAGAATGGATTGTTTTCATACCTTGCATACCATGCATACGTGTTATAGACATAATGAAAATATGCATGTGGCTGTTTGTGGTGAAAAAATGAATTTTGACAGAATACGGTCTTTTGAATTTAGTAATTTTGGTCAGCTTTCTTGAACTCTAGTGTACGAAGTTTCTGTAATCAACTCCTCCCACAGTTTCCAATTGATTTTTTTTTCAAACTTTTTACACATTCTGCAGACGTAATGAAAATGTGCATATGGCTTTTTTGATATTGATAAAATGCATTTTGACAGAATTACAGCCTTTTGAATTTGGCATTGAAGGCAGTTTTTTACCATATGGAGTTAGGTAGTTTTTTTTTCACAAATGGAGTAATGTGTAATCAATTTTCAATCGATTCTTTGTAATAGTGTTGTACTTAAAAGGTGCTTTAGGGAGGTACACTGTCCTGTGACAGGCGCTGCAAGAGGGCGTCATTCGTGTCTTACAGACACAATTTTCTAGTTTGTACCCCCGATGTATAGGAACTTCAGAAGCTATACATAAAAAACATGCACCATCTTTTACGGTGACTGAATATACTCATAATATTTCAGAAGAAGCAATTTTGTCATTTTCATGTGTGTCTCCCTTCCCAGTGGGAGGGAGCGGGGGGTCAGCTCTCACTAATAATACACTAAGAACAACGGCGAAACCCGAAGTCCTCCTGTCCCCTTTTAGACAAATTGGTGGGAAATTGAATTGTAGCCAGTCAAGGCAAGGCAGGCTCAAAGCATTTTAAAAATCTTATAGTAAAACAGTAGTACTAAAACAAATGAATGAAACTTAAAATAACCCCCTCCACCTCCGCTTTGTAAAATGGTGAAAAAATTGTAGTGTACCCATACATGTGGAGATGCCCTTACATTTCAGGTAGGCGAGAGTCGGGTAACTTCGGACAGCGGGTAATTTCGGACAGTGACATTGTTTCTTTTATATGTCAGTTGTTTGGAACTAAAACAAAAATAACTGGCCAAACAGGGAAAATCCTGATGAGACGTCTCATCATGAGCCGTCTCATCTGGATTTTTACAGTTTGCCATGATATGTCTGAATTTACCCGCCTGTCCGAAGTTACCCGACTCTCCCCTAACTAACGTAGGTAATGTTATTTTCCATGGAATGTGTAATGAAATAAGTTTGATTAGTTATTTGAAATGTAAATGTTATTTAGCCATCAGATCTAATAAAGTCGATGAAATAAGAACCTCGACGGTATTTCAAAAAATGTTTACGCGAGAAACTGAATTCTGACTTAGCTTTATCATCTTAGATAAATTATACGTATTAACCTAGAACGTGGACAAGCATATGTTTTATTTAGGAAATAGATCCGCTCTAGCAGTGAATTGTTGGGCAATAATTCACTGTTTGGAGGTCAGTTGTAAAGTAGATCATATCATGAGCGCGGAGCGCGAGTAATATATTTACTAACAACTTTTTAGATATAAATAGTGTAAGTGCCCCACCCACTTTTTCAGTTTTTCTTTCAGCTGTAGACTTTCTTCCCCACGTCCTCCGCGCTCCCACTCTCCGATGCCTCAGAGTAGTGTATCACTTACATATAATGTGTGTTACGATAGTACACACATACATGCAAATTGGCTTGCTGAGGATTGTGAAGTGTGCTGGTGGTGCTGAGGGTGGTGGATACCTTTAAAACGCCCTTTCTATTTCCATTGTGTTTAATATTAACAAGAGCTTCGCAAGCGGTGCATAATACGCCCGTTTCAGTGTCATGAGGGAGTTACAAAATGAACAATATTGTTATCAGAAGGATGGACAGGCTGACAATCAGGGGAAACAACTCTGTAATTAATGACTGCCATGTATTATAACATCTAACACATCAAATACTATTAGTATACCAAAAATCAGCTTCCAAGGTGAAGAGGCTCAGAAGTTGAGAAATGCCTAAGTCAAACAAGGGAGATAATTCATAAATTAAGTAAACTAGAGTACCATTCTTTGTCCTAATAAATTCCCTTGACAATATAAAAATCACCATAAAGTTTTGATAAAATATAAAAAACGGTTAAGGAGTTACAGAGTAAAACGGAAATTGGTGCAAGTGCAATTAATTCAGGGAGTAAGTAAGCCAGAGTTGTGGTTCATGCTCATGACACATTGCCCCAGTATTATACACATTCCTACAAAGTTTCATTCAATATTTCAAATGATTCAGGAGTTATAGAGTGAATGGGACTAGCCTAAATAAACTAATCTTGGGGAAGTTACTAAAACATTAAGTAAGAGGGAGCAACCATTCTTATATGTGACACACCGTCTTGTGATCATGCACATTGCTATGAACTTTCATTTAGCTATTATGAATGGTTACCAAGTTATGGCATGCACAAGATTAGTATACACTAAAAAGCCTAAAAAATTTAATCAAAGTGACGCAACTTCAAAACAAAGAAAAGAAGAGCAACCATTGTTATACGCGACACATTGTCGGACATTCATATGCATTGTTATGAAGTTTCATCAAGATATCACAAGCGGTTATCTAGTTATACCTACCTTTTGTCTACCTTTTGTCTACTGGGAAACTTATTAAGCCCTTATGGCTTGTTGTTCCCCTCCAAGCGGTTTTTCTCAATGTCGCCGGTTCCAGTTTGTGAAAAACTCGATGTATAGAATAATCAATACACATCTGATACACGCCTACCAATCGCTCTCATGCGAAACCACGGTTCAGAACGTCAATCCATGAGAGGAGTTGCCGGTTTTGCAGTAGGGGAGCCAAAATCGTAAACAAATCTGACATCAGTACAAAGTTTGAGGTATTTATTTTCTTTGAAAACTATTTATGCAAAATATAAGAATGCTATTTTGTCACATATAGATTGTTTCTTCGGCACATGAAAGGATTAGACACATGGTCTTGCATTTTTCCAGATATGCATTTAGTACGGCGGAGCATGGGTTGAAAGTCAATCTCGGCGATATGTACATGTAGGGAAAAGTCGCATTCTCTTGCTTGATTTTGAGTCTCTGACCTTGTCAGTCGCAAAAAGTGACCAGAACTACAGTATGCGTGAATCAAAACGTTTAAAGAAAGCTTTTTGCGTTGGACAGTCTAGTTTTTAGAAAATATCCACAAAAACTTGGCGTCGTCAGCCTGGTTCCGCATGAGATGATAGAAAATATAAGGAATTTTTATCAAACACAAAAACAGCTTCTGAACAATAACTGGATCAAAACTAACATGAACTCTGTAATATATCATTATTTATACATTGCAAATGACCTTCTGGCTGTTTTAATCCCTGTTTGTCTGTTTTTGAGGCATGCAAGAGGGTTTGAAAGAGGGTTGTAAAATGCCTAAAAAAAGACAAACTGGAAATTATAACAGCGTAAAAGTAGTCATCTGCAATGTATAAAATAATGATTTATCACAGAGTTCAGGTTAGTTTTGATTCCATTATTGTTCAGAAACTGTTTTTGTTTCTCATAAAAATTCCTTATATTTTCTATTATCTCATGCGGAACCGGGCTGACGATGCCAAGTTTTTGCATATATTTTCTATATGCGAAACTGTCCATTACGGAAAGCTTACTTCCTACGTTTGGATTCACGCATACAGTAGTTCTGTTTACTTCTTTGCGACTGACAAGGTCAGAGACTCAAAATCAAGCAAGAGAATGAGACTTTTCCCTACATGTATGTATCGCCGAGATTGACCTTGAACACATTCTCCGTCGTACTTAATGCATATCTGGAAAAATGCAAGACAATGTGCCTAATCCTTTCATGTGCCGAAGAAACAATCTATATGTGACAAAATAGCATTCTTATATTTTGCATAAATAGTTTCCAGAGAAAACAAATACCTCAAACCTTGTGCCGATGTCAAATTTGTTTACGATTTTGGCTCCCCTACTGCAAAACCGGCAACTCCTCTCATGGATTGACGTTCTGAACCGTGGTTCCGCATGAGAGCGATTGGTAGGCGTGTGATAAGTCAAAACGTTTATCACTCCATAACTTATCCAGCTTAGTCTTAAATTCAACTACTGATTTAGAGTTCACTATCTCTGAAGGCAGGCTATTCCATACTTGAATATTTCTCAGTGCAAAGGAATTTAATCGACTAGATATATTAACACGAGGTTTACTGAGTTTAAAATTGTGTCCTCTCAAATGATCATTATCGGTATAAGTGAAGAAAATATTCATATCAATATCATCTATATTGTGTATGATTTTGAACACTTGAATAATGTCGAATCTCCTTCTTCTGTAATCCAACGTAATGAGATTTAATTCAACGAGACGTTGATGATAACTCATACCACGCAATTCAGGGACAATTCTTGTGGCTCGACGTTGTGCGTTCTCCAAGATTTGCTTGTATTTTTTCGTTGTAGGGAAGAAAATCAAATTCCCATAATCGAGATGAGATCTCACCAATGACTTATACAATGTTAAAAACAGATTTTTGTCTATGTATGTAAATTTCCTCTTAATTAGACCATTTAGTCGATTAACTCTGTTCACAGTAATATCTATATGTTCATCAAATTTCAAGTTATGTTTGAATAATATTCCCAAGTCTCGTTCAGACTCTTCGAATGACAACAGTTGTACCTTGTTTTGAGAGTCAGTCATTTTGTAATCAAAGTTGTATCGAACATTTCCATAGGATACCACTTTACATTTCTTTATGTTAAAACTTAATAACCACTCTTTTACTCCACTTGCAAAGTCTTAAAATATCTTCTTGCAACTCTTCCTGGTCAGCATCAGATAAGATGTTCCTGTAAAGCTTACAGTCATCAGCGAATAAACGACAGGCACTTCCAACTACCTCAGGTAAATCGTTAATGAAAATTATGAACAGTATTGGCCCCAGAATAGATCCTTGCGGTATACCAGATATCACATCTGTCCACTTAGACGAGGTTCCATTAATCACTACTCGCTGCTGTCTGTCCTTAAGGAAATTTTTCAACCAATCAAACAAATTACCACGTATTCCGTATCCTTCCAATTTCTTTATAAGTCTACCATGAGGCACAGAATCGAACGCTTTGCGAAAATCAAGGTAGACCGTGTCAACTTGCAAATTATTATCTATGGCATCTGTCCAATCTTCCATGACAGTTAAAAGCTGCAATATTGTGCTTCTGTTTTTTCGATTTTCGAAATCCAAACTGACTATCCGACAACAACTTATATTGGGATAAATGGTTAACAATTTCCTCTCTGACGTTTCTTTCCAACAATTTACATATAACTGAAGTTAGTGACACTGGCCTGTAATTACCAGGATCAGATTTACTTCCCTTTTTGAAAATACATGTTATGTTAGCTTTTTCCAGTCCTCAGGTACTAACCCACTGGATAATGATTTCTGAAATATTACAGATAGAGACTGGTATATCTCTTCAGCACACTCTTTCAGAAAAAATGGATGACAATTGTCTGGTCCACAGGACTTTGAAGTATTCAAGTTCTTTAACTGTTTTAACACTTTTTCGGGTCTAATTTCCACACAAGTTATGAACTCATTATCTTCAACTTTCTGGTCAAAATCTGGCATCCCTGAGTCACCTTCGACTGTAAAAACAGATGCGAAGAAGTTATTTAGAAGTTCAGCTTTCTCCCCATCCTCTGTCTTTACGTCCCCATTTTCATCTTTCAAATCTCCAATATTACTCTTGCTCCTTGTTTCTTCCTTCACATGACTCCAAAAAGATTTGGGGGATATTTTAACACTTTCAGCTACTCCTTTTGGATACTTTTTCTTAGCATATCTCACTGCCTTAGTTGCACTATTTCTTAGTCTACAATAATTTTCATAATCAGCATAACTATGACTATAAGTAAACCTTTTCTATGCATGATACTTTTTCTTCACTTTCCGGACACAATAATGGTCCATCCATTTAGGTTTTATGAACTTTTTACTATTACTATCCTGTTTCATGGGTACAAAATGTTCAATACAATAGTTAATATTGCTCATGAAGAATTTCCAAGACTCATCAGGACTCATATTAGACATGTCATTCCATGTAACACTTCTCAAATAATCTTGTATTGACTGTTAATCTGCTTTATAGAAATTTGGTCTCTGCTGATTTACCGTTTTACTGTCTATGCTCACATGGTCACTGGCACCCAGCTTATCTCCAAACTGTAAATTCTCAATAACAACATCATCGTCTGTTAGAATTAAGTCTAAAGAACTGGGATCTTGCCCATCTCTGTACCTGGTAAAGGAATTTACATGCTGTACTAAATAATTGTCTCTAAGACACTCTATAAACTGGAAAGAAGGATGCGTTTCACTTCTGTTCATTGACCATGAGTCCCAATTTATTTCCGGGAAATTAAAGTCACCCATTATTACGGTATATTTGTAATTCAGCTCCACTGCTTGTGTTATCAACTCGTTAAGTGCCATATGATTTGCTACATCACTATTTGGGGATTTGTATATACCACCAATTAATATTTTTTCTGTCTTATTTATCCTCAGTTCACACCAAACTGATTCCTTAAAGTCCGAATTTGTTAATAGAGAACAGTAATCTGCATTTAACCCATCTCTCACATAAATTACTACCCCTCTGCTGCTGTCTGTAACATTTCCAATAAAACTAGAAAAACCCTTCAGTTTGTATTCATTCTGGTCTATATTAGAAGGCTTAATGTTTTTTGGGAACACTTCTGAGACAACTACCACATCTGGCTTTACAATGTCAAATAAAACTTCCATTTCATCCATTTTATTCAAAATACAGTCTGTGTAATAAAATTTCAATGACTCATCACTATTTTCTGTGTCATTCAATCAAGCATTTAATGAATCTGACTCATTACTATATGTATCTGATATTGAAAAGTTCAACTCAGAAAAATTTGATCCTGAACTATTTAACTCTGAATTAACGGAACTAAACGAACTGTCATTTAATCCTGAACTATTTAACTCTGAATTAACTGAATTTAAAGAACTGTCAACATATATACAAGTAGACTGATCTGAAATTGAATCATTACTACTGAAAAGTCGCACCCCCCTGGCTATGAGGGGGCGACACACTCCTGCTTCTTCCGCCAGCTACTACTGAGCGACCCGCTCTATCATTTGCTGGAGTACCCAAATAATCATGATCTCTCTGTAATGGCTCACCGGTCCCTGACCTGGGTCTACTCTGTGTAATGATCCGACCACGACGAACGATCAAATTTTCTTCTCCCTGAGCTGATCGCCTTCTCCTTTCCTCCCTCAACTCAAAAGCAGCTTTTCTCTGATTCTTCGTAAGGTCTGGTGAAAAATATACATTTGAATAGTTCTTATGATTTTTAAGTCTCTTAGATGAATTTAGCACTTTATGCTTAGTCTCAAAATCTCTGACAGTAAATCTAACTGGCCTTGGCCTCTGTTTATCCCTTGTCAAAGTGCCTAATCTAACTACATTCTCAATTTCAACCCCTAAATGCAAATCATCAGACAAAACTGACTGGACCCTTTCCACATCATCATTTTTACGATCTTCCAATGTATTTCTCTCACTCTCTGGAAACGAGTAGATAATAACATTCAATTTTCTGGCCTCAATTTCTGCGGCTTCTTCCTTTTCCTCCTGTATGACCTCTCTTATTAATTCTTTATCAGATTTGCCTATGTCTCAACTACCTGAATCAAGGGACCCTGAAACCTTTTTCTCAATTTCACCTACTTTAGCTTCTAAATTTCTAATCTGAGTCATCATAGAATTTAAACCTGGCAATGCTATTCTGCAATGCCAACAAGTCCACATTATACTGTCCTCTTTGCCAATTTCATTAAAAATCACTTGCTTTAGCCTTGAGCACTTGAAACAATACCAAGATTTGCAGAAATCACATGAGATTGATTTGATTTTGTCACCATTCAAGTCAACTTTACAATCCATGCACACTATTTTGTTCCCGCTCGCAACAGGGCTATCCCGCTCACTGCCACGCTGACCTCTGGACGGCATGTTGACATAACACCAATACAGAATCGGTATATCAAAATAATGATGGATTATGGATTATAAGTGTATACAATCAGTAACGGCACAATCATAGCCTGAAAATCAAAATCGATCAACCCGATTTTTATGGATTTATTCAGCTCTCATTTTTCAGCGTCTTTTCACAAAACCGGAACCGGAATTCAAAGAACGAAATAAAAAATGTGAGTCTCTCAGCCAGTAATTTGTGTAAATCATTTAACTCTGTGCATCGGATAACTATGTTTCTTATTCTCTTGCATTTATAGTGTCATTTAAGCAGGAATCTGCAAAATCAACGTTGTCGGTAGTTTTTTTTCTGAAGTGTAAAATCCAACGCTATGGCGCGCACAAGACAAGTAGGGAAAAAGGAATCAAAGGGGCATGCCTTGAAAACTAAGAAAGGGGGAGCAACCATTATTGTACGTGATACTTTGCCCCAACCTGGTATATATTCCTACAAAATTTCATGAAGATATCCCAAACGGTTACTGAGT
This sequence comes from Ctena decussata, assembly GCA_963989385.1. NCBI lineage: Eukaryota > Metazoa > Mollusca > Bivalvia > Lucinida > Lucinidae > Ctena > Ctena decussata. The sequence continues at coordinate 77,087,564 of OZ022511.1, read as the reverse complement.
TGCGCACAAGAATGTTAGTGGACGGGCGGACAGATCGACGGACGGAAGGACGGACAGCGCCATGCCATAATACGTACGTTTTTTCAAAACGGGCGTATAAAAACTGGCTTTTTTACCAAATACCTAAGTCTATGTGCTTGAAAATCAAAAAATAAGTTAATAGCCAGTTATTGGAAGTTGAGAGGAACGAATGTCACGAGAATTTTTTGGGTACGCTTAATTTTGACTAATTTTATTGGCAAATTAACATTACAACAGTCAGAGGTCCTTTTGCCTTACCTTTACATATGGAGAATGTACAGTACCCCCAGGTTATATCAGGATCAGTTGTGTAACACCACGGCCTTCCGGGGTCGTAGACGTCGCGGCAGTAGTTGCTGACGTCACTCAACGGTTCATCAGGGACTATGACGTGTTCATGCGGGAACTGTGCCGACCAAGCCTGGCACGTGTGTCCGTTGTTCGTGACAGATACAGTTCCAGAATATGGATTTAAAAGCAGATCATATAAACAATCATCACTTTTTCCTGTAATATAGAGCATCCTTAAACACACTGGTTACACAACGTTGAATCGACATTGAATAAACCTTGATTCAACGTCATGACGTTGAATCAAGGTTTTCAATGTTGATTCAACGCTATGTACCTGCTGGATTACATTAGAAACAAAACAGATCTTACGAGGGACATTTAAAAAGTACGTAGCATGGGCCAATTTTTCAGTAACCGATTCACAAACCTAATCTGCTTTGGTACCATTTAAAACAGAAAATTTTGCTCTATGTCAACGAATAAATTTCAGATGGAAGGTATGTGACAGGCACAAGATATTTTATAATAATTGCACACCCTTTGATTTTCTTTAGATGAGTAAAAAGTATGCAAAGACCAGGAACTGAAACAATCAAAATCCAAATCCAGCCCTCAAACCATAGTTGGAAACAACTAAGATTACAAATAATCAAGATACAGAGAACATATGGCCAACCGAGTGAGCAGCTTGTTCCCAAAAGGTGGCCACTCAGCAACCCAAACCGAACCAAAAATAATAAGAACATACATAAGGTAAAACATCACAGAAACTCTGACACCAAAAACAGGCAACAGAGAACCACAACAGAACTACCGCCTTGGAACGGTCAGTAATGAATTACTGGGGGGCTTAAATCGATTTTACAGGCCCAACCTCACCCTCAGTTTCTGAAGTGGTACAAAACATTTAGTTGGTTGTTCGGTTCGCATGATAACCCTCTAACTCGTCAATGAATCATCACGGTAAACACATAAATCAAATTTCAACACCATGAAGAAGCAAAGACGAGGACTCAACAGATACAACGGGCCGTCTGACAGGTGGAGATCCCTGTCCTGCCAAACAACCCCACTGGAAATCTGAAGCAAAAGAAGGTCACCAGTTGAGCCCCGGTGGACCAAGCAACAGACAAAAAGGCTCCGGTCCCAACCAACTACAATATATAGCTTTAGGTCGGGGCCATCATAGAGTCTGACGACCGATCCCCCGGTGTGCAATTAAAGAGTGCAGCAAAGTTATCAACCGTGATTGGGTTAATCACTAAGCATGCAGACTGTCGCATAACATTTAAATTATAGCCAATACGTTTGTTTCGGAGAAACAGTGTTCATACTTCCATAAACAACAGTCGGTCACGCGACGTCGTTGGTACGAAACGTCACAAGTAGGACCTAAACCAAACGACCCGATCGACCGTTCATATGAAAAAAGGCACTGCCTATAGGTGAGCACATCGCTCTTTACAAAATATGGGTGGTGTGATAAAACCTCCCTATGGCTGCTATCATGTTAACTCTAAACTTTCGGACAAAAATGCGTGATCGAAGTGTAGACCCTGATCTGATTACTCATTGTAAGATTCTGGATTCAATTTCACAATGCTCTTTTTGTCCTATGGAATTAGTAATAAAAGTATTGCAACTCTACAGCTGCGAACTCCGTCTGGCAAACTACATTATGTAATCTATCCCCTAGGAAAATGGGCTATAATTTTTCATTTTCTTCTTTGCGGCGCCTTATTTCCTTTAAATTTCACCCAACGGTCAGCCTCTTGCATTTTGTGTGATTACAGAAGCGGTTAACGTTGACGACATCTTGATTTTTCTCAACAGAACGTTTGACGTCATTACGTAACGTAGCGACAGAAACACTTTACGCCCTATATTTCTTTTTTTTTTTTGTTGATTTCTATAGATTCGAACCAGTCTAATTATAACTTCCGTTTGGTGTCGTTACAAAAGAAATTCTATTGAAAGAAATGTATCTTACAGATAAAATATGCCTTTCTAATCCTCTACCATAGAGCTCCCGCTCTTTCAAAGCTCCCACGGAGCTTTGAATTGCAGGCGCTACGCGCCTGCAAGCGAGTGCTCGCTGTAACGTTCTGTTTGACGTCACGTCATGCCTATGGTAGTTTAACGGAAGCGGCTTACCTTTTAGTAAGTGACAACTTTTCGTCGTAAGTTTTACAACTGTTGCTCTTAAAAATCGAAAATGATGCTCAAAATAATTTTAAAATCAAATGTTGTTATAAGAGAAAAAAATCATTTTCCCGAAGTTCATGGAAGTATGAACACAAAGGGTCATGTTCAAAGTATATGTGAACGCGCTAACACTTTGTTAAGCCTATCATAATTATAACACATTATCTGTTTGTGCGTATTCCCGCGTTGCTCTTAAAAATCGAAAATGATGCTCAAAATAATTTTAAAATTAAATGTTGTTATAAGAGAAAAAAATCATTTTCCCGAAGTTCATGGAAGTATGAACACAAAGGGTCATGTTCAAAGTATATGTGAACGCGCTAACACTTTGTTAAGCCTATCATAATTATAACACATTATCTGTTTGTGCGTATTCCCGCGTTTTTTATGAATTATGGTGCACCAACAAAGTTTGAATGATGCTAAAAATTTGAAAGTGTATCTTGAATATTGAGTCAAACATTTAAATTGTTCAGCAATAAATAAAATTTAATAAAACAAGTATCTCAGTGTAACTTATATGTTTATCAAATATTTTCTTGTCAAACACATAAATCAAAAACATTTGATCAAAGAAGTTTGATAGTGTAAATGACGCGATGTCAATCAAACTTATTCATTCCACTTGTTGGAATTCATTTACCAGCGACGTCGTTAATGCATTACGTCACGTTATGAGTGATAAAGCCAGTTCTCCAATAAGGTTCATCCTAGGGAAGTAGGTATATAGCACTATAAATAATGACATTTAGAGGAAATCCTCTAGGCTTGTATTGGGCGGATACTCGGCGCCAGTTGCGTGCAACTATGGTTACGTACCACTGAGCCACCTGAGGAACGTCGTTACGAGAACTGAACAGAACAGAACAGAACAAAATCTTCAAGGACTTACCAATCTTTACGAATAGTGTAAGCACCAAATACCATATGAATAAAAACATTATTTCTATCTATATTCACTGTTAAAATACAGATTAAGCCATCAAGCATCAGCCCAACAGGCACACAAGGTTGAATCAACCTTAAATTAACCTTGATTTAACGTCTTAACGTTGAATCAAGGTTGATTCAAGTTTGATTAAACATTGTGCGCCCAGTGGGTGTATGCAGCGCGATAATGATTTAACTGCACTGAACATGCTGAAGATAAAACAAGAATGAAGTCAAAGCCAATATAAACTTCTACAGATGGTGTATCGTAAAGTAGCAGAGGGTTTCGTATATCTTTTATTTCAATTATATGGCTACATTAACTCTTTAAGCACCAGTGACGAAAATAGCATAATTTGCAAACAGCGTAGATCCTGATGAGGCGCCTCATAATGAGCCGCCTCATGTGGATCTACACTGTTTGCCCGCTAGTCTTTAAATTCTCAAAATGAAATGTCTTGGACATGGCATTTTTTTGAATTTTTGCAGACGTAAATTTTGTCGTCTGCTTTTTGGTGCTTAAAGAGTTACTGCCCATTTACCGTAAGTGTCTTGAATATTAAGATGATGGATCGATAACTTGCGATTTTACATCATTTTCAACAGTTTTTCTGTCAAATCAGGAAGATGGGAGGAAGATGATGAAAGGCTGTGTGCAGTGGAATCCCGTTTACGACTGAAAAATTTTACGCTTCAGGGAAACGAATCTGGGACCGCAAGATCAGCATCCAATATACATAACTGCCTAAAACTTTGAAAAAGTTGAATTTACTATGATATAATGGCGATCCCAGCGGGCACATGACGTCGAGATGACGTCGCACTGACGAAATGTGCCTGCTGGGATATACCTACCCAGCAGGCACATGCCGTCGTAATGACGTCGAAGTGACGTCGAATCAACGTCTGTATGACGTCATTTGGACGACATGACCACTTTGGGGGTAAAATTGCTGGAGGAATATGAAAATAAGATAAAGAACTTTAAAAGCAGCCTGATCTAGTTCCATTATTTTTCCCAGCAAACCTCCCGAATATCTAGAGCAATTTCGACATCTTTTATTTCAATATCTTTTGTAAGATAATAAAAAGTAATTTAATTGTGTTATTTGATACTGTAATTAGGTCTTTCTGGGCAATGTTCGTATCATTTACAAGAAACGGAATCCATTCTTTAGGATTCACTGCGATTTCCAGAGCTAGAAAGGGCATGTATGTACATTTCGATGTCAGAATCGATAATTCCAAAAAATACAGAATATAACCAATGCCTTGTATACATATTTCAGCTGAGAGATAATGAAGTTAAGTTTATCAGCTGGGCGCAATGTCCGGCTGATAAACTCAACTTCATTATTCAAATTTCTAATAATGAAGTTAAGTCGAAATCAGGATAATGAAGTCGAATTTAAATTCCTGATGAAAGAACTGATCACGAACTGTTCTAGAAGATAAGGAAGAGTTCTTCAACTGTTCTAAAAGAATCATAAAGAATCTACATGAATTTTGAAGAATACTATCCAAGAAAAGTTCTGACACATCAAATATATTTCCGAGAATGTTCAAAATCTTTTATAATGAGAAACATTTTTAAAGAACAATCCAAGAATAATGTAATGTTCTTTCGCTGTTTTATTATTTTTTTGGCCATATAAAACGTTTAAGAACAGTTCATGCGGTTTATTGGTCTACTTTATTCAATTCTTCTTGATTTATTTTCGAATTTACTACGTACAGTGGTAGCACTGGTGATTGACGAGCTCAGGGAGTAGGACTTTCTGTCAGTCTAGAAAAAAGAGATAGGTGTTCAGTAACGGAGTTGTCACAGGGAGAAGGAGAAGAATGGTGTAAGTAGTAAAGGGTGGCACTACGGGGACCGCCGTCCGGAGACTAAGTCCGCAGCCTGGGGCAGTCTCGGGCCGGGCTGTCCCCGTAGATGACACCGCTTTAGTAAGCTTGAAAAGGCTAGTTTGAAATAACTTAGTCTTTTTCAGGGGAAAAGTCTATGTAAAAATGGCATAGGAGATGGCTTAAGAGGCTATACAGTAATATGCGTCTGCTATGAGTCTCTTGGCCTTGTATCTCAAGACCTCACTATACCAGAGGCATAACTCTATAGCGTCAGTTGATGGTATGAGTTGCTGTGGCATACTCTTGTTCATTCTGTTCAATTTCTGAGGCTTTACAGTAATATGCGTCTGCTATCAGTCTCTTGGTCCTGTATCTCAGGGCCTCACTATACCAGAGGCATAACTCTATAGCGTCAGTACTTGTTCCTTGGGGATTATAAAATCTTGTATCTCAAGATTTTAATGTTCTGGACTGAAATTATTTCTTACTAGCCTTCTAAAGCCTGACTACTACATTTGATGACGAGAAGATCTCTGCTCCCAGTGTGCTTGAACTTGTGGGTATCTAGTGGAAGGTCCACATATCCACATTGAAATTGTGGAGCTGATGTGGATGTCCCGTGGAAGGTCCACATATCCACACTGAAATTGTGGAGCTGATGTGGATGTCAAGTGGAAGGTCCACATATCCACATTGAAATTGTGGAGCTGATGTGGATGATGTGGACTTGATGTGTATGCAATGTGGAGGTTAAGTGGATGATGTGGATCCACAATGTGGAGTTTCCACATGTCCACATCTACACATTAGACAAATCGGCTTGCCCTGTCCCATTTCTGACAGACTGACACAATGCATCTCAAAACCTCACTGTTATGATAACAAGAACTAGGAAGAAAAGAACAAATAACAACAGATTAAATTCAGAACAACTTTATTTGTCCCGCTCACCTATTCATTACGACAGACAGAGGATTAGGACCGTCCCTCTGTCTTCGTTTACATAATGATCATAAGTCTTTTATAGTAAATAAAACTCTTTTGATAGGTTCCACTGCAGGTCTACTATTATTTAAACGATCTCAATGCTTTGCCATCGCTGAAATGGTTAATTTCGGAGACCTATCAAGCATCAATGTCACTGGGTTTCCTCTTCAACAGTTAAAGTTGGTCTTTCATATTCGTCAAGTTTTCGTTCAAGTAGATATCTTCTTTTTTTCACTGCATACTGCATCGCCTCTTCTTCATCATAGTCTTCATCTTCTTTCAATCTGTGAGCTGTTGATATTACTTTCTTGTGGATAGGATCTTTTCTCAAAGCAGACCCGAGTGCCACGAGGTCTTGATACTTGGTAACCAGCGTTGATCTGTATTTTGGTTTCAGTTCTTCATATGCCATATCCTCAGCTGATTCAACATCGATGTTAGGTGTGTCCTGCATGGTATTTTCCACTGTTTCATCGAACTGATCTTGATTGTCTCTGTAAGTGCTTCTCATTAGTCTATCCCAAGGACTTGTCTTTTGAATTTTCCTGCGTTTGGCTTTCTGTTTTTCCTCTTTACTGGCAGACTCACTGTCTGTCTCCACTTCTGATGGTTCTGTGTCTGGATCGTCCGAGAGTTTACTATAATCATATTCTCCAAAGATATCATGTCCTTTCATTCCCTTCAAATATTTTCTGTTTGTAGTTACATCCGATGCTTCTGAGATAGTACTTTCTTCGCTGTCAGACATAGTTGTAGTTGCTTTACAAACACCACTGGACGTATGTCTTCTCAGGCTGTCTGATCGAGCAAATTCACGGAAGCACTGCTTGCACTGGTATCGACCCATTAACGACTGGTTGAAGAATGAAGTTTTATCCTTTGACTCTTTCTTTTATAGTCTGCAATAGATATTGAAGAAGTTGTGCTAAGTTTGGTAAACCACTGCAATTCTTACATTTTTACCAATTGCATGCACTTTTGTGAACTAAATGATGTAGAAAATTGTGAAAAAAATGTGTATAATTTAATATCAGTTTTATTAATTCTGTCAATAGTCTAAATACCAACTGAATTCTAACAAACCTACATTTAGTAAACTGATACAAGTTTCCAATGTTACTCAATCATCATAGCATTAAAAAAGTGACTAACACTTTATTTCATTGTTTTTAACTCCAGCTTGTTCCCTGTCTGTCTGTTGATATCTTCTTTAGCTTCACTACGTCTATGACATTTCTGACCCCCAGAATCATTCTTTGTCCGCCTGGAACGTCTTAACTGTTTATTCTTCTTGTGCATGTATCCTTTGAGTTTGTGTTGCTTTTCTTTCTCCTCACGACATAATGAACGAATTTCTGCTCTGCATAGTCGGCAATACTTTAAAGGTCTACCCTCTCTGAGCCTTTTGTCCAAAGCAGTTGACAATCGTTTCATGAGGTATCGAATCTGTCCAAAGGTAGAAGGATTTCTTTTTCTTTTTTGTACAAAAGGAATGACAGGCAAGCCTGAAGATTCACAAGTTAGCCCACAGTGTGCTTTTGTTAGGTTATTGGAACTACCAGACATTCTGCTTTCTCTCAAGATTTTACTTGAAATGGTGACGTTTGTAACAGTGTGTTGTATTTATACTTATTTTGTATTTCTTTTTTTATTTAATTCGCCGCCTGAAATGTAACTTAATTAAAGTCTTTCCAGAGCTGAACTGAATATTTTTACCGGTATCACCTTTGATACTGATATGAACTTGATCAATATAAGATTTTCCCACTGGAACGTATTGCATGTTGACAAATTCTTTGTGTGACTGCTGAGAGCGTTTTGAATTCTCAAATGGTACAACTCTCAAAATAGGGGCCGTCACGTCACCAAGGTATGTATAATCAACTACATCTGAGTACACGTACAAGCGATTATGCAATATATTTAGGTCTACTCCATATTTGAAAGCATATGATTCGTTTCCAATGGGGTTTTCTGACATATCCGGATTAACTCCAAGAGCTTGTCCAAGTGAAGCTGGAAAGCGAATCCTGACCTGGTTTGGATTTTGTGCAACAACTTTTAGACGATTTGTGCTTTAAACATAAGTAATGCTGATAGAAGCATTTATTTGTTTCATTAAAGATCCATGTTTTGTATCTATTACAGATTGTATCTCATCCACCAAATGCTGTGGAGAGTTGTAATTTCCTTCAGGAAGAAATAATTTATATTCATGACAGCCCTCTCCACTAGCACACAAATCCTTTGTCGTATCTATTCCTTGAGCATTTAATACCGCTTGGTCCAGAAATGACAAAAAGAAAAAGTTATTGTTTTCTGAAATATTATTGACTCGAGATGGTGTAATTAATTCCACCAAAGCAACTTCCCACTTTTCGCTTTCGATATTTATCGGGTGATCTAGTCTCACAGTAAAAGAGCTTTGTGTGTTTTGAGGGAAAGTTTTCAGAGAACCATCACTCAGAAGTGTTAAATAGAAGTCCTTCATGATCAGGAGATGAATTATAACTCATCAACTATCTTTAACGGCTTTGTTTTTTTCTCTTGCTTCTTACTTCTCTGTTCAAAACTAGAATGAATTCATATCTGAACATCACACTTATATACCGGATAACATTTTGAGTTTCATATATTATTTCACACAATTCTCATCAAGATTATAGTGCCACAAAAAATGCAATCTTTATTTCTTGCATGCCAGTAAAGACAAAAATTTGCACTTAAAAATTTAGCAAGAAGAATGTGCTGTACAGCACTATTTCTTCCCCGGTCGGTTACCCTATGCCTGTGAAGCCCTGGCGATTTGAAGCCATATCTACATGATCACAAGTCCTGAATGCCGCTATGGACCAGAGACCTGCCAGCGGAGGTACCTTTTACGGAATCACGGCGTTCCGACCCCTTAAGCCATAGGCTTCTACTGTTTCACATGTAATCGATAGACTTCGCATCTGCGGGCCCAGGCGGTATAACCGTTGTGCACACCAGTTCCAGTCCAGTGGTGACCGGCAAGCCAGCAGTATTAATATGTTAGTTTCCAATACATATAACTAAATATAAACCAGTTTACTTGAGACAAGATTGGACATTTGCATATCATGTATATGTTATTTGAATTAGGTCATGTTACTTTTTATAGTAACACATTTTAAAATATTAAAAATAATTACAGAATAATGAAATCTACATTTTGGTGTTTATTTTATCAAAATCGGCTGAAAAAGAACAAAGTTATTCATTTTTTTCATATTATGGTGTTATTACAAGGGAGATAAATCTGGATTGACTTTGTTTATTCTATTAATAGACAAAACAAGTAGTAGCTTTCAGAAAAATGATACAAATGAAAAGTGAATACCTGTATGTATTTATCACTTCAGTTATGAGTATATTTTGTGTTAACTACTAGCTCTAAAATAAAAGAAGCATGTTTTGCCAGGCATGTGCACTGCGCATGCTCGGAATTTGGAGGGTAAAAAAACTGTAATAACTCCAGATTGCCTTGATGGATTTTCATAATTTTTTTTATTGGAAAGAGCAAGTCAAAACCTACCAAATACTCTTTAAAAAAATTGTCACACTGCGCATGCGCGGAATATGGAGGGTAAGAAACCTGTAATAACTCCAGATTGCCTTGATGGATTTTCATAATTCTTGTTGTATTGGAAAGAGCAAGTCAAAACCTATCACATACTCTTAAAATAAATTGTCACACTGCGCATGCGCGGAATATAGAGGGTAAGAAACCTATAATAACTCCAAATTGCCTCAATGAATTTCAAAATTTTTCTTTTATTGGAAAGAGCAAGTCAACAACTACCAAATTTTGTTTCAAAATAATAAACCACAATATGCATGCACAGAATAGAAGGTAGGAATCAGATATAACTCAGAATTAGGATGTATGAAGAACAAGTGAACCTCTGGGCAGTTGGTATTGTAACAATGAGGTTTTGAGATGCATTTTGTCAGTCTGTCTGAAATGGGACAGGGTAAGCCGATTTGTCTAATGTGTAGATGTGGACATGTGGAAACTCCACATTGTGGATCCACATCATCCACATAAACTCCACATTGCATACACATCAAGTCCACATCATCCTCATCAGCTCCACAATTTCAATGTGGATATGTGGACCTTCCACTTGACATCCACATTAGCTCCACAATTTCAATGTGGATATGTGGACCTTCCACTTGACATCCACATCAGCTCCACAATTTCAATGTGGATATGTGGACCTTCCACTTGATATCCACATCAGCTCCACAATTTCAATGTGGATATGTGGACCTTCCACTAGATACCCACAAGTTCAAGCACACTGGGAGCAGAGATCTTCTCGTCATCAAATGTAGTAGTCAGGCTTTAGAAGGCTAGTAAGAAATAATTTCAGTCCAGAACATTAAAATCTTGAGATACAAGATTTTATAATCCCCAAGGAACAAGTACTGACGCTATAGAGTTATGCCTCTGGTATAGTGAGGCCCTGAGATACAGGACCAAGAGACTGATAGCAGACGCATATTACTGTAAAGCCTCAGAAATTGAACAGAATGAACAAGAGTATGCCACAGCAACTCATACCATCAACTGACGCTATAGAGTTATGCCTCTGGTATAGTGAGGTCTTGAGATACAAGGCCAAGAGACTCATAGCAGACGCATATTACTGTATAGCCTCTTAAGCCATCTCCTATGCCATTTTTACATAGACTTTTCCCCTGAAAAAGACTAAGTTATTTCAAACTAGCCCTTTCAAGCTTACTAAAGCGGTGTCATCTACGGGGACAGCCCGGCCCGAGACTGCCCCAGGCTGCGGACTTAGTCTCCGGACGGCGGTCCCCGTAGTGCCACCCTTTACTACTGGTGTAGTAAATGGGTTTCTTTTACACTTTTCAATGAATTACAGAGATTTCTCCATGAAATCGAAACTGATAATCTCACTGTTTCAAACGGCAGTGAAAATATCACTTTCGATTTCACTGTTTTCAAAAATAGGATTTTTGATAAATAGTCTCATTCATTTGTTGATTAATTGACTGAATCTTATCCGGCCTGACATAGATTACGTCACACATGTGTGCACGTCATTACGACGTTAGTGACGTCCTAAACGTGCCAACGTAACATTGTTAGCACACGCAACGTCAGGCCGCCTAAGTCTCCTGTAGGCATTCTTACTTAGCATATTTCTTGAGATCCGTTTATCAAAATGAAATGATAAGCTATTTTCCAGATGCAAATTTTGTTTACAACCAATGTCATACCCAGTAAACGCGCTGAAAGTATCAAATATGGCGAAAAACGGCTAGAAAAAAGGTTGAGTCTCTGTAGGGATGGCTAACGCATTGAAGTAACCTAAATTACTGCATTTTAAAGCATAAATGACTATTTCAGTGTAAGATCGATTTTTATTTCACTCATGAACACCAAAAGTGGTATTTCACTCGTGGCTTCGCCACTCAAGAAAATACTGTATTTGGTGTTCATTTGGTGAAATAAAAATCGGTCTTACACTGAAAAAGACCAATATCCTCCATATAATTATTACTAGTAGATTCTTGCTTCAGAGGGACATGTATATATGGCGACGTGGCTTAAATGGTATCAGTTTGATGCGAATCATCAAGAAAACAAGGAGCAGCCCGGTTAGTGCTTTAACTGCATCTAAAATTATTACCAATTCAAAAACTGTTCTAAATGATTTCTTGAACAATTCAAACCATGTCATGAACTATTGAAAACCAGGAATATTTTCGCATGCTTTGAAACAAGAAGTGTTCATGAAAAAGAAAAGCTCTATTTAAATATAAAATATGCTCTTATTTCAAGAAAAATCAGAAAATGTCTCGGGGTTGTACATGTTGGTTTTGCCAGGTCAGAGTATCGATTTCTATTCCCTATTCCTTTCCAGTCGGCAGTCTTTTTTTTTTTTTTTTTTTTTTTTTTTTTTTTTGAAACTGGTTCTTCAAGAAAATGTAAAGCAGTGAACATATGGCATTTACACAGACTAACGTACCTCTGTACCTAGATAAACACGACCTTGTTAATCTTCCATTTCTCATGCCACCCCTCCATCCACCTCCTCCTTTACACGCCAGAAGGCAAGAGGAGCCGCCTTATTGTGACAAGATTAAGCACCAAACTCTCAGAGACTAGTACACGGCCAAACCAAACCCGGGAATGAATGAATGAATGTTAGATTATTTATAGACGCTGAACCCTGGTAAGGGCATACAGCGTCTAAACGTCAACAATATCAAATGTTTCTATATATAAGACAAGTTCAAAAGCGGCAAAATGTAAAAAAGTATTGTGTATACGTCCAATGATAAAACTGTTATGTACAATAAAAGACTATATCTTGTTAAAAAGTCCAGCTTCCTTTAAAAAATTAATAATATGGACAGAGGAAACTTTGCTAAAAAGCTCGGTAATGGGTTTAATTTTATAATGTTTTGAACGGATATGGTTAAAGTCAATGCATGATACAAGAAGGTGTTTAATAGTAATCACTTCGTTGCCAAACCCGGGAAAAAACGTGGGGCCGTATTCATAAAACGACTTAAGTGGTTGCTATGCTGTTGCTAATGCTGATTTTTTAAGGAGATTCCCTGCAACTATGAAATTTTCTCTGGAGGAACACTCTGAAAAAGACTGTTCCTCCAGAGCAAATTTCATTGTTATAGAGAATCTCCTTAATAGCGCATTTTAGCCTTAGCAACAACATAGCAACGACCTCAGTGGTTTTATAAATACGACCCCAGGCCCCGAGGTTATAAAACTTGAGTACAGTCTCAAACTCAAAATTAAGCACACTGATTGGCTGCTTCCGAGGAAGCAGCCAATCAGTGTGCTTTATTTTGAGTTTGAGATTATTCTCAAGGTATAATAACCCGAATCCCTGAATTTTAAATGAGTCGTCAAACGACAGTCCTGCCAATATAATGATCACAACCTGCATTGAAACATCGGAGGAAGAACCAGGCTATTAGGAAAACGAGCCACAGTAAGTATTATTCGGTATACAAGACAGGATCAACAAATACCTAGTTTCGTCTTCCTGAGACATCAGCTGCCGCAGGTCGGAAACCTTGATATACAAGCTGCCGTCTTGATGTCTTGTTGAACCGTTGATATATATATATGGAAAGGTTCTTGCTGTTGGATAAAGTGATGAGTAAGGCCTCTTGCCGGCGAAGGTTATGGACCGACTATTTGGCCTTTTTATGAGCATTTCTCCCGTTTAGTTGTACCTGGAAATTTTATTTTTTGGAACCACCATACCTCAACTCTAGACCTTTTTTGGAGATAAGGAATGGATTTTCAAAATCTTGTTTTGGTTGTGGGGCTTGAGATTTGGTTTGGGAAATAGATATTTCTATTGCTGGTGCTTTAATTTGCAATTTCCAGTGGTATGAGCGCGACTCTTGCTGCTGTTTCTCTTAATCAATTTATTTCATATGCTTACTTAATTAGTTTATTGTCTATGAAATTGAATAATTATTGGAACATCCATTTGAGAGTCAGTGCTGTTGTTTCTATTCTCTAGGTGGCTCGGCGATGCCTTAAATTTGTTGTTGTTGTTTCAATTCTTGTAACGAAGCTACCCACGTGGCTCAGCGGTTGTTGTTTCAATTCTCGTAATGATGTTTCCCAGATGGCTCCGCTCCCACGTTCGTAACGATGTTCCCAAGGTGGGTCCGATGAGCCACATGGGAACGGATCCACCGGGGGAACATCGTTACGAGAATTAAAACATCAGCAACAACAATTTAAAGATGGACAACTGATCATTCCGCTGAGCCACCTGTGGAACATCGTTATGAGAACAGACAGCCCCGGATCTAGGGGGTGGGCTTTGTGGCTTCAGCCCCGCCATCTGGACCTCTGTGTTATGTATAATACCGGTGTAGGCATCCAGATAATAAGGAGTATCTGATGACAGTTTGAGGTAATTTATCCATGTGGTTAGATTAAAATATATGTTGTGACATCTCATAAGACTCGCCTCGCTGAAGCGATTCTAATAAGATATCACAACATATATTTCAAGGCAAAATGACATCAAACATTCTCATCAATGGATCCCTAATTATGTCATATATTTTCTAGCCCCTCTCACATGCATACATCTCGGAACCTCCCAGCCCCACCAGTTATCCAGAGCCCCACTAGTACGTGGTGGTCTGGATCCGGGCCTGACAGAAACAAAAACATCGATCCCACTCCGATACGTCCAGACACGTCTCGTTACGGCTACATTATCAGATACGTCTTATCTGAAAGAACTCAGATACTGCAAGCAACACACAGGACAGCACAGCTCAGGTAGCTAAGTAATCTGAATGCCCGAATGTGATTTTGTAAGACGCTGACTCGAAGCTTATCATCGCTTAATGAATTTGTTTGACCGTTGGTTGAACCATTGCTCGGTTTTGGAGTCCACTGCCCTAGAGTTGAGTATAAAATGAGCTGAACTGCGCTTTTTGCGAGCCTTCGAGAAGATTCGTAAACGCATACATATCAAGCTTTCCGGTTACCTTTCAGATTACAGTTACTGGCGAAAGTATGTGCACTTAGTACTGGTTAACCGCTTAGGAGGTCTAAGCCTGCCCAGGAATAGTGTGGTTAGGTTAACTGACCGTCCCGACATGACCTTAGTTGTTTACCGTGGACGTTAAGCATCAAATCAACCAACCAACCTTTCAGATTACTGGGACCTCTAGTCAAAGACCACACATTCACAATGTTAAAATTTTAATCCGCATAAATATGACAAATGAACATGTTAAAGTCAATAACGAAACCCCTTTGAAGGAATTAAAGAAACTGAGAGTGTAAATGTGCAGAAATAAGGAGACAAGGTACATTTTCTGGGGAAACACCTCTGTGATTTTCAGTTTGTCTATCTTTCCAACTCTTGAAGGAAAACATATGAGCCGCGACGCGAGAAACCCAACAATGTGGTCGTGCGCCCAGCGCAGACTCAGATCAGCCTGGGCATCCGCCCAGTCTGATCAGAGTCTTCGCTGTCCGCATGGAGGTAGCTTAGACCCTTAGCTACACTTTAGCACTTAGCAAAGACTCTGATCAGACTGAGTGGCTATCTAGGCTGGTGTGAGTCTGTGCTGGGCGCACAACCACTTTGTTGGTTTTCTCGTGTCGCGGCTCAATTATGTTCCTGTAGGAGCTGTGTTTTATCTTTAAGGGCAGACCCTATTTCTGAAGTGTTTCTCTGTCCAGGAAAAAAAAAAGAAGTCATTAAAGCTGTTCTCCTTTGTAGAAATAGTGGAAATACATGGTGGTATATCAACCGTGCAAGTCCGAAACCTAGCATAAATTTCCACTTAAATTCATTGAAACGGAAAGCTGTAAGTTCTTTCTCCGCGTGTTACCCTTTACAGAAGTAGAATCACTCTGGTAAAACAATTGATCGCACAGCAGAACTCAATAAACGAAGAGGTTTTGATGTAATTCTATGTTAATTAAACTGAGACGCGACACGTGCAAACAAACAAAGTGGTTGTGCGCAAGGCGCAGACTCAGATCAGCCTGGGAACCCTTCCAGTCTGATCAGAGTCTTTGCTTTGCGCTTAAACGATAGCTAAGGGTCTAAGCTAGCTCCATGCGGACAGCGAAGACTCTGATCAGACTGGGCGGATGCCCAGGCTGAACTGAGTCTGCGCTGGGCGCACCACCAATTTGTTGATTTTCTCGTGTCGTGGCTCATTTGTGTCAGTTATCCAGGTAAACGTACTGTGGCTCTATGTAGAACCGTCTCGCCAAGACTGCTCTAATATGGTGCAACAACATTCATTTTTATTGGACAATAAGGGAAAATATCCTAGAATCATTAGAAAAATCCCTGTGTTCTTGCATATTTGTAAATGTTTCCCCAAACACTCAAATACCTCGTTTCTCAGCCTTAAACAAGAAATGTGAGTGTGTCATTGTAAGTTAATGGATTACATTTTACCGATTACACTTAAGCAATATTTGTGAGAGAATGTATTAACAGAATACACAGTTCCGAGACACACCCAGAATGTCACTCAAAATCACGTGATAGCTTATACCTGGCCAATGCAACGACAACTTAGCAGGTGACATAGTCTCACAAACAAATCGCACGTGGTCAATATTGTACACAAGTCCGTGATTTTACCTTACAGTCAATGGAGGGATGTATACCTGTTTAAAGAAAACAAACTGACACCACTTTCAATAAACCTATCCTGCTTTGCAAGAACAGAATGCATCGGAAATGCATGATGCGCCAACTTCCATGTCTAGGTCATGAGGAGGCTGATTCTTCGCCATAGATCGCCAACATTTAGCAGACACTTGCATTTGTCATTTGTTTTACTGCCACCTTTGTGCAAAGCTTGTGAGACGTAGTAACAGTAACTAAGTAGGCGGCGCTTAGCAGCTGTTCTCGGAACTGTGTATTGGCCGTCTTCTAAGAACATAAAAATACTACTCGCAAATATATTAACATTAAGACCACGTCACGATCATGTCAACAGTCTTCATCAGTGTTATGTTTACTGAATTTAGGTGACCAAAAGGATATGTTTTATAATATCAAAAAATGATATTTATTCTGTTTTCTTCGAAATGTTATCTGTTTAAGGTGGTGATAATCACTGATTTGGGACAAAGACAGAAATCTGCATAAAATACTCATAATAACACTGATCTTTCCAAAACTTAGCAGATGCCTTCTCTATGTTGTTTCTCATAATTTAGAATCCCAAAATGCAGCATTTGTTAATGTTAAAAAGTGTTTTTATAAGAGAAGATCAAAGGGTAATTTTCTGCGAATAAATCTGAAGAAATAATATCATTATTGAAAATATACTTAGTGCTTAGAGTACCTTTTTGCATAATGGAGAGCGTCCTAGCAATTAATTTTTCAAACTCTTTCACACATTATCAGGCTGAGCAGATGAAAAAAGATGCAGTGTGTGTCCAAATTTTTTTGTCAAAACACACAGGTGAGACAGGTGATACTATTTTAACAAGGTTGAACAATTTCATCTACACACCACTGATCATGTCAGTAATGTATTATTTATATTGTAGGTGTTAACATAGGTATGCTTGCCTACCCTATATTTAATAAATGCGTCCAGTGTACATTTACTTTGTACATGGTTGAACATTTGAGAAAAAGCTACCGTTTTTATTTCGTCTACATTACAATTTGAGAAAGATTTGGAATAAATAATTGCTAGGACGCTCTTCATTATGCGATAATGCACCTTCAGCACTACGTAAATTTTCAAAAACGATTTTATTTTTTTCAGATTTATTCGCAGAAAATTACCCTTTGATCTTTCCTTATAAAAACACTCTTTTAAGCAGTGTGTACGTCTATTTTGTATTCTAAACTGTAAAGAACAACAAAAATAAGAAGTCTGCTAACTTTCAGGGAGATACGTTACTTTTTTATGGTTTTATGCAGATTTTTACATTTACCATAAACCACCACCTTAACCGGATAACATTTCTGTGGCTAGCAAAAAAGGATTTATAGCATTTAAACTGCAAAACGCACGTAGCGTCGTGACTGAGATGAAGCTGTAGCCTGTATTCTTGCACACCGGATAAGGTTATCCGCGTGCTTCCCCTGTACCTACATATCTTATCTCACCCATGTTATCTCACCCAAGACTAGATAAAAATCACGAGCATTCGATGCATTGGTTGTATTTGAAGTCACGTATCTGCGTCGTCAAGTGACCTTCGCTAATCAGATGATTACGCCACGAAGACGGCGAAAATGACGTCAGTTTATGCACGGCAGACGATGACGTAAAGAACCGAATGGCGGTCGTTGAAAGCGGCACCTTTTTTCAAAATCAACTAAAAATCTCTCAAGCACTAAAATTTAGGATTTTAACAAGATCTAAAGTGAAAACAAAACGTGTTGTGTAAGAAAAAGTATCCATCATGGGTGTGAGGTGCGGATAGAAAAATGCGTCACTCGGGATCACTGTTCAGCGTCACTCGGCAAGCCTCGTGATGCCGAACAGTGACCCTCGTGACAGATCTTTCTATTCCCACCTCATATCCATGAAATATCCTTACAGGGTTCTCTGAGTAACATTTCGACAGCCATTTTGTTTGTTTACAAAGCGAGTACAGGTATTTAAAAAACGCAATTCTAAAATGTGCCGGAATATCGCATGTTAGTGAACCATTCTTTCAGGCCTGGATGGCATATTTGAGCAAGTTGGAGAAAGTCGGATTTTCAAATAAATAATGACTTTATTTTCGCAGTTTAAACGCTAATTTAAAAGTAAAATAAACGCTTTCGAAAAAAATAAAAATGCGAATATTAATACGCGGATGTTGGAAAATGCTCATAAAATTTCTGTTTTATTTATTTTTATCATATGACGTCGCATCTGACAGTGTAATAAAGCCATGCATTAAAAACGATAATCAACTATTCTAATGCACTTACGTATGTAACGCAACGTATGATTGAATAACGTCAAAAATTTGCGACAGTATATCCTGCGATATAGTGTCGTAAATCCGACGTCATTACGTAACGTCGCTTCTCATTGGTTGACGTCTGGTTTTACGTCGCTGAAAGCGTTAGCTATGGGTGCAAAGTAGCACACATTTGAAGTTGAACAATGTAAAAGGGCATTAGAATGGGGATAACTTAATTGAAAATTGTCATTTGGGGAGGTAAAACGTCGGTTTTATGGACGCAAATTGCGTTTTACGGCTGCGCTGGCGCGTTATCCCCTAAGTGTATTTAATATGCAAATTATGTCGTAAAGTTATGTGTTGACGTCCATAAAACGTCGCGTTTTCTAATGGCAAAATCGTGACGTTTTAGTGCAACATTTGCAAATAAAAAGCGGTTTTAGTGTCATATGATAAACAGAATCTTGCATTCGTGCTCCTGTATTATTGAATTTGGGACAAAGACAGAAATCTGCATAAAATACTCATATTAACTCATATTAAACTCGTTTGGGAAAATCGATAAGATGCTCGGCAAAGTCTCGCATCTTATCTTTATCCCCAATTTGTGTAATAATTTCAATAATACATGAAGACTCATGTGATATCCTCTATGTATAGTGGCTGGAAACAACATAGGGGTTCACCGGTAGCCTTATAATGTCGGCATTTTCGAACATTTTTCCGTTACTACACATTTGATTATATCCCTATTCCTCGGAGCTACGTTCTAACTGTTAGTAACTAGAAGTAAACAAAAGCAAAACATCGCTCTAATACAACAGATTAAACGTCGACGAAAACCAGAAGAACATGGATAAAAATACAAAGACTTCACACACTGCCATCAACTCGAACTTATATTTTCTGCTATAAAATTTTTTTGGAGGTTTAGGTATGTGTAATGTGCGATGCAGATTTGCAAATCCGTAATTTGAATATTTTCATACTCCTTTCCTTGTGAAAAAAGAATCTGGGTGACTCTTACAGGATTTCTCGGATGCGCAGATTTAGGAAAGGCGTATGGAAAATTATTGCAGCAAAGAGCTGAACTTTTATCTGTCTGTACAAAATTCATCTGCTTGCATACCTGCAATGCAGCTTATTAATGTCTCATGGCAGATTTAAGAGAAGGTGGATATTATACAATTATTGACATTTGTTGAGGTGAATATGCAGTTTTATTGACCTGCAAACATCATATTGACCGACGCGAAGCGGAGGTCAATATGTTATGTTTGCAGGTCAATAAAACTGCATATTCACCGAAATAAAGGTCAACAATTGTTTTATTATATGATGATTCTAAATTCAGTTTCTTTAGATATTTATGGTGGTACTACATGGTATTATCTCGCGACGTTACGCCATTAACTTTAACGTAAATCAAACGTTACGTCACGAAAATACAATGACGTGAGCGTAAAAGTAATATTGACTGACAGGCCGGTGAATATCACAAAATATTGACCGGCACGTGACGTCAAAGCAGCCAATGAAATTGCGTGTTACATCTTGGTCATATAATAAAGTGTTTTATTTCCATTTTAATTCCAGGTTTGATTCCTGCACATGAAATTTAACTTCTTAATTTTGTTTATTTTACTTTACCAGATTTGAATATGAATGATCTACAGGACCATGTGCATTTAGAACCAATCTTGCAACCCCCTCCCCCACCTTTCCTTTCAAATATGGTTCGCTATTGCATATTTTGTAGCTTTACTATTACCAATCACCATTTTAATTAAAAATCTGTCCGCCATCCAGTACAAGAAATATTGAGGGTCAAGCTTAAGACACATTTATATGTCTAATATAAAAATTTTCGATTTACAATGAAAATTTGTCTAAAAATAAGAAATGAGACAGCACCGACATGTTCACATTTTGGGGTAGAGGAAGGATTAAAGTATGCGGTTTGGATCTTTTGGGTAATGGTGGAGGTGGGCCGACAGTACCTTAAAGGGGGCTAAATAGGGAACAAAATTAATGAAACCTGTCAAATTACTTTATTTATGCATTTTTGACGGTTTCCAAAACTTGGCAAATATACATCACAACCATTAACCAAAAAAGTTTGTTACATTCACGGGCAATAACATATTTACATCACGATTTGGTTTATGGTTGTACTCTTTGTGCATCAAATGTTGGAATCTGTCAAAAATGCAGGAAATGGCATATTTTCACTTGTTTTTACATTTTAATGGCTAATTTTAGCCTAGGAATAAGTAATCTAGAGAAATAGTTTTCAATCCATAAATTGCCCCCATTCCATCAAATATTTACAAATATTTTAAACAAAGCAGTTGCTGTACTTCTCTTTTTTTTCAGGAAAATACGGGGCGTGGGGTGGGGGGGAGGGGGATTGGCCTTAATGCACATAGCCCTTTCATTTAGAAACAGCCATAGATTCTTTGGTGTCTATGTTTTTCTGAACTGTAAAGCACACTTTATTAATACTGTACGTGCACTACTAGCGCCTTTCAAAACTCTGAAACGTTACTGGAGGATTACATTATCTAAATCCATATTGAAAGTGTAGGTGCGACACAAAACATTTACTGTACATTCAATGGGCATCAAATAAACTTAAACGGTAAAGAAATTAAAAGAATCAGGTAATCCTGATATGGTGACAATATTGACAAAAGTCTCGTGCAATCCAAGATTCTTTTGCAATCCACGATTCTTTAGAAATACTCTAATTGCCAGTTAAGAGAGGCTGACTGTAAGCATCGAGCATTAGCCCATAATAACGTGGAAAGTCGAAAATTACGGATTTAGCTCATATTTTGGGAAATTGATATATACCATGCTTGTTTGTGTTTCACAAGTTTTTAGCAGTCAGCGTTCGGCCGTTTCCATGGTAACCAGGAGTCCATTTTGAAAATGTCAATATTAAGACCTGAATGTACTATTCCCTCGCTAAAAACTGAACAACAAATATTATCCTATTCTTTTTGTGTGTGTAGTTTGACAATACATAGCTGTGTAATAAGATTGCATAATAATAATGTTTTCTGTCCCATACTATCAACGCAAGAGCTTTTACTGAAAAAAAAATAGACCCAATTTTGAGTGAAAAATAGGGGTTTTATTCGCCTGATATCTAAAAATGGCAGCCACGTTTGAATTTTAGGCCATATTTACATGATAGAGCAAGGTTCGAAGGGTAAGAATGTAAAACAAATAGGTGTAAACTCGCAAAATTTCAAATTTTATTCATCTTTAAAATGTGTCAAAGTTGTAAAATAGTAGCAAGGGAGTTAAGTCAATCTGGGATTATCTTACCTCCCCTGACGATAACAAATGTGCGAATACTACAGGTAGTAGCCATGATCTTTCAAAATAATAAATAGTATCTTTAAAAGAATTAGATTACTGTCAACAATGCTCACCATGACCTTTTTAGATCTATGCAATGGGTCCATTCACCATGACTGCAGCTGCAGATATATTTGACGACAAGAGTTGTCCCGAGCAAAACGTCTGCAGAAATCACGGAATAGAAGAACGGAGTAAAAACATTTTATTTGCAGCAATATGTTTGCTTTTTCTTTATTTTATGTTGAAATTAATAAATTTACAAGTTTTTCTTGAATAAGTTGCTTCCTCGAAAGAGGCATTTTCAAGACAGAAAGTGGTGTAGGCCTACTCGAGTACAGTGTCTATATTCACCGGAGGACAGGCTGAAATTTTAGCAATGTTCTGTGACCAATGATCGTGATATACATATAACAGCCAAGAATTTATGCATGAACGACTTACACTTTTACATCCTTTTAACAGTAGTTCAGTCATATCTTGGCGACTGGAGGAAAAGGTGGGGTGGGGAGGGGTTGGGGGGGGGGGGGGGGGGGCTATGAAGGGCTGTGTGTGTGCAATGGAGACCCATTGGCCGTTGGAAAAATTTACGCCTCCAGTGTGTCTCGAGCCCGGAATTACTAGACCAGCAGGCCAGGGCTTAATCTACTGTGCTACCGGGGCTCCTGGAGCAGCCAGGGAAGTCCTATAATTTAGGTAATCCTAATTGGCTGCCATCTAAAGTATACGTGTACACGAGTGATTTGTTCAGCCCATCCACTTTCCTAATTTCATCAACTTTTCTGTAGCTTAACGAGTCCTTGTTCGAATCTCAATTCTGAAGGCAGAATTCTTTTTTCATAAACGTGGTGCCATTGCACACAGTCTTTCAAAATCATCTATGCCTTGCCGCATGACTAAAGTACTGTTTAAAGGGACATGAAACGACAATCATACCATTAACCCTCTTCGTTTTACAGTCTGCCACCTAAATTTTAATTTTTGGTGCCATATAAATATTTATGCCCATTTTGTGATGAACTTATTATTTGGTTTGGCATGTGATTTTTCGAACCATAAAAAATTGAGCAAAATGAGGCTCAATGCTTACAGTCAGCTTTTCTTAACTCACTCCAGCTTCGCCATCGAGAATTACTATTTAGCGATTTGCCCTTCAACAGCATGTATCAACCAGCGATTACCCACTGGTAAAGAAAAAAAAATATATATCTTAACTAGTATTAAATCACAATTCTTTCACATTTGTACACTCTTTCTCTTCCCAAAATGGTGATATCACTAATGCATAATAAATAAGTGGGTGGGGTATCTTAGCAGCACTTTAAATTTGTTTATTAGAAAAAATGAAAACCATGAAAGATACAGAAACCTAGTGCTGGACTACTTTTAAACCATATCGATTCTAATGCAAATAAGGAGATGTATATCAGTTACATAGTTTTAGGGTTGTTTTGGACTGATTTAACACATTTTATGCATCGTAACCATAGAAACAACATCTTCAAATATGTTTCTACAACATTATTTCCAAAGATGGGATATAAAAAGACTCATTATTGTTTTTGTGTAGCAAATTCAATCTGGCAGAGTGGTAATTCAGGCAAAGAACTAGAAAACTGATATTTTCTGTAAAACTGGAATTGCAAGAGGGAAGCCATCTGCACGTGCATTTATTCTTTAGTTAGTGAAAGTTTACACCTAATTGTTTTTGTTACGAACTGTACTTATGTTGATGTTTGAAGACATGTAAAATTCATGTCAGGCTGCCATTTTCAATAATCTTGATTAAAAAAAAGTGCTATTTTCTTAAATTTTATTTTTTCTCCGCCTATATGTATTTTCAGTTGCCATGGTTTCAACAACGTGTAGTGGCCGATGCTTTGAAGGTGCAGAGAATAATAATTACATTTAGTCCTAAGCACCATACTAGTCAAGTATTTGATACTTGCATCAGGAGAGATACATTTTCCCTTTGAAATTCATGAAATTATGTAAAATTTGACGGGCCAAAAAATGGTTGCCATGGCAACAGTATTTGCTTAGATATCTCAAGAACCGTTTGATATATTTCACTAATTTTTTCACCGATCTCCATCTTTCGTCGAGAGCTGTAAACCACGACATTTTGAGCAAAATACAAAATTCCGAGTTTCCATCCAATGCTCGATGCTTACAGTCAGCTTCTCTTAACATCTTTGTTTTGGTGTAGGTACTGTTTTCCGAAGCATGTCTTTAATACCAGCTCTCCCACATTCTCTGGTAACCAAGTAGGACACACAAGAAGATACTGCAAAGCAAAGAAATGGCGGTAAAATCTGCAGCCACAGCTCATGAAAAGCAATCCACTGAAATCAAAGATAAATATGTAATAGTTTCTTACGTTTTGCATATTTTCTCTTCACTAATTAGTAAGTGGGTTCAGCTAGAAGTTTATTTTTCTCTTAAGGTAGCTGGATACTGAATAACTCTGTTTTTATTTGTTAAAGCAAAACAGGTTTATGGTAATGATGATCTGTGGAGTATATACATACACTTACAAGGTCCACCGTAAAGATCCTGTGTATTCGGGCAGATAGGAATGTACAAACAGTGGAAACCGATATCAGACTCTTCCTTAGAAACTGAGGGTGAGGTTGGGCCTGTAAAATCGATTTAAGCCCCCCAGTAATTCATTACTGACCGTTCCAAGGCGGTAGTTCTGTTGTGGTTCTCTGTTGCCTGTTTTTGGTGTCAGAGTTTCTGTGATGTTTTACCTTATGTATGTTCTTATTATTTTTGGTTCGGTTTGGGTTGCTGAGTGGCCACCTTTTGGGAACATGCTGCTCACTCGGTTGGCCATATGTTCTCTGTATCTTGATTATTTGTAATCTTAGTTGTTTCCAACTATGGTTTGAGGGCTGGATTTGGATTTTGATTGTTTCAGTTCCTGGTCTTAGCATACTTTTTACTTTTATTAAAGTCTACAACGTTGCCTTTCCATTCGAGCATTTTTTAAGCATTACTCTATGGTAGAACCGGAATAAGAGGGTAATAAATAATAGGGCAAGGACCGGTTGTGATTGCAGCAGGTGCAGATCTGATTTTTGGATATTTCAGAACGTTTACATTGTTTTACTAGGAAACAAAACGTTTTTTTTTTGTCTTATTCTGTAATATACAATGTAAGTTTTACTGAAATAATATGCATAAGCAAGCCCCATCGGTTACATATATTTTTCATGAATATTTTTGTGAAATTCAATTTCTAATTTTATTTAAGAAATGTTAAAATTATAATTATTTTTGACCAGTTTGTTTCAGATATCCTATATTATAGATTATATGATTTGCAGAAATGAAAGTGCATTCAAGTGTTAAAGATACGAATTTAAATGGAAAATGTGTATAGAAAAAAGTGTGTAGAAATACACTTTTTTTTTTTTTTTTTTGAAAACAAAACGGTGATTTTTTTTCTTATCCAAATGTTTTATAGCTCTCCGGATTATTAGGCTTGTATATGCTGGTTTGAGTGCCCCGCCAATATGTCAATTCAGTATCCAACTACCGTAATCTACTTTTGATTCAGGTTATCGAAAGATACCCTTTAATCATACTCAAATGTACATGGTTAAGTAATCTACCGTTCCTTATTTTCTGGTGTTCTGAGAGATGGTAAATGGAACCTAACCTCTAAAACAAAACTCGACATTAAATTCTTCGTTACTGCCTAACCATCACTTATTAATAGGTACCGATCTGCCAATGCAAGCTGGGCATATAATGTATAGAAAAACAAATATTAAATTATTTATCGTTCACAGCATCTCAGGGTAACGATGATATAAAGTAAACCATGTACAAATATAAAAAGAGACATTGAAATTGGATACGGAATCCATTATCACTAGTGTAGTTTTACATAGAATGGATATCTGTCTATCTATCTATCTATCTATCTATCTATCTATCTATCTATCTGTTCTAAGTTTTAAACGACTGCGCATTCATTGTAGAAAACTGCGCCCTTACCTCAGGGTGCCGTAAATAATTGTCGCGAAAGGCTTTCTTCTAATGCTATACCTATAGGTTGTAGCTGCGAGAATTGCACTTGCGGCTGAAAGATGTAAAATTTTGTGTTCAAATGAATCATCCCAGCAGGCACATAACGTTGAAATGACGTCGTACTGACGTCGATGCGACGTAATGACGTCTCATCGACGTAAATACGACGTCATTTCGACGTCATGTGCCCGCTGGGATTATCTTACAAAATTCGTGTTATTAAAAGAAACATGAATAGTCAAAAGACAATTGAATGGATATTTGTGAGGTCATTACAGGCATACCTGATATGATGAATAAAGTCTATCTAACAGCATGTTCAAGAAAAGTGTCAATATAAGGCCTAAAACTACTGATCGACAATCCTTGATTCAATGCCAGGGAATTTGCTTTTTAAGGATACATGCATTTGCACTTTCTTCCTGACATATTAATTAAATTTAATGAAATTCGATGTAAGTAAAGGTTGACATTCTTACTGTTGTCAAGCTGTGCTTTTTTAACGAGGCCACAGTCCCTGGATATCAAAAACCTTAACAGAAATTAATTGACCTTAAAACTGTGTAATTTGTTGTTTGTTTTCGATTTATAGAAAAGTTTCGAAGACTGAAATTTCAACCATACGTCTTGCGTTATTTCTTATCCTCGGTTTATTTACAGTTCTGCATATCCATTGAGAAGGGGACTCTAAGATTATAGCCTTTGAAAAGGAGGCTCTAAGATTACTTAAACAAATCGGAATAACAGGGATATGGCACATTTGGGTCACGGATTTTTAACAATCAGGCAGCAGAGAATAATAATAAAAGAAGCAGTTTCTGACTACCCCACCCTGTAACTCAAATATCATTATCCTAGCTTAAATACTTCTTGAGCTATCGTGGTAACTAGATTTTGTTTTATTTAGACAAATTAGAGGTAGTTTTAAAAGTACAAATCTGGGGAGAAAATTTTTTCTTGCACACCGGATAAGGATATCCGCGTGCTTCCCCTGTACCTACAAATCTTATCTCACCCATGTTATCTCACCCAGGACCGGATAAAAATCACGAGCATTCGATACATTGGTTGTAATGGAGGTCACTTAACTGCGTCGTCAAGTGACGTTGGCGTTTTAGATGATTACGTCACGAAGACGGCCAAAATGACGTCAGTTTATGCATGCCAGACGTTGACGTAAAGAACCGAATGACGTTCGTTGAAAGCGGCGCATTCATTTAAAATCGAATAGAAACCTCTGAGGTACTAAAATTACGCATTTTAACAAGTTCTAAAGATAATACAAAACGTGGTGTGCAAGAAAAAGTATCTATCATGGGTGTGAGGTGCGGATAGAAAAAATCCGTCACTTGGGATCACTGTTCGGCATCACTCGGCAAGCCTCGTGATGCCGAACAGTGACCCTCGTGACGGATTTTTCTATCCACACCTCATACCCATGAAAGATACTTATAATCCGCTCATTCTTCCTGATCTATCCGTATATGAGAAAACCGTATGCACAGTGGTTCTTAAGCCCAGTTGCTTCATAAGTATTGACCGTCAGAGCAAATAACTCCGTAATTAATGAATGCACTGTTATTTGACTTTATTAAAATATACAAACACATCAAATACTACTGTTTTACTAAATACCAGCTGCCTAGGTCAAGCTGTTGAGATGCTGGACAATGCCAAATTGAAATTAGGGTCATAATTCAGTAATTGTTTTTCAAAGGAATTTGCCCCAAAGTTAATCAGCTCTTGAAAATCTCACCCTCAATTAGTAAATCAAATATCATCAGCTTCGAGATATCGTGGCAACTAGGTTTCGTGCTATTTTTGACAAAGGAGATGTAACTAAAAGTACAAATCTGACGGAGGAATAAAACACCGTGTCGGCTTATTTTTTCATGATCTATCCATATATGAAATTTCAAACCTCTAAGCCACGTGGTTCTTGAGCGTAGTAGCTGCATCGGGCGTTATGGACGTCAAAACTGTCGAACAGATGAACAGACGAATAGACAAGGCGAAAGCAATATGAGCCTCAACTTCTTCGAAGCTGGGGTATAAGAAGTCGTGAGATACAATACATACCTAGAGCTGATGTGACACTGTTTGGTTCTTGTATGGTGTTCCATACCCAAGTCGCAGATAAGGCAAAAAGAGCAAAGTCTTCAACAAATCCCTGCCCTGTGTATAATAAAAGTTATCAAGGGCATAGCTACCTTTACGCAAATACGCAGGTGCGTATTGAAATTTTGTCAACTTGACAAAATTTCAACACACACCTGCGTATTTTTATGCTGAAATGTTGTTAATTGGGCATAATTTTAATACTAACTGCCAACAGACACACAAATTCGACATATCTTAGCGGCTTAACCCCCTAGTATTGCCCCCAATGAGTATAAAACATGATTGTGAGTACTGTGTTATTGCCCCTAGCTACGCCCCTGGTTATGGCTCAGTTGCATTTGTAACAATCCTCGCAACCTAATCATCACGTGACATGGTTTCAAATTAACACATTTCGTCTTGGTCCAGTGTTCGGAATCTAGCGGTAAATTTTAATCTATCCGAAATCGTCAAAAAGCCACAAGCAGGACCAAATCATTTATAATAGAACAATCTTACTGCATAATGCCGAGTTGATTTTGCAACACTTCGACCAAACGTATTTTATCTTCTATTGTGATGTAAACAATATTTAAGAGGCCACTTTATTGACGCAATAATTCCAGCATCCTATTCTCAAAACAGTTTCAAACGAACGACTGGCTGAGAGGCAGCATCCTATTCTCAGAGCAGTTTTCACACGAACGACTGGCTGATAGCACATATAGATACGAGTTATACATCGATAAACCATGTTAACGTTGTTTTATATGCGACGGTTTCTCCAAATACGTTGTTTCTTCTTTTTCCTTGATGAATCTATACTTTAGAGATTTTATAATTGAAATTCAAATCGAAGAACAGAATTTATCTTGAGATGACTGAAGTAAGTGCAAGTATCGTTAATAATGACATGACGTCGACGTATCAAACATCAGTCGGTAACATCTTCCAAATGGTGGCGCATTTGACAGAGTTTTGTTCAAAACGTTGACTATTTCAGAGATTTCCCGACTTTTCAAGCACAGTAACAGGTTATTAAAGGAAAGGCACAGCAAAAGCCGTTGTAAATTTAGATCGGATATGCTGGCGAGCTTATGCACCAATGATTTCGTCAAATGCTATCAATCATCCTACAGTAGACTGATGCGAATTAATAAAGAAGACAGCAAAAAAAATCTGAAGGATGTTCAAAGGTGGCATTCTAAGGAAAATATATTTTTTTCATTTTTGTCGATAGGTAAACCACGGCAAAGTAAAAAAAATAGGCAATGGTCGGAAATTAATACAATCAAATCCTATGTGCCGCCCACAAACCCAGACGGAAAGAAATATAGACGAACACATATTAACAAATACGCACGGTAAAGTGAATGAATAGCTCTTTCCCAAACAAGTAGTTATTCAGTGACCCTAATTTAAACCAGTAGCAACGTCTACTTTTTCGGATTTTCTATTTTAAATTACAAAACAAACAGAAAGCATAATGGGAAGCTATTTAGGTGACCATATAGCTATAAACCATAGACAAGCGGACATAACAACATGTAACATTGAGAACCACAACAGAAGTACCACATTGGAACGGTCGGTAATAGATTGCTGGGGAAGTTCAACTAGTTTTACTCGATCGAACCCTCGCCTTCTGCTTATGCTGTGGCTCACAACTTTTAGTTAGCTGTTTGGTCCGCATAAAGGTTTCCTAACACATCAATGAACCATCGCAGGAAACAAAATGTCATGGATAATACCTATGATGAATCAGAGATGAGGCCTCGACAGAAACAACGTACTGCGACACCTGAAGTCCCTGGTGCGTTTACGAACGCCACTGTCATACCACAGCAAAACAAAACAACCGGTTTCGAAAATGTTTTCTCTATAGCCTATACTCAAAGCTTGTATGCGCAGTGTGACCCTGATCTTGGAACTAGCGACATTGTTCTTGCATGTGACACATTGTCTTGTCACGATGCTCATTTAGGCCAAACAATCACCCCACGCAGGACCAAGTTATGGGCTAGACAGGAACCTGTTTCACTGAAGCCTTAGCAAAAAGTTTAAGTGCAAAGTCTGACCTTGGCTTTTCAGCTAGTGACAAAATTTTTGCATGGGACACATCGTCTTGTCATGATAATTATTTACGCCAAATACTTTTGAAACCCAGCCCAGCAGGACACAATTATGGGCCGGACATGAACATGTTTCACTTGCCCATGCACCAAGTTAAAGTGCACAGTGTGACCTTGATATTCAAGCTAGCAACATAGCTATCGCACGCGACTCATCATCTTGTCAAGATAATTATTTATCCGAAATAATTTTCAAATCCAGTCATGCCAGATAAAGTTATGGGCCGGACAAGAACATTTTTCACTATAGTCTAAGCACAAAGTTTAATTGCGCAGTCTGACTTTGACCTTTCAGCTAGCGAAAGAATTCTTGCACGTGACATGTGTTCTTGTCAAGATGACCATTTGTGCAAAATGATTTTTATATCCCACCATGCAGGACGGAGTTACAGTCCGGACACGATTCTGGTAACACACAAACACTCGTACACACACACACACACACACACACACACACAGACAGGGTGAACTCTCTATTCCCCACCCGCTATTTCATGGCGATGGCATAAAAACGGTGATGGCAGGCAACGAACAACAACCTCCGAGCCACAACTGACGCATCCCGCGAGACACCACAGCAGCTGCAAACATCAGATAAGAAAAACCTACGTATTATCTCGTGAACGCAGGCACCCCAAAACGAGCCACCTCAACCCCTGCGTTGCGAGAAACGAGACAGAACGGGTATCAGGAAGGAGATGAACGAGCTTGAATGCAGCAAGAAACTACAAAAAGCCAAAATAATATAAAAGAATGGCAGCCAAACTCCGTTAAGATTCGTGTCGCTCTTGTTGAATATACACTCCTCCCTCAGTTCTAGTTTTCAGAAACATGTATCTGGTATAGTACATGTTCCCTTTGCTACGAAATAAAGTTGATTTTTATGTTGAATTTCTGGTAGTCATCAAAGTTTTCCATGCGGATCTTTCTTTATAACAAATTATAGAACAAAGTTAGCAATAAAACGGAACCAACGTCGTTATTTTATTGAGATTTATTCCTACAATTTAACATATTTACTGGAGATCTTTACTTTACCTAATATAAACGTGTTCATACCAAATTTAGTGCGACAGGCGCGCGTTTCTGTATTGAACTTCTTCAGTGTCGCTAAACCCCAAAACTTTGAAAGAAAAGAGATAATGCAGGTCTCGGCAGGCATTGAGCATCCCTCTCCGAGCCACACTTTCTGTTACATTCCGAGGGACACAGTAGCTGCAGACATCAGGTAAGAGACGCCTACGTATTAACTCGTGAGCGCAGGCGTCCCCCATCGAGCCACATCAACCCTGCATCTCGAGAAAGGCGAAAGAAAAAGGGCATCAAGAAAGAGATGTCCGATGCAGCAAAAATTCAAAATAACTCGACAGAATGGAAGCCAAACTCCGCTAAGATTCAAGTCGCTAAACTTCCATGTATACGTTCTTCCCCGTATAAATACTTTTCCGTATACTTTTTTCCCGTATACATGCTTTCCCGTGTCAGGATTCTTCAATATGTTACTATTTCTTTGATAACTCCCAAATCAAAACCAAGCCCCTTTTGCCATGAGGCAAGGTCCCCAAAGATCAAGATACGTATATTAGACACGGGAACGTTTGTATACTGGAAAATTTGTATACGGGAAAGAATATACACGTATGTAATATTGCTATTTATTCCGTTAAAGGCCCCATTGCTCTATCAGCATGAAAATTTTATCAAGAGGTATCGCTGCAAGCTTCTCACTACAGTTTCGTATTTGTAAATGGCCGTGATTAGGCAGCTTTAAAAAAATAAAACATCACATTCACATTAAAACGGTTTGAAAACTTATCTGGGTCATTTTAGTTGCCAACTAGAATGACCTACTTTCGATTTCATGAAATGGTAAAAATACAATGTACACGCGTGGAGTCCCAATCATTATCCCGCCTAGGTTTATATAGCATTGCTAGAGGGGAAACCAGAACAGGAAATTGTATTTTGTGGAGCGTTTTGTTATTTTTCAAAAACTTGTTTTCTCTACTTTTTGCCAGTTATATGACTCAATATATGCACACCAACCCACAATTTATTACCAAACGTGAAGGTTAAACCGTTTTTTACAATGATTTGAGTTTAGGATTTTTTACCGCTGATAGGATTATGGAGACTTTAAACCACAGAAAATCTATTACCTTGTTTAACAAGAAACACGATAAATCATCGATGCGTGCACCCAAGTGACCCAAGTCAAATAACATCCTTTTAGTTACTCGAGGGATACATCCCATAGAAGGCGTTGTTAGTGTAAACATATTTTATTTCAATTTTATACAAGTTATGTACTAGTTACAAACGTATACAATAGCAAAAAGGATCTGAACGGAAGCCAGGGGCTTATCTAGTTCATCTCCATAGTTCATAGAAGGCATTGTTAAGGATGTTAAAGAGTCGTTTATTTTAAATACGGTTCCTCATTCTTTCCCGTATACATTCTTTCCCGTGTAGAAAATTTCCCGTGTCAGAATTTTTTTTTATATTTTAATTTTTTTTTAATAAACCTCAAACAAAACCAAGACCCTTTTGCTTTGACGCAAGATCCAAACACGGAATATTTCTTTCAATCAAAGCATTTGTCAAGAAGCAACAATGCTAATCCTCGTGAAAGAAAATTTTTTTATTGGCGTTTAGCCGGACTGGAACTTATGTAGCAGAGGTAGCTAGTCGTGAGACAACCCACCCTACCTACTTAGCTATCAGGGCGCAGTCAAGCGATTTTAAACTCTTAATTTGACGCGTGTTACATTCGAAGGCTATATTTCCAATCATGTTATATAACACTTAGTATTCATACATACAGGTAAGTTCACGTGAGAAAATAGTGAGTTTGTGATCAAACAGAGCTTGGTCTTCATGTATAAGCATTAGATTTTGGGTAAGTATTCATTGAAGAAAAAAAGAAGAAAAATTGCAATATACGAGGATGAATCGAAAAATACGCGGACAAGTCGTTTTATTCATAAAATATTGACGATTTTTTCATAAAATTCATATCAGCGTAAAACTGGCATTAATTTCGATCCGAAAGAGTGGCCTATTTTAAATTTCCTTTTAACATGTGAAATTTATAATCCTTTTATGTACATTCATTTTGCAGCACGGAGCACGTAAAGTTTTGAATAAAGCAAAAATGCATGGAATAAATTTATTTTCCTGTAAATGACTAATAAGGCGGCAAAAAGTAACGTGACATAGTGTGGACATTGAGTGACGTCATGGCTAACGATATTCAAAAGTTTGACGTCGTATATTTGTCCGTTACAAAGTAATCTACAAATACGCGGAATACTTGAAAAAGCAACACGGCGAAAAAATGACGTCCACGGACTACATGGAGCAACGTGCAGTCGTCAAGTTTTGCGTTTCATTAGGGAAAACACCCGGAGAAATTATGAAAATGCTTGAAAATGCCGACATGAAGCCAAAGGCAAGTACGACACTCTGTGCCTCAACGTACCTACGCCCCTGGTCTAATAAAATCAGTAAAATTATGCTTTGTTTGGAACAGGTGATCAGACGAGATTTGGTCCAGGCCTTGCGGAAGAAGCGCCCCCACCTCTCCATGGATGCGATTATATTCCACCAGGACAATGCCCAACGCACCGAGCAGATTCCGCATAGCTAGAATTAAATTTCCTAGAATTTTAGTGCCTAGGCCACCCACCTTACTCCCAAGACTTAGCACCGATGGACTTTGTCGTGTTTCCTGAACTGAAGTCAACATTGAGAGATAGGCGCTTTCAGGACCTTAATGAACTGAGATATGCAACAAGATCAGTGGTAGAGAAGTACAACAAACAGTGGTATCGAAATATTTTCAATAACTGGGTTAAGCGCCATCGTAAGTGCGTGTTGGCAGCAGGTGCGTACTTTGAGAAAAAAATGAAGGGCGGTATGCGTACTTTGAGAAAAAATGAAGGGTGCTAGGCAACGTCGACACCACGTCGAATCGGTGATGTGACGTGCTCCGTGCCGCAGACACTAGTGTGGCTTAAGATCTGTAGACTGGCGGGACAGTGACATACCTTGTCGAAATTGTGCATGTATATAGTGTAGCCGATTGACTTTTGTGTGATGTAAAATTTAACCACATATTATATATCTACCATTTAAATCAGGTAGTCGGTGCAAGCAAACAAGTGATCCAGATCAAATTTCATACGCCATTATAAAGCGATAGAAATGTGGCTGACAAACTTTCCCGTATTTGAGTTTTATGGGAAAGAATGAGGATATATCCGTTGTTGTGTCTATTATTGATATATTGGAAAACACCAGAGACACACGAAAAAACTAAACAGTTGTATAACACCAACAAAATAATTATATTTGCAGCATATAAACTCTATAAGCATTTAGATTCTTTTACAGAGAAAAAATAAAATAACTGTTGCCAGTGAGGTCGAGTTTTGTGGTTTTTACATGGGCGCATTCTATGACTTTTCACACTATGTGTGAACAGCCTCAGATTTGCCTAGGTATTAGTTATCCTACAAAGGGATCTACTTGGGACTTATTGGTCAGAGAGCCGTCTCACGGGGCATTGATGCGATCCTCGTGGACACGGGAATGCCGCTCTTCCGTCGGACCCGCGCGGCGGCCCCAGGAGCCGGGTATCCGGCTCCTGGGACCGTCTCGCGGGTTCGGCGCAGGGAGCCAGCTCCGGGAGACGTTTTGCCGGCTTCTGGAGCCGGGTATGGGTAGCCGGCGCTGGGATCCGCCTCCGGGAACCGTTTTTCCGGCTCCCGGAGCCGGTTTTTGGATCCGGTTGACCGGCTCAGGAGGCCGGTTCTCGAGACTTTATAAGGCGCGATTTGATGCAGTTACGCATCATTGGATTCAAATTTCATAGAGTCCACACCATAGGAATCCCCTGAAGAGTCCGTAGATTGGACGAAACCTTGGTTGGTTACTTTTGCGTTACCATGAGTGCAACATCGGAGCAGACTGAGGGAAGTGGCTCGGTCCCGGCTTTACAGTCACTTACTTCTCTATTATTGATATATTGTTTGTGATGGTAAGGGCAGCCCAGTGACCATCTACTTGGAAAATGGCTGTTCACATGGCTGCCGCTGATGATGTCTATGGTGGTGACTTATTTTGTGTTGAATTTTCCTACATGGTGTCTTGGGTGGAATCTGCGTTTGAATCGTGTCATTTCCTGAGAATTTTCCTATTTACTACTTTTGTGTATGCTGGACTAGTGAACATGAATGTATGTGTTAACAAGGCACGGTTATATGGGTATCCTAGGAAAACGTGTTTTTGGTGTAGGCTGCTAGACAGGAGATTAACAGTGCACTGAGACAAATGGTGGTTGTTTGAGAAATCACTGAATTTATCTGAAAAGGGGTGTAAGGAAAATGTATATGTCTAATTTTATGGTTGGTCCAGAAATCCCTTACCATTTACAAACGGAAACTATAGAAGGTACGGGTTACAATTATTACGGTCATCGAATCAAAGAGAAAAAAAAAACAATTCTGTTGATCCCCATATGAAAGCACAACACTGAAGTCAAAGAAGTGAAGATTTGCCTTTGATTGACTTTTTATGCTACTCACTCTTCCTCTTTTCCTCAAGCAGTAGGTCTTCCAGACGCGTGATTTCGCTAGTCAATGTTTCAATCTCAGCTGAAAGATAAAACAATTTTAGCATTATATGAGCCGCGTCACAAGAAAACAAACAAGGTGGATGTGCGCCCAGCGCAGACTCAGATCAGCCTGGGCATCCGCCCAGTCTGATCAGAGTCTTGGCTGTTCGCATGGAGGTAGCTTAGATCCTGAGTTACGCTTTGAGCACCTAATGAAGGGTCTGATCAAACTGGGTGGATCTTCACTGGGCGCACATAACACTTTGTTGGCTTTGTCTAGTCGTGGCTCATACAGGTGTAGCATTATATTATGCTGGGAATTGATGTATCCACTGAGCGGCGGATGCTTTCAACCCCAAGTCAGGTAGAGGTTCTGCCGACTGTCATACAGATAGAACGGTCATACCAGCTGCGTCACTCTGCTTTCATGAAAAAAAAGTATCAAGCTCAATTTCTGTGCTTGACCCGCTGGAAAAGGGAACTTGGTGTCTGTACGAATACAATCAGGTGTTTACTGAAATTATCTGGAAATCATGGTTACCCAAGCTACATTTATTACATTTTTGTTATCCTTGTCTTGATTTTCCAGGTCAGCGTTATCGGTGATATTGTCGAAATATCTACGGAATTTCGTTAAATCTTAAATTAAAATTATATGACTCATGTATATCCAAGTGTCAGTAAACACATATATACAGATATCTTTGTATATACATAATTATGTTTGTACAACAAAAACTTGATAACCCTATAGGCTGTTCGATGAAACAATTTTGGAGAAGAGCATTTGGAATTACCATTATCTCCATTAGACTACATCCAAAATATTGTATTCGTTGGTTAAACATTCATGTGAGGTATAATAAGCTGGTATCATGAGGTTTTCGTTTTATCCAGTTTGTGTACATACGATTTTTCGACAATATATTCTACCTTGCCCCTCGATCTTATTGAGGATAAACTAGTGAATTTAACTGGAAGAGTTTTCCAAAGGGAAGGCTGTCTTTCCAAAGGGAAGGCTGTCTTTATATTGTATATTATGATAGGCGTGCTTTCTTCACCTCTGCAGCGGTCAGGAATTATATTTTATGGTCTTGTCAAGAAGTGTTTGAAGCTCTCACCTTTCTCTTGGACAATATTTATATCAGAATTCGCTCTAAATTATATAGACAAATTGTAGGTATTGCTATGGACACTAGCTGTGCCCTTCTTGTAGCTGACCTGTTTTGAAATTGTTCTGTTATAACAGAATCAGAATTTATGCTGTCTCTTTCAGAGGATATCCAGTCTGAAGTTATTTCAATTCTACTTCCCGTTATCTGGGTGACGTATTGAAAACTGACAATAACTTCTTTGATAGCATGTTCAATCAGATTTACCATTCTGAACTTCAGTCAAATAAGGCCAGCGTCTGAGATACCGAGGACACATTTTGAATTTACATTTACATATATTGGATGGTTTTGTTGCAAACATTTCACGATAAACGAGATGATTTTGATGTTGATATTGTAAACTTTCCATTTGTAGATGCTGATGTTCCACGTTCTACATCCTATGGTGTTTACATTTCTCAACTTATTCGTTTTGCTCGAGTGTCCAGTCGTAATCAAGTTTTGACAGCAAAACTTCTCGAACAAGATTTCAGGTACCATAAACTTCGTAAAGCGTTTTCAAACTTATTTTCTACGGCATTTCGACTTAGTGTCTAAATAGCATGTCGGAATGAAAACACAGCTTCTGCAAGGCTTTTCGGAGCCTGAATTTTATGGCGACTTGGCGTATAATTTCAGGGAAAAATGATAAAAATGATTTTTTCCTATCATTAAAAAAGATAATAATTCGATATAAAAAGATTGATTATAATAAAGATGTTTTGTGACAAACTTGGTGCTCGTTGGTAAACGAAATCAAGGTTAACAGCTTTCCTAACCTCTTCGATTGCACGATGGTGGGTCAGGCCTGGGAAGGCGCCAATCTAACATAGTAGTACCACAGATAGTTGGCGCCTGACACTCGTACTGGGACGTCTTGGGTCGGGCCCATCAGGTTTCTTCTTCTCCGGAATTTCAGTGTGGCTATTTCTGTGAGTCTTCGTGTTTGTTTTATCTCAGTTTTCATTTTCATTATCACACTTATGAGCTAGTAATCTTCCACGCAAACCGAACAACAAAGTGCCTGATGAACCAAAGCAGAAAGGGAGCGAGGGTTGGCCGCGACCGCAAACCGGTTAAGCCACCCCCCCCCCCCCCACCCGCAATGATGTCATTACTGGCCTTCCCAAAGCGATACTTCTGTTTTGGTTCTTTTTGGTCGTTTTATGTGTTGTTTGTTGCTATGTCTGTTATTGATATATTGTTTGTGATGGTAAGGCTAGCCCGGTGACCACCTACATGGAAAATGGCTGTTTACACATGGCTGCCACTGATGATTTCTATGGTGGTGACTTATTTAGTATCGTCTTTTCCCTACATTGTGTGCACCGCGGCGGAGGGTGAGGGTGAAGGTTTGGGCCCAGAAAAACCGGTTTAAACCCCCCAGTAGTTATTACTGACCGTCCCAAGGCGGTACTTTCGTTGCGGTTGCATTTGTTTTATGTTCGGTGCTGTTTAATTTATTGTGTTCTTATTTTAACCCCTCTATAATACAAATAGAAAATAGGTAAAAATAATTGGTAAATGTTTTTCGTATAATTTGCTTAGTCTGGTGTAACCCTTCTGTTGGTTTAAATTATTTAGTTCAATAAAGATAGCTGAGTTGCCACCTATTTGGGAAAGAGCTGCTGACTCGACTTATCACTTGTAATTTATTGTTTGTTGGGATGTCTTTGACAATCTTTCCCTTTGATGTTGGGGATAGGGTTTGGGATCTGATTCAGTCAGTTCCTGAAGTGTAGTTTCTCTTTCAATTTGGGTGGGATCTGCGTTTGCATCGTGTCAGCTCCTGAGAATTTTCCTATTCACTTTGTGTATACTGGACCAGTGATCGTGAAGTTATGTGTTAACAAAACACGGTTATTGAGGTATCCTGCTAAAACGGTTTTGGTCTACACTTCTAGATAGGAGATTAACGGTGCACTGAGACCAATGGTGGTTGCTTGAGAAAACACTTAATTTATCTGAAAAGGGGTGTTCTGGATGTGTATGTGTCTGAGTTTATGGTTGGTCAGGAAATCCCTTACCATTTACAAATGGACAATATAGAAGGTACGGGTTACAATTATTAAGGTCATCGAATCAAAGAGAGAAAAAAACAATTCAGCTGATCCCCATATGAAAGTACAACACTGAAGTTAAAGAAGTGAATATTTGCCTTTGATTGACTTTTTATATTCCACACTCTTCCTCTTTACCTCACGCAGTAGTTCTTCCAGACGCGTGTTTTCTCTATTCAGTGTTTCAATCTCAACTGAAACGTAATAATTTATAACTATATTATGCTTGAAATTGTTAGTATCACTGAGCGGAGGTAGATTTCAATCCTAAGCCAGGTAGTGCTGCTGCCGACTGCCTATAGACAGAACGGTCATACCAGCTGCGCCACAAAGTATTGAGCTCAATTCCACACTCTTCCTCTTAACCTTACGCAGTAGTTCTTTCAGACGCGTGTTTTCTCTATTCAGTGTTTCAATCTCAACTGAAACGTAAAACAATTGTATCATTATATTATGCTGGAAATTGTTAGTATCTACTGAGCGGAGGTATATTTCAATCCTAAGCCAGGTAAAGCTGCTGCCGACTGCCTACAGATAGAACGGTCATACCAGCTGTGCCACTATGCTTTCATAAAAAAGTATTGAGCTCAATTTCTATGCATGATCCGTCGGAAAGGGGAACTAGCTGTTTGTACGAATACAATCAGGTTTTTACTGAAAACATCCGGAAATTATGGTTACCCAAGCTACATTTATTACATTCTTGTTATCTTAGACTTGGTTTTCTAGGTCGGCGTTATCGTTGATACGGTCGAACTATCTACTGATTTGTGTTAAATCTTAAAAAAATTATATGATGCATGTATATCTAAGCTTCAGTATACACAATAAACAGATTTTCCTGGTTAATACATAATTGGGTTCATATAAAAAAAACTTAATAACCCTATAGACTGTTCCAGGAAATATAATTCTGGGGAAGAGCATTTGGAATTACCCTTATCTCCATTCGACTACATCCAAAATACGTGTATTCACTGATTAAAAATTCATGCAAGGCATATTAAGCTGAAATCATGAGGTTTTTGTTCGTCCAGTTTGTCTACAGATGATATTTTCGGCATTATATACTACCTTGCCCCACACTCGTATTAAGGATTAACTAGTGGATTGAACTGGAAGAGTTTTCCAAAGGGAAGGTCCTCTTTATATTGAGTATAATGATAGGGGTGCTTTCTTCACCTCTAAAGCGGTCAGAAATTATAATTTATGGTCTTGTTAGAAAGTGTGTGAAGCTCTCACATTTCTCTTTGACAATATTTATATCAGATTTGACTCTAAATTATATAGACAAATTGTAGGTATTCCTATAGACACTAATCGTGCTCCTCTTGTAGCTGATCTGTTTTTATTCTGTTATGAGAGAGACTTTATGCTATCTCTTTTAGAGGATACCCAATCTGAAGTTAATGAAGCTTTCAATTTTACTTCTCGTTATTTGGGTGACGTATTGAAAACTGACAATAACTTCTTTGATAGCATGGCCAATTAGATTTTCCCTTCTGAACTTCAGTTAAATTAGGCCAGCGTCTCAGATACCGAGGCCACATTTTTGAATTTACATATATATCGGTTTTGTTTCATCTAAAATTTACGATACACCAGATGATTTAGATTTGGATATTGTTAACTTCCTATTTGTAGATGGTGATGTTCTACGTTCTTCATCCTATGGTGTTTATATGTCCCAAATTATTCCTTTTGCTGGAGTATCCAGTCATGTCGATGACTTTAATATTCGTAATACAGTTTTTACAGCAAAACATCTCAAACAAGGTTAAAGATATCATAAACTTCGTAATGCGTTTTCAAACTTTTATCGACGGCATTTCGACTTAGTGTCTAAATATAAGATCGGACTGACAACACTTCTTCTGTAAGGCCTTTCGGAACCTGAATTTTATGGCGACCTGGTGTATAATTTCAGAATAAATAATTGATAAATATGATTTTTCTTATTATTTTAAAAAAGATAATAATTCGATATAGAAAGATTGATTATAATGTAAAAATTTAAAGAGAAGTTTTGCGATAAACTGGGTGTTTGGTGGTTTACCCAAACAAGGTTAGCAACTTTGCTTACCTCTTCTATTGCACGATGGTGGGTCGGGCCTCGGGCATTTAATGAAGGCGCCAACCTAAATCTAACATAGTAGTAACACAGTTGGTTGGCGCCTAACACCCGTAGAGGGACGTCTTGAGTCAGGCCCACTGTGGTTTAACTGGTTGGTTTCTTCTGCTCCGAAATTTCAGTGTGGCTATTTCTGTGAGTCCTCGTGTTTGTTTTATCTCAGTTTTAATTTTGATTATTACACTTACGAGCTAGAAGCCTTCCACGCAAACCGAACAACTAAGAGTATCTGATGAACCAAAGCAGAAAGAAGGGCGAGGGTTGGTCGCGACCGCAAACCGGTTAACACCCCCCGTCTCCAGCAGTGATTTCATTACTGGCCGTCCCAAGGCCGTAATTCAGTTTTGGTTCCTCTTGGTTGTTTTATGTTTTGTTTATTGCTATGTCTGTTACTGATATATTGTTTGTAATATCTATTAAGCTAGCCCGGTGACCATCTACGTTGAAAATGGCCGTTCACATGGCTGCCGCTGGTTTATTTTGTGTTGTCTTTTACCCAAATGGTGTCTTGGGTGGGATGTGGGTTTGAATCGTGTCTGTTCCTGAGAATTTTCATATTTACTTTTGTGTATACTCGACTAGTGACCGTGAAGTTATGTGTTAATAAAGCACGGTT
The DNA here is from genome assembly GCA_963989385.1 of Ctena decussata. Taxonomy (NCBI): domain Eukaryota; kingdom Metazoa; phylum Mollusca; class Bivalvia; order Lucinida; family Lucinidae; genus Ctena; species Ctena decussata. Next base: position 77,045,599 of record OZ022511.1, on the reverse strand, counting down.
ATAGGGGTAGCCTGCGAAAATAGTTTTGGTCTAGACTGCTAGATAGGAGATTAACGTTGCACTGAGACCAATGGTGGTTGCTCGAGAGGGATGTGTATGTGTCTAATTTTATGCTTAGTCCAGAAATCCTTTACCATTTGCAAACGGAAAACATAGAAATACGAATTACAATTATAACAATCATCGAATCAAAGAAACAAACAATTCAGTTGATCCCCTTATGAAAGCACAATACTGAAGATAAAGAAGTGAATATTTGCCTTTGATTGACTTTTTATAGTCCTCACTCTTCCTCTTTTCCTCACGCAGTAGTTCTTCCAGACGCGTGTTTTCTCTATTCACTATTTCAATCTCAACTGAAAGGTAGTACAATTGTATCATTATATTATGCTGGAAATTGTTGGTATCCACTGAGCGGAGGTAGATTTCAATCCTAAGCCAAGTAGAGCTGCTGCCGACTGCCTATAGACAGAACGGTCATACCAGCTGCGCCACAAAGTATTGAGCTCAATTTCTATGCATGACCCGCCGGAAAGTGGAACTGTTTTTTGTACGAATACAATGAGGTGTTTACTGAAAATATCCGAAATTCATTGTTATCGAAGCTACAATTATTACATTTTTGTTATCCTAGACTTGATTTTCCAGCTCAGTGTTATCGTTGATATTGTCGACATATCTATTGAATTTGTTAAATCTAAAACAAAATAATATCACACAAAAGTCATGTTTATCCAAGCGTCAGTATACACAATAAACAGATTTTCCTGGTAAATACATAATTGTGTTCGATGAAACATAATATTGGGGAAGAGCATTTGGGATTACCCTTATCTCCATTCGAAGACATTCAAAATACGTGTATTCGTGTATACTGAACCAAACTTATAAGGCGACACGCAAATGTTCAGCTTTTCGTAGCATCTAGTTCCTTCGGAATAAATATTGGCGTAGTTTTTAAACATACACCTACAGGTGCGTTGCGTTAATTTAATACCTATGCTAATGTTTTCATATGTCTTGGAATACCCCAGAGTGCATTCTAGTTTCGGCTAAAGTCAAAATATCTTACACTTACCAAGGGAGAAAATGAAGAGACACTGCTAGTTTAGAATATTGCGGCAAAGCGATTTTGTAAGCTATCAATGTTATCAATGTTATCAAAGTATACTGAAAAGTGCTGAAACTCTTTCACGTAGTTTAAGTCTTTTTCGCGGTGTAAGAAATATGCTAATGAAAACCCAAGATATACATTTTATAATAAATATTAAAACACGTTATATCTAATGAAACCCCGGAAAATTTCCTTTCTGCAAGAAAATAGTTACCCTTAAAAATTGCCAGGCGTGACGTTCTTTGGAGCTAACAAGTATAGGTCGTATTGCTAAAACAGTAAGGCTTGCTTTAGATATTTAATTTATAGAATGTCTGTTTTATCCTATCGGCGAGCTATTGAAAGATTACTTTTTACGGCATTTTGACATGACAACTGCAAAAACAGGATAGAGGAGAGGGTTGGACACAATATACGTTTTTGTTTGTATTACAGGCTTTGAAACAGAGGTGCTGGCTCTTATTCTTTCTTAAATTTATAAATGTCTTCCTTTTGATAATTTAACAAAACATATAAATGATTTTTTAGAAATGTAGCAACCTAGCAAAACATAGAAACGTCTAGTTTTTCTATTTTTATCCAAGCAGTGTGCCTACTAACAGGCATTGTTCACACCTTTTCGCTGTGACAAAAAAAAAGGACGAATAAAACTCCTGTTCAGGGTTGTAAAATGGTTGAACAGGAGATAAAAACCTAAAGACAAAAAGCAATGGAATATAAACTTGCTTAAGCAAAAGTAAATTACTCCACCCCTCTCTTCTGTCATGCTTTCAACTTTCATAGCCTAACCGCAAACGAAATGGCATTAAAAGCATTTTGCAAAATAGCTCGCAGATAGGATAGTAAAGGTACTCTATTAATCAATTGTCAAAAGCAAGTTTTACTGTTTCTAGCAGAAGGCCTTCACTTAATTTCTCAAAAGACGGTCCCGTCTTGCTCTTGTAAAGGATATTTTTTTCCTGCAGAAAAGAAATTTGTTCGGGTTTTCATTTAATATGACATGTTTGAATATCTATCATTGAAATGTCGATCTCGGTTTTACATTACCATATTCCTGTACACCGCGAAAAGAATTATTCTGCGTGGAAGCTTTTCAGCACTTGTCAGTACGGTAAAGATAACTCTAGCAGGTTGCAAAATCGCTTCCTTGCAATATTCTATACTGTCAACTCTTCTGGAAGTCTTAGCAATTGTCCGTTGATTTATATCCACGGTAAGTGTGAGATTTTTGACAACTATCAATTACAGCCTGTGCTAGAATATAAGGTGGGATATGCTAAGATTTATGAAAAATTTACATACGTACAGAATTAATGCACCGCATCTGTACGTCTATGAAACCAAGGTTTGTTTAGTCACTTAATATTATGCATCATTGCCAAACCATACACATGGATCGAATTAGGTATTTTGGTGAACAGCATGCGGTGTACATGTCCATCATTTTCGAAAACAACATCGATGTGTTTGTGGTCGATCGGCCCATACACTCCACCAGTCAGCTTTTTTTCCTGTCGTTGGTTATGGCGAGACTGAGCCTGCAGGATCGTGGCTGGGCTGTTGGCATGCTGCAGGCAGGACGCTTGCAATTGTCTGTTGCTCGCCTCTTTCGTTGCAACCGGTCTACCGTGAAGCGATTGTGGGGCGAATTTCAAGAGATAGGTAAACGGCTTTTCTGCTGTTCCCCTGTTGATTTTTAATGAATTTTTTTTTTGTTCTTTTCTGAAATTTTCTGCAAATCGTTCGGATAAGTACCATAGGCGCTACAATTGTCGCTCTTCATTTCTGGTCGTCTTGACAATCTGGCTCGTCGCAGTAGAAGTCGTATTCGGCATCAGCATTTACGGGATCGTCATCGTCAGGCGACATGTACAGTAGCTATGACAATTGGGACGCATAACCGCTCTATTCTATTCTAATCATCCAATAACCTTACTGGGTCGTTGGGGCAGAACAGATGACTTCGAAACAATCCTTTTCAACCTTGTCCTGTTTTCAGCTGCTCTAGTTGAGTTGGCAAAATCCATCCCTGTCCGCTCTTTAAAATTGTCTTCCCACCTCTTCTTCTTCTTTTTTCTTTCGCTGTGCCCTGTAGAATCGTCTTTGCTTAGCCAGAAGACCTTTAGACGTGGCCAAACCACCTTAGGTTCCGTTTCTTGAGGAGTCAGGAGTTCATCATATTCTTCAATGGCTGCTTGGAAATTTCTGCGAACCTCCTCATTGGTAATATGGTCTTCGTACGTAATATTCAGTATTTTCGGTAGCAACTCGTCTCAGAGGCCTATGTTCTTTTCTCTAACTCTGCTGTCAAGGTCCACGATTCACGGGCATACGGAAATATGGAAATGATAAGGAAGAGCATAAGTTCCACCTTTGATCCAAAAGATATGTTGTTATCTCTCCAAATTGGTTTCAGCTTGGTAAGAACGCCCTATTAGCTTACAAATGGTTGATTGGTTATCAACCGGGTACGTGAACATGGCATCATGCCAAGGCGTCCGTTTGTGAGCCCAGTTTCAACAGCACTTCAACGTAATGCCCAACTGCAGTGATGTACCCTTCGTCGCCTTTGGTTAGCAAAGCAATGGAAACAGGTTTCATCCTCCGATGAATCTCGGTTTTTTCTCCAAAAAGCTGATTGGCGCACGAGAATTTATCGTAAACGGTGTAAAAAGGCCTACAAACCCGTGTGTGGTGGATGTTGATCGATTCCGACGTAAGTCAGTAATAGTGTGGGGCGTAGTTTTCGCACGATGGAAAAACAGATATTATCATAAGAGGTGAATCTGAATGATCAAAGGTACCTTAACAATATTCTTGCTCCGATAGTGCTTCACATCAACCATCGTCAAAGGCACACCGTATTCCAGTATTACGATACCCGCCCCTATACTGCTCGTCTTGTAACCCAGTTTTTCGCACCGAATAATTTTGATGTAATGCAGTGGCCTTCACTTTCATCTGATCTGTCCCCATTGAACAGATTTGGGACAACTTGGATAGACGCGTTAGGCGTCGCCCTAACCCCCTCATACTCGCTAAGTTGGAACAAGCACTAGTCCGAGAATGTAACAATAGTCCAGAGTCATTTTTCAGACGTTATATCCGAACAATGCCACGCAGGTGTAATACTATTATCAATTTCCGAGGTGGCCACGCTATGTATTGACTTTAGCGGGGAATATTTGTACACCCACTGTATCAATGAAATCAAAATTTCTCAATGGTCAAACAAGCGACTAATAAACTGAAAATGCCAAAATGCTCAAGAATAAATACTGAATAAATGCTATAGTAGTCGCTAATTTTGATGGGGTAAAGATGACATGTTATGCCCTGTTACGTTATAAATTTGACTCAGTATAGTAAGAGATAAATAAGTATCTAAAGTGCGGCGGTAGTATTCGAACCCCCGTCAACTACGGCTACTGCGCGTAGGCTTTCCCTAGTTGATTCAGTGAGTAAGAGGAGGCAAACATCCAGTTTTTCTGCACCCATGCGGTTTAAGTAGTGCGGAGGAGGGGGTGCGGGTGCAGATCTGCTTTGGCTCTCCTCCATCTACTACAGAATAATCTATTGCGGAAGGACGGATCCTGATCACCAATGTCTTTGGTCGGGTCCATCATTTTCCAGTGAAAAGGTTTCCTGTTGTTCCTGTTGCTCCGGCTCTGGATTCTGGATTGCACAGAGTCCTCACGTTTGCTTCATCATAGCTTTCTGATGATTGAATGGGGAACTGTGATGTCTCACCGATGAGTAAAAAAGCCTCTACGCGGACCGAAACCCTATTTGTTTTTGCAGCTGCATATGAAGGGAGGTCGAGGTTGCGCATAAAACTAGTTCAAGCCCCTAGTAGATTAGGCTTCAGAGAGGCGCTCGGATAAGGGTCAGAAGGCGCGTGCAGGTCAGCGAGCGACTGAAAAACTCTCTCTCTCTCTCTCTCTCTCTCTCTCTCTCTCTCAGCAGTATACGAGTATCTTTTCTGAATCAGGGAAGGATGAAAGTAAAAAGTATGCAAAGACCAGGAACTGAAACAATCAAAATCCAAATCCAGCCCTCAAACCATAGTTGGAAACAACTAAGATTACAAATAATCAAGATACAGAGAACATATGGCCAACCGAGTGAGCAGCTTGTTCCCAAAAGGTGGCCACTCAGCAACCCAAACCGAACCAAAAATAATAAGAACATACATACGGTAAAACATCACAGAAAGTCTGACACCAAAAACAGGCAACAGAGAACCACAACAGAACTACCGCCTTGGAACGGTCAGTAATGAATTTCTGGGGGCTGAAGGCTGCGAAAGGACAGGGATGGATCCGCTTTTCTGAATCTTGCTGATAATTGGGCCAGGTATTAAAACTAGGACTTATACCCTCTTGATAGCCGAAAAAGCCAAAATTTGACCAGACTGAGCTTATATGTTAGACTTGATTTATCTTTTTGTCTGTTGCTTGGTCCACCGGGGCTCAATTGGTAACCTTCTTTTGCTTCAGATTTCCAGTGGGGTTGTTTGGCAGGACAGGGATCTCCACCTGTCAGACGGCCCGTTGTATCTGTTGAGTCCTCGTCTTTGCTTCTTCATGGTGTTGAAATTTGATTTATGTGTTTACCGTGATGATTCATTGACGAGTTAGAGGGTTATCATGCGAACCGAACAACCAACTAAATGTTTTGTACCACTTCAGAAACTGAGGGTGAGGTTGGGCCTGTAAAATCGGTTTAAGCCCCCCAGTAATTCATTACTGACCGTTCCAAGGCGGTAGTTCTGTTGTGGTTCTTTGTTGCCTGTTTTTGGTGTCAGAGTTTCTGTGATGTTTTACCTTATGTATGTTATTATTATTTTTGGTTCGGTTTGGGTTGCTGAGTGGCCACCTTTTGGGAACAAGCTGCTCACTCGGTTGGCCATATGTTCTCTGTATCTTGATTATTTGTAATCTTAGTTGTTTCCAACTATGGTTTGAGGGCTGGATTTGGATTTTGATTGTTTCAGTTCCTGGTCTTTGCATACTTTTTACTTGAACATTTACATAAAAGCTAGAAATCTAAACAAGCTTAACTTATCAGTGAATTATTGCTGATTAACACATGTGTTGTAGAGCAGACGCGAATATTGATTCACTCTAGCTTCGCTGTCGTGAACTAATATTTCGCGATCTGTCTTCCAACATCATGTGTTATTAAGCTATAATTCAGGGGTAAGAAGAACTTTTTCTTATATACCAGGTCATTTGCTGAAGTAAAAATCTTTATAAAATAACCGGAAAAGTGCAATCACAAACAACAAGTCGTCGTTTGAAAATGAATAGTCTTCTTTTAATAATGCTAAATATAACCTCTATCAAAATTTTGATTCCTATTTGTGAAATGATAGTAATATTCTAGAGCATGCGTGTATCCGAATATTTTGCTTTCGATTTTAACCATAGCATTTACTGCAAAAAATAATAAAACAATGATCACTCACCACTAAGAGAATCAATACTTTTGTAAACCGCCTGACACTCCTCTTTATCAGCGATCAATCTGTCGTTAATTGAATTTGATTTTTCAGCAAATAGTTCTCCCGGATTTTCTCCCCAATCTCTATCGTTCTCATAGAGCCCTAGTAAAAAAAAACAAGTGTAATATATGTAGTAATATCATACTAATATGTGTAATATATGTATATATATTTAGTGGCTAGTCCTTAAATAAAAAATAAAAATGTTGTATAATGCTTTTCTAAGAGTTAAGCCATACAACATGTTTTCTTATTTTTACATTAAAATGTCATAAACATAGTCAAAGTTATTAAGGCTGACAAGCTTCTTAATATCGGTCATATACACCGCACCGTTTTGTATATAGTTCGTACCTGCAGGTGAATTGCAGAGAAGGCAGATTAACCTTTCTGCTCTGCTGACTACCGATGGCCGATTTTGACCCGCCACACACACACAGAGTAGAATTAAATGAACGGTTTACTACTTTCGTTATTCAAACTATTCTTTGTAGAACTTATTATATAAGAACAAACAAAATTTTCACCCCCGATACGATCACGGGACTAAGACGGCAATGGTTCATAGTCAGGAAAAGAAATCAACTTAGACAGAACGTTGTATCGGCGTCGTGCTCTCCCCTTCGAATGATTCCACTCGTATTTGAGAAAAGCTTGGCTGTAGAGCCTGCATACATTTATGAAAATCTTGCAGCGGGATGGTCCCCGACCCATGCACTGTATACCTTTTTCTTGGGTACGCTGTGTTTTTACTCTGTGACCTTTTCTCAGTAATTTCATCAATATTTTAACAACGCCAAACTAGGACTGAAATAGTAAGTGTTATATACATGACCACTTTAAATGCAATGAGTGTTGTTTTAATATTTGTAAGTTAAAAATAAAATACATGAAGATAAAAATAGATGTCAATGCTGTTTTTGATTAGGGTAGCTGAATAACCACCTGTTTGGGAAAGAGCTGCTCATTCGGTTTACAGTGCGTGTCTTTCGTGAACTTGTTTCAATTTTTCTGTGTGTGTGCTTCTTTCCCTATTGGCTTTGAGAGCGGGATGTGGGATTTGATTTTATTAATTCTTGATCATTGCCTATCTTTTTTACTTTGTTTGGCTTCTTATACTGTTGAATCAGTTCTAAAGAGAATTCAGATTCTTAATATATTTGCTAGAAAAAAAGGTATATTCTGTTAAAGTCATTATTGTCAACGTGAAGAGCACACCGTATGTTCACAGTTAAGCCGTGTTCATACGAGCAAAGTTTCTATGCCACAGAAACTTTAACAAAGAATTACATAAAAATTGTTGACCAATGCAGCAATGAAACAAAATCTTTGTCACATTTTCCACGCTTATAGCGAAGTTCTTTGTTACATAATCTGTAGCAAAGTTCTCCGTTTACACGGAGAATTTTAATGATCGAAGTAACTTTACCATATATATTCGTCGAAGAAATATTGTCAAATTTTGGCATTCACACGAGCACATTTTTCTGTGGCAAACCGTCTGTCACAGAAACTTTGCCTGTGTAAACGCAGCTTTATCTAATGGCCCTGTTAGGGTGGATAAATTCGGACAGTGACATTGTTTCCCATGTAGTATGACCGGAAATTATTGAGATTTTTTTTACCAGATTTCAGCCAGTATTTGTTTAGCTTCATATGAAATGAATGAAACAGTTTTGATATGTTATTGGTATATTCATCACAGTACTACAGTGTGATGGCTTTGATATGTGTCAGTCACCTGTATGACATGGATTATCTCCCCTTTAATCAACCAAGCACAAAATTTGAGCAAAACCACAAAATAAGAAATTCGAAAATAAAATTTCTACAAGAAAATGCTCAAGAAAGATTACCTTTTCAGATACAGAAACAACACTGCTGTACAACCAGCAACTATATGTGATATAACCTTTTTACTATAAGAAACTATTTGGCTCTGAGCAAAATCGAGATTTTCAGATTTTCATCAAATTCTAAGAAAAATAGTGAATTTTCAGTAGGTTGGGCTACTAGAGTCACTGAATGAGACGTAATAATGACAGATATCAGAAAATAAGATCACTCTTTTTAAATATTCATTTCACCATGCCTTGAATATTGCAGAGCCCAAAATTTGTAAGATTTTACCATTAATGCGCCAAACCCAATTTCCGTTCGCTTAAATAATTTTAATTTCCAACATAAACACTTAAATATTTTATGACACATAACAACATTGATCTAAATGATATTGTTTAAACATATTTAACACAACCCAGAATGTGCTAGCTCTCAGAATTGTTGTCTAGTATAAAGCGTATACTTCTGAAAAGCTCTCGAAAATCCATCTTTTTTTTTTATTTTAGGCCCCTAGGCCCAACAAACCAACATAAATCACTGAAATTACTAGTAAAGCGAAACATTATAGCTAGAAAGTATCTATTACATTCCTTTCTTAATATTCTAATATGCAAAGGATTTACTGAAACAACTAGGATTAACATATTATGAAAAATGCAATTCTCAATAATTTCCGGTCATACTGTATATGTCAGTTGTTTGGAATTAAAACAAAATTAACTGGGCAGTGAAAATCCTGATGAGACGGCTCATTATGAGCCGTCTTATCTGGATTTTCACTGTTTGCAATGGTATGTCCGAATTTACCCGCTGTCCGAGGTCACACGACTCAACCCTGTAACATGACCTATGTGAGACAGGGAGTTTTTCTTTGATGAAATACCAGTTTCTCTGGGCGATTGCATAACAGGATTATAACATCCAATAAACAAGAATATTCTATTTACGTGGTCCAAAATTAGCAGAAAGATAAGTTATGACAATGGTGACAACAAAAATTACTCTTGCAGCCGAGTACGTCCAAATGCCATATGCCTTACCAGTCAGCGATTCGATCTCAATCTCATAGGATTTGATTTTCTCATTTTCACCCCACAAACTGTCTTTAAGTTCTTGCGCTGTCCTCTCTATGGAAGTTTTTGTGACACCTGAAATATAAGTTAACGTCCCTGCGTACACTTTCAGGGGAAGCAACAGTTCCACTTTCTTTTTGCCACCCTTTTCAATAGGCCAACATTTAAGGAAATTTCCAGCAAGCACATGACGTCGTACTGACGTCGATGTTACGTCATCACGTCGCAATAACGTCATTATGGCATCGCGATGTTGAAATAGCGTCATACAGACGTTGATGTTACGCCATAATGTCGCATTGACGTCAGTGCAACGTCATTACGACGTCATGTGTCTGCTGGGTTCCTTTCTCCTAGAGTAGAACCCTTTTTGGAAGAATTTCGTTGCTCAGAATAGCTAACATTTTTCATGAAAGTTATCTCCCTTTACATAGATGTTGGAAACGTAGAGATGTATCAATACACATTAACATCAGTGCCACACGTAAACTCTGGTTTAAGTAAGAGCAGGAAATTTGATTATGATTTTCCTGGGGTTAATATCAATTTCCCTACCTGTGCTGTCGTCCGAACCAGTCAGTTACCATACATGCCAAAAACGGCTGTCAACCGAGAGAATTGACAGCGCTACCGCTTTAAAAATAGCATCATTTACTTTTATGAGGGATAGTAGCAGTTTTTCTATAACCTTCCTTGCCAGATAAAGTCAGAGGTAGAAAAAAATCCTCAAGAGGTCCTTCTAATTGAAATACTCTTCTGGTATTTATGAGCAGTGGCCTCAATGGAAAAAAAGCAATAGCAATAATGGCAGAGGAAACCAATAATTAGGACCTTGTAATTACTAAAGAGTACACATAGGCAATAATTGGCAGCTGTTTCCCACTGACGACCGAATTCTCGGTCGACAGCCACTTTGCACAGTACCGGATCGTTCGACAGCAAAGGCCGAACTACAGACGACGGAGCCTCCATCAATATGTTTAAACTATGTCTTCTCTGCTGCTGATAATTAAATACTTTGTTTTGTGTCCAGGGGCCGTATTCATAAAACGACTTAAGTGGTTGCTATGCTGTTGCTAAGGCTAAATTTCTTTGACGGAGATTCCCTACAACTATGAAATTTGCTCTGGAGGAACAGTCTTACAAAGACTGTTCCTCCAGACCAAATTTCGTAGTTGTAGGGAATCTCCTTTATAGATATTTAGCCTTAGCAACCGCATAGCAACGACTTAAGTGGTTTTATGAATACGGCCCCAGGGGTCGAGGGAATGAAAGTTTGACCAAACAGTCCTCATCACATGACCAACATGGTCAGCATGCCCATATATGGTAAAACCTTCAAAATCCGTCTTCTGTGGAACTAAATGATGGCCTTGATTTTAGTATACAACATAGGGTACTGAAGCGCTACCAATTTTGCGCAAAAGATGACCCTGGATTGACCTTGGTCTTTTATGCAGCGCGGTCAAATTAGCATATATGTGAGAAAATGCTATCACGTAAGATTTTTAAGAAACCGTTGAAGACTTAGGCATAAACCTTGGCATATATACGGTCAGATAAGTGGGTACAGATTTTGAAGTATCATATGTCACGGTCATTTTTGACCTTTGACTAAGGGTCACTATATTTTATGAATTTCAAACATCTCCAAAGCAAATAGGCACCATTTTGCTTCCGTTCGTATTCTTATATAGATATTGTTACAATATATGTTGTACATAGATTTTTCGAAATAAAATATGTTTAAACCAAATAGGTAGAGCGAAACAAGATTTCATATGGAGCCTCCATGAGTCGGCTTAATGAAAATGAGAGCAAGAGGTCCTTGTCACATGAGTAATATGGTCATCACGCTCATATATGGTAAACATATTTTAAAATCTTATTATCTAGAAACAAAAGACCAATGGCCTTGAAACTTTGTATATGGCAGCGGGTACTCAAGTACTATCAAGTGTGTGCAAATGATCCTGGGTTGACCTTGACCTTTTTACTAGTTTCATAAAGGAGTTAGGCTGATCTTAATATCTCCGCATAATATGCCTATGGAAATTTTCAGTTGCTATAGCAACTAGGTTCTCAAGGATAGAAGTCGTATGTCAGCAGGCCATCGCCTAGTGAAACCTACACATAAAACCTGGTGAAGAGTGGCCTAGGGTGCCAAGAGATATACTGATTCGAAGTTGTGGATGACGAACGAACGACGAACAGCAATAGAGTCTCACAATCATTTGAACTTCCCCTTTAATAATAACTCTATACTGTATTGCTTAACTGTTCATAGTCGACTGATCCTATATATACTCCTCGCCAAAAGTTTAGCATATTTTAAAGATAAATGTATCAAGATCATTAGAAATCATAATACTTTAGTTCTACTTTTCAGTATTAAAATAAATGCATGGTTTCATCAACACCATTCCTTAACCATTCCAAGACACCAACCTTAAACTGATTTGTGCAAGCACTTAACAAAGGGAGTACAGAAATGAATGCCCCCGAAATTCACGTTTTCGAAATGAAATAATGATACGTTTTAATGGATATAAAAGCAGTAATTTCGTATTCGCCAAAAACATTTAGCATTACTAAACTAATAATTGGAGTATCAGAAAATTCACTAACAGTGCATTACAAGAATACTTTTTCTCTCCTAAAAAGTGTGTTTTGGGCATGTACGTCCGCACTCGTCCAGTGCAGTTGTTACTCAAATTCAGATCAAACTTGCTAATTCCACGATGATGAATCAGCGGTGTTGGTAATAGATTATATTAATTTCCATAGAAAGTTAGAATTCAATTCTTATTATCTCTAATAATCTTATTTTTGCTTTCACATTATGCTAAACTTTTGGCGAGGAGTATTTATTTGCTAATGCGTCAGAAAACGTAAAACAAAGCACCTGGACGAAAGCAATTGCCAGTACCGCTTAATTAGCCTTGAAAGACAAAAAATGAAAATATCCATCTGTAAACCTAAACAACAATCAGTAAAATCAAAAAAGAGAGAAAGATAGAGAGACGGACAAAGACAGAGTGAGTATCAGTGCTATGACAAATAAGTTCACAAACCTTTCAGGTGTTCAGTTTCCTTTTCGATCTTCTTTAACTTATTTTTCAAAATATCTTCTAAAAATGTGATATCTTTTGCATGATGCGATAACGTCTTTCTGAGGTCCTTCTGGTGTTGGCTCATTAATTTCTTCATTTCTTGAGTTGTCCTAGCTTCTCTCTGGTACACGGACGCAATAGTTTTGGCCAAGTTTTCATTTTCTTCTTTAATCTCTTTCCATTTTGTACGTTCCCCTTCGATTTCCTCTAGTTGTTGGTTTATGTTCTCTTTCAACTTTTCTTGATCTTTAGCGTGGTTATCGATGATGGATTTTATTTTGTTTTCATTCGCTTTTGATATTTCCAGTTCTCGAACTACCTGGTCCTGTTTATATGCTTCGAAGTTCTCCTTCTCTTTTGTCAGCTGCTCTTTCAGGTCAACAATTTGTCCTTCAAGCATACTCAGTTCTTCCTGTTTTTCAAGAAGATTTTTGTTTAAAAGAAGATTTTTATCGTTAGCTGATTTCAGTGAATCTTTTAATGTCTCGTTTTCTTTTTTCTCTTTTGTCAGCTGTCCTTTCAGGTCAACGATTTGTCCTTCAAGATTGCTCAGTTCTTCCTTTTTTCCAGTAAGGTTTCTGTTCAAAAGAAGATTTTCATCGTGAGCTGATTTCAGTGCCTGTTTTTCTGCAGTCCTTTGGATTTCGCTCAGTCTCAATTTCTCTGTCATTTCTTCACATATTTTATTTAATGTCTCGTTTTCTTTTTTCCCTTTTATCAACTGTTCTTTCAGGTCAACGATTTGCTGCTTTTTCAGGCCATCGATTTTTCCTTCAAGTATGCTCAATTCTTTCTGTTTTTCAATAGGTTTTTTGTTTAAAACATGATTTTTATCGTTAGATGATTTTAGTGCATCATTTAATGAATCCTTTTCGTTTTTCAGTTTTTTCAGCTGCTCTTTCAGGTCAGCGATTTGTCCTTTAAGACTGCTTAGTTTTTCCTGTGTTTCAATAAGTTTTTCGTTTTTTCGTGATTTCTCATACGCCTGTGGGAACTGGGATAAGTATATTATCATCGTTCGATCATCCGAGTTGTTGGCAATACATTCAGGGGCTACCAGCTGTAAACAGATTATTAACTTGCTTAAGTGAATGACAACAATAGAAGAAGGGATAACGATTTGTAGGAATCAGTTTTAACTCTTTTTTGTTATATCATCTGATCTGTTTGATTTTCGTCTCGGTCTGCCATTTTGTACCCGCATTATCGAACATTTTATATGTGTTCTTTGTTTCCAAAGATACAGTATTTATTTGCTCCGAGTATGAATGACTCTTTGAAGATAAAAATGCATCTAATATACCAGCGATAACAAGGTGTCTATCTAAGCTAGATGGGTCTAATGACACTTACATTCTAGATTAACTTTGTGAACATTTAATTCTATGTCACGACGTCGGACAATATTGGGAAATCTCTGTTTCAACGGCGGTAGACATGGAAAATAAACGACAGAGTTCATCCATCAAATCGAATATATATACTGAACAAAAAAGTTAGGGATCAAAGTTTTACCCTGCGATTTCTAGAACATTTCAAACACTTAATAAAATAAACCATTGAACTCTTCAAATCTATGAATTTTGCAAGTTTTGTTTGAACCTATAGCGCAAGTTTCGTGACAATATCTCAAATGGTTTCAGAGTTAGTGAGTGGAGACTTTTTGTGACGGACAGACGTACGGGCGGACAGACAGACAAACAACTACGGGTAAAACAATACGTCTCCCCCAGATAGAGGGGGAGACATAATTATGATAGAGCAAAGTTGAAAACTTCGTGCTAAGAGGGAAACAAGAGGGAAAGGAAACAAGGAAATCACTAGCTGGACCATGATGGGTCCGACTAAAGTAGTATTGAGACAAAATGAAAGAAAATATGCGACATAATTCTTGCAGTAGTCACATCTTAACAGCAATCGCTGTCTGGCTACATAGAATCACATATAGCAATCAAAGTGACACTGTACCAAAACTAATGACAACGATTGTGTACAAAAAATGATGCAACGGATAGGGGTATAACAAGTTATAATACGTAAGTTTAATTATATGTAGTAAAGTTTCATTCCTAACGTTTGACAAAGAATTCGTCGGAATGGTCGAATGAATTTAACATAACTATCAGAAATTTATTGACAAGTATGAACACAAATTAATAAGACATGGACGTGGACCTGTTAAAATGGCGTAATGATTCGTGGCCAAAATTCATGAAGGGGGGGGGGGGGGGGGGAGGGGGGGGAGGCCTCGTTTATGTTTAACACTTCTTTGAATTTGTCTGCAGGTAGCTACGCGTACACTTTCACGAACGAAACTGAAGAAAAAGTGGTAAATGTTGGGTGATAGCTCTTGTTGTTTTTTATTTTCTTTGTCTCAACTAGCTAAAGAAACTGCTATCTTATACTATACAACATACCTGATAAACAGCTAAGTGTCTCTCTGCGTAATCCATCGCTTCTTTAACATTTGCTTCACGTTTCTCAGATTTCCAGATCTCTAAAGGCGGGTACGAGCCTGAAAATGCAAAATACACAAGGTTTTCTTCTCTTTTTAATGACCCTCTCCTCCCCTACACCCATTCCATTTTTCCTCTCCTTTGTTTTTTTTAATTCCTTTAACATTTTTTTACCAAAAAAAAAAGTTAACAGACAGACAATGATCAGGAATTGATACAAACAGATCCCATGTCCTGGCCTCATAGCCAAAAGGAAAAGAAGTATATACACAAGTTGACAGAAGCTCACGAAATACACGCACGGTAAACCGAACGAACAGCTGTTTCCCCAGCAGGTGGTCATTCAGCTACCCTAATTCAAAACAACAGCAACATCTATTTTTACATATTTTCTAGTTTAAATTACAAAATAAGACAAAGCAGAAAGCAGAATGGACAGCTATTCAGGTGACCATATTGCTCGAGACCACAGACACGCGAACATACCAACATGTAACATTAAGGTACTGCAAAAGTTGTAGCGCCTAAGAACGGTCAGTAATAGATTACTGGGGGCATGGGTGTGGAGTGAGGGCTTGAAATTGTTTTGCTGCCTCCAAACCCTCTATGATGAATCAGATATAAGGACTCGATAGAAACAACGCATTTCAATACCTGGAAATCCCTGGGGTGTCAAACACCACCACTGAAATTCTGGCGCAAAAGAGAGCCACCAGTTGAAAAAGTAGGAAAATTCTCAGGAACTGACACAGATCAATCACAGATCCCACCCAAGACACCATGTGGGAAGAAGACAACACAAAATTAGTCACCACCAAAGACATCTTTAGCGGCAGCCATGTGAACAGCCTTTTCCCATTTAGGTGGTCACCGGACTAGCCTTAATGGCAGGATTTCTGAACCCCCGGTAGAGGATTAGCTACCTGTATGAGGCAGTAAGTGGGCGTGGCTTAGCTACCGTGCAGATTAGACCACTGTCCTGTTTTAACTGATAAAAGATAACCCTCAGGTAATGTGTTACCATGTCATAAAATTGGTTATTTTTTATAATATTTATTTGTCTGCACATGATGAAAATACTATGAAAGGGGGGGGGGGGTGCCTATAAGGCCCTTTTTCTGCCCAAGAGCAAAATGTTTTATTTTCAGCTGATGATTAGACTATAGTGTCGGCTATACTGAATCAATAGTGGTTAAGCTCCGTAAGCCCTACTTTTGGAATAATGGGGTTATTAAAGTGGGTGGGGTAAATCAACATGAACCAGGGGTGTCATATTATAAGCTATATTTCTCCTTCAAATTTAATGGCATTCATAAATACCTTCCTTTATAAGTTGAAGTAATGTCTTTGGTGACATCTTTTCTGAAATTCTATCTTTTAAAGTTAAATCAATTGTCTGCAGAATTCCTTTTAGAGACACTGTCAATTTTCATTAATTTTGGTACCTTGAATTCAATATATTCTACCATATCTCTAGAACCAATGGATGACTTCTTACCAAACTAACATGGATTCACCCTTGGGAGAGTGCAAACTGTTGATTAAATTTTGGTGACCTTGACCTTTGTTTCAAGGTCACAGTAAGACTTTTAATGTTAATTTTATGTCAAGTTTTGGCAATTGTCTACACAGTAGCTCCTAAACTGATATGAAATCATGACCAAAGTGGCCTAAATTAAACATTATGAGGAGTTAGAGCACTAGTTATGATCAAAAAAGGGCCTCATAGGCACCCCCCCCCCCCTTTGAAGGTTTTGTTACTTTATTGAGAACAATGTCATCAACGCAAAAGTAGAATATTTTTTGTTTTACTTATGAGACAATTTTTTGTCAAAATACTAATTAATGATATTCTAGAATTAGTAAAATAAAAATCATTGTGTCTAGAGTTCAAACTTTTACTTTATTTTATGAATTTCAAGTCAGAATAATCACTACTAATTTCAATGTAACAATGACTTTTATCTAAACTGGTAGATGAAATTTCTACTTTTCTGTGATTTAGATTTATATCAACAAGATTAAAAATGAAATCAAATATATATTGGGTATACTGATATGCTTTCATTTTGTTTTTCAATGTATAAAAATTATCCAAATAAATTCTAAAAAAAATCTATTCATATTTTGTGTGGTTTTTGTCTCAATTCCCTAATTATTTATCATATTTGCATGAATTCTTAAGTGACAAAAAATAGCATTGTCACTGAGCTGATAAGAACTGTCAATCATTTCACAGGTAAATAACCCAGCAAATTATCAGCCAATCAAATTAGAGATTAATCTACAGGAGCTAGATGTTTACCCTTTGGCGGCTAATGGAAAACTGAGAATAGGTAGCTAATTTTGCCTTATATAGTCCACATCTGCCTTTAACATCACCAACAATATACATGTATCAGTAACAGACATAGCAACAAACAACACAAAAACAGCCAGGAAGAACCAAAAGAGAAGTGCCGCCTTGCGACGGCCATTTTAGAAATTACTGGGGGTTTACCCGGTTTGTGGGCGACCAACCATTGCCCTTGATACTGCTTTTGTTCATCAGAAAGTTGTTCAACCCAATCAAAACAATTACAACCCACACAACAAACCAACGAAAACACTAATCTTCACAATAAGAACAATTTATAAGAAAAACAATAAACAACTATTTTTACCTATTTTCTATTTTTTGCTTCAGAACATTAGCATCACAAACACTATATCATTATCAGACAAGAGATGAAGAAACCATGCCTATCATTGCATGCAATATAATGAGAGCCTTCTCTTTGGAAAACTCTTTAAGTTAAGTAAAAAGTATGCAAAGACCAGGAAATCAAACAATCAAAATCCAAATCCAGCCCTCAAACCATAGTTGGAAACAACTAAGATTACAAATAATCAAGATACAGAGAACATATGGCCAACCGAGTGAGCAGCTTGTTCCCAAAAGGTGGCCACTCAGCAACCCAAACCGAACCAAAAATAATAAGAACATACATAAGGTAAAACATCACAGAAACTCTGACACCAAAAAACAGGCAACAGAGAACCACAACAGAACTACCGCCTTGGAACGGTCAGTAATGAATTACTGGGGGGCTTAAATCGATTTTACGGGCCCAACCTCACCCTCAGTTTCTGAAGTGGTACAAAATATTTAGTTGGTTGTTCGGTTCGCATGATAACCCTCTAACTCGTCAATGAATCATCACGGTAAACACATAAATCAAATTTCAACACCATGAAGAAGCAAAGACGAGGACTCAACAGATACAACGGGCCGTCTGACAGGTGGAGATCCCTGTCCTGCCAAACAACCCCACTGGAAATCTGAAGCAAAAGAAGGTCACCAGTTGAGCCCCGGTGAAGTTAAAACCGCTAGTTTATCCATAATAAGATTGTGGAGCATGGTAGTGTATAATGTCGAAAAATCATATGTAAACAAACTGGACGCACGAAAACCTCGCGATTTCAGCTTATTGAATACCTCACATGAATTTTTAATTGACCATAAAAAGGTGTTTACTTGACCTTTCATAGTTTTTTACACAATATTTAATAACATGATTTTTGATGGCAGTAGGACAAGATGTTAGCAATTTAGAAAGTTCGGTTCTTGTGCATGAGCTAGAGTTAGCAATAAATCGTGTCTTATGCGGTCGTTTATGGTAGCCAGTAGAATATAGGAAGCCTCTGTTGGTCCTCATCAACGCCGCTTACAGCAAATTTAGTGGCTGTATGACAAATGTGGTCATTGATGACAGACTTCCCTTTTGCGGAAGTCTGCTCATAAGCCTTAGTGCCACTCAGCTCCAGCTTCAAAGTATTAATGTAGTGCAATCGTCAAACAACAACAACGTTATTTGCAACTTTAAGTTTAAGTTAATTAAGTTTCTCTTCTGTTCTGTTCTGTTCTATTCAAAAAAATATTTTGCCCGCTTCATTTGAAAGTTAAATTTGTCTTTTTATATAGTTCCATGTGTTTCTCTTTAGCTGCTGTGATAAAATTCGAACTTCAAATAGCATCTAAATTCCTTTCCCATCTGTCTTTCCTAGCGCTATAGTACTTTATATGCTAAGGATGGGTCGGGGAGGGGCGGGTCAACATATTATAGCCATTATATATTGACCCCCACCCCTGTTGAAAGTCTTAGAAATTTGTTATTATAACAACGGGGGGTGGGGAGCAAGTATTAAGTCTTTTAGCTATAATATTCTGATCTACCACACTTTAAAGTTAAAATGACATAAGACAGATATAGACAAACAAATGGAACTATTATAATTGACATATTAACCTTTAGTTTAAGTATGAGACAAGATACAGAAAAATACAAACATGGTGGACATTTTTAACAAAAGTGCATTAATGCTCTTATTATTTGAATGTGTTGCTGACGCCCCAGGGATCTCCAGGTGTCTCAGCACGTTTTGGCTGTCGAGTCCTCATCCTTGCTTCATCGCGGTCTTTTCTTGATTTTAATTGTTGACCGTGATGACTCTCAGATGAGTTAGGGGACCTCCATACGGACCGAACTACCAACTAATTGTGTGCACCGCGGCGGAGGGTGAGGGTGAAGGTTTGGGCCCAGTAAAACCGGTTGAACCCCCCCCCCCCCCCAGTAGTTATTACTGACCGTCCCAAGGCGGCACTTTCGTTGCGGTTGCATTTGTTTTATGTTCGGTGCTGTTTAATTTATTGTATTCTCATTTTAACCCTTCTATAATAAAAATAAAAATAAGTAAAAATAGTTGTTAAATGTTTTTCGTATAATTTGCTTAGTATGTTGTAACCCTTCAGTTGGTCTAAATTATTTAGTTCAATAAAGATAGCTGAGTTGCCACCTATTTGGGAAAGAGCTGCTGACTCAGCTTATCACTTGTAATTTATTGTTTGTTGGGATGTCTTTGTCAATCTTTCCCTTTGATGTTGGGTTTAGGGTTTGGGATCTGATTCAGTCAGTTCCTGGAGTGTAGTTACTCTTTAAAATGGGTCCTGTTGCTCACCTGAGACCATTCTTCATCACTCAAGGGTAAGTAATCTTAAGGCAAATTGTACAATATGGCCGAATTTTGGATTCGTCCGAGATTTTATGCCCGTCCTAGTTATCAGCAAGCTTGCTAAAATTTCGATGAAAGATAAAGTCGTTTTGCCCGCGACAAAGTCAAACATTTCTGTAAACTTTTTGTCAACTTATCTGCAGTGAGACAGCCAGAAATTGCCAATTTAATTTGTCCCATTATATGTATAAGTCTGTAGAAATTTTAAATAGGTACGAACCACATTGGCTACGAAAATAAAAAAATAATTTTGTGGAGACATATGTCATGAACATGTATGCAAAGTGTCAGCTTCATCCCCCTCATGGGTTTTGAGGAGAAAAAATTTTGATATTGTTTCGAAAATTTACCCTTTATGTCGCCATGGCAACCTATCAAATTCAGTATTTGGACAATGCATGTGATTCGTAGAGGACTATTCCAGAAACTTTTCAATAGAAAAATCTAAATAACTGCAATGAGGCATCAAAAATTGCGTATTTCCACTTTTCCATTGTAAGTCAATGGGACTTTAAGTTCCCATAGCAACCAACCTGCTGGAGTAATTGACAAGAAAAAATAGTATCTATATAGAGGCTTGTGCTATTATTATAACTTTTTTGTAAAGTTTGAGCTTTATCGGCCACATAGTTTTTGAACAGATCCATTTTGAATATTTTTCTATTTAAGGCCATTCGGTGGCCATGGCAACCAGCCAAATTGTGCAATTTGCATAAAGGACCTGGTATGATAAGGCCCATATTTGGCCCTTAAAAATCCATTTTCAAACGTTCTATTTCGATAATAAAAATGTACACATTGTACACATTGGAAGGTTCCAATCTAGAATGTAACCACAAACACAAAAATAACCAGTTCTTGCAAAAACTATTTGTGCTTTTTATCTTGAACATACCCATACCTCCAGCGGATTTTGACGAAAACGACGCCTTTGGTAGCCCGTGCGGCTTTTAAAATATATGAGCCTAGCCTCCAGCACATGTTTTCTTGCACACCAGATAAGGATATCCGTGTTTGTTGCTACGTAGGGATAGAATATAACAATCCATCATGAGTGTCCATGTAGGATAGGGAATCTCACCCGTGGGTTCGGAATTTCAACCAGAGACGAGGTTTGCCGAGTCGCTGGTTGAAATTCCAACCCCGAGGGTGAGATTTACCTATCCGACATGGACTGGCTCATGATGGATTATTTTTCTGCCACTGTTAGGGACCGACCATTTGATATTTCTGGGGGGGGGGGGGGGGCTGGTATTCTTGATGGAGACAGGACATTATATTTCACTGGCCTCTGTTTTTTCACCTTGAGGGAGCTAATTTCTTTTTTTTTACAAACTAACAAACAGGTTTTTTTTTTCAACTTTATAGGCTGAACTATCAGATCCTTATTTACTTGACCCTAACATCCTTTTATTTTATCACATCAGTAATTTTTACACCTTTTTTTCTCACAAAAATAACATGGGGCTGTCTTTAACCAGGCTAAGGGCATGGCTTAGCTTGCTTTTGCAAACCAGTGCCTGGAGCATGTTACTCTCTTCATCTAAGGTACCGATACAAACATCCCTGTTTGAGTTTGGCAAAAAATTAGGCCTTAATTATGGATATTTTGCCAAAAATTAGGGCTATTTTGGCAAAGTTTTAGGGCTAACATTAGGAATCTAAGGGTTTTTTCTAGCCCAATCATATGCCCAAATATGCTTTATTCGCACTTTAGAAAGTTTGATAAATACTTACTGATAGATCCACATTATACATGAATGCTAGTTAATAAAATGGCTGAAAGTTCTGTGCAAAGAAGTGAACAAAGGGGGTCTGGGGGACAACGCCTGACCCAGAAGCCAAAGCAATTTCCCAATTTTAATGGCAATTTTATGACTGGAAACAATAGAGAAAAACTAGGGATGATGATAAAAATAAGTGTTTTTTTTATTTTAGGACTGTTGCTTGTTAGAGTGTTTATTTTGCCATAATGGCTTTGTCTCCCATAAGCTAGTGACTCCTTTGCAATTTAGTTTTAGTGGAAACATTTACTTAGTAATGTGGCAGATCAATAATACATGTATTTGAATGCTGTATAGGATGTTTTTGTAAAAGTATGCACATGCAGGCCCGCCGGTGTAAAACAATTGTAGACAGTATTAAAATATTACTATAAATATGGAGGTTTGGGGGCCGCAGTCCCCCAGAAGCCAGTGCGGTAGAATATATTTTTGTGGGACAGCTGGTTGGGGATCGACACATTTATTTTGATAATGAATGTGATCCTGAACTGCATAAAGCGTAATGCATGTTTAACTCTCTTGTCAGCATGAGCATTCTAAATCAGATTTTTTCTCTCTTTATGTCCGCTTCTTGAGTCTTTCTCATATAGAGATAAACTGCCTATATCGTAGCTTCCATAT
Source organism: Ctena decussata (assembly GCA_963989385.1). Lineage (NCBI taxonomy): Eukaryota > Metazoa > Mollusca > Bivalvia > Lucinida > Lucinidae > Ctena > Ctena decussata. Next base: position 77,023,038 of record OZ022511.1, on the reverse strand, counting down.
GGATTTATCATGTGTTTTGTGTGATCTGGCACAAGTTTTCGAGGCTTTTCTAAACCTTGCACCATATCACATTACACCATACCGATATGTCTGATATCAGTAGGAGGAGTACACGTAATTCTAGAACCCTCCATGTCATCATACACCCTATTTTCAATTTCGCGACTTCGATGCTTGTAAGTTTACGACTCATTATGTATTAAGCAAAGAGTAGCACATACGAACTAACAAACACTTCTGACATTAATATATATTCAAAACGTTCTCTTTTAGAAATTTAAATTGCAGGAATATAGATATAATATCTTCATAGAGAAATGAAATTAGTGCACCTTGCTAATAATTTGGAAACAATTACTGGCAGGATAACAGGTCTTTATCTGTTACTTTTTTATATACCAACATGTCGGGGATCTTAACATTGACAATACAGCTATTACAGATTGCTGAAATAAACCTTAAAACTGAAACAGTCTGCTGGTAGAATAGAGGATTAGGTATGTAATGTATAAATTATTTTATTCAGTCAGAAAAATGTTCGCGTTCGTTTGTTAGAACATAGAATCTTTTGGTTAGGTACGGAAATATTCGGCAATGCGGCACAGGTACTCTAGAACACTGGTATAGTAATGACAGGTTTTACGAGCAAAAACAAAATTTTCGTGTAAAATTATGTCTCTCATTTGCTTCTTGACTCATATTTATAATGAACACAAACCAGCATTCTCTGCAGTAGTGCGCATGGCACGATACAGAGACCCGATCCTTCTTGTACTTTTGATATTATTTCCTTTAACATTTTAGGCTACTTAATATAATAGCATGGCGAGATATCTAAGTCATATTCGATTACTTGGTATTCTCGACTTGGGCTATAATAGCTGTTTCGTAGTTGGCAAGATGATTTCTGTGCAAGCTCAGTCCTCGTTTCTTATATTTACCTGCTTGTAAATCTCTTACACCACACTAGTATTGCTTTAAAACAGAAAACAGAAATGTACAGCAAGCTTTCATGCACCCTAGACTTTCTCCTAAATCTCACCTCTACGATGTCAGTTTATACGGTGTTTAGTGTGACCATTCGGCTTACGGTATTTCCACTTACCTACAAAAATAAGGTGTTTAGTGTTACCAGCCTATCGGCCTTCTGCATATTATTTCTCGAACGAACAAACATACACTTTATTACTCTCAGATCTGTACAGACATATGAGGAAATAAATACATTACATTTACTCGGACATGATAGTTACTAAACATCTTGTAATAATAACAACATATATGGTGGATCTTGCTAAAGTTTACCCTGCGGGCACGCAGATTCGAATCAACATTGACTCAACCTTGAGTCAATTCCAAGACGTTGAATCAAGGCTGACTCAACGCCGCGTGCCCACCGGGTATTTACTATATATTTCTACCCTGCCGCACGTTTTAACAACAGACAAATCGAAAAATAATGATTGGGGGGGGGGGGGGGGGTGAAGTAAATTATTTAGCATCTTCTACATATGTTTGCCGTTAGTGGATTAAATCATCAGCTTCTAATTTGCGACCATCAAAGGGATGCATCTCCGCGATGTCAGTCGGCTGGCGGTCCAGTCTTCGCGGCCTTCAAAATTCGGGCGAACTCTAGGAGTGTGTCAACTCCAAGAATCCGCAATGGCATGGGCGAACGGGAAAAGACGCGTCCAGACAACTGACCCATGGGGAGACACCTCCCCTCCTGAAGAAGTTCACTAGACTGAAACAGTGATATTTGTGCATATTTACCATCGTATATATAAGAAATTCCAAATTAAACCTGAGAATCCAATTAAAATGTGCAACTATACATTATAACAAATTATTGTATGGAATTATCTGAGCTACGTTCTCCATCTCGAACGGTTGACCATAAAATGAATCATCTAGCGCGTGGCGGATATAGAAATCCGATTCGATATAAGGTTTGCTGACCGAAAATACTGGTTGCCATGGCAACAACTGTGTTCGTTACGGCCCAACCCTATTTTTCATAATTTAAGGGATTGCTATATAAAACCATACGAAGTCTGTAACTGAATGTTTTGTCAACCCAGTCTATATAAAGCTCTATTTTCATTGTATTTATGTGGAAAAAGTACTGCAAATACCCGTAAAATGCTCGCTAAAGCTCTCCAAAATCAATGTTTCTTATCGTTTTCCTGATTTCGCCCATCAAATGACCATTTTCATAAAACTAAATTCATTTACGCCTTTGAAACACGTCATTAATGTCTTAAAATGGAGAGAAATGAAATAAAGGTGAAAAATTATAGTGTCGTGCATTTGACCTTGACCTTGACCTTATAAAGGTCATGAAAAAATTCGCAGGAACCATTTTCTGACTCTACTTAGATTGACAAACATTTTGATGTATATAAACCCTGATTAACAAAAAGTGGACACGGGAGCATATTTTTGTGACATAAGCAACTCCACTACAGTGATCTGAATTAAATTTTGAGCAGCCCAGTATGTTTATCGGGTCCAAGAATAGACGGAAAACACGATATGTGGACTGTTTGATCTTCCAGAGGGCGAAAACAAAATGCAACTTAGCCTCTTACGTCACGCGCGTCAAGTCTGCTTGCGACGTTTATAACCGGTTTTAGTGACGTCATTAAAATTGAGTGACGTCATAAACCTATGAGCAGCTACCAAACGTCCTCCGATATGCTTGCGTGTCCATTTTGTTCATTAAAAATTAAAACATTAGTCAAAAATTGAAAAAGTCTAGTTGCTAATACAGGAAAGATGTTGCCAGGTGTAAGATAGAAGTTTCTTATATGAGCTGAGCGCCTATCTGATATACACTCATTTGACCTATTCCGGTGGATTCACTTATTCCGGTGTATCCTGTTTCTTTCTCTGCAACGAAACAAGCTAGAAGCGAAATGATTTTTAGGTAATTACTTTCAATATTTATTTGTCAAACTCACATATAGTAAGGATCTCATTTATCAATCAAAGATACGGAAAACTGAGTTTAAAAGTGGCTGGTAATGCATATTTAACAAGAAAAATGACAGATGTTTTCAGGCCAACTGTGAAAATAGGGTCGGACAATATTTGTGTAAACAAATATGTCGTTAACCTAAATGTCTGTCGATTGCTCATTTTACTAGCTATCTAAACCGATAAATATCAAAACGAAATAAAATCAGTTACTTAGGTTTATTGAAATTTTAATTTATTAGCTCATTTAGCCTATTCCGGCGGATAGTATATTTGGGGAATGTCTCTGAGTTCTAAAATCCATATTAGTGCTGCATTCACGTCATGCAATTTGAATATGCAAGTAACACTCCATAAGGCTTTATTTTGAATTGTCATTTATCATAGAATCCTGGATAAAAATATCAAACATTGTACTTACGAGCACTGAATCACCGAAATAATTTTTCAGTGAAGCCGTGTGCAAAATCAGATGTTTTAAATAATCAATTATGTCAAATAAACATTTGTTTGCATAAAATCATCTTTCATCGAACTAGTAATAATCCGACAGTTTACTTTTGGGCCGCCCCGCGGCGGTTCTTTCGATGTATTGTAAAAAATTTACAGATCCACCGGAATAAAAGAAGGTGCGTCGAAATAGGATAAAAGACAGCGTCTGGTTGTCGTCAGATTTACCTATCTTCCTCAAATAGTTTGTGAACCCAAACAAAGTGCCTCAAACAGGAGGCTTTTATTTATTTAATGACACAAATAAATTAAAAAATGACAGTGTATTTAGACTGTAGCGCACGGTCGACTAAAACATGCGTCGGAATAGGTCAAATGACTGTACGAGTATGCAAAGGTGGGAGAAAGAAGTTTCTCATATGAGCTGAGGGCATATCTTAAATACAGTGGACTCGACAGTATCGGATCATCGACAGTATCGAATCACTCGTAAGGTATCACCCATTTTTCTCACAAATGAAGCAAATATTTTTTACCATTATATTACAGTGGACTCGACAGTATCGGATCAAGTTCAATAAAACTCCTGTTTTGTTGTATGTGAATGCTATAAGTATGTATGTTATGACACATAACAACTGCAAAATATCCCTTCTATCTATACATATCAAAATATTTACGAAATTTATTCCTTTAAAGGCAGATAACCTATCAAGACTTACAGGGGGGTCTTACGACAGTAACGAATCAGGTGCGACAGTATCGGATCATATGATATTACCTTATGGGAGAGTGTCTCGGTGGCATTCTGCCAACCTTCATAGCTTCAATAATTTTTCTACATAAACAGCTGGACCTACTCTCTTGTTGAGGCACTCCAGCAAGTGGTTTTTAGTGGAACTTTTTTCTTTAAAGATGCTTAAATATCAAAATTTTAGGTTTCACATACCCAAAACCATTTCTCGTAGCTAAATACTGACTTGCAGCATGTTGCATGACCTCATTTGTCTATTTTTATCATTTTTTGTTTGGAGGTGGGTTTTCCAATAGTAAAAATATTCCTTCTGGTTTCCAGCCTTTGATGAGGTTCATTATAATTTTAATTAAGCTGGGAACCACCCATTATGACATCACAACAGAAATGATGTCATCACTAATCACCTGATCTGTTTTGGAATATGATCATTTCAGCAAAGGGTTGCTTGCAGTGTCAGCTACACTTATGCATCTTTTTGTTTTCCAAAGAGATATTATTTATGAAAATAACTGCTATAAGATATAAGAATAAATTCTTCTGAACTGATTTCATGTTTATTTTATATGAAATGGTAACTTTCAAGAATATGCTTGAAACATGCCACCCCTACAGCAATAATGGTTTATCTTGAGGCGGCCATTATGAAACTGAAAAAAATACATTGCAAGATATTACTTTCCAAGCTTGACAGCATGCTAATGAATTTCAAAATCTCTACTGGACAAATCTGACTACGAGAAATGGTAGTAAATTGAACCATGTAAGTAGATTTTGCTGTTTCTTTATCCTTTAAGTATAAACTTTGAAAAACCACTTGCTGGAGTGCCTCAACAAGAGAGTAGTAAACTCTCAGAGAAAACTTCTACGGCCTTTCAACGATATTTTTCATGTGGCCCTTTACCAGCAAGGGTTATGTCTGTTAAATGAAAGTTAAATGTATACAAAAGTGCAAGCATGCCAAAAAATCTTAACTCAGTAATCCCCTGCGCCCCATAGCACGGAACTACTCAAACAGTAAAGATCATAATCTGCCTTTGCAAAGTGTAGACCCTGATAAGACCGTAGTGTCTGATCAGGATCAACAAATTTACGGTGATTTTCCGCCATAACAATATTTCGGTGCAATCAGTGTATAAGCACTACGTGGTCATTCAACGAGTTCTCCGGCATTAATCTGAGTCTACACAGTGTACAGATGTCCATCCGATGAACGCCAAACATTATTAGGTTCACAACACACATGCGAGCTGATCTCGAATTTCTTCAGAATGTTTAGCAGTAGCTTAGTTGTGCTAAGCATAACCTTCATTATCATATGCTAGCATGTGCGGCGTGGGATGGGGGTGTTTTACAAAAAGGATGTTGTCTTAGTTCTATACTGATCTCCTTTTAAAGAAGACACATCTGCCAATCAGGTAGTTGATTTATGACTTGTTTTCAGCATCAGACCATACATTCTACACGCAGTTTTCCAGCTGAGGCCTGTATTTCTGTTCAAATTATATAATGATCCGTTACTGTCGCACTTCGGTGCCCCACTTTTCAAGTCTGCAATTACATCAAATACTGGGATGTCACAAAAATAATGACTGCCTGCAATTTTAGGGATGCTAGGACACATTACAAAGCAAAACTGGTTTCAATCGCCTAATGATAAAATAGTTTAAATAACCGAAATCTATGTTGGGGTTAACAAGCAACAGGCAAAATGCAAGCGCCGCTGAAGAGGGTCAAGCTTTTCAACAACTCTGATTTGTTTCACAGCCACAGATTTCGATCGATTTTTTCACCCTGCACTTTGCCATTGGTCCAACTTGATGACTGTAATATAATGGTAAAAAATATTTGCTTCATTTGTGAGAAAAATGGGTGATAACTTAAGAGTGATTCGATACTTTCGATGATCCGATACTGTCGAGTACACTGTACAGTCATCAAGTTAGACCAATGGCAAAGTGCAGGGTGAAAATTCGATCGAAATCTGCGGCTGTGAAACAAATCAGAGTTGTTGAAAAGCTTGGCCCTCTTCAGCGGCGCTTGCATTTTGCCTGTTGCTCGTTAACCCCAAAATAGATTTCGGTTATTTAAACTATTTTATCATTAGGCGATTGAAACCAATTTTGCTTTGTAATGTGTCCTAGCATCCCTAAAATTGCAGGCAGTCATTATTTTTGTGACATCCCAGTATTTGATGAAATTGCAGACTTGAAAAGTGGGGCACCGATGTGCGACAGTAACGGATCATATAATTTGAACAGAAATACAGGCCTCAGCTGGAAAACTGCATGTAGGATGTATGGTCTGATGCTGAAAACAAGTCATAAATCAACTACCTGAGTGGGTGATGTGTCTTCTTTAAAAGGAGATCAGTATAAAACTAAGACAACATCTTTTTTTGTAAAACATCCCCATCCCACGCCGCACATGCTAGCATATGATAATGAAGGCTATGCTTACACAACTACGCTTCTGCTAAACATTCTGAAGAAACATTCGAGATCAGCTCGCATGTGTGTTGTGAACCTAATAATGATTGGCTTTCATCGGATGGACATCTGTACACTGTGTAGACTCAGAATAATGCCGGAGAACTCGATGAATGACCATGTAGTGCTTATACACTGATTGCACCGAAATATCATTAAGGTGGAAAATCACCGTAAATTTGTTGATCCTGACCAGACAATACGGTCTTATCAGGGTCTACACTTTGCAAAGGCAGATTATGATCTTTACTGTTTCAGTTTTTCCGTAGTATGGGCCGCAGGGGATTACCGAGTTAAGATTTTTTGGCATGCTTGTACTTTTGTATACATTTAACTTTTATTTAACAGACATAACCCTTGCTGGTTAGGGGCCACATGAAAAATATCGTTGAAAGGCCGTAAAAGTTTTTCTCTGAGAGTTTAATAGGTCCAACAGTTTATGTAGAAAAATTATTGAAGCTATGAAGGTTGGCAGAATGCCACAGAGAAACTCTCCCATCAGATAATATCATATGATTCGATACTGTCGCACCTGATTCGTTACTGTCGTAAGACCCCCCCCTGTAAGTCTCGATAGGTTATCTGCCCTTAAATGAATAAATTTCGTAAATAGTTTGACATGGATAGATGGAAGGGATATTTTGCAATTGTTATGTGTCATAACATACATACTTTTAGCATTCACATACAACAAAACAGGAGTTTTATTGAACTTGATCCGATACTGTCGAGTCCATTGTATATGCAAAGGTGGGAGAAATTCTTACCTTACCCTGGTTATCTGACCCGTGGGTAGGATAAAAAAAAAAGTTTTCGCGTGACTTCGGTTTGCATTGGTTGTATTGGACGTCACGTAACTTCGTCGTTAGCTGACGTCACAACAACGTCAGAAATCACAATAGTTGTCAAAACGGTGGACGTCGCAACGCAGTGTCTAGAGAAATCTTTGATGTAGGTATTAAAGCTTCAGCACTTAGAGATATGCAAGTAAAAGAATCTACCACGAGTGTGAGGTACGGATAGACAAAACTGTCTCTCGGGTCACTGTTGGTATCACTCGGCAAGCCTCGTGATGCTATATTGAACAGTGACCCTTGGGACAGAATTGTCTATCCGTACCTCATACTCATGGTAGATTATTATAATATTTTGTACACCGACAAAATTTTGAAATGTTTACATGCCATGAAAATATCAAATGTGCTGGAGACGGGCTCTTTGTTTATTTTTAACATGTTGTTAAAAACGGCAGATTTTGGAACATCTTTTCCGGTTTTCTCAATATAAAAACACCCATATCTTCACTCATAGACAAAATGAACATATGTGTTAGGTATTTCTTTCTTAGTTAGAACACAAGGAATAATTTGGTACACATTTTGTTTTGATTTGTTAGAATTGTTTGATAAGCGTCTCTGCACTTGCAAACTTGAGTGGGTGGGGTACTTGGACAGGCCTTGTGTAGTGTACTGGTGGGCCATGCTAGATAACGTATGAGCATTCCAGCAAAACTCTAGCATCAAGAGCTTTCATGGGCTATAATTGTAACTGTCTTAGTTTTTTAACGGAAAAGCTATTAAATTCAATTTTTCTGGCAGTTTTCCTCGTGTTATTCTGAGAATTCTTAAAGACGAAACACTATAGTTTGTTCCCAAAGCACGAATGATAAGTTATAAGAACCATGCAATTCAAATTGGAGCCAAAACGGCCCTTGTAATACCAGGTCTTTTCATGTGGTTGTCAGAAGACTATTCTAAGAACATTTCTGTAAACGTTTTGTCAAAATATCTGCAGTTATATAGCAATAAACGCAGATTTGTAATTATCACATACTAATTCAATGAAATTGTCTCTCTTGAAAAAAAAACATGGTGGTGTAACGCTGTAAAACAAAGAATGATTATAAGTACCGTATTAACCCTGTTAACCCCCCCCCCCCCCCCGCCCCCTGCTCTAATAATCACCCCCTTCCTTTTCCTTTTTTCCAAAAATAATGTTATACTAACTTGCATGAATTCCTGTTTGCTTCTCTGGATAAGGTAGCTCTTTGAAAGGGGTCTTCTTTTAAGGTAGGGGGCAAATTCTTTCCTTTAAGAGTCGAAACCCACCCCTACTGAGATTAACGGCAAAAAGGTAAAGTTGCCACCCCTGAAAGTATACCAATTCACCTTAATACTTTTTATAGAAGAATTTAGGCAGTGACTGATTCGCTACTCTTTAGCTTCTGAATAATGCCCTCTTTCGAAAAATGCAACGCCCCAGTGGCGTTTAATAGGATTAATACGGTATATCGTTTACCTGCAGCACATGCATTTACAAGAGCACATATAACTGTGCCATCCTGCCAGTCTTTGGTGAAGTTTCTAACTGAAAGTGGTTTGATCTTGTCATTTATCCAGGTTTTCAACCAACTGGTGAGATCGGAATCCTTCACATCTGTGTCGTCTGTTGCTGGTACACAATCATTATATTTTAAAAACAGCTGCCACATCAGACCAAGGATATGTTTCAAATCTTTCTTTATGATAGACTTGATAGTGTCAGTTCCTGAAAATGAGTAAGATACGAGGGTCATGACGGCCACAGTCAGGCACCGGAGCGATGTTTTCATTTTATCATGCATATGCTGCAACATTCTATCTGATAACAGGGGTATGATAACACAATGTGATATCATGTCTCTGTAGAACTGCGCTTGCGCGAATGTTATCAGGCCATGCCTTTAGAAGCGATTTCTAAAGACGATTGGCTGTATACTGTCTTTGGCCGTGATAGCAGCTTTTGATTGGTTGAATGACGTCACCGACTTACGTCATAACGCATTCGCGACGTCAGCAAGTTCGAACAAAACTGCGTTTGCCTTTCATTTGTTTGAGTCTCTTTAAACCCTGAAACCTTCTAATGGTACATGATAAAAAGAAAACGATGTAAGTGTCTTTTGATATCAAGTTTATCAGGCTCGACCAGAAACACGTCGGACTGGCTCGGTAGCCTCGCCATTCTTATGCTGTTTCTGGCCTCGCCTGATAAACTTGATATCAAAAGACACTAACATCGTAAACTCTATATCTGCATCCTCATTATCTGCATCCTCGACGCTTTCGCTGGATCAACCCATTTATGCCTAGTAGACTCTCCTGTGCTTATATATATTGGATGTCTATTGGCAATTAAGGCGTGTCTTAATTTTTAGGAGAAACAAACCATTTGTCTTATCCAGATAGTATAAATCCTGATCAGACGCCGCATCTTGCGGCGTCTGATCTGGGTCTGCACTGTTTCCCAGTGTCCCGTTTATAGGACACCAGGCATAAATGAGCCGCGACACGAGAAAGCCAACAAAGTGGTTGTGCGCCCAGCGCAGACTCAGCTCAGCCTGGGAATCCGCCCAGTTTGATCAGAATCTTCGCTTTGCTCTTAAAAAGTAGCCAAGGGTCAAACAACATATCTTTTGGATCAAAGGTGAAACTTATGCGCTCCCTTGTCATTTCCATATTTCTGTATGCTTTTGAATCGTGGATCTTGACAGCAGAGTTAGAAAAAAGATTAATCCACAGCTGACAGTACTTTTCTTTGAAGTTGCCAGTACTGGGAAATTCTGATAACTGTATAGTTATCATGTACTGTTATCATGTACAGGTATCATGTACAGTTTTGAATAGACCAATCATAACAGAGCTGCAATTAAACAAACTTAGTAAACTCTGCTTTTTATCTTTTGGCCACAGAAATCTTTGTTAAGGGTATTCATTTGACTCCCCTCGCTTAAATGAGTCTCCACAACATATTTTATATGAAAATAATCAATTAGGTCATGATTGCATTAGATTCACCTCAGAGGTTATTGATGGTTACCAACTTTTTGTTCACAAAAAGAGCACTGAATTAAAGTCACAGTATTACGCTGACATTTTCATTTTTGCCTCCCTTCTCAGTGGGGGACAACTCTTGAAAGCAGGCATTTACTTCTTGCTTCTTTAGGAGCAAATTCGTTCCTTGAAGAGTAGACCACTGGGAAGAGTTACATCACCCAGAGAAGCAATTTGTTCCTTTTGCATAAATGGCAGAAAAGCTTGGATGTGTACCCATACATCTTAAAACATATGTTGTGGTTACTCATTAATTAGGTGAGTCCCTACAACATAAGTTTTAGTACAAAAATGTTAAAATCAAGCACTGCATATTGTTGGTAATCCATATAAAAAGGCACGCCAGCGAGGTTATTTCAGTAGCACAACATTTGTTTTACCCGGTAGTTGAAAAAAAAAAAAACATCTATGTTATGGGTTCTGATGAACCATAAAGAGCATACCTGATAATAGAAGAAAAAAACACACTAAAACATACGTGATTGAAATAACCCAAACAACATTAGATTAATGAATACCTTGAACAAACATTTTCTTTGCGATTAAATAGAACAACAGAGCTTACCCAACAAAATTTGTTTAAAGACAGGGGTGGTACTATATAAGGAGGATTAACTTCAACAGTGTCATTTTGGACGGACACACGGCGCCAAGTGTGTGCAACTATGGTTACGTACCGTTGAGCCACTTGGGTAACGTCGATACGAGAATTGAACAGAACAGAACAGTGTCATTCTGTCTCTTGATCGCATAGTGTCAACACCTCCAGTCAGCCAATAAAATGGTCATAACTAGTAATTCTGGTCCAATGATTGGTTGGATAAATTTTCATACTTTTACCTGTACGGGTAAATCTGCAGAGAAGTCCTGTCTTTAAACTGCAGCCCAATTTTCTGTCTTTCCTCTCTTGTGTAGAACCTTAAAATGAGACAAATATTCTGATTCAAATTTCCCTCTGATCACTCAAGCAGTTTCTGATTGGTCAGGTAGCTGATGACCTTATTGCATCAGACAGGAAGGTCCATTTTCCAGACAAGGTGAGGGAGGTTGAATTAGATAAAATAAGTAAAGAAGATAAAATATATTTTTTATTGGTTTAATTATTTGTTTTAGGTGAAAAGTTCAATAAAGCTGTGGATTAAAACAGATATATCCATTTCTTTTTGAGATGTATTAGTAAATATCAATACTGATTGTTAGATGTACAGGATAATTGGACTCGCCCTAAAGGGCTCGTCCATTATCCTGTACACGTATAGGTTAGAGGCTATGAAGAGAAATCTTCGCAATTAAGAACCTGAAGCGAGCGTAGCGAGCGGAAGGTTCTTAATTGCGAAGATTTCTCTTCATAGCCTCTAACCGACTTAGTGTTTGCCCCAGATAATTAACTGATCCTGGTCTGCCCTGTTTTCCAACATCTTTCAGATAATCTTTGTTTGAGAGATATTTTGGGTTTAAAAAAAATAAAAATAAAGAAATAGTAATGATAAGTAAAAAAAACCCAAAATGACCACTCTCCAATGTACTTTGATTATAGTAATGATGCAATGTCAAAACATGATGCAATATCATGACAGTCCCAAAATAGCTTGGAGAGGAGGGGCTTAATTAGAATACTGCTTTTAAAGCTTTTGCCATGCTTTCATTTAGCTTGGAGAGGAGGAGCGTAATTAGAATACTGCTTCTAGAGTGAGTGTCATGCTGTCATTTATAATTTGTGTTCATGTTCAGATGACTTTGCTCATTCCCATTCATTCAGTTTTTGGAGCTCAAACATGGCTGGTCACTTTGATTTTCCTTTGTTGAATGAGGATTCTTTTCTTCTCATTACACAAATCATAGTTATTTGATTTGTGTTACGAGATGCATCTTATTACAGAGGAACATATAAGAGGAGTATTTTGTGATAATTTGGGATTATTTTTATTTCTCCATGAAAAACGTATGTTGTGGATATTCATTAGAACTGCCTTTTCAATGCAATTCTAACTAATATCGACAACATGCTTTAAAACAATGCTGTGGGTACCCATAGAACTGCCTCATCGAGGCGATTCTAATAAGTATCCAAATGTTTTTACAATATTATGTGTTTATTTTAAAAATGTAATGGATAGCCATAGAACCGCCTCGTCGAGGTGGTTCTAATGAGTAACCATAAAATACTTTTTATGGAGAATACTGCCAAATACTCCCCTTCATCTGTTCCTCTGTAATGAGAAAAAACGCTCATTCGAGAAATCTACATCGACTTTAAATCAATTTGACCTGTCATGTTGAAGCTATTTTTAGACGTGACAAACCACAGAAGACTGTACATTTCTGATCACTTGAATTTTCAAGTCTTCAGTAGATTTATTGGTGAAGACTCTCTTCATGGATAAGTGATGAGTCTACACCAATAAATCTATTGAAAATTTGAAAATTCAGGTGATCTGATTGGTTTATTATCTGGGGCAAACACTAACTAACAATCAGTACTGATATTTACTGATACATCTCAAAAAGAATAGATATATCTATTACATACAGGCCTTCGAGATGAGATGCTACCATATAACCAATGAAGAGGTTCGCAGAAAGATCCAGGCAGCCATTGGAGAATATGATTAACTCCTAACTCTGGTCAAGAAACGGAAACTAAGGTGGTTTTGCCGCGTCTATATGTCTTCTGGTTTAGCAAAGACGATTCTTAAGGGCACAGTGAAAGGAAAAAGGAAGAAGAGGTTGACAGAAGAAGAGGTGGGAAGACAATATTAAAGAGTGGACAGGGATGGATACGGACAGTGAAGACTCTGATCAGACTAACCACTTTTTTGGTTTTCTCATGGTGAGGCTCGTTAATGGATTAATCTCGATAAATGGCCATAGAAGGATAACTACGCCCCACTTTCCGGTCTACTGCCATGACTTTTTAATAAGATAACAGTCTGAACAATTAAGTAAAGGGTTACTCCAGTCAATTTATTTTACAAGCGAGGCTGCAGTTTCTGAGAAGGTATGCAACAAATCGTGCACTGGTGGTCATGTCTTCCTGAGATCACAACTTGACAAACCTTAGTATAAAGGGTCTCGCAATGTATATCTTTGTCAAATTATGTTTTATTTTATTTCATTTTTATTAATACTCTATTTTTCACTGGAAAGCTACGTCACCCCGCTAAATGTTATAAAAACGCAACAAGTTATAAAATTTCTTCACCCCGCAAAATGTTATAACTTTATAACATTTTGCGTCAAATCTCAAAACATGAAAACGCAAAATGTTATAAATTTCTTCACCCCGCAAAATGTTATAAAAACGCAAAATGTTAAAACACTTGTAGGAACGCAAAATGTTATAACTTTATAACATTTTGTGTCGAATCTCAAAACTAATAAAAATGTTATAAACTTCTTCACTCGGCAAAATGTTATAACAACGCAAAATGTTATAACAGATATAGGGGTACAATCTTTGACATTTGTGTCCTCTTTATCAACTGGGGTCATGTCATAAAGTAAGGATTTTGTTATTCTATGAGCATGGTCTTTTTGGCTTGCCGTCTCGGCGGCAAGCCAGTATTCAAGTGGTTTAGTGATACCGAGTTATTTTCGGAAGAAACGATACGTCACACTTAGTCGGAAAATACCTGGAGAGTGTGTACTGCAGTGTTTATATATAGCAATAGCGCAAAGTATTAGCTTTTCCAAAAATCATGCAGCGGCGTCGCGAAAATAGGCCTTAGGGCATCGCAACTGGTCAGAGCAGCCGGCACACTGTCCAGCGCCGGTGCCTTCATGGGATCTGATCAGTCTTTTTCGGCATACATATTCTTCATGATGATCCATGATGCAGACATCTTTCATGCTGAGGATAGACTGATAAGACTGCGCTTATGCCGGAGTGGGCTGATACGTGTATCTGTAAAAACTGAAAGAGCAGAGTTCAAATTTATTGTTTAGATTTAGAAACAAGCGCTTTTGACGATTTTCTTCTCTTATCACATTAACTGAAAAAAATGTATTCCATCTATCTAGAGTTTATAGTTTATTAAAGTCTCATTTTGGTGTACAACATCACAGTACATACATGTTTATATACAGACATATAAAAATACACCAAACCATTCTGTACAGAATTAATAGAGACTATGTACATCATGCATTACATATACATTTATCTTATCACCGCGGATAAAGGCTCCACAGAGGTAAAAATAATAATAATAATAATAAAAATACAGCGAACATTGAATATTTTTTCTACTTACGTGGCACTGCATCCATGGTGCCAGAGTACAGTCACTTCCTAAAAACTACACACTGGAATCAATGGTTTTCCCCTCCTCAGCCACACGGCGCATGAATTTACCAAAAGCGGCACAGTCAGGTACAGAGAAACATGTGGCGGAAACCAGTGTCCAAACAGCATGGCCCCCTGCACCGACTTTGTGCACCGTAATACATGCTCCATGAGGATGAAAAGGGGAAACACTTTGGAAAAAAAGTCTATTATGTGGGAAAAAAATCAGAAGGTTAAACGAATAAGTATGCTGGAAGTAAACAGAATTTCCGCCGTGTGCGTCCCAAGATACGCATTACAATAAATGTGTGGCTTAATTGCTTGTATTTGGAACTGACCGTGTTATGTATGTAAAAGTCGGTAATGTCGGTGAGTACTTAACGCTTACGCATTGCAACAGGCCTTTCCATGGCGCAAAGCGATATATTATGTACACATTTTTAGCATCTGATAAATTTCCTTTTGGCCATCAACATGTTCATGAATAGCCTGAACAATGATACAGAAAAAGGGGACAATTCAGAGTTGTTGACATTTGAAACTCAGAATTGTTAAAATTTGAAACTGTTAGGGATTCATTGACAGCTTTATGACAAGGGAGGGGTTGGTTGGTTGGTGCGATGATGCTGGGATAACTTCCAGTGCCGGGGCGTCCTACTTATTTGGATTATAGTAGAACAAGGGCCTACTGTGCTTGCGGTAGGTGCGGGTTGGGGTGTGTGGACATTTTTCTTACTTTTATAACACTCTCTAATGTTGCCTTCTTAGTTCAGCTATACAAATGTACAGAAAAATATTTACACTCAACGACGATTTCCTTAGATGACCCTATACTGGATTGACGTTGTCCATACATCCACGAACAACACACATTCATGCAATCTTACGCGTAAGCAACGTCACGGATAATTCAAATAGATGATTGGCCGACGTAACGTTTGATATACGTCATGTCATAGTGACAGCTGCTGTACTTCATTACCAAACACGTTGGTTAATAACTATTCTTCGTCCTTTGCTTGGCATTAAATTAGTCAGAACTTCACGAATGAGTAAACAAAATTGATGTAAAAACATAGCATAAATATAAAAGATAATTTTCATTTGTCGGGATTCATGGAAATACGAACGCAATAGGTTCCGTGCTTTGTTGTTCCCAAATGGTGTAAAGCAAGTTATTGTCAAAACAATAACAGCATGCATTTTCTTCTCAGAGTGTCAAAGTTTTGTTCCAGGCACTGCCAGTGATGCCACTTAAACCAAAAGTAAACTTCAGTAAATATTAATTTATTTCTTCTTTTGATGCCAAGTTCAGATGTGCACACTGGTCTGGAATTCAACACAGACAACGAAGACAACTCACAAGGAATCTGCTTGTTCTGCTCATCAGGATAAGTTTGTTTCAGAAGTATAGTCCCACGGACCATCCGACCCCCTACTCTTGAAATAAGACTCAAAAGTTTTACTGAATTAACATGCATATTCAAGAAATGCTTGAAAACAATTTTTGGGCTACACCGACCAGGGAACGAATTGGTGAAAAACCTTATTCAAGCACTGCATTTATACAAGACGGAATTTCTTCGAAAATCTGGTCTGACTAAGAGGTATATCAAACTGCCGGGTCCGTAAGAATGATAGTTTGAAAGTAATGTAAGAAGTATGCGAAAACAATCGTGTTTTATAGTATGTTGCCTCGTTGCCTATGTTGAATGCCAGACCAGCGTGATGTGCCAAGATTCCATAGACATGGGTTTGAAACAGTCTTTCTGACAATGCCACCATTCAAGAAGTTAGAAATTAAATACTTTGCTAAATAAAAGTAAGCAACAGAAAGTGCACTAACAATCGGGTTCACTTCAATAACAACTCATGAAAATTTCACTGTTATAGCTGTGCAAGCCTTCCTTTTAAAAGGAAATTTTATTTCTCCTAATACCTATTTCTAACTATTTCTATAAAAGCTTTGTTGTACAGAAACGCAAACAGGAATTCACAAAATTGTTTCCCTCTGCTAAAAAAGTGGGAACATGGAGGTGTGTCACCCGCAAAATGTTATAAAAACGCAAAATGTTATCAAATTTAGAGGAACGCAAAATGTTATAACTTTATAACATTTTGCCTCGAATCTGTTATAACAACGAAGAATGTTATAAAATTGCAACATCTTGCATTCGTATAATTGTTATAACATTCAAGTTGCTTTGTTATTACATTTTGCAGGATAAAGAAATTTACAACCTTTACTTTTTAATTAGTTTTGAGATTCAAAGCAAAACGTTATTTAAGAATTGAATTTTGATTTTTCAGCGTTTATCATGTGATGAAGCCAGTAGGCGGAGCTAAAATTCCATATTGCGCGAAGCGCTTCTTGTAGAATTTTAGCGACGACCACTGGCTTCTTCACACGATGAACGCTGAAAAAAAAATTTCATTCTTATATTTACACTTTACTGGAAAAGAGCCCGCGCAAGCGCGGAAATATTTCATGATGGTTAAGTTTATATAAAAAAGCGAGTTTTAATTTTTCAATGTAAATGGCCTTAGGCCCAGGTGAAGATATGACCTTTACCATGAATCCTCACTAAAGCTTCATTTACCTAATTAGTTGTCTGCATCTACAAACTTTCAGGTAGCAGACTGCATTGTTTCTAAAAAGAATCAACTTTTTTTCACTTTTTCCTATAGAAAAACCTAAGTGACTCAAATGTTGACCTTGCCGTAAAACAGATCAAGGTCATCCCAGGGTCATCATTTATATAAATTTTGTTGAGCTTTTGAGTCCTTGATGCGACATGCTAAGTTTCAAGATCATAGGATTTGTGGTTCTGGGGGATAATTGGTTGATTTGATGCTTAACACTGGGTGGGAGCGTACAGTACAAGTGACCGGTTGTCCCGATCTGTATAGTGGACGCATCTTTGTCCCAATATGTCGGGTAAGTTTCAAAATTGTTTATTTTTGTGTTTTAAAATCATTGAGTGCAGGTAGAACAGCTTGCTCGACAAGCCTTAATACAGATCTTTTCGACATGTCACCTTAATTTTCTGTAAATTGTTATGATATGCTTTATTTTCACATTTAATTTGAGAAAATCACTACTCTACTTTCGATTTCGAAATCTACGCCGGTACCATTTCTTCAAATTTTGCCATCAATTCTATATGAAACAACCGTGTTTTCTTTAGAAATATTTATGGTGTATTTAGGTTCAGGATTATTTAATCTTGTTAGATATCATGCTAGGTAAGGGCAATTATTTTCAAAGAAAACAAAAGAGGGGTCAAACGCTATTCTGTATCGTGGGTCGTAAAACCGATTGTCAGTGAGACATCCCATACAGTGAGAGAAATTTGGGGATGCTCAGCTTTGCTTGTCTTGTGGATTCGTCCCGTACTTAAAGGATACTTATCATGGGTAAATCTCTTAATAGATCATTAATCTATCTTAAAAAGGGACTAACTAACATTTTTTTCGAATTAAAACGCTAACTCGGCCGATTTTCTGGTTACACGTGACGTGATCTGATTACAAACACCAGTGATTTGCAGATGAAAATACGAATTTAGAGCAAAGAAAGCAACATCTAGCCATCTCCAAAGATGACCATAACGGAAAACATAAATAGAGAAAACACTCTTACCAAGTGGTTTACATCCAAACAATAAAAGAAAACACATTTCACACAAACACACCCTGAAGGTCATAGCAACGGACAAAGATTTGCTCACTATACACATCGGACAACGGTGCACATGTACTGTACGCTCCCAACCAGTGCTTAACGTCCACGGTAAACAGCTAAGGTCATGTCGGGACGGTCAGTTAACCTAACCACACTATTCCTGGGCAGGCTTAGACCTCCTAAGCGGTTAACCAGTACTAAGTGCACATACTTTCGCCAGTAACTGACAACTGCCCTTCCTGAATCAGCGGAAGGAGAAACGAAAGTATGTGGCCAGACCGGGTTTCGAACCCAGGACTTCTGACTTATGAGTCAGGTGCCCTACCGATTACACTACGCGGCCCGGCGTGGTTCTGGGGGAGAAGATTTTTGAATTTTTTTACCATAATAAATGTTTGCCATCTTGGTTATGTGACCTGTCCTGGGCATTTTTTTTCTGGAAAAATTGGGTCCTGGAACGTTTTGGGGGAAAATATTCAAGCCCTCTGAAGACTAAAGGCTTATTTAGCTTCGTTGAATCATTGAAATTGATTTTTCTGCTTCGCTGGAAAAATACCCTTTCTTACCTGGCGCATGTGTGTTAACCTTAGACATTTTTAATTTTTGTCTTTTCGAAAGTTCAGTTCAGTTTGAATTCTCCTAACGACGTTCCCCAAGTGGCTCAGCGGTACGTAACCATAGCCGCCTACACTTGGCGCCGTGTGTCCGTTCAACTTTTCGAAAGACCATGTGCGTTGAGCTTTATTCTTGAATGGGCGAGTTCGATTGGCTACTCGTATTGACTATCGTTCTGGAAGAAAATGGGTCGTTTCGAGCCATGGCCGTCGGGACTATGACCATTTAGTTCTTCATCCGTTTAGACATATGAGCAAAAATACAAAAATAAATCGTTATTTATGGGGAATGACGTGCGTTCATGGGTCGGATTTTTGCATTAGAACCTGCTAAATTTGGACTTGCTAAGCAGCGCGCCGATATAACGACGCAGAACCGAAACGACCGGATTAATTTAAAACGTGTATTCGAGTACACGATAATTTCACTCGAACGCACCCATTGTTGACAAAAACAATTCGACCAATAGTCGAAGTTTCTAGAAAAATACTTGGGAGAATTTAAAATGAAAGACGAATTTAATTCCCAAATTCTTTAAATCTACGTGAAAGTAAAACACACGCTAACCGAAATTATCAATGATAGCAATATGCGAAAGAACCAGTATAGAAATTACGCTTGAAAATGCCACCAATTTTGCAGTTTATGCGTTACTTCGTTTATTTAGTATTATAGATTCTTAGATCCTTCCTGTGGTGTTTTCATTGTAATTCAATGTAGACTATGCAAAATATTTGTCGAAGAAAATGTAGTAACGACGTATTCGGCCATTACGTTGAACCGCCGTCGCCATAACGTGGCGTCAATCGAACGTTACGCGGATCAATCAAGACTTTCGTTTACCTCAGACGTCGCATGACGACAACGTGACATGATCAATTGTCGTTCATCGGTGTATGAAGCCAGTTGCTCTAATAGGTTTACCTATGGGAAGTCAGTGGCAAATGTAAATATTAAATTATAACATTTTGCGTTCCTATAATTGTTATTACATTTTGAGATGTTATAACATTTTGCAGGATGAAGAAATTTATAACATTTTGCATTTTTATTAGTTTTGGGATTCGACGCAAAATGATATAGAGTTATAGCATTTTGCGCTCCTTTAATTGTTATAACATTTGGCGTTGTTATATCATTTTGGGGCGAAGAAATTTATAACATTTTGCGTTTTATTAGTTAGAGTCGACGCAAAAAAGTTATAAAGTTATAACATTTGCGTTCCTCTAAATTTTATAACATTTTGCGTTTTTACAACATTTTGCAGGGTGACAAAGCTAGCCCCAGCCACTGGCAGCGAGATTTGTTTTAACAACATCATAGAGTTTGTCAACCTTTGACACCAAGGGAACAGTCCTTTTATTTTTGAATAAAATGTATTTTATCATAATGAAGATGTGCATGTGAAGCTTTGGTTTTGGAAATATTTTTTTGACAAAAAATACGGCTTTTTCAACTGAATGCTGTTGGGCGTATTTGTCAAACAAAAAAGGGAATATGGCATATGCAACCAGCTGATTATACAAGATTGAATGGTTATGTCTGATGTTTTGTAATAAAGTTGTACACAGTAAAAAAAACACGAATAAGGTGTTTCGCAATGAGCTATATCTTTTAAAACTTAGTTTTTCAAAGCACTAATTCCATCATGAATTTTGTGTAACTAACTTATTATACAGTTTTGTCTGATCTGACCTCAGTCTCTGTACACACAACGCAGATATCTCATCATCTAAAGGGAAAATTACCAAGTGCTTCAATGACCTTGAAAATGAGGTCAAGGTCATCGAAATATAATCAGCTCTTAAGCTTGTCTCAGTAATATGTAGATGCGATTTTCAAAAGAATCCACCCACTGGTTCGAAATATATCCCACATACACGACTATGACCTTGAAGAAAACTGAAGATGTCTTGGATCTGTAACAAAGATATTATATCCATGCTGGTCTGGTGAAACTGATCCATCCATTTGTTCTAGAAATATCTCATTTTTAGGAAAATATCAATTTTCATAAGTTTGCTCTTGAGCTTGAAAATGAGATTATGGTCACCAAATCACAGTCAACTCTTGGGACTGTCCCTAAGGTATATCTTTGAAACATGTTCAAAACGTATATCAATTTTAGCCAAATAATCCTCCTATGACCTCGAACATAAGGTCATGTTCACCAAAATCTTATCAGTTCTTAAGCTTGTCCAAATGTTGTATCCATGCAAGTTTGGGGAAAATCCATCCACTGATTCAAGAGATGCCCTACATATGACCTTGAAAAAGGGATCAATGTTACCAAAAAAACGTATCTTAAACCTGTCACAATGATGTACCCACGCAGGTCGGAAGAATATTCATCCATTTTGTTTACAAAACATCTCATTCTAGGAAACAATTCACTTTTTGAAAGTTGACTTTTGACCTTAGAAATAGGGTCCAGGTCACCAAAACATAGTCAGCTCTTGAAATTGTCGCAAAGGTATATCTATGCTAATTTAGTGGAATTCAAGAGATATATCAATTTTAGTGAAATTTTCACCTGTGACCTTGAAAATTAGGTCAAGGTCACGAAAACCTAATCAACACTTAGGCTTGTCCCAATCATATATCCATGCAAGTTTTGTGAAATTCTGTCCACGCTGACGCCGACGCAGTAAATTTAACAACCTAAGGCCTCCTGTGACCTTGAAAATGGGGTCAAAGTCACAAAACCTAATCAGCTCTTTGACTTGTCCCAATGATGTATCCATGCAAGTTTGCTAAAATTCCACCGACTGATTCAAGAATTGTGGCGGATACAAACTGTCACGCCGCCGCCTCCGCACTGAAACCGAATATGCCCACCGCACCTTTGGTTGAGGGGATGGGGGCATAATTAAAAAAAGATGGCTCTGACAAAAATGAGCCATTTACTAAATTTATTTTATAAACATATACTGCCACTTAAGACTGGGTTCCCCGTCGGCATGTTTTTCTGTCATTTTGATGGAGAAAATCTTTGCTTCCTAGGATGATAAAGGCCTTTTTTCACCTTTAAGAGTTGACCCCATTGAGAAGGGATCCAAAAATTAAAAGTTGCTTCCCCTCAAGCTGTACCAATTTACCTTGAAACTATACAAGAAAGTCTCGCGCTAAACCTGGAAGCAGATAGCATCACACTTTCTTTATTACTTGTCACTAAATTATATTGATTTCTTTGTGGAATTGAAACTGATAACCTCACTGTTTCAAACAGTGAAATTATCACTTTCGATTTCACTGTTTCAGGAATAGGATTTTTGTGAAATAGCCTCAAGTTTTTGTTGATTAATTGGCTAAATCTTTACTGGCCTGACAAAAATTACGTCACGCATGTTTGTACGTCATGACGACCTTAATGACATCACTCAAAGCGTCAGCGTAACATTGTTACTGCACGTGACGTCTAAGTCTCCGGTAGGCATTCTTTCTTGGCAAATGTTTTGAGATCTGTGTATCAAAATGATATTTGAAGCTATTTTTTTAGTTGCAAACTGTGTTTACAACCAATAACATACCCAATAAGCATCGAATATGACGCAAAACGGCTAGAAAAAAGTTGTGTTTCTGTCATGATGGCTGACGCTCTTGAATACACAGAATTATTGCGATTTTCAAGCGTAAAAGAAATAGAAAATTTGACTTTTTAAGTGTAGATGAATTTTATTTCACTCATGAACACCAAAAGTGGTATTTTCACTTCGCCACTCGTGAAAATACCGCTTTTGGTGTTCATTCGGTGAAATAAAAATCGATCTTACACTGAAAAAATCAAATATCCTCTATTTTGTCCACAGCTCTGGTGCACTTTTCAGCATGAAAGTGTTTGTTTACAAAGATGACTGATAAGCAGCTGTAACTGTTAAGTGGCATGCTGCTGAGATACAGTGGTCAAATTACTTGATGTCAACTCTTTTACAAGCTATTTAAGAGCTCCCTGTTTTCTTATGCTGTTAGAGGCTAGTTAACAAATAACCATAAAATTTTTTATCAGATCCTTGAATAAATGGACATTCCAGAGTTTGTACCCTATAGAAACCAGCTAAAGAGTCGTTCATGTTTTGAAACAGTTTGTAAAATAACACTGTAACAACAAACCATCCATGAATTCTAACGTCTGATAAAATCACCACTGCAAGTTCAGTTCTGCGCGCTGCACACATGGGTCAACCCAAGACAAATTTTCAAATGTGCCTCAAGAGGTTTCCTACCCTGAGCCGCAACACGACAAAACCAACAAAGCCTCGCACACCAAACCCCGTCTGATGTCCTCCTCGGAGGTTACTAAGACGTAACGGAAGAAAAAAAAAGTGACATGTGCGCCCAGGGAAGACTCTGATCAGCCTGGGCACCCGCGCATGGAGTAGCTTAGACCCTTAGCTACAATTTTAGCGCACAACATAGACTTCATCCGATTTGGCGGATGCTAAGGCTGATCTGAGTCTTCGGTAGGCGCACATGCCACTTTGTTGTATTGTCGTGTCGCGGCTTATATTTTGTCTACACTCTGGTAAAAAAACTGCGTGTAAATATCATAAATGTCACCCATACCAATAAACAATCAAGTTAGACAAAAATATAACATTTCTTGCTAATTCATTTTGAGTATTTGATTTAAGAGGCATAAGATGTAAATTTACCTATATTGACCAATTTCATTTTCTCCTCATCCGTAAGAAAGTCAAAGACTTTATTTATAGTTTCCCTGTTCTGTGGTTTAACTTTTTCAATTTCTTTTCCAGATAAGATTTCTATCAAGTGGAGGAAACAAGCACCATCAGCAAGGTAATCCTCTAAATTCATAATTTGTTTGTCCTTTCCTAGATATTTATTCGCCCAACGCGTAAATGTTTCCTTCTGGTTTAGCTCTCTGTCGGCAGTTGCTTGCTCTCGCCTTACGTCCAATGCGTCCTGACCCTCCGCCATAGTAAATGTTTGAGTAATCCACGGTACTGCTTCGATTTATAAACCAATGCGCACCTAAACCAACAGATTCTGTGACACAAGTTCTGTCCCAAGAAGACCCTTGCAACAAACAGATTTGTGTTTAAGTAAAATTTTTGTTAAGATTTATTTTACGCCCACTTGCAACTTGAAACTTCATTTTCAATGCATCAAAAAAGTGATACAGAAAAAAAATATCAAATATAAAAAAACAAGGAAAAACAGATGAAGTCAAGCTAATGTATGTTTTGATATACACTCTCTTGAAGTGACTTATTGGTAACTATGTTTTACCGTATCTGTTCGGTTATAAGACAGAATATTCTTTCCAAAAACATCCCAAAAATCTAGATCCGTCTTACAAGACGGATCGAGATTTTTTGGATAGTTTTGGAGGAGAAAAACTTAATGGTCGAGTTACACACGACTAATTTGCATACTGAAAGGATTTAAAAACATCCACTTTTTATTGCTGGCTGTTGATGCTTTCACTTGTGACAGTGTTTAATATTTTTACGATATAATGCTTGAAACTTATCAAATTTAAAGATTGGGCAGTTTATTCGTATCATTTACTTAAATGGCGTCAGAAAAGACCGTTACGTCTCTGAACCGCATGGGGCAATGACGGCGTCATCTTATGCATCACTCTTTCAGACGATTTTTACTGTCTTACTATTGTTACGTCATTAACGTTGGTTTGCAATTATCATTGCAGTTGATGCTGTCACGTAAAATCTGTTACGGAGACGGCGTCGACGTGAGTTAGCGTCATGTCCTCTGGTTGTTCATATCGGGTAGCTGCTTTACTGGCGGTCTTTTGACCTTCCTGTAAACCGTGCGCGTCGTATGAGATTGTAAATTGCCGTAATTAACGCATAAAATTATCTCGCGACGTCACTTTTTGAAATTTCAGCATTTAACTTGCCCCAAACCCTGCACCTGTTTGCGATATTTAGGCGCGGTAGGCCAAATAAAGCCACAGACGGAGTTCAAATTTTTAAAATTCAATTTGATATTGTAAGAGAAATGTGTCATCAGAAAACTGTATACATAAAGTGACCCATCTGTATGTAAACTGCACTAAAAACACGAGGAGCACGTGCTTATTCGTAACCGATTCGGTTGAACGATTTCAAGTTCGAGACACGGACATAATCAGGTATAAAAGAATATATATGTTGTAAAATTTCGATGGACGTAGCTGAATTTGTTTTCGAGATAATCAAAATTAATGGGTGGAAGTTTTTAAATGACCGCACTAATATTTCTTTAATTTTCCTACAAAATATACCAAAAGATTTGTTGGTTGGTTGGTTGGTTGATTTGATGCTTAACGTCCACGGTAAACAACTAAGGTCATGTCGGGACGGTCAGTTAACCTAACCACACTATTCCTGGGCAGGCTTAGACCTCCTAAGCGGTTAACCAGTACTAAGTGCACATACTTCCGCTAGAAACTGACAACTGCCCTTCTTGAATCAGCGGAAGGAGAAACGAAAGTATGTGGCCAGACCGGGATTCGAACCCAGGACCTCTGACTTACGAGTCAGGTGCCCTACCGATTGCGCTACCCGGCCCGGCAAAAGATTTATTATATGGTGTAGAATACTAGGATAACACAACATTTTTGACTTAAGATCCGTGCTTTAAGAAAAAGGTAGAAAACTGAGTACTTTTTTCTCATTTTCTCTATTTTCCCTATATACTATTAGGAAATGATGGCCATATTAATCAGAGCAAAAATGACCGCATTAAATGTAAACTTAAAAGTTTGAAAAAAATATCTATGTGCAGCTAAAAAAGTACACTATATTAACCTAAAACAACATTTTTCATTTTTTTATTCAGGGAAGACAAAAAAAAAAGAAGAAAAACTGCCAATGTCCTATCTAATTTAATGCTATTTCAAGCTCACGCGATATCATCGTTTACAGGTAGATTATACGGGGCTGAGGAAAAAAGTTGCCCGTGGGTAATTCCTGGTGATTCAGTATGCTTCGTAGACAAAAGAAAAATATCGGAATGACAGCTTAGCACAGATTTCTTTACCAAAGCATTAAACGAGAAATCGACCAAATTGTGTGATTTTTAGAACACGTAGACCCGTTTGTGTGACCCGTTATGGGAATAGGTGACGTTTGAGACTGCTTGTGAGTCCTAAAGCAGCAGTCTCACTCTCACATACTCGTATTAAGGACGAGGTTGCACTACGTACCCACCCCTACGTTTTGCCAAAAACAGCCCGTTTCACAGAGATTTGGGTCAATAGTTTCCATTAACCGAAATGTTTTCGCATCGTTATAGCGGCCTAAAAATCCTGAAGAAATGTTTTATAGTCAGGGCATTGTCAATGACTATTTGGGAATGTAATCAATGGTAACTTTGAGCTCTTCTCTTCTAGATGAAAGCATGACCCAAGTTTCATGGCTCTAGACCTTATAGTTTCATAGAAACAGACCTAAACGCGACCAAAAATTGCAAAGTCAGTCAACCGTAAAATGTAGGTCAAGATTCAATATTGATAATGGCTTTGAGATTTACTCTTCCAGACGTACCAATGAACCATTTTTTCATGGCTCTAGGCCTTATAGTTTCTGAGAAAATAACCTAAATGTGGAAACTTGACAAAAAATTGCAAAGTCGGTCAACCGTAAAATGTAGGTCAAGACTCAATATTGATGATGGCTTTGAGATCTACTTTTCCAGATGTATGCATGAACCAAGTTTCAAGGCTCTAGGCCTTATAGTTTCTGAGAAAATGACCTGAACGCAAAAACTCGACAAAAACTTGCAAAGTCAGTCAACCGTAAAATGTAGGTCAAGACTCAATATTGATGATAGCATTGAGATCTACTCTTCCAGATGTATGCATGAACCAAGTTTCATGGCTCTAAGCCTTATAGTGTCTGAGAAAATGACCTAAACGCAAAAACTCGACAAAAACTTGCAAAGTCAGTCAACCGTAAAATGTAGGTCAAGACTCAATATTGATGATGGCTTTGAAATCTACTCTTCCAGTGTATGCATGAACCAAGTTTCATGGCTCTAGGCCTTATAGTTTCTGAGAAAATGACCTAAACGCAAAAACTCGACAAAAGCTTGCAAAGTCAGTCAACCATAAAATGTATGTCAAGACTCAATATTGATTGTGGCATTGAGATTTACTTTTCCAGATGTATGCATGAACCAAGTTTCATGGCTCTAGACCTTATAGTTTCATAAAAACAGACGAAACGCGACCAAAAATTGCAAAGTCAGTCAACCGTAAAATGCAGGTCAAGACTCAATATTGATGATGGCTTTGAGATTTACTCTTCCAGACGTACCAATGAACCATTTTTTCATGGCTCTTGCCCTTATAGTGTCTGAGAAAATAACCTAAATGTGGAAACTAGACAAAAAATTGCAAAGTCAGTCAACCGTAAAATGTAGGTCAAGACTCAATATTGATGATGGCTTTGAGATCTACTCTTCCAGATGTATGCATGAACCAAGTTTCAAGGCTCTAGGCCTTATAGTTTCTGAGAATAAGACCTGAACGCAAAAACTCGACCAAAAGTTGCAAAGTCAGTCAAACGTATAATGTAGGTCAAGACTCAATATTGATGATGGCATTGAGATCTACTCTTCCAGATGTATGCATGAACCAAGTTTCATGGCTCTAAGCCTTATAGTTTCTGAGAAAATGACCTAAACGCAAAAACTCGACAAAAACTTGCAAAGTCAGTCAACCGTAAAATGTAGGTCAAGACTCAATATTGATGATGGCTTTGAGATCTACTCTTCCAGATGTATGCATGAAGCAAGTTTCATGGCTCTAGGCCTTATAGTTTCTGAGAAAATGACCTAAACGCAAAAACTCGACAAAAACTTGCAAAGTCAGTCAACCATAAAATGTATGTCAAGACTCAATATTGATGATGGCATTGAGATTTACTCTTCCAGATGTATGCATGAACCAAGTTTCATGGCTCTAAGCCTTATAGTTTCTGAGAAAATGACCTAAACGCAAAGACTCGACAAAAATTGCAAAGTCAGTCAACCGTATAATGTAGGTCAAGACTCAATATAGATGATGGCTTTGAGATCGACTCTTCCAGATGTATGCATGAAGCAAGTTTCATGGCTCTAGGCCTTATAGTTTCTGAGAAAATGACCTAAACGCAAAAACTCGACAAAAACTTGCAAAGTCAGTCAACCGTAAAATGTATGTCAAGACTCAATATTGATGATGGCTTTGAGATTTACTCTTCCAGATGTATGCATGAACCAAGTTTCATGGGTCTAGGCCTTATAGTTTCTGAGAAAATGACCTAAACGCAAAAACTCGACAAAAGTTTACGCCGACGACGCCCCGCCGACGACACCGGAAAAGCAATACCTATGTCTCGCCTCTGCTTCGCAGGCGAGACAAAAATCACCCTGATTTTAAGATTGGGATCTATAGGTTCTATGTGAAGTCGTCAGGCAACTCCTGCCACACACCTCTCATTCGCCGCCATTCCCTTCTATAAGGCCATATAACATTTGACGCAAATGCTGCATTCAAAATAGGCCATACACTGTTTACGCTTCCACACACCTTATGCATGGATACGTTAAATATACTAGACAAAACAGAGTATCCTACAGTTTTACACTGTAAAAAGTAACTGTAGATTTTACGGTAGAATAACTGGAAACCGGCTGCCAGTCCTTTTCCCGTTATTTTTACAAGCGTTTGCCTGTAAGACATTGCTGAAAATCACGAAATGGAAGTTTTATATTAACTGGCCGCACTCGAAAATAACTTTGTATTGTTGAAGGGCTATCTGACCAAAACGACACTTGCTCTATTCTGTTCCACTCTGTTTGGTGATTCCTGCAATTTCTACGGGCGCCCGTAAAAATAACGGTGAAAAGACTGGCAGCTGGTTGCCAGTTATTTTACCGTAAAATCTACTGATTGTTTTACAGTGTAGGGCCATTTCAAGAGTATTTCCTTCATCTTTCGAGATGATCGAACGATAGAAATTAAAGTTTGAGTTTTATATCCCGTTCAACAATATTTTAGTCAAAATCAAGACGATGAACGTATGTAATGAAAGGGTATTTGCAATGAAAATACCGTTAAAAAGGTAAAGGTTTCCCATAGCCTAGTAGCCGTAGGGACAGTGGGGGTTTGAGGCCCACTGTATCTTGGACACAGCAAATGAAATATGAAACCAATTCCTCTCCTTTTGCTGCCATATCCTTCCCTTATTCAAAGCAAGTACCCATTTACTGCTGGGTTGATAGAGTTTTCCAGTCGTCGCATTGCGAAACCAGGGCGCGATCTCACGACCTTGCGGCGACTTTCTGCACCATAACCGAGCGTCTCTAACCACTCGACCACAGCGCCTCTCAAAATATCGTCAGGCTGTAAATAATTTTGCTAGACGGTAAACTGATTTGAGCTACCTAGGCTCCTGTATCTGAATATAGAAAAGTATGATCAGTAATTGTAGATATTCTTCACAAGAGGTACACCCTCAAAACAAGTACACACTTTTCATGGCTGTCTCTGCAACTGCCTTAGTTGTTGTTGTTGTTTGTTTTTTTCCTTATTCTGTGCCACCCCATTTGTTGTTCTCAGATACCCAAATATCCAAGAAATAGCTCTTTTCCTAGAAATCACAGAAATCCCCACCCCTTCCCTATTCACTATTTTCCATGAATTAAAGGCTGGAAGGTGGAGTGATAGCATACTTCAGTACCATTCAGAATGAGACAAAGAATCAAGCGATTGGATTACCTTTACCGATTCTTTTTCTGTGAAATCACTTTTTGCGTCATACATTATGTACTACAGTGGAAATATCTATCGTGGTGACTATAAATATAGGACAATATCTAAATGCTGGAGGTGGGGGTGGTGTGTGTGTGGGGGGGGGGGGGGGGGGGGGGGGGGGGGGGACCGTGAAGACCCAGATAAAACTGCTACGATCGGGGTCGGCAGTGTTTGCCATCCCGCCCGCATTGTCATGGGTATACAAATTTTAAGATAGCATGCAAAAACCCCTTATCACACACTTTTACCATATGTGAAAAGATCCATGATTTAAAAATGCCGTCCCCAGCTTGTACGTATAAACATACATAGTAGTCGTTTTCAAAAAGTAAGCAACCTTCGAATACCATAACCAACCGGCTCGCCGGGCCGGGTAGCGCAATCGGTAGGGCACCTGACTCGTAAGTCAGAGGTCCTGGGTTCGAATCCCGGTCTGGCCACATACTTTCGTTTCTCCTTCCGCTGATTCAAGAAGGGCAGTTGTCAGTTACTGGCGAAAGTATGTGCACTTAGTACTGGTTAACCGCTTAGAAGGTCTAAGCCTGCCCGGGAATAGTGTGGTTAGGTTAACTGACCGTCCCGACATGACCTTAGTTGTTTACCGTGGACGTTAAGCATCAAATCAACCAACCAACCGGCTCATATTTGTAGGCTTGTCTGCAAGACGCATTTCGAATGTGTCTCACGCCAAACTTGTAATGAGCTTATAAATCATCAAAAACATCCGAAATTCGGGAAACCAGCTTTTTCAATCACGTCATGCCTACAATAGCTTTGTACCGATGGTACGAATCAAATCGCACACACTTACGCACATAATGTATAAAAACGTATTACTGAGTTATATCTTATTTCTCCTTTAGATCAGAATATTATACGTATATAAAAATTGTACAGGAGAGTAATGCTATCATTTCATCTTTCGGCAGAATCAGTTTAATTGGTTCAGAGTGTCAATAGCCGAACCTTTAGTATGCTCTAAATTCTCATTTTCTTTGTACAATCTGCACTACAGTGAAATATTGCTTGACACCTTTAAGGTGGTGATAATCACTGATTTGGGTCAAAGACAAAAATCTGCATAAAACACTCGAAATACCACTGTTCTTTCTAAAACTTAGCATATGCCTTCTTTATGTTGTTTCTGACAATTCAGACTCCCAAAATATAGCATTTGTTAATGTTAAAAAGTGTTTTTATAAGGAAAGATCAAAGGGTAATTTTGTGCGCAATAATCTGAAAAAATAATATTGTTATTGAAATTATACTTAGTGCTGAGAGTTCCTTGCTGCATAATGGAGAGCGAGCTAGCAATTATTTTTTCAAACTCTTTCACATATTATCAGGCTGAGCAGATGAAAAAAGATGCTGTCTGTGTCCAATCTTTTTTGTCAAAACACACAGTTGAAACAGGTGAGACTATTTTAACAAGGTTGAGCAATTTCATCTACACACCAGTGATCATGTAAGTAGTGTATTATTTATACTGTAGGTGTTACATAGGTATGCTTGCCTACCCTATATTTAATAAATGCATTCAGTGTACATTACCTTGTACATGGTTGAACAATTGAGAAAAAGCTACCGTTTTCATCTGGTCTACATTACAATTTGAGAAAGAGTTGGAATAAATAATTGCTAGGTCGCTCTTCATTATGCAATAAAGCACGTTCAGTACTACATAAATTTTCAATAACACTGTTAATTTTTTTGATTTATTGCGCAGAAAACTACCCTTTGATCTTTCCTTATAAAACACATTTTTAAGCAGCATATACGTCTATTTTGTATACTAAACTGTAAAGAACAACAAAAATAAGCAGTCTGCTAACTTTCAGGGAGATACCTTACTTTTTTTATGGTTTTATGCAGATTTTTACATTTACCATAAATCACCACCTTAATGGCAGGCATCTGGTTGGGGCATAGTGTTTCCCAAACACAATTTTTAGCTTATAGTTATAGCTGAGACACGATTTGAGACACGTCTTACCGTACGAGGCCAACTCATTAATATGGTCGTGCTGATGCCGTAGTCGTTAAAACTGGTCATCAAGCTTTTATCGTTTGATTTCTGCAGTTTTCAGTCAGAATCAGTGCCCTATGCATGTATCTTTATGCTTAGAAGGTTGAATCTAGTTTTTATAACACGGTATGATAATTCAACCGTTCTAGTTGAAGAGGGCATTTCAGAAAATATCGGGGGATTTTTCAGATCTGAGATCAAGGCACAGAATAATTTACGGTGCCAGTTCCACATAAACTCAGACAAATGTTGTGGAAGAAAACTGCATTGGTGTTTTCCGTACTTGCTCTCGATCGTGACAATACAAACAAGAAAAATCTTGAAAAAAAGATAATCGTCGCAGATCAAATGGAAGTGTGTTTTGTAACGTATCTCTAGTTGAAGAGTTGACAATAACATTCCTGAATATGACTCACGACTCACGTGAGCTATGTCGGAAGGCACCCACAACCGTAATTTTGACACTGGGTAGCGACAATGACCTATCTCAAAATTGGGCTGTCCAATTTGAAATTTAAAAAAGATTAGATAAAAAATAAAATGGGGAACTTTTAAAGAAAAAAAACTTCCTGCGGACGGGATTCGAACCCGGGCCGCCCGCAAGGCGGGCGAGCATTCTACCACTGAAAAACCGATGCTCACAACCTAACCGATTTTTAAAGTGCGTATTAAAGCAAAAGTAGAAATCAAAAGTAGATCTTCGTCGGAAAAATATCTGTGTCCGTTTTCGATAATTACAAACAAGAGAAACATTTTGAAATAATATATGACAGAGTGCTAGAATTCACAGTGCATGCGATGGGAAAAAATCGAAGATTAGGTATTCATTGACCTTTGATAGTATTGGCTAAATTTTGACATGCGCGTTATTTGACCAATGAAATCTTGTGAAATGTGGAACAATATCGAAATTATACGCGTCTGCGACGCGAAAAAAAGGCCGCCTATGACCGTAGTTATCCGCATGATACATTTTACCAGTTCACCGAGCCACCTAAACACTTTCTCACAAAGCCAGTCTGTAGGGGTTGGTATCTGATATTAAAATTGAATTTTATAAAAGGCAATAGGTGGAAAATTTTGCACCACTTATTGGTCTGAGGGATGATGACATGGACATAGATAGCATGATTACCACCTACAATGCAGTAGTGACTGATGCAGCCAATGAGATACCTGGGAAGGAACGTCGCAGGAAAAAGCCCTGGGTCACTAGAGATGTTCTCGACCTCTGTGATGAGAGGAGGAATTTGAAGAGGAAAAGTTATGAAGCAAGAGGAGCAGAAGAATACAAGGAAGCAAACAAGAAGATTCAGAAGGCAGTGAAGAAAGCGAAGGAGGTCTGGATAGCTATTCAGTGCGAGGAGATCGAAACTTGTTTGAACAAAAACAACAGCAAGAAAGCATACCAGCTGGTGAGGGATCTAACTTCAGAGAAACAGGGTAGATCCACAACTATCCAGGACAAGTCTGGGAAATGCCTTACAGAGGAACAAGAGATTCTCAGCAGATGGACAGAATATTACTCAGAACTATACAACCATGAGATTTACGGTGACAATGCGGTTCTGGACTGCAGTCAGCCCCCAGAAGAAGATCAATGACCGATCCTTCGCGAGGAAGTTGAGATTTCAGTAGCAGCACTGAAGAAGGGGAAATCTGCCGGAGTTGATAATATACCAGCAGAACTTGTTCAAGCTGGCAGGGAGACCATGATTGATGTTTTAACAGATATCTGTAACAGGATCTGGAGAACAGGAGAATGGCCTACCGCATGGACTCAGTCGCTGATTATTACGCTCCCTAAGAAGGGCAACCTACAGCTCTGCCAGAACTACAGAACCATCAGCCTCATCAGTCATTCAAGCAAAGTTATGCTGAAAGTCATCTTGAACAGGCTTAAACCACAAGCCGAAGAGATAATCGCTGAGGAACAAGCTGGGTTCCGAGCAAGAAGGAGCACCACAGAACAGATCTTCCACCTTAGAATCCTGTGTGAAAAGTATGTCCAACATCAGAAGAATCTGTACCATGTCTTCAATGATTTCAAAAAAGCCTTTTACAGGGTATGGCATGCAGCCTTATGGGCCACCATGCGGAAGTACAATATCAGTGCAAACCTAGTTCGCACCATCGAGCGAGCAGCTATACGACAAGGCTACAAGTGCAGTCCTGATATATGGTAGAACAGGAGAGTAGTTCAGAACAACAGATGGAGTAACACAAGGATGTCTTCTGTCACCCACTCTCTTCAACATTTTTCTCGAACGGATCATGTCTGATGCTCTGGAAGAACATGACAGAAAGGTTAGCATAGGTGGCAGAAAAATTACCAATCTGCGGTTTGCCTATGACATAGACGCTCTAGCTGAGGAAGAGCAGGCACTAGAAGCTCTAGTTTGAAAGTCTCGATCAAACCTGCACAAGGTATAATATGGAGATCAGTGCTGAGAAGACCAAACTGATGATGAACAGCGCAGATGGCATCCAGAGGGAGATCAAGGTAAAAGGGCAGAAGCTGGGCACCGTAACAAGCTTCAAATACCTTGGACCAGTTGTCTCAGGTGATGGCTAAAAACAGGAGGTTCTCTCAAGGATTGCACAAGCTACTTCAACTCTTACCAAGTTGAAACCACTTTGGAGAGATAACAGCATATCTCTTGGATCAAAGGTGAAACTTATGCGCTCCCTTGTCATTTCCATATTTCTGTATGCTTGTGAATCGTGGACCTTGATAGCAGAGTTAGAGAAAAGAACGCAGGCCTTTGAGATGAGACGCTTCCGAAGGTTTCTGAACATTTCATACAAGGACCATATAACCAATGAGGAGGTTCGCAGGAAGATCCAAATAGCCATAGGAGAATATGATGAATTCCTGACGCTGGTCAAGAAACGGAAACTAAGGTGGTTTGGCCACGTTTCAAGGTCTTCTGGTTTAGCAAAGACGATTCTACAGGGCACAGTGAAAGGAAAAAGAAGTAGAGGCAGACAGAAGAAGAGGTGGGAAGACAATATTAAAGATTGGACAGGGATGGATTTTGCCAGCTCATCTAGGGCAGCTGAAGACAACACAAGGTGGAAAAGGGATTGTTTTGAAGTCATCTGTGGTGTCCCAAAGACCTAAGGTTATGGGATAGAATAGAATAGCATAGAATAGCATAGAATAGAATAGAATAGAATAGAATAAAAGGCATGTCATTTAGGAAGCGTTCAACAATTCATGCTCTCCATAGCGCGATCATTCTGCAAGGCTCTGCTGACAGGGAAGTCAAAGTCCCTCTTGGGTAGAGTCGGGTAACTTCGGACAGCCGGTAAATTCGGACAGTGACATTGTTTCCTTTATATGTCAGTTGTTTTGGAATTAAATCAAAAATAACTGGGCAAACAGTGAAAATACTGATGAGACGGCTTATTATGAGCCGTCTCATCTGGATTCTCACTGTTTGCAATGGTATGTCCGAATTTACCCGTGCAATAACATGTCCGAATTTACCCGCTGTCCGAAGTTTCCCGACTCTACCCTATAGTTATTAGCCCTGGGGAGTCATCGGTGCAAATGGCTGGTGCTGGAAGCTGCAAAAGTTCAGTAATATCTGCTCAAACGACTGCATATCGTCACAACCTTTTAAGGGCCTTATATACCATAAAACGTATTTTTCTCTGTGTCAAAAGTTAATTTTACCTTATAGATCTATGTCAAAAACTCAGAATTTAAAGGTTGATGTGCCATAAACTGAAAAATTTTATTTTTATACAATTCAAGATTTAGTTAAAACGTTTACAGCTTTTTTACAGCGTTTACCCTATCAGATGACCAAAACAAGGAAATATGAGTTCAGTTGCAATAAATGCGGGGGTGGTAGCTTGGGCGAAGATGCCGTCAAATCGTCCTACTTATTTTGACTTAAGGCAAGGGCCTATTGTGCTTGCAGTAGGTGCGGGAGAGGTTGTTTGTATATATTTTTCTCTCTCTTCTGTCCTATTTTTCTATTCTATCTCCCTTTCTCTTGGAGACGGGTCGATATATAGCCTATGAATACAGCCGTTAAGCCCAAATCAACCAACCAACCAACAAACAAACCCTTTCATTATGTAGATGTATTTTCACTGTGCTTAACAACATGAAATACATTTTAGATATGTTAAGCAGTGTGTGACCACGCTACAGTTTTTGCTGACTAATGCACAATGCGCGTGATCAGCAGAATGCAAAACTTATTTACTCAAACTTAACTTATCATATTATTAGTCCAGGGGCATATGTAGTTTCCGTGAACATTCGTGTTAATTTTTGGCAACACATATTAACTTCATCAGTGATGGGTACACAATGAAAAAACACATGTTGCCATTTTTTTCTAGTCTCTCTTTGGCCGTAACGATCGATTATATACGTTACCTACGCATATTTTCGTTAAAATCATGTAATGTCAAGGTAGGCTCCCTATGTTTCATTTTTATTCTTAAAATTTTCTATAGAATCATCTGCAAGTATTAGAAAATACAGCTGAGTTCATTTTTTTACCATTAAATACTACAAATAGTAACGTAAATAACTTTAATTTATAACATAGTCAATTATAATACAACTTCTGGAATTAGTTCACTGTCCATCACCGAACAATTATAAATATAATATCATGGTAGTTGTTATGGATCACTGTTTATTTGGAGCGATCAGCCTTATCATCAAGTAGTTTAAGGGCTTCATGAGGTGTGTTTTATACGTGAAGAAACTTAAAATATTTCAAATTGTAATAAATAAAGACGTGACAAATTCTGATCAGGCACACCAGGTTTTGCTGCTTGCTTATTTGTCATAGCATACACCAAAAGGTTTATTGATGTTATTGCCCAGCTACTCAACTTTATTATTCTTGAGACAGTAACATACGTGACATATTTGTATATAAAGTAAAACCTGCCAAAACAGACTTATTACTTTAAAGAAAAAATAACTGCAATCATAAACCAGCATTTGATTTGTATAAAGGCGCCAAATGAAGTAATATAGTCAGTTTGATAAAGGTGAAATCTGGTTGCCGATTGTCCTTGTAATTAAACATTCGCAGTAATCAGAAATTCAAATTATTACTGAAAAGATCGGTACATTGAACGTACCAATTGAAGGACCCTAAAACAGAAAAAATAACCCGACCCTTGAAGAGTGAATCAACACTGTAATGTAACAAAGCTAACGCGAACATTTGCTGAAAGAGGATACTGACGTTCGTAGGACCCTCACGTATTTTACGTGACCAGAGGAACATTATTGATCAGTTAAGTCGAGAAACAAACCCCGGGTTCAAACGTTGCATAGTAGTTTATTACATGGCTATATCTGGTCTACGTATATAATTCCTAATGGTTATGTACCAGCCAGGACCTAAGAGTACATCGTCGCAGACAATTGTTATAAGTAGAAGGAAAAGAAAAAATGAATAAATAAATAAAGCCGTGTCACGGGCTATCACAGAAATATAGAAATACATGTATACATGTTCTTTGTTTAAAGATTATCTTCATTTCGGTGCTATTTTTCCTTTTTTCTCACAAGTATGACTGTATACAACAGTCTCTTAAAAGAATTGATTCACCATGGAACCTATGCTTATTTTTCATATAACAATTAATCTATTACAAAGTTCCAAGCCACATAACGAAATGGCAAGTAAAGATTACAGATTATTTTGATGTAGCATATTGACGTTCAGTTACATCTTTGCGAATCCCAGTTGTTCTTAAAGAATTATTGAACCATAATTTTACTTTGCAGCACGGTAACAAAACAAAGAAATGGAAATTGGAATGAGTAACGAACACAACCAGATACCGAGAAGTTTATAAATTTCTCATGCCTCATATGCTCAAACAGTAATATATTAGTTCTGAATAGAAAATAAACAAATGATATAAGTAATGCATACTGTACATATCTGGCACTAACCTTCACACATGATTTTCAAATGAGTCCATTGACTTTGAACGTTTTACTATATTGCATAGCAATAATCACGGAAATAAACCTTTTATTTATTAAATCTTACTGTTATTCTGAATGATCCTTGCCCAGATATTTTAAGAAAATTCAGCCTTATGGCGCGGGTAACATCAATATAACAACTAAAGAAATATACATATTTTAAAGGTTGAATTATCAAAATCAAACTTTGGTTTGTCTTTCATTACATTAAGTGTTTGTGATAATGTATCAAAACACAGATGGGGGCGTGGGGTACAAACCTGACCAAATAAATCTTGGCAATATAACAATGAGCGGTACATGTCAGGAACAGACCGATAATAAGACGCTCTTTGTCTCACATAAATATAAGTTTTCATTGTTACATTGTCACAGTGATGATAATATGTTGCAGTGTAACCGATGGGAGCAACAAAAACGGGTAACGTTGATTACAATTCAGCATGTAAGTTACAATTATGGGATTATCTCAAACTTGCATATCAAGCGATACTGTGCAAAGGGCTGTTGAACGAGAATGCAATCGACATCATAGCAATGAGGATGCTAACTACGGTGGACTGAGCCGATACTTACTTTTGTCAGTTGCCTCAGCTGACAAGCTATTTAGCGTGTAGGTTGTCTGATTGGCTCGGTCGACAGCACAGGTAGGAAAAGGTATCAGCTCTGTGACATTTCTAAACCTAGACATGGATCACTTATGTCTAATATCAACTTATACATAATTTCCTTGTCGCATGTAATTCTAAATGATGAGTTTTGTGATGTTGCTATAAGTCAAACTAAATGTTAAGAAAGCGCTAAATGCTTCAGATGTAAAGATCTATGCGTCTTGTTGAGTTCTTATGTGTATTAAATAGCAAACTTTGCTTTCTTAGTACAAGTGGTAAGTTAAATGTGCTCTGGCATCTGCGAATTGAGCCTTTGGAAACAGCTTTCTCAATTAAAAGAAAAGAAAAACATTATCCTTGATAGATTACAAACTTGTAACGTAATGTTACTGTTACAATACCTTTCAAGTACAGGACAACCCAATATTATCATAGGTTAAAGACATGCAGCATTGGTGTTTTTTCAAGGTTAGATATACATCTGTTAATTTAAGATATAAAAAATTACACTGAAGGTTACGTTATCTACAGCTAGCAATTTTCGTCAATTTAGGGGAAATTCCTTAGGAAAAAAGGTGCATTCTCTCTTCAGCTGGCAATGTTCTGCTAACTGCAGCCTAACTAATTCAAAATATAAAGACAGTTCTTTCACAGATGGGCATGATCCAATCAGAAGAGACAGAGTGTCTTCATTAAAAAAACACATCCTAAATTCATTACAGAGATTCATTCAGATTATGGTTGTTTATTTTATCATTTATCTTAGGTTATATACGTTACAGGTCTTGATTAAGGGACAACTGATCTTTTTTTAAAAAAATAGATCAGTTTGTTTTATATATCAAGATATTTAAAGAAAAGTCATATTCATAAATTCAATTGTTCTCTACATTTCATATGTAACAGCTGGCAGCCTTAAAGATTGTCTCCCTCGTTTATTTCATGTTTTCAGAAACAAATATCTTAACAAAATTTCGTTAGACAATATGTAGTAGTCTCATAATTAGCCGTAAAAGTTTTGATAAAATGCATGTTTATTCGATAAATGTGGAACGAAAAACAATCTTCAAATTAAAATGAAAATTACCTATTTCCTCACGGCCTGTAAGAATATCGAGTTTGACCACGTGTGTCATGTGATCAGGTTCAGGTATTTTTCTTATTCGTGCACGTGATTGTGACGTATGAATAAATTATTTCTGTCCAATAATGCGATTTCAACCGCGGTCCGCGATTGTATAAAAAATATCTTATTTTTTGTTTGAAGTCACTTTTATCAAATATTATTATCTAGACTCTAATTCAATTGTATAGTTAGTCCATGTCGGAGGTATTGCATAAAATATTTCATCAAATCATTTTTGTTATTATTATAAAGGAAGTAAATCTTTAAAGGCTAATATTACCCCACACAATACGTTGACCAGTTGCTAGGTAAAACACAGAAATATAATGTGGCAACAACAATTTTGAGCTCCAAAGAGCCTGTCCTTGGTGACTATGATAAAGGCATAAAATTTACAGTTATGCCTACATGGCCCCACTTGTATTGCACATGACCCTGGATTATTACCCCTCGGACAGATTACAGTTATGTAACGTAATATTACTGTTTGGGTGCCTTTTGAAGAAATCACCAACATTATCATAGAGGAGTGAATGTAAGAGCGGTGCTTTTTTATGCTTACATATACACTTTTCACTTTAAGACATAATACAGACTTTCAACAGCCGTTAGCTCTTTTTACTGATGTTTTGGGAATTCATAAGAAATAAGGTACATTTTGTCTTCAGTTGATATTGCCACTGCTAACTGCAACCTAACTGATTCAAAATATATCAAGAAATTATTTCAATTGTAAGAGAAGCATGATTCAAAGACAAGTGTTATCTTATGCTCATTAAGGACCATATGTATAAACTTCATTTCCACCGATTTGGTATAATTCTGATAGTTCATTCGAATTTTTGGTTACAGTTATATACGTTACAAATATATCATGACAATTGACCAATATTTTAGGACTACATTTTGCTTTTTATGCATTAGAATATTGAAAAGGACATAATTATGACATAAAGCTTTTTCTACAACTCATTTGTTACAACCGGGTGTTGTATTGGGTGAGTGTTACCCCACCCACTACTTTGGCCATTTTCTAGGTAAAATGATGAAAGAAAAAATGGCAACAACCATTTTTCAACTTCTAAAAGACTGTCCTAAGTGACTATGATAAGGGCATAAAATTAACATTCATGTTCACGGGACCCCTTTTTTACGACATATGCCCCTGGACTATATCTGTGCATCCTTGAACTGGAATATTCAATTACTTAATATGTCACTAAAAGTCGGACTTTTCCTTGTTGCAATCTATTTTCGGCTCTTACATTGTTTTCTTGGTGACTACTTTGAAACGTTCTACTCCAGATACGTTCGTTTTCCTGTTTTGTCTTGACTCATATACCCATTTGAGCCGCGACACGACAAAAGAAAAAAAGTGGTTGTGCATCAAGCGCAGACTCAGATCAGCCTGGGCATTCGCCCAGTCTGATCAGAGTCTACGCTGTCCGCATGGAGGTAGCTTAGATCTTTAGCTACCCTTTAAGCGCTTAAGCAAAGAGTCTGATCTGACTTGGCTGATGTCCAGGCTGATCTGAGTCCGCGCTTAGCGCACAGCCACTTTGTTGGTTTTCTCGTGTCGCGGCTCATTTATGCCTCGTGGTCTTCTATCCTTATAAATTAGATGAGTCCATTCATTATTTAACTCTTTCAGTACCAAAAAGCAGACGACAAAATTTACGTCTGCAAAAATTTAAAAAATGCCTTGTCCAAGACTTTTTGTATTGAGAATTCAAAGACTAGAGGGCAAATAGTGTAGATCTAGATGAGGCGGCTCATTATGAGCCGCCTCATCAGGATCTACGCTGTTTGCAAATTTTGCTAATTGCGTCACTGGGGCTTAAAGAGTTAAGGGGTGTCAGATAATATTTGTTTTTATCATTTTATAAAAAAAAATGCTGTAAATTTTATGCAAACCGTGTAGACTGATCAGACGCCGAGTCATGCGGTGTCTGATCTGAATCTTCACTGTTTGCCTATGTCCATTTTTGGGACGCTAGGAATAAATGGGTTAGCATGTATGACATTGAGATTGAGATTGAAAGACTGTCATCCTAGCCGCGAAGAAAAAAATGATCTCAACGATATATTCTATTCTATCACATGGCACCAAACAGCCACATATGACTACGCAACAATCCCTTTCTACATTGTTCTGTTTTAGCTATCTTAGTTGAGCTGGCACCTTTCCTTAACATTGTCCTCCCGCCTCTTCTTCTGTCTACCTCTTCTCCCTTTTACCTTCACTGTGCCCTGTAGAAACGTCTTTGGCAAATCAGGAGACCTTGAAACGTGACCACACCACTTTCGATTTCGTTTCTTAACTATGGTCAGGGGCCGTATTCATAAAGCCACTTAAGTCGTTGCTATGCTGTTGCTAAGGCTAAATATCTATAAAGGAGATTCCCTACAACTATGAAATTTGGTCTGGAGGAACAGTCTTACAAAGACTGTTCCTCCAGAGCAAATTTCATAGTTGTAGGGAATCTCCAACATAGAAATTTACCCTTAGCAACAGCATAGCAACGACTTAAGTTGTTTTATGAATACGGCCCCAGGAGTTCCTCATATTTGGATAACTCTGCGAACATTTTCGTCGGTTACCTAGTCCTTCTACCAGATATTCAATAACCTTTGGTAGCATCTCGCCTCAAAGGTCTGCGTTCTTTTCTCTAATTCTGCTGTCAAAGTCCACGAATCACAGGCATGAAGAAATACGATCAAGAGACATGTTGTAATCTTCAGCTTCGTCAGAGCTGTAGTGGCTTGTGCAATCCTTGATAACATGAAGTTTAAGCGATCATCTGATACAATTACTCCAAGGTATTTGAAGCTTGTTACAGTGACCAACTTTTGTCCTTTTACTTTGATATCTCTCTGGATGTCATTGGTGCTGTTTGTCATTAGTTTGGTCTTCTCAGTACTTGTCTCTATTTTATACCTTATGTAAGTTTTGTCAAGACTTACAATTAGGACCTCTAGTTCTTGTTCTTCCTCAGCAAGAGCGTCAATGTCATAGGCAAACCGCAGATTGGTAATTGTTCTGCCACCTGTGCTAACTTGTTCACACTAACTTTAAAAAAGAAATTAAAAAATTATTTAGAAAACCTCTGTGGTCATCAGGCTCAAACAAAGTGGGTGGGGGTTTCCATGTATGGCAAAAATCCAATTTCACACAACTTTAATGACATTTCTAGAGTTCTTGCGGTCTCGTTAATATATGTTTGCACCGTCCTCCTACAAAACAGTGCTCTGTGAATAACATGGAAAAACATGCTTGGGAAACTATACTTCCTGAAGCGTTACCATAGCAACAATAAGTGTACCGTTGCAAAAAGCAAGTTCTTAGGGGTACAATCCTTGTAATGTCAAATCATCATAGTTTATGATCATATTTGTTTCTTAATTTTGAAACTCATTTTACAATATATTTATATTCTTTAAACTATGGATATTTTGTTGGTTTCTCTTATCAAGGTCAAGGTCAAGGTCACAGAAACAATAAAAACTGCTAAAAATGCATAATTTTTTTCAAATTATGTGTTCTGTATCAACCATATATTGCAGCAATGTCTTTGAATCTAGTCATTATCTGACATATTACAGAAGCTTTCAAATACTCATATAGTTGGGTTTACTCAGGAAGCTCCAAGGTCAAGGTCAAGGTCACACAAACAAGAACAAATGCTACAAATACATATTTTTTTAACATTTTGTGTCCTATATGAACAATAAATTGCAGCAATGTCTTTCTAGTTGGAATTTATTTAATATATAACAAAAGCTTTCAAACAACCAACTTTCCTCCAGAAGCATTCAAGTTCAAGGTCAAGGTCACAGAAACAAGAAAAATACTAAAAGTGCATATTTTTCTCATAGTTTGTGTTCTGTATCAACAATATATTGCAGCAATGTCTTTGTACCTGGTCTTTATCTAATACATTACAATAGCTTTCAATTACAGATATAGCTTGTTTCATTCAGGAACCTCCAAGGTCAAGGTCAAGGTCATAAAACAAGAAAAAATGCTAAAAATACACATAATTGCAAAATTTTGTGTCATATATCAACAATATACTGCAACAATGCCTTTGCTGTTGGCATACATTTCAAACAAACAACTTTTCTTCAGTAGCCTCTACGGTCAATGTCAAGGTCAAGGTCAGAGAAGAAGAAACAAAGTGCTAAAAGTGCACATTTTTTTCTCATTTTTTTATGTTATGTATCA
Organism: Ctena decussata; assembly: GCA_963989385.1. Taxonomy (NCBI): domain Eukaryota; kingdom Metazoa; phylum Mollusca; class Bivalvia; order Lucinida; family Lucinidae; genus Ctena; species Ctena decussata. The sequence continues at coordinate 76,979,173 of OZ022511.1, read as the reverse complement.
AAATATATTGCAGAAATGTCTTTGTACCTAGTCTTTATCTACTATATTACAATAGCTTTCAAATACACATACAACTAGTTTCCTTCAATAAACCCCAAGGTCAAGGTCACAAAAACAAGAGAAAATGCTAAAATGCACAGAATTTCGGTATTTGTGTCCTATATCAACAATACATTGCAGCCATGTCTTTGTATATAGTTGGTCTTTATTTAGTATATTACAAAAGCTTTCAAACAAGTGGCCCCAAAGGGTGAGGTCAAGGTCACAGAAACAAGACGGCCATGAGGCCCTGATCGCTCACCTGAGCAATTGGCCAAGTGGCTCTTACTTACGTCTGAAATTGTCAAAATATGAGTCTTGAGTCAAAAGTCAAAGAATGACCATAACTCATAAGTCTCCATGTACTCATTAAGACACCATATATACCTTTTTAGGCCAAAATTTTCAAAACTTTTCATGAAATCTTATGTTCTACCATTTTCCCATATTTGACCATGCCGCAAAAAAGGTCAAGGTAAATCAAAGGTCATTATTTGAACAGTATTGGTGATACGTCAGTACTCCATGCGACTTACCAAGTCTCAAGGCCATCGGTCTATTGGTTCTGGAGAAGAAAAGTATTAAAGTTTTATATGATAAATGGGTATGGCGGCCCTGTTCAGCATGTGCCCTGGACCGTTTGAACAAATTTTCATTCCCTCAACTCCTGGAGACTCTATATGAAAATTGGTTGAAATATGGCTTCTGAGGTAATGTTTGAAAATATCAAAATATGAGAGACCTGGGTCAAAAGTCAAAAATTGACCTTGACCTCTTGTTCTCATAATTCTTCATTACCTCATTAAGATGAGTGTATACCAACTTTTAGGCCAAAATCTTCAAAATTTCTCATAAAATCTATGTTCTAGCATTTTCCCATATTTGAACTTGCTGTAGAAAAGGACAAGGTCAATCAAAGGCCATAATTTGAACAACCTTGGAAGAACTTGAGTACCCGATGCTACTTATCAAGTTTGAAGGTTATTGGTCAATTGGTTCTTACGAAGATTTTTTTTAAAGGTTTTTGCCATATATCGGCATGGTGGCCATGTTCATTATGTGACCTGGATCGTTTGAACAACTTTTTGTTTTCTCAAGCCCTGGAGGCTCACAAATGAATTTTGGTTACTATTTGCCCAGTGGCTTTTGAGATGATGTTTGAAAATGTCAAAATATATAAGAGCCCTGGGTCAAAGGTCAAAGAATGACCTTGACATTTTGTACTCATAAATTTTCATGTACTCATTAAAATGACTGTATTTACCAATTTTTAGGCCAAAATCTTCAAAACTTACCATGAAACTTTATGTTCTAGCATTTCCCATAATTGAACTTGCCATAAGAAAGGTCAAGGTCAACCTAAGATCATCACTTGAACAATCTTGGTAGTACTTGAGTATTTTATGCTTCATACCAGAGTTCAAGGTCATTGGTCTATTGGTTCTGCAGAAGAAGATTTTTGAAGCTTTTTATCATATATGGGTGTGGCGGCCATGTTGGTCATGTGACCTGGACCGTTTGAACAAATTTTTGTTCCATCAACCCCTGGAGACTCTATGTGAAATTCGGTTAGAATTGGCCCAGTGGCTTTTGAGGAGATGTTTGAAATTGTTGAAACATGAGATAAAGAATGACCTTGATCTCTTGTACTCATAAATCTTCATGTACCCAGTAAGATGGCTGTACACACCAATTTTTAGCCCAAAATCTTCAACGGTTTCCAAGATATCTTATGTTCTAGCAGTTTTCCATATAAAAGCACAAGGTAGCAAATTTGACCTTACCGTAAAAAACAGTCAAAATCAACCAAAGGTCATAATTTAAACAATCTTGGTAGTACTCGCTTACCCGATGCTCCATACCAAGTTTCAAGGCCATCTGCCTATTGGTTCTTGTGAAGATTTTTAAGGGTTTTTAATCATATATGGGCGTGGTGGCCATGTTGTTCATGTGACCAGGATGTTTGAACAAATTATCATTCCTAAGACCCCTGGAGCCTGCATATTAAATTTGGTTTCAATCGGCCCAGGGTTTCAGAGCACATGCTCGGAAGCAGCCAATTAGTGTGCTTTATTTTGAGTTGAGTTTGAGATTATTCTCAAGTTTTATAACCTCGAACCCATATTTGTGCTTTCCTGGACGACACAGCCCTCCAAAATGGTGTCGACATTCTCAGTAAAGAATTTGCCGCTCTAGAAGCAAATTCGTTTCTTTGAAAACTTACCACTATTCAGAAGGAGGCCGAAACTAAAGACGACAGGGCTGCTTCCCCTGAAATTATACTCAGTAAGCTTTCACTGTTGTGACCGTTATTCCCAGTGTAGCAGTGTGACAACTTAAACAAATGTAAACTATTCTGCTATACTAACATTAATCCTGTCATCTTTATTCACCTTACTCATACTTTTAAACCTTTATTGTCAGAATCATAATTATTTACTGCTGATACGTCCAAGGACAATCATTCACCAGGACCTGTGATCAGGGAAGCTAGTCCCTATCTCATTTGTGGACTATCTCACTTTTTATTTCTTTTACTAAGGTCACAAAGAACCAAATAATACTCGGGAGTGGATGGATGGATCGATCGATGGCTGGCTGGATGGATGGATGGATGGATGGATGAATGAATGGATGGATGGATGGATGGATGGGTGGATGGATGGATGAATGGATGGATGGGTGGATGGATGGATGGATGGATTTTGGGTGGATGGATGGATGGATGGGTGGGTGAATGGGTGGATGGATGGATGAATGGATGGATGAGTGGGTGGGTGGGTGGATGGATGGATGGATGGATGGATGGATTGATCAGAATTGTTTACTGGTGATACGTCCAAAGACAATCATTCACCAGGACCTGTGAATCAGGGAAGCTAGTCCCTAGCTTGATGGATGGATGGATGGACGGACGGACGGACGGGTGGGCGGGCGGGCGGGCAGGCAGGCAGGCAGGTAGACTGACTGACTGACTGACTGACAGATTGATAGATAGATGTGCACGGGTACTGTGTGAATAGTAAAAAGAATCGAGTTAAGTCCCGTGAGTTGTTTATACCAAACAAAATACTAGCATAAATAACAGCGAAAGTCGAAAAGCATCATAGCAAAGCAATCAGCTATCGGTTTGATATTATAAAGCTTGTGAAAACAGTCATTGTTTCAGCGTATAATGTACAAATGTGAGTAAAAGAGACAGCAATTATTCATACGCTAAGACATATTTTCGCTTGACACCAATTTTCGCATTTTAGTCTTGTACATGAATGCAACTTGTTAAACCGTCTTTATAATCTCGCTGAGCCTTTAGTATCCTGGGCTCATGTGTTATCAATACCTTAATAAAGTATGCCGGTCTATAAGCAACACAGCAACGTCAACATATATTTGTCTTGTATGCATGAAACTTCGCCTTTTCCCTCTTTATTCTTGGTGAAAACACGCCATTTTCCGCGCGGACTGTTTTGCTACTTGGCCCAGAAACATGACCTTCAAAATTGACCAATGAAATAGTGCGTCATATGCTATCGATACTCATTTGCATATCTAAATTGACACGCGCTGTGTAAGTGTAACAACAAAATCTGCGGTAGGGTACGAAAATCATTCATTTTCGTTACGAAAATCGTCTGTTACTTTCTTCTTTGTTTTTGTAAGCTCACATTTCTTTCTTTCTTTCTATCGTTACTGTCCTCGGTCTACTTAGACCATGATGACAGGTTTCTGGTGTGGCGCATAAGTTGTCACAAAAAAAAAAAAAAAAAAAAAAAATAAATAAATAAATGAATTTGTGACAAAGCCACCAGTAGATTAAAACTATTTACAAGAAGTCCTCAGGGGCAGGCATTCCATGCCTAACCCCTGCTCTACCCTAGGATATTAAATTTTGGCCTTAAACCCATCAACTGTCTCCGAAGAGACAGCTTCGGTTGTAAGGCCATTCCAAGTTGCAATTGTCCTGGGGAAAAAAGAATTCTTAAAACCGTCCGTGTAAGCGTTTGGACGGTGGTACTGGAATGGGTGGGACCTAGTTCTCCTGCTCCCTTCACCGACCTCAGATAGGTACTTATTCTTATCTACAACGGCAAGATTATTATGAATTTTGTAGAATAGAGACAGAGAAGCCTGCTGTCGTCTTTCCTGCAGGTCTGGCCATTGGAGTTCTTCTAACATTTCTCCCACATGGCTTTGATTGCGCCAGCGCCTACAGGTCCAACGGGCAGCAGTCCTCTGTACTTTTTCTATTCTGTTAATATCAACTTGGTGATGGGGCATCCAAACTGGCGCTGCATATTCTAATTTGGGCCGGACCAGAGTTTTATATGCAGCAGCCTTGATTTCCTTCGATGCAAAAGTCAAGTTTCTACGAAGGAAACCCAAGGTCTTAGTAGCCTTACTGGTAATTTCATTAATGTGCTGACCCCACTCGAGGTCATCCGTAATTTCAACTCCTAAATATTTGGCTGACGATACATTCTCTAGGACTTGGTTATGTAATGTATAACCATGGAGTATTTGCTTTGGAGGGGGGTGCCTAGTCACCCTCATAGAGTGACATTTGGCAACATTAAATTTCATGAGCCATGCCTCTTCCCAAAGTGCCAATTTATCTAAATCATCTTGGAGTATCTGTTGGTCTTCGGACCGTCTAATATTTCTATAAAGTACACAGTCATCAGCAAAAAGGCGTACTGTGGAGCTTATGTTGTCTGGCAGGTCATTAATAAAGATTAAGAACAGGATGGGCCCTAAAACAGAACCCTGGGGGACACCAGACAACACGGGGAGAGGGTCTGAACAGACACCATCCAGAACAACTTTTTGTGTCCTTCCAGATAGCCAGGCAGAGATCCACCGGAGGATATCATTTCGGATACCATAATACTCCAGTTTATAAATCAATCGTCTATGGGGGACCTTATCAAAAGCCTTGGCAAAGTCCATAATAATGAGGTCTGTTTGTTTGTGACCTTTATTATTGGCTCTGTCTAGGTTTGCCTGCAAATCGTGAATGAACTGGACCAGTTGAGTCTCACATGACCTACCACTCCTGAAGCCATGCTGAGACTCAACTAAAATCTTATGGTCCGATAGATGTTGCATGATTTTGCTCACGAGAATGTGCTCAAGAGACTTACAACAAATACAAGTCAAGGAGACCGGCCTGTAATTGGCAGGGTCATATTTTTCTCCCTTTTTGTAAATGGGAGCCACATTAGCTTGCAGCCAGTCATCTGGTACTCTAGACTGGGCCAAGGACTGGTTGAAAATGCAGGCAAGGACCGGGGCAATTTCAGCACAGCATTCTTTTAACACACGTGCACTTAGGTCGTCTGGACCTGAAGATTTATGGGGGTTAAGACGGTCTAATAGTTTTTTGACCCCATTACCCATTAATGAAAAAGGTATGCTACAAAACTAGCTAAAATAGATACTGCTACAAATTTATTGAGAGCATGGTGTTGAAAATCATTCTTATTTTATTAACAGATAGACTCCCCATACAGTCTAGTACATGTAGTTCACACCTTGAACACTCAACAATAAATATACATCGAATTTAAAATGTAATAAAATCTAAGTAGCTTTTCAGCAGCAATAAAAGGTGTGAGCTAAAAACAAGAAACAAATCAAATTCCCTATTTTGTATGATAAGGACCTATGGTACGTTTGCACTTCCGTACTTTTGAAATCCAACACAGTCACTCGCTGCAGCCTGTTCTATTTATAGCCCCATAGAGTAAATAAACAGACAAGAAAGTGTCCATAGTTGCAGAAATTTCAAAAGTGGAATTTTCAATGACTTTATGGCCAAGAAATATGGATATAAGTGAAAATGAACAAATTACATGTTGTATTGTAAGTACAGTGACCTTGCTTTGATTCTAAGCATGTTTATTTGATATTTTTCATTGAGTTGGCGGCAAAGCTCCAGTCTACAGGATCAAAGGTCAACGTGACCAAATGACGTAATATCTATGAAAATCTCGCGACCTAAAGGAAGGTATCGATAACATATGAATGGCGATAACGTATGACGTCACGATACTGTTTCAGAACCCCCAGTAAGCTTCAATAGAATGTTTGGTTGATGATGTCATCTGTTTTGTTGAACAGTGGAAGACATGTATGCACAGGCATTTCTGCCAGAATATTGAAGCTTATGAACGAGATAAGGTGGGGTTTTGAGGATAATTCTCAGATAATGTTTTTAGCTCACCAGAGCAGAAGGCTCTGCGGGAGCTTATAGGATAGGCAGTGGTCCGTCGTCGTCGTATGTCATCGCCGTCTGTCGTCCGTCAACACTTTTAAACGACATCTCCTCTGAAGCCACTGAATCGATTAGGCCCAAATTTCATCTGAGGCATCCTTGGGCGGGGGATTGAAAGTTTGTGTTTTTTTAATGAAAATTGGCCTTTTAGTTTGGTTGCTATGGCAACTTAAAGTTCACATTGACTTATAATGGGGAAAATTGTAAAATGGCATTTTCTGCCAAGCCATTGCAGATATGTTGATAAAACTTTTATAGAAATGTTCCTTGAGAAGTCTCTTATCAGCTGTATGTTTTTTGTCCACTGCTCCTTTTATTGGTTGCCATGGAAACCGAAATGCAAAAAAAAATGGAAAAAATACTTAAAAAATTATCTCCTCTGAAGCCACTGAGCTGATAAGGCCCAGATTTTGTCTGTGGCATCTTTAGGCTGGGGGATTGAAAGTTTGTGTTTTTTATGATCATCGGCCCTTTAGTTTGTTGCTATGGCAACTTAGAGTTCCCATTGACTTATAATGAGGAAAATTGAAAAATGGCATTTTCTGCCAAGCTATTGCAGATATGTTGATAAAACTTTTATAGAAATTTTCCTTGAGATGTCTTCTATCAGCTATATGTTTTTTGGCCCACTGCTCCTTTTATTGGTTGCCATGAAAACCAAAATGTAAAAAAATGGAAAAAAATCCTTAAACAATTATCTCCTATGAAGCCACTGGGCCGATAAGGCCCAGATTTCATCTGTGGCATCCTTGGGCTGGGGGATTGAAAGTTTGTGTTTTTATGAAAATCGGCCCTTTAGTTTGGTTGCTATGGCAACTTAGAGTTCCCATTGACTTATAATGGGGAAAATTGAAAAATGGCATTTACTGCCAAGCCATTGCAGATCTATATGTTGACAAAACTTTTATAGATTGTTCTTTGAGAAGTCTCTTATTAGCTATGTTTTTTTTTGCCCACTGCTCCTTTTATTGGTTGCCATGGAAACCAAAATAGTAAAAAGAATCGAGTTAAGTCCCATGGGCTGGGGGATTGAAAGTTTGTGTTTTTTGATGAAAATTGGCCTTTTAGTTTGGTTGCTATGGCAACTTAAAGTTCACATTGACTTATAATGGGGAAAATTGTAAAATGGCATTTTCTGCCAAGCCATTGCAGATATGTTGATAAAACTTTTATAGAAATGTTCCTTGAGAAGTCTCTTATCAGCTGTATGTTTTTGGTCCACTGCTCCTTTTATTGGTTGCCATGGAAACCGAAATGCAAAAAAAAATGGAAAAAATACTTAAAAAATTATCTCCTCTGAAGCCACTGAGCTGATAAGGCCCAGATTTCGTCTGTGGCATCTTTAGGCTGGGGGATTGAAAGTTTGTGTTTTTAGCTCGCCTGAGCACGAAGTGCTCAGGGTGAGCTTTTGGGATACCCTGATGTCCGTCGTCCGTCGTACGTCCGTCCGGACGTCCGGACGTCCGTCCGTCCGGACGTCCGTCAACTTTTGCTTGTGTACACTCTAGCGGCCACAGTTTTGATCCAATCTTTATGAAACTTTGTCAGAATGTTAGTCTTTATAAAATCTAGGCCAAGTTCGAAACTGGGTCATGTCGGGTCAAAAACTAGGTCACTAGGTCAAATCTTTGAAAAACCTTGTGTACGCTCTAGAGGGCACAGTTTTCATCCAAAGTTCATGAAACTTTGTCAGAATGTTTATCCTCATAGTATCTAGGACAAGTTCGAAACTGGGTCACGTCGGGTCTAAAACTAGGTCACTAGGTCAAATCATAGAAAAACCTTGTGTACGCTCTAGAGGACACAGTTTTGATCCAATCTTTATGAAACTTTGTCAGAATGTTTACCTCCATAAAATCTAGGCCAAGTTCGAAACTGGGTCATGTCGGGTCAAAAACTAGGTCACTAGGTCAAATCTTAGAAAAACCTTGTGTACGCTCTAGAGGGCACAGTTTTGATCCAAACCTAATGAAACTTTATCAGAATGTTTATCCTCACAATATCTAGGCTAACTTTGAAACTGGGGCATGTCGGGTCAAAAACTAGGTCACTAGGTCAAATCTTAGAAAAACCTTGTGTACGCTCTAGAGGACACAGTTTTGATCCAATCTTTATGAAACTTTGTCAGAATGTTTATCTGCATAAACTCTAGGCCAAGTTTGAAAGTGGGTCATGTTGGGTCAAAAACTAGGTCACTAGGTCAAATCTTAGAAAAACCTTGTGTACGCTCTAGAAGGCACAGTTTTGATCCAAAGTTCATGAAACTTAATCAGAAAGTTTATCCTTATAATATCTAGGATAAGTTTGAAACTGGGCCACGTCGGGTCAAAAACTAGGTCAATAGGTCAAATCATAGAAAAAACCTTGTGTATGCTCTAGAGGACACAGTTTTGATTCAATCTTTATGAAACTTTGTCAGAATGTTTATCTCCATAAATTCTAGGCCCAGTTCGAAACTGGGTCATGTCGGTCAAAAACTAGGTCACTAGGTCAAATCTTAGAAAAACCTTGTGTACGCTCTAGAGGGCACAGTTTTGATCCAAAGTTCATGAAACTTTGTCAGAATGTTTATCCTCATAGTATCTAGGACAAGTTGGAAACTGGGTCACGTCGGGTCTAAAACTAGGTCACTAGGTCAAATCATAGAAAAACCTTGTGTACGCTCTAGAGGACACAGTTTTGATCCAATCTTTATGAAACTTTGTCAGAATGTTTATCTGCATAAACTCTAGGCCAAGTTTGAAACTGGGTCATGTCGGGTCAAAAACTAGGTCACTAGGTCAAATCTTAGAAAAACCTTGTGTATGCTCTAGAAGGCACAGTTTTGATCCAAAGTTCATGAAACTTAATCAGAAAGTTTACCTTATAATATCTAGGATAAGTTTGAAACTGGGTCATGTCGGGTCAAAAACTAGGTCACTAGGTCAAATCATAGAAAAAACCTTGTGTATGCTCTAGAGGACACAGTTTTGATCCAATCTTTATGAAACATTGTCAGAATGTTTATCTGCATAAACTCTCGGCCAAGTTTGAAAGTAGGTCATGTCGGGTCAAAAACAAGGTCACTAGGTCAAATCATAGAAAAACCTTGTGTACGCTCTAGAGGACACAGTTTTGATCCAAAGTTCATGAAACTTTGTCAGAATGTTTATCCTCATAATATGTAGGATAAGTTTGAAACTGAGTCATGTCGGGTCAAAAGCTTGGTCACTAGGTCAAATCTTAGAAAACCTTGTGTACGCTCTAGAAGGCACAGTTTTCATCCAAAGTTCATGAAACTTTGTCAGAATGTTTATCCTCATAATATCTAGAACAAGTTCGAAACTGGGTCACGTCGGGTCAAAAACTAGGTCACTAGGTCAAATCATAGAAAAACCTTGTGTACGCTCTAGAGGACACAGTTTTGATCCAATCTTTATGAAACATTGTCAGAATGTTTATCTCCATAAACTCTAAGCCAAGTTTGAAACTGGGTCATGTCGAGTTATAAACTAGGTCACTAGGTCAAATCTTAGAAAAACCTTGTGTGCGCTCTAGAAGGCACAGTTTTGATCCAAAGTTCATGAAACTTTTTCAGAATGTTTATCCTCATAATATGTAGGACAAATTTGAAACTGGGTCATGTCGGGTCAAAAACTAGGTCAAATCATGGAAAAACCTTGTGTACGCTCTAGAGGACACAGTTTTGATCTAATCTTTATGAAACTTTGTCAGAATGTTTATCTTCATAAACTCTCGGCCAAGTTTGAAAGTAGGTCATGTCGGGTAAAAAAACTAGGTCACTAGGTCAAATCTTAGAAAAACGTTGTGTAAGCACTAGAAGGCATAGTTTTGATCCAATCTTCTTGAAACTATGTCAAAATGTTTATTGTCCGTATATCTAAGCCCCCTATGAAACTGAGTCACGTCGGCTCAAGGTCAAATCTTAGAAAAACTTTGTGTACACCCTAGAGGGCACAGATTTGATCCAATCGTCATGAAACTCTGTCAGAATGTTTATCTTAATGAAATCTAGGTGAAGTTTGTAACTGGGTTGTGTCGGGTCAAAAACTTGGTCACTAGGTCAAATATAAGAACGACCTTGTATACGCTCCGGAGGGCACAGTTTTGATCCAATCTCAATGAAACTGTGTCAGAATGTTTATTCTTACAATATCCAGGCCAAGTTTGAAACTGGGTCATGCCGGGTCAAAAACTAGGTCAAATGTTAGTATGGTAAAAACTCTTATAAATCTTCACCAGAGCCAGTGAACTGATTAATGCTCAGGTGAGCGATTCAGGGCCACCATGGCCCTCTTGTTTATGATCATCAGCCCTTTAGTTTGTTGCTATGGCAACTTAGAGTTCCCATTGACTTATAATGAGCAAAATTGAAAAATGGCATTTTCTGCCAAGCTATTGCAGATATGTTGATAAAACTTTTATAGAAATTTTCCTTGAGATGTCTTCTATCAGCTATATGTTTTTTGGCCCACTGCTCCTTTTATTGGTTGCCATGAAAACCAAAATGTAAAAAAATGGAAAAAAATCCTTAAACAATTATCTCCTATGAAGCCACTGGGCCGATAAGGCCCAGATTTCATCTGTGGCATCCTTGGGCTGGGGGATTGAAAGTTTGTGTTTTTATGAAAATCGGCCCTTTAGTTTGGTTGCTATGGCAACTTAGAGTTCCCATTGACTTATAATGGGGAAAATTGAAAAATGGCATTTACTGCCAAGCCATTGCAGATCTATATGTTGACAAAACTTTTATAGATTGTTCTTTGAGAAGTCTCTTATTAGCTATGTTTTTTTTTGCCCACTGCTCCTTTTATTGGTTGCCATGGAAACCAAAATAGTAAAAAGAATCGAGTTAAGTCCCATGGGCTGGGGGATTGAAAGTTTGTGTTTTTTGATGAAAATTGGCCTTTTAGTTTGGTTGCTATGGCAACTTAAAGTTCACATTGACTTATAATGGGGAAAATTGTAAAATGGCATCTTCTGCCAAGCCATTGCAGATATGTTGATAAAACTTTTATAGAAATGTTCCTTGAGAAGTCTCTTATCAGCTGTATGTTTTTGGTCCACTGCTCCTTTTATTGGTTGCCATGGAAACCGAAATGCAAAAAAAAATGGAAAAAATACTTAAAAAATTATCTCCTCTGAAGCCACTGAGCTGATAAGGCCCAGATTTTGTCTGTGGCATCTTTAGGCTGGGGGATTGAAAGTTTGTGTTTTTTATGATCATCGGCCCTTTAGTTTGTTGCTATGGCAACTTAGAGTTCCCATTGACTTATAATGAGGAAAATTGAAAAATGGCATTTTCTGCCAAGCTATTGCAGATATGTTGATAAAACTTTTATAGAAATTTTCCTTGAGATGTCTTCTATCAGCTATATGTTTTTTGGCCCACTGCTCCTTTTATTGGTTGCCATGAAAACCAAAATGTAAAAAAATGGAAAAAAATCCTTAAACAATTATCTCCTATGAAGCCACTGGGCCGATAAGGCCCAGATTTCATCTGTGGCATCCTTGGGCTGGGGGATTGAAAGTTTGTGTTTTTATGAAAATCGGCCCTTTAGTTTGGTTGCTATGGCAACTTAGAGTTCCCATTGACTTATAATGGGGAAAATTGAAAAATGGCATTTACTGCCAAGCCATTGCAGATCTATATGTTGACAAAACTTTTATAGATTGTTCTTTGAGAAGTCTCTTATTAGCTATGTTTTTTTTTGCCCACTGCTCCTTTTATTGGTTGCCATGGAAACCAAAATAGTAAAAAGAATCGAGTTAAGTCCCATAGGCTGGGGGATTGAAAGTTTGTGTTTTTTGATGAAAATTGGCCTTTTAGTTTGGTTGCTATGGCAACTTAAAGTTCACATTGACTTATAATGGGGAAAATTGTAAAATGGCATCTTCTGCCAAGCCATTGCAGATATGTTGATAAAACTTTTATAGAAATGTTCCTTGAGAAGTCTCTTATCAGCTGTATGTTTTTGGTCCACTGCTCCTTTTATTGGTTGCCATGGAAACCGAAATGCAAAAAAAAATGGAAAAAATACTTAAAAAATTATCTCCTCTGAAGCCACTGAGCTGATAAGGCCCAGATTTCGTCTGTGGCATCTTTAGGCTGGGGGATTGAAAGTTTGTAACTTACTTACTGTAACTTACTGTAACCTCGACACCAATTCAAGCAATTTCTGCTTCTGTGGGTGCATCTTGATAGGTTTGTCGATATCCGGTTTCATAGTACGTCTGGTAGCATGCGGCGGTAAATTTCAGTGGGTGTTGTTTCCAATGTGTATTCAGACGACTTTTAAATGAGTTGAGAGAGGGTGCCCTTACTACAGTCTCTGGTAATGAGTTCCAGGTATCCACTATCCTGTTACTAAAACTCTGACGTCTGGTATTCAATCGTGCTCTTGGTTTGAAAACCTTCATTGAGTGACCTCTTGTAGCTGAATGACTCGCCAATGTGAATAATTTGCCCGTTTCTATCTGATCTATTCCATTTAATATCTTATATACTTGGACCATGTCTGCTCTTTCACGCCTGTATTCAAGAGTTGGCAATCCTAATTCTTTTAATCTGTTTTCAGAAGTTAGATGGCTTATACTGTTGACTAATCGGGTTGCCGTACGCTGTACATTTTCAATTGTGATTTTGTCTTTCTTGTATATTGGTGTCCATATTTGTGAGGCATATTCCAAATGAGGGCGAACCAGTGCCTTATATAAATTTAAGAACATTTCAGTATCTAAATATGTGAAGGTCCTAAAGATGATTCCAACATTACGGTTTGCAATATTAACCTTTGATATAATATGTTCTCTGAATTTTAGATTTCTGTCTACTAAAACTCCTAGGTCCTTTTCATGATCTACCTTTTCAATATCTATTGGTCCATTTTCTCCATTCATGGTATAAGTACCAATTGTGTTGCGTTTTCCAATGTGCAGATGGTGGCATTTCTGTTTGTTGAAGATCATTTCCCAAGTATGGGCCCAATTTTCTGCTTTCGTAACATTTTCTTGGAGAATCTTCTGTTTTTCTTCTGTGTTCACACTACTGTAAATTTTTCCATCATCAGCGAACAGTTTTATGCATACATTGATTGCGTCTCGGAGGTCGTTTATGAAAATCAGAAACAAGATAGGTCCCAGGACACTCCCCTGAGGAATTCCACTGGTTATATTTTGCCATTCAGATCTGGAGCCATTTATCATGACCCGCTGTTTCCTATTTGATAGAAATTCTTTTACCCAGGTGAATATTTTTCCTACTATGCCATAATTATACAGTTTTTTGAGAAGTCTTTTGTGGGGGACCTTGTCAAAGGCTTTACAAAAGTCTAAATATATCACGTCGACGTCCTCCCCATTATCTATTGACTCTGTAATTTCTTCCATAGTTTCTAACAGCTGAGTTATACATGACCTTCCTGCTACAAAGCCATGCTGTGCTGATGAAAATAATTCATTGGAAGTCATGTGTTCTACAATTGCGTCGCGTATGATCTTTTCTAAAATTTTGCATGGTACTGATGTAAGACTAATGGGTCGGTAATTTTCTGCACTTTTTTTTTGTTTCCCTTCTTAAATATTGGTGTAACATTTGCTACTTTCCACACTTCTGGCAGTTTTCCTTCCTCTACTGATTATTGAAAAATAATTCTAAGTGGTGTTTTTATTGCTGAATGGGTCTCCTTTAATAATTTGGGATGAAAATTGTCTGGGCCTGGCGATTTAGATGGTTTTAAATGACTTATCAACTTGTCTATAATTTCTTCTGTAATGATTATATCACTAAGTTCATTCTCATATTAGCGTTCTTCAAATTCTGGCAGTGGTCCATCCCCCTCAACCTCAAATACACTAGCAAAGAAATTGTTTAAAATATCTGCTGTTTCTTGATCGTTTTTCGATAGTTCTCCTTCACTGTTAGTTAGCTGAGATACTGTTGACTTTGTCTTGGTTTTTGATCGGACATAGCTCCAGAAGAGTTTGTTCTCATTCTTTATTCTTGCAGTTAAATCTTTTTCATACATGTATTTGGCTCTATGCAGTTCTCTGGTAACTTTATTTCTGGAAACTTTATATATATCATAATTTTCTTGTGTCATGCAGTGTTTGAATTTGGTCCATTTCCGTTGTTTATTCCGTATTTCAATAAGACAGGCTCTATTGACATATGGATTTTTCTGATCTCCCTTGCCTCTTGCCTTGCTCACCGGTATATATTTTTATTAATTTGATGATAAATTCAGCAAAACAAGACCACGATTGAGATAAGTCTAAGCCATATAAATCATTTTCCCAGTCTTTATCTTCTAGTGATGATATAGCTGCATTGTAATCTCCTTTAAAGAAGTTGTACTTTTGGAAGTTAGTGTCCTTCCTAACCTCTACATAACAAGCAAAATCAAACAATAAAACCAGATGATCACTTCTTCCCAGGCCAGGGCTGTATGAAATGTTGTTTACCATATTTTCCTCATTGGTTAATATTAGATCTAACAGAGACGGTTCCTGATTTTCTCTTATCCGTGTAAATTGCTTGACATGCTGAATCAAAAAGGAGTCACGTATACATTCCAAAAAGACTGTGGCTATGTGTTCTTCACTAACACTGGTTGTACCGTCAATCCAATTTATTTCTCTAATGTTGAAGTCACCCATGGTGAGTTTATGTGAATAACTAAGATCCCTGATTTTGTACAATAGCTCTGTTAGCATATCAAAATTTTCCCTAGTGCTGTTGGGACTTCTGTACACACATCCTACTAGTGCTGAATCAGATCCCCTTAATTGGATTTTACAGAAAACAGCTTCTTGAAACTGAGAATCTATTAATACTGAAGTAGCTGAAAAAATTTTCTTTATGTAAACTACAACTCCTCTGCCTTGATTCATTGGACTTAAGAAACTATCGTAGTCTGCTAACTGAAAAAAGGAGTCATCTATTGGCAGAAGAGTATGTTTTGGAAAAATCTCTGTCAATCCTATAACATCTGGTGATTCAGTAGTGATCATAGCTTCTAATTCTGTTTTCTTGGACTGAGTTAAGCAGTCAACGTTAGAATAAAAACATTTAAGTTCATTTATTGTTAAAACTTCATTAAAATTGCTCTCTGTATGAACTGACCTATTTACATTGTTAAAACACTGTTGCTAATCTACCTCATTAGACCGAGACTGGTCATTAGGCCCAGTACTCGGATCATGGCCGGGGTACCCTCCTAGGATAGTATTGTCCCCTAATATAGTGCTTTCATCATATGGCTGTGACTGTAATTGGGATGGCATTAATCTTGAGTCATCCAAGATGTTCATATGTGGTAAACCACCTCTAAGCAGGATTGGACTAGGCGCAGAAAAACCAAACTCCATTGGAACTGGTGACATGTTAGTTTGTCGAACTCGAGGACTAGCCTCAGCTTGTTGTCTGGGTTGCTGCTGGTTTGGATTAGCATTTGCTGCTTCTCTTCTTTCCTTTCTAGCCTTTATCATCTTTCTTCTCTTTGATTGGGTGTAAGATCCTTGGTTATGATAACTTTCTTATATTCTGGGGCTACTTTCCTTTCTATAAGTTTAGCATTATTTAGAATTGACTTTCTCTGAGCCTTGCTATTTAAGATTACCTTTAATGGTCGAGTTTTTTGGTCAGTTTTCCGTCCCAGTCTGTACAATGTCACTATTTGTACATCTTCTATATCTATGCTTTCACAGATTCTTTTGAAGTCTTTCTCATCTTGTCTTTTGTTTTCCAATCCACTTGCATGGTTATGCTCGGGTAGATTGAACACAGTGACATTTAGGTCTCTACTCTTCCTATCCTCCAGTTCACGGTTCCTCTTATCCACTAAGGAATCTATATCTGCTTTTAAATCCTGTAATATGTCTGATTTCATCTCATTTAAACCTTTCTTTATCTCCTCTTTATTTACCTGCTCTACTTTGTCCATCCTGTCTTCTAAGTAGTTCATTCTACTATCATGTTTATTTTGAATGTCATGAATAGCTCCTGCTATGTTTTCTAATGACGGGAACATAGACTGACAAGTACACGTCCAGTGAAATCTTTCCAATTCACCTTTCTGTATACACTGATAAAGTTCTGCACTGACTCCAGCACAGTCTAGACAATAGTACAATTTGCAGCCAGAGTAATTTATTTTTTCTTCTCCTATTTCTTTGTCACATTTCTGGCATGTGGAGATGGATCCTTCCTCGTTTGACCCCTGTCTTGGTCTCTTAAGACTAGGATTTACTGTTGCCATTTTTTCTAAATATTACTTTATTCACCCTATATTGCTATCTGAGATACAACATAATAGTTTGGGTTATTTGTAATTATCTTCACGTGTGGCGATTCAATTATCAGCACACACTTAGTGTCAATTTGCACCATATAGATCTATCACACTATTGTATCTATATTTCTCTGTATGTGGCGAAACAATTTTCTGCACACATTCTGCTGAAACTCGACAATTTCCCAATTTATCTATCACAATTTCCGTTATAATTATAGACTTGATACCACAGTGTTATATATCACCATTTGTGGCTAAATTTATCGCCATTTTCATATAACGACGTAGATCTCTGTTAACACACTCCTAGTGTCAATTTCACTAAAACATCACACTGTTTGTACCTATGTACCTCTTTGTGTATATATGTGTATGTGTATGTGTGGCGAAACAATTTTCTGCACACACAGAGTCTATAGCCTCACTCTATAACCTAGGTATGCTATTACCAAGCACATAGCTTTAATTTCACTTTTTATTGAATTTGTGTTCATGTCACATTCTCAATAAAAGGAAGATAGATATCACTTTAAATTAAATTTAGTTTAGCAGCATTTTAGGCTACAATCATTTAGTGTCACTTAGTACCCTGTCAATGTAACAGCCCAAACATTGCACTTGTCAACGTCATGTTGAATTACACAGCTTAAGTATTTTTACTTATTTATTTTGATTCAGCGTCAGATTGCACTGTACAACTTAAGTATTATTATGCAGCTTAAATATATTTATATTTAAATTTGCACATGGTGATATTGTTCAGGTGTGTATATAGTGTCATTTTTCACTATTGATTGTAAGATATTGTTTCAGGTATGTATATAGTGTCATTTTTCACTATTGATTGTAAGATATTGTTTCAGGTATGTATATAGTGTCATTTTTCACTATTGATTGTAAGATATTGTTTCAGGTATGTATATAGTGTCATTTTTCACTATTGATTGTAAGATATTGTTTCAGGTATGTATATAGTGTCATTTTTCACTATTGATTGTAAGATATTGTTTCAGGTATGTATATAGTGTCATTTTTCACTATTGATTGTAAGATATTGTTTCAGGTATGTATATAGTGTCATTTTTCACTATTGATTGTAGGATATTGTTTATACTTTATGTTTGTACGAAACTATACTAAACTGTGTGGCGAATCAATTTTCAGCACACACTCCACAGATTTTATAGTTAGTAACAGTCCATGCGCACTAGCTCAGAGACCCTTCTCATCCAATATCTGGCTAACATAGGTTTCGGGTGCACCCCATCTTTATACACGTTGTAGTTCTCATAGTATCTGGGTTTTTTGCCTGGATTTCCCCTACTTCTGATTAAATCAATACAAAACCTGGGTACAAATGTTCCATTCTCTTTATTCAACCTGTGAATTTCAGTATTGAGTGAGTCAATTGCCTGTTTTAGGCGAGAGTCTTGGTCTTTAAAGATCTCTGGTTCCTTGTGGCCCAAATATCGGTTGTATTCTGTAATTGAAAAATAAGGCACTTCAAGAAATATCAGCTTTAGGTGTCTTGACTTAGCATAGTCTGATAATTTCCTGTATTTTTCTATCACTTTTTGAAGATCTGCCTCGTAAGACACATTCAAGGACACGTATTTACATTTCTTGGTTAGATCGCAGGTCCCCAACCAGATATATATGCACATTTCACCATATTTTCTGATTTTGAAGTCAATTTTTTCATACAACCAGTCTACAGCTATTTCTGATGTTAAACCTTTTGTGCACCACCATACAATACTACTTTCAACTTCACTGGTTGCATAACTCTTTATATAGTTAGCTTTACTATCACTAAGAACAGCTGCGACTCTCTTTCTTAGGGGCAGGTCCTTGTCCAAGTCTTTGGCGTCGTGTAAATATTTTACAAAGCTCGACACTGACATTCTATTTTTAGCCCAAACCTTCGTGGGTTAAACAGGTTTATTTTGCCAAATAAAACAATTCTCGACAATATTGCGTTACTAATCAAAACAACATATCTGCTGGCTCTTCATTATCTTGAAAAACATCAATAAACTCTACTCTACTACCACTACTCAACAAGGAACACAATTTTGCGGCACTTCAACTGGTGACGTTTCCGCCATACAACACATGGGCACCCTCTCGATTCGTGTGTTACATAAGTTCGACAGATGCTCGCACACCAATTCTTACGCCACAATTGTTTTTTGGTGAATTTTTATCACAATAGTTTAGTATTTTGACCCTTCAGGTATCCTAACGCTCTAAGTTTATGATTCAACTGCAACTCTGGTATGTGTAAAAACTCAATTTTTGATAATTTTTTAGCTCACCTGAGCCGAAGGCTCAGAGGTGAGCTTATAGGATGGGAGTCGAGCCGTCGTCCGTCCGTCCGTGGGTGCATGGGTGGGTGCGTCAACACTTTCAAACATAAATATCTCAGAGACCAGTGGCCCGATCGCAATCAAATTTTATTTGAAGCATCATTTGGGTGGGGGAAAGGCTGCAATTGGTTTTAGTCCGATCAGCTCAGAACTCTGGTTTCCATGGCAACAGATAGCCCCCATAGGGTTATAATGGGAAAACGGCGTCATCACGTTTTCTCAACTGTTTTTGATTAGATCCTTATCATAATTGCAGGTAATGATGACATACACAAGAGCTTGGATGAGTTCGAAATTTGGTCGGATTCGAGCACAGACTACGGAGTTAGCTGCCCTTGAGCGTTTGAAAAAAATCCCATAGGGTTATAATGGGGAAAATGGTGTCATCACGTTTTCTCAACCTTTTTTGCTTAGATCCTTATCATACTTGCAGGTAATGATGACATACATAAGAGCTTGGATGGGTTCGAAATTTGGCCGGATTCGAGCACAGACTACGGAGTTAGCTGCCCTTGAGCGTTTGAAAAAAATCCCATAGTGTTATAATGGAGAAAACAACGTCATCACATATTTTTAGAAAAACTTTGTCATCGCTCTATTGCCTACATTTCTCAACGGATTTTAAAATAACTTCACACAAATGTAGGGTGTGACAATATCTCGAGCAAGTTCGAATTTCAGGATGCTGCGCCCAAGGTCAAGGTCACTTTGGCTATTTTTAGAAAATCTTTGTCATCGCTCTAGCGCCTACATTTCTCAATGGATTCTGAAATAACTTCACACAAATGTAGGGCATGACAATATCTCTAGCAAGTTTGACTTTCCGGGTGCTGCGCCCAAGGTCAAGGTCACTGTGGCTATTTTTAGAAAAACTTTGCCATCGCTCTAAGGCCTACATTTCTCAACGGATTTTGAAATAACTTCACACAAATGTAGGGCATGACAATATCTCGAGCAAGTTTGACTTTCAGGGTGCTGCACCCAAGGTCAAGGTCACTGTGGCTATTTTTAGAAAAACTTTGTCATCGCTCTAGCGCCTACATTTCTCAACGGATTTTGAAATAACTTCACACAAATGTAGGGCATGACAATATCTCGAGCCAGTTTGACTTTCAGGGTGCTGCGCCCAAGGTCAAGGTCACTGTGGCTATTTTTAGAAAAACTTTGTCATCGCCCTAGCACCTACATTTCTCAATGGATTTTGAAATATCTTGACACAAATGTAGGGTATGACAATATCTCAAGCAAGATTGACTTCCAGGGTGCTGCGCCCAAGGTCAAACATAAATATCTCAGAAACCAGTGGGCTGATCGCAATCAAATTTTATCTGAAGCATCATTGGGGAGGGGGAAAGGCTGCATTAGGTTTTGGTGCAGATCAGCTCAGAACTCTGGTTTCCATGGCAACAGATAGCCCCCATAGGGTTATAATGGGGAAAACGGCGTCATCACCTTTTCTCGACTGTTTTTGATTAGATACTTATCATACTTGCAGGTAATGGTGACATACATAAGAGCTTGGATGAGTTCGAAATTTGGCCGGATTCGAGCACAGACTACGGAGTTAGCTGCCCTTGAGCGTTTGAAAAAAATCCCATAGGGTTATAATGGGGAAAATGGTGTCATCACGTTTTCTCAACCTTTTTTGCTTAGATCCTTATCATACTTGCAGGTAATGATGACATACATAAGAGCTTGGATGGGTTCGAAATTTGGCCGGATTCGAGCACAGACTACGGAGTTAGCTGCCCTTGAGCGTTTGAAAAAAATCCCATAGGGTTATAATGGAGAAAACACCCTCATCACATATTTTTAGAAAAACTTTGTCATCGCTCTATTGCCTACATTTCTCAACGGATTTTAAAATAACTTCACACAAATGTAGGGCATGACAATATCTCGAGCAAGTTCGACTTTCAGGATGCTGCGCCCAAGGTCAAGGTCACTGTGGCTATTTTTTTTTAGAAAAACTTTGTCATCGCTCTATTGCCTACATTTCTCAACGGATTTTAAAATAACTTCACACAAATGTAGGGCATGACAATATCTCGAGCAAGTTCGACTTTCAGGATGCTGCGCCCAAGGTCAAGGTCACTGTGGCTATTTTTTTAAAAACTTTGTCAGCGCTCTAGCACCTACATTTCTCAGCAGATTTTGAAATAACTTCACACAAATGTAGGGCATGACAATATCTCGAGCAAGTTCGACTTTCAGGATGCTGCGCCCAAGGTCAAGGTCACTGTGGCTATTTTTAGAAAAACTTTGTCATCGCCCTAGCACCTACATTTCTCAATGGATTTTGAAATATCTTGACACAAATGTAGGGTATGACAATATCTCAAGCAAGATTGACTTCCAGGGTGCTGCGCCCAAGGTCAAGGTCACTGTGGCTATTTTTAGAAAAACTTTGTCATCGCCCTAGCACCTACATTTCTCAATGGATTTTTGAAATAATTTGACACTATTGTAGGGTATGACAATATCTCAAGCAAGATTGACTTTCAGGATGCTGTGCCCAAGGTCAAGGTCACTGTGGCTATTTTTAGAAAAACTTTGTCATCGCTCTAGCACCTACATTTCTCGACGGATTCTAAAATAATTTCACACAAATGTAGGGCATGACAATATCTCGAGCAAGTTTGACTTTTAGGGTGCTGCAATCAAGGTTTTTGATTAGATCCTTATCATACTTGCAGATAATGATGACATACATAAGAGCTTGGATGAGTTCGAAATTTGGCCGGATTCGAGCACAGACTACAGAGTTAGCTGCCCTTGAGCGTTTGAAAAAAATCCCATAGTGTTATAATGGAGAAAACAACGTCATCACATTTTCATTTTTCATCGGATCCTCTTCATACTTGCAGGTAATGAGGATATGCATAAAAGCTTGGATTAACTAGCATTTTGGCTAGATCCCACCACTGACTATGGAGTACCTGCCCTGAGCATCCAAAAAATCAGTGTCGCCACTTTTTCTTGGTTTCTACTGATCCGATCCTTTTCTAACTTGCAGGTAATGAGGAAATGCATAATATCTTAAACAAGTTCAAATTTTGGCCAGATCAGGCCAACCACTACGAAGTTAGCTGCCCTTGACAGCTCTGTCTATTGTGCTCTTGATCGGATACTTTTTAAACTTGCATATATTAAATGAGGGCATACATAATGTTTTGGATGAGTTTAATTTTCAGCCTGATTGGACCACTGACTGTGGAGATAGCTGCCCTTGAGCATCTTAAATATCCCTATAGGTTTACAATGTCTCTCAGGTGAGCAATTGTTGCCCTTTGGGCTACTTGTTTCTTCTTCTGGAAAAAACATGTCTGCCGCCTTTGCGCATGCTCCGTCCACCTTTTTTTTGTGTGTTTTTATGATCATCGGCCCTTTAGTTTGTTGCTATGGCAACTTAGAGTTCCCATTGACTTATAATGAAGAAAATTGAAAAATGGCATTTTCTGCCAAGCTATTGCAGATATGTTGATAAAACTTTTATAGAAATTTTCCTTGAGATGTCTTCTATCAGCTGTATGTTTTTTGGCCCACTGCTCCTTTTATTGGTTGCCATGGAAACCAAAATGTAAAAAAATGGAAAAAATCCTTAAACAATTATCTCCTATGAAGCCACTGGGCCTATAAAGCCCAGATTTCATCTGTGGCATCCTTGGGCAGGGGGATTGAAAGTTTGTGTTTTTATGAAAATCGGCCCTTTAGTTTGGTTGCTATGGCAACTTAGAGTTCCCATTGACTTATAATGGGGAAAATTGAAAAATGGCATTTACTGCCAAGCCATTGCAAATCTATATGTTGACAAAACTTTTATAGATTGTTCTTTGAGAAGTCTCTTATTAGCTATGTTTTATTTTGCCTACTGCTCCTTTTATTGGTTGCCATGGAAACCAAAATGCAAAAAAATGGAAAAGAAAATACTTAAAAAAAAGATCTCCTCAGAAGCCATTGGGCCAATAAGGCCAGGATTTCATCTGTAGTATCCTTAGGCTGGGGGATTGAAAATTTATGGGTTTTTTTTTTATAAAATAGGCTCTTTAGTTTGGTTGCTATGGCAACTTAGAGTTGCATTGACTTGTAATGGGGAAAATTAAAAAATGGCATTTACTGCAATTAATATATGGAAAATAGTTAAATATTTTGTTATCAACTCAACAGACTGTCAGACTGAGACTTTGTAGTTGTATATTTTGTATTAGCCTGTACAAATGTGACAGCAATTTTGAGCCTATACAAATTTGATAGCAATTTTGAGCTAGAGATCTGGTGAGCTTTGTGGCCCATGGGCCTCTTGTTTTTATTTCTTAATGAAACCATACATTGTGACCTCTCATTAGAACTATCTCAGTGAGACTGTTCTAATGAGGAGTCATTAAAACTGTCTTCTCAAGACTGTTCTAATGGGGGTCACAACATATATGAGCCGCGACATGACAAAACCAACAATGTGGTTGTGCGCACTGCGCAGACTCAGATCAGCCTAGACATTCGTCAAGTTTGATCAGACCCTTCGTTAAGTGCTCAAACGGCAGCTAAGGGTCTAAGTTACCGCCATGCGGACAACGAAGACTCTGATCAGACTGGGCGGATGCCCAGGCTGATCTGAGTCTGTGCTGGGCGCACAACCACATTGTTGGTTTTGTCGCGTCGCGGCTCATATATTTATGCAGAAATAGGGAAAAGTCAAGTCAAGTAAAATTTATTTAATGTTGGTGTAATTACAATATGTTAACAGAAGCTCCTAGGAGCTTTTTCTACCGACTAACAAAGATAAAATATCACAGAGAATATACATCACAGAACATATAAGAAGAACTTTAAAAATAATAATAAATAAAAAAAAAAAAAAAAACACTTTGGATGTATTGCATTATAAACAGGGTTCTGGAAAAGGATAAAAATATTATCTATTAAAAAAAATTATCTCAAAGTTAGTTATCCTTATTCATGATCCCTTCTTACCTGGAAAACTATGTCATCATTGATACTTGTTTTCTCTCTTTTATCAGATGCCCAGTAATGGAATGGAAAGTCTTGCAACTGTATAATATTTCCTTACCAGCCATTTTACTGGAGAATCTTGACCCCAGAACTGTAGTGACTCTTCTCATCATATTCTTTCTGAGTCTCATATACTTGAAAAGAACACTGTGTCAGAACTTTCCTCCTGGCCCCTGGGGCTACCCTTTCATCGGCAGTTTGAAACTACTACAAGATAGACCACATCTTCATCTGTCTTACCTACAGAAGAAGTATGGCGATGTCTACTCGCTGGGGCTTGGTAAATATCGGGCAGTGGTGGCCTGTTCTGTGGAAGCTATACAGGAAGGGTTGATTAAAAACAGTCATAAATTCAGTGGAAGATCGGCCATTTTTTCTAACAGAGTTCTGTTTAATGGACATACTGATGGAGGTAGGTTATATTAGAACTCCAGGGCCCGGTTGTTCAAAACTAACAACATTGTTTGTTAAGTTTCAATTTTTTTTTTTTTGAAAAAAAATGTGAGAATTTTTTGCAGTGCAAAAACTTCTCACATTTTTTTCAACAAAAAGTATCAGTTATTTGGTTATAATGTTGTAAACCACCTTTAAAAGGAGTTGACCTCTTAACAAGCTCATTAGGCTAACAATGCTTTGAACAACTGGGCCAGATAAATTGTGGTTTTAATGGAGTTTTCCATTATATTCATTTTCCATAAAAATGTATGTTGTGGGTACTTCACCAAGGCAGTTTAAATGAGGGATCACAACATATATATTTTTATGGAGAAATAGGAAATAACTTGGAATTACCATGAAAACCCCACCCCAGTCTAAAGCTATGATATTATAGTCTTTTAGAGAAAACTGATGTGTGTGCATAATATTATGAGCCAATGAAAAAGTCTCAGTAGACAGGCTGGTTCTTCTGGACATTAATTTTTAAGACAGTATGCAAGTTGTATGACATAGGCAGTCTCATCATAAAATAAACAGTCATATTTCTGTGTTCCAGGTATCTGTTTCTCTGATATCAGTATTAAGTGTAAAATGAAGAAAGACTTCCTCCTGCAAGGTTTGGATCACCTCTGTTGCGGTCATAGTGGTTTAGAAGATTTGCTGTCCGCTCAGGCCCTTCAGCTAGCTTACACCCTAGCGGACAGTAACAGACCATGTGACCTGTCTGATATGATTGAATCCTTGACTCTACGAATCATGCTGTACCTCGTCAATGGAAAACTGTATGATCATGATGACGAGAATTTCTTGGAAATTTGGCGTACATTTGATATGAGGTTTCAGACGTACAGCGAAAACTGGTCAGACTTTGTTCCGTTTATGAAGAAGTTTCAGAGACACAGAAACTTAGGAGTGTGGGAGCGGACAAATCTACACCTGGAGTATCAAAGATCTATTATTAATAGGTAAGGTCTGCAGTATGTATACAGAGAATTCCAAATAAGAAGGGGTAACAGGGATAATTTTCCTTACTCTTCCCTTAAAATGTACACTGTGACCTCTCATTAGAACCGTCTCACCAAGACGGTTCTAATGAGGGGTTACAATGTATGGTTTCATTGAGAAATAAGAAAAATTATCTTTGAATTATCTTCAATACCTCCTCTTATCTGGAGCACTGCGTATAAGTACAAATGTGACATATTTTAAAAATTCTGAAGGTGTGGACACCTGAAATAATTACTATAATTTTCATAGATATGGAACAGTTTGGTTTAACAATGCAGTGACACGTCCGGAAGATGCGGATGGAACTACAAACGCTTTAGTCCCAGATCAGACTGCTCCAGTTTCTTTTGGAGCAGTCTGATTTGGGTCTGCACTGTGTGCTAAGATCTGTTTGTCCCAATAGTAAGACATTTTATTGTAAGAGCTGCGACACAGCAAAACCAACAAAGTGGCATGTGCCCATTGAAGACACGGATCAGCCTGGGCATTTGCCAAATCTGATCAGCACCTTTGCTATCAGCAGTGAGGTAGTTTAGACCCTGAGCAACTCTTTTTAAAATGCACAGCAAAGACTCTAATCAGACTGGGCAGATGCCAAGGCTGATCTGAGTCTTCACTGGGTGCTTATGCCACTTTGTTGGTTTTGTTTTGTCATGGCTTGTAATATTCTTTTCAGCTAATTGAGCATTAGCATTCATGATTTTCTCAAGGTTGAGATTTTGAGGATAATTACGGGATAATTTTCGTATTTCTGCATGAAAACATACACTGTGATGCCTGGTTAGAACAACTACAGTGAGGTGGGTCTATAGAGGGATCTCAGCCACATAGTCAAACTGACTAAGATGTGAACCCCCTCCTCCCCCACCCCACCCCACCCCACCATTCATTGAGATGGAGGCAAAAATGAAAATGACAGAATTGCTGACCTTGAAGGTATACCATTCACCTTATACCTTAAGACAGGTTTATCTGTGCTTGTATAGACACTGAAGATAAATTGAGCCACAACATGAGAAAACCAACAAAGTGGTTGTGCGCCCAGCACAGACTCAGATCAGCCTGGGCATCCGCCCAGTCTGATCAGAGTCTTCGCTGTCTGCATAGAGGTAGCTTAGACCCTTTGTTACCCTTTAAGCACTTAGGGAAGAGTTTGATCGGTCTAGGCGGATGCCCAGGCTGATCTGAGTCTGCGTCGTGCGCACAACCACTTTGTTGGTTTTCTTGTGTCATGGCTCTATTATTTTAGTATTTTGATGATTACTCAATTTACCTGTTCTTCATCAATTTCAGACACAAAGATTGCTATAATCCAACCATAGTAACTGACCTAATAGACCACATGTTGGTTGTGTTGGAGAACAATGAAGACATGGGGATACTGGACCATGAAGATCTTGACCATCTCTTTATTGAGGTCTCTGGATCTGGGTATAAAGCAGTGTCCTGCACACTTCTCTGGCTCATTTTGTATGTGACAAGTTACCCTGAGATTCAGGCCAAGGTGAGTTGGCTTGAGTTGCCTTAACTCTTTAAGCACCAAAAAGCAGACCATTAAAATTTACGCCTGCAAAAAAAAAAAAAAATCCTTTTCCAAGACATTTCATATTGAGAATCCAAAGACAAGAGGGCAAACAGTGTAGATCTAGATGAGGCGGCTCATTATGAGCCGCCTCATCAGGATCTACGCTGTTTGCAAATTATATGCTATTTTTGTCACTGGTGCTTAAAGTGTTTATCATCTCTAGATATTAGACACCTGAATCAGTTACTGTGATTATCTTAAAATTGAACAACTTGCAAGGGAAGCAACTCTGTGTTCATTTTTGTCTCACCTGTATGAAAGCACAGGAAGAGTAGGGTCCGGTTGTTCAAAGCATCGTTAGCCTTACCAGCTTGTCAAGAGGTCAACTTGTTAAGTGTTTCACGACTTTATATCCAAATACATCAATATTTTTTGTTGAAAAACTGTGATGTTTTAGTTAAAATCTTAGGTAATGGACGTGGGGCTGTCAGACAAGCTATTCTGTTCACAGGTGTAAAATTCCAGCATATCTGCATGCTATAATAAATCAAAATGCCACTTAAGATCTGAATAATTACTTTAGAATAAGATCGTTTGAATCGCTTCTAATATACCATTAAGTGAGACTTGCAGGAATATGGGATATCTCAAGGTGTTAGATTCACTTGCACTGACTGAGTATGTAAATTCAGCTACAGTTGTGTATGGCAGTTAGTGTTAAGTGATGAACCTATATACCCACAGATACTTTCAGTGCTTAGCAAAGACTCTGATCAGACTGTGCGGAGGCCCAGGCTGATCTGAGTCTGCGCTCCGCGCACCATCACTTTGTAGGTTTTGTCATGACGTGGCTCATGTGTTTCTGTAACAGGTACAAGAAGAATTGCTGACAGTTGTCGGTAAGGACAGGTTACCAAAGCTTACAGACCAGCCTTACCTCCCTTATACTTGTGCTGTTGTCATGGAAACACACAGGATGGCTTCAGTGTTCCCCTTTCTTATACCACACACAGTCAGAGAAGACACAGAATTTCAAGGTAAACTACAATAATATGTTATGGTTATACCATAGTTTGTCTACCTGTACAAGGAGATAATCTACAAACATAGCACTTGGATTATCTCCTGTTCAGGCATATAGCTACTGTATTAATTCTATTAAATGCCCTGGGGGCATTGCATTTTACAAAAGGGGAGTAGGGCTTTACTTAGAGCATAAAATGTAGTAAATCAGCCATTGCCAAAATACCTCAAATAAACAGTATTAGGTGAATGGGTATACTTTCAGAGGATGCAACTCTGCTATTTTGCCTCCTTTCTTAAAAGGGTCAACTGTTAAAGGAAAGAATTTGATCCTCTAGGAGCAATGCTCCTCTAGGAGCAAATTCTTTCCTGTAAGAGTAGATCCCATATGAAAGAGCAGTGGTATCCAGAGATGCAAACAGAAATATATGCAAGTTAATGTAACATTATTTTGGAAAAGAGGCAGGGGGTTTTTATTAAAGCAGGGGTATTTATTGGGAGTAATACAGTATTTTATAGCACCCTCAACAATGTAGACCTTGCACAATAAGAAATATTTCATGCTAAAGTTTGTGCTTTTTTGGCAATAGTCCTGATGCTTTTGTTCCTTATTTCCCTGGTAAATAAGTCTGTCTACATGTGTTTGGTTTTTAGCTTGCCTGAACGAAGTTCAGGAAAAGCTGTTGTACTACCCCCGGCCTCGGCGTTAGCGTGGGCATTAGCAAAATGTTAAAGTTTTACGTAGAAGTTTTTTAGGTGATGGGCACCGGCTGTCAGGCGAGCTATCCTGTCCCAGTGACAGGTCTTGTTGCCCATCCACCTGTCTGTTTTTCCATCCTGTTAATATTTTGCATCTAGTTTGACTTTTCTAGGTGGTGGTGCTGACTGAGGTTACACATGAGCCACTGCTCGCTTGCTCTGGTTCATTGTTAAACAAAGGTGGAAGCCTCTTGTTGTAGATGTACTTCTGAAGCTATTTCTCAGTGTCTGCCATGTACAGTAGATAATAGGAAGAAAGAATATTGTTCATAAAATAGGATAACTGGGAATCAAAATTAAAATACTATAATCAGAAAATTTGTATGAATACTGTTGTTTTTATGCCCCCGCCACGAAGTGGGGAGGGGCATTTAGTTTTGCCCTTGTCCGTCCGTGCATACGTACGTCCGTCACACTTTGTAGTACTGTTCTTGTCTCCGCAACTCCTCCTACAGTATTCGATGCAGGGAGTTGAAACTTGCAACACAGTTCAGACATGCATTGAACATGTGCATAAAGGAAACATAACTTTGCTTAAGATCTTTATTGCAGAATTATGTCCCCTTGAATAATATACATATTATGACCATATTTCACATTTCAGTACTGTTCTTGTCTCCGCAACTCCTCCTACAGTATTTGATATAGGGAGTTGAAACTTGCAACACAGTTCAGACATGCATTGAACATGTGCATAAAGGAAACGGAACTTTGATTAAGGTCTTTATTGCAGAATTATGTCCCCTTGAATAATATACATATTATAACCATATTTCACATTTGAGTACTGTTCTTGTCTCCGCAACTCCTCCTACAGTATTTAATGTAGGGAGTTGAAACTTGCAACACAGTTCAGACATGCATTGAGCATGTGCATAAAGGAAACAGAACTTTGATTTAGGTCTTTATTGCAGAATTATGTCCCCTTGAATAACATAAATATTTTGACCATATTTCACATTTGTAGTACTGTTCTAGTCTCTGCAACTCCTCCAATTGTATTTGATGCAGGGAGTTGAAACTTGTAACACAGTTCAGACATGCATTGAACATGTGCATAAAGGAAACAGAAGTTTGATCAAGGTCATTATTGCAGAATTACATCCCCTTGAATGACATGCATATTTTGACCATATTTCACACTTTGTAGTACTGTTCTTGTCTCTGCAACTCCTCCAATAGTATTTGATGTAGGGATTTGAAACTTGCAACACAGTTCAGACATGCATTGAACATGTGCATAAAGGAAACAGGAACTTTCAGTCAGGTCTTTATTGCAGAATTATGTCCCCTTGAATAACATACATATTTTGACCATATTTCCATAGCTTAAATACAGTCTCACCTTTTATCGTCGCTCTAGCGGCCTCATTTATTAACCGATTTTGGTATTACATCACAGCTTTATTGGGTATGACAGTACCTCAAACAACTTTGCGTTTCAGGTTGGTAGGATGAAGGTCAAGGTCACAGTTGATATTTTCAGAAAAACTAGGGCATTGCTCCAGCGCTTTCATTTATAGATCGATTTTTATGTAACTTCACATAAATGTTAAGTATAACAATATCTTGAATAAATTACCGTTTCAGCACCGCAGGTCCAAGGTCAAGGTCACAGTTGCTATTTTTAGAAAAAACTTTATCATCCTCTACTCCTCTGTTCATGGACAATTTTGATGTATCTTCACTCAAATGTTTAGAGTGACAATATCTTGGACAAGTTCGTGATCCAGAATTTCAGGGTAAAGGTCAAGGTCACATTTGCTGTTTTTAGAAAATATGCTGTCATCCCTCTGGAATGATTTTGGCATAACATGACACAAATATTTAGCTTGACAATATCTGGGACAAATTTATGTTTCAGCATTGTAGGTCCAAGGTCAAGGTCACAGATGCTATTATAGGTACATGTAAATCTTTGTCATTGTTCTAGCGCCTTTATTTATTAACTGATTTTGATAGACCTTCACACAAATATTAAGTATGACAATATCTTGGACAATTTAACCTTTCAGGGTTGTAGTTCCAAGGTCAAGGTCACAGTTGCTATTTTAAAGAAAAACTCAGTCATCCCTCTAGCACCTTTATTTTTTGACATATTTTGATGTAACTTCACACAAATATGTTTTAACACATTACTCATCTAGTGAGGCATATGGCGGGGGCATTCATCACCTTTAGTGATTGTCTAGTTTTTTCCCAAAACACAGCCAAATCTGTCTTAAGGAGTCTCCTAAGGGGAGCACCAAAATTTGGCTGCTTAAGACAGGTGAGCACCTTAATAAGAATTATTTTCACTGTATTTTGGTGCAAGGACCCCAAAATGATGGCTGCTAAGGACAGGTGACCCCTTTATAGATGACCTCTTAAGAGGGGGTTTACAGGGTTGTTATAAAAAAATATTGCATAGTTACAGATATTTCCAATTTTTCTAGTGTTTCATTGATTAATAATTTATGCTATAAACATTGTGCAACAATTCATTATGTCCCCCCACCAAAGGTGAGGGGGGACATATTGTTTTCAGTGCAGTTCCCGGTGCGTTGGCGTCGGCGTCGGCGTCCCACTCTTGTATGCGCGATATCTCTTGAAACAATTGACGGAATTTCACCAAACTTGCATGGATATATAATTAGGACAAGGTTGAGAGCTGATTAGATTTTGGTGACCTTGACCTCATTTTCAAGGTCACAGGAGAACTTAAATGGCGTGAAAATTTCTTGTATGCACATTATCTCCTGAACCAATGGATGGAATTTCACCAAACTTACATGGCTATATCATTGGGACAAGCTTAAGAGCTGATTAGATTTTGGTGACCTTGACCTCATTTTCAAGGTCACAGGAGGACTTAAATGGCATGAAAATTTCTGGTATGCACAATATATCCTGAACCAATGGGTGGAATTTCACCAAATTTGCATGGATATATCATTGGGACAAGTTTAAGAGCTGATTATATTTTGATGACCTTGACCTCATTTTCAAGGTCACTGCAGGACTTAGCTGACAATTTCTTGTACCCATGATATCTCTTGAACCAATGGATGGAATTTTACCAAACTTGCTTGGATACATCATTGGGACATGTTTAAGAGCTGAGAAGATTTTGGTGACCTTGACCTCTTTTTCAAGGTCACAGAAGGACTTAGATGACAATTTCCTGTAACCACTATATCCCCTGAACAAATGTATGGAATTTCACCAAACTTGCATAGATACATCATTAGAACAAGCTTAAGCGCTGATTAGATTTTGTTGACCTTGACCTCATTTTTAAGGTCACTGGAGGACTTAGATGACAGTTTCTTGTACCCATGATATCTCTTGAACCAATGGATAGAGTTTCACCAAACTTGCATGGATACATGATTGGGACAGGTTTAAGAGCCTATTAGATTTTGGTGACCTTGACCTTATTTGCAAGGTCACTGGAGGGCTTAGATGAGAATTTCTTGTACCCACAATATCTCTTGAACCAATGGATGGAATTTTACCAAAACTTGCATGGATACATCATTGGGACAAGTTTAAGAGCTGATTAAATTTGGTGACTTGACCTCATTTTCAAGGTCACTGGCGGACTTAGATGACAATTTCTTGTACTCACTATATCTCCTGAACCAGTGGATGGAATTTCACCAAACTTGTATGGATACATCATTGGGTCAACTTTCAGAGCTGATTAGATTTTGGTGACCTCGACTTCATTTGCAAGGACATAGTTATCTATGAAGGATATCTTTAGAACCAGTGGATGGATTTTCTCCAAACTTGCCTAGTATTTTAATTGCACAGGTTTTTTATTCATAAGGGGGGATTGGAAATGGGCTGGTAGGGGGACATCAGTTTTTCTCTGAAAAACATTTCTAGTTTTTTTCTGAACTTCGAACTGGCAAGTGTGAATTAAAATCTTAAAAGAGTTCCTTCAAGAGTAGAGAATACATTCACAAGAAGGAGCATGGGCCAGACTACGTAGTTTCGGCTAATAAAGCCGCTTCAGTGACCCTGACAATATCTGGAGATGAACCCAGAGAAAAGCATACTTGAAGAAACTGTACGAGTATTTCTGGATTTACAATATTTATTCTGTCTGCAGGTTTCCATCTACCAAAAGACACGCTGGTCCTGTTCAATATTTGGAGTCTTCATCATGATTCAAGATACTGGAAACATCCTATGAAGTTTGATCCCACTAGGTAAGAATGGCTTATAGCATGCAAGTGACAATTTTCAGTAGATAAGAGGGGTATTTGATGATAATTGAGGGATAATTTTTTTATTTCTCATAGAAACCATATGTTGTGACCCCTCATCTGAACCGTCTCGTCGAGACGGTTCAGATGAGGGGTCACAACATATGTTTTTATGCAGAAATAACCAAAATTATCCTTAATTATCACCAACTACTCAGGAGCGGCTGTAGCGTAGTGGATAACACTCCGGACTACCAATCCAGGGGTCGCAAGATCAATCCCCCGCTTCTCCGGTCTTTCGGATGAGACTTTAAACCGAGGTCCCGTCTCCATATGACCTCGTTGTGCATGGGACGTTAACCCGAGTTCACTCACTCACCAACTACTCCTTCTTATCTAGGGCTCTGAAGTGACAGTTTTCAATACAGTTATTCCATTTCTAATGCACTTTTTTTTTTACATTTTCACCTTTCAAAGCATACCACCCTGCACCCAAAGAAATTGCTTTTTGCAACATAAAACCAGACGTCAGCCATTGAGATGCAATGTTTCATAATTGATGTCAGATTTGCGACAGGATATCACAGGGTATACTGTCATAAATTTTTAACATAATCCAATCAGACGTCACGTTACATTGGTAAGTGTATTAGAAGTTCTATAACTAAAAGCTTTGCCCATTAGGTGAACCCATATACTACATGCTATAAACCAACTTATACAATTAACGCTTAATGAAGATTCAGTTCACATTGTTACTGTTGATTTTGTATGCCCCCCGTGATGATAGTCAAGGGGCATTAAGATTTGCTCCTGTCTGTCCATCTGTCTGTTCATCACACTTTAGGGTATAGAGTTTGTGTAATCATACTCGAGAACAATTTTCATTGGACTTTTTAGAAACTTCGCAGACTTGTTGTGCAGGGCCTGACAAATCAAAATTTGATCTACTTGTCCGGTGGACAGCTTCTGCTGGAAAAAGCTGAAATACATGGGTTTTCCATATATATCTTATAATTTTTCTGGGCAAGTAAGAAAAAATTTTACTTGCCCAGCAAAAATTTTAACTTGTCCCGGGCAGCCGGACAAGACATATTGCAGATGTGCGTGTGGGTTTTTGATGGAGCTAGAATTAATTTTGACAGAATAAAGGCTTTTTGAACTTAGTCATTTTCGGCAGTTTTTGTCCCCTGCCTTTTGTGGAATTGGAATTAATTTTGACTGAATTTATACTGTCATTTGATCTTTAGTCTTTTTTTGCCATCGTAGGGTATGAACTTTGTACTTAGCCGTTTTGACAGTCAAGCTAGCAGGAAAGTTCTTTGAAATGTAACCTTTGTTGATAATGGACATTCCAATGATATGCACTGGTGTGTGACAGGCACTCCATCGGAAATCATTCGTGTCTTACGGACACAATTTTCTAGTTATTTGCCTGCAACCAGCAGAAATGAAATATAGGTTTTTCCTTTTCTGTCTGCGGTAGCATCATAAACTTTCGTCAGATGTTCTGATTTAGTTATGTTTTGTTACAATTGATCAATAGGTGGGTTAGTTAGTTGATGAAGCCAATTACAAACTGGCAATGAGTTGTGATTTTTAACGTTGCTAAGATCATTACAAATGCAGAGCTTAAGATAAGAGGGGGTACTGAGGATAATTTGAAGACCATTTTTCTTTTTTCTCAACGAAAACATATGTTGTAACCCCTCATTAGAACCGTCTCATCGAGACGGTTCTAATGTTGGGTCACAAAATATGTTTTTATGGAGAAATATGGATAATTATTTCTAAATTATCTTTGTTACCGCTTCTTATCAGGAGCACTGATTTAGAATAAACTTTGTATGTTTTTGCGTTTTGTTTTAGATTTCTGTTGCCCGATGGAACACTGCACATTCCAGACCACTTCCTGCCATTTGGTGAAGGCCTACGAGCATGTCCTGGAGAGAGTTTAGCTGACATCGAAATTTTTATTTTCTTCACCCATCTTCTCCATCAGCTGAATCTGAAACAGAACTCAGAAGAGAAAGTTTCGTTAGAAGGGGACTACAAGGGATATATCATGATTCCAAGACCATTTTCGGTAATTGCCAGTCCAAGGGATGTAATAGATATTACAGAATCAGAGACTTATCAAACCACACCAGAATTTTGTCTTGTAGTGGACGGTCCTGACTCATAAGAAGAATGCTTTTTGTTTAGCTGCCATCTTAAAGAAATTACAAAAGAAAAAACAACTCTTGTGACTTTCAGTTTCCTTTCAAAATGGGTCTACTTATAAAAAAAAATACACAATGAGTTATCAGAGCTCTAGATAAGAGGGAGTATTTGATGATAATTAGAGATAATTTTTATTAATTCTGCATAAAAACATATGTTGTAACCCCTCATATGAACCGTATCGATGAGATGGTTCAGATGAGGGGTCACAACATTTGGTTTGAATGAGAAATAAGAAAAATTATCCTTAATTATCATCAAATACTCCCTCTTATCTAGAGCTCTGAGTTGATAGCTATTCAGACAAGAGGCAACAATGAAAATGGCAGAGTTGCTTCCATGAAAGTTTACCATTTCACCTAAGATGTACAAACACAGTAAGGGAGATGACTCATGCAGGAAAAGATTTGTCTCCATTTTCATATGGGGCTATTCTTAAAGGAGAGAATTTGCTCTCAGCTGAGAGCAAATTCTTTCCTTCAAGAATAGCCCACTTGAAGAAGGAATTTTATTTCCAGGGAAGCAATTAGTATTATGCTTAAAGTATTAAGTTATCTACCCTTGTTAAGATAGAGTTGTTACCTTAGAGCATTCAGCAATGCATTTAAAAGCCATTTGTGATAATGGAACTTGTGAACATTTAGATTTTTGTTATGATAATAGTTAATAATATGAAAAGAATTATACAGAAGTTACAAGTATTCTATAAATAAAATGAAAATGAATTTGATATCCAAAACTGTTGAGCTGTTAAGGACACAGACTTCCCTAAGTGCTTGAAAGCAAGAATGAGCTTACTAGTAATCTAATGGCTCAGTGTATTTTGCACAATTCTGGCTCAGTATATTTTGCACAATCCAAGAGACATTTTTTAGCCATGCAAATTGTTGATCATATGAAGGGTATTGTGTTTTTGTTTCATATAATGGATCAGTATCATATTTCTAGTCAGCATTGGTTTAGTCTATATGTATTTTTAGCTCGCCTGTACGAAAGTACAGGGAGCTATTGTTGTCACTTGGACGTCGGCGTCAGCGTGGGCATCACACTTTCAAGTTTTACATTAAAGTTTTTTAAGTGATGGGCAAGGCACTGCAGGCGAGCTATCCTGTACGCAGACAGGTTTTGTTTTAATATCCGTATTGATATATTGTTTTTTAGATATTTAATTTTACTTTATTTCTAGTCAGTAGTACCGTAAAATTTCTAAATATTGGGACCACTATAGTATTACCATAATTGTCCTAAAATGGAACGGCTTGAAGTTTCAGTGCAATGAAGCATTAAAATGCAGATGGAATAGCAAACAGTGTAGACCCTGATCAGACTACTCCTAAAGGAGCAGTTTGATCTGGGTCTGCACTGTTTGCACAGACCTATTTGTTCCAATACTTAGAGTTTTTGCAGCAATTTGTCTTTTTGGAATTTATTTTCTAGTCAGTGCTAATTCTAGTCTTTTGGGAACAATTCAGTGCAGGGTGCCCACTGGTCAGGGAAGTCAGGGAAATTAGAATTTTCTTCAAGATCAGGGAAAAGTCAGGAAAGTTTGAAAATGGTCAGGGAAATCTAAAAATGTTAAAGAGTCAGGGAATGTTATCCTTTAGGACCCAACATATGAATTTTTGATGGTGAAAGTGTCTGTTGATAGTACTTCAGTCGAACCTGCTTGTGTGGTCACCTCTATTAAGGGATCACCTGCCTTAAGCAGTCACTTTGTCTGGGTCCCTTGAACCAAAATACAGGTCTACCTCATTATAACACCCTCGCTATAACACGGATTTCAATATAACACGGTCATGTCTTGGCTACCAAATGGTTATTTTCCTATTCTTGTAATGTAAATAACCTCATTATAACACAGTTTCACTTATAACACGGTCTTGTTCTATGGACCCCAAAGATAGCATTATAATGAGGTAGACCTGTACAGTGGAAATGAACCTGTATTAAGGGGTCTCCTGTCTTAAGCAGCCAATTTTTGGGCTTCCCTTTGATGACCCCTTAAGACAGGTTTGACTGTATATTGTGCCTTTTCAAAACAGCATTTCTGGAACAAGTGGTTTAGCCCAGTATGCATTGTTGCAAAGATTTTCAAAGCTTTGAAATAGTTTAAGCTGCTTTGCTGATTTTGCTGCGTCCCAAAACAGGTACTGCTCGGACAAGCATTAGGGCTGAAGTGGAAGGTCATGACAGTTACATATTGATATTTTGGTCAGGGAAAATGAAATTTGGTCAGGGAAAAGTCAGGGAAAAGTCAGGGAATTTGTGTTTCCAACGAAGAGTGGGCATCTTGCAGTGACATGTTGCCAGATACTGAAATACACATGTTCCAGTTGTAGAATAACTACAATAATGGTTATGTCTCATCGTTTAAAGTCATAGAGTTTGATTGAGCCGCGACTCGACAAAACCAGCAAAGTGGCATGTGCACCCAGCAAAGACTCAGATCAGCCTGGGCATCCACCCAGTCTGATCAGAGTCTTTGCTGTCCGCAGGAAGGTAGCTTAGACCGTTAGCTACCCTTTAAGTGCAAGTGAAGACTCTGATCAGACTTGGTGGATGCCCATGCTGATCTGAGTCTTTGCTGGATGCACATGGCACTTTGTTGGTTTTCTCATGTCGTGGCACAATTATGGTTATGTGTCTAGTCCTTGATGATTCCAGTCCTGGATATACTTCTTGTTAGAAATAGGAAAGATCTAGTCACAACATTAAATGTTAAATATGGAAGACGTTTGTATAATTAGTTTCAGGATGAAATAAGAACTTATGACTGTGCATTCCATAAATCTACTCTTAATATCTCATGCTATATAAGAATTTACAAGATTCACATCACATTTGATTTAAATGTTCACCAATAAATTATTGATCATGGGCCGTATTTATAAAACAACTTAAGTGGTTGCTATGCTGTTGCTAAGGCTAAATTTGTTTGAAGGAGATTCCCTACAACTATGAAATTTGCTCTGGAGGAACAGTATGAAAAAGACTGTTCCTCCAGAGCAAATTTCATAGTTATAGGGAATCTCCAAGATAAAAATTTAGCCTCAGCAACAGCATAGCAACCACTTAAGTGGTTTTATAAATACGGCCCCATATCACACTGCTACTAAGTACATGTATCAGTGGTAGCACTATACATTAAGATTTTCAAAGATTAATGAGCTGCACCACGGCAAAACCAACAATGTGGCATGTGCAACCAGGGAAGACTCCGGTCAGCCTTGGCCAGTCTGGGGTTAGTAACTTGTACATTTCGTTAGTTGTCTGTTAACGAAGGCTTTACGAAGAGAATAACGAATGGTTAACGAAGACATAACGAAAACGACATGGCATTAACAAGAATC
The DNA here is from genome assembly GCA_963989385.1 of Ctena decussata. Taxonomy (NCBI): domain Eukaryota; kingdom Metazoa; phylum Mollusca; class Bivalvia; order Lucinida; family Lucinidae; genus Ctena; species Ctena decussata. The sequence goes on along the minus strand of OZ022511.1, from coordinate 76,940,664 downwards.
TTTCGTTATCCCTTCGTTAGCAGTTGCTTTGTTAGTTAAGTAACGAAGACGCTGTGTAAATAAATAGCCGTGTAGAAGCCGTGTAAATGAATATCTTAAACATGCAAACGTATTTCTCCGATAGCTCACAGCTGCTATCCAGACAAATAAGCACAGACGCCCTTAATATTCTCAAGAAGAGCTAGAGAAATTTTAAGCAAATTTATGGAAATTTGAAGAACGGCATATGTACAGGTGGTCATTTTATTGACTTCGCCATTTCCCATGTTCCTTGAAACAATATTGGACTGGTTCTTTAGTTCCTTGAAAACCACGGACAGGGCCCCATGATATCGAAGTCGTCAAATTACTGAGCTTGAATTTTTAAATGGGACAGTTTACTCCATGATACCATCTGGATGTAGGGCGGCCCGTTTGGGTTTTTTACCCATGTAATGCAGATATCTTTATTTCAAATACAAACATCTATACTAAGAAAAACATATATCTGTAGTTTTTTTTAATTAAGGATATCTCTAATTGAAATGCAGATGTTTGTTATAGAATTAAAGGTGTCTCTTATTGAAATGCAGATATCAATATTACAAATACAGATATCTCTTTTTCGATCACAATATAGATATCTGCATTTCAGTTAATAGATATCTGCATTTCAGTTAAATATATCTACATTTGAAATACAGCTGTTTCTAATTAAGCTGAAATTCAGATATCTACATTTAAATACAGATATCTGTAATTGAAAGTGAGATATCTGAATTTATAATCTTAATACAGATGTATGCATTTCGAAAACAGATATCTGCATTTCAATTACAGATATCTGTATTTATGGTTGAAATAGATATATCTTTACTTCATGCATTTTTGGAAAAATGATTCCTCCCTCGCCGATTTTTACACACGCACCGGAGTGGTTTATTCAAGTTTTTGATTGCTGTAAACTAATCCAATTTTTCAGTAATATTCAGTGAACCAGTTTTTGTACAGAGCTCTGTAGGAACCTGCTGTCATACACCTTTTCCAATCTTTCTAGGCACATATACATTTTAGTCCTCGTTTGTAGAATGAAAGCCCACCAGTGATTCGATTACCGAATGAGGGTTCTTTAACCTGCGCATTGGTAGTTGATATAAGATATCTACATCGGATAAGATATCTTATACATTACATAAAATACTTTATTTAACATATAACATATTTCATATGATTAATATCTTATATCGAATAGAAGCTATCTGCTTTGATAAATAAGATGTATCGGTTATAAGGTATCTAATATGGGATATAAGATATCTAATATAATATATCTTAATGAACAGATACTGATAATTATTAAAATAGATATCTTATATATAGGAATTAAGATATTCTATTTAAGGGGTTGAGGTGGCTTGTTGGTGGACGCCTGCATTGGCGAGCTAATAATACGTAGGCGTGTCTTACCTGATGTCTGCAGCTACTGTGTCTCGCGGAATGCATCAGTAAGTGTGGGCAATTAAAGGGCTGCTCATTGTCTACTGAGACCTGCTCATGACTTTTTCTTTCAAACTTTTGGGTTTTAGCGACGCTGAAGAAGTTAAATTTAGAAAGGCGCGTCTGTCGCTCTAAATTTTGTATAGTTATGGTTATATTATTAATGAATAAAGATATTACATGTATTTGCATTGTCACCAAACAAACACTGTGATCTGGTCGGATGCCACGTTGCAAATAAATACATTACGATACATTATACTCAGTAAAGCACGCGTTGCCAGTGCCGCTCCAGTTCACTGAAGTGATAATCTTAATTGTACGGGTATAATTCAATTATGGTGTCTCAGATGACACATACCTAAAGCAGATGCCCTGCGAGCACATAGCGTTGGAACTTGGAACGATGTCGAATCATCGTAGATTTGACGCCGGAAGTTGATTCAACGTTTAGTCGGTGAAAAGTATGACTTTGTGGACTAGGAGAGCGTATCATAGATTTGCATATAAGATAAAAAGATAAATGCTGGTTATTATAGTAAATCCTCTGCAGTTTCTTAGTGAAAATTAGTAAATGCATAGATACAAGTTGAAGGGCATGTGTTGGATACCCGTATAAGCGTTAATTTTATATATACATGTGGTTCTGAATGGCGATGGGATGAATATAGAAATATTGTTTAAATACTCTCTTTCTCTCTCTCTCTCTCTCTCTCATTAAATGAATTTAGAAAATTACAGTAAGTAAAACAGAAATGTTTTAATAACTACTAGAAAAGAGCCCGCGCAAGCGCGGAAATATTTCATGATGGTCAAGTTTATATAAAAAAAAAGCGAGTCTTAATTTTTCAATGTAAATGGCCTTAGGCCCAGGTGAAGATATGACCTTTACCATGAATACTCACTAAAGCTTCATTTACCTAATTAGTTGTCTGCATCTAAAAACTTTCAGGTAGCAGACTGCATTGTTTCTAAAAAAATCAACTTTTTTCGCTTTTTCCTATAGAAAAACCTAAGTGACTCAAAAGTTGACCTTGCCGTAAAACAGATCAAGGTCATCCCAGGGTCATCATTTATATAATTTTTGTTTAGTTTTTGAGTCCTTGATGTGACATGCTAAGTTTCAAGATCATAGGATTTGTGGTCCTTGGGGAGAATTGGTTGATTTGATGCTTAACGTCCACGGTAAACAGCTAAGGTCATGTCGGGACGGTCAGTTAACCTAACCACACTATTCCTGGGCAGGCTTAGACCTCCTAAGCGGTTAACCAGTACCAAGTGCACATACTTTCGCCAGTAACTGACAACTGCCCTTCTTGAATCAGCGGAAGGAGAAACGAAAGTATGTGGCCAGACCGGGTTTCGAACCCAGGACCTCTGACTTATGAGTCAGGTGCCCCACCGATTGCGCTACGCGGCCCAGCGTGGTTCTGGGGGAGAAGATTTTTGAAATTTTTTTACCATAATAAATGTTTGCCATCTTGGTTATGTGACCTGTCCTGGGTGTTTTTTTTCTGGAAAAATTGGGTCCTGGAACGTTTTGGGGGAAAATATTCAAGCCCTCTGAAGACTAAAGGCTTATTTAGCGTTGTTGAATCATTGAAATTGATTTGTCTGCTTCGCTGGAAAAAATGCCCTTTCTTACCTGGCGCATGTGTGTTAACCTTAGACATTTTTAATTTTTGTCTTTTCGAAAGTTCAGTTCAGTTTGAATTCTCCTAACGACGTTCCTCAAGTGGCTCAGCGGTACGTAACCATAGCCGCACACACTTGGCGCCGTGTGTCCGTCCAACTTTTCGAAAGACCATGTGCGTTGAGCTTTATTCTTCAATGGGCGAGTTCGATTGGCTACTCGTATTGACTATCTTTCTGGAAGAAAATGGGTCGTTTCAAGCCAGGGCCGTCGGGACTATGACCATTTAGTTCTTCATCCGTTTAGACATATGAGCAAAAATACAAAAATAAATCGCTATTTATGGGGAATGACGTACGTTCATGGGTCGGATTTTTGCATTAGAACCTGCTAAATTTGGACTTGCTAAGCAGCACGCCGATATAACGACGCAGAATTGAAACGACCGGATTAATTTAAAACGTGTATTCGAGTACATGATAATTTCACTCGAACGCACCCATTGTTGACAAAAAAAATCGACCAATATTCCAAGTTTCTAGAAAAATACTTGGGAGAATTTAAAATGAAACACGAATTTAATTCCCAAATTCTTTAAATCTACGTGAAACTAAAACACACGCTAGCCGAAATTATCAATGATAGCAATATGCGAAAGAACCAGTATAGAAATTACGCTTGAAAATGCCACCAATTTTGCAGTTTATGCGTTACTTCGTTTATTTAGTATTATAGATACTCTTACAAGAATTCCGCGGAATGCTATGTCGCACCTGCATTGGGCTTCCACAGTAGTAAAGACTTTAGTTAAAAGAATTTGTATGAGAAATGGTAAAAAATGCTAGGGTCAACACAATTTTCAATGTAAAATTTTACTAAGTCAGAAGAGCATAAAATATAGGCCAAGGGTAGGAATAATTGCAACATCCCTCATGAACGTTCTAAGAATAAACTTTATGCCAGGGCCCGAGGTTATAAAACTTTTTTCATGCTCAACTCAGCTGAGCATGAAATTTTACCTGCTGATAAATTGCAAATTACTGATAAGTACATTTGTTTTCTTGCTCAGTTGAGCTGAGTATGCAATTTTCTCTGCTTATGAATATGAAAATGCCAACATCAGTTGGCATTTTCATATTTATCAGCAGAGAAAATTTCATGCTCAGCTGAGTTGAGCACGAAAAAAGTTTTATAACCTCGGGGCCTGGTGTGATGACTACAGGTATCATACTTTCAGACAAAAGGACTAAAACGCTAGGGCCGACATAATTTTGGTTGTAAAATTTTGCAAAGTCAGCAGAGCGTTAAATATATGTCAAGAGTAAATTAATTGCAACAGCCCTCGAGAACATTCTATGAAGAAACTTGATGCCAGGTTTGATGATTCTAGTTATCAGAGTTCATGAGAAATGGACTTAAACAGATAAACAGAAGGGTCGACGTAATTTTGAATATCAAATTTTTCAAAGTCAGCAGAGTATGAAATATAGGTCAAAATAAAAATAAGAGCTACAGCCCTTGAGAACATTCTTAGAAGAAGCTTGATGCCAGGTTTGATTATTCTAGGTATCATAGTTTGCGAGAAATGGACTTAAAAGCTAGGGTCAACGCAATTGTTGAGGGACCATTTTACGAAGTAGCAGAGCATGAAACATAGGTCAAGGGTAAAAATAAGAGCAACAGTCCTCGAGAACATTGTAAGAAGAAGCTTTATGCCAGGTTTGATGATTGTCGGTATCATAGTTTGCGAGAAATGGACTTAAATGCTAGGGTCGACGCTAGGGTCGACATAATTGTTGACGGACTGTTTTACAAAGTCAGTAGTGCATAAAATATAGGTCAAGGGTGAAAATAAGAGCAAAAACCCTCGAGAACATTCTAAGAAGAAGCTTTATGCCAGGTTTGATGGTTGTAGGTATCATAGTTTGCGAGAAATGGACTTAAACACTAGGGTCGACGTAATTGTTGACGGACGGACGGACGGACGGAATGACTGACGGACGGACGGAAAAGTGAACTCCTATATCGCACCTTGCTAAAGCAGGTGCGACAATAAGTTCCTTATTATTATAAGCATTTTTTCTTGTTCTCTAATTCTTTAAGGAGTAATTCTGTATGTTAGAATAACAAGTTTAGTAAATTGTTATATAGATAGCTATAGAAACTGCAATTATGTATACAGGTATATGTTGTGAAAGTTGGAAATAAAATTTAGACAAAAAAAAAGATATTACATGTAAATATGTTAAATAAGATATCTGATATGATAAATAAGATCTTTTATATATAAGAATTTAAAAGGTATCTTATTCAATATATCAAATTCGATATCTTATGTGAGATATAAGAGATTTTTTTACGAAATAAGATATCTGGTATGGAATCTTATTTCTCAAAGCGGATATATTATATGTCATATATGTTATGTATGTTAGATAAGATAGCTAATGCAGTTTATATCTAATTTAAGGTAGATATCTTATAAAGTATATAAAATATCTTTTATACTATATAAGATATCTAATATACTTTGTACATATCTTATTTCACATGTCAAATATCTAATTTAGTATAAACGATAGCTTATATGTTATATCAGCTATTTTATTTTCTTGGATCAAACAGATATCTATTGTATTTTATCAGATATCTTTAAAATTATATAAAATATCTGATATAACATATTAGTATAAGTATATAAGATATATTATGTTACATTAAATAAATATTATATATTGAAATAAATAAGACATTTTATATAATATATAAGATGTCTGATATGCTATATTTGATATCAAAAATATATTAGATATATTATATGTCATATAAGGTATCTAAATAAAGAAATTTGATGTCTTAAATAGTATATAAGATATTTCTTAATAAAATGAATACAAAAGGGCTTGCCAAACATTTCCATGTCCTTGTACGCTCTTAGGATCAGTTATAAAACACATACAGGGAGGACTCTGGAAGTTTTCAAATGCCGAAAACTGACTTGAAAATTTACTCTGACCATGTCTTTTTTCGAACCCCCCTACTCAGCTTATACCATACAAGCAGGACTAAAACAAAAATATGGGATACATGCGCAATGAAAAGGCAACTAGAGAGAGAGAGAGAGGGCCCTTTCGCCGTGACATCTGACGTCATCACAAAAATAAGTGCCATATGTTAAATAGTTAATTAAATCTCATATCGATTGCACTTTTGATTTGTCTTACAAAGTAGGTAAGTCAAAATTTAGGGTCAAGTGATCGACCCTTACCCCCTTTTCAGCGATTATCTTAAATCCTTTTGCTGTCGAAAGGGTAGAGTTACAAAACGCTAATATCAGTGCCTTCGGGAGTATTTAAACGAATTCGGAAGAAATTTCTGCAAAGTTGAAGTTAAACAAAAAGGTTTCTATTTCTTTTTCTTATAAAAGTCACTTTGCCTAAGCATTTCAAGCCTCAAACTTAGATGAAAATGACAAGCTCAGCAGCATTTTGCTTAACGAAGGCTTAACGACGACCCCAGAGTCGTAACGACGACCCCAGAGTCGTCGTTAAATTTTGTTTCTTTACGAAAATTCGTTACCTCTTCGTTATTAACGAGGGGTACTTGTTAATCAAGATTTTGCTAATGAGGGCTTAAAGAAGACTTAACGAACAAGTTTTGGCTAACGAACTTTCTTGTTACTAACCCCTGATCAGTCTTTGCTATGCACTTAAAGGGTAGCAAACGGTTTAAGCTAGCTCCATGCAGACAGTGAAGACTAATCAGACAGGGCAGATGCCCAGGCTGATCTGAGTCTTCACTTGGCACATCTGCCACATTTTTGGTTTTTGTTGCACCTGCTTTAGCAAGGTGCGATATAGGCGTCCGGTTTTCCGTCCGTCATTCCGTCCGTCCGTCCGTCCGTTCACATTTAGGTTAACCCTGGCATTAAATATTAATTTCTCCAAAACCACTGCACCCATGGTTCTCAAATTTCATATGGAGCATGACCAGACTGCAAGACCTCAGAATGATAAAAAATCAGCCAGGTCGAGAATCCAAGATGGCGGCCATTGCAACAAATTTCCGTTCACATTAATTTTACGTTAACCCTGGCGTTAAATTCTATTAAATTAAAAACCACTGTACCCATTGTTCTTAAATTTTACATGGAGCATGACCAGACTGCAAGACCTCTGAATGATAAAAATCAGCCAGGTCGAGAATCCAAGATGGCCGCCATTGCAACAAATTTCCGTTCACGTTAATTTTACGTTAACTGTGTCGTTGAATTCTATTTAATTAAAAACCACTGCACCTATTGTTCTCAAATTCCATATGGAGCATGACCAGACTGCAATACTTCAGAATGGTAAAATTCAGCCAGGTCTAGAATCCAAGATGGCTGCCATTGCAACAAAAAAGCGCTCACATTTACGTTAACCCTGGCGTTAAGGTCTATATTTAATTAATTTCTCCAAAACCACTGCACCCATGGTTCTTAAATTTTATATGAAGCATGACCAGACTGTTATGCTTCAGAAAGATCAAATTCAGCCAGGTTGAGAATCGAAGATGTTTGCAACTGCAACAAAAACATTCACATTTACGTTTACCTTGGTGTTAAAGTCTGTTCAATTAATTTCTCCAAAACCATTGCACCTATAGTTTTCAAATGTCATATAAAGGTAAAATTCAGCCAGGTCAAGAATCCAAGATGGCTGCCTTTACTAAAAATGGCAAAAACAACAAAATCAGCTTCTATTTCAGAACCACTTGGTATATTTGGTTGAAATATTGCATGGAACATCAGTGGGCCATGATCTCTGCTACTGTGGAAGTGCAATGCAGGTGTGACATAGCATTCAGCGGAATTCTTGTGTTGTGTTGCAGCTCTTATTTTGATAGTCTAAAGTTAAAGGTGAAAATGGGTACACTTTCAGGGAATCAAATCTGCCATTTTCATTACTGCCACCCCTTTTCAATTGGGATCAACTCTTAATGAGTAAACTCCATTTTTGAAGGGCTTTAGCAGTGTCCAGGGCAGCAAATAGGAAGCCACAAAAGTTCTTTCCCTTTTGAAAAAATGGTGAACAGGTAGAAGTGTAGCAATTTACTAAATGTGTTGCAGAAACTAAGATACAAAGAAAAGGTAAATGTTTCCCATAGTCTGATGGCAGTAGGGGCTAGAGGCCTATTGTGTCATGAGCACGGTAAATGAAAGCCAGCACCCATTCCTCTCCTTTCACTGCCTCATCCTTCCTTGATTCCAAGGGTACAAGTTTCCTTCTGGGTTGAGAGAGAGAGAGGTTTCTAGTTGCTAGCTGTCCCAAGCCAGGATTTGAACCTGCAACATTACCAAGTCACGCTAACCACTGGACCATGGCACCTCTCTGAGATTGAGATGTATAACCACCTCTTTAATCAAAATGCTGAAATGCAAATATGACCCTCTGTCAATCCACGGGAATTGCCTGCACATCAAAAAAAAAGAAAGCCATTTTGTTTGCAATTTAAAATATTCCAGCATACTACCGTAATGTGCATAAGTAATCAGGGGCGTAGCTAGGGGCAATTACACAGTACGCACAATCATGTTTTATACTCATTAAGGGCAATAATAGGGGGTTAAGCCGCAAAGATATTACAAATTTTCGTGTCTGTTGGCAGTTAGTATTAAAATTATGCCCAATTAACAACATTTCAGCATGAAAATACACAGGTGTATATTGAAATTTTGTCAATTTGACAAAATTTCAATACGCACCTGCGTATTTGCGTATAGGTAGCTACGCCCTTGGTAATCATGTAATGGGACACCTAAAATAATAAATTTTCCATTTGTTCCAAAAATTAATAAAGGTGTCCCAAAATATAGGCACATTACAGTAATTTTGTAGTGCAGTCTGAGCAGGGTTGAAATAATTGCTACATATTTGACTCAAAATCCATGTTGTAGGGCACAGCAGCAGCAGCAAAGGCTCTGATCAGACTGGTCTGATGCACATACTGGCCGGGAGACTATAAAACTTGAGTATAATCTCAAACTCAAAATAAAGCACACTCATTGGCTGCTTCTGAGCACATGCTCGGAAGCAGCCAATCAGTGTGCTTTATTTTGAGTTTGAGATTATACTCAAGTTTTATAACCTCAAACCCTGATCTCGGTCTTTCCTTGTCACACACATTGCAAGGGAGACAGCTTAGATTATTTTTTTTACATTTAGGTCAAGATAAACGTAGACTGTGTTGTTATTTTTGTTATTTGACCTAGGTCTTGTTTATTAATGTGATCTCTTAAGGCTTGTGATAGGTTCATTTTTATATGTCTTATATTTTGGGATTTATTGTACAAAGGACATTATGTGATGTATTTATTTTCTTGTTATGTTGTTGATTGTGAAATAAATATTTACAATAGCTAAGTGAACATTGTTTACCTTGCTCATTTTTGCCCATCTTCGCAAGCTGAGGGTTGTAAATCCTCTTTGTTCCTTACATACTTGGCAAGCCAAGGATACTAAGTCCGTTTTGTTTCTTACATATGTAAGGAACAAAGTGGATTTAGTACCCTTGACTTAAGAAGATGATTTTGCCATGTTTACCCTAAACTAACAATGTTGGTAGTTAACAAGCTGTTGTGTTTGCAAAATGCTGCAATTTTTTTTGAAAAAAAAATGTGAACTTCTTATATTTTTTCTGCAAAAAAAATCAGTACACTTGATGAAATGTGTACTAAAAAAAGAAACCAAACCTTGACTAGCAACTTTGTTAGCCTGCTGATGCCTTGAACAACTTGGCCCCATACAGCAGTACCAGAGCAAACATTGTAGACACATTTAAGACTGCTCCTTACTCCTCAGAGGTCAAGGTCTACACTTACAGGCAAATCTGACATCTGCATTTACGATTTAGATGTTCCCATGACAGAAATGGCTGATGTGTCTGTTTAAACCCTCCAGTTTTATGCTAGGTATATCCATACACCATATTAAATCTAAGAAATGCCCCTGCTCTAATAAAGGCCCCTGCCTCTTTTCTAAAAATTAATGTTACATGTTAGATTGACTTGCTTTCAAATTTCTTCCAAGTTTATCTAAATTGGTTTATCTATCGAAATTCTTCCAAGTTAATCTAAATTGTTTATCTCACAAAACTTTCTTCCAAGTTAATCTAAATGGGTTTATCTTCCGAAACTTTCTTCCAAGCTATTCTAAATGGGTTTTTGAGGCGGGCAGATGCTAATCTAAAATTTTCTTCCAAGTTAAACTTAATGGGTTTGTCTCACTAAAATTGCTTCCCTGTTAATCTAAAACTTTCATCCAATTAACCTAAGTGGATTTATTCCATGAAACTTTCTTCCAAGTTAATCTAAATGGGTTTTAGCCGTTTTTAGGTGCCTCTTCATATTAAATATAAATATGAGCTTTGAAATGATAATACCAACAAGCAAATTCGGTGAATTTATATCCCCTGTCGATGTGGCCCCGATTCGTTTATGGGTTATTTTAAGTTTCATAAAATTTTGTTCGCTTGTTACTTTGTTAAGGCTGAACTTGTGGATTATACATAAAATCAAGGGCAATAACTCTGGGATAAGTAAGGCAAAAGCTGAAGCTGTTTTTCTTAAACACTTGCCTCAGCATCACTGCACTATGATTATACATTTTTAATTCAGTTACAAGAAATTTTGTTCATCAGTACCTTACTAATGGCTAATATGTGGATTTTAAATTAATTCAAGGGCATATTAGATCATGCACTACTGAAGCGATTATGACAAAACTTAATGTGCTGTGTCATGACAATACCTAATTATTATGAATTTCATGAAATTCCATTCATTGGTTACTTAGTTAAGACTCAATTTGAGATTTTAAACAAACTCAGGGGCAATAAAACATTGCTTTCTGAAGCAATTCCGACAAAAAAGTAAGATGCACCAGTGTGTTATGGTGATACATATTTAATATAAGTTTCATAGAATTCTAATCATTGATAACTTAGTTATAGCCGGAATTGGCACTCTCACATTGATTCAAGGGCAATAACTCATGCACTAGTGATGCCTTTCTGATAAAACTTTATATGCATATCAGCGTTATGGTGATACATATTCAGTTTAAATTTCATGAAGTTTTGAAAAATAGGTTACTTAGTTATGGCTCATTTCACTGATTTTAAGACATATAAAGGGCAATTACTCATGCATTACCGTAGCCAGTCTGACGAAACTTCATGTGCCTCAGTGCGTTATAGTGATGTATATATGTTTTAAGTTTCATGAAATTCCGTCCAGTGGTTACTTGGTTATGGCTCGTTTCACTGATTTTAAAGTCAATTAAAGGGGGATTACTCATGCATTACTGAAGGCAGTCTGACGAAACTTCATGTGCATCAGCGCGTTGTAGTGATTTAGTCAAAATATTACTAAACTGCAACTGAATACGGTAATTCAGTGTGTCTATGACCAATATTGCCAAAGTTGGTATGGAAGTATTAACTCATCGAGTAAACTAGAAACATTGAAATGTCTGAACAAAGTTTTTGGGTTTGAGAAATATCTAACATGTAAATCTGTTGATAGCCATAGAATAGCTTTATGTAGATTAAGATGTTCAGCTCATAAGTTGATGATTGAGGAGGGTCGGTATAGAAATATTGATAGAACTTTACGCATTTGTCAGTTTTGTAATTTAAACGTTATCGAAAATGAGTACCATTTTTTATTAGTCTGTCCTGCATATAGAGATCTTAGAACAACAATTTTACCGAATTACTACTGTCGATGGCCAACGAAAAATAAATTTATAAGCCTCTTAAACAATAACCAGTCTGGAAATTTGAAAAAGTTAGGAAAGTTTATGTATCAAGCAAACGAAAAGCGTGCTAGTCTTTTGAACTGATTTTTGCTAGGTCCACCTGTATAACCAATGAGGAGGTTCGCAGGAAGATCCAAGCAGCCATTGGAGAATATGATGAACTCCTGACTCTGGTCAAGAAACGGAAACTAAGGTGGTTTGGCCACATCTCAAGGTCTTCTGGTTTCGCAAAGACAATTCTTCAGGGCACAGTGAAAGGAAAAAGAAGAAGAGGTAGACAGAAGAAGAGGTGGGAAGACAATATCAAGGAGTGGACTGGAATGGATTTTGCCAGCTCAACTAGGGCAGCTGAAGACAGGGCAAGGTGGAAAGGGATTGTTTTGAAGTCAGCTGTGGTGCCCCAACGACCTAGTAAGGTTATGGGTTAGAATAGAATAGAATAGAATAGAATAGACCTGTATATATATACTAAGCACAACTTCTAACCGACCACTTGCTTTGTCTTGAACACTTTCGTTGGAAGATGGTATCCGGACATAATTTTCTTATATTCAGTACTCCCAATGTGTCATGTAAACGTTGTAAAATATTTGAGCTCAATAGCTTTAGAATCCTTTTTCTTGCAGCAGAGGATGCACATGTACTCCCATTTTCGAACTTCGCAAGGATTATGACTGTGGTGGAGAAGGTTTTCTAATTGTGACTAAAATTTTGAATTCTGTATTAAAATAATGCCTTATTATGATTTCTCAAGTTCATTTAAACATTTTCTAAATATTCGCCCAAATCATAAGCATATGCTGACAAGATTCCGAAATGTGGTTCTGCCCGAATCGTGAAAATCTGCTGAAATGTTGCGATTTTCGGAAACAGGGGTACCATTATCTTTCACTTATTCAATGGTATACGGATAAGATTTTTATTTCAGACTTACCTGATTTACATTACCAATATCACAAGTTAATTAAAAATGGAAACATATGTTCGATTGTCCTTTTTATTCTAGCCAGTGACCTATATATAACGGCGTGCATCGCCCATTTAATCAGTGTTTTCATAGTGGAATTATTATGCAACGATAAGGTAAGCTTTGAATTTTATAATGATGTATCAGAATATAAGTTTTATAATGATTTTGCTTGGTTTTGGAGTTCATTTTTAACGATGTAAATTGAGAAACTTTGGTCACTCGGAAGAAAATGGCGACGATGCCGTAAAAACCATCACCTCTTTTACGATGTACTCCGTCGTTAATAAGGTTTGAGATAATATTTTAGCATTAGGAAACGAAAGGGGAAGGACCAAAATGTTGTTTAATATCAATTTCATGACAATTATTTACTATTTTGATAGTCTTATGACAGTATAGAAATAGGCTTATTTAGGAAAGTAGCGAAAACCGGCAAATCAGGATGTTCAAAACCCCACTCCCCCGCTTTTGAATAAGGCTCCCATAATAACTAATTTTGAGCCTCGCAATGATATTTTTCATAAAGTTGAATGCCTTCTAAATTGTTTGAGTGCTATTTTATGCAATTTCGTGCCGAATTAATGGGTCAAAATAATCTTAAAATAAACTTGTTTTTCACAGTTTTCGCCATACAACAATGAGTTCAGAGGGTTGGTTAGTTATGCATTGAAGAATTTGTCAGGGACCAAAGCTCTTATTTCACATCAATAAAAATTAATCCCAAAACCAAGCAAAATAATCATAAAACTCACTATTCTAATACATCATCATAAAATTCAAAGCTTACCTTAACGTTGAATAATAATTTGATTACGTAAACATTAATGAAATGGGCGATTCACGTCGTTAACTTCTGACAGAAATTCCAACCCACTCAACTTAATCAAAACCTATGTCACCGACTTACTTCAATTTTCAATGCATGCATATTCTCCTAAGTAAGAGAGAGCCAAGATCAAAATCCTCATCCAAATGGATAATAAAAAAAAGTTTCCCGTATTTATATTGAAAAGCCCTCCAGCCCGTTTTTTCGTGTTTTTTTTTTTTTTTTTTTTTAACTACGTCAAGGTAAAACTACCGTATAAAAAGTAGGCAAGTTTGGTATAAAAATTTCGGAAATTAAGTACACAATTTAACGCAAACGTTTGTAAGAACACATGATTTATACAGATAAAATAAAACAATGACAATGTTAAAATATTTCTAGATGCGAAATAAGCGGTCGATAGAATTATCGAATTTTTCAGCCACTCACCTGTCCAGCGGCACGACAAGCCTCTATTGGAAAAAATACCTATTTTTAATTGGAGATGCGAGTCACTCTATATGTGTAGGTCACTGTTCTAGCGGAAAACATGCTATAAATAAGTGGTCGGTTAGAAGTTGGTTCTAGTATATGTTTGGTGTTATGTGAATATAAGATTGTTAATTGTTAAGCAGTTTGAATGATTATGACAATTGTACATGTTGCCATGCTCTTCTCTTGCCGCCATTGCTTTGCTTTGTACTTTAGGGCGAGAAGCACTTTGTGTTTATGTCCAATAAAGTATTTTGACTTTGACTTGACTTGATATATATTTATTTTAAGTTTCATGATATTGCATCCAGTGGGTACTTAGTTATGGCTCATTTCATTGATTTTAAGTCAATTAAAGGGGGATAACTCAGGCATTACTGAAGCCAGTCTGACGAAACTTCATGTTCATCAGCGCGTTGTAGTGATATATACTTATTTGAAGTTCATGATATTCCATCCAGTGGTTAATTAGTTATAGCTCATTTCATTGATTTTAAGTCAATTTAAGGGGGATGACTCATGCATTACTGAAGCCAGTCTGATGAAACTTCATGTGCATCAGCGCATTATAGTGACATATACTTACTTTAAGTTTCAGGAAATTCCGTCCAGTGGTTACTTAGTTATGGCTCCGGACGGACGGAAGGACAGACGGGTGGAAAGAAGGACAGACGGACGGACATGCAGACGGATGGACGGACATGGAGAAAACTATATCCCTCCGCCTTCGGCGGGGGATAACAAAGTGGCATAATGCGCAACATGAAGACTTAGATCAGCCTGGGCATCCGCCCAGTCTGATCAGAGTATTTGCTCTGCACTTACACGGTAGCTCAGGATCTAAACTATCTCTATGCTGACAGCAAAGACTCAGTTCAGACTTGGTGGATGCCCAGGCTGATCTGAGTCTTCGTATGGCACACATGCCACTGTGTTCGTTTTGTCGTGTCACGGCTCATGTAATAGTATGTAGTTCTTGACAAAATATAAATTGGATTGAGTACTCCAATTACTCCATACTGAAAAGATGTTAGATTAAATTGAAAATTTTATGGAATTTTCTCCCAGAGGGCAGACTTAATTTTTTCCGAGAATCTTGGATGGATGGCTGTAACTATTCCATGTGGTGGGGAATAGAGGGGTCATTCAGTGATTTAGTTGGCAAGCTCGTATGCCTGCCACTTCTAAAAACACACACCCTTTTTGGGTGGCTAGTCTTGGACAAATCATACCCTTTTTGACTGACCTACATCTGAGAACACACCCTTTATGAGTGGACAGAGAATGAAAATGAATGCCCTTTTAAATGACCCAATCCTCTAAGACCTCTTTCAACACGAGGCAAAATTGATCCGCTACACGAGAAAACCAATAAAGTGGCATATACGGCACATGAAGACTCGGATCAGCCTAGGCATCCACCCAGTCTGATCAGAGCCACCTTGTTGATGTTCCGTGTCGCGACTCATTTAAGTTTCTTTCACCCGAGCGAAGTTTCTTTGTCAAAGAAAGTTTGCCAAATATTTTGCGTCCACACGGAGCAAACTATTTGCCACAGACAATTATGACAAAAATCTTTGCCAATTTAATTTGGCAAAGATATATTTGCTGCAGTCTTTACACGAACAAAGATTTTTTATCCCTGTGAATGGCCATCATTGCCCCACCCTGCAGGCACACATGGTTGAAACAATATTGAACCAAAGTTGATTCAACGTCATGACGTTGAATCAACATTGATTCTATCTTGATTCAGCGTTGTGTGCCAAGTGAGACATTTTTCTTTGTTAAATATACTTGTTCATAATGGCCTGATTTGTTTGTCTACATTTCCATAGCACTGAGCGCAGACTCAGATCAGCGTGGCATATTCTATGACCAGACAAATATTCTGTTCACACGGACAGAATTTTATTTGTCAAATAAACACTACCATTTAACTTTGGCACAGAAAATGTGGCATATATTTTCGTTTACACGAGCATATTTTTCTTTTCAAAATCCACTTTGTCAAAGAAACTTTGCCCATGTGAACGAAGCTTTAGATTTAATATCGTAATAGGAATGCAATGGAAACTATGATGGGGTTTCTTTATGGCACTAGTTGCAATTTTTATTTAGACGCCAATTGTGCACTTTGAGGCAAGAACAACCCTCTCAAAAGAAGAAGCTATACGTTCATACAATTAATATGCTGTTTTCAATTATAGCAATACTGGACAGAGAAGACATACAAACTTAGCATTGAAATGGCAACGAGAGAATGAAATATTTTTATGAAGGAAATTAATCAAGTTCATTTACGTCCTTTTTTCCTTAATTTTGTTTTCTTTTAACCATTTTCTTTTTAATGTCAATAAGTAACTTTTCGATTTCTTAAAATCCGCCATGTGTCTATATCGTTGCACATGAGGTAGTTTTAAATAGTAGTTCCAGTCAAGTGACACTGCCTTCATCAGTGCCCTGTCTCTATACCAACTCTCAAGACAGTCCAGAATATTATGATCAGCTTCTTCGTCAAATTTATTGGCAAAGAATTCTTGTCTTTTCACCAGCCAAGGAAAATCTGCAGATTTAAAAACACAAACCCCGCGCACGATATTGCCGTGACATTTTGGCGAATCACCGGCCCATATTACTGCACGTGACATAAACGTGCCTAGCATATGACGCACTTCCATTGGATAACCTCCTGGTGCCCATGGCAACGTACTGATCGTTGCCCAGACATTCTCTTCTGGAGCAAAAGTATCATTGAAATGCTGTATTATGCCCTTGGCTACACGGTCTTTCAATAGAAAGTCGACAAAGTTTCTGGTAAACAGACCATAAGCACTTCCTTTACTGATTTTAATTTTGTAATTTAAATTATTTTTCTTCCCATTCTCTGCTAAACTGTTACCAGTCACGAAAAAACTGCTTTGAATTCTCCAGTCCAAATATACAGGATGGTTGTAAGTCTCGATATCATTAGCCCCTTTCATTTCTTTTAAAATCTTGACCATTTCCAGATTTGTTCTTAATGGGAATTCTTGTCCTGCCATGTTGATATAGTATTTCCAGTTTATTTCACTGTTTGTTACAGCTTCCATACATTTTATTTCTGCTCTGACAAGAGCAGCACTCGCATATACCACTCTTTCTCTGTCTTCGATCACGACGATATTAGGAAGACATTCTCCAATCCTTTTCATAATTTCAAAAGTTTCACCATCCGCTTTTTTGTCCACGTGTATACAGTAAACATTGTGTGGGCGATATATTGTCCTTAGCAAGCGCTCTGCCTGTCCTGGGCTCTTATGAATCTTAATTCCAAATGCTAATGGAAACTCTGTCTCTTCCGTAGTCACCGGGAAATCTAAATACCCATGATCCCTTACGAACTTTCTGCAGTCACTCAAAAGATGTTTAAGTTTTGCTTCATTTTGAAGTTTGTAGTTTGGGTCTTGCTTATTTCCTGGTTTCTGGCAGTTGGTAAAATTTACGTTCGGAAGATGTCTTCCTGTTATATAAGTTTCAGTGGAAGTATTACCAATTGCATCATACTTGAACTCAGCAAGATGTCTCTGAAACTTAACAGATTTGTCATCTACTAAGGCAATGGTTCGCTTGTCAACTTCTCCCAATTGGAAGATTTGTTCTTGATTTTTGAAACTGTTCTTCAAATTTCGAAACACACAGAAAAGAATCATGTAGCAACACACAAATAATAACAATGATCTGCGAGCAATCATTGTTCTACAGACTCACAGCAAAGATTTGTTTTACGGAATCCTTAAATTCAACACAGTTTCTTCCTCATTGTTTATTTTATACTTCACTAGCTTAATCAAGTATTTGAAATTCTGGAAATCGTTTCATAGTTTTATCATTTAATGGTCTTAGTTTTATCATAGAATGGTCCTACTTTTCGCGCGAATTTAACATAACTCCACCGTTGTAATAATGCCAGTATATCGAAGAAAAATGTTTCAAAAAGAATTTCTATATGACCGCTGTTCAAAGTACGTATTTCAAGGATTTAAATTCGTTTTCTTTTTAAGTTCTTTTCTCCAGTATTAAATTGAGCTTCAGTAATTAATTTATTTATTTTCTCCGTATTATAAAATCCAGCTTCTCTCTTTTCAGAAAAAGTGATTAATCGTTTAAAATACGGTTAAAGTAATCCATCTCCATATCACAATTGTCCGCTCTTTCATAGAGCGTCATAAACGAAAGAATTAATATAGAGAGAAATAACCGCGGGCCTTGATTAAATGCCTTGTTTACCTGAGATATGAAACAACGGGGCAGAAGTTGATGTTAACAAGCGGAGGCAGTTAACCAGGGACATAAATCAACAAGATCTTCCGGGTTATGAGTAGTCACAAAAACTATAAATTTGTCCAGAGGCTGTCCGTCAATGAAGTTGGGAGGAGCAAAATACATTTGAGCCATGCAAGAATAGATTTATATACTACACTTTATATTTGTGTGCCTCCATCACAAGCGCGCGCACACACACACGCACTGACCTGGAAAACGCACATTGCCTATTAAAATTATCAAACCTCCGCAAATAGCCAAAATAAAATATTACTGATTCGACTCATTTTAATGTGCCTCGACAAGGCAAAACCAACAAAGTGGCATGTGCGCCCAGCGAAGAATCAGATCAGCCTGGGCATCGGCCCAGTCTGATCAGAGTCCTCGCTGGCCGCATGGCGCTAGCTTTAACCCACGGTTACCGTTTAAGCGCATATAGTGAAGACTCTCATCTGACTGGGCGCCAGTGGGTTTCCCAGGATGAGCAGAGTGTTCGCTGGACGCGCACATGCCACTTTGATGGTTTTCTCGTGTCGCGGCTCAGATATTACTATTCGACTCTCGTATATTAGTAAAGCATATTTTGCACACTATTAATTTCCTTTGAAGTAAAAAGAACTAGTGGAAATTTTGTTTTGGCCACTTTCAGGAGTGTTGTGAGAATTCCATCACTTCGTATTTACTTCTTTACAGATATTTTTTGCGGCTAATATTTATTTGGAATTTACCAGGACTGACACATGAGCCTCGCCTCGAGAACAGGTATTTTATGGGAATTGCAAATAGCAAAGGCATATCCTCTCTGAATCAGCGCAGTCTGATCAAATCTTCTTTATTTGCTCTGTAAATTCCCCTGATTCCATAGGCTCTTGATGCCTACGTCCTTTTTAACAGTATTGCCGTCATATTTGGAAGATCGGAGGGTGATAATGAATGCAATGGTACCCCGTATTTCCCCCACAAGCGGGTCTCGAACCAGGGATAATGATAAAATACAATCAAATTATTATTAGTAGTAGTAGCAGTGATATTGTCATTATTATTGATTCAACAGCATATGGCATGTCAAGTCAATTGGTTGAATTATTTGTGAGATAAATGATAGTATCAACTATAGTAGAGTCATAAGGCGTCAACATGTTGTTTACGTTTAATTTCATTCATTGAAAAAAATGCCCAGTGGCACGAAGGAGCGTGACCAAAATAATAGATGAATCACAGTCACATTATGATTAGCCAGCTAGGGTAGCTCAAGCCTTGGTAGCGCGGTAGCTTGAGCGCTGGCTTGCTGTGCTTACCAGGTTCGAATCCGTTCGTTGGCGTAATTCTTCCGTAACACCGTTAAAGCAGTAAATCTCAATTTCCATTTATTCAGCAAGAAGTGCTAATAGGCCTATAGAAATCAACCCCTCTCATATTCTGTGTCCGATTGATTAGAAACTTCATACTCAATTTAAGACAAAGCAAATGTATGCATGAGCAACTTCTTTAAGCGTAATTACGTATTAGAGGGAGGGGTATGGGGTGGGGGAGATATGGATAATACCAATGTCCCTACCTGTGCTTTCAACGGAGCCAAAAAGTCAACCAGTTACCTTCATGCCAATGTGGTTGTCGATCGATACAATCGACGGCAGTATCAACTCGAGCGACAGCCATAAACAATAGTTTCATCTGCCGTTAATGGTATTGCTGTCGACCGAATTCTCGGTCAACAGCCGCTTTGCATAGTACCAGATCGGTCGACAGCGCAGGTAAGCAAATTGGTATTATCCGATACGTTTGAAACATTTCATAATTGAGCCGCGACACGGCAAAACCAACAATGTGGTTGTGCGCACGGCGAAGACTCAGATCAGCCTGGGCATCCGCCAAGTCTGATCAGAGTCTTCGCTATCCGCATGGAGGTAGCTAAGACACTTAGCAACCCTTTAAGCGCACGGTGAAGACTCTGATCAGACTGGGCGGATGCCCAAGCTAATCTGAGAGCGCAGGGCACACAACCACATTGTTGGTTTTGTCGTGTCGCGGCTCAGTTATGTTACGGACATATTGACAATATACGCAAAAAGATTTGTGAAGATTTTTTTTTTCGAGAAATAGAAATAAAACCCTAGCGCCCTTGCCCGGATCTAGGTTTTTATTTATTTATTTTCGGTTCAGATACGTAAGGTAAATCAGACAAATTGGTCTGATAGAATGCTTGTTGTGATTTATACAGCTCGTTATTACGTTAATGTGCGGTTTTGACGTTCTAACGTTAGGCTGACCCGCAGAATTAATGAGGTAGACTTGAAATTTGACAGTCAGATATTACTATCAACATCTGTGCCCTGATTTTGCGCCGTAAGTATAGTTTGTGGCTAGCCTTAAACCCTCTGTCCCTTTTTTCTGGGAGATGAATTCATATGGCATGCTGGTCATGTTACCTGGACCGCTTGGACAAATTTTCTTTCCAGCAAGCCCCAGAGGCTTTATATGAAATTTGGTTACATTTTGAGGACTTGTTTAAATTATCGAGATATGAGAGACCTGGATCAAAAGTCAAAGAATGACCTTGACCTCTTGTACTAACAAATCTTCATACACCCATTTAGATGACTATACGTATGTACCATTTTTATGCAAAATCTTCAACAATTTTCATGAACTCTTATGTTCTAGCATTTTTCCCTATAAAAGCACCAGAAAGCAAGTTTTAGCTGCGTCACGACAAAACGAACAAGTGGCATGTGCGCCCAGCGAAGACTGATCAGCCTGGGCATCCGCACAGACTGGTCAGAGATTTTGTTGTGCGATTATAGAGTAGCTGAGGGTCTAAGCTACCTTTATGTCGACCGCGAAGATTCCGATCAGACTGGGCAGATGTCCATGCTGATCCGAGTCTTCGCTAGGCGGACATGCCACTTGGTTGGTTTTGGCGTAACGCGGCTTATTTGCTCTTGTCGTAAAAAGGTCAAGGTCAACCCAAGGTCCTCATTTGAAAAAGTTTGGAAGCACATGTACTCGGGACTCTGATGGTACATACCAAGTTTCAAGGCCGTCCGTCGATTGGTTTTGGAGAAGAAGATTTTTATCATATATGAGCGTGGCGGTCATTTTGGTCAAAGACCTGAACAAAGATTCCTTGCACCAACCCAAATGGCCCAGTGGCTTTTGAGGACTTATTTGAAATTGTCCAAATACAAGAGACCTGGGTCAAAGGTCAAATAATCTTCATGTTCTCATTAAGATGACTGTATAGCATATACCGTTTGAACAAATTTTCATTCCCTCAACCCAAATGACCCAGTGGTTTTTGAAGGCTTGCTTGAAATTGTCGAAATACGAGAGACCTGGGTCAAAAGTCAAAGAATGAGCTTGACCTCCTGTATTCACAAATATTCATCTTCTCATTAAGATGACTGTATATACCAATTTTAAGTCCACAATCTGAATTTTCGTGAACGCATGATTTAGCATTTTTCCATATAAAAGCCCCAGAAAGTAAATTCGACCTTGCTGTTTAAAAAAAAGTCAAGGTCCGACCCAAGATCATCATTGAACAATCTATTTAGTACTCGAGTACCCGATGCTACATACAAAATTTCCAAGGCCATCGGTCTTTGGTTCTGGAAAATAAGATTTTAAATGTTTTACCATAATATGAGCGTGGCGACTATGTTGGTCATGTAAATAACAATTAGTTCCCGCAAGCCCTGGATGCTCTGTGTGAAATTTGGTTACAATCGGCTCAGTGGTTTCAGAGGAGAATCTGTTTAAAAATGTGGACGGACGGACGGACGACCAAGAACGACGGACCCTGCCTTTCCTTTTAGCCGCCCCCCCCCCCCCCCCCACCCCAACCCCGTAGCCTTCGGCTCAGTTGAACTAAAATATAGTAAAAAGGGATCTTTTAGCAGAACACGCTGAAAAGATTATCAATTTTGATATTTTAAACGCAGTATTTAGGTTGTGTTTAGCAATCCTGTGTTCAAAAACATCGGTACTAATTAAGCTGACCAGCACCCCCAGCCCCCTCTCTTCTCTACTGGGGTATGGTTATATGTTAAGTGTTTTATGACGTTTCTGGTCAGGCTATAGATACCTTGGCTACAAATAAGTATTTGTCCAATTTATTGTTCAGCGTTTCATTTATTATAACGCACGCCATACTTAAAATGCAAAAATAGCTACGGAATCCGCGCACCTGTCATATAAACGAGCTATAACTGTAATTTCACATTAGACGACACTTTGATCGCCTTGTTCTGACTGTTCATACACATTTACATTATAGTTGTTACATAAAACTGTCTAAAACACTAATTAAACACTTAGTTAAACAATTACTTGGGGCGGGGCGGGTGTAACTTCGCATTAATAGCAATGTGGAAAACATTGCAGCCGCAAGAAAACTGAGCTGTACCATGAGATAACGTCCCGCTGGACACGCAACGTCGAACCGACATCATTTCGACGTTATATTTCTGGGTTTTTGGAATGTAGGACCCCTGGTTGTTCAGTGCGTTAAGCGATAGCCTGCTAAGCTAACGGTCCGTGTTCGAATCCCGCTAGGGGCGGATTTCTTTTTCAACTGTGAACGGGATAACCATTAGACTCGGGTTTTAATTATCACGCTAGCATCAGCTCTATATGACTGAAATACCGTTGAAATGGCAGTTTAAGTGCAAGTCATCGATCCCTTTTATGGCAGTGTTCGTGACCAGCGATTCACTATACATTTACTTATATATAACATCTTCAGGATAAACTGAGTATTGAGTTGAACAGCGCCGGGAGACTCTGATCAAACAGCGTCTTCCTTGTTCTCGCATGCCATTTTTTCTCGTTTTCTCATGACGTGGCAAAGTTACGTTAGGTGACGTTAAGCGCGCGTAATACTATCCACTAATGAATGTAGTGTTGCATTTTTCACCATGAGCATGCTGAGTAATATTTGATGATACGCAAAAGTGACCACATCGAACCACCGTCTTTACGCACCTCTAGGCGTTTTTTTCCTCGGACGGACCATGTCTTGTAGTCTAGAAGAACATGACGGAAAGGTTAGCATAGGCGGCAAAATATTACCAACCTTCGGTTTGCCGATGACACAGATGCTCTGGCTGAGGAAGAGCAGCAACTAGAAGCCCTCAGATGAAAGTCTCGACAAAACCTGCACATTTTATAAAATGGAGATTACTGCATGTTGAGAAGACCAAACTGATGGCAAACAGTGTCAATGGCATCCAGAGGGAGATCAAACTAAAAAGACAGAAGCTGGGTAACGTAATAAGCTTCAACTGCCTTGGAGCAGTTGTTTCAGATGATGGCTCAAAACTGGAGGTTCTCTCAAGGATTGCGCAAGCCACTTCGGCTCTTACAAAGCTAAAGCCAATTTGGACAGATAACAACATATCTCTTGGATCAAAGCTAAAACTGATGCGCCACCCCTTGTCACTTCCTTATTCCTTCCTTGTTATTGCTGTATGCCTATGAATCGTGGACTTTGACAGCAGAGTTAGAGGAAAGAACGCAAGCTTTTGACATTATACCGAAGGTTACTGAACATTTCGTACAAGGACCATATAACCAGTTAGGAGGTAAGCAGAATGATCCAAGTATGGTGAACTCTTGACCCTGGTCAAGAAACGGAAACTTAGGTGTTTTGGTCATGTCTCAAGGTCTTCTAGTTTAGCAAAGTCGATAATAGACTACAGGGCACAGTAAAAAGAAAAAGTAGACGGAAGAGGTGGGAAGACAATATAAAAGAATGGACATAGACAGACTTTGCCAGCTCAGCTAGGGCAGCTGAGAACAGTACAAAGTGGAAAGGGGTTATTTCGAAGTCAACGACCTTGTAAGGTTATGGGATATAAACGAATAGAATTGAATAGGGCGTAAAACTGCAAGCAAATAACAGAATATACTCAGAGGCAAAAGACAGTATGCTTTCTGAATGCCTACATTTTTTCCAATTTCCTACTTTCCCTGCATAGCTCCGAAATTTTCAAGTATAAGCCATTGATCGTTTTTGCACTTTTTCCATGTCCCCCATATTTGACAAAATAATTTTGCTGTTACTGAGTATTTGAGTTCTCCATTGTTTATCTTTTAGTTCTAAACAAGCCACAAGATTTGCGTTTCAATTACATGATAGCAAGGTAGAATACCTTTGGGATATTACATGCTGGTCTATAGATTTTCGTGTATATTATGAGTTTTCTGCAAATAAGTACAACTGCTGTAGCCAGTGAATTTCATGTGTTATAACCCTATCAGAATACATATGCCTATCAGGGATGTCCAGGGGCTTATACTCCCTAAGATAGTCCACTTTGCCACATGGACCTCCGTGGCCTAGTGGTTAAGAGTGCTGACTCTTAAACATTAGAGCTCTTACCGCTGTGGGCTCGAGCCTCGTACAAGCACAAAAGTGAGAAAGCCAAGTTCCGCTAACGGTTTTGCCAGGTGTCCCATTGTTGTTCTCGTACATAAACGATTATTATATAAGATGCTGACTCGGAATGAAGACTTTTTCTTGACGATTAGGCCCCGAGGTTATAAAACTTTTTTCGTGCTCAACTCAGCTGAGCATGAAATTTTCTCTGCTGATGAATACAGAAATGCCAACTAATGTTGGCATTTTCATATTCAGAAGCAGAGAAAATTTCATACTCAGCCAAACTGAGCAAGAAAACAACCGTACTTATCAGTAATTTGCTATTTATTAGCAGGTAAAATTTCATGCTCAACTCAGCTGAGCATGAAAAAAGTTTTATAACCTCGGGCCTAGGTTTGCTCTCGTGAAATCAGAGATAGTGAAGACATGGTGAACTTCAAAAGAATATAGACCGTTCAGGGTGGTTGGGCAAGGGATTGGGGCATGAGATTCCAACCAGTAAGATGCAATATAATGCAGATTACAAGGAAACGAATGAAGAAGATAAATGCTTCCTATACCTTAGAGGGAAAGGTCCTCAATAACATAGAGAATATTAAGTATCTTGGCATAACCAGTACCAATGATTTGAAATGGAAAACATATTAAACGATATTTGCATAAAGGCTAATAGGACCCTTGGCTTCCTTAGACGTAACTTGGCAGCGTGTCCACATGACTTTAAAGAGTCAGCATACAAGGGACCGGTGCGTTCAGGAATATGGTAGTTCAGTTTGAGATCCCGAAAGTATACTTCTTCAAGATGAACTTGAGAAAGTGCAGAAAAGGGTGGCTAGATTTGTAACAGGCAATTACACCTATGAAACTGAGATTATGGCTGGCATTCTGGAGAAACTTAGGTGGGACTCTCTGAAAAAGAGGAGGAAAGGTAGTAGACACTTAATGCTTTACAAAGGTCTGAATGGTGCAGCCAGTATACCCACAATTGACCTTGTTCCTCCAAGTAGGCATACCAGGAAGGGTTGATCATTCCCTAGCATTTCAAACTCCATTGACTGGGGTTGACATTTACAAGTCCAGTTTCTTTCCCCAGAATATTACAGATTTGAAATCCCTGGCATATTCCCTTATTACTGCTCCTGGACCTGCAGAGGATTCAGTTACTACTTTTACTTCTCTTGTAAGGGCTAGGGACTAACTTTGCTGATCACAGTTCCTGTGAATGATTGTCCGGGGGAGATTTCTATTATTTTGCTGCCAAACAAATGGTTGGTCTCGGTCATTCATAAACTGTGCCAAAGATATGGTGGGCCTCTAATACTCGCTGCCTCTAGAGCACAAGACTACGGGAAAACCTTTCCCTTTCTGGAATTTTATTTTGGGATACGGGCAAAAAGTGTCTGGATACTCTGATCTGGATCTTCACGGTATCTGTTCTGATCCTGGTGCGCACAATGCATGTCCATGACGGTCATGGATCTTTGCTGCTCTAAATATGGATATATGTTGATATGAGACCGCAATTTAAAAGAAATGGAAAATTGAACAAAACACGGAAAGCCATGCCACATGTGTGGATTGTATCACCAGTAAACAATTCTGATTTTGATTCTGAATGTCGGTGTTTTTTTCCACAGGAGCTCCGTTTTTCGCCCACCTTTACTGAACGATCGTTTCGACATAAGTGAAATATTCTTGAAAGGGCCGTAATAACCCATATAAAACACTTTGTCATGACATTATCTTTATAAAACAATCTAATTATCATTTGATCTTCCACTAAAATTAACCGTATCCTCAATATGCTTTAGGCCATTTTAGCGATATCATCAATTTTGACCATTAATTGATACAAATATGTCGGATCTTAGAAAATAACATAGGCTAGTTGCCAGATTTATCTACCGTAATTGTATTGTCCGAAGATAAAATAAGAAGTGATACGACAAAATCAACAAAGTGACATGTGCGCCCAGCGAAGACTCAAATCAGCCTGGGCATCCGCCCAGCCTGATCAGAGTTTCTGCTGTACGCTTAAGGGTCTAAGCTACCACCATGCGGACAGAAAAGCCTCTGGTCAGACTGGGCGAATGCCAGGCTGATCTGAGTCTTCGCCGAGCGCAAGTATCGCTTTGTTTGTTTTGTCGTGTCTCAAATACTTTTTGGACAAGTCTTAATTTAGGGGAGTAATCTTATTTTATTTTATAGCATTGAAGTCTGAAATGTGAAGTAAACGCTTTGCTTAATATATTGCAGCAGTTAACGAACCAAGTGTTTCAATTTGTGTAATTTGGTTTAGACAACTTTTACTTTCAGAAATGTCATAATCATAAAGGTTGATACCTTCCCGGCACAGAGAGCACAATGCAGAAACGACGTCAAAACACTGATGTAACGTCGTACCTGCCAGCGGGCACGTGACGTCAAATGGCGTCTTACTGATGTCAATTCAACGTCATTGCGACGCTCTGAGTTTGCTGGGTAGGTGTTTTTATCAACATATGGTACATATTATACTGTTATGTATCACTTAATTTGTATTTTCGCTACTTATTGAAGGGACGAGTCATTTATTATCAGGTGTGGGGCCGGGTACATTTTCATATGAGTCACCAAAAATTTTCCGACCCCCCCCCCTCCTTCCCCCAGTCTCACCGGAATATTTTCCGACCACCCAGATAGGTTACAAAAAAAGTTTATGACCCCCCCCCCCCGACACACACACACACACACACACGCGCACACGCACCTTCCCAGATCCCCAGCTAGCCTTCACGCACACACCATATTACCTTTTTTATGTCAGACTGATCTCAGTCAAACCTGTATGAAGCACAAAGAACATTTTCTTACTCTGACAGGTTGGTAAATCATGCAGATTAATGTTCTTTAAATTTTGTCAGCATATTTCCGCACTTTCTTCTGCTTATGGCCATCTATAAATCTGTTGTCGAATGTTCAATAAAACTGTTAATAATAGTAATGGAGAGGGGGGTCTGTGGGGCTGCGCCCCCAGATGCCACAATGGGTTTGCTGATGACAAGGCAACTGAAGAGCTGATATCACAAACGCAGGCATTAAATTTAATCGAGAACAAAATCATCTGCTCGACATGATTTTATAGACAATTGTATATTTCCCTACTAGCAAATCTTTTTCGGATGTGATATGGCCAAGTTTTGTATGTCAGTTTCATAAATGTCTTTAAGTTTGAGTTTGAGTTTGCAAGAATAGATGTAATGTGGGGGGGGGGGGGGGGGGGGGGTCTGAGACATTTTTTAAAAATGAAGACTGGTGGAAGAATTCTGATCCCCCCCCCCCCCCCCCCGATATGCCAAATAAAATAAATGACCCCTGCTCCAAGGCTTTTTAATTTCCGACCCCCCCCCCCTCCCCCACGCCAGTACATCACCAAAAAAAAATCCAACCCCCTCACCCTAAATGTACCCCCCCCCCCCACACACACACCTGATAATAAATGACTCGTCCTTAAACCAGTGCTTTTGTTCCAGATTTAACATCGACAACTTGTATCTTTGTGTCTCTATATGAAATTGAATTCACCCCCGTTCAAAGAAACGTTTGACCAATAATACTTACCGTTCAAGCAAGTATGCACTATAGACTTAGAATCTTTCTCTGAATGAATTGGCATTTTTTTCATAAGTGTGGAGCTTGTGGAGATCAACTTACGAAAAACTAAATTTCTCGAAATTTATGAATGTTTCATTATCATAAACTTCACCGACAGTAACTGTAATATCAGTCACTGCTGCATTGTAAATGGTAATCAAACTAGATGAGCTGTTCTCTTTACACAAACAGGTGTAAGCCAAGTAACGTAAATTCGGGTTGAGTCGTCAGGCTCATTAAGTCGTCACTTTCCTTTCTCGCAATGGTCTCTTTGCCTATGTCATCACAGAAGTGGAGGAGCGGCAAGAATTGAACATCATCATATTTCAATTCTCATATCGACGTTACCCCCGCACCTCAGCGGAACGAATCCATAGCCGCAGTAACGGGGCGCCGAGCGTCCGTCCATGGCAAGAATTGAAATAAAATTATTCAGTTTTTATTTTCTTTTGCCATAAATATAATTATTTTTGATATTTGCAAGATATATGCTTTTATTTAGGGGTACTGTTTTTCGACCCTGGTCCAAAAGTGGGCGACGGAATAGTCCAGATTTAACGGGTTACGGCGAATGAGTTTTAAAACTTTCCGATGCGGCCACGTGCCATAGTAAAGTGCTCGGCCTTCAGAAGAATGATTAAAGAAGCGAAAGAGTGGTTTCCCTTGTGCCAAATCACGCGATTAAATAATAAGAGCACTGACGACCCAATAAGACATCTGACGACTTAAAGTTACATTTTTATGTTTTCTTGTCTCCACCCTTTTACACTAGATACCGAACAGATCTATAAATCGCGAGAATGTTTGACTTCATCAAAGCGATCATACTGATGTTACTATAGGAATGAATTTTATTTCCGTGGAATTCCTCGATGTAAACGCCGGCGAATCATTCACAAACCAGTGACCTGTATATTAGAGTGACTCGCATCTCCAGTTAAATTTAGGTATTTTTCCAATAGATGCTTGTCGTGCCGCTGGACAGGTGAGTGGCTGAAAAAAATCGATAATTCTATCGACCGCTTATTTCGCATCTAGAAATATTTTAATATTATCATTGTTTTATTTTATCTGTATAAATCATGTGTTCTTACAAACGTTTGCGTTAAATTGTGTACTCAATTTCCGAAATTTTGATACCAAACTTGCCAAGTTTTTATACGGTAGTTTTACATGACGTAGTTAAAAAAAAAAAAAAAACGGGCTGGAGGGCTTTTCAATATTAAAATACGGGAAACTTTTTTTTTATTATGCATTTGGATTAGGATTTTGATCTTGACTCTCTCTTACTTAGAAGAATATGCATGCATTGAAAATTGAAGTAAGTCAGTGACATAGGTTTTAATTAAGCTGAGTGCTGAGTGGGTTGGAATTTCTATCAGAAATTATCGACGTGAATCGCCCATTTCATTAATGTTTACGTAATCAAATTACTATTCAGCGTTAAGGTGAGCTTTGAATTTTATGATGATGTATTAGAATAGTAAGTTTTGTGATTATTTTGCTTGGTTTTGGGGTTATTTTAATTGATGTGACAATTCTTCAATGCATAACTAACCAACCCCCTGAATTCATTGTTGTATGGCGAAAACTGTGAAAAACAACTTTTATTTTAAGATTATTTTGACCCATTGAATCGGCACGAAATTGCATAAAATAGCACTCAAACAATTAACAAGGCATTCAACTTTATGAAAAATATCATTTCGAGGCTCAAAAAAAGTTATTTTTGGAGCCTTATTCAAAAACGGGGGAGTGGGGTTTTGAACATCCTGATTTGCCGATTTTCGCTACTTTCCTAAATAAGCATATTTTTATACTGTCATAAGACCATCATAATAGTAAAAAATCGTCATGAAAATGATATTAAACAACAGTTTGGTCCTTCCCCTTCCGTTTCCTAATGCTAAAATATTACCTCAAACCTTATTAACGACGGAGTACATCGTAAAAGAAGTGGTGGTTTTTACGGCGGCGTCGCAATTTTCTTTCGAGTGACCAATGTTTCTCAATTTACATCGTTAAAAATGAGCTCCAAAACCAAGCAAAATTATCACAAAACTTATATTCTAATACATCATTATAAAATTCAAAGCTTACCTTATCGTTGCATAATAATTTCACTATGAAAACACCGATAAAATGGGCGATGCACGCCGTTAACTTTTGACGGAAATTCAAGCTTTTTCAGCTTGTATTAAAAATGGCGATCCGGTAGGAGGCGCTGCAGACGCATGCGCGACACGCCTCTTTGGACCGAAAGGTGAAGACGCGAGTCACTGTATTTATAGGTCACTGCACAAACTATGTTTGTGGGTGATTCGCCAATGTGCAGACATCGATAAAATCCACAATATTTTATGCCTTAAAATTCCAACTGCATCATGAGAACATGGAACATAAATGTAACTCGCTGATTTTAGAAGCGTGCGGAAAAAATAGCTCAATGAGATTACATGTATGATGCTGGAATTTACGAAGTCTAAAGTTTTTTCTTTTAGCCAATCAAATCGCACGAAACGAACCAAGTTGGAATTATTGAGAAGGATGGGGTGGTGGTAGCACCTTGCAAGCGTCCTCGAAAATCGTTGGATACTTTCTATAAAAGCAAGCATGTCTAAACTCTCTCTCTTTCTCTCTCTCTCTCTCTCTCTCTCAAATTATTCAATTTTTATTTCCTATTATCTGATTTCCAGCAATGCCTTCAAGGCCTGGTTCCAAAGGACCCAAAGCTTATGCAGGCAGTCAGTGAGGTCTCAGACTTTGTAGAAGCGCAAGCTCATCTGAGACATAGTTTGAATAAACTGCCCAGAACCGCTTCCCATGATTTTGGAACACCAGAAAGAAATGCACATAGCCAGGAATTCATGCACAAACACACATACCCCCCTCCACCCCCCACCCACACCCACACATGTTGTTATGATTTCAGTGCTCATTTATTGAACTATCTTCGTCAAAACAGAGTTCTGTTCTTTATATTACGTGTTAGTATTTGCAAGAGGTCGAATTAATTGATTATATAAGTTTCCTTTCCTTTTTTTTTTAAAGAATCCACGAAGATTATAACCTAAGACCTACTGACGACATTACAGTACATAAGATGACGACTTAATATGTAATGTCATATAAGGTCGTCAGATCCATCCTTCTGTCATTCAGTGAATTTTAACGAAAAAGGTTTGTATTTCTGGAAAAACTAAAATAAATAATCATTTAGATTAATAATTCTGGTACCCGTTGCAAAAAACCGTTCTCAAACACCTTTGTGCATTTCTGCATAGTAATACAAAATATGCCGCAACCTGACGACTTAATGTGCATTGACGTTATTATAACCCAAAGCCAAATAAAATTATTATAAAGTTTTCGTTACGTCGCATCAACGTCAGTACAACGTCATTTCAACGTCATGTGCCTGCTGGGAACCTAAAGGTTAAATGCGGATGGTTTCATTCAAATAAAACAAAGTGCAGATGTAAGCAATGGCTAAGTGTTTTTACCCTTACCCTTAAAACTACGAAATCAGTGACTCATAAAATATAAAAAGCAGATCAGAGCCCATATTCATATACAGAATCAGAATCAGAATTTTTTACTGGTGATACGTCCAAGGACAATCCTTCACCAGGACCTGTGAATCAGGGAAGCTAGTCCCTAGCCCTTATAGGAGATAACGGGAATCCCCGCAGTGACGTCATCGGATGATCACGTTGGTGGATTGGTTGGCAAAAAGATAGCGACAGACAGTGGTCTAATATGGGATTTTGCTAAACATTAACCGATGAAAGTGCGAAAATGTACTTTGGAAGGCTCCGAATAAATAGCAACCGATGAGACCTTTGCGAATATTGTCAGTTATTTAACACGTTCATTTGATTACTCGGTCTGGAGATATATTGACTCGCTCCGGACCCGGGCTGTTTCTCTTAATAACTTCGACTGAAAAAGAAATATGAAATAAAATAAAAATAAATCGGAGGTATTAAACATCAGTATTTTAATCTTTTTGACGACCAAGGAGATTTATAAATAAATATAACAGGGGTAATAAGATATGAAAGAAACAATAAAATAGGGAAACTTGTATCTGATGAGAACGAATGCAAAATTAGCAAAAAATTTGAGCTGGTCTTAGCGAAAGAACATTTAATAAATAAATGAGAAACTAAATTAATATTCATGAATGCGATTCAAAAGAGCCATAAAACCATAAAACGGTAACATCAAACAGAGAAAAGTAAAAAGTATGCAAAGACCAGGAACTGAAACAATCAAAATCCAAATCCAGCCCTCAAACCATAGTTGGAAACAACTAAGATTACAAATAATCAAGATACAGAGAACGTATGGCCAACCGAGTGAGCAGCTTGTTCCCAAAAGGTGGCCACTCAGCAACCCAAACCGAACCAAAAATAATAATAACATTCATAAGGTAAAACATCACAGAAACTCTGCCACCAAAAACAGGCAACAAAGAACCACAACAGAACTACCGCCTTGGAACGGTCAGTAATGAATTACTGGGGGGCTTAAATCGATTTTACAGGCCCAACCTCACCCTCAGTTTCTGAAGTGGTACAAAACATTTAGTTGGTTGTTCGGTTCGCATGATAACCCTCTAACTCGTCAATGAATCATCACGGTAAACACATAAATTAAATTTCAACACCATGAAGAAGCAAAGACGAGGACTCAACAGATACAACGGGCCGTCTGACAGGCCCATCTATGTTTTGAAATGGCTATTAGTAATTACCACATCATTTAATCCGAGCTCATGACATCTAAACAGCAATCTCTATCTCTCTTTCTCTCTTTCTCTCTCTCTCTCTCTCTAATTGTTTGTCCGTGATAATATATAAAGAGACAAACATATTAATTTTATGATATCAATGATTGTAATAATGGAGTTCTATTTGATGTGTTAATTAGCCGCACCGCCAAAACAGTTTGTTTATTTAATCTGAATGATTGTCACTACAGTACAGCAGCGGCGTTCTTTGAAATATGATAATTAAAGACATCCCTTATCAAAACACCCACTGAATACCGGGTACATTCACTTACAAACAATAAACAACCGGTTTATGATCAGACAAATGTA
The DNA here is from genome assembly GCA_963989385.1 of Ctena decussata. Lineage (NCBI taxonomy): Eukaryota > Metazoa > Mollusca > Bivalvia > Lucinida > Lucinidae > Ctena > Ctena decussata. Next base: position 76,907,057 of record OZ022511.1, on the reverse strand, counting down.
CACCAGATACAGACACAAACAATTTTTAAAGCATCCATGATAAAACGTACATTTTAAAGCACTTCACATGGATCCAATTTAAATGCATTATGAGAGACAATAAAACAATATTTCACACTCAGATACCTACACTTCTCAGCGTCATCATTATATATAAAATAATTTTTTATATGCATCATAATGCGCAAAATAAAAGACATGTTGAATTACATATTTTAACATCGACCCCTTAACGTTCAATATTGCGTGACTGACTATCGACTTTTTGCCAACCACCGCGGGAAATCCACTTGCAATCCTTATCGATGACGTCCGTACGCGTTTTCTCCTATAAGAGAAGTAAACTTAGTAACTGAATCTTCTGCACCCTCAGCAGCAGAAATAAGTGAATCTTCCAGGGAGTTCCAATCTCTAATGGTCTGGGGGAAGAAACTGGACTTGTAAATGTCAGTCCCAGCCAATGGGGTTTGAAATGTCAGGGAATGATGATTCCTGGTACGCCTATTTGGGGGAACAAGGTCATTTATGGGTATACTGGCTGCACCCCTCAGACCTTTGTAAAGCATTATGAGTCTACTATCTTTCCTTCTCTTTTTTAGGGATTCCCACTTAAGTTTCTCCAGAATGCCAGTCATACTCCCAGTTTCAAATGTGTAATTTCCCGTTACAAATCTAGCTGCCCTTTTCTGCACCTTCTCAAGTTGAGCGTATTCAGCCATGCTGAAGTAATTGACACACATATTTTCTGAAAAGTTGATAACAGAAGTACATCTGAACGTTTTACCCACAAATCTATCTTCTTTTTTTTTCTTTTTTTTTTTTGTTACGGCGATTTGAAATTTTATGGTAAACTATACCACTCCGCGCGAGGTGTCCCCTCTCAAGGGAGGAGTTTACACCCATAGCAGTGGTTTGGGGTTTAATCGTTCCGGTGCGGTTAAATGAATCAGGGGACGTAACTCTCACAGACCTTCTATACACGTGAAAGGGGTTACTAGAATTACCGGAATACACCTTATTACCGGAATATACCGGAATACACCAAAATAAACATTTCTATTATCAAAATTAACTTAAATATTGGTAGAATAGATAAATCAGAACTATTTTCAGCTCAGATATTGCTATTTTTGCATCTGTAGTGAGAATAAATGGATCAGGGTATGGGCCTTGGATAGGTATCACTGTGCAGATTGCAAGCTGGTTAGGGTCTTTGTATGGGTCATTAACTTGCCGGTTTTTACATGCAGCTGTTACTAAAAGACATATTTTGGATTATATTACATCTATTCTGGTAATATTATAGTGTATTTCGGTAAATAAAAATGTGTATTTTGGTATATTCCGGTAGATTCCGGTATATTCCGGTGTATTTTGGTATATTCCGGTAATTAAGTGTATTCCGGTATTTCTAGTAACCGCGTGAAAGCTGTCAAAAGTTTTGTGTGAAATTTTATCAACTAAATACGAAAGATGTCTAGACTCATTGTGAAGAATTTACCAAACAAGGTAAGACTCTTTAAATTTACTTCTGCTTGAAATATTTGTTCTGCTATTCTGTTCTGTTCTGTACATAAATTCTCCCAATTATGGGACACCTCTTCAGAGTGGAACACTTTTTTTTACAGTTTATACAGTTTTTAGCTCGCCTGAACGAAAGTTCAGGAAGAGCTATTGTTGTCACCACGGCGTCGGCGTCAGCGTCCGCGTCCGCGTCGGCGTCCGGATTGGATGTTTTGGTTATAGTTTTTTAAAGACCTATATCTCCTTAACCCATGGATGGATTCTTTTGATACTTGCACTGTAGTTAGATATTGGTCTAGGGTTTAACAGGTTACCACCCCCACCCCACTCTGTGACCTTGATGTCAAGGTCATGGACTTAGAAAATTGGTAGTTTTTTTGGACTGGATGTTTTGGTTAAAGTTTTATAAAGCCCAATATCTCCTTAACCCATTGATGGATTCCTTTGATACTTGCACTAAAGTTAGATATTGGTCTAAAGTTTTCGAAGGTACTACCCCCAAACCCCTCTGTGACCTTGATGTCAAGGTCATGGACTTAGAATATTGTCTTTTTATTGATTGGATGTTTTGGTTAAAGTTTTTTAAAGACACATATCTCCTGAACCCATAGATGAATTCTTTTTATATTGGAAGTGTCTCCGGGTACGGTACCGTATCCCTAGACCTTGGGTCTCCAGGTACGGAACCGTACCCCGAGACTCTGGGTCTCCAGGTACGGAACCGTACCTGGAGACAGTCCTATGAGGATTGGCTCTGGGTACGGCAGTAAGTTTTCAATTCTATGTATTAAGTAATTTTACCCATTTAATATATAGTCAATCCGTTTAATAAAACTACTCCTTGTAAAAATTTCATTAAGTCGCCATCTTGCTAGGGAAAATAATTATTGAATAATGTGGTCAAAACGATGTTTTTTGTTGTTGTTTTTTGCATAAGAAATAACACGACGGTTTCGCGCTAACACCAATAATTGTTGTTTTTCACACCTGTTTTGTCCAAATTAATAACAAAAATTCAACAATGAGTAACAGTTTTTATTCAATTGACGGACGAACGGCGCCCCAGTATTGCGGCTATGGATACGTTCCGCTGAGGTAAAATTCAATCAATTATATAGCTTTCTGTAATGTTAGTGATTATCTTTTTTTGTAGGGGTGAGGGGAAGGCGGGGGCAGCTAAAACCAAATTTACAAAGACGCTCGTAATTACCGTAAATCCCTTCAAGTTGTGTGTCAGGGATTGTTAATTTGTCAGTGCATATACATGAAGTCATACGGTACATTTTCAGTGGCATTTAAAAATACTCATGATACATCTCGGCTGAGTATTTATAATTTGATGCGAGTTGACTTTTGGCAAGCTTATGATATGGGACGCGTTGACTGGTGGTAAGTTAAAAAAAAATTGGGGCGAGTTGTCCTGGTCCGAGATTTTGTGGGGCGAGTTGTCTTTGGTCCGAGCTGTCCTGATTCCGACAATGCGATATCTGTTAAAAAAAAGCGATAATACCTTCGTAAGCACACAAATAAATACATATAATAATTAATACTCAATGTTATTTCGATTAAGTTGTGCAACAACACTTGGAGAACTTCACTTGGCGCACATGACTTGTTTGACGAAATGCATATTTAAGAACGCTGCATGCGTTTTTAGGCGTCTGTTTTTGGTCTACATTGCTTATCGCAGAAATATTAAAAGATGGATACTTTTTTTAAAATAAGTGTAATTGTCTATTTGTGCAGATTATAACAAGATGATAGTTGTTTGCACTCTTCAGAAGTCATTTTCTGCGTGCAATTAGCGGGCGATCAAATACACATCGGCCGTGTTTTTCGCAGTTTATGTACATCAGTCAAAATAACGCAAATGACGGACTTGAAGGTTATAATTTTCCCTAGCAAGATGACGACTCAATGAATTTTTTACCAGGAGTAATTTTATTGATGGATTAACTATATTAAATAGGTAAAACTACTTAATACATATATAGAGTATTGAAAACTTACTGCCGTACCTGGAGACCCAGGGTCTCGGGGTACGGTTCCGTACCTGGAGACCCAGGGTCTAGGGATACGGTACCGTACCCGGAGACACTTCCTTTTATATTTGCACTGTAGTTAGATCTAAAGAGTAATACCCCAACCCCGCTCAATGATTTTGATGTCAAGGTCAGGGACTTAAGAAATTTTTGTCTTTTTTAAAGTTTTGTAATTGCATACTGATTCATAATGATTTGCAGAGATTTAGTTTATACTTGAACTGATGTTAGACTCTTTTTTGAGTTTTTACAAAACACCTTTTACTTACCCCACTGGACAACCTTGAAGTCAAGGTCATGGACTTAGAATTTTGTCTTAAAGATTTTGGTTAAAGTTTTATATTTATGAAGACATAATTTCCCAGTGCCACCATGATGGACTCAGTTGATACTAATACTTGGACTGATGTTAAATAATGGTTCAGGGTTTTGATTCATCCTAGCCCCTCCCCTCCCCCTACCCGTCAGTTTTTTTACCTCAAGCTCATGGACTTTGAAATTTCATTTCATTTTTTTTATTTTAATTTCATTTTAAGACTTATTTCTGAGATAGCTTTTGTTTATAAATGTGTTTTCATTATGGACATGCTTGCATGAAGTTTTATGCAATAGCAGTCCACATAGCCCCCCCCCCCCCTACCCCCAACCCCCTCCCCCTACCCGTCAGTTTTTTTTTACCTCAAGCTCATGGACTTTGAAATTTCATTTCATTTTTTTTTTTTTTTCATTCGAATTTTATTTTAAGACTTATTTCTGAGATAGCTTTTGTTTATCAATGTGTTTTCATTATGGACATGCTTGCATGAAGTTTTATGCATAGCAGTCCACACCACCATAGCGGCTGTGTGATGGGCAAGCACCAATTCAGGCGAGCTATGCTGTCAGGCGACAGCTGTTGTTACATTTTGAATTGACGGAATTGATCCGGAAATTTCTGAAGTTTGAGGAACTGTTATTTTCGTTAAAAAGTTACAATAAAATGTTTAAAAAGTTAAAATAATAAGCAGCTATGCTGTCTATACACTCTAGTTAGTAGGCTTCGATGTTGGGGTCGTAAATGTAGCTCTTCTAAGACACTCCGGCACACAACCAGCAGATTTCCTTTGTTCTCAGTTTTCCCGCGAACTGGTCATCACATAATCCCCAATTTTCCTAATCTTTCTTTAAAAATTTCCTTTAAAGCACACTCAGACGTGGATTAAAATCATTGACACACAATTTAAAATTAAGACGACAATCTAAAACAGCATTAAAACGGAGTAAAATTAAAATTTCAACGCCCTTCACAAATCATGTCCTCCACCATTCACCGCCACCGCACATCTTGTTTTTTTTTGTGGACAGTTTGGTAAGTGAACCAGTTTTCGCACATACCAAATTGTGCAACTGGATTAAATGAAAACATCTTGAAACATATTTTGCGCTGTTTCTGAATTTTGATATTTTGTGTCCAAGTGGAGTGTAATTAGAATTGACCTAGAAATTTTGTTCTGCTGCTGAAACTAGACAGCCAGATGCTAGCTGCTAGTTGTGTAAAACCTGGCCTGTTCGGACCGAAGAAATTAAGATATGCCTCTGTCTTACAGGGCAGCACATACCATTGGACAAACCACCTTTGGAATGAGAAATCCTGACACTACAATAATGATAATAATATGTATTTAGGCTCAGCCTGGAAACGAGCATAGCATTTTAGGTCTAGCTTTCAGCAATCAACCAGTTTCACACTCTATAATTATCTGTTCCTGTCGCAGTCTAACTAAGTTGCAGTGTTTTGTGTTCTTTCTTTCTTTCTCTATATACTGTCTTATGCCCTTGCAGGCATTCTAGACAGGTGTTTCCAGTTTACTGGGTGTGTGACACTGTACAGGGTTTTACCTAAGCACAGGTTCCTAGTCCTAAGGGTCTGGTAGAATGTTTCTGTCTTCTGGCACACGACATTATCTTAATGCAAAAACTGGTAATTTGAGATGAAAAACATTTGTAATTCAAGTTTATCTCGATAGTTGAGAAGAAGAAAACAGGATTTTCTATATATTTTTCTATATATAAAATAGAAATAAGAAATCTGCCTGAAAGTTCTGTCGCTTTTCTATATATATATTTTTTTTTCTTTTTTTCTTGTAAGAACAGACAGGCACTGCAGGATTTTTTTTTTTTGTAAGAACAGAGTCACTGCAGGATTATCGAAATCATCTAAGAGTGTCCTTTGTTTCGACTGCAAAGTGCAAATAGAGTCACATTGCTGGAAACTCGCAAAATTTATGTGGTGGCCCAAAAGCTTAACAGGCCTAACTTTCAGTGTCCCAAATTATCCACTATCTAAAGTTCCCCTTCATTTAGTATTGCCAGAAAGATAAATTTGGGCCACTACAGGTGATATTTGGAAGATTTCTGGTTGCCCGAGACAAAAATTAGGAGCATTTGGCCACCAGGCCACTGGCCGTTTCCAGCAGTGACTGAGTGGAACAATTCTATTGAAATATTTATTTTTTTCAGTTATTTTAATTATCTTTAATTGATCTCGTCAACAGTTATGAAGTATGAAAAAGGCATAAAAGGATAAAATTGCTGTTGTTTTATTGTGATAAAAATGAATGGAACTTGGAGACTATTTTTTTTTTCTTCGATTTATCATGTTTACTGGAAGGAACACGCATGGTTAAAGCCATAGGGTAAGTGATTTTTTTTTTATTTATAATTTATTTGATTTTTTTCAACCTGTTACCTATATACGGGCTGTCTGCTGGCCCCTTCATGGCCAGCTGAGTGAGTTAGACTTGAGTCTCCCATTGTATCTGGAGCCTGAAATAGGGCACTGATGGTCCTTGATGGATGTATCACTTACTAGTTTACGCCCTTTTCAACAATATTTCAGTTATAACCCAATAATCATTAAATGAAAAGGTGATAAGATGACATAAGATTTATTTAAAGTCGGCAAGTTACACAACAATACAACATAAGCTCTTTATGATTATGAAGTGGTCTGTGCAATGAAGCACCATTTAGGATGGGAAAGAATCTCTTTTCTGGCAAGACTCAAACCTGCGATCTCTGTTAATATCTGAAGTTGGGAGCAATTGGTCATGAGGAAGCTTCTAAGCATCCCACTGAAATATATCATTACATAAAATGACCAGTTCAGCTGTGCTACAGATTAATCACTCTAGGAAACTGTTGTTTCAGATTAAAGAGGAAAGACTGAGGAAAATCTTTGGTGAACAAGGGGAGATAACTGACTGTACTCTGAAGTTTACCAAAAGTGGGCAGTTTAGGAAGTTTGCCTTCATTGGCTTCAAGACGGAGGATGCAGCCCAAGCAGCACTGGTTCAGTTCAACCAGACGTTTATTGATGCATCAAAGATACAGGTAACAGAGCTCCAGATAAGAAGGGGTATTGAGGATAATTCGAAGATAATTTTTTCTTATTTCTCAACGAAAACATATGTTGTGGCCCCTCATTAAAACCGTCTCGACAAGATGGTTCTAATGATGGGTCACAAAATATGTTTTTATGGAGAAATGTGGATAATTATCCCTGAATTATCTCTGTTACCCCTTCTTATCTGGAGCACTGAGGTAACGCAGCTAGTTAGATTTCATCGAAAGTAGTGATTAAAATTTGCATCTTCTTGGTTCATTTCTTCTGGAGAGGCTTCTGAAGATTGTATCTCTAAATTTACCTCTTTGGTATTAGTGGAGCGGCTTAGAGTGAAAATTTAAGGAAATACTTCACTTGATGATACAAGCATGAAATTTTCACTAAATGTTCCTTACATGGCCCAGATTTAAAAATGATCGTGGGCCACTTAAAAATCATCCATTTTCAAGATGGCCGCCAAGTTTCAAAAAGCCATCGTTTTAACTTACCACATGCTTATAGTCTGCAGGCATATGTAGTGCACGTGGGCATGTGTGTTATTTTTTGGCAATATATACATGTAAAAACTTCATCAGTTGAGTGTTTACAATGGAAAAGCGCATGATGTCAATTTTTCTAACGACTCTTTGGCCATAAGCATCGATTATATACGTTACCTATGTGTATTTAGTTTAAAATCATATAATTTCAAGATACTCTACTGTTTTTATTTTTAAATGCAGTTTCTCCATAGAATCAACGTTAAGTATTAGAAAATACATTTTAGTACGTTTTTTTCATCATTTATTACTACTTGAAGTAACCTAAATAACTTTAATTTATAAGTTGGTCCATTATAATACGACTTATGGAATTTCTTCACTGTCTCTCAGAGAACAATTATGAATTTAATATCCTTGCATTTCTTACAAAAAAACACTGTTTTCTTGGATCTATCAGCTTATGACTAATCTACGGACTTCATGAGGTACGTTTTATACGAGACCATACTCAGAATATTGCAAATGCTAATAAATGGAGACTTGGTAAATTCCATACATGCACGGCAGGTTTTGCTCTTGTTTATTTCTAATAGCATATATCTGCACCTTTTATGATAATGCACAGCTACCCAGTCTTACGATTCTTAAGACAGTAACATACGTGACATTTTGTTCTATGATCAAAAACTGCAAAACAGATACATTTCATTAGAGAAAAAATGCTGCAATTATAAGCCAGCAAATAATTTGTATACATGCTTCAAATAAAGCAATATATAGTTGGTTGGATAAAGAGTCGATTTAGCATGAAACCAGCTTCAGGGCTTACTTTTAATATGACGAATATTTTGCGTTTTAAGGGACCGAGTCCTACTAAATTCTAAGCCACAAAATGAAATGGCAAATCAAAACGACAGCATATTTGATGCGGGATATTTCTGAGCAAATAACAGTTTTCCTTAAGAATGTATTGACCTGTAGTTTCACTTTGCAGTACGGTAACAAAACAAAAAGAAGGATAACAAATCGAGTAACGTATACAACCAGTTACTGGGTAATTTATAAATTCCTCATATCTCATATGCTTAAACTGTAATACCTTTAGTTCGGAATTAAAAACTAGCAAATGATAAGGTAATGCATACTATTCATGTCAAGGACAAGCCTTGATACATGTATATCTATTTTCAGATGACCTCCTTGACTTTGAAGATATTACTATAATTATTATTATTATTAATTATTGTTTAGCTTTAACTGCTTATTAATCAAGTCCTACCGCTTTTCTGAATGAGTCTTGAGCCTTGACCAGATATTTCATATACAGTAAGAAAATGCAGCTTTCTGATACCATTTATATCAATACAATGATAAAAGAAGCATACATATTAAAAGTCGAATGATCAAAACTAAATTTGATTTTCGTTACACTTTATGTATTTATAATAATGTATCAGAACACAAACAGGGGCTGTACAGAATTATCTGACTAAATAAATCATGGTAATGTTACAATAAGAGATACAGGTCATAAATAGACTCATGAAAAGATGCTTTATATACCATTTAAGGGACCTAAAGTATATCATTTTCCATTGCTTAATTGACATAGTGGTAATATGGTGCAGTGTAACTGATGGAAGCAACACAAAAAGGTAACGTTGATCACAATCAAGCACGATGTTAATAACTATCAAGTAAGCCGATACTTTATTAGTTGCCTCAGCTGACAGCCATTTTTGCATGTAGGTTACCTGATTGCCTCGGTAGACAGCACAGGTAGGGAAACAGGTATCTCCGCTATGATAATTCTAAACCTAGACGTGGATCAGCTTGGTCAACTTATAAATATCATACTGGTCCCTCTTATACATATTATACTGGTCCCTCAAGATTTTAAATGATGCGTTTTGTGATGTTGCTGTAAGTCACATTAAATGTAAAGAAAATTCTAAATGCTTCAGATGTTCATGTTGAGTTCTTGTGAGTGTAAAAAGGTAAATATTTGCTGTCTTAATACCAATGCTAAGTTATATGCTTTCTGGCTCCAAGGATTGAGCCTTTAATAAGAACTTACTCAATAAAAAAACTTATTCCTAATACATTACAGATATGTACCATAATGTTACTGTTACAATGCTTTCAATTACAGGACAATCTCATATTATCAGACTTGGAGGCATAAACAGTGGTGTTTCTTTATGGCTGCTTCACATGTGTAACCTAAGACCTAAACAGTTACACTGAAAGGCTATATCAACTACAGATAGATATTTTCATCAGTTTTGGGAAAAATCCTAAGGAAAAGTTAACTATTCTCTTCAGCTGGCAATGTCACAGCTAACTGCTACCTAATTCAAAATATGCAAGCTGTTCTTTCAATGTGGCTTAAAGAGAAGTGACAGAGTGTGTTGATTAAGGACCAATCATATAAAATTCATTCCAGCGATTCATGTTTGTTAATTGTGTTTTAGTCACGGTTATATACGTTACTGGTCTTATTTGACTGATGACTATCTTTTTCTAAATATGTCAATCTAACTATTTATTTAAATATAAAAAATCATAATAATTTTAATTGCTCTTTACATTTATAACATTAATTGTTCCCTACATTTCATTTATAACAGTTTGTTGCTGTAGCACGCTAATGTTACCCCACCCGTTACTTTGGTCAGTTTTTAGGTAAAACACATAAAATGATATAGCAACAATCATTTTTAAGCTGTTGATTATGATAACAACATTAAATTAAAGATCATGTCTACATGAGGACCCCATTTTTATTACATATGACCTTGGATTATTCTTCCTGTGACGGATATCGATTATGTTACGTAATGTTACTGTTTGGGTGCCTTTAAGATACAACCAAATTTATTATAGTCTAATGAATATAAGAATGGCATTTTACATGCGTACTTGTACACTTTTTCAATTTAAGACATAGTACAGACTACAGCTAGTTATACTTTCTCACCAGTGTTTCAGGAATTCTTAAGAAATGAGTTACATTCTGTCTTTAACTGATATTGCCACTACTAACTGCAAGCTAACTGATTCAAAATATATCAAGGAATTTTGTAAAAGTTGAGATGAGCATGAGTAAAATAAGAGCAATAGATTATGCTCATTTAGGACCACATATGAAAATAACATTCCAGCGGTTGGTCTGTTTCTCATTGATCATTTGTATTTTAGTTACAGTTATATACGTTACAAATATATCATGCTTTTTTATCGTCATTTCCAGACTTCAGTTTGCTTTTTATGTGTTAGAACATTTGAAAAGGAATATCTATGACACAAAGTATTTTCTACTTGCGTTTATTGCTTTTAGGTGCTGTAATGGACCAGTGTTACCCCACCCACCACTTTGGCCATTTTTTTCGGTAAAGTGTTGAAAGAAAAACTGGCAACAACCATTTTGCAGCTCCTAGGTGACTGCTCTAAGTGACTATGATCAGGACAAAAAATAAACATCCATGCCAACGGGGCCCTGGGCTATTACCTTAAATAATGTGTTGTAAAGTACATAAAATGGCGGACATTTTGTTTTTGCGGCGGCCATCTTGAAAATAACATAATTTCAAGTGGCCCACGATCTTATGTTAAAGTGCATGCCAGGTACTTGCTATCCTGTAAATTTCATGCTTGTATCATCAACTGAAGTATTTTCGTTATATCCCGCTCCACTATATGGTTAGAGATTAAATCCTCTGATGAATGAACATTTTTAGTGGTACAACAATTAATTGATTATTATTGATGATCAGTTATTTTTGGTCAAATTTCTGATAACCCTTTTCATGTTTTTAATTGTTTTTTAAATCAAAAATATATAAACAAGAGGAAAACAGAAACAAAAACAAAGGGATATAACATTTTATTAAAGAAAAGCATTTTTGCTAACAACATTTTATATGCATTGTATTGAATATGTAGCTTTATACAAGTATAGGAAAAATTAGAAGGTATAAGTAAATAAATAATTGCATCATGCACCATATTTATTTGCTGTAAGAGGGGGTTGGGGGTTCCCATTCCAAAATTACCTAAAAAATGTTGATAAGTCTTGTGTAATCCTTCAATAAGATATTTTTTCTCTGCCAAAACAGTCCCAAAAAATTTGAATTGATCTTGTAAGAAGGCTTTGGATTATTAAGAATATTTTTCCGAAACAGTATCAACAATGTAAAATCAAGACATTTGGGGTTGTTTTTCTGAAGGGAGAAAAAATGAGTCGCGACACGAAAAAAAAAACCAAAGTGGTTGTGCGCCCAGCAAAGACTCAAATCAGCCTGGGCATCTGCCCAGTCTGATCAGAGTCTTCCCTATCAACATGGATGTAGCTTGGATCCTTAGCTACCCTTTAAGTGCTTAGCAAAGAGTCTGAGTGGACTGGGAGAATGCCCAGGCTGATCTGAGTCTGTGCAGGCCGCACAACCACTTTGTTGGTTTTCTCGGGTCGCGGATCAAATGTCTTTTAACTGAATGAAGATGATATTTTTATGGAGAAATAAGAAGACTGATTGTTCTCTGGACGGACGATCAGCGCCATGTTACTGCGGCTATGGATTTGTTCCGCTGAGGTGCGGGGGCAACGTCGATATGAAAATTGAAATACTTCTACTACTACTGATTGTTCTCTTATGTGAAGCTCAGAATAAAATAAATAAAAACATTGTAGATTGAGGTAGCTCGAGATTTTGGGGATGTCAACAAACCAAGAGCTTGGAGCAAATATTCCAAAGAGAGCTCAGCCAATCAGAAAGGCGCTCTGGAAAAAAGTAGGAAGGAGGACGAGAAATCTGATAAAAAGTCTAAAAAGGTAAGAGGAATTAATTTCTATCAAACTGGAAAATTAATCAGCAAAGTTAAAGCATGATTTTGACCAGGATACTATATTGACCCTAAATATTTTGACATACAGGTCTGAGCAAACAGACTAGACACAGACCAAACTGCTCTTGAAGGAGCAATTTGATCAGTGTCTACAATGTTTGCCATTCACTAAGCATCATTTGGATGCATTAACGTGTAAAATCCACTTTCTAAGAATTTTTGAACAATAATTGTGCGAGTTTCGGGTGTCTGAAATTTTAGGATCATTATGGTCATGACAAAAATCTATTTCACTTGCCTTGTTATTTGCCCTATTGCACTCAGAATGACCAAAACTCTATGGAGTTCTGGCTGTTCTGAGTGCAATAGGGTTAAAGAGCTGAACCAGCCCCAAGTGTTACTCATGTAACAATTTTTTCAGTTTTAGTAAAAGAGCAGTTAGTGTCATAAAGATAAGACTAGATATTATCATAAAGCTCTCTGTTGAGTATTGGTGTACACTAGATTAAAAATGTCATCACTCTTGCGTAGGTTATTGATTTTCGGGTGCAGTATAATTTATGTAACAAAGTGTATTCTACGCAATTTAATAGCGGATAATGCATTTGATTCTATAAGTGTTAATTTCTGTAAGGTAATTAAGGTCAGTTTTATTCATGTCATATACAGTATGCTCAGTCAACCTATAATAAATCATCTGTAACTGATTTAATCAGTAGATCGAACGTATCGCTGAAAGATCGTGTGCGTCAACCATGAAAGCAAAAGTCTTTTTACCGATACGTATGTGTATTTTGAAAACAAATTATTACAGCATTTAAACCTATAGCAACAATAATATTTCGGAAATTTATTTTCTGGAGTATTTTAATGGTATATATGCACTTTGAATATTGATTTCGCGCACAATCAAAAAAACGTAGGAAAATATTAACTCTTGCCTGCAAACTAAAGCGTGCGAAAAAAAAATCACCAATTAAGTTTACATTTATCTGTCAGTCGATTATTGAACCTTTGAACAACGGCCACATGTAAACAACGGCCAATTTTTTTTTTTCCCATGGCTGGCCTTTGTTTACAGGTTCAACTGTATTTCCAATTTTTATTTACATTTCAACTCCTGTTATCTCAAACTCCTGATATCTCAAAGTAAATTTTCTGGTACCAGAAAATTTACTTTGAGATATCAGTAGTTTGGGCTGAAGTTTGACTTCGAGAAATCGAGACTTGACTGTATTTTAAATAATGCTTAATAGTAATGGTACTGAAAGTTCTTTAAGTGCATGTGCATGTACAGATTCCAAAAACTATGCCTTCTTTAAGCAGGTATGCATACCTCCATTAGCTGTAAGGTAAAATCACGAACATACTGGGAAGTTGAACATGAGCAATTTTTGTTTGTGGGACTATGTCACATGCTAAGTTCTTGTTGCATTGGTCACTTGTACACTGTCAGATGACTTTTGAGTGATATATTCTGAACTATCAACTGAAACAAATTAAAATGTAAACTGAACTTCTTCTATTTGTTTTCAGAACGACAAGAAGAAAGGCAAAGACGAAAAAGGGGTTGTTAGCGGCTTATTAGGAGAAGTAATTAATTCATATACTGTTGGTTTATATTTTCATAAACCAAACAATGCCTGAACTATTTCCCATATATAGAAAGGTCAATTTATTAGATGAGAAAATCCCACGTAGACTTTTTCTCACTTTGGTCTATTTCTGGTAAAACATAAGTGAAATGTAATTAGCTCACCTGAGCATGAAGTGCTCAGGGTGAGCTTTTCGGATACCGTGATGTCCGTCGTCCGTCGTACATGTGTCCGTCAGGACGTCCGTCAACTTTTGCTTGTGTACACTCTAGCGGGCACAGTTTTGATCCAATCTTTCTGAAACTTTGTCAGAATGTTTATCTCCATAAAATCTAGGCTAAGTTTGAAACTGGGTCATGTCGGGTCAAAAACTAGGTCACTAGGTCAAATCTTAGAAAAACCTTGTGTACACTCTAGAAGACACAGTTTTCGTCAAAAGTTCATGAAACTTTGTCAGAATGTTTATCCTCATAATACCTAGGATAAGTTTGAAACTGGGTCACGTTGGGTCAAAAACTGGGTCACTAGGTCAAATCACAGAAAAACCTTGTGTACGCTCTAGAAGGCACAGTTTTCATTCAAAGTTCATGAAACTTTGTCAGAATGTTTATCCTCATAATACTTAGGAAAAGTTTGAAACTGGGTCACGCCGGGTCAAAAACTAGGTCACTAGGTCAAATCATAGAAAAAGCTTGTGCAGCTCTAGAGGACACAGTTTTGATCCAATCTTCATGAAACTTTGTCAGAATGTTAATCTCCATAAATTCTAGGCCAAGTTTGAAACTGCGTCATGTCGGGTCAAAAACTAGGTCACTAGGTCAAATTTTAGAAAAACCTTGTGTACGCTCTAGAAGACACAGTTTTCGTCAAAAGTTCATGAAACTTTGTCAGAATGTTTATCCTGATAATACCTAAGATAAGTTCGAAACTGGGTCACGTTGGGTCAAAAACTGGGTCACTAGGTCAAATCATAGAAAAACCTTGTGTACGCTCTAGAAGGCACAGTATTCATTCAAAGTTCATGAAACTGTGTCAGAATGTTTATCCTCATAATACTTAGAAAAAGTTTGAAACTGGGTCACGTCGGGTCAAAAACTAGGTCACTAGGTCAAATCATAGAAAAACCTTGTGTACGCTCTAGAGGACACAGTTTTGATTCAATCTTCATGAAACTTTGTCAGAATGTTTATCTCCATAAATTCTAGGCCAAGTTCAAAACTGGGTCATGTCGGGTCAAAAACTAGGTCACTAGGTCAAATTTTAGAAAAACCTTGTGTACACTCTAGAAGGCACAGTTTTGATCTAAAGTTCATGAAACTTTGTCAGAATGTTTATCCTTATACTATCAAGGATAAATTCAAAACTGGGTCATGTCGGGTCAAAAACTCGGTCACTAGGTCAAATCATAGAAAAACATTGTGTATGCTCTAGAGGACACAGTTTTGATCCAATCTTTATGAAACATTGTCAGAATGTTAATCTCCATAAACTCTAGGCCAAGTTTGAAACTGGGTCATGTCGGGTCAAAAACTAGGTCACTAGGTCAAATCTTAGAAAAACCTTTTGTACGCTCTAGAAGGCACATTTTTCAACCAAAGATCATGAAACTTTGTCAGAATGTTTATCCTTATTATATGTAGGACAAGTTTGAAACTGGGTCATGTTGGGTCAAAAACTGGGTCACTAGGTCAAATCATAGAAAAACCTTGTGTACACTCTAGAGGACACAATTTTGATCCAATCTTTATGAAACTTTGTCAGAATGTTTATTTCCATAAACTCTAGGCCAAGTTTGAAAGTAGGTCATGTCGGGTCAACAACTAGGTCACTAGGTCAAATCTTAGAAAAACCTTGAGTACGCACTAGAAGGCATAGTTTTGATCCAGTCTTCATGAAACTATGTCAAAATGTTTATTGTCCATATATCTAAGGCCCCTATGAAACTGAGTCACGTCGGGTCTAAAACTAGGTCACTAGGTCAAATCTTAGAAAAACTTTGTGTACACCCTAGAGGGCACAGTTTTGATCCAATCTTCATGAAACTCTGTCAGAATGTTTATCTTTATGAAATCTAGGTCAGATTTGAAACTGGGTCATGTCAGGTCAAAAACTAGGTCACCAGGTCAAATGTAAGGAAAACCTTGTATACGCTCCAGAGGGTACAGTTTTGATCCAATCTTCATGAAACTTTGTCAGAATGTTTATCTCCATAAAATCTAGGTCAAGTTTGAAACTGTGTCATGTCGGGTCAAAAGCTAGGTCACTAGGTCAAATCTAAATTAAGTTATGCTGCAATAATCAGAACTAACATTGCAATGATGCCAGCCACAAACTCCTTGGAATACATTAGTTTCACCACAGTGATAATGATGCTACCATTCTGGCCGCCATTCCCATGTTTGCTAAAAACTCTTATAAATCTTCACCAGAGCCAGTGAACTGATTAATGCTCAGGTGAGTGATTCAGGGCCACCATGGCCCTCTTGTTTGGGCTTAATTCAAATTTTCAGTACAGCAGAGCTCCGGATAAGAAGGATTTTTTGAGGGTAGTTCTGAGATAATGACTCTTTTCTTAGTTACCAAACGACCTGGTCATCAGGTCATTTGGTAACTATGACTCTTTTTCATTTGGTAACAGCTCTTTTTCGTTTCGTAACATCCATTGTATGTACATAGTTGACCAGGGATGGTACATGTACTTATGTATTTCAACAGCTGAAGGACGATGCCAGTTTTCAAGAGTTTCTAGATGTACATCAGAATGTGGGTGCTAAACCAGTCTGGTCTAATGATGGAGTAAAACTAAAGAAGTCTGGGAATGCCAAGAAAGTTCAGTTGTTTGATGATAGTGATGAAAATGAAGACCATGATGATGATGAAATAAAACCATCATTAAACAAAAGTAAGTAATCGTAAGATGTTTTTCCATGGTTTTTTGCTCAGAGAGAAAAAAAATTTTGTGACGTCTTGTTTGCTTCCTTGGACAAAGATGCTGTTTCAAATTTGTTCAACTATGTAAAAAAAGAATTTGCTCCTAAGAAGCTAAGCGAGCAAATTCTTCCCATTAAAGGCTGATCAGAGAGAAGCAAAAATAAAAATGGCAGGGTTGTTTCACCTGAACATCAAGAAAATATTGTTGTTTAATGACAATGACGAAAGTGAAGATTATCATGATAAAATGAAATTATTGCAAAACAAAGGTAATTACTTCATAAAGGTACTGTCAACTTTAGAAATCTCTGAGTCAGAAAATTCACTATAAGATAGCAGTACATGTAGTTGAGTTGAATTTTTTATCAAAAGGAATTGAAATGTAAATAGAAATAAGAAATGTATCCAAAGTACTATCTTTAATACAAGAGGGTACTTTGAGATATCAGTTTTGGAGATAAGGGGAGTCAACTGTATATAGAAGTTCCAGGTAAACAAAGCTTGTCTTAGGTGTGAATATTTTGTACATTTCTATACTGTTTCTCCGCGGGTTCTTAGTCAATGATAATTTCTTCAAAATAGGTATTATATAAATAAAAAAGCAAAGCTCAGTTTTCATCCAAAACATCTGGCTTATCTGGAGCATTGTACAAATAATTTTAAAATTAATTTTTTGGGAGAAAGAGCTTGAATGGCATGCTTAGGTGGGGACCCATAACAAAAGCATTATGGCTTAGGTGTATGAAATTGCAGGCTTCCCGACACTGAATTGTTTTCTAATAAATTATTTTATTTCATACCCACAGATGATGTAGGCAAAATAGATGGCAATACAGTTTCACAGCCAACAGCATTGTCTGATCTTGATGTAAGTACATGACCTACATAGTTTCCATAACTAAGGTATATTTCAGGCCTCCTTAAAAAAAGGTAAAGGTTTCCCATAGCCTAATAGCCGTAGGGGCAGTGGGGGTTAGAGACCCACTGTATCTTGGGCACAGCTGATGAAAGGCGGAGCCCATCCCTCTCCTTTCGCTGCCTTATCCTTCCCTGATTCGAAAAAGGTACCCATTTACTGCTGGGTTGACAGAGAGAGTTTTCCAGTCATCGTATGGCGACAGCGAGCCGCGAACTCACGACCTTACGGTGACTTTCTGCACAATAGTCAAGCCACTCTAACCATTCGACTACCGCGCCTCCTTAAGCATCCCATAAAAAGACATAGGCAAACAGTGCAGACCCTGATATAGAGAAAACCATGTTAGTGTCTTTTGATATCAAGTTTATCAGGCCAGACCAGAAACAGCGTAGGAATGGTGAGGCTTGCTGAGCCAGTCCGACGTGTTTCTGGTCTAGCCTGATAAACTTTAGATCAAAAGACACTTACATGGTTTTCTATTTATCATGCATTGTTAGAATATTTTCAGGTGTAAAGAGCATCAAACCAAAGGAAAGTAAATGCAGTTTAGTGTGAACTTGTTGATGTCGAGAATGCATTGTGACGTAAGTCAGTGACGTCATTTGACCAATGGAACGTTGTTATCATGGCCAACATCCGTATGTAGCCAACCTTCTTCAGAGATCGCTTCTGTAGGCATCGCATGATAACATTCACACAAGCTCAGTTCTAAAGTGACATTATATCACATCATGTTATCATAACCGTTATCAGATGAATTTTCCAGCATATGCATGATAAAAGGGTCTACACTTTTCGCATAATTTACAGCAAATTTTGTAAAATGATAAAAATGAATTAACTATACACCCCTCAAATGCTGAATGGACCCATGTAGTATATATGGATAGTACAGTCCACAAGGCATAAATGGGTTAACCACACATGAGTTGCCCTCAGTAGTGATCTTCTTTTGGAAGTCGAAGATGCAGTTGCATCTTGCTTTACCTTATCCTTGTGTGCATTTGTGTGACCAATACTGTGTAATATGGCAGTTGGTTTACATTTGCACAAGCATATCTAGATAACCTGATAAATTTGTGAATCAGAAGTGGCAAGTTCTGTCAGAGTAAAGAGGAATAGCTTACAGAAACTGAAATTTTGTGAGATGGATCAAAATTGATTATTAGCTGTCATTCAAAAATTGATTTTGGAATAACTTTCCATTATTGAAAACATACGTTGTGGGTCATCACAAGAACTGCTGCAGGAAAAAAAAAAAACATACTGTATAGGCGGTAATGTTCGTGGGTTCAAATTTTCGCGGTTTAGGTTCAAAACCATACACAGTAATTTTCGGGATTTTTAATTTTCGCGGTCAACAACATGCGGGAAAAGTAAAATTGCTTGTTTTTCACTTGAGTCAGTTAAATCAGTAACCTGCGGCATAGCTGCAGGTTAATGAAAGAACTGAATCAAGGTAAAAGTACCAGAATTTACCGAAGCAAACAGAACAAAATATATGGAAACTTTGTCTGCTGAAGATACTTTGTCAGAAACAGGAAATTATTTCGCGATTTTTGTTTTTGCGGTTTCTAAGTGACAGCGAAATACCATGAAAAATGGGACACCACGAAAATTATCTTGTATACGGTATTGATCTCCATAAACCATGTTATGGTCCTCATTGTAACTGCTTCACAGCGGTGGTTCTTATACAGAATGAGCAGATTCCTTTGCAGAGGACTGAGCCACGTCATGTGTTTTCCAACAATGTGGCATGGCGGACAAGCAAAGGCTCTGATCAGACTGCTCATAAAAGCCTCTGCTTTTCACATTAGCCATCTATGGAAGTGATCCAAGCCATAGAGCCAACTCTGATTACTCTGTATAACTGAGAAGGATGATCTGAACATCATATGACAAAACTGCCACATTGTTGGAAGTCACATGACATGGCTCGGGTATCATTAGTGTCCCAGTGTACAAAAAGAGTCATGTACCATATTCAGCCTAATTGGGCACATGCCCCAATGATGGCACATTGTTGAACTTTCTGAGGCAGATGATTATAATTGCACATACTTATACTGGTGTGCCCTCTTGTTTGCATGATAGTAAGCGCTGAAAATACTATAGAAATGCTCAGTTTTCACTTGCAAAGCTCCTCTGTCCTTTGACTATAAGCAGCTTTTCACCAATGATTTAAGCATAAATTTGTTTCATTATGAAAAATAATAACTAATTGAAATGTAAGAAAAGTTACTACAAGTATTGGCCACCATTTTGAAAAAGTTTAGCTCACAACACACTAAAAAGGTCGAATACGGTGAATGTTTTTGTTTCAGTATCTGAAGACCAAGGTTGGTAACAGAGCTTTCCTAGACGACTCCAGTGAGTCCAGTGATGATGATGAGAAAGGGAAGAAGAAAAAGAAGAAAAAAGCCAAACAGGAGAAGAAAGGGAAAGTAGGAGAGAGAAGTCCAGAACCACCAAAGGTATTAAGATATTGAGGCACCATATCAGAAAAGGGACATAATGCAAACAGCAAGATTAAAGACTATTTTGCACAGTTTGATCATTACTGCAGCTCCTGGCATACAGATTGTGTAACCTTCAGCAAACTATAAAGCAAACATCAAAGGTGCCAATAATTATTAGACTGCAAAATAACTATTTAAAGTTATATGGGTCTTGTCCAGTTGTGAAACAGTTACAACTTTTTACTTGGTTAACGGAGACAATCCAGAAAGGTCTCCCTAAATTTACAGTCCTACCTGGGGGAGTTAAGACTCAGCTTTGGTCTTTTGGTGAAATATAAGGCCCGTAATTTTGAAAAGTATGAACTTCTCTAGGAGCTCTGTCCTTGAATGATAAATGCATTGCAGTTTTATAATATGAACAACTTGGCTTTAATTTTCCGTGATAGTTTAAATTTGTTGGTAGGGTTATCTTAAAGTGTTGTTGCTTAGCAGTCAGCTCTCTGGACTTCAGATCTAAAGGTCTGAAATTCCACTTCTACTCAGTATGTAGCAGTTGGCATTATTTTCATGCCTTGATGCACATCGCAACCAACTTGTACGGTCATACAAGAGTCAAGGAACCCTGAAATTAACTGAGGCAGAGTAACTTTCATTGGAGCTGACTGGCTGAGTTTTAATTAGAGATGACAACTACATTCTAATACAGTTAAAAAAATCGAAAAATCAATTATAGTTATGTGTAGACGTATGTTTTGTGCAGAGTAAGTCTGTATGAAGTCCAGTTTGGTTCATTTCCTTAAGAAAAACTTGATAATAACTTCTTTATCTATCTGTTTAATAGGAAGTTGAAGTAGAAAAAGAAGAAGCATTTGCTGTGTACATGATGAAAATGAAAGGGCTCCCTTCAAGTGCTTCTGAGGTAAGTATTCCTTTGCTTGTAAATTTTGAAGGAAGCTATGCTGAGCTTGAAATAAGAGGGAGTAATTGATGATAATTAAGGATAATTTTGCTTATTTCTCATCGAAACCATATGTTGTGACCCCTCATCAGTTTAGATGAGGGGTCACAACAAATGTTTTTATGCAGAATTAACAAAAATTATCCCCAGTTATCACCAAATACTCCCTCTTATCTAGAGCTCTGAGCTATGCTGAGCTTGAAATAAGGAGAAAGTTGGTTTAGGATACTATTTTTGTCTTTTTGGGGATTATCAGAAATATGACACATAGGTATTGGCAATTTAACCATTTGTTCGGTTTTCTTGTTTTACAATAAATGGATAGGTGAGACACAGCATTTGTTTTGTATCTTTTTTAGGAAACCTGCAGTTGTTTAAACATAGCAGCATTATTATGCTTTACAGTGAGCGAGTGAACTCGATTTTCACATCCTGGGAACATATAGATCACATAGAGACAGAACTTTTGTCTAAAGTCTCATCCGAAAAATTAGAGAAGCAGGGAATCAAATACCTGACACCTGGTTTCAAGGTTATAAAACTTGAGAATAATCTCAAACTCAAAATAAAGCACACTGATTGGCTGCTTCCGAGCATGTGCTCGGAAGCAGCCAATCAGTGTGCTTTATTTTGAGTTTGAGAATGTACTCAAGTTTTATAACCTCTGGGCCTGGATTTGTTGTCTAGCATGTTGTCCACTACTTGTCTGCTTCTGCTCTTTACAGTCAGAAAAATGATATAAGACTATTATTTATGATATAAGATTTAAGTATTTGGTAAATTATTCTTCGATCAATTATTTATTATTAATTGTGTTTGTTTGTTTTTTTCGCACAGATATGCAATTAGGTAACTCAATTGAATCATTAAAAACCGATTTCATAGAAAATACATGTATAGATAAAATAAACTGACCACTATTTGCCATTCCCATATTTGTGCATCTTTTATTGACTTGTTTTGTCTTTTTTCACTTGTAGAAATCAGTAAAAGAGTTCTTCCATCCCATCAGCACAGTGATGATTAAAATTCCAAGGAATCCTAAGAAGAAGCCAACAGGTATGCTCCTTTAACACATTAACCCATTCCATTCGGGATACCCCTTTAGGGGTAGCTGGGCAAACAGTTTGGATCCAGATCAGGCCCCACAAACATGGGGCCTGATCTGAGATCCAAGTTGTTTGCTGCCTAGACATCATTCCTACAAGAGTTAGTTAGACAAATATTGAAAAAATATTCTTGATTTTTAATGCAGACGACAATTTCAGCAGACAACAAAAAATACCCAGAATGCAATGGGTTAAGTGCCAGATACATAAAAAGCTGAATTTGCAAACAGCATAGATCCCGATAAGTCGGCTCATCATGAGCCCCATCATCTGGATCTACACTGTTCGCCCTCTAGTCTTTGAATTCTCAATACAACATACCTTGGTCAAAACATTTTTTGACATTTTGCAGACGTAAATTTTTTCATCTGCCTTTTGGCACTTAAAGAGTCAAAAGACATTGCAAGAAAAACAAGAAGACTCTTGCAACAACCAGGACTTGGATCAGCCTGTACATTTGTGCAGAGTGACCAAAGTTTTCATCTCTTAGTACAGTAAATCTTCATTATAACGCAAGGAGTACGGTCCACGGAATGAGAAGGTCCACATAAATCAGATTTGAACTTGCTACTTTGAAAAATATTTGGTCATAAAATACTTTTGGCACTATTTGCTGTAGACAAGAAATGGCCCACAATAAAATTAGCCAGTTTTCAATATATTTACATAGCTAGTTATGAATCTTACATTATTTAAATGCATGCCATTGTGATAAAACCACAAACTTTTGATGCTGCTAAGTATTTTACTACAGTAAACTCTCGCTATCTCGAAGTCCAACTTCAGCCCAAACCACCGATATCTCAAAGTAAATTTTCTGGTACCAGAAAATTTACTTTGAGATATCAGTAGTTTGAGATAACAGGTGTTGAAATGTAAATAGAAATAGGAAAAACATTCTTTGATATAAGAAGATACTTTGAGATATCAGTAATCGAGATATCGAGAGTTGACTGTATGTCCTTAAAAATCTGTTTATGGGGTGTCCTTGAGAGTGTGTATGAGAGCACCTCATTTTTGTGGCCATTTTGTTTTTAAAGGACACAGCTTCTGTGACTTCATGTTTGCTTTTCTGGAAGAAATTTTCTTTCCAAATAGGGGACAAATAATGGGCACTTGCAGGAGTAAATTCTTCCCGTTATGAGAATCTATCAGCAATGGATAGAGGCACAGTAGTTGAGTGGTTACAGTGGCTCCGTTATTGTGCAGAAAGTCACCTGAAGGTCATGAGTTTTCGGCTCACTGTCGCCTTCCGACGACTGGAAAACTCTGTCAGCCCAGCAATAAATGGGTACCTTTTTAGCTCACCTGAGCACGAAGTGCTCAAGGTGAGGTATTGTGATCGGTCTTTGTCCGTCGTCCGTCGTGCGTCCGTCGTCAACTTTTGCTTTAAACGACTTCTTCTCCAAAACTGCTGGACGGATTTTGAAATAATTTCACAGAAATGTTCCTTGGGGGACTCTTTACCAAAATTGCTCAAACGGTTCCGCTCCACTGAACAATATGGCCGCCAGAGCTAAAAATAGAAAAACCTTTAAATGACTTCTCCTCCAAAACTGCTGTGAAGATTTTGAAATAATTTCACAGAAATGTTCCTTAGGAGGCCCTTTACCAAAATTGCTCAAACGGTTCCGCTCCGCGGAACTATATGGCGGCCAGAGATAAAAATAGAAAAACCTTTAAACGACTTCTCCTCCAAAACTGCTTGGCAGATTTTGAAATAATTTCACAGAAATATTTCTTAGGAGACGCTCTACCAAAATTGCTAAAACAGTTCCGCTCCACTGAACAAAATGGCCGCCAGAGCTAAAAATAGAAAAACCTTTAAATGAGTTTGCCTCCAAAAGTGCTGGGC
Organism: Ctena decussata; assembly: GCA_963989385.1. Lineage (NCBI taxonomy): Eukaryota > Metazoa > Mollusca > Bivalvia > Lucinida > Lucinidae > Ctena > Ctena decussata. The sequence continues at coordinate 76,882,950 of OZ022511.1, read as the reverse complement.
AGATTTTATAATAATTTCACAGAAATGTTCCTTAGGAGGCCCTTTACCAAAATTGCTCAAAGGGTTCCACTCCGCTGAACAAAATGGCCGCCAGAGCTAAAAATAGAAAAAATTTTAAACGACTTTGCCTCCAAAAGTGCTGGGCAGATTTTGAAATAATTTCACAGAAAATGTTCCTTAGGAGGCCCTTTACCAAAATTGCTCAAACGGTTCCGCTTCGCTGAACAATATGGCTGCCAGAGCTAAAAATAGAAAAACCTTTAAACGACTTCTACTCCAAAACTGCTGGGAAGATTTTGAAATAATTTCACAGAAATGTTCCTTAGGAGACCCTCTACCAAAATTGCTGAAATGGTCCAGCACTGCTGTACAAAATGGCCGCCAGAGCTAAAAATAGAAAAACCTTTAAATGAGTTCGCCTCCAAAAGTGCTGTGCAGATTTTGAAATAATTTCACAGAAATGTTTCTTTGGAGACCCTCTACCAAAATTGCTAAAACGGTTCCGCTCCGCTGAACAAAATGGCCGCCAGAGCTATAAATAGAAAAACCTTGAAACAACTTGGCCTCCAAAACTGCTGGGCAGATTTTGAAATAATTTCACAGAAATGTTCCTTAGGAGACCCTCTACCAAAATTGCTGAAATGGTCCAACTCTGCTGTACAAAATGGCCACAAGACCTAAAAATAGAAAAACCTTGAAACGACTTCGCCTCCAAAACTGCTGGGAAGATTTTGAAATAATTTCACAGAAATGTTCCTTAGGAGACCCTCTACCAAAATTGCTGAAATGGTCCAGCTCTGCTGTACAAAATGGCCGCCAGAGCTAAATATAGAAAAACCTTTAAACGACATCTCCTCTGAAGCCAATGGCTCGATTTCAAAATAATTTCACAGAAGTGTTTGACTCATGGGTGTAAACAAAAATTGCTCTACCGGTTCCACTCCGCTGTACAAAATGGCCGTCAGAGCTAAAAATAGAAATAAATCTTAGAATGACTCAGAGGGCACAGTTACGATCCAATCATCATGAAACTTGGTCAGAAGGTTTATCTTAATGAAATCTAGACCAAATTTGATACTGGGTCGTGGGGTCAGAAACTAGGTCACTAGGTCAAATCTTAGAAAAACATTGTGTACACTCTTGAGGGCACAGTTATGATATAATCTACATGAAACTTTGTCAGAATGTGTATTTTTATGAAATCTAGACCTGATTTGAAACTGGGCCATATCAGGTCAAAAACTAGGTCACTAGGTCAGATCTTAGAAAAAACATGTGAACGCTTTAGAGGACACAGTTTTGTAATAATCTTCATGAGACTTTGTCAAAATGTTTATCTCCAACAAATCTGGACCAAGGGTGCCACTTGGTCATGTAGGGTCAAAAACTAGGTCAAACCTTAGAAAAACATTGTTTACGCTCTAGAGGGCACAGTTTTGATCCGCTATTCATGAAACTTTGTCAGAATGTTTATATCCAAGAAATCTAGACCAGGTTTGAAACTGGGTCATGTGGGGTCAAAAACAAGGTCATAAGGTTAAATCTTATAAAAACCTAAGGTACACAATAAAGGGTTCATTTTCCATTGAATCTTTGTGAAACTCTGTCTGTTGGACGTATGGATGTTTCTGAGGTTAAGTTCACAGGATACTCAGGTGAGCGATCCAGGGCCATCATGGCCGTCTTGTTTGAATCAGGGAAGGATATGGCAGGGAAAGGAGAGAGATGGGCTCCGCCTTTCATCAGCTATGCCCAAGATACAGTGGATCTCTAACCTCCACTGCCCCTACGGCTATTAGGCTATGGGAAACCTTTACCTTTTATCAGCAGTATGGAAAACAGATCTGTTTTCGTAAGAATTACTTCCCATGGAAGTGTTTCGCATTCATCTAAGTCCAAAGTCATGGCTTTGATATCTGCTGTCTTCACCAGGTGTTGCCTTTGTGGGGTTTGGGTCAGAGAAAGATTTAGATCAGGCATACGGCAGGAACAAGAACTTTCTCGGTGGCAAGAGGATATTTCTGAAGAAAACACAGACAGAATTGGCAACAGAAGAAGTTAAAGAGGATGTGCCAAGACCATGGGAACTGAAGCAGGTATGATACCGTAATGACCCTAAATATTCAGACAGACAGGTCTGAGCAAACATTGTAGACCCAGATCAAACTGCCCTTTGAGGAGCAGTTTGATCAGGGTCTACAATGTTTGCCATTCACTAAGCATCATTTGGATGCATAAACGTGTTTAAAATCCACTTTATCAGAATTTTCAAACAATAATTGTCCGACTTTCGGGTGTCTGAAATTATAGGGTCGTTACGGTAATAACTTGATTTCTTTGGTTATAAGATGGAGGTTTTTTTCCCTTCATAAACAGCTCCAAAAATCTTGATTCTTGGAAGACAGAGATTTTCTGGATTGTTTTGGAAGGGAGAACCCATCTTATAGTAGAATTTCATAAGACTGATTTAGATATTTAGGATCAAACCCTCTCTTATAGCCAAATAAATAGGGTACCCTAAATACAATGTAGTCAGTGCTCCAGATAAGAAGGGGTAACAGAGATTATACAGAGGTAATAATCCATATTTCTCCATAAAAACATATTTTGTGACCCATCATTAGAACCGTCTCATCGAGTAGTAACATATGTTTTCGTTGAGAAATAAGAAAAATTATTTTCAAATTATCCTCAATACCCCCTCTTATCTGGAGCTCTGGTAGTGGGAATTGTCTTGTCTGTTGCAGAACTGAAACAGAGAGTAGTTTAAATAGAGGATATTACAGTGCTCATGTATTATTGAATTTATTAAACGAGTTAGGGAAAAAGATAAGATGCGAGGCTATGCCGAGCATCTTATCAGTTTTCCCCAACGAGTTTAATAAATTTAGTAATACAGGACCACGATTGCAAGATTCTATTTATCATATGACACTAAAATCGCATTTTATAAACACAATGTGCACTAAAAGGTCAGGATTTCTCCATAACGTTATGACGTAATGTGCATATTTAATCCACTAGTGGATTATTGTTCTTAATGCATGGCTTTATTACACTCTCAGATGCGACGTCATATGATATAGTAGTTTAAATAATTGTCTTATTTGTGTCCTGGAAAACAAGTTGATTTCTTTCACTAAAAATCATGATATTATTTAGGGCTTTGGTTTAAGCAATTTTTCATTTAGATAACTTGCATTTACATATAATCAACACAGTGGAGAAATTAGGATATGATAGTAAGCATGACACTGACTTCAACTGCAGAGTCTGACAAATCCATTGTCCGGCTGCCCAGGACAAGTTAAAATTTTTGCTGGGCAAGTAAAATATTTTCTTACCTGCCGAGAAAAATGCATAAGCAATATGAGCCGCAACACGAGAAAACCAACAATGTGGTTGTGCGCCCAGCGCAGACTTAGATCAGTCTGGGGATTTGCCAAGTCTGATCAGACTCTTTGCTAAGCGCTTAAAGGCTAGCTGAAGGTCCAAGCTACCTTCATGCGGACAGCGAAGACTCTGATCAGACTGGGCGGATGCCCAGGCTGATCTGAGTCTTCGCTGGGCGCACAACCACATTGTTGGTTTTGTCGTGTCGCGGCTCATATAAGGAAAACCCAAGAATTTCAACATTTTGAGGTACATGCTCTGTACCGGACAAGTAGATCAAAATTTGATTTGTCAAGCCCTGCATGACTAAAACATGTATAGAAGTTATTTCCTGTTCATTGTCACCCGACGTAGGCGGAGGGGGACTATAGAAATGACCCTCGTCCGTCCGTGTGTGCGTCCGTCCATCCGTCCGTCCTTCCGTCCGTCCGTCCGAAATCTTGTCCCCGCAACTCCTCCTACGTCTTTCATCGGATTGATTTGAAATTTTACAGAATGTATTCTAATGATATGAAGATGTGCATGTGGTTTTCGATTTTTGTTTCGGCCATTTTTGATGGAGTTACAGCCCTTGCTGACTCAGACCTTCCGAAATCTTGTCCCCGCAACTCTTTCTACATCTTTCATCGGATTGATTTGAAATTTTACAGATTGTATTCTTACGATATGAAGATGTGCATGTGTGGTTTTTTATTTTTGTTTCGGCCATTTTTAATGGAGTTACGGCCCTTGCTGACTTAGACCTTGTCCCCGCAACTCCTGCAACATCTTGTATCAGATTGACTTGAAATTGTGCAGAATGTTTTATCATGATCTGAAGATGTGCATGTGATTTTGGAATTTCAATTGTCCCATTTTTTACAAAGTTATGGCCCTTTGTCATTTTTTTGGCATTTTTCCAACTTTTGAACCGTTTGACCGAGAGCTCTGAAATTTGTTATGCTATTAGCATTTGGTTAATTGATTATTCTGATTATTGTTAGGATGTGCTAAATTATAAGTGACAGAGTTATTCCCCTTTCATAGATAATAGACATTCACTTAAAGGTAAAGGGATAACTCCAGAACTATTCATATTAATGGGCTGAATTTTAATAAATGCATTGTTCTTTTTCATCAGATTCATATAAGCAGGATTATGGCTCTTGTTATTTTGTTACTGGGTATACAGTCTTGATGTTTTGGTCATTTTGTAAGGGCCTATAGTTTCAGTAACCTGATTTTACACATATATGCCCCATTCTGAGCTGAAGTATTTTATAAAGAGGCCCAGTAATTGGGTATATGTCTTTGCTTGTGTTCAGTTATTATTTGCTAACCAGGTTCTGTAATATATATTTTCTGCTTATGGCCGTACATTTACTCTGAAACAGAATAAAGGGCTGAAGATTGTGACACGTTTCAAACGTCGGGTGACACTTGGCCGATGGCCTTTTATTTTGGGCTTTGACTGATATTGTTAAAATTCTGCCTTAACTATTAGACACAGTTTGATCAGACAGTCTGATCATCAAGAAGCTTGGGACAATGATATAGTCTGAGTCAGAGGCTTTTATGGGACTGGCCCCGAGGTTATAAAACTTGAGTACATTCTCAAACTCAAAATAAAGCACACTGATTTGCTGCTTACGAGCACCTGCTCGGAAGCAGCCAATCAGTGCGCTTTATTTTGAGTTTGAGAATATTCTCAAGTTTTATAACCTCTAACCCAGATGCATGGTCTGAGCTGTATCTTTCTGGTTGCACATTTACTCATAACTGGTCCTAAAGATAATATGATTTATTTTCAGCAAGAGGATGATGCTGACCAAGAGGGGATAGCAGAGGTAAGGATATTCTTGCATCCTAGTTAAAGATATCAGTGTTTTTTGCTAGGGATAGAAATTCTTATTATACCTTGGTTATCTGACCTGTGGGTAGGATAAAAAAGATTTGCCTGACTTCGATTTGCATTGGTTATATTGGATGTCAAGTAACTTCATTGCTAGCTGACATCATAACAACATCAGATATCACAACAGTTGTCAAAATGGCGGACGTCGCAATGCAGGGTCTAGAGGAATCTAGAGGATGTAATTAAAGCTTTCAGCACTTAAAGGTATGCAAGAAAAAGAATCTACCATGAATGTGAGTTAAGATAGACAAATCTGTCTGTCGGGTCACTGTTTGGCATCACTCGGCAAGCCTCGTGATGCTAAACAGTGACCCTTAGGACAGATTTGTCTATCTGCCTCACACTCATGATAGATTCGTAGAGTCTGGTTCAGGCTAGATCTCATTAAGCCTGTTGGCAAATGTAGTTGAGGAAACTACCGTCAGTGCATTTGTTGAACCAGAAAGGTGACAAGACTACATGTAATATGTAATTTTTGACCACCCTATCCTATATAGGATGATAGAACTGAAGAAAATTGCCATCGGTGGTCTTATCAGGGGCTTAATGATAAAGCTTAAGTTTGTTGGCTCCAGTGTCGCCATCCAGACTGAAGTAACTGAGAAGCTGGTTGAAACACACATACTGAAACACATGTTCATGAAAATGTCTTGTTCAGTTTCCTATTGTTGTAGGTGTAACATGTTACAACTATGAACATTAATTTTTTCTCTCAATACCTGCTGTAGGACAGGTTGAAAATGGCATGGTGCAGTAAGATGCCTGTTGTATTTCTGATCACATAATTATATTGAAATTATTAGTTTGACATAGCTCTAAATCTGATTACAAACAGCTTGAATATTTACCAACTTTTTGTTAGTACAGAATGCTTAAATATTTTGACAATCTCAGCCCAGTTGTTCAAAACTAAAAAACAGTTTGTTTGTAGGATTGTAAGTTTTTAAATGTTCAGTATGGAACACCACTGCTTTCTTTTTTGATGAAAAAAAAAGAAAGAAAAAACTTGAGATTTGGTTGAGCAAGCGCTCCTAATATTTTTTTCAACAAAAAATTATCAACATTGATTTTATGTGTACAAGAAAACTTGACTAACAACTTTAAGTAATTATGCTTTGAACAATCCTGGTCATGTGTTTGTTTTAGACTGGTAGATTGTTTGTCAGAAACTTGCCATATTCCTGTACAGAAGAGGATCTGGAAGAAAAATTTAAGAAGTTTGGTAAGATTATATTCGGCAAAATATCTTGGAATTTTTTCTTGGGAAAGCCCATAGCTTAACAGTTTAATCTGCCATAAACTGAAGTTTTGTTGGATATATGGTAATTGGGATGTTTATAGTTTTCATTTTAATATTTGAAAAGGAATGGAAATTTTATGGTAAGTTGGGTATGGTGCTAAAAAGGGAAATTTTTTACAGCAACAAACAGAGGGTCTGACACAAGTTCTCATGTATTGTATAATTTGAGCCGCGACACGACAAAACCAACAATGTGGTTGTGCGCCCAGCGCAGACTCGGATCAGCCTGGGCATCCGCCTAGTTTTATCAGACTCTATGTTAAGTGCTCAAACCATAGCTAACCATAGCTAAGGGTCTAAGCTACCTTCATGCTGACAGGGAAGACTCTGATCAGACTGGGCGGATGCCCAGGCTGATCAGAGTCTGCGCTGGCCGCACAACCACATTGTTGGACTTGTCATGTCGCGGCTCAATTTATGAAATGCATTTGGGAAAAGTATAAGCTGTAAGGCTTTGCCAAGCATTTTCTGAACTTAAAGATTATGCCATTGATATAAAATATGACAATACTATTGATGCCATCTCATAACATTGTGCACAAATTCCTTTTGATGAAGGAGTAATAGGAAAAAAATGACAGTGTAGCCCTGATCAGATTATTTCTTAGGGGCCTTCCGACCTGGATAAACCACTGTTTGTGCATCTTCATCAAATGTCTGGGGTCTCTATGGTGTTAATTACATCTATAAACAATCTTATCACAGCTGTGTTCTTAGAAAGCCTGATTTTAGGTGATTGTCAGGGCAGGCATCTAGTCATTTTCATTTTTGCCTCCTTTCTCTATAGGGTTCTTAAGAAAAAAAATTTCTTCTTAATGAAACTAGCAAACTGTGCTTGCTAAGATCAGCCTGTGCATGTGTACAGTGTAGGTAGGAATGAGAACTCGTTAGCTCGCTTGAATGAAGTTCAGGAAGAGCTATTGCACTACCCCCGGCGTCCGGATTAGCAAAATGTTAAAGTTTTACTTTAAAGTTTTTTATGTGCTGGGCAAGGCACTGTCAGGCGAGCTATCCTGTCCCTGTGACATGTCTTGTTTTTATAGGGCCTTTGACAGAAGTCAATCTACCTATTGATACATTCACCAAGAAGTTGAAGGGATTTGCCTTCATCACCTACATGATACCAGAACATGCGGTGAAGGCATTTGCTGAGTTGGACGGGAAAATATTTCAGGTATGATGTCATTTGATTATTTTGTCTCATATGTGACTAACAGAAGCAAGACATAGGTAGGGTCGAGTCGGGTAACTTCGGACAGCAGGTAAAGTCGGACATACCATTGCAAACAGTGAAAATCCAGATGAGACGGCTCATAATGAGCCGTCTTATCAGCATTTTCACTGATTGCCCAGTTAATTCTGTTTTAATTCTAAACAACTGACATAAAAAGGAAACAAAGTCACTGTCTGAATTTACCCGCAGTCCGAATTTACCCTATTATTTTTCTAGCATTGTAAGGGTTGTAGACATTTTCAAGTTCCCTGGTTCAACTGTGGTGGGACAGTATGCAGACAGGGGAGACATAACATTCTACGGCTTATTAGTCAGTGGCTATCTTAATGTCTGGATATGGATTTGCATCATAGGGGGATGGGGATTGTATGTTGGCAAAGATGGTATGTGTATTCCTACTATAATATTTCAGTGACTGGAAATATGCTTTTTATAACATGGAAGATTTCCAGAAACATTTTGCCCATTTTCTTACTAGGCTGCATGGATGCTATATGCTCACGTTTTAAGGTGAATGTGTACACTTTAAAGAAAAGCAACTCAGCCATTTTTAAAATCCTTCTCTTCTCTATGTAGGTCAACTGTTACAGGAAACACTTGGCTTTCAAAGGAGCAAATTCTTTCCTTTAAGAGTAGACCCCATTTTAGAAGGGCTTCTTTCTCCATGGAAATGAAGTCATGATGAAATTGTTCCCCTTGGTAAAAATGGTGGAAAACCTTGGAGGTTTATCCATATGTCTTTAGACAGCTCCTTTAACATGGCTCATAATGTTATAATTTCAGGGTAGAATGCTGCATATTTTACCAGGAAAAGAGAAGAAAGAGCCTATAGAGGAAGCAACAGGTATCTTTAACATTTGAGAACTACTTGAAGTAATCTTTCTTCCTTGTAGGTGCATATTTTAAGGAATTATCAGATATTAATTTAAAACAAATAAAAGTAATGAAAGTATCAGAGGCAAGCTGTTTATAGTCATAGAAGGATAGAGAAGCTTTGTGAGTGAAAATTGAAAGATTCTGTAGAGTTTTCAGCTGTTGTAAACAAGTTAATAAAAGAATGAAACAGTTGCGGTATGTGCACTTAAAATCAAATGTCCAAGAAATTCCCATGATATGCTCTTGTTGGGGCATGTGCACTAATTAGCTTGAATGTGATATGTTGTTACTCTTTGTTTGGAATACCCTGCCAGGGCTGTCCTAATGAGAGGCCACAACATTAGTGGTCTAGACTTCAACTAGCAGAAGAGAGACATTGATATTGTTTTTCCATTTTTGGCAGCATCAGGACCAGCCTAAGCTCTCATAGAATTTTCTGGGTCCAAGGTTATAAAACTTGAGTATAATCTCAAACTCAAAATAAAGCACACTGATTGGCTGCTTCTGAGCATGTGCTCAGAAGCAGCCACTCAGTATGCTTTATTTTGTGTTTAGCTGTTTTGTGACACTGTGCAGACAGGCAAGACACCACCTTTTGAGGGATTTCTTGTTTAATACAGAAAGGGCAGACATTGTCACAGAAAGCTCATCAATACTTACCCTTTATGTGGGTCTTTCTGTTTTGCAGATGGCTCATCTTTTAAAAAACAGAAGAAAGCTAAGCAAAAAGCTTTAGCTGCAAGGTTAGTATATTTAGACTCTGATCAGTCTGCGCAGATGCTAAGGCTGATTTTAGTCTTTTTATAGCACACATGGTTTCAGATCCCATTTCTTGAAATACCTTCAGTATATGATTGGCTTTTGAAAAGATACCTTAGGGCAACTCTTATCAAACTGTGCATCCATTGTCTGCTCAGTCTTCCCTTTCTGCAAATTTAATCAAAGTCATGAGGAACCTAAAATTGAAAACTCTGTCCAGTTGTCCTAGCTGTGTAGGATCTAGGTCCCTTTTAACAAGGCATCAGCCATAAATGTAATGTAGCATATTCTCATATGTATATTAGGTATAGTCATAGACCAGTTTTTGAAATGAGACAGTTTACTCTCAAAGTTCCATCTCAGATCAGCTTCTCAGCAAACAACTAATACATAAATGTCAGATTATGCATTTTGAGTCTTTAATGCTTATAGTTATTCAAGTGTAAGATGGACTTTCCCCTCCAAAACAATCCCAAAAAATCTAGATCTGTCTTAAAAGACAGATCTAGATCTTTTGGATTGATTTTAACAGATAAAAAGTACCCATCTTACTGCAGAATAACACAAGACTTATTTACATATTCGGGGTCATTTTGGAGGTGAGAAAACACCCTGTTTTAGAGGCTATAAATCTGGTAGGTCAGTAGAATATTTTGTTTGATGCTCAAAATACCATTTATTTCAGTTCCCACAATTGGAACACTCTATTCCTTGGAGCAAATGCAGTGGCTGATGTTTTAGCAGAGAAATATGGTGCTGAGAAGAGTAAAATTCTGGACACAGTAAGCCAGCTCATAGCCTTTGTTTACTCACAAGTGACAGAGCCCTAGATAAGAGGGAGTATTTGCTGATAATTTGGGATATTTTTTTCTTATTTCTCAATTATTTGCGTAAGGTCATTTGTTTGACTAGAAATAACTACGTAAGTAGATTTAAAAATTCTCTATATATTTGGCGGTATATTATTTATACATTTATACATTATTTTAGATATTATCTATTCATTTCAATATTACTACGTGTAATTATTGTACAAATAAAAAATACATTCAAAAATAAGGCCACCAATAATTAATTGCGTCACATAACAGCCCTTTACACCTAGCCAAAATTATTAATATTTTGGGTGGGTGGGTTGGGGAAAATTCGACTGATATTGTCGATCTTGCCTCGACTAAACAATGTCGATGAATGCGGGCGCGGGTGCATTTTTCGCGCTAAAAGAACAAAGGAAATGTAAATGCGTCATGTGACACATGGTAGCCAATATTTCTGTTACCTATAATTCAAAACTGACCAATACAAAACCCATAGATGGAGCTACAAATTCATGGTTCAATGGGCCGCATTCCACACTCAATAATTAAGCGTTATGTTGGCCATAACTTATAAATTATTTGTGTAAGGTCATTTGTTTGACTAGAAATAACTACGTAAGTAGATTTAAAAATTCTGTATATATTTGGCGGTATATTATTTATACATTTATACATTATTTTAGATATTATCTATTCATTTCAATATTACTACGTGTAATTATTGTACAAATAAAAAATACATTCAAAAATAAGGCCACCAAACCGAAGGTACCGCCCAACACATGATCACTCGATACGAGAAATTGATAAATGTAATAAAGTCAGGAAAGCGTACCATTTGAACCAGAGATTGAAACTCCTTATTGATCAGTATGTTAACTAGCGCAAGGGTACCACCATCGGACACCTAAAAATTGCTTTTTCAAACGAATTTTCAAATTGTTACATCAAAAGTCTAACGACTTTATGTGACTTGCAAAATATATACCTCATATATTGATTCGGTAAACATAAGCTGTAGTATGACGTCATACGGAGGAATCGGGGAGCATTCATTATTTCACAGGTAACGGGCGTAAAATCTTGGTTAGGGGTACCCCCATCGGACACCTTTATTTTCTACACATGTAAACTAATTATGCATAAACAAATTTAATGTAACATTGCAAAGACATACCCTTGTTTAAGATAAATAGGCAAGAATCGATTCAGAACTTTAAGTTTGACATGAAAGGTAAAATAATATGTGCTCCCGCAGAATGATGACGTTTGTTTACATTGAACTATTTATATAGATTTTAGCCAGTGTCGAGAGGCAAACAAGTGTGCATTTTCTCTAATTTCTCTAAAACTAGAACGAACTGGAATATAATCCTTATATCATTTGTTAGGTGACTAAAATCTCCATCCAATGTTGTTGATTAGATTATTGAACTGCATTTAGGTACGACGAAATCATGGTGCAACCATTCACTGAAATGTTTCTGACTTGTACCCTTGTCCGGTAAATACCGTCTGTGAAAATTACGTTAACGCTCCCGAGACGAGAAAGGCGCGCAAAAGTGTCGAGGAAAAGACCACAAAACATTATAAAAATTGGTATTAAATTGGACGAGGTGCTACTCATTTTAAACGAGTACAGATCGTAAAGGTGTCCGATGGGGGTACCCTGTCCGATGGGGGTACCCTCACGCTACCTATATACATTCAATTATTCGAAATAAACATGAATATGAAAGTATGACAAGTACAATGTAGATCTGTAAATATACTATTACCATATAAGTAGTACGTCAATAGCATATATACAAATAACACCGGCACATGAAATAATTTTATATTTCATTCTTAAAGACTACCGTCAACTTTCAATATATTCAGATTTTTAAAAAAATCGCGTAACTTTCTTAAGATAAAAATGATCCCTTTATATAAAAAACAGTTACGATTAAATTTAATGTTTCAATGAACGAAGCCAATTTACAAGCTGAGTAAACTAGAAGAACTCAGATCAGCCTGCGCATTTGTACAGGCAGATCGAAGTCCTTCCTCATAAAAAGAACTGACGAATCCTGAGAAACCCTTAAAATGGATAATAAGCACACAAACCAGTTTGCACATATGCGCAGGATGATCTGCTTTCTCCTTGATCTCACAAGAATTCCAGTTAACGTTAACCCAAAACAACAGTTTGTTCACTTCACGAGCATTCATTTAATATCACAATGAGCAGCGTCACGCCCAAAGGTACCTTACCAGCTGAAGGAACAAAAAACCAACTCAGATCAGCCTGTGCGTTGTAACTGTTCGACTAAAGTCCTTCTAGCTAATCTCTTTAAATTATAAATCCTGAGGAATCCTTGTAATAAGAGGTAAATACACCGAACAGTCTGCGTCAAAATGCTGGCTGATCTGCGTATTTCCTAAACCAGACAAAACTTACAATAACCTTTCACGTGAAGCTGCTCAAAATAAATCTCTTAAGCTCGGTTTTGCAGTTACTAACACAAATAAATCACAAGTACTTGAATATCGAGGTTCATCCTCATAAACAAATGTTTAAAATTAAATTTCGCATATGAGACATAAATTAAAATCTCGTTGAAGTAAGTTTGAAGGCTCACATGAAGTTCTAAAAATATGTTGTAAAATAAACTATATTATCAAAAAAGGCATTGATGCGATTTTCTGATAACCACAATCCAATACTAATCCGCAGTACGAGATGCACTTCCTGTTTCAGGCTGACGAAGACATGCGCACTGGGAAATTACCTTAAGCTTTCCCACGTGCCACAATAACCCAGCGTCAGATTTGTAGTATAGCTGGCGATATGTAGAAATGCCCACAGAGTTGATCCGTCCGTGGGACACAGAACATCAGCCTGAAACAGAAAGAACAAAACAAGAGCAGTAGTCATACTACAAAACTAGAAAATTCGACTGATATTGTCGATCTTGCCTCGACTAAACAATGTCGATGAATGCGGGCGCGGGTGCATTTTTCGCGCTAAAAGAACAAAGGAAATGTAAATGCGTCATGTGACACATGGTAGCCAATATTTCTGTTACCTATAATTCAGAACTGACCAATACAAAACCCATAGATGGAGCTACAAATTCATGGTTCAATGGGCCGCATTCCACACTCAATAATTAAGCGTTATGTTGGCCATAACTTATAAATGAAACCATATGTTGTGACCCCTCATCTGAACCATTTTGATGCGGCGCACTTTGTTGTCTTCTGACAGCTCTTGTTATCAATCAAGCATAACAGCTCAAGCTAAGAGAAATATTGAATATCTTGGTAAACATGTCTTTTAATGTACCATAAAAATCTAAGTAATGGGACAGATAGGTCTGAGCAAACAGTGCAGACCCAGATCTGACTTCTCCTTAGTATGATCATGGTTTACACAGTTTGCTATTCCATCTACATCTTTTGGATGCATTATGCATTGTAAAATCAGACTGTACCATTTTCTAACAATCATTGTTATTGTTTCAGGTGTCCCAGTTTTTATTAGAATTTTTACGGTAGTATATCTTCCAAATGCACCTAATCAAGTGCTAACGCCCACCCCTTGCACAGATTACAAGATGATATAAAAATTTGTGTAACATTTGATTACAGGATATTCGAGGTAGTCTTGGTGTTAGAATGGCATTAGGAGAAACCCAGGTGGTCACAGAAACTAGAAAATTTCTTGTGGAAAATGGAGTGTCCCTGGACTGTTTTAGTCAGGTAAGCTGGCATGATCTCAGTTTAGCCTGAGAATTTTTTAATGACTATGGTAAAGACCCATATTACTTTAACACCTTAAGGTAAATTGGTACACTTGCACTGTGGGAAGCAACTCTGCCAATTTCATTTTTGTCTCCCTTCCCACTGGGGGCCAGCTCTTGAAGGAAAGAATTAGTCTTCAAGGAACAATTTTTCTGTGTACTTTCCTTTAAGAGTTCTCCCCATTTTGAAAGGGCTTTGTCATTTGGGAAAGCAAACAGGAAGTAACAAAAGTTGTTCCCCTTTGTCAGATTGGTGATAAAAATTGAATGGGTACCTCTACTCCTTAAGCCACACCGATCTTGTTCTTTTGATGAACTCTTCCATCTTCAGACAAGTCCATTTTCTTTATTTGTTTTCGCTGTTATATAAATCTGATTAAATGGCAACAATGTAGACCCTGGTCAGGGTGCTTCTCAAGGAGCAATCTGATCAGGGTCTACACTGTTGCCTCAAGCATGCCTAGTGCAGTAATGTTTATTGTTCTTGATTTCAGTAATATTCTACTTTGGGAGCACCAAGTTCATTTTGAGGGGGGAGGGGGGTCCGGGGTGGAAAGTAAGTGTTGCTGAAGCTGGTGCTGAGGAGTGTGCTGAAGTAGCTCAATTTTGTATCTGGTCATGAACAAGCCAAATCTGCTAATTTCCTTTCTCTTGTGTATTCCTTGCTTCCAAGCAATCTTACTTTTAAGAACTTATAATGCATGGGTGAAATTTTTTAGGATTAATCCTGATTTGAGGATTTTGGGACTAAGTGGCCTTGTAAAAAGTATAGGTAAATTCACCAATTCAGGATTTGGAAATGAAGTTTGAGGATTCTTGCATTTGAGAACTTTTACCCATGATAATGTTGTAGTATTCCCTTTACAGCCAAATGCTGCAAGAAGTAAAACAGTACTACTTGTGAAGAACTTGCCGGCTGGTACCACAGCAGAAGAATTGCAGGAAATCTTCTCCAAACATGGCACTCTGGGAAGAGTTTTGCTACCACCATCTGGTGTTTCGGCCATTGTGGAATATTTAACACCAACTGAGGCAAGAGCCGGGTTTATGAAACTAGCTTATACAAAGGTAAAATAAGGTTTCATATTGTACATGTTTGGCTGTATCAATTTCATATTTTAATAGTTGAAGATACAAACGTTCCAAACTGTTCTTTATTTTTATTATTATTTTTTTTTTTTCAAAATTGTATATATGTCAAAATGCTGAGAAACTGTTGATTGATGTTTTATGGGAACAACTTACAAGGGAAGCAACTCTGCCATTGCTTTTTCTCTCCGTGTTCAATGGGAGGTCTACTCTTCTAGGAAAGACTTTGTTTCTTTATGAGCAAATTCTTTCTTGTAGAGTAGACCCTATTTTGAAAGGCATCATGATCCAGGAAAGCAAACAGGAAGTCATAAAAATATAAAAAAAAATCATGCTGAGTAGAGTCTATACTTACTGGGCAGCCAATACTTTATGCCCAAAAGTTGCCTTCCTTTGAAAATATGGTGGCAAAACATGGAGACTTATTCATTGACATTTACACATGTATTTTCAGTTTAAAAATGTCCCATTATATCTGGAATGGGCTCCTATGGAAGTGTTCAGGGAGACACCTGTTGTTGAGAGAGAGGATCAGTCAGTAACACCAGGTAATACAGAGGACCAGTCAGTAACACCAGATAATACAGAGACCATTGTGGTGAAACAGGAGGATGTGAAGGAAACTAAGAAAACAGGGGAAAAAGCTCAAGTTGTAAGTTTTGCCTTTTCTTACTGTCTGCATATAAATGTATGCTGCGGCCCTCATTAGAATGGGTCAGTTTTTATCAGATCAACATTTATAGAAGATAATGAAGGATATATGGGATATGTGCTTCTTTAACTTTATCTGACCATTGTTCGGTCAGCAGTCAACATTTGTGTTAGAGTTTGGCATTAAGTTTGGTGTCATTAAGTGTCATTAAGTGATGGTGGTTGTTTCAAATGAGAACAGTTTTTGTAAAGGCAATTCTAATGAGATTCACACAGCATATGTTTTATATTTAATGAAATTAACAATATATCATCAGCTTATAACTTGGAAGTGATGACTTGTGTATAATAATTCAATTTGAAAAAAAAAAATGAATAAAAACAAAGTTTGACTTTTACAGTGTGAGATCAAATTATTTTCACCAATTAATTAATGAAAAAGAAAATAATATTTTAACTCTTGTCATGCTGCTTTTGGTGTTAGCTTGATGAAGTATAAAGCGATTTTACACTGAAAAGTAAAATATCCGCTGTTTATTTCCTAGCAGGCTGAGGAAGAAATGGAGACCAATGAGGAAGAGAGTTTACCAGGAAGTACTCTTTTTGTGAAGAATTTGAATTTTAATACTTCTGAGGAGCATCTGAGACAGGTATGTGTGTTATCGTGGTGACCCTAAATATCCGGACAGAATTGCCTAAGCAACAGTGTAAACCGAATCCAGGGCCCAGTTGTTCAAAGCATCATTAGGCTAACAGTCTCATTAAGAGGCCAACTCGTTAAGTGTTTTACAACTTTATAACCAAATACACTGACATTTTTGCTGAAAAAATGTGAGAAGCTTTTTCATTTTTTCAAACAAAAAATATTGGCATATTCAAGCTATTAATGTTTGAAATTCTAATGAAATGTTAACTAGCGAAGTTGTTAGTTTGGAACAACAGTGTCTGCATTGTTTGGCAGTCTGCAAGGCAACTTGTGAGATATTGTTGGATTGTAAAAAGGAGTTGAATGCCTTTCTCCATTATCACGTTATGCGTATATGTAGTGACCCTTCATTAGAACTGCCTCACTGAGGAGCCATAAAACTTGCTTTGATACAAAAACATGCCGGGCCGTGTAGTGCAGTCGGTAGGGCACCTGTCTTGTAAGCCAGAGGTCCTGAGTTCGACACTCGGTCTGGCCACTTACTTTTATTTCCCCTTCTGCTGATTCAAGAAGGGCAATTCAATTCTAAGCCTGCCCAGGAATAGTGTGGTTTGGTTAAATGACCGTCCCGACATGACCATAGCTGTTTAAAAAGGACGTTAAACAATAACACAACACAACATATACAAAAATATGAAAAACCAGTCTAGAATTTTCAAAGCCCACTTACTTCTGGTACTCTGGCTTAGTAGGAACTTGTATTTACCTGTCTTTTCCAGGAATTCAACAAATGCAGCAAAGTGAAGACAGCCACCATTGCCAAGAAGAAGGACGTAAAGAACCCAGGCAGTATGTTGTCTATGGGCTATGGGTTTGTGGAGTTTGTAAGCCCTGAGGGAGCTAAGAAGGCATTAAAACAGTTACAGCATACTATGTTGGATGGCCATCAGTTGGAGTTGAAGATATCAAATAGAACTACACTGTAAGAAAAGTTGATAGTAAACAATATAATGAATAATGAACAGCCAATAAAAAAGGTAAAGGTTTCCCATAGCCGGAGAGGCGCCATGGTTGAGTGGTGCAGAGGGTCACCGGAAGGTCGTGAGTTCAAACCTGGGCATGGGCCATCTGGCAACTGGAAAACTTTCTCTGTCAATGCCAGTGTTGCTTAACAGCGCTAGTTATATGCTTCCTAAGATGGCCCAGAGGTTATAAAACTTGAGTACATTCTCAAACTCAAAATAAAGCACACTAATTGGCTGCTTCCGAGCAGAAAGCAGCCAATCAGTGTGCTTTACTTTGGGTTTGAGATTATTCTTAAGTTTTAAAACCTCGAACCCTGTTCTTCCCTCTTATGGAACAAAGCCAGTATGATGTGATAGTCACTGTCAAATTATTTAGTCAGATCGAGCTAGTTTAAACATATATATTATTTGACTTTTTATGCCCCCGTGACAATAGTCAGGGGGCATTAATATTTGTTCCTGTCTGTCCATCTGTCCGTCTGTCCGTCATACTTAAGGGTATAGAGTTTGTGTAATCAACTCCTCCCACAGTTCTAAATGGATCTTTTTCAAACTTTGCATACTTATTGTGGACATACTGAAGCTGTGCATGTGGGTTTTTGATGGAGCTAGAATTAATTTTGAGGAAATTAAGGCCTTTTGAACTTAGTCATTTTAGGCAAATTTTTGTATTGTAGGGTATGGAGATTGTGTAATCAACTTCTCCCACAGCTTTCAGTGGCTGTCTTTCAAACCTTGCGTACATGTTGTGGACATATTGTGCATGTGGGGTTTTGTTGGAGCTAAAATTGACTTTGACAGAATTGTGGCCTTGTAAACTTAGTCATTTTGGGCAGCATTATTATACTCCCGTTTTGAAATAACGGACATATTAAGTCGTGGCGCTGTCCGTCCGTCCGTAAACATTCTTGTGCACGCCATAACTCAGTAACCTTTCAGGATATAT
Source organism: Ctena decussata (assembly GCA_963989385.1). NCBI lineage: Eukaryota > Metazoa > Mollusca > Bivalvia > Lucinida > Lucinidae > Ctena > Ctena decussata. The sequence goes on along the minus strand of OZ022511.1, from coordinate 76,864,531 downwards.
TCATGATATTTGGTAGAAATATGTATTAGGTTGGAGGAACGTGTCGCGTACAAAAATGGTTGCTCCCCCTTCCTTAGTTTCCAAGTTATGCTAGATAAGCGTTCGGGATACCTTCATGAAAGTTCATATCAATGTGTATGAAGTCCCAAGGATGTGTAGCATAAACAATGGCTGCTCTCCCTTTTTCGTTTTAGAGTTACATCCCTTTCATTTGTTCTTGTAGGCTATTTTTGTGTTTACTTACCTTGTGCATACCTTAACTTGGTAAACCTTTGGAATATCATAATGAAACTTTATAACAATGTGCTTTATCACAAGACAGTGTGTCATATATAAGAGTGGTTGCTCCCCCTTTCTTATTTTGGAGTAACCTCCCTTTGATTAGTATTTTAGGCATTTCTCATTGACTCCATATCTCCTTAACCTTTTGAAATATTAGAATGAAACTTTGTAGGAATGCGTATAATAATGAGGCAATGTATCCTGAGCAAGAACCACAACTCTGGCTTACTTACTGAATTACCTGCCCTTGCATAAATATCATGTTTACTCTGTAACATTTCTACTGTTTAAAATATTGTAACACAACTTAATGGCGATGTCAAGGGAATGTAGTAGAACCAAGAATGGTATATCTAGTATATTTAGTTTATCTCCCTTGACTTGATATACTAATAGTATTTGATATGTTGAATATTTAAATAATGTTGCATTCATTTATTATAGAGTGGTTGCAGGGCTCGGGAAAACCGGATTTTTTCGGTCCCAGACCGAAATTCAGAAATTCGGACCGATTGGAAACAGCCCAAAGCCCCAAAAAATCGGTCCCATATTGGCCCAATACTTAGGATATTTTCTTTGATTCTGTCAGATATTTCTTTGTCGCGGATGTTTCGGCTATTTTCGTCGATGTTTACGGCACTGCATTAAAAGTTAATTGGGTTGTTTACATCAATTTAATCAACAATGTGTCAAAAGTTATCACAGATAATCACAGCTCCGATTGTCTTGCCAAGGTGTGAACATGTTTTTAGAAGACTTCGTCACATGTCACGTGTCACCAATCTAAGGTCACCTCATATACACAATACACAGGCCGACGCTCGGGGAAAAAAGGCCGTGTAAAGTAGTCAGTGATTACTTCCAAAGAAAGCATTATAAAAGACTTTTACATGCAAAAAAAACAACAACAACAAAGCTTAAACCTGATTTGATTATCTGTAGGCTTGTTATTGTTTTTAGGCAACGTCAGCACTCGCGCAAATAAGTATTTTTTTATTCGTCCGAAGGTACCTTTTTGAAAGAAAAAACAAATTTCACGGGCAAGGGAATTAACTCGAATAAAAACTCGAATAAAAATATTGGTTACCAGCTCAATAGTTTTTGACCCATACAAACCGGCGGCAAGACGAATCATGTGGTTCCGGCAAGGCTACTTTCGCTTTCTTTTTCTGTATTTTAAAGCACATGTTTCACAATAAGTTAGAGCAAAGGGACTAAATTGCTACTTCAGCGCTGATTTTCATTGTGTCAGGTAAGCAGCAAACATGTCTATCTAGGGCTAAACAAGCGCTACGAACATGTAAACATGGGGTTTCTCATTGGTGGGTGGGGGTATTCAGCGAAGATCGTTATATGTCCCCCGGCACCCGCATAGTGAAGTTAGGTGATGACGTCATCGGCTGGACCGATTCAATTTTCAATATTTCCCGAGCCCTGAGTGGTTGCCTCTGTTTGTCTGCCTCTCTATCCTTTTGTAAACAGTCTTGTTCATTCTGTAACTCCTTTATGACATTTTAACGGGCGTATTATGCGCCGCTTGCGAAGCCCTTGTTGCTATATAGGGTATGGAGTTGGTTAATTGTTTTCAATGGATTCTTTGTAGATAGTATTTGTGCTCAAAAAGATGCTTTAGAGATGTACATTGTCCTGTGACAGGCGCTGCATGGGGGGATCATTAGTGTCTTACAGACACAATTTTCTAGTTTGATTGATATATAGATATGTGCTAAAGTGCTTGAGCTTACAGATTTATGCCTAATTTTGGAACCATACAGTGTTTGATAGATTGTATTTTCTTATCCTTTGGGATCATTGAGTTCATTTAGAGTCATTGAAAATAGAGTTCCGCTTAAGCCAGTATCTGGGGGCATGGCCAGTGTTGCACATTTCATTACTGGTCATGAACAGATTCAGTTAAAGGTAGGTTCCTGGCCTAGCGATAACAATTATGTTCACAAAATAGTTTTGTCTTTTTCTGGGTAGTATTGAATTCTCTTATTTTTCTGAAACTGTTGCTACTGAGAAAATCGTCAGATGTTGTAGAAAATAGTCGTTTTCCCTTTGGTTTATTTTCTTTTGTTGGAATTCCAGTTCTAAAAATAAATATGTATATATGTCTACAAGTCCGCAGTTTCTGATGTCATTTGCCAACGGTTAATTTTCTCTTGCCGTGAGCTCTTCCAGAGGTCCTGGCATGGCAGATGGGTTAAAACTATCCCAAAATGCAATGCAGCATGACGTCAGTTATGTTATCTATTTTTGGCGCGAACTAAAAATAGCGCTAACTGGTGTGCGAAGCTGAGTTAGGATATCCCTTGCAAAAAAACTTTTCTACGAGTTTTTGATTTACACTTTTTAGTGAAACTTATTCATTTCCTCTTTATAAGTGCTTTCCATTAACTTGGATAAAAAATCATCAAAATTATGATGCATTCCAAAGTACAGGAACCTACCTTTAAACCGAGTCTGCTATTTTTGTTTCTTGGGTGTATTACTTGCCTCCAAAGGATCTAACTATTCAGAACTTATAAACATGTAAAAATGAGACAAAACAGGTGTCAGATCACAACTTCGATTTTAACTCTGTATTAATCTGATATTTCCAAGAATGGTATTTCTTTATTTAAGGTGAGGTGGGAGTAATTCAGCGCCGCCTTGCGGCAGTTTCTGTCGCTGCGTTACGTAATGACGTCAAACGTTCCGTTTGATAAAAACAAGATGGCGTCAACGTTAGTCGCTTCTGAGATCACTACATGGTCTACTCACAAAATGCAAGGAGGCTGAGCGCTGGGTGAAATTTAAAGGAAATAGAAAGTGCCAGAGAGAAGAAACTTGTAAATTATTGCAGTTCTACATTCGTGCCATGTTGGTTGTTGTATTTCATGTTTTAGGGGAAGGGTTGTAGCATAACTAATGTTGAGAGAACTTGAAGCCCGACCCCATTGTTTGCACATTGTATGTGTACAAAGATAATAAAAAGTATGTTTAAACTAGAGAAGAAACTGAAACAAGTATAGTTAGTTTTCCGTGCGGAAGAGTATTTGCAGGATAGCTGACAGTTTCTTATCAGTTTACTTGACGGAATTCGCAGCTGTTGAATTGCAGTAATTTTTATTACAAATTTCATACGACAAGAAAAAGAAATAGAAAGTGCCGTAGAGAAGAAAGTGAAAAAAGTATAGCTAGTTTTCCGTGGGGAGGAAGCTGTTCTCTAACAGTTTCTCATTAGTTTGTTAGACGGAATTCGGAGCTGTTGAGCTGCAATCATTTTATTACGAATTTCTATACGGTAACAAAGCCTCGTGAAATGAATCCAGAATCGTCCAATGAGTAGTCAGATCACTGTCTACACTTCGACCACGCACTTTACAGTTAACATGGTAGCAGCCATAGACAGTCGTTCTTCATACATGTACCATCCACACTTAAAATACTAAGCAGCAAAAGTTATGCCAAATTTCAGTTATATATTAAAATTCGTAGATTGTCCCTAGCATTTGTATCAATGTCGATGCAATCTCTTCAAAATCTTTTATCGCCGTTGATACGACAATTCAACGATTTGTTCTGTCAATAAGCTCAAAACGAAGAGGCGTTTCCTTTTCCTCGCATTTCTTTCACTTTTCTGTCTTAAATTTCTTCTTTCTGTTTCAAGTGTACATAAGAAAGTCATTTTATTGTATCTCCTAGCTAGACACTAAAGTGAATCCAAGCTGTTTATCATTTTATAGAGAGAGAGAGAGAGTCGCCAAAATCCAGTCGTTGGAACGCTAGGATATAATGCAGAATATTATAGGTTTTTTCTTGGGTCGGTTCAGGAAATGGAAAACTTGACTGGCTTACACTGCACAAGCGAAAAGTGGACAAGGGAATTGTTCAAATGTCATAATACATGGAAGCCCACCCTGAAGTTGTTACTTCTGAGAGTTTGTCAACTCGGATGCGCGTCAACTGTATGAGAGGGCATAATGGCAATTTTTGCGATTTTTTTAAATTTAAAAAATAGTTAAATTAAGAGGGCTTATACAGAGATTGAGGGAAAAGTATTACATATGCCTTCATCCTGCACTTTCCCGACGATGACAATCATGAGTGATAAAAGTTCCAGACAAAGTTGCCGGTAGTCTACAAAAAGCGATAGTTGATATGTGGCACGAAAAGTTAAGAAACGCTAACGTCACTATGTGCAACGTTAACATTGCAGTCTAAAGAGACGGCAAGCCGGGCATTTTATGCACAATATCTCGAAAGTTAAGTCGGCGACCTACTGTTTTTATTGTTTTAGTGTAAACTTCTATCATTGTGCCATACTGTGTTAGTTTTTGAAGAAAAAAATGTGTTTTGTTTTCTCAGAATGAAGGTTTTTATCCAAGAGTGACGAGCAAAAAAGTACGTTTTCCATAGAACGCCATTATAACGTCGGCTCGAAAAGTGGAAAAATTGACGTTTTCAAGGTCAGATATCTTGAAAACGACATCGGCGACCCCTCTTTTTTATTACATTTTCTGAAAGAGGGACAAAACATGTACAATATAAGGAAGTATGAATCAAATCATGTGTTTTGTCAATTACTCCCACCTCACCTTAAGCCCCTGGAAAAATACAGAGTACGAGATTGGCAAAGATTATGAAAGGTTATGACAGTGATTAAGTAAAATCATTAACAATAGAAAAACTGGTATTGAAGTAAAATGCTGTGTCTAATTTGTACACACTTGGAGCTTTATATATATCAAATCCTTCTTAAGGTTTAGGCCCATATCTACCATATATATCCTAATAAAAGCCCCTGCTCTAGTAAACACCCCCTGCCTTTTTCCCAGGAAAAAATGTTATATTAACTTGCTAACCTCCATGCTTTCCATCAGTTTTTATCCCCCGACCGAAAGGTTCGGGGGATATAGCGATGAGCCTGGCGTCCGTCCGTCCGTAAACACTTTCTTGTCCGCTCTATATCTTGAGTACCCTTTGGAATATTTTCATGATACTTCACAGTTATGTAGAACAGGTCATGGCGATGTGCCGCGTACAAGAATGGTAACTCTTGCTATTGTACTTTTTGAATTATCTCCCCTTTGGTGATTTTTTGGCAGATTCGTGTCCGCTCTGTAACTTGAATACCCTTTGGAATATTTTCATGATACTTCACAGAAACGTAGAACAGGTCATGACGATGTGTCGCGAACAAGAATGACAACTCTTGCTTTCTTACTTTTTGAGTTATTTCCCCTTGATAGTTTTAGGTGTGCTTTTTTGGCAGATTCGTGTCCGCTCTATAACTTGAATACCCTTTTGAATATTTTCATGATACTTCACAGATATGTAGAACAGGTCATGACGGTGTGTCGCGAACAAGAATGACAACTCTTGCTTTCTTACTTTTTGAGTTATTTCCCCTTGATTATTTTAGGTATGATTTCGTGTCCGCTCTATAACTTGAATACCTTTTGGAATATGTTCATGATACTTCACAGATATGTAGAACAGGTCATGGCGATGTGTCACGAACAAGAATGACAACTCCTGCTTTCTTACTTTTTGAGTTATTTCCCCTTAGTGGTTTTAGGTGTGATTTCGTGTCCGCTCTGTAACTTGAATACCTTTTGGAATATTTTCATGATACTTCACAGATATGAAGAGCAGGTCATGATGATGTGTCGCGAACAAGAATGACAACTCTTGCTTTCTTACTTTCGGAGTTATTTCCCTTTGATGATTTTAGGTGTCCGCTTCATAGCTTGAATACCTTTTGAAATATTTTCATGATTCTTCACAGATATGCAGAATAGGTCATGACAATTTGTCTCATACATGAATGATAACTCTTGCTTTTATACTTTTTGAGTTATTTCCCTTTGGTAGTTTGAGCTGCTGTTTGAGTCTCTGCTCCATATCTGTATAACCCTGACCAGCTCCAGAATTTGAATAACCGTGTACCTTTTAGAATATTGATGATCTTGCTGTGATATCTTATCAGTGTTGATAACACTCTCTGACTCCTCCAAATTCCCGTGCCCACTCCCCCCCCCCCCCCCCAAAAAAAAATTTTTTTTTTTCTCCAGATTTGGATTCTTTGTCCAAATTCACTTACTAGAGAGCTCAAAATTAGGTTTGTAGGGCTTGTACTTTAGAAGTTATTCACACATTTTGAAAGTTGAATGTATCGTATGCTATGCATTTGTGTATATGGTGGCTGTTTGAGATATTACCTCTTTGTAGCAGTCAAGCATACTGTTTCAGTCTGAGTGTTAGATAATCATGCATCTGTTAACAGTTAATGTCAATCAGAAGCATAAAAGAACGAAAATATTTTACTAATATGTGTTTTGAAGTGCACCCTTTTTACCAAGGCCCATGGGGGTCTTGGGTCGGGGGATTTGCCATCTCCTCTGATGGCTATTTTTCAAAAGGGAAATAACATGGACTCCTGTTTGTTTCTCTGGAAGACGCAGTTCTTCAGATGGGATCTTCAGATGGGGCCCGCTCTTCGAGGAGAGAATTTTCTCCTTGAGGAGCAAGTTCTTTCCATTAAGAGCTGACCCCTTTGAGAAGGGAGACAAAAATGTGGGAATACTTCATCTGAACGTATATTCACCGCCTCCCCCCCCCCCCCCCCCCCCCCCCTTCAAAAAAAATGAATAGATAAAATCCAGTGTCCCAGGGGCATTTGATAGGATTAGTATGGTATTCTGGCATTATCACCTTCATTAAGAGTGGCTCCAACGTGTTCTGCTGTTACAAACTTTATTTTGGCTTCAGTGAGCAAGTGTTGTAAAAAAATTAGCAGTGCCAGAATATGATATTGACCAATGATATCCATTGCATTATCCATTTCTGTGTCTAAAATCTTACCAGCACATACATGTAGTAGTCTAAGCCTTATGTCTTTGCAAACAGCTATGGTCATGTCGGGATGGTCAGTTGACATAGCCACACTGTTCCTGGGCAGGCTTAGGAGGTCTAAGCCTGCCCAGGAACAGTGTAGATAGGTTAACTGACCATCCCGACATGACCATAGCTGTTTACCATGGACATAAAGCAACAAATCAGTCAATCTTTGCATATTTTCTGTACTTCAGGCAACCAAAGACAGCAGATCGGAAGAAACAGAAAGTTGTGGATCAGAAGACAACTAAAATTCTTGTCAGAAATATTCCCTTTGAGGCTAAAGGTCATGAAGTAGAAGAACTGTTTAAGTAAGTCACCATTGTAGTATGTAATTACCCACTCAGATTACTGTAAAACACTTAATATTTGCGATATCAAAATTTCGCGGCATATTAATTTTGGTAGTCAAGATATATCATGGCTCAAGATAATAACAAAAAATTTGTGAATTTGTGACAGTTTTCCCCACTTTTTCATAAACTATACATTGTGGCATCTATTAGAATCGCCTCGTTGAGGTGATTCTAATGGGCTGCTACAATGTGTAGTTAAATGGAATGGTATTTAAAAAAATCTTAAATAATCATCAGATACTCCTTTATATCTAAACCTCTGTTATGCTGTTCGTAAATCAAATATTGGCAGATTTATATTTCAGCGCTATTTGCATTTGCCTCGGATATCGCCAAAATTCGGTAACAACCAAATATAAATGTTTTACTATAACATTTTGTCTTTTGATTTAAATAATGATTATATTTTTATGGGCTGTACATCATTAAAATTTTAATTTTGACCTACAGGTATTGCAATAACTGGCAGTTTAGTTTGATGATGCAGTAATGCATCCAAAAGATGCAGATTGAATGGTAAACAGTGTAGACCCAGATGAGACTGCTTCTCGAGGGGCTGTCTGATCTGGGTCTGCATTGTTTTCTTGAACCTGTTTGCCCCTATACAATTTTTATGGTAGGATGTTTACATTGTGAATTGTAAATTATTAAGCACTGGCAAAATAAGTAATCCTTGAATTTTTCTAAAGACTGTCTGTGATTTGGAACAAGACTCTGTTTTGTGGACAGAATTTGAACTTTTCAAGACATGAATTAACCCATTGCATTCTGGGTTGTTGTTTTTTTGTCGTCTGCATCAAAAAACAAGAAAATTCTGACAATATTGGTCTAACTAACTCTTACAGAAATGATGTCTAGGCAGCAAACAATTTGGATCTCAGATCAGGCCCCACCTTTGTGGGGCCTGATCTGGATCCAAACTGTTTGTCCAGATACCCCTAAAAGAGGTATCCCGAATGGAATGGGTTAAACAAATATTACAGTTTATAATACCTGGCTCATGAAAACTTGCTACTTTTTACTTTTTTTCAGGGTATTTGGAGAGCTCAAGAGTGTACGCTTGCCAAAGAAGTTAGGTGGTACTGGTTCACACAGAGGATTTGGCTTTGTTGATTTTCTCACCAAGCAAGATGCTAAGGTATTTATTTCCCTTACTCACACTTCACAGAATATTTTGGCCTTAGTATGCGGGAGATTTGCTGTTGTAAGCTACAGACCTGCTATTGTGTTTTCAGTGGATTTATCATCTGTATTGTTTGCTGAAAATTTGCTTTCTTTAGTCATTCACTTGTTTTGTACTACACAATCTTATCCTAAATTGTAATGTAATGGATTTTTGCATTTCTGAACTTAGACAAGCCCATTTTTGGACCATCTTAAAACAACACAGGTAGTCTGGTTGCCAAATGGAGATTTTGGGTGCAACCCAAAAAAATAGTCCGCACAAAATGTTTTTGCACAAATGTGTTCACCAACATGTCCGTACTCTGAAACTGAATGATGCCACCTTGGCATCATTGGGGAAATTAAAATATTCAAGATGGCGTCCAAGATGGCTGCCAAGGGATAAAATCCTCAATATCTTCTAAAGTATGTGCGCTAGAAACATACTTTTCGTGACTACTTATAGGTTTTCGAGGTCGAGGAATCGATTAAGAATGTCAAAAATTATTTCAGACAAATCAGTTACAAAATGGCGGACAAGATGGCCGCCAAAGCATAAAATCTCCATATCTTCTTTAGTATACGGGCTAGAAACATGATTTTGGTGTCTGCATATAGGTTTTCGGTGTCAAGGAATCCATAAAGCATGTTAGAATTTACTTTAAGGCACTAACTTAAACAAAATGGCGGACAAGATGGCGGACGAAGCATCGATTACGGAGCTGAATGTCTTAAGAAATGCACTTTTTGATAGCAGAATTCAGGCTTTAGAAAGTTTTTAACCCGAAATTTTGAAATTATAACATCTATGAATTTTAAAAAAAAACGAAGTCATAAAGACCTCATTTTACATCTGATAGTGTTATTACCAAGGAGACCATGATGATCCATAAGAGCCCAGTCCAGGTATGGGCAGACAGCCCAATTTAGAAAATTTCAGTCGCAACCGAAAGACATTGACAGCTCGATAATTCATTATTATTTTAAGAATGTCGTTTTTAATTGGTTTTTTTATGTTCATAATTCCATGCACGTACCTTTTGGTAAAGTAAAATGATAGACAGAGATCAAGAACTAATACAATCAGACCCCACATTCCGCCCTCAAAACCAAAATACAAAAATGACAGAAGGTCGCAAAAGACACGCATAGTAAATCGAATGAACAGCCCCCCTCAGACATTCAGTTACCCCAATTGAAAATAACAGTAACATTTATTTTACCTATTTTTATCAGTGTTTCAAATAGGACAAAACAGAAAACAAAATGGGCAGCTATAAGGTAACCATATTTCTAGAAGACCACAGACAAGCGGACGCAAGAACACGTAACATTGAGGAACCAAAAGGGAAGTTAACTAGTTTACTTGGACCAAACCCATGCCTTCTGCTTCTGCAGTGGTTCAAAACATTTAGTTAGCATTTGGTCTGCATGAAGGGTACCAAGCCCATCAATGGATCATCACAGACAGCAAATCAATCACGGATAAAACCTGTGATGCATCACATATGAGGACTCGACAGAAACAACGTATTGCGCCACCTGGAGATCCCTCCGAAACAACACCAATGAAATCCTTGAGCAAAAGAAAAGCACCAGTAGAACCCCGAATGGCCAAGAAGTGGGGTAAAATTTTGATTTCGGCACAAAGGGTTCTTTTACTTTGATTGCTTAGCTGGATTTAAGTTTTGTAAGAAAAGTCCTTTTTTCCCCCTGACTTTATATAGATTTACATCTTTTTCTGTATATTAGCCTTGAAGCAGGGGTAAATAACTCAGAAGGAAAAAATTCAAGTCGTAACAGAAAAAATATCTTAACTTTGATCTTTTGTCAGGAGCTTAATAAAAATCACTTTCAGGTCTTTGATTTTATGCTGACATTATCTCAGTGTTACGCTTATAACATATGGTTAGTTAGCGTATGGGCTAGAAGCAGGAATAAACAACTTTTGGATACACAGTTTTAATCTGCCAGGAAACTGTATTGCAGTTTTGGAAAATCCCTTTTAGAGATGGTAACTCTGCTTGTAGATCTACCTTTTCTTTTCCAAATGCAAAGGCATTTATTCAGTTTCTATAAAGTACGTGCCCCGAGCTTGGGGGCATACGTGACCCAACGTTAACATATCTAAAACTTTTGAGGAATGTGAAAAATTACACGAAAATACCAACTTATGTGTACTTCAGTGGTTCAGGAGAAGAGGACTTTTTAGATGAAACGGTGACATCTTGGGCCGCAAGCATTCATACCAATTTTCGTTCCCTCAAACGCTATATATCAAATCCCAGTAGCCTTTGTGCCGTTGGAGCAGTGGGTTGTTAGATTTTCACTGTGTCTCTGGCATAGCACTATTATGAAAGGTAGGGCTAAATCTATCCTTGTGCCGTCCCTTGACCATCCTTGATTCTAGTCCGGTGCGAGTACATAATTTTAGCTAAGTCGACAGATAGCCGTTTTCAGTTAATGTCAGGGATAGGATTCAAACCCCCTGTTTTCTGTACGTAAGCAAACTACTCTAGTAACTCAAAAAGTGATTTTAATCGGCCTAGCAGCTTTGGAGGAGAATCTGTTTGAATGTTATGGTGATCTAAGGTGACGTGTCTATGAATCCAGTTTATGCTATTAACTTTCCTGTAGCATTGCTCGGTCTATGAAGCCAGTTTATGCTATTAACTTTCCTGTAGCATTGCTCGGTCTATGAAGCCAGTTTATGCTATTAACTTTCCTGTAGCATTGCTCGGTCTGTGAAGTCAGTTTATGCTATTAACTTTCCTGTAGCATTGCTCGGTCTATGAAGGCAGTTTATGCTATTAACTTTCCTGTAGCATTCCTCGGAAGATTTAGTTAAGTTTAAGTTTAAGTCAAGTAAGAATACTTGCACAAACTGGTATGACAATTATGCACTTTTGAAGCTAAATCATTTTAAATATGCATATACAATTTGTAGTCAACTGTCTATAATCATGGGTAGTACTGTCTCCTTTATACTTGAAAGAACCGGGAAAATAAAATAAAAAATAAAAAGCTGTTTACAAAATTTTTTACTGCTTTGAAGTAAGTATGATCTTTTCTTACATGTAAATTTTCCATACCGGCCAGATGCTAAAAATCTGGATGTGACATGGCACGAACCTGCGACACTCACACCACTAGTGCCGACCATGAGCTATAATAACCAACAAATATTTTGTAAATTTTCCATACCGGCCAGATGCTAAAAACTCTGGCTGTGGCATGGCACGAACCTCCGACACTCACGCCACTCACTGATTGCCGACCATGAGCTGTAATTTTAAACGACGCAAGCAGCCAACAAATATAATATATCAGAGTTGCTTGACCTGAATTTTAATTGAAGAAAGTAAAATAGATAATAGAATAGAACAAATTTCTTGTAACCTTTAAATTGTTACTCGTAACAACGGCTTTCTGTAATGACTAAAGCTTTGTCAACGAGTTATCTACCCTTGCCTGCACTAGGTTCTTGTGAACCATCTTGGCTCTCTTGTTAAAACACTGTTAGAATGGGGCTTTTACAACTCATTTTTATATTTAACAATCTTAAACATGCAAAATACGGGTTTCTAATACACAAACCAGAATTCTGCTATCGGAAAGTGCATTGCTCCGACAATTTGTGCCGTGACCCTTGCTTTGTCCGCCATCTTGTCCGCCATTTTGTGTAACCGGTTTGCTTTTAAGTTAATTTCAACATGTTAAACCAATTCCTTGGCCCCAAAACCCCATCTGTAGACACCAAAATTATGTTTCTAGCCCGTATACTAAAGAAGATATAGAGATTTTTATGTTTTGGCGCCCATCTTGTCCGCCATTTTGTAACTGATTTGTCTGAAATAATTTTTAACATGCTTAATCGATTCCTCGACCTCAAAAACCCATATGTAGCCACCAAAAGTATGTTTCTAGCCCTTATATTTAAGAAGATATTATGAAATTTATCCCTCGGCGGCCATCTTGGACGCCATCTTGAATATTTTAATTTCCCCAAGGGTGCCAAGGTGGCATCATTTTGTTTCTGGCTTAAGACATCCTAAATAATAAGAATCTGCATCAAACATTTGTGCGGACTATTTTTTCGGGTTCTCGTCCCGGCACCCAGACTAAGGTTTTTATGGAGAAATATGTATAATTATTCTTGCAACCCCTACTAAGAACTTTACATACTTTTCCAGAGGGCATTTGAGGCATTGTGTCACAGCACTCACTTGTATGGTCGTAGACTGGTTCTAGAGTGGGCTGAAGTTGCTGAAGACATTGAGGAAGTCAGGAAACGGACAGCGGAACATTTTCATGATGGTAAGATTAGTTGTATGTCAATGCCATGTGAATACAACTGTTGATAGATACTGTTCTATGTTAAAAGTAGATATAACTACATTTGGCTGTTTCTACAGTTACCATAAAATGAAGATTATTGGGATAATCATGCCATAACTGGCACTGTAGACAGAGATCAGACTGCTCCTTGAAGTAGTCTGATATATGTCTACCCCAATGTTGTTATCCTCTAGTTCAGATTTCCCTGACTGTTGACTGATTTTTAGCTCACCTGAGCCAGCGGCTCCGGGGGAGCTTATAGGATGGTAAGGCTCCGTCGTCCGTCGTCCGTCCGTCCGTCGTCCGTCGTCCGGCGTCCGTCCACAATTTCAAACGACTTCTCCTCTGAAACCGCTGGGCCAATTGTAACCAAATTTCATATGTGGCCTCCAGAGGAAGGGGGAACGAAAAATTGTTCAAATGGTCTTGGTCACATGACCAACATGGCCGCCATGCCCATATATGGTAAAAACCTTTAAAAATCTTCTTCTCCAGAACCAATGGGCCAATGGCCTTGAAACTTAGTATGTAGCATTGGGTACGCGAGTACTACCAAGATTGTTCAAATTATGACCTTGGGTTGACCTTGACCTTTTTTACGATAAGGTCAAATTTGCTTCCTTGTGCTGTTATATGGCAAAATGCTAGAACTTAAGATATCTTGGAAACTGTTGAATATTTTGGGCTGAAAATTGGTATCTACAGTCATCTTAATGAGTACATGAAGATTCATGAGTATAAGAGGTCAAGGTCATTCTTTGACCTTTGACCCAGGACTCTGATATTTTGACAATTTCAAACAATCTCCTCAGAAGCCACTGGACCATTTGTAACCAAATTTCATATAGAGCCTCCAGGGGTTGAGGGAACAAAAATTTATTCATACCGTCTATGTCACATGACCAACATGGCCGCCACGCCCATATATGGTAAAAACCTTTAAAAATCTTCTTCTCCAGAACCAATGGACCGATGGCCTTGAAACTTGGCATGTAGCATTGGGAATTTGAGTACTACCAAGATTGTTCAAATTATGACCTTGGGTTGACCTTGATCTTTTTTATGGCAAGGTCAAATAAAGGAAAATGCTAGAAAATAAGATTTTTTGGAAAGCTTTGAAGATTAAGGCCTAAAAATTGGTATACACAGTCATCTTATTGAGTATATGAAGATTTGTGAGTACAAGAGGTCAAGGTCATTCTTTGACTTTTGACCCAGAACTCTCATATTTTTACAATTTCAAACAATCTCCTCAAAAACCACTGGACCAATTGTAATCAAATTTCATATAGAGCTTTCAGGTGTTGAAGGAATGAAATTTTGTTCAAACGGCCCAGGTCACATGACCAACATGGCCGCCACGCCCATATATGGTAAAAACCTTTAAAAATCTTCTCCTCCAGAACCAATGGACCGATGGCCTTGAAACTTGGTATGTAGCATTGGGTACTCTAGTACTATCAAGTTTGTTCAAAATGATGACCTTGGATTGACCTTGAATATTTTACGGCAAGGTCAAATATGGGAAAATGCTAGAACATAAGATTTCATGGAAAGTTTTGAAGATTTAGGCCTAAAAATTGGTAAATACAGTTATCTTTATGAGTACAAGAGGTCATGGTCATTCTTTGACTTTTGACCCAAGACTCATAGTTTGACAATTTCAGACTTAAGAAAAAGCCACTTTGCCAATTGCTCGGGTGAGCGATTCAGGGCCACATGGCCCTCTTGTTCACTGATATTTTACAGTTTCCCATACCCTTTTCACAGATCCAAAGCCTAGTTTTACTGTTTACCTCAGTAGTGCTAACTGTATCACTTGGAAATTGGGGGTTACTCTTTAAGGAAAGAATTTGCTCCTTAAGGGAGCAAATTAATTCCTTTTTGAGTAGCCCTCAATGTGTCAGAACTATCCCTCTAGGAAGTACATCCTTTTCTCTTAAATAGAATAGATATATTTTCTGAAGACTGACATACATGTAGTTATTTTCGGTTAAGTTATTTTCGGTTAAGTGACTTTTCCCTGACTTCTCAAATCCTTTCCAAAATTCCCCGACCTGGAAAAAGAAATCATTTTCCGGCTGTTTTTCCCTGACTGTGGAAACCACATACACTCATTCATCCAGCATTTTATATAATGTGGACTTGTCTGAATCTGGAAACAAGTCCATTTCAGAAATTAGTTGGATGATGGTCCAGTAGATACACAGGAGCTTTGTTAGCTCAGTGGTTTAAGGGCTGGCCTGTTGATCTAGCTGTCACAGGTTATGATTCCCACTGGCAGAAATCTTTAACTGTTACAGGGTTTCGGTTGCACACTGCCTTTCATTATCACACACCCATTGTCCTGATATGACTGAAATACTTTTGAAAATGGTGTAAAATTGCAGGTCATCCATTCAATACATACAAAATGGATATAGATTAGTACTTAGAGAAATTGTAGTATTGTAGTTACCAAGACTCTTCCTCCCTCCCCCCCCCCCCCCCCCCCCCCCCCCCCCACACACACACACACACCTACTTTCTTACCCCCAACTCTTGTTTAAGTGTTGTGCTTTTAACATTTCTATGTATTGACTCTTGCAGATGGAGGCAGAAAGAAACTGACCAAGTCTGGATTGAAAGATCATCTTGAGATGACAAAAGATGATTGATTGGGGATAAACAAGTCACAGCTAGATGTCGTGGAAGTTTTATCAGTTTGTACTCTGTATAATGATGAGAAATGAGCCAACTGAGGTTTAGAAGTTTAGCTGAAGTTTGGCCAAAAAAAATGGGTCACAGTACAGAATCATCCCCTGTGACCAGTATAGAAAAATATTTTCAATGGAGAAAACCATTATAGGGTTTTTCCAAAGAGGCAATATGATTATCTCCCTCAGTGATACATTTACTGCCCTTTAAAGCTATGGAGGAGATCTCTCACTTTGACTCAGGAGTCCAGAAGTGAACAGCTAGCTGTATCAGTACATGTTTGAAGAAAACAGGTCAATAGGGGAAGGACCAGATTATCTCGGGTCACTGAGAAAAAGCCAAAACATAAAGACTTTATTCAAAGCCTGCAGAAGATACAGAATATTGACCCATCTCTTTTAATTTTTTCTGACATTTTACAAACAAGCATTGTAATTTCGGTGAGAGCTCTTGATAAGAGGGAGTATTTGATGATAATTAAGGATAATTTATCTTATTTCTCGTTTAAACCATATGTTGTGACCCCTCATCTGAACCGTCTCAAGGAGACGGTTCAGATGAGAGGTCACAACATACGTTTTTATCCCCCGACCGAAAGGTTCGGGGGATATAGCGATGAGCCTGGCGTCCGTCCGTCCGTCCGTCCGTCCGTCTGTCCGTCCGTCCGTCCGTAAACACTTTCTTGTCCGCTCTATATCTTGAATACCCTTCGGAATATTTTAATGATACTTCACAGTTATGTAGAACAGGTCATGACGATGTGTCGCGTACAAGAATGGTAACTCTTGCTATTGTACTTTTTGAATTATCTCCCCTTTGGTGATTTTTTGGCAGATTCGTGTCCGCTCTGTAACTTGAATACCCTTTGGAATATTTTCATGATACTTCACAGAAATGTAGAACAGGTCATGACGATGTGTCGCGAACAAGAATGACAACTCTTGCTTTCTTACTTTTTGAGTTATTTCCCCTTGATAGTTTTGGATGTGATTTTTTGGCAGATTCGTGTCCGCTCTATAACTAGAATACCCTTTGGAATATTCTCATGATACTTCACAGATATGTAGAACAGGTCATGACGGTGTGTCGCGAAAAAGAATGACAACTCTTGCTTTCTTACTTTTTGAGTTATTTCCCCTTGATCATTTTAGGTATGATTTCGTGTCCGCTCTATAACTTGAATACCTTTTGGAATATTTTTATGATACTTCACAGATATGTAGAACAGGTCATGACGATGTGTCGCGAACAAGAATGACAACTCCTGCTTTCTTACTTTTTGAGTTATTTCCCCTTGATCATTTTAGGTATGATTTCGTGTCCGCTCTATAACTTGAATACCTTTTGGAATTTTTTCATGATACTTCACAGATATGTAGAACAGGTCATGATGATGTGTCGCGAATAAGGATGACAACTCTTGCTTTCTTACTTTTGGAGTTATTTCCCTTTGATGATTTTAGGTGTCCTCTCCATAGCTTGAATACCTTTTGAAATATTTTCATGATACTTCACAGATATGCAGAACAGGTCATGACAATTTGTCTCATACATGAATGATAACTCTTGCTTTTAGACTCAGTGAATTATTTCCCTTAGGTAGTTTGAGCTGCTGTTTGAGTCTCTGCTCCATAACTGTATAACCCTGGCCAGCTCCAGAATTTGAATAACCGTGTACCTTTTAGAATATTGATGATCATGCTGTGATATCTTATCAGTGTTCCTAACTCTCTCTTACCCCTCCACATTCCTGTGACCCCTCCCGCACCCCCCCCCCCCCCCCCCCCCAAAAAAAAAAATTTTTTTTTTTCCAGATTTGGATTCTTTGTCCAAATTCACTTACTAGAGAGCTCAAAATTAGATTTGTAGGGCTTGTACTTTAGAAGTTATTCACACATTTTGAAAGTTGAATGTATTGTATGCTATACAGTTGTGTATATGGTGGCTGTTTGAGATATTACCTCTTTTTAGCAGTCAAGCATACTGTTTTAGTCTGAGTGTTAGATAATCATGCATCTGTTAACAGTTAATGTCAATCAGAAGCATAAAAGAAAGACAATATATTACTTATATGTGTTTTGAAGTGCACCCTTTTTACCAAGGCCCATGGGGGTCTTCGGTCGGGGGATTTGCCATCTCCTCTGATGGCTATTTTTATACAGAATTAACAAAAATTTTCCCTAATTATCACCAAACTTTAGTACTCTCTCTTATCTAGAGGTCTGGTCAATACAATATGGGTGATGTGGCACTCAAATATTGGTTTTGTTATATGATATTTAGTTACTTTGTTAAGCTTGTATGAATGGCCTTTAATGAGAGTTGTTACAGTAACTCGCTAGTATTAGAAGGAAAATTCATGTTGTTTTGCATAAATTTTCCCCTTTACAGTCAACTCTCGATATCTCGAACACTGATATCTCAAAGTACCCTCTTATGTCAGAGAATATACTTTGGACACATTTCATATTTCTATCTAAAATTCAGCTCCTTCTACTTCAAACTACTGTTATCTCAGAGTAAATTTTCTGGGACCAGAAAATTTACTTTGAGATATCAGTAGTTTGGGATGAACTTCGACTTTGAGATATCGAGAGTTGTCTGTACTTAGTTTTTGATGTTAGGACAGGAGAAGCCTGTAGGAAAATAATTGGTTTGGTGTGTACCATAATAAGTTGGCTATAAGACAGATTTTCCCCTTCAAAATAATTTCACAAGTCCAGATCCTTCTTGTAAGCTTGATCTAGATCTTTGAATTGTTTTAGAAGGAAAAATCTTGTCTTATAATTGAATGTTTATATTCTCAGTGCATTTCTTGAAAAGCCCTATGGTAAACCATTAGACCGTAATGTAGTTTATACTTCAGTAAGTACATTGGTTCACGCGACATTACATGACGTTAAGTGACATCAAAATAAACCATGTTTTTATCCTATCTGATTGGATGTAAGCGACATTATGACTGTTGTTACATCGTTGACGCTTTCTGCTTATAGCAGAAAAACTGTGTATATGTTTTTTTTCTGCTTCAAATGTAGCCCCTAACATGAGCCCCTTCGGGGTTCACTTACTTTGCACGAGACCCATTGTAGTTTACACGTCGATAAACACCAGAAAAATGAAATTCTTTCCTTAAATAAATGCAGGCTGATTTACATTTTTACTGTAATTTTGGAATGATAAACTCCTGTCTTATAACCAATATGGTATACTTTTTTTAGCTCACCTGAGCACAAGGTGAGGTATTGTGATCAGTCTTTGTCCGTCGTCCGGCGTCCGGCGTCAACTTTTGCTTTAAACGACTTCTTCTCCAAAACTGCTGGACGGATTTTGAAATAATTTCACAGAAATGCTCCTTGGGGGACTCTCTGCCAAAATTGCTCAAATGATTCCGCTCCGCTGAACAATATGGCCGCCAGAGCTAAAAATAGAAAAACCTTTAAATGACTTCTCCTCCAAAACTGCTGGGCAGATTTTGAAATAATTTCACAGAAATGTTCCTTAGGAGACCCTCTACCAAAATTGCTCTACCGGTTCCGCTCGGCTGAACAATATGGCCGCCAGAGCTAAAAATAGAAAAACCTTTAAACGACTTCTCCTCCAAAACTGCTGGGCCGATTTTGAAATAATTTCACATAAATGTTTTTAGGAGACCCTCTACCAAAATTGCTCAAACGGTTCTGCTCCACTGAACAATATGGCAGCCAGAGCTAAAAATAGAAAAACCTATAAACGACTTCTCCTCTAAAACTGATGGGCCGTTTTTGAAATAATTTCACAGAAATGTTCCTTAGGAGACCCTTTACCAAAATTGCTCAAACGGTTCCGCTCCGCCGAACAATATGGCCGCCAGAGCTAAAAATAGAAAAACCTTTAAACGACTTCTCCTCCAAAACTGCTGGGCCGATTTTGAAATAATTTCACAGAAATGTTCCTTAGGAGACCCTCTACCAAAATTGCTCAAACGGTTCTGCTCCGCTGAAAAATATGGCCACCTGCTCAGCTGAAAAATATGGCCAACCGAGCTAAAAATAGAAAAAAGCTTTAAACATCATTGTCTCTGAACCCAATGGCTCGATTTCAAAAAATTTTCACAGAAATGTTTTACTCATGACTCTGAAAAAAAATTGCTAAAATGGTTCCACTCTGCTGAACAAAATGGCAGCCAGAGCTAAAAATAGAAATAAATCTTAGAATGACACAGAGGGCACAGTTATGATCCAATCATCATGAAACTTTGTCAGACTGATTATCTTAATGAAACCTAGACCATCTTTGAAACTGGGTCATGTGGGGTCAAAAACTAGGTCACTGGGTCAAATCTTAGAAAAACCTTGTGCACACTCTAGAGGGCACAGTTATGATCCAATCTTCATGAAACTTTGTCAGAATATTTTTTTATATAAAATCTAGGCCAAAATTTAATCTGAGTCTTGTGGGGTCAAAAACTAGGTCACTAGGTCAGAATCTTAGAAAAACCTTGGGTACACTCTAGAGGGCACAGTTATGATCCAATCTACGTGAAACATTGTCAGAATGTTTATTTTCATGAAATCTATACCAGATTTGAAACTGGGCCATGTCAGGTTCAAAAACTAGGTCACTAGGTCAGTTCTTAGAAAAACAGTGTGAACGCTTTAGCGGACACAGTTTTGTTCTAAACTTCATGAGACTTTGTCAGAATGTTTGTTTTCAACAAATCTGGACCAAGGGTGCAACTTGGTCATGTTGGGTCAAAAAGTAGGTCACTAGGTTAAACCTTAGAAAAACATTGTGTACACTCTAGAGGGCACAGTTTTGATAACTTTGTCAGAATGTTCATATCCAAGAAATCTAGACCAGGTTTGAAACTGGGTCATGTGGGGTCAAAATCTAGGTCATTAGGTTAAATCTTATAAAAACCTTAGGTACACAATAAAGGGTTCATTTTCCATTTAATCTTTGTGAAACTCTGTCTGTCGGTCATATGGATGTTCTCTGAGGTTAAGTTCACAGGATACTCAGGTGAGCGATCCAGGGCCATCATGGCCCTCTTGTAATGTATACAGTCAGAGCTCCAGATAAGAGGGGGAAATAGGGATAATTCAGTGATAATTTTTAGCTCGCCTGAACAAAGTTCAGGAAGAGCTATTGTACTACCCCCGGTGTTGGCGTTGGCGGCGTCGGCGTTAGCAAAATGTTAAAGTTTTACGTTAAAGTTATTTAGGTGATGGGCAAGGCGCTGTCAGGCGAGCTATCCTGTCCTGTTGACAGGTCATGTTCTCATTTCTGGTTAAAAACATATGTTGTGACCCCTCATTAGAACCGTCTCGGTGAGACGGTTCTAATGAGGGGTCACAAAATACGTTTTTATGAAGAAATATAGAAAATTATTCCAAAATTATTCCTGTTACCTCCTCTTATCTGGAGCACTGATACAGCTGACACTTGTTATCTCATTGGGATCTGATATTACATTCATATGTAGGTACAGTTGACATATGTTATCTCAAACACTGATATCTCAACGTAACCGCTGTTATCAAAGAAAATAGTTTGAACTTATTTCCTAGTTTTCTTTAATTTCAACTTCTGTTGTCTCAAACTAAATGGCATCTGAAAATAAATTTTCTGGGACCAGAGAAGTTACTTTGAGATATCAGTAGTTTGAGATAAACTTGGACTTTGAGATACCTAGCATTGAGTCTTGTTTAAATTAAGACGAGCTGATACATGAATTTAGGTAGGAAAGAAAAAAAAAGTTATAGAAATGTATTTATTGCTTCAAGATAAGATTACTTTAGATATCTGTGTTTGGGATAATTATTATATAAAAGTTTCAAGTGTATTGTATTGAATGGGTATAAATACCATTACTAGGGCCTTGCTGTAGAAGCATGCTTTTATGGCGACGTGGTTAGAGTGGTGGACTGTTGGTGCTAGTTAAGCAGTGCTTGGCCCGGCTAGTACTTGAATGGGTGACCCAGGTGATTCTGGTGGTTCCAGGTGTCCAGCAGTATTTTTTTTTCCTGCCTTTTTAGCTCACCTGAGCACAAAGTGCTCAAGGTGAGGTATTGTGATCAGTCTTTGTCCGCCGTCCGCCGTCAACTTTTGCTTTAAACGACTTCTTCTCCAAAACTGCTGGACGGATTTTGAAATAATTTCACAGAAATGTTCCTTGGGGGACTCTCTACCAAAATTGCTCAAACGGTTCCGCTCCGCTGAACAAAATGGCCGCCAGACCTAAAAATAGAAAAACCTTTAAACGACTTCTCCTCCAAAACTGCTGGGCCGATTTTGAAATAATTTTACAGAAATGCTCCTTAGGAGACCCTTTACCAAAATTGCTCAAACAGTTCTGCTCCGCTGAACAATATGGCCGCCAGAGCTAAAAATAGAAAAACCTTTAAACGACTTCTCCTCCAAAACTGCTGGGCCTATTTTGAAATAATATCACAGAAATGTTCCTTGGGGAACTCTCTACCAAAATTGCTCAAACGGTTCTGCTCCGCTGAACAAAATGGCCGCCAGAGCTAAAAATAGAAAAAACTTTAAACGACTTCTCCTCCAAAACTGCTGGGCCGATTTTGAAATAATTTCACAGAAATGTTCCTTAGGAGACCCTCTACCAAAATTGCTCAAACGGTTCCGCTCCGCTGAACAATATGGTCTCCAGAGCTAAAAATAGAAAAACCTTAAAATGACTTCTCCTCCAAAACTGCTGGGCCGATTTTGAAAGAATATCACAGAAATGTTCCTTAGGAGACCCTCTACCAAAATTGCTCAAACGGTTCCGCTCCGCAGAACAATATGGCCACCAGAGCTAAAAATAGAAAAAAGCTTTAAACATCATCGTCTCTGAAGCCAATGGCTTGATTTCAAAAAAATTTCACAGAAATGTTTTACTCATGGCCCTGAACAAAAGTTGCTCAAACGGTTCCACTCCGCTGAACAAAATGGCCACCAGAGCTAAAAATAGAAATAAATCTTAGAATGACACAGAGGGCACAGTTATGATCCAATCATCATGAAACTTTGTCAGAATGTTTATCTAAATGAAATCTAGACCATCTTTGAAACTGGGTCATGTGGGGTCAAAAACTAGGTCACTGGGTCAAATCTTAGAAAAACCTTGTGCTTACTCTAAAGGGCACAGTTCTGATCCAATCTTCATGAAATTTTGTCAGAATGTTTATTTATATAAAATCTATTCCAAATTTGAATCTGAGTCTTGTGGGGTCAAAAACTAGGTTACTAGGTCTAATCTTAGAAAAATCTTGTGTACACTCTAGAGGGCACAGTTATGATCCAATCTACGTGAAACATTGTCAGAATGTTTATTTTCATGAAATCTATACCAGATTTGAAACTGGGCCATGTCAGGTCAAAAACTAGGTCACTAGGTCAGTTCTTAGAAAAACAGTGTGAACGCTTTAAAGGACACAGTTTTGTTCTAATCTTCATGAGACTTTGTCAGAATGTTTGTCTCCAACAAATCTGGACCAAGGGTGCAACTTGGTCATGTTGGGTCAAAAAATAGGTCACTAGGTTAAACCTTAGAAAAACATTGTGTACACTCTAGAGGGCACAGTTTTGATAACTTTGTCAGAATGTTCATATCCAAGAAATCTAGACCAGGTTTGAAACTGGGTCATGTGAGGTCAAAATCTAGGTCATTAGGTTAAATCTTATAAAAACCTTAGGTACACAATAAAGGGTTCATTTTCCATTTAATCTTTGTGAAGGTCTGTCTGTCGGTCATATGGATGTCTCTGAGGTTAAGTTCACTGGATACTCAGGTGAGCGATCCAGGGCCATCATGGCCCTCTTGTTGTCATAATACCTTTGTTAGTGTACATCTTAAATAAAGGACCACATGGAAAATCAGTGTTTGACCTCACATGTAATTACCTTAGAGACTTACAGCAGAATTTATGAAAAGTGGGCGTGTATTTTCGCTATATTACATGCTGTGGTTTTACTAGCTGCTAGTAACTGAAAAGGCGTCAGTCCTTAATTACCATCTATAATTAAAATTTAGTTATTTTGTTAGAGACTTCTGTAATGTATTTTGATCATAAATAATGATACACAAACATCAGAGCAGTTACTAAAATGAGCCACAGCACAACAAAACCAACAAAATGGCACATACCCCCCCCCCCCCCCACACACACACAAAGACTCACATCAGCTTGGCATCTGATCAGTCTTTGCTTTGCTCTTGAATGATAGCCTGGGGCCTAAGCTAGCTCTATGCGGACAGCAAAGACTCTGATCAGACTGGGGGCCTAAGCTAGCTCCATGTGGTCAGCAAAGGCACTGATCAGACTGGGCGGATGCCCCTGCTGATCTGAGTCTTTGCTGGGTGCACATGCCACTCTGTTGGTTTTGTCATGTTTTGGCTAAGGTCAACTTTTTAAAACTTTTGGATAGTTTTTGATAAGATAAAGGGATAACTCAATAGCTAATGGGTTGATTTTTTTTGTGTGAATCAGAATATTTTAACAGGTTACCCACAGACAAAAGAAGACTGATAAGGTTGGTTGATTGTTTTTTTTTTCTTTATTAGCTCACCTGAGCCATAGGCTCAGGGTGAGCTATTGTGATCACCCAGTGTCCGTCGTCCGTCGTGCGTCGTGCGTCGTCCGTCGTGCGTCGTCCGTCGTGCGTCGTCAACAATTTGCTTTAAATGACATCTTCTCTGAAACCGCTGGGCCTAGGGCTTTGATATTTGGTATGAAGCATTGCCTAGTGGTCCTCTACCAAGTTTGTTCAAATGGTGGCCCCAGAGTCCAAAATGGCCCTGGGGCAGGGGGTCTTGGGTTCGAAACTAAAAAATACTTAAAAATCTTCTTCTCCAGAACCGCTTGGCTCAGATGCTTGAAATTTGGTATGGAACATTGCCTAGTGGTCCTCTACCAAGTTTGTTCAAATGGTGGCCCCAGGGTCCAAAATGGCCCTGGGGCAGGGGGTCTTGGGTTTGAAACTAAAAAATACTTAAAAATGTTCTTCTCCAGAACTGCTTGGCTCAGATGCTTGAAATTTGGTATGAAGCATTGTCTAGTGGTCCTCTACCAAGTTTGTTCAAATGGTGGCCCCAGGGTCCAAAATGGCCCTGGGGCGGGGCTTCTTGGGTTTGAAACTAAAAGATACTTAAAAATCTTCTTCTCCAGAACTGCTTGGCTCAGATGCTTGAAATTTGGTCTGAAGCATTGTCTAGTGGTCCTCTACCAAGTTTGTTCAAATGGTGGCCCCAGGGTCCAAAATGGTCCTAGGGCAGGGGGTCTTGGGTTCGAAACTAAAAAATACTTAAAAATCTTCTTCTCCAGAACCGCTTGGCTCAGATGCTTGAAATTTGGTATGTTACATTGCCTATTGGCCCTCTACCAAGTTTGTTCAAATGGTGGCCCCAGGGTCCAAAATGGCCCCGGGGCAGGGAGTCCCAGGTTAGAACCATAGAAATACATAGAAAAATATTAAAAAATCATCCACTTCAGAACCGCAAGGCTCAGATGCTTGAAATTTGGTATGTAACCCTGCCTAATAGTCTTTACCAAGTTTGTTCAAATGATGACCCCAGGGTCTAAAATGGCCCCACCCCAGGGGGTCCTGGGTTTGAACCATAGAGATACATAGAAAAATATTCAAAAATCTTGTCCTTCAGAACCACTTGGCTCTGATGCTTGAAATTTAGTATGTAGCATTGCCTAGTGGTCCTTTACCAAAATTATTCAAATGATGGCCACATGGTCCAAAATGGCCCGGCCCCAGGGGGTCCAGGGTTTGAACTATAGCAATACCTAGAAACATATTCAAAAATCTTCTTCAAAACCATTTGGAAGTGGTTGCAAACTATCAGGTTTGTTAAATGATGACCCTTGTTTGACCTTTAACCTTTTTGGTCAGGTGAGCGATTCAGGGCCTCTTGGCCCTCTTGTTTTAAACATGAATGTACAGTTATATCTCAACTGCATATTTGTATGTGAGGTAAATAAATGAATGAAATATATGAGTCATACTGTATATCAATATTCAGATTGGTCTGCACACATCCACATAATCATTAGTTTTAACCCTGAGGAATCTGGTAGGGTCAAAGACTTACCTGGGCATACAAGCTTGCTATCTCTTTTTGTCGCACCTGCTTTTTCAATATAGGAGTTCACTTTTCTGTCGCCGTTAATTTTCACTGGTTATTGTTTACCTACCTGCATACTGCAATATTATCATAACCAACAACAGCTAGAGGAAGTGAGCAGGGGCTAATGGTAACTATTGACCGGTGCCACCACCTAATGAAACCCAACTTATGCAAAACTTTACTGCCAATGTTAACCCTACAGATAGATGAATGTTTATACCTCTCATCATACCTGTATGTCAGGGTATAATAATGTGGTTCTGATAGCTGCAACTTAGATGCTTTTAAAAAGTAGAAACCAACTCAGGGTTATAAAGGTGCCTCTCGGAATGGACAAACAGTAAAAACCTCGGACCATTTTACTGCAGTAATCTGGCTATAAGACAAGCCTTTCCTCCCTAACATCGAATTTGCCCTGTTAAATCCTATTGCAAGATTGGTTTTTCATTCTCCAATCCAACCCCAAAAACCTAGATCCATCCTATGAGACAGATCTAGGTTTTTAGGGTTGCATTGGAGGTTGAAATACCTATCTTGTCACAAAATAAATAAAGTAGAACATTTGTTTCATGGGTTCTCCAAACCCACAGGCTTTTGACAGAGGGCATGGGAATTCAGGCTCATCACCTAATGTTTCACAGTTTGGCCTCACCATCACAAAAGATGCCTTGCCACATGCAAGGCATCTTGTGTGATGTTGAGGCCAAACTGGTCGCTAAATTTGTTGCAAAATACCCTAATGTGCTTTAAGTATTGGGACACCTATAACCATTTATCTGCCATTTGGGATAAATGGAAAATTAATGATTTTAGGTGTCCCAGTACTTTGGCACAATAGGTCAGGACCCGTAAAAATCACCAGACTTTCCCAAAATTAGGCAGAAGCATAGAAGGATTTTCCAACGCTACTTCATTGTCTGTCACTCCTTTAAGAACAACTTTAATCCCTCTTAATCTCGCTATCTCCACAACCTGAACCATAATCTCTGGACTAACCCGATGATCATATATGTCCAGAAGCTGTAAGTTATCACACTCCTCTAAAAGCTTTAATATTGCTGACCCTGACAGGTTTGTAATCCAACTCAAGTTGAGTTCCTTCAGACTGTGACCAAATTTACATATAGCTGCTAAACTTTTGTCTGTCATGTGTTTACAAGCAGCTAAACTCACTGATTCCAAATATGGTAGTTTCTGAAATGAAAAATAATAACAAATAGCAATAAGACAGCGACTGAGATGCACAAAATGTTGGAGTAATGTATGTTGGAAAATACAAAATTCTAATGAGACCTACATCTGACTTTTTTCCAAAAACTAATCCTTGAAAAATGTAAAATTTTGTCAAAACATCTGACTTCTCTGGAGCTTTAAAATTAACCTTTAAGCACCAAAAAGCAGACAACAAAATTTACATCTGCAAAATTTCAAAAAACTGTTTTGTCCAAGCTATATCATACTGTGAAATTCAAAGAGGAGGACAAACAGTGTAGATCTAGATGAGGGGGCTCATTATGAGCTGCTGCTGCACCATGATCTCTACTCTGTTTGCAAATTATTTTTGTGTCTGGCGTTTAATAATATGCTAGGAGAAAAGTGAAGCATTTATCAGGGTGAAAGGCTACACTTCTGTGATATGCCATTTTTACAAAGGGGTACAACTTTTGTGATTTCCAGTTTGCTTCTCCGGATGAAGAGGCCCTTCTGAAATGGTGGCTACTCTTAAAGGAACTGGCAGAGTTGTCTCTTTAAGATGTATCCATCATCTTTCAGTAATCTTGTTGAAATTTCTTGACAGATAGGAAATTTCATGGTTTCAGATGTGTATTGCTGGGATCTCCCCAGACCATTAATAGGCCATGAGCCAAATATGGTTTACCTCCCCCCCCAGGGGGAATTTTGTAGACCATATTTTTCTTAAAGCCCAGCATCTTAGAAGTATTTTGCAGCATGTTAGCCCTCTGGCGAGTGGGGCGTTAAGCTGTAACAGCCTGTTACAAACGTTACCCATTAAAAAAATAAACATAAAATAAAAAATTTCAAAAATTATAAAAAAATAGAAGTCACTTTCCTATGTTTAAAGTTATAGTAGAGTCTAATAGAACAATCCAGTAGCTAAAAGTTATGATGCTTGACAGGTCACTTTAGCCTATGTGGTGTCATATACGTGACATTTGTCTTTACGCTCCATTAAAATTGCTATTTCCATCCAAAATACTTTCTTTCTGTAAGTTACTCCTTTATTATTAGACCATATGTTTGTTACTGTATTAAAAACAATTTATTGATCTTTTCAGATCTGCAAAAATTATCATCCTATCTTGTATACTTTGGGAGAAATAGGATGTTTAACACAGTACCCCCTTATAAATGTTCCATATTACAATTATCACTTCCTGTATAATTCAAGTGCTTGAACTACACTGTATGAATTAAAAAACAACAGTAAAAGGTAATATTGAATATGCCAGCCTATCTAAACAGCAAGAAACAGAGTCACAATATTTTGAACGCATTTTAGTCGGTCAAAATGATCGATTATATACGTTACCGAGGGCTATTTTTGTTAAACTCATATAATTTGACGATAGAATCATTTTATTTTCGTTGGCTACAGTTTCTTCATAAAAGAATCTTTTTATATAAAAGAAAAACGCATTCTGGTTTATTTTCTATGATAAGCCATTACTAGTAGTAACGTAAATAACATTAACATTTAAAATATTTCATTATAATACCTTTAATCAGGTTTTTTCCCACTGTCACATAAAAGCAATAACAAATATAAGTCTGAGTGTTCTTATATGATATTTAGTACTTGGACCTAGCAACACTCCTCTCATTTAATACTTTTAGGGATGCATGAGGTGTGATTAAACACAGTATATACTACAAATTTTAATGTTAAGGGCACTGACATATTCTGCACATGTAAAACATTTTTTTTTTTTTTTGCTGGCAACATTGTTGTTATATCAAAAATAAAAGTATTTCATAATGGCATTGCCCAGTTTGTTTCTTTTACAATTTGTATATTTGAGTTCTGAAGACGGTAACATACGTGAAATTTTGTTATATGCAACTTAAAAAAAATAAACAAAATACCACATCAGAAAAGATAAAGCCGCAGCTAAGCCAGCATAGATTTTGCATATAGTGCTCGAATAAAATGATATACAATTAGTTTGATAACATCAAAAGCTAAGCGCTTTTGACGTATTTAGTATAAAATTATAAAAAAAAAAATCAGTAATTAACAATGCAAATGGAGTACCACCTTGTTTATTGGCAGGATTTGGTATAGTTTTTACGTGCACATTGAAAAACTATAAAGCAGAACAGTAAACCTGAAGTTTGAAGACTTAAGCCAAATACAGTTCTGCATCAAAGCTAATGTAGGTATTTGCTGGCAGCGTATACTTACTTTTGTAAGACCATCGTATATTTTACGTTACCAAGGGGAAACAACATTGCTGAGTTACAGTTAACAAACAAACTTTTGAAAATAATTAATGGTAGTATCAATACATTGCTTTATTTAGTTCATTTATGTACCTAACAATAATGTGTCAACCAGGAGTTTGGGAGAATAGTATCAGAAGAAACATTTAATACAGAAAAGAGACACTGGCAGTTTACTAGCATACTGTACATGTAGCAATCTATAAATGCTATAGTTAAGATGATCTATATTTCTATGCTTTTGTTTCTTTCTCTTTAAAGTCTAACTACTTTCGATAATATCTTAAAGAATCTAATTACATTCAACCATCTATTAAAGCATCTATTCACCAAAGAACATAAAGATACGTATAGTCGGACAAAATTTTTTTTTTCCAGAGACAGTGTTCTAGTAGCTCTGCATACATAATGAAATGGCAAATGAAAATGACAGAATATATTAATGTTGGTTCCTCGCTGTTCAGATATCTATGAGCAAATATTAGTTGTTCTCCTTCAGAATGTATTCGCCTACATTGTAGTTATGCTTTGCAGCATAATACATGTATTGAGAAAAAAAGAAAAGAAAGACCGAACAAGTAACGTATACAACGTATTCACCGCGAGTTAATGGATTCTTCATTTCCGATATCCTAAACTAGCAATACAGTATTTCGAAAGAGCAACTAATCAAACAATAGAAATAGTGCATACCTATACATGCCAAGGAAGGGTTAACCTAAATAACTTACTGCATTTGATCTCTGTGACCTTGTATTACCATTTTGTTTACTTTTGAGCAATAAATATGGTTGAAAACTGCTTATTTATGATACCTTACTGCTTATCTTATCATCTTTGTGCAAATATGTTAAAATACTGTTAGGGAATACAGCAATTTGGCAATATCCAAACAACAATTTTAGTTGCTTACATATTGAAAAATTTTCTTACTGAAAGTTGTATTTCGTAACACCTTTAGTCCCTGATAGTAACAACAAGTGGGAATAAAACCATGGGGTTTGCAAAATTACCTGACCAGTTAAATATTTGTAACAACAGAATGGAAAATAGAACTCCTGAACAAGCTGATGACAGAATGATGTATGCGTTATAAAGTATGGCACTTTCTATCAGCCTTAAATTTTCACTTTGTTAATAGTTTGTAATGTATTTGATGGCCGGGAGCTGCATAAACAGATCACGTAGATCACAAATTAACATGTAAGTTATGATAACGGGAGCCACACATATTTGCTAACCTATGAAAAGCATTTGCTGTGCAAAGAGGCTTGTGGCTGACGATTCGACTGACAGAATAGCAAAACTGGTGGTTATCCCTGTTGAGAGAGTTGGTACTGCCTTTGATTGCCTCGGCTGGCAATCACAGTTGCATATTTGTATGTAGGGTAATTGAATGGCTCAGCCAACAGCACAGGTAGCGAAATTGGTTTTATCCCCATCATGACGAGAACCTAAATATTAATCAGTTTCAGCATATATATCAACTCTTACTTATTTCATTCTATGCATAAAATTAAAAAGAGTCATTTTTATGAAGTCACTTTTAAGTAAAACTGAATTGAAGGCAAGGTCGAACTGCTTCAGCTATAACAATCTATGTGCGTCTTGCTGAGTTCTTGTGTTTTTCAAAGAGCTAAATTGCCATCTTACTACAAGTGGTAAGCTAATACTACAGCATTGAATGATTCATATTGCCCTTGAACTAAATTTTTGATAACAGATGACTCACAAATCTTATTCCCCGACATATTACAATTATGTAACGTAACGTTACTGTTAGATTGCTTTTTAAATATACACTAACCGATGTTTTTTTTATAGTTTGAGGACACATAACATTGGCGTTTCTTCATATATACATATACAATAGTGTCTACTTAAGACATAATACAGATAATATTAAAAATGAAATGCAGCTGATGTTGGCTTTCTTAGCTTTTCTCGTCAATTTGTAGGTTAAATTCTTCAAAAATAAGATAGTTTCTGTCCACATTTAATATATCCACTGCTAACTGCTGCCTAACTTATCTAAGCTGGGCATGAATCAACGAAGATTGATGAATCACATATAAACTTCAGTCCACCAATTCAGCAATTTTGTCTGGTTGTTTTTTTTTCCGAATTTTTGTTGTAGTTATATACGTTACATATGTATCGTGACTGCTGACAAGTTTTGTAAGACTTTAGTTTGTTTGTTTTTTATACAAGACTATTGAAACAGTCAAATATATGACAATCACTTTTCTCTTCACTTCAGTTCTTACAATTTGCCCCTTATATTACATGTATTTAGACACTGAAGGGGAAAAACGTCAAATACAATGTAAACTACGTTATACGGGTGAGTCAAATTATCCTTGACAATGTCAATTACCTTGAAACAGCGATTTATGTTCTAGCAAACAAAACTCAACATTATTTAGGGCCAATACTAACATGTGTATACCAATGTGTATTTTCTATTATAACGTGAATATGTAAATTTGGGTAGTGTAATTAACGTTGACGTTACACATTAATGCCCCAACGTACAGAGGGCTAACATGTGTCATTTTGTTTCGTATATAATGTAGTTTCAGAAAATCATAGTGTCCAAAATTCCCCCTGGGGGGGGAGGGGGGTCTATAGTCAGCTCAAGGTCTATAAGGCATGCCAGTAAAGTTGTTTTAAATGCATTAAGGATCATCAATGAATGATTTATAATGTTAATTTAGGCTAATTTTGACAAAACATTGCTATATTAAGGATTTTTAAAATTGATCAACAAGTTCTAATTTGATTTTTGTGTTAAAAGTGACATGCCTTCTGAAATTTCTGGGGAGAACACTGGTATTGATAAATCCATCCAGGTTGTAACTGGACAAGCCATGCTACTGCCCGAATACAGTCAACTCCCGATATCTCTAACACTGATATCTCAAAGAATCTTCTTATATCAAAGAATATATTTCCTATTTTTATTTACATTTCAACTCATGTTATCTCAAACTACTGAAATCTGAAAGTTAATTTTCTGGTACCAGAAAATTTACATTGAGATATCAGTAGTTTGGGCTGAGGTTCGACTTCCAGATATCGAAGGTTGACTATTAGCAGGAATTGAGTTTGCACTAATTGAGTTTCACCCTCCTTCAAAGAACATGAAAATATCAAGGAAGCAAAAGAACTACCTTAATGTGTAAGTATTGGGACTCCTGAAACCAGTAATTTTCCATTTGTTCCAAATGGAAAATTAACGGTTTTAGGTGTCCCAATAATATTAACATTTTCAGTGCAGAGCTCTCTGTTAACCCAATTAAGTGATGCGGGAGTCAATTTTGTTTACAAGTCAATAATTACATTGTGTCACGCGCTTTAAAGTGACAGCTCATCTCACTAACTAGCACGTGAAATCTACAACATGCCATGTACTTGAATGGCTGGTAAACATTGAGTGACAGCTCGCTACGCCTACTTGCACGTGAAATCTACAGCAGGAGGTTGAATTTACTGGTAGGCAGTGACAATGCGGCTGTTCCAAACTTTTGCAAAATTCGACCGGCAATGTTTTTAAAACGATTCTTATATATGTATTTTTTATTTTTGTTTACCTTTTTATTGATCAAAAGCATCGTTTAATAATATAAATATAAGGAATGAATGTTATTTTTTAAACGTTTACTGAAGTATAAACTACATCGGGTCACGAGCAAAGTTTACGTAAACCCCTTCGGGGTTCACTTACTTTGCTCGTGACCCGATGTAGTTTATAGTTCAGTAAACGATGAAAAAATAACATTCATTCCTTAATTTAAGCACATTAGAGTGTACTTACCCTGAATAACATTTCCACCACACTGTCAGTCACAACATAACCACAGTCTTTGAGAATAAGAACCCGTAGATTTGGACAATTTTTACACACAGTTTTTAGAATTCCATCTGTTATGTACACACTATCAAAGTCTAGATGTTCTATGACCGGAACCAGTAACTGTCGGAGATTGCTCGAGTTGAGTTTCTTCTTACGTTTTAAGTATGCAAACATAGCACTGAAAAATGATAAAATCGGAATAATAATCTTGTAAATCTGAGCAGGTGAATATTACAGAACATGCAAGGTGAAAGGGTAGACTTTCAGGGGAAGCAACTCTGTCATTTTTATTTCTGTCTCCCTTCTCATTTGGGGTCTACCCTTAAAGGAAAGAAGTTTGTCCTAGAGGAGCAAAATCTTTATTTTAAAAGTAGACCCCTCTTGGGGCATGCATGCGCGGGACCACTCTGCATCTGTCTCCCAGAACATCTTCCCCTTTTGATACTAACTTACAAATTACAGACCTGTGCCAAGTTGTTCAATTGATTGATTGATTGATTTGATGCTTAACGTCCACGGTAAACAGCTATGGTCATGTCAAAAACTAATGACGAAAGTTAAGTGGCGTTAAAATTTCAAACATATTGTACACAATAACACAACTATTTTTTGTCTAAAAATGTGAGAAGCTTTTCCACTTCTCATGTTTTTAAGCAAAAAATAATAAGACTTTTGAATTTTACATGTTCTAAATGACTTCGTGAATCCTTGACTAACAACTTTGTTAACCTAACAATGTTTGGCCCATCTGATTTCTGTTTAAAATATCTAAAAAAAAAGAAAGACTCCATAGTCTTTTACAAGCCATCCAAAATGGCTGACTAAAGCATTATCTGAATGTTTGTTTGCTGAATATATATTCCTGTCTAACTTACTTGATTATGAACTCGTCTGGAAAATCTTCTAGGTCATATTCCTGTAAATTACCAGCAACAAACTGAATGCATGATTGTAACAAAGTTGTCACCTTAGTTCCTTCATGGTATGGACTCTGAAAATAAAAAGATCAGAGCTCTAGATAAGAGGGGTATTTGATGATAACTGAAGGGTGATTTTTTTTATTTCTCATTGAAACCATATGTTGTGACCCCTCATCTGAACCGTCTCGTCGAGACGGTTCAGATGTTGGGTCACAACATATGTTTTTATGCAGAATTAACAAAAAGTATCCCCAACTAGAAATATTTTTTTACAAAAACATGTCCCTGACCAGCGCTTTCCCAGCAGTATCATTTTCCCTAAATGCTGCCAAGTTAAGACCTCCTGTGAACTTGAAATAGGTCAAGGTCACCTTCTACGACCTTGAAAAAGAGGTCAAGGTTACAAAAATGGAATTACTTCTTTTCCATCTCCCAGTGATGTATCTGTGACAGTTTGGTTCAAATCCATCCATCCATTCAGGAGGTATGGTGCAGACAAGCCATTTTTCAACATTCTTTGACCTCCTGTGACCTTGAAAATAGGATCAAGGTCACCAAAATATAATCATTTCTTTTGCCATCTCCCAATGATATCATCTGTGCAAGTTTGCTTCAAATCCATCCATCCATTCAGGAGATATGGCGCAAACAAGCCATTTTTCAACATTCTTTGACCTCCTGTGACCTTGAAAATTCTATTTAGGACACGTGGAAGATTAAATGTTTTTAGGAGTCCCAATACATAAGCACATTACAGTATTTTTATGTGTTTAATGAGAATTTTTCTCCACACTTCAAAAGCATAAGGATGCAGCCCATATAAGGGCTTGTTTTGTCTATATGGTATAATTTCATGTTTTATCCCCGTAACTGATGAATCAAACACTACTATCACTACTCAAAAAAATAATATCTTTAATCAAACTCACTGGTTCGAAATTCCTGCAAAAATTAGCCCTAATAAAGATTTTCCCATTTTCGTCTTTTCTGTCGAACCTCTTGGTGTTTCTGTGTGACGTTGACTTCTCAACCTCATCAAGAACATCTTGCTCTGAGTGATGTCTCATCATACTGACTGTCATGACTTCCTTCACATCAATGAATCCTGCAAGTGAAAAATGTAATAACTCACAGAGCCCAAGATAAGAGGGAGTATTAGGTGATAATTAGGGATAATTTTTGTTAATTCTGGATAAAAATATATGTTGTGACCCCTCATCCGAACCATATCTTGACAAGACGGTTCAGATGAGGGGTCACAACATATGGTTTCAATGAGAAATAAAGAAAATTATCCCTCAATTATCATCAAAGACCCCTCTTATCTAGAGCTCTGAACTCAGCTGTAAAACTCTGCTGCATGTATGAGATGGTTTTCCCCTTCCGAAACCACCCCAAAAATCTAGATCTGTCTTACAGGAAAGATCTTGTCCTTGCAAAACAGCCCCAAAAATCTAGATTTGTCTGATAAGACCTATCTAGATATTTGAGCCAGGACAAGACAAATCAACAAAGTGGCATGTGCACCCAGCGACGACTCGGATCAGCCTGGGCATTCGCCAAGTCCGATCAGAGTCTTCGCTGTCTGCATGAAAACAGCTTAGACCCTTAGCAAGCCTTTGAGTGCACAGTGAAGACTCTGGTCAGACTGGGCAGATGCCCAGGCTGACCTGAGTCTTTGGGTGGCGCACATACCACTATGTATGTTTTGTTGTGTTGCAGCTCATTTGTAGTTGTTTTAAAAAGGAAGAGGCCCAAATGGGCCTGATATCGCTCACCTGGCTTTTGTGCAATGGGACCATTCTGATACAAAATTGGTCCAATTCCAGAGATTTTCTCAATTTCACATTTTGCTACATTTAGTAACAGAGACCAACTTGTCTGGTCTTTATATATTTACTTTTGAAACACCTCAATGCAAGAATCATTTTGCCACAAATTTCATCAAAATCCATTCAGGGGTTACTGAGATATTGTCAGTTTCATGTTTTGTGCTATTTTTAGTAACGGCAGATGGCGGCCATCTTAGAATGCCAAAATGCAAAAAAATGAAAAGCTTTCATGCAAGGACCATTTTGACACAAAATTGGTCCAGTTCCACTGTAATTTTCTAATAATCATATTTTGCTAATTTAAGTAACAGAGGCCAACTTGATGGGTCGATATTTGTTAATATTCGAAACACGTCAAAGCAAGAATCATTTTGCCACAAATTTCGTCACAATCGCTTCAGCGGTTAATGAGATGTTGTCATTTTCATGTTTTGTGCTATTTTTAGTAACGGCAAATGGCGGCCATCTTGGAATGCCGAAAATAGAAAAAGCTTAATGAAAGGACCATTCTGACAGAAAATTAGTCCAATTCCACTGAGATTTTCTAATTTTTACATTTTTCTATTTTTAGTAACAAAGGCCATTATGACTTGTCTATATTTAGTTACTTTTGAAACATCTCAATGCAAGAATCATTTTGACACAAATTTCATCAAAATCTATTCAGCGGTTACTGAGATATTGTCATTTTCATGTTTTGTGCTATTTTTAGTAACGGCAGATGGTGGCCATCTTGGAATGCCAAATTGCAATTAGCATGTAAGGAAAATTCTGACACAAAATTGGTCCAATTCCATTCAAGGGTTCTCGAGCTATTGTCATTTTATGTTTGTGCTATTTTTACTAACGGCAGATGTCGGCCATCTTGGAAAGCCAAGTTTCAATTAATCGAAATGGCTTCATGCAAGGAACATTCTGACACAAAATTGGTCCAATTCCAATCAAGGATTCTTGAGTAATTGTCATTTTTATGTTTGTGCTATTTTTAATAACGGCCCCCATGGATAGTCAACTGGCACAAAATTGAAATAATTCCTTTCAAGGACCATTTCTGACCAAATCTGACCAGAATGGATTGTGTTTTCTTGAGATACTGACATTTGAGCAAAATCGGTCTTGTAAACGCTAAGTAGGTCACTGTGACCTAATTCCGCTATAGATTTTTTTCATTTTTATAATTTTAAATCCCAAGGTCCCATTAATGTTCCACGCAAACTTTCAACCAAATATACCAAATGGTTCTAGAGAAGAAGTTGATTTTGTTGTTTTTGCTATTTTTAGTAACGGCGGCCATCTTGGATTCTTGACCTGATCCACTTTTACAATTTTGAAACCCTGCAGTCTGGTCATGCTCCATGTGAAATTTGAGACCCATGGGTGCAGTGGTTTTAGAGAAGAAGTTGTTTGAAGTCGATTGAATAAGTCGTTTTGTGACATTGGCATTTGAGCAAAATTATGGCAGTTTTCATTAATTCGAAAAATCTGACTGTCTGAAATGTTTCTCTTTTTAGACTGAATTAGACAGGATAACGGGTTTCTCCGCTACTAAAGTGCAGGTGTACAACGGTATTTTAGCTTCAAAGCAAACCGTCTTGTCACAAACTTAACGGTACCTGTCAGCTTTATTATTAACACATAAATCACAAAACACGAGGCAATGCTCTTCAACATACGATGAAATCAATCGAAATAGGATAAGAGTCAAGCCCGACTGCGTAAATAATGCGCTATAAAATGAGAAAAGGCATTGTTATTATTATTATTATTATTTGATAGAAAAGTGCAGAGTTCCTGGTGGTTTAAAACGGCGGTGATAGTTTAGCAGTAATGGGTAAGGATGAAACAATCTGCAAGAATAAGACACTCGGGCAATAAAGATAACATAATTCGCCGCCCGTGTACATACTGGTAATACTGGTGAATACCCCTACCTGAGCTGTCATTTTAAAAGTAACAATCCAAGGAGAGTCACGAACTCGGCTGGATTCGATACCCCGACTTCTTCATGATGAATAAGAGAGCATTTATATTTTACCCGTCGGGGAAGACGACTCAACTTTTGGAACGTTATTAACAAGGGCTTCGCAAGCGGCGCATAATACGCCCGTTTTAATGTCATAAAGGAGTATGGAATGAACAAGATTGTTTACAAAAGGATGGATAGGCAGACAAACAGGGGCAACCACTTTATAACTAATGACGGCAACATTCAAATATTTAACACATCAAATACTATGAGTAAACCAAAAATCAGCTTCAAAGTTATTGTGGCTCAAAAGTTGAGTAATGCCATAGTTGAACAAGGGAGATAATTCATAAACTAAATATACTAGATTCTTGGCTCTACTACATTCCCCTGACAAAATCACATGTAGGGTTAAGGAATCACAGAGGAAACAGGAAATTTACGCAAGGGCAGATAATTCAGTAAGCCAGAGTTGTGGTTCTTGCTTGGGATACATTGCCCCATTATTATACATATTCATACAAAGTTCCATTCTAATATTTCAAAAGGTTAAGGAGATATGGAGTGACTGAGAAATGCCTAAAATTACTTATCAAAGGGAAGTAACTCCAAAATGAAGAAAGGGGGAGCAACCATTCTTGTATGCCACGCATCGTCTTGTGATCATGCACATTGCTATAAAGTTTCATCATGATATTCCAAACGGTTACAAAGTTAAGGTATGCACAAGATATGTATACACAAAAATAACCATAATCAACTAATGAAAGGGGTGTAACTCTAAAATGAAGAAAGGGAGAGCAGCCATTTTTGTACGCGACACATCGTTGAGACTTCATACACATTGCTATGAAGTTTCATGAAGATATCCCAAATGGTTATCTAGTTATGGCGCGCACAAGACTGGCAGGGAAAAATTAATCAAAGGGGCATAACTTAGAAACTAAGGAAGGGGGAGCAACCACTTCTGTACGCGACACTTTCCCCCAACCTAATACATATTCCTACCAAATATCATGAATATATCCCAAACGGTTAATGAGTTACGGAGCGCACAAGAATGTTTACGGACGGACGGACGGACGGACAGACGGACGGACGGACGGACGGACAGCGCCATGACATAATACGTCCGTTTTTTCAAAACGGGCGTATAAAAAGGTCTGCATGTTATGTGTATTTGCGCAGTTTACTGTACAGTCTGGTCAGAGTATGCACCGTATGACTCGCCTATCCTGCAACATGTGCCTATCATGAGCATGCTGTTTTTACATATAGGCTTGTTTCGGCAACGACGCGGCTTGAATCCAAATGATGTCATTTTCATAGGGTCAACAATTTAAGAAAGAATTTGCCCCATTCTGAAAGGGATGTAAAAATGAAAATGACAGTGTTGCTTCCCCGAAAAGTGTGCCCATTCACCTTAAGACAGGTCGTTCCCGATATCGCTTGAGGCAAAAATACCTAAAATGTACTTCACAAAGGGTGTTATAATCAATATCGTAAAGTGAGTGGAAGTAAGCTTCCGAAGGAATGTTTTGTTATTTCAGAATTAATACTTTTTAAGCCCGTGATGCCACGCTTTCTTTTCTCCCTCTCTCTCTTATTCTCTCTTTGAAATGAATGATTAGTGAAGTTTCAAGCGAAGCCAAAGGCCCATATTCACAAACTAAACTCAAACTCCACCTCGACTCGAACTTACCGGATAAGTAGCTATAATTGCCTAACGGTCCAAGATTATCTCGAGGTTAGCTCGAGTCGTATTCACAGACATGAGTGTAGCTGGAGTCACCTCCAATAAGTAAGGTTTGGTCGAGGAACGGTTAAGCTCCCTCGACGGCGACTCGAGTTAAGTTTTGTTAATATTTCAGGGTTTTCATGGCTATGCTGTGACAATTTGAAGCAGCACGACTACCTAAAATGTTGTTATAGGCCAGATTACTTCTGTGTAATACACTATCAACATATTTTGTTCTCTCTCTCTCTCTCTCTCTCTCTCTCTCTCTCTCTCTTTGTTTGTGACAAATTCATACTTATCAGTAAGGGTGCTGCGTTTCACAGGTGTGGAATGAGTTTTTGTGTCTGTCCTATCTTCCTTTCCTTCTCCCTCTCTCTGGGATGCAGAGCTCGATAGATACTGACATACTGTCTTAAATATCCGTTAACCCCCCCCCCCCCCGCCTCCCCCCCACCCAAATAGAATGAAACAACTTCCCATAAACCTGTCAAAAACAATTGATTCCCTTCGATATAATTTTTAATAAGGAAACTCTGACATTATTTACACATTTTAGGAGAAAGCTCCAATCCATCCGTCGTACATCTAATACTAGAAGAATTTTACTTATGGTTACCGAAATTTGAGCAATTAAAAGCCTTCGATGAAAATATGTTATCCGAAAGTTCCATGGACGGAACCAAAAGACGGACTGACAGACGGACGAACGAACGGACGGACAGACTAACCGAAAACTATATACCCTCATAGCATGCATCATATATTGGGGGTAAAATAATATAGAAAATACGAATAATGAAAACGCCCATTACAGTATTTATTGTATTATCGAAGTATGTCCATTACAAGCAACAACATCGTCCCCTTGTCACTATATATGCCAAGTTTGGATAAAATCCGTAAAAGAAAAAAAAAAAAAACTTTATGAAGCGAACACAACGTGTGCACGCGAGGGATGGTGGGGCGTGGGAATGGGGGTGGGGAGAGTGGGGCAGCCGACTCTGCACAAAATACCTAAATAATAAACTACGGAGTACTATACCAGGAGGTAGGGTCAAAAGAATAAATACGTGATACGAGAATAGGAATTTGATTAAAGTTTCAGCAAAACACTGGAGAAGGACGGGATCGAACCCATGACTGATGTTTAACATGCAGGTAGCTTAATCGCTACACCACAGACGTTTCCGCAAACACAGGAACGAAAACCGGACGGACGCTCAGACGTCAATCATTGTTCCTGTGGTATATTTAATTATAATTTTACAAATTATACAGTTAGCACGATCTAGTTCTTACTGTCTATTAAGTCAGCCATGTCTCAAATTTGACATTATTACAGTTTATACGTTTTAGAAGGTCTGATCTGGGTCTACAATGTATTTTACATGGTTCGAGTCTAACTGGAGTGTAGCTGGAGTCTCCTCCACGAAGTCGAGGTGGAGTGGAGAACGTGAATACCAAATCTATACTTGAACTTCACTCACTCGAGGCTTCCTCGAGCGTCACTTCAACCGACCTCATTGGAGTTTGAGTCGAGGTGGAGTTTGAGTTTAGTTTGTGAATATGGGCCAAAGTCTCTCTCAAAAACTGAATGACACAAACTCTTTCTCTTTCTCTCTTTTTTCCCTTGATTGTCAGTACAACGACGAGTTGTCATACGAAGTAAACTCGTCTGTGGCAACTAAGGAGAGCAATTCTGTCTTGTCAGCGAGCCCTCGGCTTAGTGGTAAAGTGTTGTGATGCGAGTCTCGCCCGTGTGTCGTCGAAATGCCCCCCCCCCCCCCCCCCCCCCCAGCTGGCACATAGCGTCCAATTGACGTCATCCCGACGTCGATGTCACAGCGACGTTGGTATGATGTCATTTTGACGTCGTGCTTCTGGTGGACCTGTTCCGCTACCAGATGATCAGTTTTCTCCCGTGCCTACCGATGGACTAGATGTATGAGAAATACTCTTGCAAGAGCAGTTAAATCCATACCAAAGCACGTCTTGTGCATTGTCCTCTTACCGTCCGATATAAACTGAGCTGCAACAAGCAAAATGGGTGCTTAACGTATCTGCTAACACACAAGACTCAAACCAGTCTGGATCAGTGCTGTCTGACCATAGCTTTGCATATAGCCTTCAGTTTCATCAAAACCATACATGGTGTGTATGGACGACAGAGTTCTAATCAGACTGTGCCGCTGCGCAGGCTTATATAACTGAGTCTGTTTTTGTTGTGTATGACATGAGAACCGTTTTGCATACATCACTGGGGCTTAACTTCGCCGAAAACAGCTATTTGGGATAAGTGTGCAAACTGCGAAGAATGAACTCAGCCTGAGCATTCACTCAAGTCTGATATGAAGTTTTGCTGTTGGCAAAAATGCGATTAACGAAGGCTCTGTTCAACCTCAGACAGTGCAGGAGTACGCCATTGACGTAGTTTCGTTTCGGTATTCTTCTCAAAAGGGTCATCTTTTTGAAGAATAGAAGTTGCTTTCCTGGCGAATTCTTGCCTTTTAGTGTAGTCTCCATTTTCGTCCTGGCATTGTTTAACTTGTATGCCCACATTTGGGTGTTGAAAACCAACTCGTGGATAAAAAGCTGTGGAAACCGATCATGAGTGAATATGATCTTATCATAGCGGCAGAACTTGACCTGTAAACCACACAAACCGTCAATCTGCTGTCTCGTAAGAGACATGACCGTCGGAACTTTTGGCAGGAAAATGTACGCTGAGTCAAACAATGTACTTTGAGTCAGACAACATTTTAAAATAATTCGATAATTCTGAGATTTTTTTTCGTATTTATCAATAAAATACGTTGTGACCCCTCGCCGAGTCATTTTGACCCCTCGTTAGAATCGTCTCGCAGAGACGGTTCTACTGAGAGGTCACAACACATGCTTTTGCGGAGAACGGAGGATAATTATCCCTCGATTATCCCTATTACCTCTTCTTATCTGGAGCATTGATCCATAGTTTAACAAGAGGGCCATGAGGCCCTGAATCGCTCACCTGAACAATTGGCAAGGTGGCTTATACTTATCAGGTCTGAAATTGTCAAAATATGAGTTTTGGGTCAAAAGTCAAAGAATGACCATGACCACTTGTACTCATAAATCTTCATGTACTCATTAGACAACCATATATACCATTTTTAGGCCAAAATCACCAAAACTTTCCATGAAATCTTATGTTCTAGCATTTTTCCATATTTGACCATGCCGCAAAAAAGGTCAAGGTAAACCCAAGGTCACCATTTGAACAGTCTTGGTGGTAGTCTAGTACTCCATGCTATTTACCAAGTTTCAGGGCCATAGGTGTATTGGTTCTGGGGAAGAAAAATATTAAAGATCTATCCCGTAAGCGGTAATGGCGGCCAAGTTGGTCATGTGACCTGGACCGTTTGAACAAATTTTCATTCAATCAACCCCTGGAGGCTCTATATGAAATGTGTTCACAATTGGCCCTTTGGCTTTTGAGGAAATGGTTGAAAATGTCAAAATATGAGCAATCTGGATCAAAGGTAAAAAAATGACCTTGACCTCTAAGTCTTGTACTCATAATTCTTTATGAACTCATTAAGACAACTGTATATACCAATTTTTTAGGTCAAATCTTCAAAACTTTCCATGAAATCTTATGTTCTACCATTTTCCCATATTTGACCTTGCTGCAAAAGGTCAAGGTCAACACAAGGTCATAATTTGAACAATCTTGATAGTACTCAAGTACCCAATGCTACTTACAAAGTCTCAAGGCCATCGGTCAATTGGCTCTGGAGAAAAAGATTTTTAAAGGTATTTCCCATATATGGGCGTGGCGGCCATGTTGGTCATGTGTCCAGGACCGTTAGAAAATATTTTCATTCCATCAACCCCTCGAGGCTCTATATGAAATTTGGTTTCAATTGGCACAGTGGTTTTAGAGCAGATTGTTTGAAATTGTCAAAATTTGAGATTTCTGGGTCAAAGGTCAAAGAATGACCTTGACCTCTTGTACTCAAAAATCTTCATGTACTCATTAAGATGATTCTATGTACCAATTTTTAGGCCAAAATCTTCAAAACTTTCCATGAAATCTCATGTTCTAGCATTTTCCCATATTTGACCTTGCCGTAAAAAAGGTCAAGGTCAACCCAGGGTCATAATTTGAACAATCTTGATAGTACTTGAGTACCCAATGCTACATACCGAGTTTCAAGGCCATCGGTCTACTGGTTCTGGAGAAGAAGTTTTTTAAAGGTTTTTACCATATATGGGCGTGGTGGCCATGTTGGTCATGTGACCTGGACCGTATGCACAAATTTTCATTCCCTCAACCCCTGGAGGATCTATATGAAATTTGGTTACAATTGGCCTTGTGGTTTTTGAGGAGATTGTTTGATATTGTCAAAATATGAGAGTTCTGGGTCAAAGGTCAAAGAATGACCTTGACCTCTTGTACTCATAAATCTTCATGTAGTCATTAAGATGACTGTATGTACCAATTTTTAGTCCAAAATCTTCAA
Organism: Ctena decussata; assembly: GCA_963989385.1. NCBI lineage: Eukaryota > Metazoa > Mollusca > Bivalvia > Lucinida > Lucinidae > Ctena > Ctena decussata. Next base: position 76,820,410 of record OZ022511.1, on the reverse strand, counting down.
CAGTTTCCAAGATATCTTATGTTGCAGCATTTTGCCATATAAAAGCATGAGTAAGCAAATTTGACCTTACCGTGAAAAAGGTCAAGGTCGACCCAAGGTCATAATTTGAACAATCTTGGTAGTACTCGTGTACCCGATGCTACATACTAAGTTTCAAGACCATCGACCTATTGGTTCTGGAGAAGAAGATTTTTTCAGGTTTTTACCATATATGGGCATGGCGGCCATGTTGGTCATGTGACCAGGACCGTTTGAACAACTTTTCGTTCCTAAGGTCCCAGGAGGCTCTATATGAAATTTGGTTACAATCGGCCTAGCGGTTTCAGAGGAGAAGTCGTTTGAAATTGTGGACGGACGACGGACGGACGACGGACGGACGACGGACGACGGACGACGGACGCCGGAGCCTTACCATCCTATAAGCTCCCCCGGAGTCTCTGGCTCAGGTGAGCTAAAAATTCATTTGTTTGTTTGATGGAACTCTTTCTGCGACCTTTGTTTTCTGTGCATCTTCTGCTGAGACACTAACAAAGTCAAGGTCGCAATAGGCAGGGATGATGGTATTGTTATTGTTGCTGGGTTTTTTGTTGTTGTTGTTGTTTTACCAAAACTACTTAATAACTGTGCAGAAGGGCCAAAAATGCCACCCAGCTGTGTACTCAGTATTCCTATATTGTTTCGAAGTACAGAACATATCATTAAATAATGGGTTGGCTATGACTGTCGTCTATAGTAGGCTGGTGGCATCATTTCTCCAGGGTCCGATTGTTGAAAACCAACGATGGCGTTGGTGAACGAGGCGTAAGATTTGCAAATATATGATAGGCCTTCGAAAAAACGTTGCTGCTCTTGATGAAAAAAAATCTGACAAGCTTTTCAAAAGTTATTCACATTTTTTTCTTTTTGGAGCAACACTCTTGATGTTACCGGGACGCTTTGAACCACCTGGCCCAGGACGTAACCCAGCAGGCAAGAAATATCGAAACAGCGTCATATCAACGTCACTACAACGTCAGGGTTCGAGGTTATAAATCTTGAGAATAATCTCGAACTCAAAATAAAGCACACTGACTGGCTGCTTCCGTGCTCGGAAGCAGTCAATCAGTGTGCTTTATTACATGCTCGGAAGCAGCCAGTCAGTGTGCTTTATTTTGAGTTTGAGAATATACTCAAGTTTTATAACCTCGGGGCCATGAAAAGTTACATTGATATCAATACGACTGTGTTTCAACGTTATGTGTCTGCTGGGAACTTGACAGTGTGCATATCTCTGCATGTGGTAAGGATCACAATACTGCGAATGAAAATATATCTACGGCAAAACTATGTAAAGTTGGTTCGAATTTTCCTCTTTTCTTGTAGCTATAACTAATTTCAAATGGTGGTGAAAAATGCTCGTATTTCATGATAATGGGAGCCCCAAGCTCAAGCGTGAACCGGGACAAAATATTAAGGGGTTGTTAATCTTGCCAAACGAAAAAAAATGTGTCGAAGTACAAATGAGCCGCGACACGAGAAAACCAACGATGTGGTTGTGCGGCCAGCGCAGACTCAGATCAGCCTGGGCATCCGCCCAGTCTGATCAGAGTCTTCGCTGTCCGCATGGCGGTAGCTTAGACCCTTGCCTATCCTTCAAGCCCTAAACGAAGAGTCTGATCGGACTGGGGGGATACCCAGGCTGATCGGAGTCTGCGCTGGGCGCACAACCACATTGTTGGTTTTCTCATGTCGCGGCTCAAATGTATCAGTATCTGAGCAGCGCGACGAAAAATATAAAGCTGAGACTGACATAGCCGACTCAAATTTGCTCTACATTTTCCTTGACGCTCAAATGAGGACATGGGTAACGCTGACAAGACAGGATTATCTGAGTCTTCGCTGTTCGCACATGTCCTCATGCACTCCCTTGATTATACTTACATTGTTTGTAATCCGAAATAGTTTGCGAGTTGTATGAGTTTAAAACCAACTTAATTTAGTTCATGGAGTGAAAATTAGCAGAATATTTGGCTTGAATAATGAAATTTATTAGCTTCATCCATTCTGAACAAAGTGTTATTTCTGTCTTGTAACGTATAATCCCAATTAGTTATTTTGTTCTGGCTGCATAAGATTGTAGTGCTAGGTACTACAAAAATGATTCAATGCAGCTAAAGCACCTGCAGGGCATGATCACTTTTCATGTTTGGAATTGATTTTTATTAATCATAGCTTGGTTGTCTGCAGTTTTTTTGTGACGTGGCCGAAAAATCCCTCTTAAGTATCAGAAGGTCATTTTGCATAATTGACCTGTCAATGTTAATTAATGTGTTCAACCGTAAGAAGCTGACTGGACTTTTATCAGGAATTTATTTACCGATTAGCTTACTTTTTGTGTATTTAGTTAGTTATTTATTACCCCAGATGTTTCGTAATACGATACATGATATGATGCAAACTGAGTGAAAAGAAATCGTACGGCATGTACCAGATCAAACGTTTTTTTGTTTGAATGAACAGCCTAAAAATCAGCTTTGGGCAGGTACAGGCTTAGCTGAGTCCCTGCTGTTCGTTGATGTCGCACAATCGTCTTTCTCGTGACATCACTTATGAACTAATTCGAACTTACGTAACAGCGACGAGCAAGCTGAGTGAGCCGGAACAAAAGTGAAATATTTCTGTCAAATTAATCTCAGAATAATTTCAGCGATAAAAGGTCCGACTCGGACAAATTGTAGGAAATTTAACGTAGTTTTTAGAGATATAAACTGAGATGCACAAACCGTGCGGAAAAGAGGTGCCCAATGGTGAAATACTTCCAATTCGGGAAACAAACTAGACCGGAGGATTCAGTTTGATCACTTTACACAGATTTGAATGCCGGGCTGCATACCGTGATGGCATAGCTTGCATTTTCAGGCGAGGCCTATCATATCGCGAGTGTGTTGTCCATAGTCGAAGTCATCAGCTCAGCTGCATGCAGTCATGCATCAAGAGGTTAATTTTTTACTCTTTTCAATCGTTGGCCGGGCCGCGACTTTCTGTGCTATAGCTATGCGCTCTAACAAAGGGACTACGGCGTGACACACAAATCACTAGAAAACTGTGCAGTCCAAAAGTCTGTAACTCTAGTAACACACGTTGGTTGTTTGTTTTGAGTTTCACGGCCCTTTGAGACAGTATTTCAGTCTATATCGGGCCGTCTCCCAAAGAGAGGAAGAAAGAAGAGAGATGTGATAGCGAGAGAAAAATGTCCAAACAGCCCCACCCGCACCTACTGCAAGCACACTAGGCCCTTGCCCCACCATTATCCAAATCAGTAGGACGCCACGGAATTGGAAGTTATACCCAGCAGCATCGCACCACCCAACCACACCGGTAACACACGCGTCGGTAAAAGGGGCGATGGGAAATTAGCGAGCTGCCAAGTCTGGGATTAGACTCTGCATTCGTACATAAATCCCGGGCTCGAGACGCGTTGGAAGCGGGTATCTTTTCAGTATCTTTTCAGTCATAAACAGCCCTTCATTATCACCAACCCATCGTCCTGATATAGCTGAAATTATGTTAAAAAGGGCGTAAAATCTTTATTCATCCACCATCGACAAAAATTTATAGGTTTGATTTTCAACAAATTAATCTAATAAAGGTAGCAGATCCGAATTTCTTAGCTAGTCAAAGCAGCTAAACATCTTTTCAAGCGCAGATATTGATTGACACTTCCGGCTACTGATTACATCTCTCTACCGCTATATTGTCATGTGTACTCAATACAAGAGTCACAGGTCTTTGAGATATTACAGTTATGTCTGTCACTGACCCCTTAAATCGTCTAGAGAAAGTAAACGTTGCAGACGCACAGATTTCACGTATTTTAGAAAAGGGCTGTACACTCATAAACAGAAAGTAGGTCACTGTGACAAAACTCCGCTACAGATTTTTTTCATTTTTACAATTTTGAATACCAAGGTTTCACTGATGTGCCATGCCAAAATTTAGACAAATTACACAGTGGTTCTGGAGAAGAAGTTTATTTTGTTGTTTTTGCTATTTTTAGTAACGGCGGCCATCTTGGATTTTCAACCAGACCCAATTTTACAATTCTGAGACCCTGGAGTCAGGTCATGCTCCATGTGAAATTTCTATCTATCTATCTATGTTTACTGCGTCACCCTCTACTGAGTGTTATGCGCAGGGTTAGTAAGAATAAAAGTAAAAAAGTGATAGTGAGATCTAAAAGAATGATAGTGAGATTAGAAAAAAAGATGAAAGTGTTAGTATTGTTAACAAAGTAATGAGATAAAAGCAGGGTAAAAACAGATCTTATTTTCTATGGCCTTTGATGATTTATCTTGCTCACTTCTAGCTTGAAGGAGTCAAGATCTTTTAAGAGAACTATACCTGTAGGGAGCCGATTCCACAAAACAACAGTCATTGGAAAAAAGGAATACCGGTAATAATCTGTAGTAGCATGTACCTGGCGGAAACTTAGTGGATGCATGTGACGAGATAATCTGATGGGACGCTCAAAATATGAAGGCATTGGCACGGCAACAAGACCATACGTGATCTTATAGAACATCGCGAGGCGAGCATCATATCGGCGATTTTCTAAGGAGCGCCAACCGAGGTTACTCAGCATCTCAGTTACACTATCATACGAGGAATATCTACTTGTCACCCATCTGGCAGCCCTTCTTTGCAACATTTCTACTTTTTGGATATTCTGTTTTGTGAAAGGGCTCCAGACGGTGGAGGCATACTCAACCTGGGGGCGGACTAAAGTTTTATAGGCTAATTCTTTTACAGACTGATTTTTTGTTCTAATATTTCTTTTGACAAAACCTAAAGTTCTATTAGCCTTATATGTAATTTCATTTATGTGGGTGTTCCAGCTAAGATCTTTGGATATGTTTACCCCAAGGTATTTTGCACTATCAACAGCCTCCAGAATCTCCCCATGGAGGGTATACTGGGAAATGATAGGTTGTCTGGATTTGCTTATATGTAGCACCTGACATTTACTTGGATTAAATTCCATATCCCAGGTTCGTTCCCATTGTTGTAAGGTGTTGAGGTCATTCTGGAGAGTGTTGCTGTCACTTGGGTTAGCTACTGTGAGGTAAACAGCAGTATCATCTGCAAATAGTCTTACCTGGGACTGAATATTGTCTGGTAGGTCATTTATGTAGAGCAAGAAGAGGAGTGGGCCAAGAACTGAGCCCTGGGGTACTCCAGATGTCACGGGTACTTCTGCTGATGACTCCCCTTCAAGCACTACAGCCTGGGTTCGACCCCCAAGAAAGGATTTTATCCAATGTAGAGTTTTACCATTCACTCCATAAGTCAACAGTTTAAAAAGGAGTTTCAGGTGATTGACTTTGTCAAATGCCTTGCTAAAGTCGAGCAAGACTAAATCTATTTGATTTCCTTGTATGAGTTGCCTGCCAAGATCCTCAACAAGCTGTATGAGTTGCGTTTCGCATGAGTGCTTTTCCCGAAAACCATGCTGGAGATCATACAGGATGTTGTTTTCATTGAAATGCCGGGTAAGATTTGAAGCGATTATATGCTCCATGAGCTTACACAAAATACAGGTCAAAGAAATTGGCCTGTAATTTGCAGGATCGCTCTTGTCACCCTTTTTGAATATTGGGCTCACCCTTGCTGATGTCCAATCATTTGGTAATGTGCCATTTTCCATAGACTTCTCAAATATTATTTTAACTAGAGGGGCAATCTGAGTTCGAAGTTCTTTCAGTAGAACTGGTTTGATATCGTCCGGGCCAGCTGCTTTATCTGGTTTCAGATTTGCTAAAAGTTTCAAAATTCCATTTAGGTCAATTTTTATTTCAGGCATTTTAGGGTATTTACACTTCAGATTTTCTGGTATACTTTCAAAGAACTGTTGTATTTTTTCTACACAAAGCTGGCCTAAACGTAAAGGAGATAATGGCGAAAAGACAGACTGAAACTGCTGGTTTAAAAGATTTGCTTGTTCTTTTTTGTTAGATGTCGAAATGTTTTGTTTCTTATCCGTAAGTGATGAGATTCCCTGAGTGTCTTGTCTTGCATTCTTTATAAGGGAGAACAGTTTTTTTGGTATAAAGCCAGAGGGACTGCCATCTGCTGTTTGTGCAGAGAGTCCTAATAAGTCTTGTAAGTAGTTGTCATATGCTGATTTGATTTTAGCCTGAACAAGATACTTTACCTGTTTAAAGTGGTGTCTGTCCGTGGTCTTTCCTGACTTCTGGATGTGGAAAAGTTTATCGCGCTTTCGGATGAGTCTTTTAATATCCTTGGTGATCCATGGGAGGCTCTTCTTAACTCCAAACCTTTTAATAGGAATAAACTTTGAAACGCCTTGATTTATAGCTGTTTTAAATGAATTCCAGAGCTGTTCTACAGTTTTATCATGGTAATTTATCATAAAATCAGAGGCAAAATCAGACATGTATTTCTTGAAACTATCCCAATCAGCTTTCCTATATAAAGGTACAGATCTAGGTTTTTGTAATCCTATTATAGGCTTAACATTAACATCAGCGACCATGATATGATGGTCAGCAATACCAGGGAGAATTTCAACTTTATTTACAAGTGTATGGTTAGAAGTGAGAAAGAGATCTCGGACATTTTCGCCCCTTGTGGGTTCATTGACAACTTGAGTCATGCTAAAATCATCCAGCATGGAAACAAAATCGTCATAAATATGTGTGAAACCACAACCAGGATTATTGGAGGGGTTTGAGAACCATGGGACCAGTAGTTTTACAGAAGAAGATGTTTGAATATTTGTTTTTAGGTGTTGACGGACAAATTTCGTGACGACGCACGACACACGCATTGGTATGACAATAGCTCACTATGGCCCTTCGGGCCAGGTGAGCTAAAAACCCTCATCTTTTAGCCACATATATATGGTAAGGGTGGATTTTGATGATATCCTAGAAACCCGCAATATCAGGACACATTAACTGATTATGATAATTGTCAATATTGATTTTTCAATCCAACAAAGAATATTGCTGGGGAAGGTCAGTGCAGACCCCAGTCCATTCTGTCCCAATAATTAAGGTCACTACCATAGTATGAGGATATTTTTACTTTTTCCTGCATAAAAATGTATCTTGACCCCTCCTCAGAACCACATCTGCAAGGTCATTCTATTTAGTTTAAGGTGAATCGGTACCACAGCTCCAGATAAGAAGGAATCACAGAGATACTTCAAAGATCATTTTTCTTATTTCTCAACGAAAATAAAATGTTACCCCTCATTAGAACTGCATCTGCGAGCTCATTAGAACTGTCACTTTTATGTTATGTGCAAACTGATCAGGGGATACACAAGCCGCAAATTTACATATATGACCGGTTTTCTCACAATTTACACATCTAAATACAGAATTGGACACAATTTATTAAAAGAAAAACTGTGAGAAAACTTGTCTTTGGGCAGGCCAAAAGAGTTATCTTTATTTTACCTCCTTCATGGACTGTGAGCCCTTCTTTAACTGCCCCATATCTGAGAATATAGCACAGGCGCTTGGCTAGTCTGTCAGCATACTGATCTTTCTCAGGCTTCTTATGTGACATTGTCTTGTTGTATTTGACTGTAAACGGCATATTCTTTGCCTGAAAAAGAGATACATGTACATAAAACTTAAGTCTAATGAGGTAAAGTCATAGATACGGTTTACAACTCTGACAGGAAAACTTAGTTGCTCAACTTTGTGACATGGGTGGTTCTGAGTTCTAAAAGTGTTGAAAAATCAATAAAAAAAAAACAGCAACCTCAAACCATTTTTCTTCTCTGGATTCCATCTACAGTAGAACTTCAGTGGCTCGAACCCATGGGTCGTTACCCCTGCCTGGCTGGAACTCTTTCCTTGGTCCCTAGAGGTCATTTTATATATTTTTTAACCCTGGATGGCTAGCACTACCCTTGGCTGGAACTAATTGTCATAGTCCCCAGCCTGTTCGAGCCAATGAAGTTCTACTGTATATGCGTAAATGGCTTGAAACCTCAAATTATACCAGTATGAAGTAGTCTAATAAACTGACATAACTCTGATTTTAGTTTTTGATTGGTCTCCGTTCAGAAAACAATAAAATGAAGAAAAAAAAACAATACCTGGAGTGCACTTTCTTTGCTCTACAATATGAAGAGGCTTGAGTCTTCCGACATTACAGCCACCTGTGCCACAAAGTTGTCCAATGAAAAAGTTTCAGGAGTAATAAACCTTAGCTAGAACTTTATGTCTAGAGCTTAAGTCTACTCGATTTTCATCTGGCCTGTACAAAAATCTTCGGTTTTCACGTGCCTGTGAAGTCACTGGATTGGCAAGTCCTTGACAGCCTGATCATACCAGTACTGTCCAGTAGCATGTACTGACACTAATACTTACACCTTCTGGATGAAGTTCCAACTACACGACTGACTGAGTTTGCACTGACACATTTATTTATAGAGCTCATAACCTTTTGCCACTTGTTGTGAAATCTCTATTTTTAACTGTCATACCGCAGGGTTGAACTGAAGTTGCATCATAATTTCTTCCTTTGGAAAAGACACAAAATTAAAGAAAAATGTTCTTTTTCCAAGCAGTAATCATGACAGTCACTTACTCTTCACTGCAGCTGTCTCTTTTCTCTGTGTCAACAACGATTGTTTACGTCTAAAACCGAAAGTAGGAGTATAATATCCAACATGTTGAAGTCGTTCGAAACACCGGAAGGTGAAAACCGGTACCGCAGCGGCGAGAGTGAAGCCAAGCTGAGAAGTGCTCTATAACGCCACAGCAACACAGCGCCAATTAGCCAGACCAGATGTACAAACGGTCACCTTTTGGGTCATTGATCGGCTATACTGAGTAGAGGAGAAAATGTGTACATATCTTCTCTGTAACAAAGCCTACTACAACTCCTTCTTCCCTCGAACAATTCGGGAATGGAACAGATTGCCAAACAGCGTAACCTCATCAACCACAGTGGATGGCTTCCGTGCTAGTCTGTACGCCAGGCTAGGCCCAGCCTAAACCATGACAGCCATTATCAGCGCCCTGTTTGTAAATAGTTTTATGGTTTTATCAACTTCTCTGGGACACTGTTTTTATCCGCCATGCTCTTGTCCCGCTGGACCAATTACGTTCAAGGTTGATCCCGGTCCTGTTATTGGAAGAAGAAGAAGAAGAAGAAAGCCAATGAAACTGCTATGCACTATCAGTTGAAGTGCTCTATACTGGGGAGTACTAGAAACCCGATCCTCAACTGATATATGAGAATTTGACTGGCAAAAGTTTTATCCACATGAATACAGAAACAAAAATTAGGATAATAATAATGGTAAATACGCTATCTGGTCTTCAGTACGGAGATAGGCTTATAAAGCTTGGTATACCATCTTTAGAATACCGTCGAATGAAAGCAGACGTGATTGAAGTATTCAAAATCCTTAATAAGATAGATAAGATCGACAGAGAAAAGTTCTTTACAATGTCAGAACACTCTACTCGAGGAAATGATTTGAAAATCTTCAAAAGGCGTTGCAGATTAAATGTCAGAGCAAACGCATTTTCAAACCGTGTTATAAATGTGTGGAACTCTCTACCAAATTCTGTGGTTTTGGCACCTTCCCTGAACATATTCAAGTCGCAATTAAACAAACATTGGCACGGGCACCCCTCAAAGTTCCAACCAACATGCTACATTCCGGGCGAGTCAGTACCAATGAGTAAGACAAGATATCGAAATGGGCCAGCAGAAGCTGTATGACAGCTTAGAAGGGTCTCAAGTATGGTGAGTTAATAGATTGTTTATTTTTACAGACTGATAATGTCGACAAGAGAAAATATAGAGTACAGGAACTCTCGGATTTGAAATTTCATAACAGACAGCATCATGAGCATACGGCCATGAACAAATAATAAAAATAAATAGATGAAATAGAATAATAATAAATAAATAAATAATAATGATACCTCGGGGTTTGATGTTTCCAATTGTATACCACATATAGTTAAGCCAGTGTAGCATTAAGCGTAATTATTCTGAATCAGATTTGTTTACTGGTGCTATATAACATTGATTCACCATGGAGGTAGAGGGAATGCGTGTGGGATCTCATCTTTCAAGCTTACCAAGGAAGTGAATTTAAAGATGCAGTTCTCAGAAGTTTCGGCATTGGAAATAAGAAAAGAAAACATATTTAGTCTAGTCTGTTTTATTACCTTGTAAGTTAGTTACGACACCACAGATGATTCTGCAACAATCTCCCTCCATTATGGGTCTGTCTTGAACAAACAGCTTCGTGCTGCCAAGGTCTATCCCTATCCCTACTTTAATGTTCTGCGGCTTGGCTCTTCTTTTATTGTACCATGTAGGATCGTCTTTTCTAAGCCATGAGGCCGAACTACATCAGTTTCCGGTTCCTGACCATAGCCAGCAGTTCTTCCTGTTCTCCAATCACTGCTTGGATTTTTCTGTGAAAACTTTCACTAGTTGCATTAATCTTCAGAAGCATCTTAACTAAAAGCTCTGCGTTTTTTTTGTTTTTTTTTTAACTCTGCTGTCAGGATGTAGAAAGATGTATAACAGGAGATATCTTAGGTTCCCAAATTTCATCAACTTTGTTAGGTCTGCAGTCGCTTGTGCAATTCTCGAGAGAGTCACAGGTATGGAAATAAAAGTAGAAAGTATGCAAAGACCAGGAACTGAAACAATCAAAATCCAAATCCAGCCCTCAAACCATAGTTGGAAACAACTAAGATTACAAATAATCAAGATACAGGGAACATATGGCCAACCGAGTGAGCAGCTTGTTCCCAAAAGGTGGCCACTCAGCAACCCAAACCGAACCAAAAATAATAAGAACATACATAAGGTAAAACATCACAGAAACTCTGACACCAAAAACAGGCAACAGAGAACCACAACAGAACTACCGCCTTGGAACGGTCAGTAATGAATTACTGGGGGGCTTAAATCGATTTATAGGCCCAACCTCACCCTCAGTTTCTGAAGTGGTACAAAACATTTAGTTGGTTATTCGGTTCGCATGATAACCCTCTAACTCATCAATGAATCATCACGGTAAACACATAAATCAAATTTCAACACCATGAAGAAGCAAAGACGAGGACTCAACAGATACAACGGGCCGTCTGACAGGTGGAGATCCCTGTCCTGCCAAACGACCCCACTGGAAATCTGAAGCAAAAGAAGGTCACCAGTTGAGCCCCGGTGGACCAAGCAACAGACAAAAAGGCTCCGGTCCCAACCAACTAAAATATATAGCTTTAGGTCGGGGCCATCATAGAGTCTGACGACCGATCCCCCGGTGTGCAATTAAAGAGTGCAGCAAAGTTATCAACCGTGATTGGGTTAATCACTAAGCATGCAGACTGTCGCATAACATTTAAATTATAGCCAATACGTTTGTGACGTATTATTATTTTTCGGAATTGATCAGAAAAATCAGTCCTACCCTTAATCTTTTTGAATTTGTATACTAAGTCACCATAAAATTCTGGTTCCGATAGGCCTTGGTGTAAAAGAAATTTTAATCCGACATCAAATTTTGAAACCAATTCATGGTGTCTGCGATAGAATTTAGAAAAAGCCTTTCTAAGCTTATGATACCGATAGCCCTGTTGAAGAAGTTTAGCAGTTAAACATTTATTACGAGCATTAAAGTCATCTACATGACTACACACTCTAGCAAATCTTATAAGTTGAGAAATATACACTCCATAAGAGGGACGACGTGGAACGTCACCATCCAAAAATGGAAAATTAACTATATCAAAGTCAAAGTCATCACGTTTATCATAAATTTTAGAAGATACAAAACCGTTAGAAATAGATAGATGTAAATCCAAAAAGGGGGCCTCGGTATCTGAAGTACAGTCAAACCTGTCTTAAGGGGTAACCCAAGGGAAGGACAAAAATTGGCTGCTTAAGACAGGTGACCCCTTAATACAGGTTCATTTGCACTGTATTTTGGTTCAAGGGACCCAGAAAATGTGGCTGCTTAAGACAGGTGACCCCTTAATAGAGGTCGACCCATGAGCAGGTTTGACTGTATTAGCTTTATTCAATTTAAGTTCAGGTGGGTAAATGTGGTTAACCATGCTTTCAAAATAAGGATTATCAATATTCAGAAGATCGTCTAAATATCTAGAGGTTGAGTTAAATGCCTCAATGATATCAGCTTGATTATCAACAGAAGAGAAGTCATGAAAATCTCTTTCATAACAAAATAAAACCAAATCGGCCTCAAGAGGAACCGTTATCTGAGACAACCGCTCAGAGATATTTGAATTTTGCCACCGTTCCTAAAGTCTTCATTTTATATTGATCTCCTTTTGGATGCCAGTGGCACTGTTTGTCATCAGTTTGTCTCTCGGCACGTGTCTCCTCTATCTAATACCTTGGTGCTGATTTTGTTAAGCTTTCCCGTTCGGGAATCTCATCACTGTTTCTTCTCAGCAACAGCATCGATGTCATCCTCTGTTGCATGAAAGTTAAGGCATTCCAATCTCTTATTGTGCCACTATAGTCTGTATGCTGGGATGAAGCTAGACTTGAAAGTGTCTGTCCTTGCATTTGGTATTTGGAAAACTGAATAAAAAAGATTTCTGTCGTTCTTATTTGGAAGAATGGATAATTTCTTGTATATGTGGTACTGGCATAAAAGGGAGAATTTAAGTGACTTAATCTTTTTCTAAGATACAGAACAAGAAACCCTTGACAAACATGCTACCTTGAGGTAGATGTGGGATAAACTGCTTCACTGGAAGTACAAGATATAATTGAGCCGCGACACGACAAAGCGTGTTCCCAGCGAAGACTCAGATCAGCCTGGGCATCCGCCCAGTCTGATCAGAGTCTTCGCTGTCTGCATGGAGGTAGCTTATACCCTTAGCTACCCTTTAAGCACTTAGCAAAGAGTCTGATCACACTAGGCAGATGCCCAGGCTACTCTGAGTGCGCTGGGCGCACAACACTGTGTTGGTTTTCTCGTGTCGCGGCTAATATAGTACAAAATCTAGTTGAAGAATTAAAATCACAAGAGTTCCTTCAAGAGCAGAGAATATATACAGAAGAAGGAACATGGGCCAGACTACGTAGTTTCGGCTAATAAACCCAGGAAAGAAAAGTCATAAATAACAATCCACCCAAGGTGCCGTTTTTCGATAGCAGGCAGTCAGAGGAACTGCAAAAAAATTACTGCCATAGAACTACAGAGAGAGAGAGAGAGAGAGTGAGAGAGAGAGAGAGGCGTACATAGAGGCTACTTTAAGATACGCACAATGATGTTTTATACTCCTGAGGGGAAGTGTAGGGAATGAGACCCCAAGATATTTTCATATGGATATGTCTTATGGTAGTTTTTATTGAACCACTATGTATAAGCACATCGCTTCTGAATAGTAAGGGACCGACCATTTGATAATTTGATATTCTGGGGGGGGGGGGGGGGGGGGGGCCTGGTATTCTTGATGGAGACACAACATTTTATTTCACTGGCCTCTGGAAACAATTTCTTTTCTTTTTTCACCTTGTGGAAGCTAATTTATTTTTTTTACAAACTAACTCAAACAGGTTATTTTTTTATTATTTATAGCTGAACTATCAGATCCTTGTTTACTTGATCTTAATATCCTTTTATTTTACCCATATCAGTATTTTTACACCTTTTTTCTCACAAAAAGAACATGGTGCTGTCTTGGCTTAGCCAGTGCCTGGAGCATGTTACTCTTTTCATCTAAGGTACAGATACAAACATCCCTGTATGAGTTTGGCAAAAAATTAGGCCTTAATTAGGGATATTTTGGCCAAAATTTAGGGCTATTTTGGCAAAGTTTTAGGGC